>CM057450.1:1608293466-1610693466 GCA_016271365.2 Neoceratodus forsteri | reverse complement strand
TAATCTGTAAGCACAAGACAGTAACCAACCTGTAGGCACACCCTATAATAATGCAGCAGAACGTATACCCTGCAACAACAAATCGAATCAGAGAACAATAAAGCAGTAAAATGTTAGCAACAAACAGTAACAAACCCTGTGAGTACAAAAGAAAATAATAACACACAGTAAATCTGCCTAGCCAAAAGAAGCCATAATCTTTTTGCTCACTCTGATAATGTTCCTTGGTCTGTCCTTACAAGCAAACCTAGAAGAAAAGAGCTCAGGTGAAGCTAGGTGCCTTTGCCAGCAAACCTAGTCTTCTACTTGGGCTAATGTTCCATATGACCAAATATATAGAAACACTGAAATATAGAAACCAGAGAAATGGAAGACTAGTTTACACATGGCTTGAGCCACCAACTCTGTCACTCTTCTAACTGTTTAGATTCTGCTTCCATGTGATTTAGTTGCCAATTATAGTAGAAGAGAAAATAAATTGGCTGAACAGAGAAAAGGAAATGTATTAATGAAGGATTAGCTTGGTGCTGGAGTGACCGATGTGTTGTGCCATTTTACAACAGGCCGAGTACTGAAGGCAGATTTTGTGCGGATACAAACATGAGTGGTGCTGACATAGCATAAAATAAGTCTGTCTGCCTGGTAAACTGAGGAAGATGCTACAAAATGTTCTTTGAAGCTGGGAAGCAGCTGGGAAAAGAAAACAACAGCAAGAAGCTTGATAGCCAAGATTTTAGGGCAGTGTGAAGGAGATGGGGTGGGTCAGGGGATGTGGCAAATGATGGAACTCAGTGAACTTGTGATCAATCTTTCAGGGAGATCCTATTTAAATAAGAAAAATCACTTGATCAGTTGTCTATATCATTACTCTTAGCTGAATGTAATACAGTTATACTTCCCCCTATGTGTTATTTCTAAGAAGATATCATACTATTCCTTTGTAAGTGGTCTTCTGGTATCTATGTGTTTTTGGTACACTTCCATGGACCCATCAGTTGTAACTATTTACTTTGCTTGCAAACTGATAAATAAAACATTTAAAAAAAAAGTGTTATCTTGCCTTAAATGGAAGGAGCCACCCCCTATCCCGGCCAGATAAGAGAGACTTGGCAGTCCTTCTGGGATGGTTTGAGGACAGCTGTCAAGTTCTAGAGTACCAGGGCAGTTACATATACATGGAATCAGCAGATGAAGCGTGGCATCTATTATACCAAATACATTTTAAAAACCTGTATTGAACAGGCAGCTAGCCCTTGTCACCAGCCACCTACTGTCAGGCCTCTTGCAGCTATCAAATACATGGAGGCTAATGTTACCAGCCTCCCATATTTATTATGTGTCTCAAAATGGGAGAAGTGTTGCATCTGGCCAATCTAGTTAGTGCAGAATATGGTTCTGCTAGGCCATTTTTGCACAAGTTTGAATTTTCACTACCCTCAAAAGCTAAGTGTGACACCTGTTTCCTGTTAAAGTACCCTTATCCCAGGCCTCTCTTTGCATCTTCCCATATTAGGAAGTATCAATGCCTAAATGAAATAAAGCTATGCAGCATTTTGATATGCAGGAGGTAGGCTGCATATTATGAACTGGGGGTGGAGGGAGGGAGGGGATGCACCAACAGTCCCTTCCGACTTTACGATACTATGCTTCTACAGCATGGGTATCTGATTATACACCCAAAGGTACAACATTATTGTATGATACCTTAGAAAAACTCAAATATGTCTTAGACTTTGCTGATCACTCAGATTAACAAATTTTCTATGTAATATAAATGGTTGTTCTTGTCAATAAAGCCTGCAAGCTGAGAACATAAAATGGATAATCATTCAAAAAATAGAATCTTGACAATCACTTCCACTGGAAACATCTCTTATTTCAGCCTTACATGTCCTTTTGGCAAACAAAATGGATCACCTTACTGAACAAGGAAAAATACAAAGCTTCTTCCAAAAGGCAGCCTTGCCCATCAGACATTTCATAAACATTCAACCTCTTTGTAAGTTTTATAGTGGAAGGGAACTCACATAGGAAGCACCACAGAGCACGACCTACCTGTAAAAGAGAAAACCATCAATTGATGTCTTTTTCTGCCACTGCCTTTACTATCCACCTACCTGATCCTCTCACACAACACCCCACCCCCCCACAAACATAACACTGACACAGGGGGTGCTCAATCCCCCAGTGTTGCTACCTGAAATAAAGAAAACTTTCCTCTTCATTTTTTAAATCTGTAAGAAAGAAAATCATCCATCAACGTCTGTTGCTGCCATTGCTGTCCCCCCATCTAACCCTCCCACTCAGCACCCACCACCCCATACCCCACACATCCTTACTTACCCACTGGGAGTCCATCATCGTAATCCTCTCTGGACCGCAGACACATCTTCACTCCTCAAAGCTGGACCACGAACTGAGGAAATCAGGTCTGTGGTTCAATGTATTTCAATTGGATTTTGAGCTTAGTGGCATAACTTGGCTATTTTTGAATATTCTTGCCCTAAATTTTCAACATGCATTTTTTGGGACCCCATCTCATGAACAATGGCAGTGAAATTAGGCAAATCTGTTTTAAAAGATGATTTTGTGGTCACTGCACAAAATCACCTTTCTGGCAGGAGTTTTAAATTTTCTCCACCCTTGTTCATGAGGTGGGATCATAAGAATGCTATATTGAACGTGTGCAGTAAAAATATTAAAAAACAACAAAGTTATGAACCTCTGTTGAAATCTATGAACATGGGCGTGTAACTTTGGTAATTTTCAATGTTTTGACCCCAAATTTTCAGCATAGCCATTTCTTCACAGCATCTCATGAATGTGACAGCTTTCAAAACCTGCCCAAAATATGTTTTCGCATCCTGAAAGGTGATTTTGCGGTCACTGCATGAATTCCCTTTTCGGGCAGGAGCTGAACATTTCCTCTGCCCTTGTTCATGAGGCGGGGTCATAAGAAGGCTATGTTGAAAGTTTTGGGTAAAAACATTTAAAAACAACAAAGTTATGAACTACTGTTGGAATTTACAAAATCAGGCTTGTAACTTTGGTAATTTTCAACTTCTCCCATATAGGTGTTTCTTCCTCCGTCAGTGGATTGTGGCTGCTTGTCTGCCAGCCTACCAGACTCTGGGGTTGTTTGTGAACTTAGGATGCTATCTGTGTCCTAGCAGTCCCCTGGAGCCAGCCCGGAGACTTCATCCTGCCATAACCCCTGTCATTTTTGCATATTTTTCTCCCATTAACCCGGGGCCCCAGACGGAGAGGTACATGTGTGTGTGGAGGAGCACATGCATCCTCTTGTTCCAGTGATGGCCCCTTCTTCCCCACCCCATTGGTTTAGCACCTGCCTCCCTCAGCTTGCACTGCCCCTGGCCTCCACCGTGAGGCAGCCAAGAGTTGAGGGAAACCCCAAACTGTCACTGGAGAGGAGAGCTGCCTGGCGGCAGTTCAATCCTGCACCACTCCCACCCCCCCCCTGGACTGACCACTGACGGCCCATGCTCATTCCCGAACACAGGTCACCTGCATGGTGACAGGTAAGGTGTCCAGCACCTCAGCCCTCTGTACCACCAGGCTGATCCATAATTTTCAATATTTTGACCCTAAATTTTCAACATAGCCATTTCTTCACAGCATCTCATGAATGTGACTCCTGTCATTTTTCAAATCCTGGTCAAAATGTGTTTTTGCACTTGTGACATGAAATCACCTTTTGGGCAGGATTTGAAAATGTTCTCTGCCGTTGTTCATGAGGAGGGCTCATAAGAAGGCTATGTGGGGTCATAAGAAGGCTATGTTGAAAATGTGGGGTAAAAATATGAGAAAACAACAAAGTTATGAGTCTACATGGCAATCTTTCAATGCACATCTGTAACAGTGGTAATTTTCAATATTTTGACCCCCAACTTTTTAACAAGCTAGTTTTTCACACCACCTCTTGAATATGAAAGCTGTCATTTCTCAGATCCTACCCAAAATGTATTTTAACACTTGTGGTGCAGTTTCAGCCATTGTTTTGTAAGTGACACCTGTCATTCTCAGGAGTGGTCACAAAAAGGTTATGTTGAACATTTGGTGTAAACACGCCCCCCCCCCCAAAAAAAAAACAAGTTATGAGGAAATTAATTTATCCAACATTTACTCATAACTTTATTTTTTGCAGATTTGGGCCCCTAATGGTCAACATATCCCTTGTGTTACCCCACCTCCTGAACATGGCAGGTGTCATTTTTCAAATCCCCTCAGAAACTTGCTTCCACAGTCACACAGCAAAATCACCTTTCGGATAGGATTTTAAAAATTCCACCTGCCTTGATCATAATGTCAGGTCATAAAAGACTGTTGGACATTTGGGGTCAAAATGTGGGGGAGCTCACTTAAAAGTAAATATTGCCTCTCAGCTATCCTATCCTGGGTAATTACAATCTAATAATGCGTCAAAGCAGGATACCACTGAAAATTAGATATTGCATCTCATCTGCTCTATCCTGTGTAAATGTATAGCAAAAATGTATACAAGCAAGACCCAGTACAACAGCAATGCCAGCGGCAAACATTTAGCATTGACAAATGCTTGTTTAAATATACACAAGTATCACATGTCCCTCCCTTCAGGAACTTACTACCCTGCCTGTGTTTAATGATCTTTCAGATAGATACTTTAGAGGGTTCATTATTTCCCTTGCTAGCTCCATAATGATCCTAGGGTGCATTGCCCCAGGTCTTATTTACCTTCAGGTCTAATATTAGCTTTCCTAACTTACAGTGACCTAATATGATATCAATGGTTTCCTGTAGGCTATAATGTTCTCCCTTGTCTTCTGTACAGTGATGAAAGATGGAGCAAAAATATTTGTTAAAAATGTCTGTCATATCCTCATTCCTTGTTTATTTTTTTTTTTATTTATTTCATTTGTTAATCGAGTAAGAGCACTGGACCAAAGGCCCTCCTTCCAGCTCGACCTGGAGACAATAAATACAAATACAAAAATCATACAAGATGAGTACAAACATCAAAGTTACACAAAACAATTACATAAATATTTTGTCAATAGATGTTGCTTCAATTTCCCTTTAAAGTCAGATATGGAGGTAGCCTGATGAACAACTAAGGGTAATAAAATTCCAATAATGAGGGGCAGCTACTGAAAAGGCACAAGATCCAGTTTTGAGTTTAGGTAACACTCAATCTAGCAAACTACCATTTGAAGAACAAAGACTTGGAAGGATAGTTTAGAGTTTAACAAGGATTGCCAATGGAAACAAGGATTTAAGGAAAATACATTTAAAAATAATACACCCATAAAATTATTCCATTCTAGTGGCAGGGGCCAGCCAGCCCAGAACAGAATACAAACCACAATGATGAGTACACAAGGGTACTTGTAAAACAAAATGGCAGATATTATTATAAACTACTGTCGATGTATGTAGTTCCCTACTACCAAGATTTAAATACTATATAATGATAATATATATATAATAAATATATAATATAATTATAATTCTCTCCTCTACAACTAATGGACCTACTGTATGATTTAAGTTTTTGTTGTTATTTATGTAGCTGTAGAAATATTTATTATTATCTCTAGCTCCCACTGCTATTTTAAATTCCACTGTTGCTTTGCTCTGCTCATTCTTATTTCTTTCTTGCACTGTTTTACTAACCTTCTGTATGCATCCCAGTGTGTGATGTTACCTTTTTTGTTTGCCTTTCTGCAAGCCTTACTTTTATGCCCTAGAATCCTTTTTATTTTTTTGTTTAAACATTGTGGTATTTTCCCTCTTTGGCCACATTTTCTTTTAACTGGAATATATTTTTTCTCTAGTTCCTGTATTTTGTTACTCAGTATTTCCCATATTTTCTCTGAATCACAGCCCCAAAACTCTCCCTCCCAATTTCATTGGCTGAACTCCCTGCTCATACCATCAAAGTCTGCCTTGGAAAAACACTTTACAAGTCTTACCTTGTTCTGTTATCCCTTTGATTTTAATTCTAAACCTGACCATATTATGGTCACTGTCTGCAAGATAGTGGGTTCTAAACACAATAAATGATCCAGGTGTGACCTGATGCCAGTTTGTACAGAGATTAGCAGGTATTTAGTAAACTCAAAGATAGTCTTACACAAAAGAGGCAATTTGCATTAACAGAAGTTTGGGATCATAAAGGAATACAGGGAGTGAACAAATGTCCATATTTTTGGGTTTCTCTGTCTTTTCCCTAACCACAAACATGCACTCTAAAATCTTTAACCCCAGAGCAAAGTATCAGGGTTAGCACAATGCAAATCCATTTATAGTGTTGGATGTTCATCAGATAGAAAAAGCTATCTAATTATAGCTTTGCTTTTGTTGCTGTAATGCCTTTAGGATGCATTACATAGAAACACAGAAACATAGAAAATGTCAGCAAAGAAAGATCATTGGTCCATCCAATCTGCCCTGTTACACTCTATCCTACTCTGAGACCTGTGGTTTAGATGGGTTTTCGACCCTCCCCTACCTTGACCCCTTCCTTACTGCTCCACCATGAGTAATTATTAAGCCTTTAACTCTGTTCCACCCTTACTTGAAACCATTAATGGTTTTGGTTACCACACCTCTGTTAACAGACTGTTCCATGGCTTAACCAGTCTCTGAAAAATAAAACTTTTTTTTCACATGGGTGGACAGTAGGTCATGGGGTTGGATAGGAAACTCAGACAGACTGAATGGACCATTGATCTTTTCTAGGGTTGCCACCTTTGGATGAGATGAAAAATGAATACTAAACCACACCCCCAAACTCCACCCCTAACCCCGTCCCTTTTATGACTACTGACGGCATCGCTTGGATTCTGATTCGTTTGATTGATTCAGAATTGTTGCTGATATTGCATTGTGTACAACTTCTTTGATTTACATCATGATTATTATTTTTTGTTTGTTTGATTTAGATTTAAATATTTAAAATTTCAGTGTGTGTTAACATTTGGTGGAGTTAGAGAGGGGGGTCAGGGGACTTTGCATCCTGTATACACAGCCTAGCTCACACATGGAGTGACTACAAGAATGCCGCTGACAACCGGCTAGTTTGGATCAGGTGGCCTTTTCTGGTAAAACTCTTTCAGTAAATAAACAAACTACACCAGTAATGGTGGATGAGATGTAATTACAAATATCAACTGCCATTTTAAGATGTGCTACTGTCCCTCCCATTGCTCCTACTCTAAAGTTATTTGTAATGTCAGAGAAATTTTTAAAAGTGGAAGGAACTATTCTAAGCTGTTAAATACCTTATTTTTTTCCATGTCACTCATACATAGCTGATAGCATGATGTGTGATATGTAGCGTGGAGGCAGTATAGCACAGTGGTTTATGGCTCTGATCTGGAGACCTGGGATTGAATCCCATAGCCCACACTTGCATGCTGTGTGACCCTGAGCAAGTCACTTAACTCCATTGTGCTCCCAGGTTGCACCTGTAAACAAGGTTAAGTTGCTGTAACTGTGCTTTTTATTTTGTGTTGTTATGTATTTAACATTGTGATATATGTATTAGTTAGATATGAATGCTACATTTTGTATGATTATTGTGTACTGTAACCTTTGGCACTTGAACTTTTGTACAAACAGGTATGCCTTGTAAATGGGGATTCTTTGAACCCTAATGGCTGTAATGCTGTCTAAATAAATGTTTACATACATACATAATGTGTCTCTTCTGGTAAAAAAATACTAATAACATTTTGAGAAATTTTTTATAAATTACCTAAATTTGCAGTGCCATCAAATCTAAATATTGTGTTCCTTTCACCTCGTCAGCTACTGC
The DNA here is from genome assembly GCA_016271365.2 of Neoceratodus forsteri. NCBI lineage: Eukaryota > Metazoa > Chordata > Ceratodontiformes > Ceratodontidae > Neoceratodus > Neoceratodus forsteri. Next base: position 1,610,685,647 of record CM057450.1, on the reverse strand, counting down.
TCTCTATCATGGGTGTAGGCAGGCATACTCCAAGCACTGCATGGTGTGCAATTTTATTTACGGGGGGTAGCAAATAGGCTCTGAACTGCTTCCTTTTTCCATGAAAACTAGCAAAGAACATACTGAACCTTTCTGTAATTTTATTCATAGGAGTCAAAACTAGAAGGTCTGGTCACTGATACTCTCATTGCATCCCAAGGACAATACAACTTTACAGACTCTGGGCTGGTATGTGGGTGTCTTAAGGAACAATGCATGGCATTTGTATTTACCCATGCATGGCAACAACCACTGACATGAGATACAAAAGTTGTATTTATTGTGCCGAATGAGGCAACACACATGGTCCTGGTGTATATTTGTATATTGTCTGGCTACATCCAGCGTGGGGGGGGGGGTAGCAGTGAGTTCACTTGGTGTGCAGATCTGAAATCCCTGGCTACACCCCTCTCCCTTTTCTCATTTCTGTGGCTTAGCATGACATTAGCCACACTGTTCTGTGCTGTACATCCGAAAGGCCTGTAATGGTCTTCCTGGAATATCCAGATAGTATGAACACTGACAGCAATAACTACTGAGAGAGAGGTGTAGTATTGCTAGAAATGGAATAAAAATTAGATTATTAATTTAACAACGAAAGGGGTAACAAATATTAAAATATAGGACAGACCCTAAAAGAAAAACTGGTGAGCATTTAAAGGTATAAAAGTATTCCTTATCACAGCAGTCAAAGACCATACTCACAATGCAGCCTGGAAAGGATTAGGTTGATTTGCTGCTAATGATCTTAATAGCCCTACTTTACACCTCTCAGACTTACTGGTATACAAACAAAGGTCTGCATGACATCAGAATGTGTCTGTAACCTGAACATGCAAGTAAAATGTTGAAGGATTTAACAGAATTTGTTTTACAAGTATGTGAGCATTCAAAATAACTGAAAAAGTACCACCTCTGAATAAAACTGGATTAGCAGATAAGGTTTCTGAAATACAGATTATGCAGTCCACACTGGGACAGGAGGCTGTCCTAATGTGGTGCCTGTCTGAATGTCCAAGGGTTTCAGAAAAATGAAGATGTTAATTATGGTGGTATTGTTTATCCTTCCCATGAATAATCTTCCAATTTGCTGCTGTGAAGTTAGAGGCGACAACTGGTTAGACAGGGACCAAGTGTGGCTCTTTTAAGTGCCCTGCACTTGAAAGCACTTCCTGATTAGCATGCACTGCAAGCAAGCAAGAACACTGAAATGTCAGACACTTGCTTACAGTGAGATGAGAAGAAAATGAAACAGTGGAGGATCTCACAGATGCTGCTTGACCTACCTCCTTAAAAACCAAATTTGTAGTGGTGAAAACAGGAGGACCGAATCTGGACCTAGAAAACCGAATCCATTCTGTTAAAAGCCGAGTAGGTGGTAACCTTAATCTTTTCCTGCTTTCATCATTTACGTTCTATGTTTTCTGAACCCCCCCCCCAACACACACACCACCAGCTTCCACTCACATTTACGTGTTACTGGTTCATTATTCCTGCTGGATAGTTAATCAAAGTTTACCCTGTTGATTCTTTTCAGGAATTATGTTCCTTGTCCTCAGATCAGGTATTCATCTTCCCTGAAGGAATCATACCACCACATGGCCAGATAGAATAGGATTTATTTATTTATTTTATTTATTTATTTAGTTTTTGTTTACCGGGTAGGTGCGCTAGCCATAGTCATGACTATTTTCAGGCACGCCCCGGGAGGATACAAAACAAAAAAATACAGGAATACATTCCAAAAACAAGTACAACAACAAAATCATTACAACAGTTTACAAGTAGGTTACAAGGAAATTAGCTAAAAACAGGAATGTTTAGGTAACAGTGCAGAAAAATATGGAGCAGTACAAAACCAAAATTCAACACAGTTTGCTTAGAGAGAAACATGAAATAATGACATTATCAATACTAATAAGGGATTGAAAAGTTAAGTTATGGGAGGGATATTAGTAGGTGATAGAAGTAGGTGATTAGGAAGGGGAGGTAGAGGAGAAGAACAAAGGGGAGGTAAAGGAGAAGTGCTTAGCATTGTAGGGGACAGATAAGAAAGAAGAGGTAAGACTGGGGTGATAATGGCTAGGAAGGCTTGAAACAGGAGCATTTGTGAGAAGTTTCAAGATAAGTACGTAGACCTTTTTTAAATGACGCATGGGATGTTGATTGTCTCAAGGTTAGTGGAAGGGAGTTCCAGTATTTGGGGGCATGGCAGGCGAAAGCATTAGCACCTTTAGTGGTGCAGTGTCTGGGGATGAAAACAGGGGCCTGGTCAGTGGAACGCAATCCATAGCATGGAGTCAGGTTTTGGAAAAGGCCTGCTAGGGATTTAGGGATTTGTAGATGGATCATATTGTCAATGACAGAGCCATAAGCATGTAGCCTTAGTTCAGTGGGGGGAAGTGATCCCAGGTCAGAATAGAGGAGGCAGTGGTGTTTCAGCCAGTGTGAGGAGGAGCATAGCGACAGATGTTGTTATATGTAACATCCCATTTCCTTAGAGTTGATTTGCATGCAGAAACATATGTTGCAGCCCCATAGGTAAGTGATGGTAGGAGAATGCCACGGGCAATGGCAAGCCTAGGCGAGGGAGTGAGCATATAGCTGGTTTGGTAGGCTATTCCTAGTTTGGCATGTACCTGTTTGCAAGTTAGATTGATGTGTAAGTCAAAATTTAGTGTTGGATCGAGGGTAATACCCAGCTATTTAAAAGAGGATACTACCCCAGCTACTGACCCATTTAAGGAGGTGACTTTGAATTGAGAATGGGCATGCTTTCGCTTCGTTGTTGATCCAAAGAGCATAGCTTGGGTTTTAGACTCGTTTAATACAAGTTTGTGAGTAAATAGCCACTTTTGTATTAGCTGGAAATCAAGAGAGAGTCATCTGTTAATGTCGTCAATGCTTTTAGCACTAGCATACAGCACAATATCATCAGCATATAGTAGGGAGGCTTCCTGTGGAGGTCGGTGGAGATGTCATTTATAAAAAGAGAGAAAAGTAAGGGCCCAAGGATGGAGTCTTGCGGTACTCCAATATTTATGATGGTTTTGTCCGAGAGGGTAGAGTTGTATTTCACAACTTGAGACCTATCAGCTAGGTAGTTTCCAAACCATCTAACAACGTTAGTTGAGAAACTAGTGATCCCAGGGTGGTTAGAAGGATGGAGTAATCAGCTAAGTCGAATGCCTTAGTCATGTCAATAAAAACTGCACTGGTGAGGAGGCTGGAGTCCATAGCCACTTGAGTATCTGATGTGAATTTGAGAAGAGCAGTAGTGGTGCTATGACCTTTGCGAAAACCTTGCTGGGCATCGGTGAGCAGATCATGCTTCTGTAAGAAGTCAGTTGTCTGGGCAGCTACAAGCTTCTCAAGAATTTTATTCAGGACAGATAGGATGGCAATGGGCCTATAGTTGGAGGGGTCTTTACGATCTCCTTTTTTAAAGACTGGAGTAATTCTAGCTGTTTTCCATATGTCCAGGATGTGGCCTTGGCACAGGGAGAGCATGAAGATCCTGGCTAGGGCAGAAGCGATGAAAGGGGCTGCAATCTTAAGAAGCCTGGGCTCTAGATTGTCTGAGCCAGCTGCTGTGCAGTCCAAGATATTTTTTAGCAATCTGAGCACTTCACATTTTGTGATTGCCTTGAAAAAGAATTGAGGACTGTTTGTAATAGGTTGGGCATATATACTTGGTTGGGCAGGGAAAGAGGAGGTGTAGTTGGTTAAGTCCGAGAATTTATGGTTAAAGAAGTTTGCAATGGTTCTGGGATTATTACAGTGTACCCCGTCAAGAGACAAGTCATTAGGGGTGGATGCTAGATTAGAACCAAGAAAGAATCTAATATGTGACCAAAATATTCTAGGGTCACCATAGGAGTTGGTCAGTAGATCTTTGCAGTATGCGCTCTTGGCCTTTTGATGTCCTTTTGCAGGCATTTATGAGAGCCCTGTAGTTGTTGAGGTCAGAGCTAGCCTTGAGTTTTATAGCGAGCCAGCTTTTTGTCCCTTAACTTAAGTTTAGCTAGTAGGTCAGCTTTCAACAATCGGGTTTGTCTATTTTTTACCCTGCGGGTTACGAGTTTGCAGTGCTTGTCCTGGAGTTCCAGGAAGTGTTTTAAGAACAGGTCCAAGGCAGCCTGAGCATCATTAGATAAGAGAATGGGGGACCAATCAGTAGAAGCAATGTCGTTCAGGAAAGACTGAGTGTCAAAGTTTGCATAGTTGTGGAAGGTGATGAAGCGAGGTCCAGTCTAGGTAGGCCTATCTTTTCCCCATATACAGTACATTGGGGAGTGATCAGTGATGGCATTTGGCAGTACTCCAGAGACAATTACATTTTCAGGGCGATTGGGCATTATCCAGTCTAGTAGCATGTTGGAGCGACGGGTATTTCTGGTAGGTTCATCAATAAGCTGGTGTAGGTAATAACTCTGCAACTTGGTCATTAATGTTGTTTGGTTACCGCCCAGCCAATTTATGTTTAGGTCCCCAAGTATAAGGACCTCATTCCTTCTGACAGGGCATGAGGTTTGTTCCAATAAGTCATCTAGCCCTACTAGTCCATTTGAAGGAGGATTGTAGACACACATGATGTGAAGTTTTTCAGTACCAAGAGTGAGCAGGATGTGAAGTGCCTCACAGTGGCATAGGGTAGATGTCTTAACAGCAGAGACATCAAGGTGATCTCTGAAGTAGACGGCTGTTCCACCCCTTCTTTTGGGTGCAGTTCTGTCAAGTCTCAGAAGGTTATAGTGGGGAAGGGGGCATAGAGAATCAGGTACGGCAGGTTTTATCCACGTCTCAGTTAGGCATATAATATCAGGCTTGTAAAGGGTGGTCCAGGATTCAAGCTCAGGAAGATAGTGAGCAAGGCTCCTGATGTTATGATGTGCTATGATAAGACCTTTGGCATTGGTGATAGTGTCAGGTGGGACAGTAGATGGTCCTGGATTTAACTCAACATCACCTGAGAGCAGGATAGCAAGTAGGAGAAAGTACCATAGCTTGCGGTGCATGAAAGAACCACACGGGCATGTGGAGCAGGTGGCATTTCTCTTAGATACATGGGCAGCTAAGTGTTTCCAGATCTTATTTAGTAACACTGGGAGGGGTCAAAACAGGGGCAGGAAGTATTAGTAGATTAGAGTAGTAGTAATCTTGGAATGCAAAGTAGGGAGGGGTAGCTTTATTATGAAGTGCCATAGGCATGGACAAGAATAGTAGTGGTAGTGTGACCATAAGAGTCAGCAACATCAAAGAGGTCATTTTAAAATAGAGTTGTTTTGGGGCTGTGAATAACAGCTCAAGGTACCAGTGAGGCTGAGAGGCTGCCAAAAGAAAGGTTAACTTATTAGGGGGTCTGGCAAAAACTTTATACAGAGTGATTCAGCTAAGACGCAGCTAGGTAGAGGGGGTTCATTCAGAGTAGCAGGTGAGGTGGCAGTCACACTAGGCCAGCAGGAGTAAAGACAGAGGGAAAAACTTGTGCAATGAGAAAACAGGCACTGCAAACAGTTTAGGTAATACTGGGATTTTAGCCAGTAAGTAATTTAATCCTGCCAGAAAGGGTGGTATAAAGGTAGGAGTTTAGGGGAAATTAGATTCAGAACAGGACAGATTATTTAGGAAGCCAATGAGAAGAGGGGAAGAACTGAGAGGGAGGAGTTATGGTGTATTTAATGGGGGCCTGGGAGGGGATGGGGGGAGGGAAAAAAAAAACCCTGTGTAAATGCAGAAGCAGCTATGCTTGCAAAACAGGCCAAGAAAAGGCGCTGAAAAACTCAGTCTATTGTCCAGAGAGTCAAAGAAAAAGGCAGACCAATCAGCAAGGCAGCCCACAGCTGGCGGACCAATCAGCGATCAGCGCGGAGGAGCCATGCCAATCAGAGGAGCCCCAGTGGAGAACGAAACGAAGCTAGTGGAAGCGGCATGTACCTGTGCTTGTAGTCCAGGCAGGAGGGCCAGGCAGGTGGGCAGGAGCAGATGAAGGTTCTTGTGAGCAGTGGGCAGCGGCCGGCGAGATGGACATTCAGCTCTGCCTCTGGATGTGTGGCGCCGCACCAGCGGGGACTGCCTGAAGAAGGAAGGACACAGAAAAATATATAGTTAGAGGAGCTGTGGTCACAGAGACAGGGGAAATCGAGGGGGGGCTGTGACAGACCGTCAGTAGGGGTGAGGTGATCAAGCTTAGAACAAAAGAACAAAGTACAGAGGTTTAAGATGGCTGGGGGTGGGGTCCTAGGTGCAAGCGAAAGGAGGTGGATAATTTGAAACAGTGGACCAGAGCCCGGGGGGGGGGGGAAGCAGTTAGATTAGGAAGAGGTCTAGTCAAACAGAAGAGCAAGTGATATTAAGAGAGATTCAGGAGCAGGCAAGGTAGGGAGAAATATAGGCAGGTAGAGAGATTCAGCATAATTATTTCATCTGATAATGGCTAGTCATATTATTGTTAGAATAATTTAGAGCAGAATCTTTTATTTGTAATACAGTGTTGATATTCTGAACAGTCAATACTTTGATAATTGCTGCCTGGGGCAGAAGTGACATACATACAGTACATACATAAATACATACATTCATGCATACAAACAATGTAGGGATGAAAGAAGAACATTATTCCATTGAGTTCCATGCTCCCATCAGCTCAGTGAGATATACTGTACTTGTTATTGTCACCTGGAGTCACATTAATTTTGTGATTGATGCTTGTAGTTGCCAATAACTTTCTCATTGACAAAGCTGCATTTATTATTCAGGGTTTTGCTAATTGGAATGGATGATAGAAGGAGTGATGTGTGCCCAACTGCAAGAGTATGTCCTTAGGCTATAATTCTACATAGTGGTTATGGTGAAATCATAAAGCATGAAAGCATAGCTCAATTGATTTATTGATGCCACTATAACCCCAAGCTGGAATTACAGCCTTAATATGTACAGTTTTGGTACGTGTTGTTTGCATAATGCATGGGAAAAACTCAGAAAGAGACAGTAGAAATGGGACATAAAACAAAACTGTTATTATGGCAAACTTGAGACTGTTTGTATTTTCAGAGTTCTGCATTGTCAGAATACTGGCATTCCAGCCTTAGTAACTTCAGTTGTGACATTGCATTATATTATTTTATTGTTATGATATCTGATGCACTCTTTTGAAGTTTACATGGGGGATGTTACTCATCATATTGCTCAGGCATCATGAATGAGATAAATTAACATACTTAAATAAGGACTAAAATACACATAATCATACATTTTAAGGGTATAAATCTATGAGGGGTTACTGGCGACATTCTTAGTCCCCAACCTTTCTCAGAAGTGATATTCCCTACAAAAAGGAGAGGGTGACTGATGGTGAGAAGTGATGAAAAGGAAAAGAGGGAGGGAGGGAAGGGAAGGGAAGGGGGAGGGAGGAAAGGAGGAAGGAAGGAAGGAAGGAAACTGGTTTTAAATTGTACCTTTCATACACTGTATCTCTAAGCACTTCACAATCCATACAGAGTTGCAGCAACTATTAAGTGAAATTGATGGAGTGTATTGATAACTCAGAAATGTTAAACAGAAGATGGGAAAAGACAGACAGACAAGGTTAAAATGTGTGGCCAAGGCCAGCTAATGGTAGTACTTGGATTTAAGCCTATATCTCCAAGTTCATAACTCTGTGCTTTAATCAGTAAGCTACAATGCCTAGGAAACACATCTTCTAAAATGCATAAGAAAGGTTTTTGTAGTGAGATGGAAGAATGCAAATTCTCTGTGAGTTTTGAAGCTTTTTGTAGGTCAGTGAATGTGGACAGATAGTGTGGAGGTGGCATTGGGGAAAAAGTCAAACAGCAGTTTAACAAGTGCAGTAGAACAGCACATAATTAGCAAAATTCAATTCTCAATCTTCTGATGGAATTCCATGAAGTCTTATAAAATTCCATGGAATTGCATGGCGTTTTTTGCATTTTTTATACAATTAAAACTCAACTATTGAGATAGAGAAATGACATTTGGCAGGATTACTTGTTGATAGGCGACAGGAGACATGCCAACTATAAGGCCATGTGGATGAGTCTTTTCAAACATACAGGGGCTCAAATTCTGGCATTTTAGTTTTTGGGGAATTTCTTGAAAATATTTATCAGCTTATAACTTGGCCATGGTTGGAGCTAGAGACGTGAACATTAACATGTGTGGCCATTATGTAAATGTGATCGAACAGATTAAATATGGAGAGACTTGTTTAAGAAAGTTTGAATTGGCATGAATTGAATATTTCACTATGTAATTATGTATGAAATTTTGTGAAAACTTTCTAAAAATGTGGATGTTTATAACTTCTCTGCTCTTGCAAGTAAAGGCCTGACATTTGTCCTGCATATCCAGTGTCAGTGTATCCAGGTATCTAACTAAACTGGAAAACATTTGAAGTTTGCAGTGGAAATACCAAACATTATTATTGAAAGCATTTTCTCAAATATTTATGGTAGTACAATGAGTAGTGCCTCCTGAATTCTACTTGCCAAATATAACATTCATATAGCACATATCACTACTTCATGTAATAAGCTGAGTTCAGCTGTTTGCAGTCCTGTGGTGCCTTACTGGGTGACTATTCTGTAACCCTCTGTTTTGTCTCTTTTAGAGTAACCCAAACTCAGTGAAACTACTGATCCCCCTAATATCCTCTGTTGTTCCCAGCAGCACATTCACTTAGAAATAGAGCCACATACTCCTTTTTCTATCAGATCTATTCTGTTGGAATAGCCAGAATTCCCCCTTCCTGGTGCCCCATATATTTTCTTCCCCTACCACATCATTCTGGGTGCCTCTGAGTCCTAGACTTCCAAGTACAATATATCATTCTCTCAGGATAGTCAAATCTGTTTGGTGTGATTCTTGTATAACCTGCATTCAAGTTGGAATTGCTGTCCCTCTCTGCTTCCTTGCTCCAGTTGGGGGTCTACTATACTTGTGCTACCCAGCCCAGCTGTCTGTCTCATGATGAACCCATGCACCTACTGTAACTCCTGAAACTGGTGACCCACATACTGGCTGCCTCCCCTAACCACAATTTCATATTTTAGATTCCCCAGACTTCATGTCCTTTGACAAGGCCAGTACCCCATACTTTGTGGCACTAGTGTAGAACATTCTTAGCATGCAAGCACTCCTTGCCCCAGAATGCCCTCTGACTTACCAGAAAAAGAAGACCCTTCCTCTTTCAACAGGATCTTAACAAAAGTTAGCCTGTCTGATTGATGCCACTGTCTTTCCTCACAGGCCCCAGAATAATTAAAGCCTTGAAGAAGATCCCGCTGGACAGCTTTCCCCTTAGTTACAACTCTTAATTCAATAAGTGAACTCTCATGTCCTCAGAACATGTACTCCTTACAATGCAAAACATAATTTTCCACTGAAAAAGATGTTCCAGGACGAGGGAACATGGGATGAAACTGGAGGAAGAGAGGTTCAGAGGGAGCATGAGGAAGTATTTCTTCACAGAGAGGGTGGTGGACAAATGGAACACCCTGCCGGAGGAGGTGGTGGGGGCTGAAATGATTACAGGATTTAAGAATGCATAGGATAGCATCAGGGGATCCTGGTAGTTGGGGGAAGGGGTTAACCTATTTCTGGAGAAGCTTGAAGAAGCAAAGTTACAAGTGCAAATGGGCAGACTAGGTGGGCCATAGGCCCTTATCTGCCATCAACATCTATGTATTTATATAGCAGTTAAATACCCTCTCTACATGCAGTGTTTAGCTATGAATCACATTTATTTTATCTGCATTGCAGCCAGGCAAATCACCTTACCTGCACTGGCATAAATGTTCTGCAGTGTCTCTCCAATTTTCTTCCTATTTTTTCAAAGTCCCCCATGAATCCAGCCTTATTATTACTAAACTCTCGCCAGTCTTTTCCTATCTTATTCATGGCTGGTCATGTGTATGGCATTCATGGATGTAGCTTCCACAAAACTATCATGAAATTGCATTTTTCACAAAAATTTGTAGAATTCAACTTAGTTTATAACATGAACATCCTTTTAAGAAGGAGGAGCTTATCATTTAGCAGTTTACATAGTTGCAAAGTTTAATGTAAACATTTCTGAAAGTGTGGCTGGTCATAATTTGGTCCCCTTTAAAGCTATACATGTGACAAATGGCACACATATCTATGTGGTGTGGTAGTTTTAATGTTTCAAATTTGGTGAAATTTAGATAAGTTGTTTTAAAGTTAGATAGAATTAAGCAAACATTTAGTTTTGGCAAAATATTTGGCTGCCTGTAACTCAGTTCCCTTTAAAGCCTGAGACCTGAAATTCAGTATACACACCCATGTTTTCTGGTTCTCTAAGTCTTGAAGCTGTTGAGAAATTTGGATAGTAATTTTTAAAATTAGATAGAAATAACTGAAAAAAATGTTGATGAAATGTTTGGCCACATATAACTCATACTCTATTACACTTAGGAATCTACAGCTTGGTACACTTATTCAGGTGCTGTGGACATGTATATTTACCAGATAACATGTAGATGAGTGTTCTTAAAATTTTGATTAAAAAAAACTTAAATAAAATGTTTTGCTAAGTTTCATGGAATTGTGGAAATTCCACAAATTTCACAGAATCTGAATAGTAATTCTGCCTCAAATCAACTCTTATGCTTTCTAAAACCATGGTAAATAGAACAAAGGTTAGGGGCACTCTTTGGCACTCTGAAGTATTGCAATTTACAAGCAGGGAAATTCTCAACTGTCATTTCAGTTTTCAAACTAAGGCCATTAAATAACTCCATTAGATAGAAACATAGAAACATAGACTTTGACAGCAGATAAGGACCATTTGGCCCACCTAGTCTGCCCATTTCCCTACCTACTGGATAAGCTGCAGATTCTAGTTAACCAACAGCCTACTTCCTGCCACCCCCCATTATAATTGCCTTGTGTCTGTCCCATGCATGTTTGAATTCCCCCACTGTTTTAGCCCCAACAACCTCCCCAGGAAGGCAGTTCCACGCATCCACCACTCTCTCTGTGAAAAAAGATTTCCTCACATTACCCCTGAGCCGTCCAACCTCTATCTTTAAATTGTGTCCCCTTGTTCTTACACATCTCTTTTTCTGAAAGATGCTACCGTCCTGGACTTTGTTGATTCCCTTGAGGTACTTGAACATTTCTATCATGTCCCCCGTCCCTCCTTTCATCAAGGGTATACATATTAAGCTCTCTCAGTCTCTCTTCATATGATTTCTGATGCAGACCCTGCACCATTTTAGTTGCCCTCCGCTGGACTGCTTCCATCCTGTCTATGTCCTTGCATAGATGAGGTCTCCAAAACTGCACACAGTACTCCAGATGGGGTCTCACCAACTGTCTGTACAGAGGGATAACCACTTCCCTTTTTCTACTTGTAATGCTCCTTCCTATGCATCCCAGTATCCCCCTGGCTCTCCTTACCGACTTCTCACATTGCTTACCCACCTTTAGATCATCTGATATGACTACCCCCAAGTCCCGTTCCATTTTTGTTGTTGTTAGTACCTCCCCTGCTATTGTGTGCTCTTCTCCTGGGTTTTTGTTTCCCAGGTGCATTACTTTGCACTTCTTTGCATTGAATCTAAGTTGCCATATGTCTGACCATTCCTCCAACCTTGCCAAGTCCCTTCTCATCCTTTCTGCCCCCCCCTTGTGTATCAACTGTCTTACAGATCTTTGTATCATCTGCAAAGAGGCATACCTTTCCCTCCAGACCCTCTGCAATGTCACCTATAAAGATGTTAAAGAGGACTGGACCCAGTACTGAGCCATGAGGTACTCCACTAGTGACCCCCCTTTCTTCGGAATGTGTTCCACTCACTATTACCTTCTGTGTCCTGTTGTGCAGCCAGTTTGCAACCCAGGTTACCACCCTGGGACCCACTCCCAAGCTGGTTAACTTGATTATTAATCTTTTGTGTGGGACTGTGTCAAATGCCTTGCTAAAGTCTAGGTAGGCCATATCTACAGCCCCTCCCTGGTCTATTACTTTGGTCACCCAGTCAAAGAAATCTATTAGATTCATCTGACATGACCTTCCTGCTGTAAATCCATGCTGCTTTGGGTCCTGCGCCCCGCTGGCCTCTAGGTACTCAACAATTGTTTCTTTCAGAAGTGATTCCATCATTTTCCCTACCACTGAGGTCAAACTTACAGGTCTGTAGTTTCCTGCTTCTGCCTTGCTCCCACTTTTGTGAAGGGGATCACATCTGCCCTCCTCCAGTCCTCAGGTACCACCCCATCCTCCCATGATTTGTTAAAAAAGTGTGGTCAGTGGTATCACTAGGTCCTCCTTTAGTTCTTTTAGGATTCTGGGGTGAATCCCATCAGGCCCCATTGCTTTGTCCACCTTGAGTTTTAGGAGTTCTTTCAGGACTCTTTCTTCTGTAAATGGACTGGTGTCAACCACCCTACCCAGAGTGCTTCTATTGTCAGGTTTAGGTAACTCCTCCTCATTTTCTTTTGTGAATACTGAGCAAAAGTATTCATTCAGTATCTCTGCCTTTTCACTGTCTCCCTCTGCCCACCTCCCCTCTCCCTTAATAATCTTCACTATTCCTCCCTTAACCTGTCTATGCTCCCTAATGTACCTATAAAAGGTTTTATCCCCCTTCTTAACTGACTTGGCTATTTTTTCCACAGTTTGGGCTTTTGCTATTCTGACTGCCTTCCCCACTTCTTTCTGCTTTAATTGATACAGTTCCCTGTCATGCTCCTTCTGTGATGCCTTATACTTTTTGAATGCAGCCTTTTTTCTCCTTAACCTTCCTTGCCACCTCTTTTGAGAACCATAGTGGTTTTTTAGTCCGCTTTGTTTTCTTTATCTGTTCCTCACAAAGGCTTGTTGCCTCTATGATGGCAGTTTTGATTTTTCTCCATTGTTCTTCCACCCCTGCTTTTTGGCCATTTGCTAGTGTATTCCTCAGGTATTCACCCATTTTGCCAAAGTCAGCCCTTCTAAAGTCCAGTATGCTTGTTTTTGTATGGCTTGTCTCCATGGTTGTGCTTATTATGAAGCACACTGTGCAGTGGTCGCTTGTTCCCAGATGTCTACTGACTTCTAAATTTGTGATCCTCTCTCCATTTGAGAGTACCAGGTCTAGTATTGCTTCCTTCCGAGTGGGTTCCAACTCTAGCTGTCTAAGGCCTGCCCCCTGCAGGGCATTGAGAATGACCCTGCCCTTGGATGTGGCTGCAGTACATGTCATCCAGTTAACATCTGGCATATTCAGGTTCCCCATTAACAGTATCTCCCCCTTTTCAGCCATTTTGAGAATGTCCTCTATTATTTTCTTGTCCATTTCCTCCCCTTGAGATGGGGGTCTGTATACAACTCCTGTGTGGATTGTGATACCGTTCCCTGTCTCCAAGGTGACCCAGAGTGCCTCTTGTCCTCCCCCTTTACTTTTTAGTTCTGTAGCTTTGATACCTTCCCTTATGTATAGAGCTACTCCACCTCCTCTTTTCCCCTCCCTGTCCCTTCTGTAGGCTGTGTACCCTGGTATGTTGACATCCCAGTCATGGTTCCCATGTACCATGTTTCTGTGACTGCCACAATATCCAAGTGTTCATCTTCCATCAAGGCTACTAGCTCAGGAAGCTTGTTTCCCAGACTACGGGCATTGGTACTCATTGCCCTCCATTTAATGTTGGCTTTATCCTTTTTTCCCCATGCCTGCTCTTTTTGCCCTTGTCTGTTTTTCCATTTACCCCTGTCCTGCCCTCTGTTGAGCACTGTACCTCAGTGTTTACCTTACTACCCATCATGTTTTATGGGGGGAGGCTTGAAATTTCCTGCCTCTTATTAGCACCTCCCCCCATGGCTAGTTTAAAAGCTTGCCAAGGAAGCATTTAAACCTGTCACTTAGGATCTTGGTTCCCTTCATGGACAGATGCAGACCATCATGCTAGTATAAACCTTCATCTCTCCAGGTGTACCCCCAGTCCCCAATGAAGCCAAAGCCCTGTGCTCTGCACCAGTTTTGCAACCATTCATTAAACTGCATGGTGTGTAGTACCCTAGCCTCACCCCTGCCATGGACTGGCAGCACCTCTGAGAAGGTAGCTGTGCTTGCTACCTGTCTGAGGCCCCTCCCCAACTCTACAATTTCATCCTGCACTGCACTGATCCCATGCCTAGCTAGGTCATTTGTCCCAAGGTGGACAATGATATCTAGTTCCCTCTCCTGTGATGCTGCTTCTGCAATCCTGAGGATTCGCTTCTTGTCCCTCCATGCCATGGCACCAGGCAGGCACCTTACTTTCCTCTCCTCTCCCTTCCCCAGGTCTACCCCTCTAAATGAGTCCCTGTCAGAAGCTGTTTCCTTCCCCTGTGGTGTCCCTTGCCACCCTTCTGTGGGTCTCCCTTGTGGGTGTCCTCAGCATTCTTCTTGGTCTCCACTGAGGGTGCCATCATAGAGGAACTTTGCTCTGCCAGACTGGCATATGGTTTGTGTAGAGGTACAACTAGGGGGCTTCACCTCTGTTCCACCACCCGTACCCTCCCAGAACTCACTGTGGTCCAACTGCTCTTCATACTTGGCAGCCTCTGTGGCAGTGGTGCTCTTTGGGTGGGGGGAGGCCTCATTAGTCCTTGCCAGTTCAGCCTGGAGGTGGGCTACCTCCTCCCTCAGAGCTGACAGTTGCCTGCAGACAGGACAGCAACGCAGTTTCCAGAATGTCTCCTGGAAAACTGCTGCCCCACAGCCAGTGCATTGCACCACTCCCCACATGTCCCTCTCCCTTATAATATACAATATGTAATATATATATAAGAATACTAGTAGACAGTCCAGTTAGCCACAAAGGAAAATCAAATATGCAGTTATTTCAACCCTTCTAAAGTTGCTCACAAGATAAGTAGTTTTGAAAACCCCCTTCCTGATTTAAAAACAAAAATAATTAAACACAAAGCAATACCAATGTAAGACTGTAAAGTAAGGAAAACTTCCCCTCACATGTAAGTAAGAGGGATCAGTTGCAGATTTCTAGTCCAATATAGTATATCCCATGCAGCTTCTCAGTTGTTTCAAAGCACAACCTGTTACACCACTTGAAGAGATGGGCTTCTGTCTGAAACAGGGTCACACCAGTAGTTTATAGTAATTGATCAATGCTAGAATGTTCCTCCACCCAAAACAATTGGCTATGATGCAAGGTCTCCCTGACTAGTGAAGACAATTTCCCCCACCTGAGGCTGTGTCTGGCATCAAATTACAAACTGCAGCCTTTGCTATTCAAAGTACACAGCTACAACCAGTAAATTATTTCCAACTATATTAATGCAAACTGTCACAGAATAGTAGTAGTCAGTCCAATTAGCCACAAAGGAAAATCAAATATGCAGTTATTTCAACCCTTCTGAAGCTGCTCACAAGATAAGTAGTTTTGAAAATCCCCTTCCTGATTTAAAAACGAAAATAATTAAACACAAAGCAATACCAATGTAAGACTGTAAAGTAAGGAAAACTTCCCTCAGATGTAAGTAAGAGAGATCAGTTGCAGATTTCTAGTCCAATATAGTATATCCCATGCAGCTTCTCAGTTGTTTTTATTACATTCCTGATTTGCTCTAGGAAAGACTCTTTTGTTAACTGAGATACTGACTGCACTGCACTGAGGAATCCAAGTAGGATGAAACATGTGTCTGTAGTTTGTTGCTGTCAGTCTTCACTGAAACATATAAAATTGCACAGGAGAAATCCCAGAAGACTGGAGGAGGGCTCATGTAATCCCACTCCACAAGAGTGGTAGCAGGGAGGAGGAAGGGAACTACAGACCAGTCAGTCTTACCTCAGTAGTGGGCAAGATTATGGAGGCACTCCTTAAGGAAAGGACAGTGCAACACCTGGAATTCATAGCAGCACAGGATCCAAGATAGCATGGATTTACAACAGGAAGGTCCTGTCAAACTAATCTCATAGATTTCTTTGACTGGGTAACCAGAGTGGTGAACCATGGGGGGAGCAGCTGATGTCTCCTACTTTGACTTCAGCAAAGCTTTCTATACTGTTCTACATAGAAGATTGATTAATAAGCTGGGTAGGCTCAGGGTGGGTCAGAAGTTGGTCAACTGGATGGCAAACTGGTTTATGGGCAGAAAACAGAGTGGTGGTAAATGGTATACAGTCAGAAGAGTTGCAAGTCACAAGTGGGGTACCTCAGGGATCAGTCCTGGGGCCAGTCCTCTTCAATATCTTCATCAGTGACATTGCAGATGGACTGGAGGATAAGGTTTGTCTGTTTGCAGATGACACCAGTCTCTGCAACAGAGTAGATGATCCAGATGGGGTGGGCAGAATGAGAAGAGATCTGGATAAACTGGCAAAATGGTTAGAAGAGTGGCAACTGGGGATTAATGCAAAGAAGTGCAAGATCATGCACATAGGGAAGAGAAACCCTGAAGTCACCTATAGGTTGGGAGGGGAGTTGCTAGCAATCACAAGGGAAGAAAGAGACTTGGGCATCATCATCACAGATGACCTGAAATCATCCAAGCAGACCATTAAAGCAGTAGGTAAGGCTAGGGAGATGTTGGGGTGTATTAGTAGGGGTATCACAAGTTGTAAGAGGGAGGTAATAACCTCTCTTTACAAGACACTGGTTGGGCCCCGTGTGGAGTACTGCATGCAGTACTGGAGGCTGCACTTTCACAAGGACATTAACAAAACGGAGGCAGTCCAGAGAAGGGCAACCAAAATGGTGCAAGGACTGCATCAGAAAACATATGAGGACAGAATAATGGAGCTCAATATGTATACCTTAGAGCAAAGGAGGGAGAGAGGTGATATGATCAAAACATTCAAACACCTTAAGGGCATTAACAAGGTGAAAGAGTCTAACATGTTTCAATATAAGAAAATAGCAGGACAAGAGGATATAGCATGAGATTAGAGGGAGGCCAATTAAGAGGTAATGTGAGGAAGTTCTTTTTCACAGAAAGGGTGGTGGATGCATAGAATGGCCTACCTCAGGAAGTGGTAGATATGAAAACAGTGCAGGGCTTTGAACAGGCATGGGATAGGCATAAGGGAGCAATACAGATAAGTATGAATAGATAGGCCATCGACAGAGTACAGGCCTGTGGCACATTCATAAGGTAGAAAAAGAAATGGGCAGACTGGATGGGCTTTGCGGTCCTTATCTGCCATCAACTTCTATGTTTCTATGTTTTTCTGGTAGACTACCTCTGTGTATTTTAAAGTAACAACATTTGTTACTCACTATGTAGTTTGTTCAACAATAATGTATTTCCAGCAAAACTATCAATACACCCGCATTTTTCCCATCTGTTTTCATTCCTCAACTGAAGTACAGGATTTTGATGACTTGCAAAAAGTTCCTTCTCCCTATCTTGGTGTGGTGCTATTATGTTTACCATCAGAAGCTTGTGGGAGTACCATCCTAATATACCCACAGTATGAATCGTTTGTACATTCTAAAGGTAACATAAATGGAAGAGATTTTAAAAAATTGTGAGTTGAAGCCAGCACAGTGGCACTAAGGGGTTGATGTGCTGGACGCCACACATTGTGCCATGCTGGTGACCTGGGTTGAGATGCAGACTCAGGTTGCTGGAGGTTGGGTAGGATGGAAGAGGAGAGAGCATCCAAATAGCTGCTCTCCTCTCCTGTGGAGAGAGGGTTTCAGTGCCTCGCGTTAACCAGGCACCTAGCATTGGCTGGGGGTAAAACAGCCAGGGTCTGTCAGAATGGGGAGGGTTAGGTGGCTGCCAATGTTTCACATACAGAAGTGTGCATGGGGACATCTGAGCAGCATTCCATATCACTCCATGAGGAAGAATATGGGAAAATGCATTCCCGAGTGGCTGCTGACCCCAAACCACCTGGTATCCCTGCACCTCAATGAACACCTAGGCCATGTTCAAACTGCGTAAGCACAAAGGTAAGTCCTGGAAGAAACATGGAGATGGGGCTGGGGTGTCTGGTGTTGGGAGGGCTGCTTGGGGCCAGAGGAGAAAGATCAGTAACTGAAAAAAAACTGTGAGTGGAACCATCTTTAATGACTTGAATCTGCAGTCACGTACTTAGTTAGCTAATTATAGGTCAGTCAGCTTAACTTCAGTGGTGGAGAAACTAATGGAAACCCTACTGAAAGAGAGGTTGGTTGAATATCTAGAATCAAATGTGCTGCAGGACCACAGGCAACATGATTCACAATGAAAAAGTCTTTCCCCCAAAAATCTTATAGATTTTTTTGACTGGGTTACCAGGGAAATAGATCAGGGGAGGGCAGTGGATGTAGCCATCCGGACATCAGCAAGACCTTCAACACTGTGCCACACAGAAGGCTGATCAGGAAGTTGACCAGCTTAGAAGCAGGGTCCAAACTGGTAGATTGGGTTCAAAACTGGTTAATGGGTAGGAGACAGAGGGTGGTGGTTAATGGAACATACTCAAAGGATGGGAAAGTAACTAGCTGGTTACCATAGTGTTCGGTTCTGGGACCACTCCTCTTCGATATCTTCAATGAGGACATTGCAGAAGAACTGGAGGGAATGGTGTGCCTTTTTGCAGATGACACCAACATTTGCAATAGGCTGGATACTCAGGAGGGGTGGAGAAAATGTGGAGGGATCGAGGGGGACTGAAGGATTGATCAAGGCTGTGGCAGCTGGGGGTTCAGTGCCACAAAGTGCATAATCATGTGCCTAGGGCATGCAAACCCTGGTGCTGAATACAGGATGGGGGTACTGGTAATCTCCAGGCAGGAAAGGTACCTTGGGGTTATTACATCAGATGACTGCAAGGTGGTAGCACAATGTGAAAAAGCTGTAGGCAGAGCTAATAGGATGCTGGAGTGCATAGGGAAGGGTATCACCTGTAGTGAGAGAGAAGTGGTGCTGCCACTGTGTTACTCTCTGATATGCCTTCGCCTGGAGTACTATGTTCATTTTAAAGACCTCACCTCAGAAAGGACATAGACAGGGTGGAGGTGGTCCAGAGGAGGGCATCCCAAATGGTGCAGGGATTGCAAGGGTAGCCCTATGAGAAGAGACAGAGAGATTTCAGCATGTACAACATGGAGGAGAGAAGAGCAAGTGGTGACCTAATTGAGACATATGAGTGCTTCACAGGGTGAATAAGAGCGGGTGGGGAGCTTTCATACATGTGATGTCTCCCGTTTTGGCCTGGAGAGTCCCATTTTTTTTTTTGCTCAAAAAAGTCTTTTATTGAATTTTAACACAGAAAATAAACATACAGACAATAAAGAAACCCGGACAAGCCAGGAACACAACCCCAAACTGGTCGTGTAAACTATGTACATCCCCTATTTACCTTCATGCTGGACTGCCACTCCCTTTTAAAAGTACACCTTTACAAGGATATTTAACCTTACACCAAAGTACTTACACCTCCCTTATAAACAACTCCTCTAGACCATTAACATACAGCCAAAACAATTCAACTCCCAAAAATCCCAAGCAGCACAATCTCTTCCGGGTGACCCTCCAGCATGTCCCTTAGGGAAAGAGAGAGAATACCCCTTAGCTTGAAACCCATCGATCCAGGTAGCCTTCACTAGTTAAAGTTAATCTTAGACCTATCCAGTTTACCAGCCTAAAGAAATTATATGTTAAGATTACCTACTGTTTAAGGGGAACATCAAAAATAAAGAAGAAAAATTCTCGTCCCCTGCTAATCTCCTCCCAAAACACTACAATAGTTCTGAACAATAATCCATTGCTAACTCATATCCGACAGATCCGCGTGCTAGAGCCTGAGTTTTGCTGAGAATATATTATCTCTAAGATTGCCCATCTTTTGTCATAAATCTCTTGTCTTCCCTCCGAGATCAAATATTTCCTAATCTTAACCAAGACCCCCAACAGGTCCTTCACCCATTGATCATAAGGATAAATCTGATCATCTTTCCAGTGTTTGACTATATAAGCCTTAACTATTGACCCCATTAAGGAAAG
This sequence comes from Neoceratodus forsteri, assembly GCA_016271365.2. Classification (NCBI taxonomy): domain Eukaryota; kingdom Metazoa; phylum Chordata; order Ceratodontiformes; family Ceratodontidae; genus Neoceratodus; species Neoceratodus forsteri. Next base: position 1,610,665,645 of record CM057450.1, on the reverse strand, counting down.
ATGGAATCTCGGTGTGATTCCGCTAATCTGCGAGTAATCCCCTAATACACAAACCTCTGGTGTCATATAGCCTGAGTAATCCAACAAGGGGTCCATATTTTGTCTAATCTCACTCCATAGGGAAGATATTTTGCAACAGGTCCACATAATGTGCAACAAATCTCCTACTTCTGTCTCACACCGAAAACATAGATCTGTCTGTCTCAGACCCCTAGAATATAGTTTTGCCGGGGTATAGTAAATATTCTGGACCAAGAAAAAATGCAAATTTCTATACTTGGGAATCGCATTGTACCTGATGGCTTTCGAGAGTCCCATTTTTTTAACTAAACTCCCCCTCCCCCACATGGGAAAGCAAATTTCCCAACTTACACAGTCAGTAACATGAAAAAAAAATATCTGCACTTGCGGTCCATTCATTTAATGATGTGCCAGCAGCCACCGTGGTTGTGAGTCATTGAAAGTATCTAGCTGTGTGCTTAGTATCCTAAGCAACCGATCACCTGCCTGACCACAGCAATTATCAGCTCTGGGCAACTTGCTCTGAATAGCTCGACCAGATTTGAGGAGAGGTAAGGGGTTTTATGATTTTGTTTTGCTGTGCAGGGAAATCGGAAGTTGGATGGGGTTGGAAGGGAGATAACATAACCTTGGGAGAGGGATTGCTTTGTTCTGCTTCGTTCAGTGGGAAATAGGTTGTTCTTCTTTAATTCGTGCAAATGCAGCTCAGCATAAGAAAACACGTTACAGCTGTAAATTTAACTAGAGGGGTTGCTTCAACTATTTAAGGGCCAACTCGGTGCATTTATGCTTTCTCCCTCCTAAAATGCCAATCTCCTGCCTAACTTCACAAAACCTCCCTCCTGCACAAATTTATATCATCACATGTCTGAGCTTTTCCAAATGAGAATGAGCTCCAGGACTAGAAGGCATGCAATAAATCCTGAAGGGGTGAAATTCAGGCAGGATGTAAGGAAATATTTCTTCACTGAAAGGGTGGTGGAAACATGGCACTGTCTGCCAGCTGAGGGGGTGAAGACTGGAATGGTAGAGGGCTTCATGCATGTGTGTCATAAACACAGGGGTATACTAGAACAGAGGCAGGGGTGGGGTGAGGGTCACCACAGATAAGTTAGGGTCTGGGGAGACAGAACAGACAGGGTGCTTGGGTCCGCTGAGTGGGCCAAGCAGTCCTTTTCCACTGACAGATTCTGTGTTTCTATGTTAGTTACAAACTCTGTTGTTAAAATATCTACAGGAATTGAAAATTCTCAGATGATGAATAAGGATGTCAGAAATACATTTTTCCTACAAAATTACAGTATATGATTAAGTGTTCCCCCGAATAACAAGTACTGCTGCATTTATGCCTAATTTGTTCTGGGGCTGACTTGCTTCTTGGGTGAATTAGTGACTGCATTGGTGTGAGGAGTCTAAGCAGGACAAAATACATGGCTGCTGTTTGTTATGTTTGGCCTTGACGGAAACATGTGTAAAAGCCTGTGTAGAAAGCGACTTTCGTTTTGGTGGTTACTAGCCTGCACCCCCACCCACGCACACACATTCAAGGATTAGCATGCCCATGATGCCGTGCACTGGGCCTGTAGCTTTATAGTGTATATATGTGGTTTGGAGGGATATACAGAAACCAAATAACTTTGAACTAATCTCTCCCTCCCTCCTTGCATCCTTTATGAATCCTGCATACTACCTTTCGTTGAAACTGCTTCTGTGGTAGGCTAACTCCAAGTGCAGTAAATGAATGGTTAGCTACATCAGATGACCTGATGGCTGTTCTGAATGATCATTGTAGGCCAATATCAGTAGTGTGAGGCAGAGTGCAACAAGAAAATACTTTTTTCCCCCTGTTTGCCTTGAAAAGGCCAGAAAGGTGGTTGTGGCTATCCTTGCTGGGTGATTCTCCCACTTTTGAAGCATGGACCTTCACACACCATCTGTTTTTCATTTTATATTTGTACAGAAAAATCGGCTAAATTAAAATGTTGCTAGGTAAATTTAATTGGGCAAAATAAATTGTCTGGGCACTTCACTTTGCTTCCACCTTCACTGTTTTGTATTTGAACATCATGTTGTGTTTAATGTGTAATCCTTTTCAATGTAAAAACTACAGTACATAACTGATTTTAATGTGAACTTATTAAAAGGAATGAAAATCCCAGAAAGAGTCTGCTGCTGAACTCCCACATTGGGTAAAAAGATCCTTGTTCTGTTTTATGTTGACTGCACTTGCCCTGCATGGGTGATATGGGCACTATATCTGTTTTGTACCTTTTAAGGTCGGGAAATGATGTTTTAGTAGTATCAGAACTTGTGGGAGCTACGAATGGGCTGATCTGTCTGCTCACTGCATGTGTGGACTCAATCAAGACAACTGAAAGAGTCAGCGTCTGCCATTTGCCATCAGCCTAGCTTCCCTGTGATGCCTCCAGTGGATGCCTATTGGTTCCTCACATATGCCCTACCGTTGCTTCACCACAATCAGTGGGGTAACCCCCAAAAAGGGACACAACCTGTCATGTACTTTTCACGCTCCACGCTCCACTATTGGATCTACAGTGCCCCCTTATACCTGTCCACCAAACTAGCACCCTGTGACAGGTTACTAAGCCGCAATCCAGAGTGGTTCATCTCTAGGCACTGGCCACCGAGCAAGAAGAGAAGGCCCATTGACTGTCCCTTCCTCCTGTCCTTCGAAGCCCTCACAAAACTCTTATTCTTTCTGCTGATCTGCATTGGTAATGTTGAAATCAATCCAGGACCTCAGAGGTATCACCTCCCCAGCAGATCTAGCCTCCATTAAGGACTAAGCTTCCTTCACATCAATGCATGCAGCCTCCTGAAAAAGCTTTCATTAATACAAGCCTGGGTTGCCCACACCATGCCAGATTTTCTGGTAATATCCGAGACATGGCTCAAACCTGCAACAACGGATAAGGAGGTAAATCTACCCAACTACAAATATTCAGATCAGACCGCCTGTCGAAACAGTGGAGTAACTATTTATGTAAAATCGAATATATCTGCATCTTGCCTTAGTGCAACATCATTGCCCAAAGAATTCGAATGTTTATCCCTTAAAATAGCTCTCCCCAACATGGCAGCTTTTCAACTAGTTGGATGCTATAGGCCCCCCTCTGCCGATCATAAGCTCCTAACCCACCTGGGGAATATAATCAAACTGGGCCCTGAAGATACCAAACTCTTAGGTGATCTGAATTTAAACTGGCTCTCCAAGACAGCTGCACCCCTAGTATCTTTTTGTGATACATTTAGGTTTTCTCAACTAATAAATGAACCGACAAGAATCAATTTAAAGAACAGAAGTAGCAGCACCCTACTTGACATCATGCTGGTAAACAAACCCCACCTGTTCTCACACGCTGGAGTATTATTCAGTGACATAAGTGATCACTGTCTTATAGCAGGAATAAGATCATCAGACAAACCCTCTAATCTAGCAAAATTTCTCCCGAGAAGATCTAAAAAAAATCTTAATATCGAGGGATATCTCCACGATCTATGCCACTCTGCACGCTGGCAAGAGTTCTACCTTACATACTCTGTGGAAATAGCACTTCAGGTGTTAAACAGCATAATCATAGATGCCCTCAATACGCATGCACCAATCACTAGTGTTAGAGTGAAAAGCAAATCTTGCCGCTGGTTCTCAGCCGACCTTAAATCTGCACTGCTTGAGAGAGATAAGCTATGGAAAATGGCAAGAAAGACTAAGGAACCAAATGACTGGTTGCTGTTCAGAAAAGCCAGAAATATCTGCACCAAAAAAGTAAGGGATGCTAAGGCTGCTTTCTATATGGCTGAACTTGATGCCTCTTACTGCAACCCTGCTAGATTCTGGGGCACCATCAAGGGGATCTTAGGGCAGGACTCTAGCACTTCTCTGCCATCTCAAGTGCACCTTAATAAGGTTGCTATCTCCGACAAACGGGACGTACTAGATGAATTCAACAATCATTTCACAATGACTGGCCTTGCTTTTGATTCCTCCCCAGCTAATCTACTGCGGGCACAACTTAAATCCCAGTCTACTGAGGCTCAGAGGGCTAATTCTTCATTCTCATTCAAACCAATTCTACTGAAGCTAGTAGAGGACCTATTGTTGCATTTGGACATTAAAAAAAGCGCAGGTGCAGACTCTCTTGACCCCTTTTTTCTAAAAATTGCAATACATGTGCTTGCAGTTCCCTTAACACATCTTTTTAATCTATCTTTAGCCTCTGGTTCTTTTCCTTCGCTGTGGAAGTCAGCACAAGTGTTTCCCCTCCTAAAATCAGGGGACCCCATGGACCTCAACAATTATAGACCCATATCCATCCTGCCAGTGCTTTCCAAAATGCTAGAAAAACTAGTGAGCATCCAATTAAGAGACTACCTTGATGTTAATAATCTCCTAAACCCTGCTCAATCTGGGTTTAGGAACAGCCTCTTTCCACGTCTGCATTAGCAAAAGTCACTAATGACTGGTAAACTGAGCTAGACAAAAAGAACAGCGTCTGTGCTGTATTTCTTGATCTAAGCAAAGCCTTCGACACAGTGGATCATGAGCTGCTACTCTCTTCACTGCACTCCATAGGTCTAGATCCATCCTCTCTTAAATGGTTCAGATGTTACCTCACTGATAGAACGCAGCAGGTGAAAAATGAAGGTGACCTATCCTCATCAAAACCACTCCTAAGAGGAGTACCTCAAGGATCTATCCTGGGCCCTATCCTTTTTGCCATTTACATTAACAACATTGACTCTAATCGCACCAAAGCCAATGTTCACCTCTTTGCAGATGACACTGTCTTATATGTCAGTAACCCATCACCTATAAAGGCCTGTGAAATACTACAATCAGAGTTCTCCCTTTTGCAATACCAACTACTTGAAAAAAACTCCTCCTAAATGCAAAGAAGACAAAAGCTATGTTCTTTTCACCAATTACTATACTAACGCCTTCTCATCAAGCATTCTTCCCAACTATCCACCATCCTTGGTGAAAGCCTTGACTATGTTGACAAATTCAAATATTTAGGGGTATGGATTGACAACAGGCTTGATTGTACTCAGCATATTGAAGAACTTCTGAAAAACTTATGCAGAGGCGGCCTTTTCTTCAGAATCAAGCATTATTTAACCAGAGATTCAAGACAGAGAGACTAATCCAGGCCTCATTTCTATCACTTATCGACTATGCAGATTTCCTCTATGGCCACTGTACTATTTCCTACTTAAATAAATTGGATACCTTGTACCATAGAGCTCTAAGGTTCATCACAGATCTTCCATTCAACACTCATCATTGCTCTCTCTATGCTGCAGTTGGTTGGACATCCTTACACCTCAGAGGAACAAAAATGCTGCATTATGGATTTACAAAGCTCTGTCTAACAAACTTCCATCCTATATTTTAGATTGCTTTACACTGGCCACAGCTAGATCACATGCCCTAAACAATAACTTCATCACCTTGAAGCTACCCAAAGCCTGCACCGGCATGGGAGATCTGCAATCAGTTACTCTCTTGCAATGGCTTGGAATTCACTGCAGAAGACCCTAAAGTTGACCACCTTATACCCCTAACATCCTTTAAAAGCTACACAAGCCTCTTCCCAGAGAAATGCAATTGCTTTCATAAGGCCTAGTCCAATCACTTTTTAACCCCACCCCCTCTTTCTATGCAGCTTTGCTACCCTTACCAAGACCTCCTCTGCTACCCCTGGCACTTACTTCTGCCCCATTCACTCACTACTAGTTGATTTTATTCCCTATCCAAAACTCCCACCAGCCCCCCCGTGTCATTTTTCAGAGGCTACTATCAACACTTTATTAATCATCAATCATATCTGTTTGGTTTAGATTGCCCTGGAGCCTGTATTATCCAGCTGCACTGCTTGTGTATATGTTTATATTATTGTAACCTGTTTACTTAGAAGTGTTTTGTATATGTCTGTTCTTTGTACCTTCATGTTATTCCTCGACCTATCAGGTCCATCTTGTAAATGAGCTTTGCTCAATGATGTCCGCCTGAATAAATAAAGATTTTGATTGATTGATTGATTGATTGATTTGCAGTAGGAATTACCTTCATACTCCATTTCCAGGTTGGTTGATACAGTAGGTGCTAAAAAAGTACGGATGCTCTTAGCCCGGAAAGAAGGTTGCCATTTTTATTCCCTCACCCTACTCCATATCTTGAGGTGGGAGAAGACTGAAAATCTATTTTAACACAACTTCTAACATGATGCTGAAGGAGACAAAAGACATGTAAGTAAATTTAGACCTTAGTAACACAAGAGAATGAACTATCTAAAAAGGGCGAGAGAATTCATGAGACTTTGTAATCAGTACAACAGTTGCTGCTAAAGGTAAAACAAAAATCATCTGAGCAGATATTTAAACTCAACTAAGTAGAGAATAAAGGAAGGCCATATGAAGGTGGTGGCTGTAGCTGTACTGGGAACTACATAAGCAGTGAAATAAATGGTTCATAGAAGGTTGTAGTGGCATTAGGAAGCAGACAGATGAAGCTGAGAAATCTGAGAGTGTTTGCATGATAAAGGGAGGTAAGCTCTGTCAAGGAGGAGAAGGAGGACATCCCCAAAAATGTGAACAACTATTATTGATAAGGATAGGTAGAGAAAAAGTATAGTGAAAAGAAGACCACAAGAAACAGGACTCAGTCGACAATCTTGGATTAGAAATGAAACCATAAAACAGAAAAACAGTAGACAGCTCAGAAGGGCAAGAAATATGTTGCTTACCTTCTTCTGTACCTGTAACCAGTGGGGTGAAGAACTAAAGTATTTAGCAACAAAGTGCCTGTCAGTTAAAACTAAAATCAGAATACACTGAAAAAGAAGTAATTAGTTGTCAAGATTGGAAAAAGGGTTTGTGTTCAATATATACTTGACCACTGAATAGTGGACACCTTGCTTTTCCAAAATTTTAAAAGAAATAGTCTCTAAAAACATATAAGGCAAACAAGCCTGCATTATTTCCTTATATAGGAATGTGCTCAGGTGTGTATTGGCTTTCCAGGAAGGTGGGGGACTTAGGCAGAGAGGGAGCAACTTTACTATAGATGAAAGAATTTTAAAAGCAATGTTGTAATTTGTTAAAAAAAATCTAGCCGGCCCGTCGGCACAGCGGTTGGATTTCCGTCTGTGACGCCGGCGACCCGGGTTCGGGAACGGACTTGGGTTGCCGGAGGACCGGCTAGGGGGGAGAAGGATAGATCATCCAAGGACAGCTCTCCTTCTCCGGGGGGAGGGCAGGGGACGCACACCCATGTAGGATGACTCCTGGCGGAGGGTGGGAGTGCAGCAATACAGCCGGGGCTCGGCATCCAAGGGGGTGGTGACAGACGTCGGTGCATGCCTTGACATCAGACGTCACTCCCCACAGGAAAAAGTGGAAAATAGGCTGCCTGGTCTGTCGGATGATGGCTGATGACTCCCCGCTGCCTCAGATGCCCCAATGCCCTGGAATCCACCTCAGCAGCACCCAGGGGCTGATCAGAGAGTGCACTGGTATCCCCCTCCTGGTGCCTTCCCCCTCAGAAGAGAGGGACCCATCTGGTGAAGGGTTACGTCAGGCCATCCCTGGGTTGGCTGCGATCTGAGGTGAGTAGGAAGGGGGTCAGGGTGAGGAGGTCGGGGCAGGGGTCTTGTGCAGCTGGAAGGAGTGGCAGGCCAGGGGCCAGTAAGGTGGCAGAAATAACATAACGCAAAAAAAAAAATCTACCTTTGGGCATCAGTTAGGGCTGATGCACAAAACCATAAAAATAAGGAAATGGGATGTTAAGATAGCAGTTCCCGTGAATCTTGGTGGCTGCATGATGTGGTGTTCCTTGGAGTGTGAACAATTGCTTGATGCACCTTTGGCATTATCCTGGCTTTGGTGCTGTCTTTCAAGGCATAGGCACTTACTCACTTACCAGTTCTATAAGCCAAGGTGTCGAAGCCAGGATAATGCCAAAGATGTTTTGAACAATCGTTCAGATCCTGAAGAACACTGCACCATGCAGCCATCATGTTTCAAGGGAGTTTTTACCATAACATCACATATCCCTGCTTCTAAGGCTTTGTGCTTCAACCTTAACTGATGCCTAAATGTATTTTTTTGTAATGAATTTCCATCCTTTTTTTAACTTTTTGTTCCCCATATTGAAGAGATCTTTGTGCTCAGCCCTAGCAGTTCTTTGTAACTGCAACTGATAATAACCTAGCTGTATCTTACATGATGCTGACCCTGCCTTGCTCTGTAACTGGCTTTGATGTTCAGAAATGTTTTTGATTGCATTCCTATGAAAATTACTTGTCATAACTTTTATGTATTCTGTTGTATTTGCCTTGACGACATCCCTCTGGAATTGCTTGAATGCTACTATAATTGTTCCTTTGCAACTCTGTCACTGACATGGAACATTTGTAAATGAGCACCTGTCCTCAACGGTACTCTACAAAATAACCAATATATGCACAACAGGGAAAAAATACTAAAGCAAAAGAAAATCACATCAAAAATACATACATATAGATCAAACGGTGCCATGGTGAAAGAAACCAAAAGAAAGTTTAAATTAAGGCTGGCTGGCTGGCTGGCTCAGGCACTGAGCACCTTACCACCTACCATGCTGGTGACCTGAGTCCGGGACTGAGTACTGGTTGCTCAGGGTCGGCTGGGGTGGGAAAAGATCGAGTATCTGAGGGATTGCTCTGTTCTCCTGGGGTGAGGTGGCTTGTTGACCTTGCCTTAAATTGCCACCACTTGGAAATCTGGCAGCAGTGCAGTTTGGGTGGCATGGGGGGCTGCAATTGTGTGAATCATGTGTGCCTCCACATGCACACCTATGTGCCCTATGGCAGGGATGAGAAAGAAAAACTGAAAAAAAATAATGAGAGGGGTCCTAATGAAGCCCTGTCCAGCTATCTCTGACCCATGCTGCTACTTGGGACCATGGCCCACACCAGATTATTGATGGAGCTGGAGGATTGCCCACCATCCTACATCCCTGCCATGGGAGAAAAACCATGGGGGAACTCATCAAACCAGTCAAGTCCCTGGGGGGAAGTAGTCACTGGTTAGGGGAGGCAGAGACAGGGCAGAACAACTGGCCTCAGTCATAGGAAGAAAAACCTCTATGTCAAAAAAGAAAAGTTTAAATTAAACCATAGCCCTATATGAGTGACATAAATTATATTATACAGGGAACATAACCATAACCTGATTGGCCAGCTAAGTTCTTTATCTGTGGGTAAATTCTGTAATAACCCATGGCTGAGAAAGTGCATTTATAAAAAAAAAAGATGGCTGAGGAAGTGCATTTACAACACATGCACACACACACACACACACACACGAAAGCACAATTTATTACACATGGGTCCATTGTGTAAGCGCAGTAAGTGACTCCAGGACATAGGTAATTGGATGGATTACCCACTTTTCATGTGGTTAAATCACTCAGCTGTGCCTCATGACACATCACATCAGGCGTGGTTAAATCCCCCAATAACCCATGCCTTGTCATGCTTTACTGCTTAACTAGAAGATTCAAAGAACTTACATGTATCCTGCTGTAAATAAGGTAAAATCAAAGTTTCCAAGGAAAAACTTCTCCTACAACTAATATTCTAACCCGAAACCACTGGCAGGATATTGTTTTGAGTATGTACTGGATGGAAAAAATACAGCCCAAATAAATAATAGAGTTGTGTCCTTTAATAAAAAATTAAACTATTGAGTTGTTTACATTCTGGAGTACAGAGAGGATTTCATACCATAATGGGGGAGGTGGACAAGGGGGCAAGCAAGCAAAGGTATAAATGAGGAATGCGAGCTAAGAAATATAGATAAGGAACATAACTATGTGAAATGTGTTGAAGGTGGGACTCCTCAACTTGTTACTCATTGTGCGTTCCACACACCATAGAGAATAATGGATGGATAGGAGGTTATAACAAGGAGTTTGCACCCCCCCAAGGTGTGGTTGTCACATAAACCCCGAGATCGAAGCTCGAGGGGTTTATTAAAGCATCCCACGCTGAGTATGTGTGTAAAATATGAGTTTTAACCCCCTACCCATCCTTTATTTTATAGAATTGCTGGTGCTCATTTTTTCGCCACAGCGATTATATAAAATAAAGATTGCAGCGGACTGATCAGGTTTCGTATGCGGCTTGTGACAAAAAACGTTTTCATTTTTTTTTCTTTCCCAGTTTGCTGCCTTTTTTGGTTTTAAGTCTTCCCAAAAACTGCTGGTTTGTTTAATTTACTTACCTCCGCTGACTCAGACTGCAGCAAACTGTGGAGCAGAGACAAAAAGCAGCATCCGGGAGAAGAAGATTGCGACTGGTGCTTGCACCCAACTAGGGAAACCAGGGGAATGTTTGTGGTTATAACGACAAAATTACAACTTGGTTTCCCTTTGGCAAAAAAAGAGCACCGTTATCACATAGTTATAATTCCAGATAATGTGGATATCTACATACTATGTTCTCAGATCTGTGTAATTTTAGATGAACATGATGTTTTCTTCTCAATGGAATGGCATGTGACTTTACCTGTGTCTGTAACAGCAACAGTCAGGAGGGAAGATTTTAAAGAAATGGGAGACTTTCTCAGAAACTGCCTCAAGGGGGGGACTGCCAGGAAGGGGTAGAGGCACAGTGTGAAAAAATAAGGGCGGGCATAATTAAAGTAATTAACCTCATGCAGAAGGAAGTGAATAAAAGCAGAAGAAAAAAGAGACCAATATAGTTCTCTAAGGAAGTGGAAAAGGTGGTGAAGGAAAAAGGGGTGGCATTCAATATGTAAAAGAAAACACAGAGGCAGTGAGGGGAAGAAAGGTGTAGATAGAGGAAAGGATTGCCAAAGGGGTTGCTGAAGGGGATAAGACATTCTTCAGATACATAAGTGAGAGGAGGAGAGCAAAGGGAGGGATAGTAGGGATTACAAGGGTAGAAGGTGGAGACTGCACAAATGAGGGCCAACAAAAAGCTGACATTCTAAACAAGTAGTTCTGCTTAGTCCTCACAGTGAAGTGAGGTTGGAACAGACCAACAGGGAGAAGCAAGGGGGGGGGGGATGAACACAAGCCCATTTTCAGAGGAAAGAGTCCTGAAGGAACTTGCAGCCCTGGAGGTAGACAAGGCTATGAGACCAAACAGTATATATCCCAGGGTACTAAAAGAACTAAAGGAGATGCTAGCTGCCCCACTGACAGTTGTTCAACAGCTTGCTGGAAACAGGCATGGTTCCAGAGGACTGGGGAAGGGCTACCATGGTCCCTCTACATAAGTGCAGCAGCAGGGAGGAAGCTAGCAACTATAAGCTGATCAGTCTTACTTCAGTGTTATGGAAATTAATGTAAACCCTTTTGAAGGAAATACTGGTAGAGTATCTTGAATTCAATGAGTTGCAAGACCACAGGCAACATGAATTCAAGGGGGAGGTAATGCCAAACAAATGTGATTGATTTCTGTGACTGAGTGTCCAGGGAAATAGATTGGGGAGGGCAGTGGACATGACCTATCTGGACTTCAGCAAGGTCTTCAACACAGTGCCGAGGAGGCTGATAAAGAAGTTGATCCAGAAGGCAGTTGGGGCTCAGAATGCCCAGAACTGCAACTAAAATGTAAACTACCACTGTATCCAAGGGCTCCCTTAGAAGCAGTTGTGCTTAGCAAATGAAGGTAACACGGACATTGCCAAAATATGTTCAAGTGATTTATTGGTGTGCTTAGAAAAAAGACAACACAGAACTCCCCAACACAGTTGAAAATTCAGTCAATCAGGTTTTACTAGCAGAAAAGACATCACCATTCATTCATTCATTCATTCATTTGCACCATTACTGAGATGGACATTGAACAGAGCAGATGCTCTGCACTGGGTGACCATTTTCTTTATTACAGTTTTTCCTGGTTGCTGGTGAGGAGGAGGTGGGTGAGGATCAGAGGGGTTTAGTAGGGGGCTTATGACTCATTCAGTGGGACATGGGTGGGGGGACGGGTAGGGTATTAACTTTCAGACTAACTGTCTCTGGGTCATCTGACTCTGTCCTACTTAACTTTGCTGCAATTCACCAGGGCAGACAGTGGGGGAGAAGGGTGTCGGTGGGAATAGGAGGGGGTATATGATGTTGAATCTAACATTTTTGGGAGGTGGGAGGGGGACATAGCTGCATAGGGGTTGGCAGTGATGTAATTTTCATCTTTTAATGCCATTGAATTGGCCAAATTCATACAGCAAACTACACAAATTGCCTAATTCACCCGCAAATTGGCAATTCACAAGAATTCAGTCAATTCACTGGGTGAATAATCACACTAATCAGGGTCACCTGCAAAGCAAAGTTTCAAAAATTCACAAATTTCAACATGGAACAAATTTCACCAGCTATATCCATCCCTACTTTACAATGAGCACTGGCAAGCTGCTTTGTCTGTGTTGATTCGATAATGGGATCTGACACACTTTTAGGAGCAGACGTAGAGTTTGATCTGTAGTCAAGAGCTTGAACAAAAAAGTGTTTGACCAAATCCCATGCCACTGTTTGGCTAGCTTGAAGTCTTTAATTTCCTTCTCAAGTGTTCCAGTTTTTCCAGTTGTTAGCTGAGTCCACCATACCCACCCTTAACTGCTGCAGCTGCCGTACAGGAGTCTTGGCACTCTCTGGCTGGGTAGACCAATGGAAGCTTGCTGTCTGATGGATCAACCTTTTCTTTCTTCCCCAGGTTTAACTCAGCAGTCAGAGAAAAACTTAGGTCTTTTCTCTTCTGGGCTAGTCACTGCCTTTTTTTTTTCTTTTTATGAAAGATTAGAAGTGGACACATCTGACTTAGAAACGTTGATTGAATTTCATAGGAATGGAAGGATGTGATCACATCATAGAGATTGGAGAATGTTTTGAGCACAAGTCAGGAACAACGCAAAAACACTGTGCACAGGTTGCAGCCAATTTCTTCCTACTTTTAAAAGGAAAAGGAGTTTATAGACAATTTGACCAGCATTGCCAATACTTTAAATAATAAGCAGACCCTGTTGCCTACTGGCACTTCTCTCTCTTACTTAGCAATCATGCCAAGTGATCCTTGGTACCAGGGCTCCCTTCACTCAGCAGTGGTCAGCAGTTCCTGACACCCCGTTGATCACCCTGACCTGAGACAAGTAGTCCCAGCGATACATCCTCTCTCACTCTGCCCTAATCCAGGAATACCTTTACATCTATTGGCACCCCACCTCCCTCAATTTGCCCCAAGCCAGCAGTCATGGCATTCAGTGACACCTGTTTTTTCATTCTGCATCAATCCAAATAGGAACTAGTGTGCAATGACACCTCCACCCTGACCCAATTAAGTAGTCTTTGGCAGTCAGTGGTATCCCCTCCATCACCTGTCCAAATCCATGAACTGCCTGGTGTTCAGAAGCACCCATACCCTCACTGTGCCCCAATACAAGTAGTATATGGTGCCCAATGGCACCCTCTCCCTCACCCTGCACCAAGCCAAGAACACCTTGGTGTCCAATGACACCCTTCCCCCATGCTGCAAAAATCCAAGCATTTTCTGATTTCCAGTTGCACCCCCAGATGGTGGCTGGCACAAGCCCACCTCTTATTTGCTTGGTCAGATGCTACGTTTCATTACCACAACTAAGATAATTAAATAGATTATCACTGTTCAGGGCGAGAGAGCCAATACACTTCAGGGGGTATTCGGTAGCACATGGGATGGGATTCCAGTGATACCATCAAGAAGCTAGGACTGTGGGTAAGTAATTGGGAGGGGGAGGTTTAAAATATTTTTAAAGTCATTTTCTGGGCTCCCAGTATGAGAATTAGGATTGGTTTGGGTACTAGTGAACCACTGGGTATGGACGTCCAAAGGCCACACTTACTTTGGGGAAGGATTAACTGCTGTGATACTGGGGATGAGTCCCCAGGTGTAACAGATAGAATGGGATTCTGGCTGTGTTCACTGGCAGCTGGAATAGAAACTCAGTTTTTTTAATAAACTTGTGTATGGCACATGTCACCAGAGATAGGCTTCTGGTGTCACATTTAGGAGCTGGAGGGGGAGGGATTTTTCTCTGCTTTCAGCCATATCACATGTGTTTCATGCATTTGTAAGTACAGAACAAAACTACCAGCATAGAAAACACCTTATGAGAAACAACTAGAAAAATACACTGCACATGCATGGCTGGTAGCATTTAATTTATTTTTTTCCATGACATTTTTATTGAGAGATTTTCCTTCCAAAAACACCAAAAGCACTACCCTGGTTGTTACATTTAATTAACTTGAAACTGTCAGGTTTAAAATCTTTATCATCTTTATTTATTTTATAGAAAAACAGTTTTAAAACTGATAATTACCTTGTCTTTGTCTCCCTGTGACTAAACTACTGATCCATATGTCACTGCAGTTTGAGATCCTACTACAAAGGTGTGCTTGCTAACGTTCTCGTCTCTAGGTCAAAAGACGGCCCTATTACAAGTAGGCAAAAATTGTCACTTAACATTAAATTGCCCACTCAACCTTAACTATGGTGGTGCTACCTCACCACTATACTATAGGTACTACAGGACTTTAGAAAGTGACCATTGTCATGTAGTGATCACAATAATAAATGAAATGGAGACATCTTTTATCTTCAGCTTCCAGTGGAACTCTTCTCCCTATCCCATTCCTTTATGAACTGACTTTTACATTTTGGTCCCATGATAATCGTGGTCACTTGACAAAACTTGACTGTTGCACCCCTGCTCCACTAACAATGTTCAGGCTTTCAAAGCAGGAGCAGGACTAGACAGATTCCTGAGGGAAAATGGCACTGAGGGTTACACAGCCCAGCTATGGTAACATTCCAGATGTTAAGCTTCAGTGTGTGTTTATTCTCATAGTCACTGCCATACGCCAGGAAGTGCAGACAAGGTGACCCTAAGTGTCTTCATTACAATACTATCTAACTATATTACTGTGTTACAGTGCACCATTTACACCAATATTAGCATAGCTGCCTCTGCTCCTTTCCCTGTGTTGTCACAATGCTCACCATGTTCGTGAAGGGACAGGCTTGCAACCCTGTTGGGTATATCATAATGGGATGCAAGGTAGAACACTGGCACAACATGTGCACTGTGGCCACTTCTTGCCACTCAATTGCAACTATGTTTGGGGCCCCAGAATATTTTGTATGTTGGCTGCAAACAGAGTGGGTAGATTCAGATATCAGATAGAAACTCATACACCACATTACATTCTACTGAGCATTATAAAAATATATTTTGTAGAAGAAAATCAGTGCCTGAGATCAAGAAGGTGCTGCAGTGGAACCCGCTAGGGTGCGATGCAATGTTAGTTTCTTGCATGACAAAAGGAACTAACTCCCATTGAAACTGCCTCATTTTGTACAGTAACTTTGCTGCAGAATTTTTGCAGAATTGGGTTGCACCCTAATGGACTTCCCTGGATGTGAAATAAACAGTTCTTCAAAGTAACTTTAGGTCACTTGAAAGCTGGTCCTCTAACAACAAACTGGTCCTTAATTACGAAAAAAAAAAAAGAAAATACCATTTTCCTCTAGCCTCCTCAGAAGTTTCACCCTTTGTCATCAGAAATTGTAACGGACATAACCTTGAACAGGTGGAGACCTTCAAATACCTTGCAGTAACTCTGGATGATGCCTTATCTTTAACACCTCATGTTGATAATCTGGGTCATGGGGTCAAAATGTCGCATTGCGTGATTTATTTCTATCTTTTGATCTGTGGGGGGCTATGCCCACACCCATCATATGGGGGCTGCACTCCCGGACCCCCACTTAGTATTATAACTCCGGGGGGGGTCCAACACGGAGAGCGCACAGGTCCGGGGGTTCACGCATAATGCCGTACACCATTAAGCATACAACATTATGACCCAGTAGGATAATCTGGTGGCCATAGTTAACAGAAGGCTGGATGCTCTGCACTGGAACAGGAACAATCTCACTGGGGATCCTAGACACCATACTGTGGTCAGCTCTGTTCTGTCACTCCTAGATTATAGATTCCTTGTCTATGCAGCTGTCTGTGACACGGTGCTAAACAGAGTAAAGCTGATCTATAATAATGTGTGCTGCTTTGTACTTGGTGCAGATAACTGCACTCAGAGTTGTACCTTTGGCACACTCACTAACTGGCTACCTTTGCTCAGCAGGATAAAATCTCCAGACCTGTTTGCTAGCTAAAAAGGTACTCTTGGGCCTAGCACCCATTGCTTTAACAAATTTCTACCACACTGGTCTCCAACCAATATACCAGGAATATGGCCAGTAATGCTATTAAGCCTCCTTTCAGGTGTACTCAGCTGGGTAAGTGTTCATTTTCTGTCAGTGCCACTAACGGGTTAAACAAATTAAACACTGCTGAATTTCCCCAAGTTAATCAGTTTAAGAGATCTTTGCAGTCTGCCTTTGCAGTACAATGCAATTGTAACCTTTAAACAGTTTTATTTTGGTTTCTCTCTCTACATTATCTAGGGCTTTTTATACAACAATCTGTATGTCCCCCCCCCAAACAATTGTATGTAATTCTTCCGATTTAAGTGTTTTGAGCCTGACCTGACAAAATTTCCTCTGGAACTGCTTATTGTACTGGTAATGTTTTTTGTGACCATGTATTTGATGTGGCACCTTTGTAAATGGGCACTTGTGCTCATAGGTAATTCTCCGAAGTTTCCATTGGTCCCGACCAATGAGCATGTACTGTATACTGTACGCACTCTAGTACAGTTCAGGTAGTGGCTGGCTGTGGCAGGGTGAGGAAGGCTGTGCCAGTCACTGGCTGTGGTCATGATGGAGTGGTGGGAGTGGTGGGTCACTTCCTACCAGGGTGGGGGTGGGGGTGGGGGACCACTAGAATACCAGAGAACAGGGATCGGAACTTTATCATTACTAAAGTGATTCGGCATATCTAATATTTATAAATGTGATTGGGGCTGGGGGGGATATTAGACTACTAGGGAACAGGGGATCAGGACTTTATTGTTACAAAAATGATCAAGGCTGGGGGGGCTAGCCCGATGCACTCCACAATGCACTCATGCAGATGAGCCCATAATGGGCATGCAAATCGCCCCTTTGGGCTCATCTGCATGTTTGAGCTGAATATTGCCCATGGGGGCTGTGGTGCATACCAGTGTGTGCCGCGCAGTACTCCTATGGCTGTAGTCAGCCCCACACCCCAGTTTGTGCTGTGTGGTACATGATGACCCTCTGCCGTGCGCTGCACATCCAGGGTTCAATATTTGAATAGACTGCATGGTCTGTTCGGATCGCGCAACCTGTTTGAATATGGGATCACAGCCGGCTAGCCAAAGTTACATGCTCAGTGCACCGTTTTACACGTGCATCAGGCCAGCTGTGATTATGGGGGACACAATTAATAGAATTGATAACAATGAGGTAACACAACCAGAACAAAAAGAATGTTGGTGAATCCTCTGATTGAAGTAATGAAGCACTGTCGGCAGTGACAGAAAAATCAGACAAAAGGAAAACAGAAAGCAATGCTTCTGATAAAGAACAGGTTGAAAATGTACAAGAACAAGATCACAATTATGCTCTTCCAAAGGTGATGAATCAGAATGTGATACCAATGAGGTAGAGGATGCCAGCTGGGTTCCCCCACCCAAAAAGAAAAAACACATACTGCAAGCACCACCACTAGCCACAGCCAGTAGTGGAAAAAAAATCAATAATCGTGGTATCTCCTCTGGGGACAGCCACAGTGTGCATGAATAAGGGTCAAAAACAACTGCCACCAAAATTGCTGCAGTTCCTGGCATGATGACAAAATGTTCCACCTCAGTTGTGTGGAGCTATTTTCATGTAAGTCCCAAAAATGAATGTGTTGCTGTATGCACCTTTTGTCACCGGGAAGTTATCAGGGGAAAAATGAGGGGCCGGTTTGGGGCAACATCACTAAAAAGGCATTTGCAATGCGCACATCCAACCATTTGGCTGGGCAGCAGTCCTGAGCAAGGGAAAAGTATCGGTGATGAAAATAATCCTACAGACAATAGTGATGGTGAAGAGAATGAGAGATGGCATAAAAAACATCTTCAACTTCACTGACGAAAGTATTTGGACAAGCTACAGCTTCACCACTGCAATCCTGTGGTTTTGGCCCCCATCCACAAATTAAACAGCAGACCATTACTGTGATGCTTGAACAAAAAACTGCTTACATTAGATCACATCAAGTCACGTTAAACATTAATCAGTTAATAGCTGAATTTATTGCCAAGGACCTGCAACCATTCTCTGTGGTGGAGAATGACAGTTTTAGAGCCCTTTTCAAATATTTTGCTCCAGGTTATGCCATACTAAGCAGTAAATATTTTACGACTGTGGTTGTTCCCAAAATGTCCGAACGTATGCAAAGTAAAATAAACTTGGCTTTTCAAGGGAGTGAATGTGAGGCCAGCCCGGTGGTAGTGAGGGTTGAGCCATAGGATGCCACACCTTGCATCATGCCGGTGGCCTGGGTTCAGGAACAGACTTGGGATGTCAGAAGTCAGTAGGGAGGGGAAGGACTGCTCTCCCTTCCCTGGGGAGGGATCCGCATTTTGTGCCACTCCTTGGTGGCCTCTGATGGAGATCAGAGGCAGCACCAGGAACTAGCAGTGCCTTGACGTGGGGGTGGAGCGGTGGTGGATGTCGGCACATCTGTACCAGGATGTCATTTCATGTTCATGCTGCAGAGGGGAAACCACAAGCCAAAAAATACCCCCCGCAGGGACAGGGAGGCGACAAGGGCTCCAATGACCAAGCCCACATCCCCAGCGCCAGACCATCCCTCCTCCAATCCTCCAGGGCCTCTTCCAGGATGGACCCTCTAAACTCAGACAGACCGCCAGGTAGGTGTGTGGGCCCTCCCCGGGGGGGGTGATCCAGGGGGCTGGAAAGTCCTGGTGGGGTCCTGGAGGAGGGTGGTCTCGGTGGGGAGTAGAGGTGTAGGTTGAGTGGGCACCTCTGAAAGATGCCCTGCCCTTGGGAGCATAAATAAAGTGTACCAAAAAAAAAAGTGAGTGAATGTGGTTCTGTGCACCTGACCACAGACGTTTGGATGTGTTTTCAAGCCACTGATTATATGTGCATCATAGCACATTGGGTGTCATGATCATCTTTAAATACCACCACGAGCAACTGTGTACAGGAGGGAAGACAAAGAATGGTAGCTCTTTGTGTTAGCTTGTTTGGTAAGTATCATACTGTTGACAATATTTTGGAAGAGTTGCATGACAACATTTCTGAGTGGTTAGAGCCCCTGGGACTCAATACTGAATTTGTGGTTTCAGACAAGGGGGCTTGCCATTTAAAAGGCAAGCCAGGTTGTCCTAGTAGTCAACCAGAAAGGAATGCTGGAAGGGAAGGGGAGGGGTGGGGTCAGCAGGGCAGGGGAGGGTGATGACCTCAGAGAAGGGTCATACGACCTGGCTGGAGCGCGCTGGCTATTGGCCAAGGGGAGGGGCTAGTAGGGGTCCTGATTTGGGGTCCTTGGGGGCTATTTAAGGCCAGGTAAAGCCTCAATTAGCCTCTTTCTTGCTGTAATTTTCAGCACATCATTGGCAGGACAAGGTAAGGCATGGTAGGCTGGGGAGCGCCAACCCCGCTGAATCTGTTTGTTAGCATTTATTGTGGTGGACGAATGGAGCGAGGTAAAGTGGGTAGTGCTAGCCATGGTGCAGGCTTCAGGGCCAGCCCTGGACAGAATGACAAAAAAGGATCTAATTGTGTCATAACTGTTGATTTTGTTGTTTTTGAAAGGAAGCTTGGGGTGGCTTCTCCTTCTGAGGAGGGTGCACGATCAGGCCAGCCGAGTGCAGTTACGCTGAGGTAGGGCAGGTGATGGCAGTGGTGGACTGTGTCAGGTTGTATGGCTGGCTGAAAGGAGGTGATATGGAAGGTGTGTGAGGCCCAGCAGGGTGGGGCCTCGCTTGTTGGTGTCGGTTTCGTCCCCTGGTGATTGGTTTCTGCAGCAAAAGCCCTCAGGCTAGGGGCCTGGGGGCAGGCTGATGCCCGTGAGGGAGGAGAGTGGTGGAGTAAAAAGGGATAGGCCAGAACAGTGTACAGCACACGAGAGAGCGGGAGCTGGCCTGAAGAGGAAAAAGACACAGCAAATTAAAACAAAGTGATGGATGGGCGTATTGGCGAGAAGCAGGAGGCATGTGGGGGTAGGAAAGCAATGGTGGATGGCGTCCACTAGGCGGCGTGGCAAGTCACTGGTCAGTGCTGAGGCATGCATCAGGGGTGCAACAGTGTGCAGAGGGCTGCAAGGCAGCCAGAAGCAGGCTAAAGGAATGTATGCCGTGGCTGTGGTGGGTAGGGAAAGCCTACCGATCTGTTGGGCCTTTTGGGGCTTTGCGCATTCCTGGGGAGGCTGAGATGGGCAGGGTTGGGGGATATAAGGGGACTGGGTGGTTTTTTGAGTGTGGGAAGACCTAGACCTAGGCGACAGCAGTAGCGTGCAGCCTGTAATGGAACCATGGCCTACACCACATGGGGGGTGCAGGGGCTCAGGCCTGGTGCAGTGGTGAGCGGGGTGAACACTACAATGCTACTAATGCATGTAGGAGTAGGGCTCCTAGATTAAGAGAAGCCAAGAAGGGACAGTGCTAAGGTTGGCAGAGCATGGGGGAGGCTAGCCAGAACTGGGAGGGATGGAGAGGCCACACGAGGCGGCCTCCATGTTGTGGCATCAGAAACAAACAAACAAAAAAAATGGTAACGTTTACAGAGCTGCAAGGGCTATAAGGGCTGAATGGTTTGCCGGAATCAGTGCCCAGAACATGTGGTATGTGGGAAATTAATGGGGCATTGGTGCTCAAGTTAATGTTGAGGGGAGCAGTAGCTGGTGCTGCTTGGTGGGAAGGTCGATGGAGCCCTGGGAATACGGGTGATAATGTGAGGCAGGCAGGGATTTTAATGGCACATGTGTACATTCTAATGTGGAAAGGAGCAGTAGCTGTTGCTGCTTGGGGGAAAGGTCGGTGAGTGCTGGGAATCCGGGAGAAAGTTAAAGGCAGCAACTAAAGGGCTTTGGCCTCAGGGGGGAGGGGCACGGCCTTTGAATAAGGGAGCCATCAAGGCCGTGAGGCAGGTGGGGGGGTTCTGTGAGGCCGACCTCGTGGCATGGACTCCGGTATGTCTGGGGGGGCGGTGGACGTATGGGATCCGGGTGAGATTAATGCCATGAGGGCAGGCAGCTTTGACCATTTGGGGGCCGCAAAGGCGGGCAGCCATACTCAGGGAGCTTCGGAATAAGGGAGGGCTTGGAAAAATGGCGGGCTGATCATTTGTAATTTTTGTGCAGTCCAGGGTCACCAGACACAATGGCACCCAAGAGAGCCCCCGCGTCAAGCGTGGCCACGTTGGTGGAGGCAGGGAAGGTAATGGCGCAGATGACGGAGTTGCTGGAGGCAGCAAAGAAGAGAGAGGCAGAAGAAGAGGAGGCCCAGAGGAAGAGGAAAGAGTGAGATGAGAGGTCTGGCCCTGGAAAAGGGAACAAGAGGCCAAAGCGGGCAGTACCCAGCCCACCTGCGGAGCCTGCCCTGGTCTCAACAGGGCCCCATCCGGATGGGGGTAAGGATGATGTAGATATGAATAATGAAGCTGATTTGAAAGAATATATGGAGGGATTGCTGTGGGACATGGGGGAGGACGGGGTTGCAAAGTTAAAGCGAGCTCTGAAAGCCATCAAGGATGGGGGCAAGGTGGGGAAGGAGGGCATGGGCACCTCAGGTGGCACACGGAAGCTGTATGAGGGGCCACCTGGTTTTATGCTGGGTGACCATGTGCCAGCCTCAATAAAAGAGAAGATCTGGAAGGGGGAGTATGTGGATTTCTTTGGGCTAGTAGACGAAGAGACAGCTAAAAAATATGAACAGAGGGAGTTGGTGGGCAAGTCGGAGATGGCAGTAGCGATGGCAGTGGTAGGGCATAAGGCGGAGGAGGCCCAGCTTAAAGGGAAGAGCATATAAATGTGGTAAGTGGGCTTCATAATTTACAGGACGCTGGTTTTAGAGAAATAGCCAGACCTAGCGATACCACTGTTGACGTACATGGCAATTATCCAGGATGCCTATTGGGCCAAGTTGGGGTTCGGATGTCTCATATACGATGAGGCCTTCTGTAGGAGAATGGCGGTGAAAGGTGACCTAAGGTGGGATTTTACCTATGCCAAGTTGTGGGTCAGGATGCTGTCTGGCTCAACCGGTGGGCAGGTAGCGGACCAGGTGAAGAGAGTAGCCCCGGCGGCGGGGGCCAAGGCATGCTGGGCCTATAACAGGGCTTTATGCACATGGCCTAGTTGCAAATTAAGACATTTTTGCTCACAATGTGGGGGATTGCACCTGGCAATGACATGCAGGCAAGGGGGCGACAAGAGTGGTCAGGCCAGTGGGCAGCCGCTGGAGCAGCCTTTTCGGGGTGGCCGGGGGGATCTGGGAGAGGACGGGAGGGTCCAGGGAGAGGCAGATTTGCCTCCAGCTATGGGTGGAGCTAGGGCAGGAACAGGAGGCGGGCAGTGGGGCTATGCGTTGGCCTGCACCCCCATCAAGCTGGGTGTGGTGGAAGCCTGGACAGTGGGGTACCCTGTCAAGAAGAGGGTGGCCCTGCCGAGGGAAGGATTTAAGGAAGGTTTTCCATTGGGATTCGAGGGGTCATGGGTAGGGATGCGGGCCGAGAATTTGGCCTCAGTGAGAGGGAAAGAGGACATAGTTCAGGGAAAAATCAAGAAGGAAGTCAGGGCAGGGAAGGTGGAAGGGCCACTAGGTGAACCTCCCTGCAGGCAGTTCCGGGTGTCACCCCTGGGGGTGGTACCTAAAAAGCAAGCAGGGGAATTCTGGCTCATTCAACACCTATCCTACCCAGAGGGGGAGTCGGTGAATGCGGGGATCCCGGAGGAGTTGAGCATGGTCTCATATGCATCTCTGGATCAGGCCGTTGAACTGATACGGGTGGCCAAGGGGGCATGGCTGGCAAAGACAGACATCAAATCTGCATTCTGGCTGTTGCCAGTCTGCCCAGCAGACTGGGACCTGCTGGGTTTCCAGTTCAAAGGCGATCTGTACTTCAATAATGCAATGCCTATGGGATGCTCCGTGGCATGCTCAACGTTCGAGGCGTTCAGTTCATGGGTACAGTGGGTATTTGGGTCACAGTACGGACACAGAAGGGTGGTGCACTATCTGGATGATTTCCTCTTGATAGGTGATAGCCAAGTGGAAGCCCAGAGGCTGTTGCAGGGCTTCCAAGACACGTGCAGTGTCATTGGGATCCCCTGGGCATCAGGTAAGATGGAGGGTCCGGCCCGCAGGCTGGAGTTTCTGGGGATTGAAGTAGACACTAAAAAGGAGTGTTTTGGCCTGCCAGGGGACAAGGTGTCCTGTTTTAAGGGGCTACTGGTGCTGGTGGTGGGGAGGAGGAGGGTGCTGCTGGTACAGGTACAGCAGCTGCTGGGTCACCTTAATTTTGCCTGCAAGGCTATAAGCCCAGGTAGGGCCTTTACAAGGCAGTTGAGGAGGGCCACGGACAAGGCCAAGCAGACCCACCACTGGGTAGTCATCAGTAAAGGGGTGCGGGAAGATATCCAAGTGTGGTAGGTTTTCTTGGAATCTTACAACAGGGTGACATTCTGGCAAGAGGAGTGGGCCCGTAATGCGAACCTCAAGCTGTTTACAGACACGGCAGGGGGGGCTCAGGTTGGGGACCTACTTTCAAGGGGAATGGATATCGGAGGCATGGCCAGAGGGATGGAAGGAACGGGGGTGGACCAAAGATATCACGTTTCTTGAGATCTTTCCCATATGGGTGGCCTTGAAAATATGGGGAGAGCATATGGTGGGGTGGCGCATCTCTTTCTGATGCAATAAGAAAGGGGGGGTGGAGGTAATCAACAGGCAGAGTGGCTATGCAGAATCAATGGAACGGGTACTGAAGAGTTTGGTGTTGATGGGGCTGCACTTGAATTTGTCCATCAAGGCACAGCACATTGAGGGGATATGGAATGAGGTGGCTGACTGTCTTTCTCATCTGCAGATCGACCATTTCCGGGAGTTGGCACCAAAGGCCACACCTATCCGAACCAGGGTCCCAGCATGGATGTAGGGGATTGGAGGGGGATGGCCATGGCCTTGTATAGAGGGTCTTGGGCAGTCAACACCTTGAAAGCCTACAAAGGAGCATGGGAGGGCTTCCAGACATTTCAGGCAGGGATGGGGTGGGGGACCAGGGAGCCGGTGCAAGAGGAGCACGTAGTGATGTACGTGGGAAAAAAATGGGAGTACGGGTTGGCCCACGCCACCATGGTGGTACAGCTGGCAGGGATCAGCTGGGCTTGCCAGGAGTGAGGATGGATGGATGCAGCGGGCAGGAGGGCCGTAAAACGCATGGTCATGGGGTGGCAGAGGGGGCAGAGCAAGTGGCAGGATGGGAGGAGACCCATTCACGGCCCCTTGCTTATCAGATTGCTAAGGGCACTGGACCACTTCTGTCACTCTGCAAATGAGGCTTGTCTGTGTCAGGTCATATTTGCAATCTTGGCTAGAGGGACCTTTCGGGTTGGGGAGATGGTGGCGCCATGAAAGGGGGCAGCCACGGCGGGCCTACAAGAGCACTGTGTATGGGTGGAGATGGAGAGGGTGGTCATCTGGCTCCCGGGATCCTAAACAGACCAGGGGGACGGGGGCCACCATGGAGATACGCAGGCAGATGAATGGGGAACCATGCGTGGTCCAGGCCATGAAGGAGTATAGTAGAACATGGGGGCTACTAAGTGGGGCCTAGTTCACGCATGGGGACAGATCCCAGTGATGGGGTATTAGGTGGGAGTGGTACTGAAAAAGCCGGTCGCATTTGTATGTGAGAACCCCGCCCAGTTTGTCCCACATTCTTTCTGGATTGGAGCAGAAATGGAGCTAGCTGCTGCTGGGGTGGGAGAAGCTGAGGTCAAGCGAGTGGGGAGATGGAAGTTAAATTGTTACAAGCGTTATGTGAGGTGCTGACAATGGCTAATGGGTGTCCCTTTCTCTCCCCAGAGCAGGTTCCAAGCAGCAAGTGTGGATCATGGGGCACTCTTTTATATACTGTATTGGGCAGAGAGGTTTGCAGACGCCATGAAGATAGGGACGCAGCTGCGCCTGGGAGCAGAGCACACCAGAGTATGATGGAGGGGCCTGAGAGGCCATGAGGTGGTCGCAGTTGTTCCCCTTACTGGGAGACCTGCAGGTGCATTGGGGCTAGCTGGACTGCATTATTGTACATATTGGGGGCAATGAATTAGGGACATTACCTTGGGGGTCCCTGAGGAAAGACATAATTGCAGATTGGGAGAAGGTGAAGATCTAGTGGCCCAGAGTGGTTATGGGCTGGTCGGAGATCACCTCCAGGAGGGTTTGGAGGGAACCAAAGGGTCCAAAGGTGATAGAGGTGGCACAGAAAAGGATTGAACAGGAAGGTAGCCAGGGCAGTGGTTGAGATGGAGGGGGCTCCACATTATGCATAGGGACATCTCACATGAGGAGGAGGCAGTGTACTGGGGGGATGGGGTTCATCTGACCGAGTTCGGTATGGGCCTGTTCCTCCTCCCATTCGGGGAATTAGTTGGGGAAATTAACAAGAAAGGTTTGAGGGGTTAGCCCACAAGGGGGAGTCTTATCTTCCATCACAAGCTGGAGTTGGATCAGTGGAAGGGTTGGGAGCAAGAGGAAAGGGGGCAGGTAGATGGGGGAAGAGGTGTACCACGGGCTGGGGACAAAAAGAACCCAGGCATGGATGGGGGAGGGGGGAGGGATATAGAACTGGGGGTGGATCAGCCATTCCACGCCTAGTGGGGGGGATCCAGGTAAATGTGGTACCTGGTTATGGTGATGAAAGGGGGGGGGGCTGGATGTTCAGACCCTGAGAAGCAGTGTAGTAAGAGGAGGAGAGCCAGAAGAAGAAGAACCACACGAGAGGAAGACAAGACTGTTATGTCCCAGAAAAGATTGGGACTGTTATGTCCAAATTGTAAATATGGAATTGTTAGACATAAAATGGGATGCAAATGTATGAATTTAACCATGCCTTTATAATAAATAAATACTGTCAGCGAGCATCCAAAAGTAACAAGAAATGATCTGAGTTATTTCTGGGTGGGGATCCTGGGACAATGGGGCTTGCTATTTGAAAGGCAAGCCAGGTTGTCCTGGTAGCCAGCCAGAAAGGAATGCTGGAAGGGGAAGGGGAGGGTGGGGTTAGCAGGGCAGGGGAGGGTGATGACCTCAGATAAGAGTCATATGAGCTGGCTGGAGCTCGCTGGCTATTCGCCAAGGGGAGGGGCTAGTAGAGATCCTGATTTGGTGTCCTTAGGGGCTATTTAAGGCCAGGTAAAGCCTCAATCAGCCTCTTTCTTGCTGTAATTTTCCAACCCACCCTCCTGGCAAGACAGGGGGGAGAAAGGTGGTATAGGCACTGTAGGGACAGGAGCAAGGTGGAAGCACCTCTAAGGGGGCCCTGGCATGGGCCAGGTGGGGCCACAGCTGGGTGGCCGGGGTCTGGAAGACTAGGTGGAGCCCTGCCGGCAGGTATGTGAGTCAAAAGAGGGAGACTGGGGGGGAGGAAGTGGTAAGGGTTGGAAGCAAGAGGGAAAGGGGGCAGGTAGAGGGGAAGGGGGTAGGTACCACGGGCTGGGGACAAAAAGAATGCAGGCATGGGAGTAATGGGGAGGGAGGAGGGATATAGAACTAAGAGGTGCATCAGCTGTGTCCACGCCTAGTGGGGGGGGGAGAAGGGTCCGGGTAAGTGTGGTACCCCATTATGGTGATGAAAAGGGGGGCAGATCATGGTGTCCAGACCCCGAGAAGCAGTGTCGTAAGAGGAGGAGAGCCAGAAGAAGAACCACATGAGAGGGAAGACGGGACTGTTATTTCCCAGAAAAGATTGGGGACTGTTATGTCCAAATTGTAAATATGGAATTGTTAGACATAAAATGGGATATAAATGTATGAATTTAACAATGCCTTTATAATAAATAAATATATATATATATATATATATATATATATATATATATATATATATATATATACCATAACTGACTACAATTATTAATTGTGGAAGCTTGTAGGATATATTCAAAAAGTGCAATACTGGGTGGGGGGCAAGGTCAACAAGAAAGGGTAAGTTAGAAAACACAAGTGATAAAAAAATAATTGGCCAATCAGCCAGGCATGTGTGCGATGGTTTGGGGCCTATGTTGCTTGCTATAACACCAGGTAGGCAAGCAAAACAATTACAAATACAAAAAAAATAACATCTCAAGTCAACAGGGCAGGAGGGATGGCTGGGGCCCCATCACATATCCTGCTCACGCTGCCTGTCTGCCACCAAAAGCATGCCAAACTCAGTGAAGGTCTGCACTCTGCTGTTATCTTTGTGCTGTTGAATTTGTTGGTTTCTCTCTTTTTCTTTCTTTTGACTAACGTTTGACACACTGCCTCCATTTGCTGCAAAGCCCCAAATGAGCTGCATACATTGGGCTGAATTCACAAATGTTTTTGGGACTAACTCTAACACTGCAGCTCCAGTTGTGGACCGAAATCTCTGCAGCTGCAGAAATTGCTATTCACATCCGCATCAGCTGTGGAAGATGATATGGCTGGTCCTACCGGCTGCAACATTTTTCTGCAGCTGCAGGGATTTCCATGGCAGCACCATCTGCAAGCTGCCATAAATTGTGGAGCTGGTTGGAAACCATCCATCTCCACTTTTGAGAACACCGTAGCTGCAGGAGAAACTGTGGTTCCATAAGTGGCAACCCACTTGCACTTAGTTTTTCCCGTAGCTGCAAGATTTTCAGGAGTTTTGTGAAACCAGCCCACTGTTTCCTATGAATGTCATGTGGTGGCTGACCCACAGGATTGGCAAGAACAACAATTTATTTTTTATTGCTGTTAGCTGTTTGTTGACCTTGAAATGACATGAAAGTACAGACATAAAATATTTTTTTAAGAAAATTTAAATTTTATTTTTTTAACAGAGGGATCCAAAAGAATAATACTGATGCATTTCTCATACTCAAATGGACTAAAACTAGGGCTACAATTCATCAGAGTAAATCAGAACCTTTTAGGAAATAAATCAGAGTCAGAATCAGATCCGGGTCACAGCAGACCTGCCCATCCCTATTTGGAATAATAAGATGATTACAGATACTATTAAAATGGTAGTGAGCAAATACTCCCTACATTCAGGGGCTGTTGAAAATACCTCAGAAGGTAAGCCGTCAACACCAGCAGCCTTGTTTTATTTTGTGATTTACCTGCTATCAGGACTTAACTGTAGATTAGTTGTTCTCATTTTTGCACCAAAGAGTCCCTTCCAATATGGGTCTCTAATGTGCTATTGTATAGTTCTTTAACATCTGTATCTAACTTAAGCAAAACATTAAAATAAGTGGCCCAATGTTCTTTTGATATTGTAAAGTATTCCTTTCAGAATAAATGGATAGGTTATGGTATACTGATAGATGAGCAATAAGAAATGACAGGGTGTGTATTGCTGTAGTATAACAGCACACCATGGGTGTGTTATGTGAGGCACGAGGCATCACCAAGTGTCTTCACCAACCCAAAATGTGCTGTTATTCCACAAAAATACAAAGTTAAGTGTTTGGCAAGTTCAACCCTGTCTCAGACCCAGAGATTTCATCACAATTTTTATACATTTTTCAAAAATGTTTGCAGGGGTGCTCTTGGTGTGTGGCCAAAATCAGAACCAAGTAGTTATATTACCAATGGTATCCATAAAGCTGCTTGAAAGCCTGCAATTCATATAAGTTAATTTCATTTTCTTACTTGGTTTTCATTCCATCATTTTAACATTTTATAGGGGTTTCTGGTCTCAGCATTTGGCCGAATCACGATTAGCCTGACCACTGCTGACACGGTGAACCCCTCATCAGTCAGGTAGTTATACTTTAAATTTGACATGCCAAAGTAAGCGAAGGTCCCACTGATTTCTCTCTTTCTTGTCTAGAAACCACTCTACTGGCATGATGGAAAATAGTCAGTCTCACATCTTGTGGAAAGTAAAATCTATTTTTAAATGTAAAGCCAGTCCTAGAGTTCACCTTTTTTGTAAAGTACTTAAGTGATAGTCCCATTTCAGTCTTTCATCTAACCATAGACCTAAATATTTATGAGAAGCATTTTGCAGTTTTCTATTCCTATTTGTTAAGACAGAAATCTGTGTTGTTTGTTTGTTCTTACGAACTGAGTTAAATGTATCATCTTTGTCTTTTGCTCATATATCATGAGTCTGTTATTACCAAAAAATTCTGAACTTCATTGAACCTGTAGACTAATTTAAAGTAATGATGGGTTTGGCTCCAGCTATAGATAACAGTGTTTTCTGTGTATAGGTGGACAGTAGTGTGGTTCTGCTGAATACCAAAATCATTTATAAAGAGTAAAAATAGGAGTAAAATAGGAGTAAGGAGTGGTCCCAGTACAGAACCATGGATGTGCCCCCTCCCTACTATTGTTTTCTTGAGTTCACACTACAAATAGAGATCAGCTGAGACCTATTTGTGAGATAGCTTGTCATCTAGTCATACAATCATCTGCCTATGCCAATACCCTTCAGTTTGTTCAGTAGTAGACTGTGGTTTATTGTGCTGAAAATTACACTGGTCACCATGCCACCATTCACCGCCCTGCACCCTGCACCGGTCACTTGTAACCTTCACCAGAGCAGTGGTGATGCCATGGTTAGGCCTAAAGCCCAGTTGGTTAACATTCAAAATATTATTGGAGGATAAATAATTTGAAAGTTGTTTCTTGACCAAGCTCTCCAAGACCTTCAACACAACAGCAGTCACAGGATATAGCTGCACTCCAGTGGAGGTCCTTGAAATAATCAGCCAGTACTCTTCACATACACTGCCACAAATTTCCTTCAGCAGACTGAAAAAATAACAAACTAGTATTTACAAAACTGAAACGGCAGCAACTTACTTGCAGTGCTGACCGAGTACCACAATCACCTTGGAAGTCTGTATCCCAGCTCTTCGCCTATGCAGCTTCATCAGAGGGCAGACACTATTTTGACTAACAGTCTTATTATAGTCACTGACTGATGACCTCATGTTAGTCCACTATGTGAAATTAATAAAAAAATAAATATGATAGTATTTACAATATTATAAAAACATGATATGAAAATTGTTATACAAAGATTAAATAATTCAAGTCATAGGGCTGGATTTTCAAAACTCTAAAACTGCCGCGAGCCCCAGTGAGCCGATAATATGGTGCATGGGGCTTGCAGCAATTTACTGGGTTTTCCATCCCGTGCAGCAACGGTCACAAGATAGATCAACTTCTCCTGGTCTATCTTGTGGCAGTCTCAGGGCCCTGTGTTATGGAGCTTACACCAGAAGCGTGGTGCAAGCTGCCGAAACTCATGTAAACTGTCATGACTGTGTCCGAGATTGCAAAATCGGGTAGCAGTTGTGGTGATGGGGTTGGCACACTACCAAAATCAAAATGTCATGCTGCAGGGCTGGAAGCAAGCCCTGTGCTACATTTCAAAAACCCTGTCTCATAAATTTTTATCTACCAGAGTCACTGATGCTTTAGCTTAGATAATATTCAAATTAATTCATGCCATAAAACTGACTATATATATATATATATATATATTTATATATATATATATATATTATACAAAAATTGTTGTAAGATAAACGCCACTGGCTTAAAATTAAACTAACCTTGATTGCCCTATAAATGTAACTAAACCAGGGAAAATCCTGGTGATCCACATGAGTGGTCTGTTCCAGTGACTAGAGGTATTGGGTTCTTGCAACAGTTCAAGCATCCACCTACAAATTTCTGAAACAGAAAGAAAATACAAGAAATGAGAAACAGGCATAAGCATTACTATATCACATCAAAATCCATACGCCAGTGTTCTCTTTAACAACTTTACCTTGAAACTGACCAATAGAGTAGCCCTTGGTGACACAACAGACAGCAGCAAAATTGGGCAATAATTAGACAGCTGTGTCACTGCCTGACTTATAAACTGATATAACTTTGGCAAGCGTCCACACCTCTGGAAATTCACCATGTTCAATTGACATGTTAAATAAGTAAGCCAGGGGTGGCTGATCACTGGAGCAGCATATCTCAATAGTCTAGGGTATAAACCATTGATCCCTTCTCTCATATTAGGGACCAGATTCAATAATGCTGCCAGCACATTGCCTACTAAGACAGTGCATAAAACAAATGGAGGACACTTGTTCATTGAGATCACTGGTGGTGCATAAGACCCAGCCTCCAAAAATGGTTGGATGTTGCCACCATCAGTGGTCCCACTAAACAGGCCCAAGGGAATGAAATAGCCATTAAATATGTTCACTGTTGTGTGTAAGTTCCCCGTTTTATTTCCATTTATTTCAGAAAGGTTAGGAATTGAGTAAGAGGAGGGCAAATTAAGACTTTTTACAATTTTACAAACCATGCTGGGATCTAGTGTTTTACTTTTGTCCAATTTAGTCCATACATGTTGTTGCTTAGCTGAACTCCTTAAGGTAGTTGGAAGACCGGCTGAGGGGGGGCAGGATTGAACATCCTACGGACTGCTCTCCTCCTCCTCTGGGGGGAGGGTGTGTGAGACCGGCATGTGATTAATCTCTGATGGAGGCTGGGGAGAATACAGCTGCCGGTGCCCGTTCTAGTTGAGAGGGGTGTCAGATGTTTGGTGTGTCATCTTAACATCATTGCACAATGAGCCTCCTGGGGAGAAAAAACTGAAAAATTGGAGATTCCGCCTCCGCAGGATGATGTCCTCCCCACGTAGTGGACCTCACACTGTCACCCAGGTTTCTGCTCCTGTACTACCTACTCGTGTCCATCGGGGGGTGTCTCCTCCTTCATGGCCTCACCTCTGGGGTTGTGCCAGGGTGTTTGGGGGTAGAGTCTGTCCCATAATGAAGGGTGTGGGGCAGAGCATGCAGGTGACCGATGGCTGGCAGATGCAGAGCCCAGCAAAAAAAAGATCCTCTTTGCTGTATAAAGCTGCCAATCAGCTAAACAGATTTTTTTTTCTCCATGCGATATCTCTTGATTTCCGTAATGAGTTTAAATATGGAGAGTACCAGGGAGAACTGTTTAACCTAACAGTACACTTCCTAATTGGTGTGCTTGTTATAGATTTCAGAGAAAATATCTGTGAAACATGCACATGCATGGTTGATATCAGGAATTAACTCCAGCTAGTCCCAGTTAAAGTTTTCCAGAACAGACATTAATGCAATATCGTCAAAACTCTTGAAGTTAGTGAATTTCCTAGTGATTGGCTTTCTGTTTATTTGTTGTTGATACTGTGAAAGAAAATGTCTTGTGCTTGGCCCAAGAGAGGGCTGCTACGGTGGCAGGGGCATGCTATCCATTTTTTCCAGGATTTCTCCTCGAAGCTCTTGCATCACAGGAGAGCCTTTGTTAATAGTAAATGGCAGTTTATGCATCTGGGAATTAAAACATGTATGTGGTATGAAACTCAACTGAGGACCTCCAGTAATGTTATAGTAAACTCTTTTGATGGTCTGAGGCTAAGAGTTCATTCAGTGCACTTGGCCCACATAGACTTTTCCTGCTAACAACCATCAAGAGACTTTGGGGGGGGGGCCTGATCCAACAAATGGTCACCTCAACAGCATCTGCTGACCCCACTCAATAATCACAATGACTCCAGGAGTATGAAAGTCAGTGGGTACAACAACAGGGAGACTGGGGCCAAACATGGCAGATGACTGAAATGTACCTTACTGACTTTGACTGTCAGCGGCACACCAGGGACTGAGAATGGGACTCCCTCTCATTGATTTTATCCAGCAGCCTGACCTAATCACTGTCCCTTCTTACTTAGAACAAATATGAGTCCTTAAGACCAGTGTCCCCAGGTAGAAGGGCACCAACCGACCACCACCAGTATGATGTGACCCTAGAACCTGTGCAAGACCCACCTGCTCAACCTGCAGCCCTGTCTTGGGCAGGCTGGGTGGCCTACTCTTCAGCTCCAACTTCAGCTATGCCTCTGACTGTGGTATCTGTGACTGAGTTTACGATCCTGCAACAACCACACAAACAGAAACTGTGCTGAGCCGGCCCGATGGCGCCGAGGTTGGCGCTGGGCGCACCATGCACGACGTGACCGGAGTTCGAGAGCAGTTTCGAGCACGCCAGAGACTGGCAGGGAAGGAAGGATTGAGCGTCCCTGCAACAGCTCTCCTTCCTTGGGGTGAGTGAGGCTGCATGCGGCGCTGCAGTGACACCCAGCGGAGGTTGCAAGGACAGCAAGCGATCTGACATGGGGAGAAGCCGCAGACATCTGCGTAAGTGCGCGGACGTCATTCCGTCCGGCTCTCAGAAGGGCTACACTATACAATTAAAAAAATAAAAAACAGGACCTCCACCTCTAGGAAGCCCTCCCTGGGGCTTCCTTTCCTGTGTCGCCGAGCCCCCAACCAGTTACTAGGACCACGGACTGGAATATGGGGTGCCAGCTCTGTGGCCCCATCCTCTGGGGAGTAAGCCAGGGGTGACCGGGGGATACGGTCGGCATAGGAGGAAGACCTTGGGGTCCGTGACCAGGGCGGATACCTGGTGGCAGGAACCAATAAAAAAAAACAAAAAAACTGTGCTGAACTTCCTCTGGACTGTATGGTGATATACTATGAATTCTGGTGCTTATTTCACTTTATTCCCTATATGCAGGTCCAGTATCCTTGATGGTCGATCCCATCTGGTTATCGCTTGAGTGCAGGGATTCGAACCCGTGGAGCTCTTCCTGGAATAAGGTGAGCAATTGTTGTACTTTAAAGGGAGCACAAATGTTCTCTCCCTGCCAGCATTAACAGGGTTATTCCTTTCTTTGTTATTTACTTAACAGTGCGGGGGGGGCAGAGATTTATGCACAGAGGCCTCCCTCAACATCCCTTCTGTAAATTTGTCACATCACTACAGGCACTGCTGTTTTCACCAGGTCTAAAAGTTCTGCTGTGTGGCTCCCTAACAACAGTTCTGTTGTATGCAGGTGTCTCATTAAACCTACTGCATGAAATTTTTATTTTCTCTCATTGTGTAGTCTGTCCTAACTGGCCATAGTAGTGGCTGATAGCAGAACCCAGAGTTTATTTCAGTTTTAATGTTTGTTCGATGTGCTTATGCAACTGAATGAGATAATATGAGATGATGCTTGTGTAACCTGATTTGCTTTGTGGCTTTCCGCCTCTTTATCTGTGGGATATACCACTCTGTAGTGGTACGACGCAAGGAACCCTAGAGGAGGGTTTTCCCCTACAGGTGCCTGGAATGAATGAGTCTGCTAAAGGTAGGTTAGGAAGAAGCCCATGGGAAAGAGAGATAAGCTGCTGGAGGGGGAGGGGTGGATGGTGGGCAACAAGAAAGAATCCTGGCGAGGCCCAGGATGTTGTGACTTTTTAAACTCAATGGGGGAGTGACGTTGTTGCTCCTCCCATTGAACCATGGGCTTAAAGCCCTCCCATTCGATGTGCTTACGCAACTGGATGAGATAATATGAGATGATGCTTGTGTAAGTTGATTTGCTTTGTGACTTTCTGTCTCTCTAGCCAGGGGATATATCACCCTGTAGAGGTACGACACAAGGAACTCTAGAGGAGGGTTCCCCCCTACAGGTGCCTGGAATGAATGAGTCAGCTAAAGGTAGGTTAGGAAGATGCCCATGGGAAAGAGAGACGAGCCACTGGAGGGGGAGGGGTGGATGGTGGGCAACAAGAAAGAATCCTGGCGAGGCCCAGGATGTTTGTGAACTTTTAAACTCAATGAGGGAGTGATGTTGTTGCTCCTCCCATTGAACCACGGGCTTAAAGCCCTCCCATTCAATGTGCTTATGCAACTGGATGAGATAATATGAGATGATGCTTGTGTAAGTTGATTTTCTTTGTGGCTTTCCACCTCTCTAGCCATGGGATATACCACCCTGTAGGGGTACGACACAAGGAACCCTAGAGGAGGGTTTCTCCCCCTACAGGTGCCTGGAATGAATGAGTCAGCTAAAGGTAGGTTAGGAAGAAGCCCAAAAAGAATACCCAATATGTCAAGCTTCGAACAGGCGAAGATGATGAATGACTTCTGTGAAGAGAAGGGCAAACTTCCTAAGGAGAGAGGGGAAAGCCGGGGCCACCATCCACCTCCATCCAACATTGGAACCTAACTAACTAACGTGAAGAAAGCACTAACTCTAACTAATATTATGACCATTGGCATGGAGGAGAGGAAAGACCCCCCTTTTTAGGAGGAAACCTCTGGGGATCCAAGGCCTAGGTCGCCTTCCCTCCAGGCTGATGACGTTTGATTTGAGCACATATGTTGGTAAAGAGAATGGTTCATAGATAAGGGATATAAGTAGGGAGGATGATGATGGGATAAGGACAAACTCCAAAGAAACACTGAGTAAATAAGGAACATGAGGTAGCAGGGACCCAAGGAGGGTATACTCAAGTATTTGATGATTGATAGTAGATCAGAGGAGCAAGGATGGGAGGGAGTAAATCCATGTATGTGTCAGAGGAGCAAGGGTATACAGATGTGCTCATGATGAGATTCCAGATGTGTTGATGAGGAGACTGATAATGCAGACTGGCTTGACTGAGCGATGTGCTTGATTGAGCGATGCAAATGGACAGACACTGAGATTGAAGAGGCATGCTTGATTATGCAATGTAAACAATTAGACTCTGAATGATTAGACCCTGAGATTGTAATCGATGAGGTAGTATGGAATTCAATGATAGGAACATTCGAGTAAGCGATGTACATAGATAAACCTTTAGGTAATGCTGAGTGAATAACTGGATTTATGAACTCGATATGACTGGAGTTATGAATTCAATACATGCGGCAGTATGGCCGCGGTTGATAGGTGGCATAGGAGTTATGGTAGGTATGCTTAAAAAGAATATCAATAACAGGCCATGAGTGGAGTGAATCCTGAAGAGCCAGTATGGAATTGGAAGAAGATGAGACGGGAATGAACATGAAAATAACTTGAATGAAGGTATCATGCTCTATGGAGCTATACGAAGAAAGATGCTTCTCTAAAGGTGGAAGACTCTGAGGCCAAGAAGTTGGGTCAGGAACCAGAGGGTATGCAAACCAGAGGGTAAGCTCAGGACAGCGATCAAAGGGAGTCAAATTGGATGATGAACGATGAGGAGGGAAACCATGAGTGGAAAGAATCCATGATGGTCAGGATGAGAATAAGTGCTAGGCTGAGGAAGGTAACAGGAACTGATGAGTTATGATCAGAGATCGATGCCAAAAAAGGCAGATACTGGAAAGCGAGGTATGAAAGGATGAAGGATGGTAGGGAGGTCAATAGGGTAGCACAGAACCCAGCCAGTACGGGATGAGAACTGCATAGGGCGAGTTGGATTAGGTGGTATAAGATCCATTATAGGTATGCCCAAATAATTATTGATAGCAGGCCATACTGAGCAAGTGAATAGTGCAGACTTGGCAGCAAACCACACCAAGGCAGACAGAGAGGGATTGAATTAGATGAGCAGATCGAGGCTAGGTGTCATGGAGCTGAGGGGGCTATTGAGTCAAAGGAATCAGGAACCTGATACGTGCAGTGTGAGGGCCACTGATTGATGTGGCGGGCATATGAGTAATGATAGTTATGCCCCAAAAGAAATATCAAAAGTAGGCCACAATGGAAAGGAGACCCCGAAGGTAAGGTTGATGAGGAAGCACAGGAGAGTGTGGGACTGAGGAGGAGGAATGCAGCAAGTGGAGTCGAAGCAGGGGTCAACCTTAACCTTTTTTTGCACTAGCCAGCAGGGCAAGTTGATTCAAAATTGCACTAGTCCGCAGATGGTTGCACTAGCCCTTAATTATAATGGTAAAGTGTGATCACTTATACGGGAAACAATGCAAGCAAAGGCAAGAAATAATCTGATTATTGCACATTTATCCTGCTCCCACATTGCTTCCAGCCCCCAGCAAAAAAAAAAAGACTGCAATTCCATCCATCACAGACAGTGAGCGCCCCCCCCAGCCCCCATTGTTTTGTACCATGGCCTCCTCTCTTCCTCTTTCTGCCCTCCACACACACACCAAACAGACAGAGGATATCACAACAGCAATGTTCAATCAAGCAGTCCTAGCTCTGTGCACACAATAGGTGGCATCATCATGCACTTCACCACACTGTCACCACCACCTACAGGGCTATGAACAGAGTCAGGCAGAGAAAGACACTAGCGGTCCCCACCCTATAGTCAACTGGAGACCTGCACTTTTGAATGTTTTTGTACAGTCTCAAGTGAGCCAGGAGCACATCTAAGATTTCTTTGGGGGTGGGGGCTAGACAAACCTAAGGGGCTTGGAAAATAGAAAACTATGACATTTTTATTTGTAAAAGCATTATTTTAATATGTTCTACCCCAACAATAACAGATTTTTCTTTAACATTGTCCCTTCATCAGCCCAGGGGAAACAG
This sequence comes from Neoceratodus forsteri, assembly GCA_016271365.2. Lineage (NCBI taxonomy): Eukaryota > Metazoa > Chordata > Ceratodontiformes > Ceratodontidae > Neoceratodus > Neoceratodus forsteri. The sequence continues at coordinate 1,610,628,029 of CM057450.1, read as the reverse complement.
TACACAGGCATAACACTATACTATTTCTATTTCCATATGGGATGATCTATGCACCCCAGGAATGCCTATTTCAAGGTTCCAAATTATGTATTTTATCAAGGTTTATTTTTGTACCATACATAATCCAAAGCTTTGTTTTTAGGCTGAAAGGACATGCTTAGTGGGATAAAGGTGGAACTGTATGGATGGTGATGGCTGTCATGGTCTATTTAGAAAAGTTGAGGACCCCCTACACTTGCCAGTAATGGCAGCTATGGATCTGTGGATGGTCACTTCAGAGTCTGGTCTGCAGTGGTGTCCAGGGAAAGAACAGAGTTAAGAGATTTGGGAGAGGGAAGTTATGGTGAGGCTGGGATAAAATCCATCACCTGCATGGTCGATTCTGTATACCTCTTTGCATTTTGACACTGAAATGTTGGTTACAAACACTCACCATGTAGAGAAATGAGGGGCACTGCTCTTAATAATATTGGACAAATTGTTAGACATAGATACATTCAGAAAACTGGAACCTAGTGACTTAACAGCACTCTACCCTTAATCACACCATGGACAGTAGCTGAAAGTCTTAACAGTGGAGTGATAATGACTCATATTGAGTCATTTGTGGGATCCCTCTCTTGAACTGCCAGATAATTGCAGCTCTTAATGAGCTGTTAATCATACCTGGCCATCTGGAACATTGAGAGAGATTAGCATGAGGACTAGAGAATGCTAAAGTAGAGACTTTTTTTATCTTCATGCAAGAGATTTTTTTAACATCATTAACAGCCATGAAAATCTGCACTAGTCAAGCCTGGCAAGTAGAGAGTTAGCTGCACTAGCCCTGGTCAATTTGCACTAGTGTTTGGGCTAGTAGAACAATGTTAAGATCGACCCCTGAGTCGATGGGGTAGACGTCCCTGATGCGGTGGAGAAAGGCAGCAAGAAGCGAAGAGATGAACTGCAAGGGAAGGCAGAGAACCCAGGATAGGGACGGCCGTCACTGATGACTGATGCAGCAAGCTGCTCATCTGCGAGCTTCATGCACCCAGGCACAAAGGAAGCAAATCCCAGTACACGGGAACCAGAAAATAATGGCAGTCTACAATCAAACCAGGGCGAACTACTGAAGCTAAACAAGATATAGGTAAGGTTCCAGAATCAGTGCAGAAAACAAATGAAAGCACAGGAGGTTTGGTTTCTTTTTTTTATTTTATTATTTGTTGTGTATTGCACAGGAAACCAAAATGGCCATAACGTGAAACAGGGACTTCACTTCAGTGATTCAGAAGGCAAAATATGTTACCAGCATAAAAATATGTTCAATGTGCTGCAGATGTCCATGGGGTGTAGAATATAACCAGCAGTGGGCACAGACAGACGTGCAGAGAGGAGCATGGCTCCAAATATAGCCAAGGCTGAACACTCAGGTGTGAGCAGGTGGTAAAATATGTACGAATGGAGACTCTGAACAAACAGAAGACAGTGGGAAGCTGCAGAAATAAGGAAGGAAGGTTGTGGGAGGCAGGAAGAGCTCGGAGGAACCAGAAGCAAGGCGTCAGGAGCGGACGAAGAATCAAACTGGAGGAACCGCACAGAGAAGCAGCAAGGGAGGAATGCCCAAATGGCAACAGAGCAGAGAAAAAAAACAAATGACTTTTTTTTTTTTTTTTTTTAGTGTCATGCAGTCAAGGAATAGAGCAGGTGGGCAGCACTGAGGAATACAGATGGATCACCGCAGGAGAGCGGCAGGTTGATAAGGTAGCATAAGATCCAATGAGAGGCATGCTTGAGTGAGCAAGACGAGGAAGTAGATACTGAGGCCAATAAGGCATGATTATGAGATGTGAAAGATGAGACCCTGATGTTGTAGCTGAGGAGGTAGCATAGGATTCAATAATAAGAAGGCTTGAGTGAGTGACAGAAGTAGATAAACCAGGAGGCAAAGATGAATGAATGATGACTAGAGAAATGAACTCGATACATGTGGGAGGATAGCCACAGGTCGATGATGATGGAGAGAAGCCATGGTTGGAGTGAATCCATGATGGTTGGTATGAGAAAATTCAAAGATAGGAATGGTCAAGGAACCGAGCAAGGAGGCTTCCCGAAAGGAGATAGACTCCAAGACCAAAAAGGCACATCTGGATCCAGAGGGTACGCAAACCCAATGCGAACTGAAGACAATGAAGAGCACAGCAGGAGAGCAGCAGTGAAATACAAGAAGACTGAGGAAGAGGAAATGAACTTGAACATGAACCTCAACGATGGCGGCGAGCCGCTAGGTAAACAGCGATTGGATGAGGTGCCAGCCCGTAGCAAAGGGTGATGGACAAGAAGGCATGGCCATGAATGGCAATAGATTTGAATTGAGGTGACTGATAACACAGGCCAGAGGAGGCAGCTAAGGTATACTTATGGAGTGATAGAAAGATGAGCAGGTCAAGATGAGGTATCGTGAAATGCTAGCAAATCAGATGATGAAGAGTGAGACCACGATTGGAGTAAATCCTTGATGGCTGATGATGGAATGCAGCCAAGAACGGAGGCTCGATGAGATAAGAAAGGGCAATGAGGAGCAGAGTCAGAAATGAGGACTGGAGTCAGGAACCTGAGACATGCAGCAGGGGGGGTCATGGATAGAGGAGGTGGCACTTAAGTTGTGATCGGTATGCAAAAAGAAACATCTACCGTTTGTCAGACTGAGTCGGTAGGGATGATTAAAAAGTGCTAGGACAAGGAAGTAAAACAAGAAGGTAAAAAGATGGACTGAAGCCATGGAGACTGGTACTGGAAAGTGAGGTATGAAAGGATGAATGACGGTAGGGAGGGCAATGGGTAGCATCGGACCCAGTTGTTACATGGATATCGAGTCGATATGAGGTAGCAGAGACAGGAGTGGGTGAATGAAAGGCAGACTCACAGAAGAAGGTATGTATTGCATACAGGATAACTGAACCAGGAGGCCACAGGTCAATGAGTGATGGCCGTGGTTCGATGAGGTGGCATAGGACCATGCTAGGTATTCCCAAAAGAAATATCAAATGCAAGCCATGATTAGAGTGAATCCCTGGTGGCCGGTACAGGAAGAGAACTGCATGAGGGGTATCCTAGAGGCATTGGCTTTTTTTTTTTAACTTCAAGCCAAGGTATAGAGATAGAAGCAAGTTGAGCAATGATGAAGACCGCAGTGAGGCAGGGATAGGGCTAAAACCCCAAAGGAAAGCACAGGCGAGACATGCAAGGATTAGAACAGAAGGAAACCAGATGAAGCCAAAGCTGCAGAAAGAATGAGAAATAGAAACATGGCTGGGGGTGAAGTGCATGGACAGTGCAATGAGTAAATCTGCAAGATCCCGCCATGCACAGCAGCCTAAGCAGGAAACGAGAGACACAAACAGCACAGGGCTTGGGGTGCACCCTACCCAATCCTCTGCACATAGAATGACTACCATCAGAGTCCCATAACAGGCAGGTATGTCCCAAGACAGGTGGCGACTACAGCTGTACCTCCTCCCATAGTAGAATGGATAGTTTGCAGACCAGCCCATGTTATAAAGGAGCAGCAACAGCAATGCTCAATAGTAACACCAGGTAGGCAGAAAGCTGACCTAAGGCAAACAAATCAAGGAAAGTCAAAACGTGGGAGAGAGAGAACAGCAACGTCCTCGGTACAAATCCAAAATAGGCCCATAAAGAAGCAGCGCCCAAGTACAATGGAAATGCAAGTCAGGTAGCAGAGCTGGCAGGATAGTCTATAGGCCAGAGTAACGAAGCTGGGATAAACTGGCAAATGCAGCAGAATCGGGTTTGATGCTCACAACCCCCACGTTGATCACGCGGGAGATAGAGCAGTACCATCGGATGCACCCAGAACCAGAGCGGCTGCAGGACTGCCGGGGAATGAATGAGCGAGGTAATGAGCAGGAGGAGCTGGAGGAATGGAGCGCCCACAGCGCGGCCAGAAGGGGAGTGCAGAGGCACTGAGCAACAAGAAAAGCGGCCAGAAGCATCAGGAGAGGCAGCTCCAAACAGCAGGAGCAGCACAAGAGGTACAGGGAAGGGGGACAGGAGGCAAATGGGAGGGGTCAAAAGAAGGGGTGAGTTGGTCGGGGCAATGAGGAGAAATTCCAGGAGAAAGCAGGATGGACCACACAGAATGAAGCAGAGGTTGTGAGGCTTCAACGGTCTAACTGCATGAGCAGGGAAGCAGCAGAGAAATGCAGCCGTGGTGAGGTAAGTCCAGAAGGTGAAGGGCACCGAGGAGAGGAGAGGAGAGATCGAGGGGAGGAACAGATATGCAGTTGGAGCATAGGGATAGGAGTGCTCAAAAGCATCAATGGCAAAGGGGTAGATGTGGGGAGAGCTATGTCCGAGAGAGGAATCAAACCCCAGCAGGAAACAGATGAGAAAGCGGGGAACAAACGGAGACCAATGGCTGCGATGAACAATGGTCAGCTGCAAGACGTGGGAAAATGGAAAATGCCAGAGAGGTGCAGGAGAGCAGCACCTCCGGCTGCAACAAGAAAGAATCCTGGCGAGGCCCAGGATGTTAGTGACCTTTTAAACTCAATCGGGGAGTGACGTTGCTGCTCCGCCCATTGAACCACGGGCTTAAACCCTCCCAGTATTTTACAGGTTTACAGCAGTGTTCTGTCTGGCCATTGTGGGAAGACATTTTGTGTTTCTTAGCTATTGGTGTACAGCCTTATCAATGTGTGGGGGTTTGGAACGGTAGGGGTGAAGGGGCTTGGGAACAAACCCTTACTGCTTGAGTCCTGACCATCTACTCCCCCCTCACCTTACCAGCAGCTAATCTGAGGTTTAACCTTTGACTGAAGGTTACTAATCCCCTCTCCCCCCACTCCTCCAATTATCCCTCCCTCCCTCTCACCCTGCTCAACCCCCCTGTATACCTGCCCTGTCTCTCCTGTGGCTATGACTCCCTCCCATTCCTGGATCTTAAGCTACTTACAGGGGCATATGCCCCAAATATTTCCTGACATGAGGCTGTTCCTGTTACATTGGTTTGTACATTAAGAGATGTTACATCCTAACTACCAGAGCTGCACAGGTTTAGGTAACAAACTGTATTACTTTAATGTGCTCCTTCTTCCCTCTACACAGAGTCCTCTAGCCAGAGGGCAGCTGGTGGAGCAATGCCCTGAGTTGACCTGTGCTACCCATATCATCTGGAGCACAACAATCTCTATCAGCTCCTCCATGTCATTCTGGAAACTTGTGAGGTACATCCCTTTCTCCCCCCTTCTGTAAAAAGGTGGTGTGCTGGGACTCACACCCCATGCACAGGACTGGAACTTTGGCAGAAATACAGGCCACCCGCAGGAGCCAGGGACTGTTTCAGGAGCCTCAATTTCACCCTTTCTTCCTTCCCCCATGTACATCTCCCTCTCCTCTGTCCCATCCATCCCTACACCCTTAATGGCTTTGGGGTCATCAGGGTCTACAATGCCTCATGCTGCTTGCTACGTACTGTCTTCTCGTCCCTCCCTCTTTATATTTGAGTGCCATCCTTTGGAGAATTCTAGACATGAGATTCTTAGGCTACATGGAGGTGCCTACCTGTTGAGTTTTATGAAGCGGTTTCTATGGGTACCAACCCTGACTATGGGTCAAACGTTATGGTACACTGGTAGTTATTCTTGATGACTGTTACTATTTTGCAGAAAAAAAAGTACATCTGCTGTACATCTGGGTGGAGCTTGACTCTCCCTAGGACCTTGATGAGGCAGTGATATGCTACTTCCCCAGATTGTCTGGGTTTTAGCCTTAGGGGTCATTTGGCCCTTGACTTTATTTGTCCTAGATGATCCCACTCAATGTTACCCCTAGATGTTATATTTCTTTCTTTATTTTTGGTGAAACTATCTTTCAGACTGGGGATTTGATGTATAGTTTTTTGCTATTTTTTGCTATATGTAACGTTGATAAGAAATGTCTTTTGTTTTCTAAACAAACAGAAGGGAGATGCTGTAGGAGTACATCTTTAGATTCACCCTGATATTACTGGTTTTGGAAGATCCCCCATTTTAGTGGTAACCTGTAAGCAATCTGGGCCCCATTTTCCATGCTGTTATCCCTCTTCTGTTATTAAATGGCATCCTAAACTGACTTACCTGAAATGTAAGGGGAGGTTGAACTCTCCCTGTTAAAAGAAAGAAAATCCTAAACAGGCTAAAGACAATGAAGACTTGCATAGCACTATTACAAAAAGCAGTACTAAATGCAGGTGAGGTCAATAAATTGTCCAGGGAATGGGTGGGGCTTCAGGCAGATATCTATGCAGTCTCCTGAAAGGCTTGGGCTTTCCATCTTGTTTCACAAGTCTGTCCTGTGGAAGACAGCACATCAGCAGCCTGATACTTTGGCTGTTTGTCAAACAGAAATGCCTGAGGGTCCTCTACTGTTTGTTAAAGTGTATTCTCTTAATGCAGACCAGCCCTCTTTCATGAAATCAGCCAGGCCATTGGTGGGAGCTTGGATCATTCTATCTCAGTTTTGGTAGGGAGAATTTTGGTTTCACACTGGAATCCCACTCTAGACAGTTCTATAGAATTCCCTGATCTGCATACCAACGCCCTAGTTACCCTTAGAGCAATGGTGGCTGAGTTCTCCATGGCTAATGTGTGGTGCCTAGTCCACCCCCATGGGCCTAATTATACTTGCTTCAGCCATGTATAGTATGACACCTTCAGTAGGCTGGACTTCTTGCTCACCTCCCCCAGCAGTGACCAAAAACATGATTTATTGTTTTAGCTTTTTCTGACCAGGTAAGCACACTAGATGGACACAGTACCTAGCGGGGCTATGGTAGATTGCCTCTGTCATAGCCTTGCTGTATCTTTCAGATCATGCTCTGGTATCCCTAGTCTTAGTATGAGGAGTGGCTAGTGAGAGTTCTACTACCTCGTGGCTGGACCCCCTTCTGCTCCAGGATAGTGACTTTAAGGTCTGGATTGTGGAGGAAGCAATCACCTTTTTCAAAATAAATGACACAGGAGACACTCCCATTGGCACTGTGTGGGAATCCTTTCTAGCCACGGTGAAAGGCAGAATTATGGGGTACACAGCCCATCGCAGGTGCAAAAGGGAGTCTGAACAAAAAGTTTTGGAGGCACAAGTGGAGGCAAAGGAAACATTATTCAAGCAGGGTGCTGCGCAGAAAAAAATGGGTAACTATTGGCAGAGCTTAAAAGCCTGAGGATACAACTCAACCCGCTCGCCACTGGGAAAGCAGAGCTTGCTGTGTTGCGAACTAAACATCTTATTGGGACAAGGAAGAAAATGCTAGTAAGTTGCTTGCATATAGATTGCAGAAGCAGCAGGCTGCAAGACATATCCAGGCAATGAAAAGTGCACAAGGTTTACTATCCACTCAGAGTGCAGATATCAGTGTGACTATGCAGGCCTTTTGTGAGGAACTTTACTACTCCAGAGGTCAGTTCTCCCCCTCTGCCATGGATGCCTTTCATAAGGACCATCAACCCCCGCACCTCACGGATGTACAAAGGTTGGCATTGGAACTCCCTCTTTCCACCTATGAAGCGGTGCACGCCATTACTGGTCTTTCCCCACAAGGCACTGGATGGGGATGGCTTCTCAGTGAATTTTTATCATATTCTGAATAATATTGTTTCCCAATTCAGAAAAAAGTACACTCTGCTGCTCATGTTCAAACCCTTATGCAGTCTACCTTATGAGAAGCTACAGTATTATAATGGCACTTCCCAAGGAGGGTAAGGACCCACCTCAGTGCTTAGTTATCACCCCATTTCTTTAATCAATTCAAATGACAAGACACTAACTAAAGTGCTCACATCTAGGCTAAAAGAGGTTTCTCCATCTTTAGTGCACAATTCCCAGGTAGGTTTTGTTAAGTGCCACTACAGTACTAATCACTTAAGATCACTTATCTCATTGATGAAGGTGGATTGCACTATGCCTCACTCCATTAGCAGCAGTGGCCATAGATTTTGAAACAGGGTTTGATTCCACAGAGTGGGGGTACCTGTGCAAGATCCTCAGGAGAATGGGGTTTGGCCTGGCCTTTGGGTGGTGGGTACAGGTGTATAATGCCTGTTGATGGCATGGATTCTTACTAGCTCTGCGCTATCAGCTTGCTTTCCCTTAGCAATGGACAGTCTCCAGAGATATATGTCCACTATCCCCCCTGCTTGTTGTGTTGGTCATTGAACTGCTCGCTGTGGCCATAAGGGAGCATAAAGGCCTGGGAAGCATTAAGGAAGGAGTCCTAGAATTTAAAATGAAATTATATGCAGATTGCATAGTGCTGCTCCATGATGCTCCCATGAGCATTCTCCACTGTCACTCTGTATTAGAAAAATTTTGAGAAGACTAACCCAGGGAAACTGAAGTCCTACCACTCAACCTGCTTTGTCCCCAGAGGAGTCCTCTGTCTGGGTTTAAAATGCTTACTTGAGGGGTATCAAGTGTCTGGGTATCTAGACTACCCTGAATCTCACAGCTATGATTTCAACTAAATGTGAAAGATGGAAGTTGCTACAGTTGTCCTTAGCATAGAAAATTTCTGCCATCAAGATGATAGCAGCACCCAGGCTGATGCACTGTCTAGTCCACCTGGCCTTAGACATCCCTCAGTCCTGGTTTCAAAAACTGGACTAGGTAGTTGTGAAATTCTTGTGAGAAGGGAAATATGCTTGCTTCAGTCAGGTGAAGCTAAGGGTGTATTGTCGAAAACATGGCAGAACCTCCCGTGTTTCCAGGCCTGTTATTTTGCATTTGGGGTTTTTGGGTTTTGTTTGGTGTCCTCTTTTATGTTATTTAATAACCCACCCAATAAATTCATCAAGATTTTGGTAGCCTTGGAGAAGTTTTCTTATTCCTGGAGTGCAACTGTTTGTTGTGTGTTGAATAACAACAAGGCAGCTCAAATGTCCAGTGGTGTGTCAGTATCAAAGTCACATTAAAAAAAGATAAACCATGCACGTAAACTCCAAAATATGACGAAGAAAAAATTAATGAGTTGGAGGCTTTCTTTATTTGCAGCTAGCTTCACACAGATTCATTGTGCCTGTTCATCTGTCTAGAACTAGCTGCAAATAAAGGAAGCCTTTAGCTTGCTAATTTTATCTTTGTCTTATTTTTGTTGGAGTTTGCGTGTGAGGTTTATCTTTCTGTTTGTCATGTGTATTAGCTTGCATTCAGGGGAGCTCAGATAGTTCAATGGTTTGGACCTCAAACCAAAAATTTCCCTATTGGCTTCACCTAGAAGGCTCTTTCCTTGAGGGGATACCCCCAGCAGTTTATCTGTGCACTCCTATACTGACGCTGGTAAAACAATGGCTAGCCATTTCCATCTCAATTGTGGTATGGAAAATGTTAGGTAGGAAGATTAAATTTCCCCTCCTACTTATAGAGCTCATCCCTGTCTGGCCAAATGCATCCCTGCGACTAAGGGGGAAGAAGGTTATATGGCATTCTAGGGAACAGAAAAGTATTGTGTAAGTGGTGGGTCTTCTTCAAATGCAGTCCATCCAGGTCGACCCTTTTGAAAGCATACAATGTAGATACGATATACTGTACCCCGGTCTCATTTTTGGAAATTTTTACAGATCAGAAGCTTGCTGCAACCCCTATTGCAGAAGGGACCTTCTCAAAGCTCCTCTGATTCTCCATTGTCAGTCCAGTAATGGATAGCATTGAAAAAAGGGAGAGCAGGTAATATACACAGGGCAATACTGGAGGTTGTCCTCAATCCAAGTCTTTAAGCAAAATGAACTTGAGAAACTAGTTTGCAGGATCACATTTCAGGGGAATAGTGAGTGCTGGTATTGACTTTGGCCTGTAAGGCATGTCCTGATAACTAGAGTTTATTAATCCAAAATAGGATAATTTACCTCTGCTGCAGAACTCAGTACAACTGAAATCTGGGGACCTCTTGCCGGAGGATTGTTGCTGAAGGTGTGGGGCTCAAGAGGCTGACCTCCTACACAACATTGGGTCATGGCACATGATTTACACTTTCTGGCGGGAAGTCCATAAAAGTTGAGAAGCTGTCCTGAATATCAATGTCCCTATCTCACGTCAGCTACGTATGTTGGGGATTCCTCCACAAGGTACTTGTTTGCCTGACCCAGCACTTTGTTGATTACTTACAGTAGGGTTGGAAGCTAAGCAACTTGGAACCACAGATATCCCCTCACAGAAAGAATGGCTGGCTGCACTTCAAACTCTCTCCACTCTTGCCAGGATGTTTCACATGGTTCAGAAGATGAGCTGTCAATACCAGGCCATTTGGGGGCCATTCCTCTGTCATGACTGTGGACTGCAATAGTGTTCATTAATGTTGCCAGCTCAGTAACATCCCCAAATAGCCACAGCTGATCTGGGACAGGCATTCTCTACAAAGAGGTTGTGGATTCCCACCCCCCTCTGTCCATCCCTCTCAAGTTACTCCTAGGCGGGAACCAGACAGTGTTGTGTACCTAGACTACTCCCTCAGGTCGGACAGTGACTGGAGATGCATCCCCCCCTTTCCATCCTTCCTTCCCCACCCTGAGTGTGGTGCTCCACTTTTAGGAGGTCTCTGACAGACATGCACTCAGCAGAAATCCCCCTTTTCCCCTCACCCTATCCCCCTGCCCCATAGCTATCCCCTCATGGTTTCTTCTCTCCCTGCTCCTGCAGTCCCCCCATCTTTCTTTTTTCTTCTCGTTTGTTTCTTCATCCTCTGAAATATCATAACTAGGTTTCAATCCCAGGGCACAGAGATTGTAGTTTAGTTTGATGGTCTGTAACCCCTCCCCACCATGATTTCCTAACATCTCTTCCTCCCTGGAAATTGTTATGTGTACATACTCTATGTATGTATGTCTTTCTGAATATCTGCTGTACTGTGTATTTTATAACTATGATTTCTTAGCCTTTCTTTGAATCAACTGTACTCCCTGCATTTAATGGGACTCTATACATGAAAGGGCAGAAAGTACATGCCAGAGGCTTGTACCCCACCTGTGTAGCTCAGCGCCCATGGACAGGTACGCACAGGCCCGTATTCACTGTTGATGGCCACCTGTCTGTGGCCCCGCCCCCACGGCGTACAGAATTGCGGAGGGTTGGGGGGGCAGAGTAGCAGACTCAGGCAGGCAGCCAATTAGATGCCCATCCTGGGTCCCAGAGTGGATCAAAATCCAAAAAGACCACCGCAAAGTCAAATGGAAATAACACAGCCATGTAGCACTTAGAGAGAGGTGGCTAACTGCCACATAAACAGACTGTCCACAAAAAACAAAGTGTGCAATGAAAGCCCACACCGAATGTTAAGTTTTCAAGCACAAAAAGGCACAGTCCACAGGAAGCTTCACCAAGTGGGACTTTAAATGGCTTGGAATGTCTTTATGCCGTACCGGCTTTGAAGACTCGCGAGAGTTGAGGTGCTAGGAGTTTGTTGTATGCAGAAGTTCCTGTTTGCACACCAATTGGAAAAAATGTATAAAAAGGTTTGAAATGCAATAAATTGCAGTTTACTGCACTTGGTGAAGCTCCTTGTGGACTGTGCCTTTTTGTGCTTGAACACCTAAAAGTCATTGTGGGCTTCATTTCCCAGAGTGGATCCCCTGCTCCACGGGAGCAGGGGAGTGTGGAAAGGTGCAGGTCCGGGTGTATGTAGAGTACACTCAGGCACCCGGTGAATGCATGATTGATCTCCGTTGTCTAGTGGACCCACACCCTGCCTGATACCCATCCCTGGGGCACCACGCCATGCCTGGTGCATATATATACACCTCCAAATCAGAACCCCCACCTGGTCACGGCAGTAAGATGCAACGTCCCCACATCAGAATCCCTGGCTGATCCCAACAGCAGATGAACCTACTCCATCAGAACTCTTCTGGTCCTGGCATTAACCACAATCAGAACTTCCTGCCGGTCCTGCAGCAAGTTAGACACCCTCCCCCATTGAAACCCCCTGCCCGTCCTGCAGTAGAGTTGTAACACCTCCTTCATCAGAACCCCACCTGAGTCCTGCTGCAAGATGTCATCCTCCCCAGCAAAGCCCTGGCCCCGGTCCACAAGTCAGTGATGTCCTCCCAAACCAGAGCTCTGGTCCTCAGGGCTCCCTGTCCATACTGTGACAGCATGACCACCCCATCCTCATTTCTGGCCTCCGCCCTTCATTGGCAGGGTTAGTAGCCCTCCATGGACCTACAACACCACCCTCATCCCCTGTACCTGCATGTCTGTGCCGCTGCCACAGATGACGAGCAACACTTGCCTCCACAAACCATTTCAGCCACTCACCATCCAACTGATGCTGAGAGCATGCCTCCTATTTACAGGGAATCTATAAATTGCCAGCATGCTCCCAGCATCAGTTGGATGGTGTATGGCCAAAGTGGTGTGCGGTAGGGAGTGCCGCTCACCATCTGTGACTGCGGCACCGAAGTGCAGGTACGGGGGATGGGGTGGTGTTGTCAGTGCCACTGGGAGTTGGGCCACTAACCACCAGTGAGAGAGCAGGGGGACCAGGGTAGAGGGTCAGGGGTGGTCATGCTGTCCAATATGGACTGAGGCCACCAGGACAGGGCTCTGTTTGGGGAGATGTCATTGACTTGCGGACTGGGGCCAGGGCTCTTCTTGGGGTGGGGAATGACATCTTGCAGCCGGGACCAGGCGGGGGTTCTGATGTAGGGGAGGTGTTACAACTTGCTGCTGGGACTGGGTGGGAGGTTCTGATGTGTGGGGAGTGTTACAACTTGCTGCTGGAACCAGGCAGGGGTTCTGATGGGGGTTTACAACGTGCTGCCAGGACCAGGCTGGGGTTCTGATGTTGGGGGGTGGTGTTACATTTTGCTGCCGGGACCAGCCAGGGGGTTCTGATGTGGGATGTGGAGGGGGGGTATTACATCTTACTGCCAGAACCAGCCAGGGGTTCTGTGTGTGCAGAGTTTGGCACATACAGCAGTTGCGGCAGGGTCTCCTCTGCTCTGTCCAGTGCCCTCCTGTGCTTCCCTGTGCACAGCACTATGCGCCTTTGTGAATGGCGTGTACTGTGGGCACACCATCAACTCTCTCCCTGGATCACCCTGGTGCATAGCTGCCCACACAGCCAAGGAATCAGGTGTGTATCTGGACCGTGCACTGCTAGTGAATGCCACAGGATCCCCACTACGTGGCATTCACGTGTACTGTTGCCTATGCACCTCAGATATGTGGTGCGTACGCAACCTTTGTTTTGTGCATAGGCACCATTGCTTGTAGTTGTATGTATCTCAATGATTATAAATCACACTGTCTGATGTCTGTTCTCTTAGGTTGTGTTTGAACAGCTATCAACAAAAAGGACTGTAAAAAAAAAAAAAAAAAGACTTGAATAGTAATGATCATGAGGCAACCAAGGTCACTTGGGAGCTTGAATGTGGGTGCCATCCAGACATTATGGATGAAGGCTCAGAGTTGTTACCAGAGTAAATAGCTTATCTAGCCAAACTACTTACTAGCATATATAGTGATCCAATCAATGCTGGAAAGACAGGCAAGTCATTTGGCTTGCACTGGCCAAAGAGGTAGTGTATGTTCTTGAATACTTTCGTGCATTGGTCACATAGGAAAGATGATTCAGTACAACTGGGGATATTGTCTCACCAGGTTGCTCAATGCCAGGTCCTGGGAATCTTCAATTTTTAGCCTTCTCAAACTCACATTACCAAGGATTCACTTTATCCATTCAGTTGTTCATATGCCCAACAAGTGACATTTACTGCTATTCCTGCCCTTACCCCTACACCTCCTGGTGGCATTTGCAAGACTCCCTGGATTACTTCCACTAGCACTGGCACCATAGTCCAGCTCACCCCTCCCAGTAGTAGCAGCTCAACTCCTCCTCCTGATGACACTATGAAAACCTACACATTTTCATTTCCAACAAGCCCAGTATGTTCAGGTGTGCCACTGAGCACACAAAGTCAGTATCAATTAAATATGATCCATCACCTGACCCCATCCACTGCAAATGGGATGGCAATGGAATGACCAGCAATGCACAGGTGTGCGCAGTTAAATTCTACAGTCTAACTAGTACAGCTTTTGCTGGAAGTAGGCAGTGTCTGAGTTCATTATAAGTTCAATTAATGTAAAACAAACAAAATCTATATATATATACATATGTCCTATCAATCTGTCTGTCTGTCTGTCTATCTATCACAGTGCTGCTAGCATTTCTCCTCTGTTTGTCTGTCTCTCTCTCTCTCTCTCTCTCTCTCTCTCTGTGTGGTCCATGTTGGGGAGATAGCGAGGGATGGCCAAAGTCAGGTGAAGAGTCACATCCTCTTCTGAGTAGTTTGTTGCCATCCCCCAGCTGCACATTTTCACTGCTAGTTTACAGATATCTCCCATAGTGTATTGGGAGAGAGAGACACACACTGAGCTGCCTGTATCTTCCCATAGAGTAGCGGGATAGAGAGACACTCACTTTCTGCCAGCATGTCCCTGTACTGTACCAGGAGACAGAGATACACACTGCATCCTTGGCATCTCCCTGTTGACACACACTGTGCCCCCCAGCATTTCCAAGTAGACACATATGTTCCCTGTCCTGGTGGCGGAGTACCCTTCCTCCCCAATGGCTCCATTAATTTAAAAAAAAAAAAATCCCTTCCCTGGTGGTTGAGTGGCCCTCCCTCCCCGATGGCTCCATTAATTATAATAAATGAATGTTCCCTTCCCTGGTGATTTAGTGGTCCCTCCTCCACCCACCCCAATCCCCAATGTTGCCCGTGATTGCAGATAGCCTTAAGTTCTCCTTCCCTTGTGGTCTAGTGGAGTCCCATCCCCCACCCTGGCAGGTAGTGCCCGCCATCCCACCCCCCCATCCAAAACCATGAGCTGGCAACCGCACAGTCCTTCTCTCACCACCACAGCCAGCTACCGACTGACCTGTCAGTGAGTGTGTACTGTATTAGTAACCTCATTTGCTAACAAAAAAGATACCACCTGAGAGAGAGAGAGAGAGAGAGAGAGAGAGAGATTTTTATAGGCACTTACAATAGAGAAATCATATTCTGGCCTCAGAGGCATGACAAGAATGCCGTAGAGCACCAACTCCACTGGAATCCTACCTAGGAGTGGAAAAACATTGGATGGCAGACTCATAACAAGTACAGTCTCATACAAGAAAGCAAGCCACTGGAGACAATCCAGATTTGGAGAGGGTGGGAAGCAGATTCAGGAACCCACATTAGAGACAAAGCCTAGACAATAGTCTGGAGAGAAATCCACAAGGCCACCTATTCTCCACAGTGGAGAGAATGCAAATGGAACTCCATATCCAGAGATTTTATAGTCCCTATGATAACTGAATAGGGAAGGACAGGTGCTGGAGATGTGTAGACCTGATGGACCTCTTCCATGTTTTCTGGGCCTGCTTGAATCTACAGCACTTATGAGCAGACAGCACTCAAACTTGTTTGACTATTCTAGAGGCCACTCACTATACCTGCAACCTTTGAATATTTTAGCTCAGTCCTCTTACCACAGGGAGCTAGGTCACCCACAAAATAAGTACCTTTTCGAATTCTGACTGTGGCAGCACTAAAGGTGATTACAAGACACTGGCTTACACAGGTGAGCCTGCAGTAAAGATAAATGAATTAACTTAGTCAAATAAATTAGGGCTATAGAAGAAATATACCATAGAATAAATTTTAACTTTGGTTGAGAAATGTAAACACTGTCACGAGATGGCTCAAGTGGGATGCTTATCTTTTAAGCACCTAGAAAATGAAGATATACTCCAAGACTCAAAGTGATACACTATCCTGACAAGGAATGAAATCCTATGATTTAAGACAAAATTTTTTTTTCTGATCATTGAATACCTTTTGCAATAATTACAGGACATTACTTGTTATGTATTTTACTGTTTCTGCCATGGTTTTTAAATGTATGTATTTGGAATGTTATTTCCTTTTCTGAAAAACAATAACATTATTAAAAAAAGATTCAGAATGTAATTGAATGATCAAATCTTAACCTACAGTTCTTTATCCAAGGCAGAAAGTGACCTGAAGCTAAGGCTACCATAAGGTTTTGTTTCCAGATATCCTGGGAGTAGTCTCTATGAACTGTTTCATGGATTAAATGGAAGGCCCTTTGTTTGCTCTTTGTTTTCTCTTTTGTTTATAGACCTTAAAGAATTGACTGAATTAGAAATACTGTACTCCTCTTTTGTCTTGTGAGTTTTAGTAGGTGGAGGGGATCTGGTGTTCTAAATTGATTTAAATTTTCAGAAAAGGGCATGATGGATAGAAAACAAAGAATTCTGGAATTTCCAGATAAGCAAAACACCACAAAGTAAGGTGCCAAGTGTACATAGCTTAAGATGCAGCAGGGAAGACCTCACTATTCAGCAACATGAGGAGATTCCTCAACTGAACTGTAATGTCAGTATTATTTATGTTATTGTTTTGTAAGCATTTAACTATGTCTTACTTTTCTGTTTTCCGTTGGGAAATGAGTGAGTGGGGTTTGGCTTGTGGTTAAATGGGGTAAATATAATTTAATCATGGAAAAGGAGAGAATAAAATTCAAATGAGTTATCTATGCTGGGATCACATCATTTCCACACAGAAGGCTTGTTGCAGGCTGATGTAACCCCAACCCCAGAAAAATAACAGTGACACTGGGGGTGCCCAATCCCCCAGTGTCGCGATCGAAAATCCTTGGTCGTTCTTTTTTCTCCCTTTTTTTATCGGTAAAAGAGGAAACTGTCCATCAATGTCTTTTGTGGCCATTCCTTAACCACCACCCTCCCCTTCTTCTCAGCACCTGCCCCAAGCCCTTACTTACCCATCAAGGGTCCAATGCTGTAATCCTGTCTGGATCACAGATACATCTTCACTCTTCAAAGCTGGACCTCGAACTGAAGAAACAAGTATGCAATTCATTGTATTTCAATGGAGTTTTGAACTTAGTGGCATAACCTGGTAATTTTTGCGAATTTTTTACCCCAATTGCCAACATATCTTTTTTGGGGCCCTGCCTCATGAACAATGGCAAGAACATTAAGCAAGTCTGTCCTGAAAGGTGATTTTGCTGTCCCTGCGTGAAATCACCTTTTGAGCAGGAGTTGAACATTTTTTCTGCCCTGGTTTATGAGGTGGATTCATAAGAAGGCCATGTTGAAAATATGGTGTAAAAAGATTATAAAATAATAAACTTATGAGCCTAAGTTGAATTTGTGAACACAGGCTCATAGCATTGGTAATTTTCAATATTTTTACTCCAAATTTACAGCACAGCCATATCTTTACAGCACCTCATGAATGTGACAGTTGTAATTTTTCACAACCTGGTCTAAATGTTTTTTTTACATCCTGAAAGGTGGTTTTGCAGTTCCTGTGCAAAATCACCTTTCGCGCAGGAGTGGGGGTTCTGATGTGGGTGGGGGGGGTGTTACAACTTGCTGCTGGGACCGGCCAGGGGTTCTGTGTGCATGGAGCTTGGTGCATAGAACAGTTGTGGCAGGGTCCCCTCTGCTCAGTCCAATGCCCTCCTGTGCTTCCCTGTGTACAGCATTATGTACCTTTGTGAATGCTGTGCACCGTGGGCACTCCATCATCTCTCTCCCTGGACCACCCTGGTGCATGGCTACCTGCACGGCCAGGGAATCAGGTGTGTATCTGGACCATGCACTGCTAGTGAATGCCATGGGATCCCCACTGCATTGCATTCACGTGTACTGTTGCCTATGCACCTCAGATATGTGGTGCATAGCCAACCTTTGTTTTGTGCATAGGCACCATTGCTTGTAGTTGTGTGTATCTCAATGATTATAAATCACACTGTCTGATGTCTGTTCTCTTAGGTTGTGTTTGAACAGCTATCAACAAAAAGAACTGTAAAAAAGAGACTTGAATAGTGATGATCATGAGACAACCAAGGTCACTTGGGAGCTTGAATGCTGGTGCCATCCAGACATTATGGATGAAGGCTTGGACTTGTTACCAGAGTAAATAGCTTATCTAGCCAAACTACTTACTAGCATATATAGTGACCCAATCAAGGCTGGAAAGACAGGAAAGACATTTGGCTTGCACTGGCTAAAGTGGTGGCGTGTGTTCTTGAATACCTTCATGCATCTGTCACTTTGGAAAGATGATCCAGTACAACTGGGGATATTGCATCACCAGGTTGCTCAATGCTAGATCCTGGGAATCTTGAATGTTTAGCCTTCTCAAACTCCCATTACCAAGGATCCACATTATCCATTCAGTTATTCATATGCTCAACAAGTGACATTTACTGCTATTCCTGCCCTTACCCCTACACCTCCTGGTGACATTGGCAAGTCTCCCTGGATTACTCCCTCTAGCACTGGCACCATAGTCCAGCTCACCCCTCCCAGCAGTAGCAGATCAACTCATCCTCCTGATGACACTACAACAACCTACACATTTTCATTTCCAACAAGCCCTGTATGATCAGGTGTGCCACTGAGCACACAAAGTCAGTATCAATTAAATGTGATCCATCACCTGACCCCACCCACCGTGAATTGGATGGCAATAGAATGACCAGCAATGCACAGGTGTGTGCAGTTAAATTGTCTTTTGTGGCCATTCCTTAACCACCACCCTCCCCTTCTACTCAGCACCCACCCCCCTAAGCCCTTACTTACCCATTGAGGGTCCAACACTGTAATCCTCTCTAGATCACAGACATGTCTTCACTCTTCAAAGCTGGACCTCAAACTGAAGAAACAAGTATGCAATTCAATGTATTTCAATGGGGTTTTGAACTTAGTGGCATAAGCTAGTATTTTTTGCATATTTGTGACCCCAGCTGTCAACATATCTTTTTTTGGGACCCTGCCTCATGAACAATGGCAAGGACATTAGGCAAGTCTGTCCTGAAAGGTGATTTTGTGGTCCCTGCATGAAATCACCTTTTGGGCAAGAGCTGAACATTTTCTCTGCCCTTGTTCATGAGGTAGGGTCGTAAGAAGACCATGTTGAAAATTTGGTGTAAAAAGATTACAAAATAGTAATGTTATGAGCCTAAGTTGAATTTATGAACACAGGTTCGTAACTTTGGCAATTTTCAATATTTTTACCCCAAATTTACAGCACAGCTATATATTTACAGCACCTCATGAATGTGACAGCTGTCTTTTTTTACATCGTGGCCTAAATGTTTTTTTACATCCCGAAAGGTGATTTTGCAGTTCCTGTGCAAAATCATCTTTTGCACAGGAGATGAAAATTTTCTCTGCCATTGTTCATGAGGTGGGGTCATAAGAAGACTATGTTTTTAATTTCATGTAAAAATATTTTAGAAAAACAAAGTTATGAGGCTATGTTTAATTTTGCAAATGCAGACTCATAACTTTGGCAATATTCAATATTTTTATCCCAAATGTTTAACGTAGCCATTTCTGTACAGCACCTCATGAATACGACAGCTGTCATTTTTCAACTCCTGCCCAAAATGTGTTTTTGTGTCCTGAAAGTTGATTTCACTATCCCTGCACAACATCACATTTAGGCCAGGAGTTGTACATTTTCTCTGTCCTTCTTCATGAGGCAGGGTCATAACAAGGCTATGTTGAAAATTTGGTGTAAGAATATTAAAAAAAAACAATTTAAAATCTTTTTCCCTCAGATTCCTCTCTTGCAGCACTATTGGCTCTGGCCAGAGTTTATTAAGTACAGCAGATGCCATTGTGATGTCATAAGGCATTGTGCAGATTGTTCTTCTATTGATTAAGAGCACCACTATGAGCAACCTAAAGTGGAAATAAATACTGATGACCCAAACGACATTGAAATAAAGGATTTATTTCCACTTTAGGCCTATCATACATGAAAATATGCACTTGTTTGCAAAATATTATTCGCACAGCCATTGTGTATATATGGGATATGCAGTGGGCTCACTCAAAATATACAGTTTATTGGGCCGGCCCACTGGTGCAGTGGTTGGATTTCAGCCTGCGATACCAACAACCTGTGTCTGGATGTGAGCCCTGGGAGTCAGAGAGCTGGCCGGAGGGAGGAGGATTGAGTGGCTGATGGGCTGCTCCCCTCCTCTGGGAGGGGGTGGAGAAGTATTCGGTACTCAACTAACCCCTGACAGAGTCCAGGGGGATCACAACCAAAGTCCAGAGGTCCCAAGGCAGGTGTGCCAGATGTCAGCATCTACGCACCTCTATATCATTGCACACCACACTTCTGAACAACCCAGAGGAAAATTGCCAGTCTGAAATGGGAGGACATCTGCCCTCCCCCCACCAAGTCCAGTGCAGCAGGCCAAGGTATCTGCCTCCGGATCACTATGAGGCACCATTTGGGGAGTTAGGTGGGTTCTCCCCAACTGCCCTGCCCTGGGAAGCAATCCAGGGTGCACTCTGGGAGGCAGTAGGTAAGTTTCAGGGGATGGGGTGAGGAGGCGGGAGAGAGCTGGACTGAGACAGAGCCAGCTGGCAGCAAATAAAATATGAAAGAAAGAAAGAAAAATGCAGTTTATCTTCAAGTGTGAGGCAGCAGGACCATAACTCACAACTGACAAGCTACAATGGAGTTATGAAAGGCCTGCCCCTCACAAGTGATGATAGATTACCTATTTTGAGTCAGGCTCTTGTATATTTGTTGTACAAAACAGTAGTTTACAGGTTATAGCTTATAAATCTTTTTTTGTTTGAAGATTGTACTGTTTTCTTTTTTGCAGGCAGGGGCAGTGATCGGCAGGTGTGGGGTGCCACTAAACACCAGGATGGTGATCGGAGGGTGGTGGTGCCACAAGGGAATAAGATGCAGCAAAGGGAGAAGGATTTGCCCTTCATGAAAAGGGATCTTTTTTCATGACTCGTAATATGAAAAAAAAATTTTTCATATCACGTGATCACAAAAAAGGATGTAAAATGTAACAAAAAACACATTTGGGGATCATTTTTTCAACATTTAAAGTACAGCATCCACCTAACGGGGTCCCAATGAGCCAGATAAATGCGTTGGGCTCACTCCAGGATGTCATTTTTATGGCTTTTAAAATTCGTTATATGGAAAACAAAAAGGGAAAGGCACAAAAAAAAAAAAGATTTCCCATTTCTGACACAGCATGACCTATTTGCTAAAAAGGATTACCCATTTGCAGCAAAGGATCCTTTTTTGAGTGGGACATCTAACTGGAGAGTGACGTTCCCATTGAAAATAAGGTAAACTTAAACAGTTGTTTACACTCCTTATTTCCATACCCACACATCCACCCAGAATGAAACTTGACACATCAAGAGATCTTCAGTCCCTGATGGCACATGCACAACTTCATGCAAATCACTTGAGCAGTTGTGAAGTTATTAAAGTGCAAAATTTCGAGTTTATGATAGAAGTGACCGTTCAACCCTAATTATAGGGGCGTGATATTTTTGTTCCCTCCAGACCTACAGTGAGAATATTGAATTATTCTCACTGTAAGTCCCCAGGAGCAAAGATATTCTCACTGTAGGTCCTGATTGGTGGAAGCCAGCAGCAGGAGCAGCATAGTTCTAATTTTAGAACTGAAAACATTTCTGATGTGTTGGCTCCCACCCAGCAGTTTTATTTTTCAGCAGACTCACCCCTAATACTTTCACTTTCTTAAAAACCTTTTTTTTATTAAAATACATAAAACAGTCCAAACAGATCTCCTTCCTCTCCTATATTAACAGATCATCTATTCCAAATCCAGAAAGCTCACAACCTTGCATAACTCCCTCTGTATCCCAGTACCTCATTCAGTCTGCCCCCAATCAACACTGTACAGTACATCTCCCTCACAAGCTTCCAGGCATTACTCCTTGGCTTCACTTCCACCAAGCCGCTCATCCTATAAGGGAGACCTGCTTTCTGCCCCACAGTACCACACACCCATACACAATGACACATGCAACAGCATCATTTGCATTGCATGTCCCTTCTGCTCCACTCGGCCATCCTAAAACAATGGGGCAAAAATAAAAAACACATTTTTTAGCTAATAAGATTCAAGAAAAACAGAAGCCAAGGAACAATTATTGGATAAATAAGATATGCCATGGCCCCAGGAAAAATATCAGTGATCTTTCTCATGCATGCTTTTTTTTTTGTATGGTATTTCTTCCGGAGCTCCTGGCTGCAAGCCTGCCATCAGCTGTCACCCCAGTGCCAACCCCCAAAAGGTCAGACCCCCTCCCTTGTGCACCCATGACTTACCCTTTGTGGTAGGGTGGTGGGGAACTACTCGATCCACCCCAACGGATCAATGCCAGGGAGGTGCCTTCTCAGGGGTGGCGCTGTGGGGACAACTTCATTCTTCCGGGGCTATTTTTCCACTTTACTCCCTTGTGTGTGGAGGTGGGGTGTGCAATGATGCTTGCGGTGAGAGTGTGCATGCTTCCACACACGCTCCCTCCAAGCATCAGCCCCATCTCCTCCTCTTAGCTGCAGTGTCGGCACACTGCCCCCCCAGCAGCCGCTAGGGTCGAGTGGAGTGCCAACACCTGAAATTCCACACCCTGGAAAAGTACAGCAGTCCCACGGATGCTCAATCCTTCTCCCTCCTCCCTGCTGACCCCCGACGCCCATGCTCATTCCCGAACATGGGTCGCCGATGTGGCTTTAGGTAAGGCGTCCAGTGCCTCAGCCCTCAACACCACCAGGCCGGCTTCTCATGCATGATTTTTGACCTTTGACATAACTCATGGGGCCATGGCATATCCCCTATCTATCTATGTACATCTCTCTCTCTCTGTATATATATATATATATATATTAGAGGCAAAAAACTCTGTTTAATGCATTAGTTAGGGTTGTTCCACAGCGACAAAAGTGAGGAAATTCGCTGTTAGGGTTGAAAACCCTAACTCCGAATTCACCCCCAGCACCACACACACACACACACACACACACACACACATTCAAGTATGGGGGAGGACCAAGTCAACACAACCAATGACAGACATCCAGCAGCAGGTGACAGAAATAACAAACAATTGTCTAAATGTACTACGAGACATCCCCACCCACCTGACCAGGTACTGCATGCTCAGTGGAGATCAACAGCAAAACTGAGGCCATGTACACCAAACGTACACATCCCTGATTGCAGCTGCACACAACGTACCACACTTAGTAGTTGCATGGCCTTACCTACCGATGCCCCACACCAGACCACACCACATGTGGTGGGCCACCTGAGCAATAGAGTTCAGCAAAACCAAGGAGTTGTACAGGTATAATATCTCTGATTATAACAAGGGTTTGAGAAATGCAGCTTTCTAATTGACTGTAAACATTGTAACAGCCTTATGTTTAGTTTTTATTAACATACATGTAGAGCCTAACCATATGATGAACATGGTTTAATGTTGTTTAAACAACAGTTTTATTATGATAGCAATAAGCCACTCCCAGGTATTATGTTAATGGTCAGTTTATCACTGTCTAGCTTGATATAGCATCTCGCCATGCCTCATTCAACATTAAACCCCACAGGGTGATTAACAGACCATTTAACATAACTGTTGGTCATGCCTTATTGCTTAATTGTCTTTATGAGTAGATACTCTCCCTGTGCTAGGCACTGCAGCAGCTTTGCAACACAGTGTCCCACCCAGTTACACCATACACTGTCTAGTTACTGGAGAATGGCTGTGAATATGAACTCATGAAGATGAACAGTGTAACTTGATCATTACAGTCATCGAAACCTTAATGTGATTATAACTGACAGAGTCAGTGATAGAGAATAACCCCTGCTGTCCTAGTACACTTACCCCATTGTGAGTTAAATCAATACTAAAAGACATTCTGTTTATATCTACACCATACCTACTTGATTCCTGTTGTACCACAATTAACATAGTTATCACTTTGATAGCATCAGTGACAGAAGTGTGGCAAACCCAAACACTAGGCATACAGCCTGAGTATGAAACAACTGTTAAAAAAAATTACACTGTGTCCATAAGTGGCATAGATCATTCATTGCAACAATAGTAAATGTATTACTATTTGAATAAGTTAGTCATCACAGATGCAATGAGATTGTTTTTATCAGGTACAACATACTCAGTAAGTGCCTACATGAAAATCTATCCTATATACATCTCCGATACAGGTATGTAATTGTTGGCTCAGTAGTGCTATGATATTTAGAAGTTGCTTGGCCTGATCCATGCAATTACACAGTTTCTTGCAAAGAATACTTACTGCATCTTTAGTATTGAAATACACTGAAGGTCTATGTATGTACATCAGCAGTACACCTTCATCCGTAAGAATGCATCTGATACTGGCAGTATGAATTTCACAGCATTGAACAGGCAGTGCTTTTCCATACGTTTACATCAGCCTCTCTATCTTGAGTAAACCATTGCAGTAAATGTACTAGTATGTAAATCACCTACTAAATGTAACACTACTTTTATCTTGAGCATGCTAGTGTCTTGTAGTTAATTTATGTACTTTTCTTAATTAATGTATACTCACTAGTGTTAAAACCTTTCTACAACTGTCATCATGCACCTTCAGCATTTATATTGACTAGCGGCACAGTACCAGTTGTGGTGTGGTATGGGGCATTGGTAGGTAAGGCCATGCAACTACTAAGTGTGGTACGTTGTGTGCAGCTGCAATCAGGGATATGTACGTTTGGTGTACATGGCCTCAGTTTTGCTGTTGATCTCCACTGAGCATGCAGTACCTGGTCAGGTGGGTGGAGATGTCTCATAGTACATTTAGACAATTGTTTGTTATTTCTGTCACCTGCTGCTGGATGTCTGTCATTGGTTGTGTTGACTTGGTCCTCCCCATACTTGAATGTGTGTGTGTGTGTCTGTGTTTGTGTGTGTGGTGCTGGAAGTTCGGAGTTAGGGGTTTTCAGCCCTAACAGAGAATTTCCTCACTTTATCCCTATGGAACAACCCTAACTAATGCATTAAATGGAGTTTTGCCTCTAATTTCCCTTCTTTTTGAGTGAACATGAGAAATAGCGAATGTATCACGGAGGAGCGCTGGACCCAAAGGGCCCCGCACTCCCGCCACATGATGTCTTGTGGCATAGTAACAGGAGCAGCAACGCAAACAGAAATGCTAACAGTGGCACACATGGTAACACAAGCTCGAATGAGAACAGAAATGGTAACGCACACGGTGGCGTAGATGGGAACGGTCTGCTACATGATGTGTTGTCACATAGTAACATGGTGCCTGCAAACGGAAATGTCAATGGGCATGGTGACACAAAGTGAAACAGAAAGAGAAACAGTACTGTAGACACAAATGGCAAAAATAACAGAACGGGTGCAAATGAAAACGCAGCGATAATCACATAGCCCCGAGCCCCGCACGAATATCGCAGCAGCGGAGTGCTGGGCCCAAAGGTCCTCACTCCCGCCACATGATGTCTTGTGGCATAGTAACAGGAAGAGCAATGCAAACAGAAGCGCTAACAGTGGCGCACATGTTAACGCAAGCGCAAATGACAACAGAAAGGGCAATGCACACGGTGGCATAGACGGGAACAGTCTGCCACGTGATGTGTTGTCACATAGTAACATGGTGCATGCAAATGGAAATGTCAATGGGCATGGTGACGCAAAGTGAAACAGAAAGAGAAACAGTACCTGTAGGCACGACCATAGAATTCTAGAAAAAGCGTACACGCGTGCACAGGTCATGCTTAATAACTCTGCAGTCATATATCTGACCAGTACAAAACTTGGCAGATCCCAAGGCCTATGGTTCTTGATCATGTATTCCAAATTTCAGCCAAATCCCTCAAACAGTTGCAAAGTTATTAAGGTGCAAAGTTTTGGGGTTTAACATAGAAATGGCTCCTCAACCCTAACTATGGTAGCACTACCGTGCTACCATAATATATATATATATATTATACTGGTGCAGTAGTGACAGTATAGTTTGAGTTGAGTAGGTTTAATGTTAAACCCCAATTTTTGCATCTTAATAACTTTGGTGGTGTTTGATGTAATTTCCAAAAATTCAGCATGCATTGTCTAGGAGGCAAGTTCTAAAGATGTGGGAAGTTTTGTGATGGCAGCTTGTGTAATTTCCAAGATCTTGAGTATCATTTTTACCATTAAATATAACTTTTTCCTATACTTATTACACTTTTTAAATTTCACCTGCAACCTAGATGATACGGAATTGTTTTCCAAAACTTGTAGCATATAAGTGGTCTGTGCTAAAGAAGAGCTTTCAAAGAGTTCATGATAAAATATTAACCATTTCAAGAGTTATAAGAATTTAAAGGTTTTTCTCCCTGCACATGCTCAGTAGGCTTTTTGGATAACCTCTGATAGGACACAACATTTTGTGTGCCGCAAGAGTTTTGCTTTCACACTACTTGAGTTCTGATAACATGGGAACACTTTTTTAGGACATGATAGCCACCTTCTTGTTTTTGTTTTCAAACTAAAAAACAAGATAAATGCTTAAAAATGATGTATTTTTAAAAAAACAATCACCGGACTCTAGATCAGTAGGACCCATTTAGCTCTGGTTAGTTAGATTCTGGCATTTACTTTTTAAAATTAGGCCTAGAAATATTTCTTCTGGCCAATCAAAAATCCTGGGTGCCCAGTTTAGTACAAGGAGACATTTTGCAAGTTGTGAGCCAAGAATTCCCCTGTTGCACACAAAGTGGTGTGATGACAATTTTCAATTTGAACCCAAAACAGTGACATTCTGTCTTTCCATGCCATTTGTTTTCTGTCCCACCTGCTCCATCCTTCTGCTCAATACCACCCTCCAACCCTGTTCTGCCCTGCTATTTTTCCTTTGTTCCTATCTCCACTCTATCCCTCTGCTGAATACAACCCACCAACTCCATTCTGCCCTGCAGTTTGTTCTCTTTCCCACCCACTCCCTCCCTCTGCTCAGTACCACTCGCCAACCATTTTTTGCCCTGTCCTGCCATTTTTATTTGTCCCACCTGCTCCATCCCTTTGCTCAATACCACCCTCCAACCCATTCTGCCCTGCCTTGCCATTTTTCTTTGTTCCCATTTGCTCCAACCCTCTGCTTAGTACCACCCACCAACCCTGTTCCACACTTCCATGCCATTTGTTTCCTGTCCCCTAACCTGAAAAGAAGAAAACAGTCCCTCATCAATCTTGGCCCCTCTCATAGCCCCCACCCCGCACCCTCTCCTCACAACCTCACTCACATAAAGATGGCTCCATGGCATAGATTCACTTTCCAGTCAGGAAGTTGTCCTCCTGTTGGAACCACAACTGCAAAATGAGACAATAAAGTAAGTCTAGTTAACGCATTTTAATGTATATTTAACTTTTACTCATAACTTTGTCATCTTTAAATATTTTACATCACATTTTCAACATGGCCTTTTAAAGATCCCACCTCATGAACAAGGTATGTGAAATTTTTCAAATCTGTCCTGAAAGGTGATTTTCACAGTCACTGTTCAAAATCTCCTTTTGGGCAGGATTTGAACATTTCCACCTACTGGGTTCATGAGGTGGGGCCATGAGAAGAATTTTAAAAATCTGATAAAAATGTGGAAATGACCAAGTTATGAGTGAACCCTGAAGTATTTAAACATTCACTCATAACTTCGCTATCTTTCAATATTTGTCCAAAATCGTTCAGCATGGCCTTTTTGGGACCCCACCTCATGAACAAGGCAGGTAACATTTTTAAAATCTGGACCAAAAGGTTATATTGGAATCACTTTATGAAGTCATCTTTTGGGGATGACTTGAAAATGTTCACCTATCAGTTCATGACATAGAGTCATAAAATGACTATGTTCAAAATTTGGGCTCAAAGTATTAAAAAACAACAAAATTGTGAATGTACATTGAAATCTTTCTATGCTTGCACATAACTTTGTTAATTTTCAATATTTTCATTCCAAAATTTCAACATAGCCATTTCTTCACACACCTTATATACAAGCCAGGTGTCATTTTTCATAACCTGCCTGAAATGTGTTTTTGTACATGTGGTACAAAATGATATTTTACCCAGTATTCTATAGATGCTACATGTCATGTTTATAAGGGGGATCATAAAATGGCTACATTGAAAATATGGGGTCCAAATAAAAAAAAGTTAGTAAGAAACATCTGCAGTACCAGCCTTTGGCTCAGCAAGTGGGTACTACTTTGTGATCCCATGCTGGTGAGCTGAGTTTCAGTGGGGGAGTTCAGTGAGCCACCTGACTAGACTAAAGCTGGGGGGATGGCACTAACATGTGGCTCCATTCCCAGCCTTGGCAGAGAAGGTGGAGGTTGCCCACATGGGCCCAAGTACTGTATAATGAAGAGAACCCTTCTCTTGGCATTGGGCCCTGTACCTCTGCACCTATGGCTACCAGAGGGCCCTGTGGTTCAGCTGACAGACTCTTTACCCTGTGTGTCTGTATCTGTAGCCACATGGAAGGGCTCTGTGCTTCCACAGCCTGCCTGGCCACAAATTCTTGACATCTGTTGAAAAATGGTCTATTGCCCAGAGGGCCCTGCTTGTCTTTATCTATTCATTCAGGTCCTGAAGGGTCCTGCATGAATGAGGATATAATTCCACTATCTCAAAAAGAAAGAACATTCTTTGAAAAACTGTGTGTTTAGCTACACAAAAGACGGAAATTCCAACCCTAGCTTCCCACCTTCCCCAGGAAGCAAAAGGACAATACCACAAAAGTAACCATTGACAGCCATCAGGTAAGACAAACAACATACTGTATATATGGGATATGCTCTAGGCTGCATGAAAATAAATGATTTATATTGAACAGCTGGTTATTACCTCTACTGATGTCATGAATGGCAGAGGTCATAAGCAACACATTCAAAATAAATCATTTATTTTCATGCAGTCCATGGCATGTGCCATTTATACAATACCAGTGAGTGGTAAGTTTGACATTAATGTTTTTTGTGCCATTTTTTACTGGCAGGTGTAGACAGAATATTAAGAATAAAGGAAGATTCTACTCAGAACATTGTGGGGCTGGAGTGGAAGTATCCATTGTTCTCTGATCTGGAGTGGAAATAGATGATTTATATTCACTCCAGCTCCCCTGCTCATGAAAATAAATGCATTTATTTGCAATTCTTTATACCCACTGGCATTGCATTTTATATATATATATACATATCTATATCTCTCTCTCTGTATATCTATATCTATATCTATATCTATATCTATATCTATATCTATATCTATATCTATATCTATATCTATATATTATAGTGGCGCGGTAGCGCCAGTATAGTTAGGGTGAGAAGGCGGTTTAATGGTAAACCCCTAGCTTTGTACTTTAGTTGCTAAAGTGCTTCACCCTCTTTCAACAGATTTGCATGAAATATTGCATGCTTGGTTGCAGGGGCAAGGTCTCTAATTTTGCTAAGATTCAATCTGGTCAGATGTGTAGATTCTAAGACCCAGATAGTGAATAAAGTGAGGGAAATTCTGTTTGTTTTTTTTTTGCTGTTTTTTTGTCATCACCTAGTGCCCAGATGGTTTGGAATTTTGGGCTGCAATTTTTAGGTTGGAAAAGGCTTAGTACATAGTGGAGCCTTTCATTGGTTTGGTGAAAAAATATTAATCCATTCCAGAGTTATAAGGATTTGAAATGCTCAGTGTGGTCTTTTGCATATCTGTTTCATACAAAAAAAAATGATTCAGCCATACAAAAAAGGATTCTCTTTTGCATGGGGATAATCCTGTTTCATGGGGAAATATTCTATTTTTGTATGACTGCCATCTTGTTTCAATATAAAAAGAATGTTTTTGAAAACCTATAAAAATCATATCATGGAAAGACACCAACACATATATATTGCTAATTGGGACTCCATTAGTTGAATTCTGCAGTTAGTTTTTGGAAATAATGACCCAGAAATGTGTTTTTAAGACATTCTAAAAATCTTTTTTTTTTTTTTTGGTGAGTCAATTTCCTTTTTTCATATGGCCAATACAAAACAGGCCTAGGGCCATATGAAAAATCATAACCTTCATATGAAAAAAGAATTTAGAGTTCATTTTTTTCTCATTCTTTTTTCCTATGAAGGAATTCTTTTTTTTCATGAGAACAACACAATCTCATGATAAAGGATCCCTTCATACAGAAAAAGAATTTGGACTTTTTTTTTCACTTTTCAACTTTGGCAAGCCATATCTCTGTCAATATTTTCAGTTAAGGGACAATCTATATAGCAATGAATACTACAACGCTAACACATAATACACTACAAAAGAATTCAGGGGCCATATGAAAAACAGAAAAAATAGCAAAATACAATTCCAATAGGATAACATTGCAACTTTAACAAACTGTAAGTCTGTCAGTCTTAACTGTAAGTCTGTCAGTCTTTGGAGTTAAGGAACAATCTATATATGAAAAAAGGGTCTCAATGAGTGCTGCAACAGTAACACATAATACCCCCCCCAAAATGTAGGGACCATATAAAAAACATAAAGTTTACAAAAAATGAAAATTCTCATAGGATAACATTGCAACTTTAGCAAGCCATAACTCCATCACTCTGTGGAGTTAAGGGAGCATCTATGTATCAAAAAAGTCTCAATGAGCACTACAACACTGACACATAATACCCCTAAAAACATTTCGGGGCTTTATGAAAATGAAAATTCCCATAGGAAAACATTGCAACTTTAACAAACCATAACTCCATCACTCTGTGGAGTTAAGGGAGACGCTATATATCAGGAAAAAGGTATAAATGAATACTTTAACACTAACACATAATATGCCACAAACATTTAGGGGCCATATAAAAACACATAAAAATTAAAACATGAAAATTCCCATAGGATAACATTGCACTTTAACAAGTCATTAGTCCCTAAATAATTGAAGTTAAGGGACAATGTACAGTATATATCAAAGAAGGTGTCAATGAGTAGTATGACACTACCAGATAATCCCCCACCAAACATTCATGGGGTATTCGGAGCACCCCAAAATTACCTCCAATTTTCACCATTGTACCATATCCACAATGAAAGTGCGATCGTCATCAAAAATGCACCAAAGGTGTATCTGATCTTCCACTACAACCATATCAATATTCTGAGCAAACTGATAACAATTTACTGACTTATGGGTAATGAAGTGAAAACCAAATTTTTGCCCACATACAGTGAACCACTGGTAGTTAAGAGGGACACTTAATATATTTTTTCCTCTGAAGTGAGCCCCACAGTAAACAACTACAACCAAGCACATTGCTTTTCTGGAGGCATGGAAGTCTGGAGTCCTGTGGGCCCTGCACTTCCACAGCCAGAGGATGTGTGTATCTATGGAGGGAGGAAATGTAGGGCCCAGAGGGCCTTGCGCTTTCTTAGCCTGATGGATGTGTTCACACGGATTCCTTCAGGGCCTGTATGAATGATGAAATTATTCTACTATCTCAGAAAGTAAGGAAATTTCTTTGCAAGAAACTGTTAATGCATCAGTTAGGGTGCAGATTAAACTGACAAAAGTAGGGAAATGTGGTGTTAGAGTTTCTAACCCTAACTCCCCACCCCCTCTCTCCAAGCAGGAAAAGGAAAAAACATTATGGTTTTCACTGCCCTGTCTCTTGGTGATTCAGGGGAGGGGTCTTCTTGGGGTTCTCAGCCCTAACGTTCACCCCATTCCATGACCAAATAAGGTGATGTGATATGTTTTCTTCAGCCATGGCCTGCAGGTTCTTGGAAACATGTGGGAAGACACAGTTCTGTGCATTTGAAGGCTATATCACAATGGAGGTGAGACTTATTGTTGAGAATCCCAAGGAAGACCCAAACCTTAATTTGCCAAGAGTCAGGGCAGTGAAAACCATAAGGTTTTTTCCTTTTTCTGCTTGGGGAGTAGGGATGGGGAGTTAGGGTTGGAGACCCTAACACCAATTTCCCTACTTCTGTCAGTTTAATCTGAATCCTAACTGATGCAGTAACAACTTTTTTTTTGCAAAGAACATATATATTATATAGACACAGTCACACCTGTATATTAGGGTTGAGTAAGCGCTTCAGTGTTAAACCCCAGTTTGTGCACCTTAATAACTTTGCCCTCATTCAACTAATTTACATGAAATTTGGCAAGCACAGTCTTTTTGCCAAGATTTCTTGATCTTGAAAATGTCATGTACTTCGGTTTAGTTGGAGCAAAGTTACAGAGGTTAAAAAAACATAAAAATCACAGTTTTTAAGACTTTTTTTGCTCAACAATAACTTAAAAAATATGAGGATTTGAAACCTGAAATGTTCAGGTTTGATGGAGTTTGGCCCAAGTGTTTTTTTTTTTAATGTATAGCAGTCAGGTAGTTTTTAAACAATTTATAAAAGAATTTTCATCCTTGGGCATATGCAGTGTAAAAAAAAAAAGTTCTACAGATGGCTGTTTTTTTTTGCAAAAGTGTGATGTCCTGTTGATGTATTTCATTATGTGTGCTGTATCATATACTGTGGTATTATGTCTAACAAGCCTGATAAATAACATTTTCACTGGTGGCTAGCGGTTCTTCCCACCACCAAATCACCCCCCATATATATTAATGCTTTCCCTGGTGTCCAGTGGTCCCTCCCCCTACCTGATCATCTACCTGATATGTAATAAAGTGTTCCCTGATGGCTAGCAGTCCTTCCCCCCCACCAGATCGCACACCTTATCTCCAGTTATCACATTTCATTACATGTGTCATATCATATACTGTGGTGTTTCGGCACCACAATATATGATATGACACACATAACGATATAACACAGAAAGTTGCTTCCTTCTTGTGCTCTGTTAATGAAATTTTTTTCCCTTGTGTCTAGTGTCACTCTTACACCCTCAAATCACTATCCCATTGTTTTTTCATATTTTCCTGGTGTCTAGTGGCACCCCCATCCCCAGATTGCTATCCATGTTTTTTACCCATTTCCCTGATGTCTAGTGGAATCCTCCACCCTCCATTTGCTGTCCCCATTTTTTCCCACTTCCCTGGTGTCTAGTGGAGTTCCCCAATCTCTGATTGCTGTCCCCATTTTTTTTCTTGTTTCCCTGGTGTCTAGTGGCATTCCCCAACCTCTGATTGCTGTCCCCATTTTTTTCCTTGTTTCCCTGGTGTCTAGTGGCACCCACCACCCTCTGATTGCTATTCCCATTTTTTTCCTTGTTTCCCTGGTATCTAGCGGCACCCCACCCTCTGATTGATGTCCCCATTTTTTTCCTTGTTTCCCAGGTGCCTAGTGGCACCCCCACCCTCTGATTGCTGTCACTGTTTTTTTTTCTGTTTCACCTATGTCTAGTGGGACCCCCCCACCCTCTGATTAATGTCACCATATTTTTTCTATTTTTTCTGGTATCTAGTGGCCCCCCCCAATGGTTGTATCCCTTCCTGGAAAGATGAAAACCATCCCGCAATGTCTTTTTTTTTTTTACCAGAGAAAAATAAAACAGTCCCTCATCATCACCACTGTCCCCTTCTGCCATCCCAACCCTCCCACTGAGCACCCACCACCCCACCACCCCTACCAGCTAAGGTCAAATGCTGTAATCCTCTGTGGATAGAGACATGTCTGCACTCTTCAGTGACAAACTGTGAACTGAACAACAACCAATCAGCTCCTCTCAATGCAGTTTATGGGCCATGGCAAGGCAAATTTAGATCATGAATTACAATGAAACATAGAAATATAGAAGTTGACAGCAGGAGACTGCTAGGTCCATCTAGTCTGCCTATTTGTTTTAGACCTATTTTAACACTCTAGTTGCCCTTTGTAGCCAAGGCTCCCTTGTATCTATCCCACACATTCTTGAATCCCCCCACAGTGTTGACCCTCGCAACCTCTTGAGGCAGGCTGTTCCAGGTATCCACCACTCTTTCTGTGAAGAAAAACTTCCTGGTGTTGGTAGAGAACCTCCCTTCTTGCAGCCTGAGCTCATGTCCCCGGTTCTAGAGCCCTTCTTGAAGTGAAAAAGTTCCTGTGCCTGTACCTTGCTAATGCCTTTTATGTACTTGAATGTTTCAGTCATGTCCCGTCTCTCTCTTCTCTGCTCCAGAGAGAACATATTCAGTTCCCTAAGTCTTTCCTCATAGGCCATGTACTACAGACCCTGAATCATTTTTGTTGCCTTTCTCTGTACTGTTTCCACCCGGTCAATGTCCTTCCTGAGGTAAGGCCTCCAAAATTGGACTCCGTATTCCAGGTGAGTCCTAACCAATGATCTATACAGTGGTATTACCACCTCTCTCCTCCTGCTCTTGTGAAATGAAACATGTGAAACACTAGGAATTGAACCTAGGACCCCTAACACAATGAACTGAGGAATACAGGTAAGTGCCTTACAGTGTATTTCCCAATGGTGTTTTGAACTTATGTTCATAACTTTGCCATTTTTAGGAATTTTTTTTACCAAATTTTCAGCATGGCTTTTTTGGCACCCCACCTCATGAACACCACTGTGAAATGTAATTAAACAGGCCTGGAAGGTGATTTCACAGTTGCTGCATGAAATCACCTTTTAGGCCTGATTAAATTTCACTGCCAGTATTCATGAGGTGGTGCCCCAAAAAGATCAGTTGAAAAATATGGTGAAGCAATTCCTAAAAATAACCATGTTACAAGTGTATGTTGAAACATTTCTATGCACATGCATAACTTTGGTCATTTTTAATATTTTGACCCCAAATTTTCATCATAGCTATTTTTTTCACACCACCTCATGAACATTACAGTTGTCATTTTTCACATCATGGCCAAAAAGCATTTTCATACCTGTGACATAGAATGGCATTTTGGTGTGGATTTGAACATTTTCACCAACCAGGTTCATGAAGTGGGGTCATAAGAAGACTATGTTGAAAGTTTGGGCTCAAAATATTAAAAAACAAAGAACCGATTAAGTAACATTGTTTGCAGGGATGTCTGTTGCACCACTGGGGACCAAGTTGCCTTACCATGCCAGTGAGCTGAGGTTAGGTGTGAACTCAGTGAGCCCGTTTAATAGGACAAGGCTGATGGGGAAGGTTCTATGGCATGCAGCACCAGCTCTGGAATGGATAGGGATGGAGCAGTGTTTTGGCACAGATGCCACACTCTGTGGTGGGTCAGGAAGCATTACGCACAAGGTATTGACATGTATGTCAGGGCCTGCTGGGCCCATGCACTGGGTTAGGACTGTTTCCAGTATTGTATTTATCTCATTTTACATAGGTCCCAAAGGGACCTGCTCAAATGAGGATACAGTTTCACTATCAGAAAAAGAAGGGAAATTCATTGTGAAAAACTATGTTAATGCAGACATTAGGGTTGAAGAACACAAAGTGCGCAAAGAAGGGAAATGAAAAAAAACATTAGGGCTTTGGGTCTCTGGAGGACTTGGTGAATCAGTGGTGGGGTCTTACTTGGGGTTGTCAAACTTAATACCCACCCCCTCCCCTGAGCAAATGAGGTCAGGTGTTATCTCTTTTCTTCACACAGGGCCCACAGAGCCCTGTGTGAAGTAAGCTATGACTCATTCTGTTGGCAACATTTGGCAAGTCATACTTCCGTACCTTTGAAGAGTGTATCACTTTGAGACAGTGGTTTGCAGCTGTATCTTGTGCTTTGGCAGGAGGTTACAGGCTTGAGGGAGTGGGTGGGCATTAGGGTTGACAACCCCAAGTAGGACCCCACCACTGATTTGTAAATACTCTGGAGACCCAAATCCCTAATATTTTTTCATTTCCTTTCTTTGTGCACTTTGCATTCTTCAACTCTAATATCTGCATTAAAGTAGTTTTTTTGCAGTGAACATATGTATACACACACACACACACACACATATAGAGAGTCTATAGTCTGCTATAGTCTGCTGTTTGTGGGCATAGTTTTCAGAGTTGCCTTGGTGACTATGATGTCAGTAATTACAGGTCTATAAAGCTCTGCTTCCTGTAACCGGAGGCATCGTGGACAGAGGCCAGCAGTGTCTGCAGGCATCAGCCAGGAAAATGGGAGGTAGGGGTCTGAATTCTTAGCAGATTAAAGTAGGTAAGGTCTGTAAATCTTGATACCAAGGGCTCAATGTCTCTATTGTAATACTTACAGTATATGCTTGTAATAGGTCTATTTACAAACAATATTTATTTACTCCAAAGCATTTTCCGTGTAGCCGTCTATATCTGGAGTCTTGTTTAGTTTTAATCTCTTCCTTTCCACTAGACCCCTAAGTTGGTCCTTAGCAAAATGACTAGAAAAGCTGAACTATTATCCTGAAAAATACCAAATTCTAGTTTGTACAAGCACATGGTGATTAGTAGTACCTATATGCCTCAAATGGATAGAAACATTGTGACCCTGAGTAGTGGGGAGATTGGGGTGAGATGTAAGGATTGCTGTAAAGTCAGCATTGAAGAAATTACTGATGTTACTGAATACACCTATAAGCAATGTTTAGAACTAAAAAGCTAAGGATTAAGCTTATTGGTGTTGAAGTAGAATTGAAATGCTTCATAAAACAATTCCCAACTGAGATTACTACTTAACAAATTTAAGCTGAAAAAAGTAATACATACCAGAGAGAAGGATTAGGTAAAAGATTAAGATATATAGAGGAGGGTGATGAAGGGAAAAGGCATGAAGAAAAAAATGAAATAAAAAAGGAAGAAGAGCCATGGCATTTACAATACTCACCCATAACCAATTCTCCCCAATATTAAGCTTAATTGACAATCTAGAAAGTCAAACTCAGGAACTAATGGATATAGTTACTGGAGGAGAAACCTGTGTCAAAGATACCAATGTGAAAGATACAGTTAGGACAGAATCACAAGGGTTGACAGATATAGGTGAGGGTGGTATAAAAGCAGTGTGATGGAACAAACACATGAAGCCAGAACTGATAACTTATCAAACAATAAAACAGAGGAAACACCAAATATATCAGTCCTTATAGTAGGGGACTTGATTATTAAACATACTGACTCACATACTACAAAAAATAATAAAAATAGAGTGATCAGTAACTTTTTTCCAGGAGCCGGGATTTCAGATATATATAGTCCATGCTACCAAGTATATTGAGACAGACCCAAAGAAACCCAGTAGTCCTTACTCATGCTGGAACAAACAATGTAAAGTAT
This sequence comes from Neoceratodus forsteri, assembly GCA_016271365.2. Classification (NCBI taxonomy): domain Eukaryota; kingdom Metazoa; phylum Chordata; order Ceratodontiformes; family Ceratodontidae; genus Neoceratodus; species Neoceratodus forsteri. The sequence continues at coordinate 1,610,590,930 of CM057450.1, read as the reverse complement.
AAATCTGAGGAGGAGATTTTTAATAACCTCAAAGCAATACATTTCCTATTAAAGAATTCAAAATGTGATGTTATCCTAGCAGAAATCTTACCAGTCCCTAGGGCCAACTATAGAATAAACAGAAAAATAATATAAATAAATAATTGGTTAAGGCAATGGTGTTTTTTGCAGCAAATTGACTGCATAAAATCATTGGAGATTTTTAATAACCCAAGAAAACTTTACTGTTGGGATGGACTTCACTTGAACAGGATGGGTAGTAAGGAACATGGGAACCTGTTCACAAACCATATAAGCAAGTATTTAAATTGAAACATCAGAAAAGAGGGGACCCTTTCAATCCAACAAGCAAGGCATTTAAATAATTAAGTCTAACCTCACATGGGAGAACTGTTATTAAATCTAATGATGAGGAACTTATATAGAAACATAGAAATATAGAAGTTGATGGCAAATAAGGACTGCAAGGCCCATCCAGTCTGCCCATTTCTTTTTCTACCTTATGAATGTGCCATTGACCTTTGCTCTGTCAATGGCCTATCTATTCATACTCATCTGTATTGCTCCCTTATGCCTATCCCATGCCTGTTTGAAGCCCTGCACTATATTCATATCCACCACTTCCTTAGGTAGGCCATTCCGTGCATCCACCACCCTTTTTGTGAAAAATAAATTCCTCACATTACCCCTTAATCGGCCTCCCTCTAATCTCATGCTGTGTCCTCTTGTCCTACTATTTTTCTTATATTGAAACATGTTAGACTCTTTCACCTTATTATGGTTTTATTAATTAATGCCTGCAGTCTCCACAACAAAATGGATGAGCTGAGGTATATAGTACACAAGATTAAAATACAGATATGTGGTATAACCGAGGCATGGTTTAAGAAAAATGACTGGGTTGAAGAAATAGCTGGATTTAATATATCCCATAAGGAAAGAACAGATAAAAGGGGTGGTGGAGTAGCTGTCTAAATTTTCCAGTAGTATAAAGGCAAAATAACTTGATAAGTGTACAAATGAAAATAAAGTAATAGAACAAATTTGAGTGCAACTTCAACTTAAAATCATGAAATTAAATATAGGAGTATGTTACCAATCACCAAATTTAAATACCTCTGAAAACACATGTTTCTTAGATGCTATGGAAAACAAGGAAATCGATGGAAATTGCCTATTAATGGGTGACTTCAACTTTCCAAAGAGTGATTGGGTTAGTCTAACCAAAACAAATCCAATAGAAAATACGATGATCGACATTATGTTACAAAAAAACACTTGAATAATTAGTCCAAGAAGATACAGGAAATGACAAAATCTTATATAAAAGTTCTTCAACCTTTTTGGTGACAGTGATCATTGCACGGTTAATTTGACACTCAGCAGTAAATGGTATACAGTTAGAGGTGAGACTAAGCTGAAATGCTACAATAAAACCAATTACATGGAGGGGAGATCTTACCTCAGATCCTAGGATTGGAAGAAAGAAGTACAGGGGCAATCATTGACAAATGTATGGAACAACATTAAAAACAAATTTCATTATTGTATCCAAACAATTGTACCAGAAGTTAAAAAAATATAATCAAGGTGGGAGAATACCAAAGTGGTTTAGTAACAATATAAAGACAATATAAAGACAACCCTTAGAAAGAAAAGGAAGGCATAAATAAAGTATATGAAAAATCTAACTGTGGAAAGATTAAAATATAAGGACTTAACAAGAAGGTGTAAAAAAACTAGTTAAAAAATTCAAGTCAGCCACCTTAACGAAAGACTATAAAAAACAGTTTTTCAGTTATATAGGTAGCCTAAAAGGTGGTCAAAAATAAATAGGCCCCTTGGTGGATGGGGATACTGTAATGAAGAAGATTCAAGGATGGCACATACATTTAATGAATATTTTTAAGTGCTTATAAGCAACGAGGAAACAATAAAACATTTTCCACACCTAGAATTAATGGGAACAATCACATAAGATATCTAAGAGAAATGGAAGTCATGGATAAACTCAAAAACCTACAGATAAATATAGCAGCAGGACCAGATGGTTTACATCCCAGATTTCTCAAAGAACTTGCTGATAAAATTGCAGGACCATTAACTGTTTTATTCAATACCTCTCTAAAGGAAGGCAGAGCCATCTCTGAGTGGAGAGAAACAAATGTTAGGATGTCAGAAACTATCGTCCCATTAGTTTCACCTCGATACTTGGAAAAATTATGGAGGGATTTGTTAAAGAGAATATGGTTCAACATATGGGACAGTATGGACTAATAGATTATGCACAATGTGTTTTTTTACCCAGAAGATCTTGTCTAACCAATCTCTTAGACTTTTTGAGCCAGTTAGCAGTGCATTGGATGAGGGATTGCCCATGGATGTAGTATATCTCAATTACTCGAAGGCTTTCAGTTTAGTGCCACACCAGGAATTAGTTAAGAAATTAGTTGAATTCAACCTTAACCCACAACTGATTGAATGGGTAGAATCATGGCTCTGTGACAGACATCAAAGAGTGTGTATAAGGGGATATTTGTCCAACTGGGCTAGTGTAACAAGTGGAGTGCCTCAGGGATCCATCTTAAGTCCCACCTTATTCAATATATTTGTCACATCTATAAAAACCTCAGGAAATTCATGGCTCTGTCAAAATGCAGATGACATAAAAATAGGGTCAATCACAAAAAATAAAGGGGCTGCAGAAAAATGTCAATCAAACCTAGAAGAATGGGCTAAACAACACACATTAACATTCAATGTAGAAAAGTGTAAGGTCATGCACTTTGGCCATAAAGACATCAATGCAGAATATAAAATGTATAACCAAATCCTGCAGTGTACAGAAAATGAAAAGGACCTTGGTGTAATTAATAATATTACATTGAATTTTGGCAATCATGCAAAACAAGCAGTTAAGAAAAGCAATAAGATCATTGATGCATTTTTAGACATCTCAGAAGCAGGGATTCTAAGGTAATTATCCCACTGTATTCCACTCTGGTGAGGCCTGTACTGGAGTATTGTTCTCCCTTCTGTACATCACAAAATATGGGAAGTATGAAATTGATGGAAAGGATACAACATAAAGCTACAAAGGGAGTTAAAAACTTAAAAAAACAAAGCATATGGTGATAGGCTAACAGAACTTGGTATGTTTTCCTTGACCTACAGAAAATTAAGATGCGACATTTTATGTTTACTAGGCATTCTACAATGAGGACATTTGGGAAACCTCAGGATTGAGTAAAATATCTGGTAATAGACCCAGTAGATCACATTGTGTGCAACTCAAGGGAGATTTTTACAGAACCAGTAGGAGAAGAAACTGGTAAAACCCTAGAGTTGTGACAGCATGGAATGCTTTACCTGACTCAGTTTTGCTGAGTGGAATAATGGATATGTTTATAAAATCCTTGGATACTTTCATGGGTGACTGTAGAACAAAACATTTCCACTGATATGTGGCGAGTCTGTACAAGGCTTTCAAGCCATGTGATTCATTTTCCTAACTATGAACCTATGAAAACACACACACACACACACACGCACACACACACATGAATGGAAAATGTGAAGGGCAATGTAATGTGACTTAAAAATAGGAAAACAATGTGAAAAAGTAGTGCAGAAGGCAAATGGTATCCTCGGATGCATAGAAAGGGATATTACAAGCAGAAAGCAGGAAGTTATCATGCCCTTCTACAGATCCTTGGTGAGGCCACACCTCGAGTACTGTGTCCAGTTCTGGAGGCGTCACCTATAAAAGAACATTGGCCATCTGGAGGCAGTGCAGAGAAAGGCCACAAAGATGGTGCAAGGGCTGCATCATGAGTCATATGAGACAAGACTCAGAGTTGAATTTATTTTCTCTGGAACAGAGAAGAAATGGGGGGGGGGGCATGATAGAAACATTTAAGTATGTCAATGGAATTAACACAACTCAGAAGGGAAACCTCTTCCAGGAAAACAGGGTGGTGCATACAAGATGGCACAACTTGTGCCTTGTGGGAGGCAAGTTTAAAAGCAACTCTAGAAAGTACTTTTTCACCAAGAGAGTGATAGATCCATGTAACAGCCTACTACCAGAAGCAGTGGCATTGAAGATAGTATGTGAATTCAGAATCTCTTGGGACAGGCAATGTGGCAACTTAGGAAAAACAATATAATCGGGGGTGGTGGTAGCCACCTTGGGCAGACTAGATGGACCACACGGTCCCCATCTGCTGACACTTTTCTTGTTTTTATGTTCTTATGCCCTACATGTAGTATCTTTTCATATATTTTATTTTTGCCTAGGGTTGCATAACTTGTTTTTCTTCGGGGACATATTTAGCCAGAGAAAGTATAGAAACTGGCATGGTGTTAAAGCAGAGATTACAGGATGGTACATGTCTCAGGTCAGCAATGAATAGTAACTCATACTTTAGCTCACACTGGGCCATGACAGTCTTAATGAGTTATGCAGACTCTGTTACAATATCACAAACAGAAATCCACAGCGGTTGCATGACAACAGTCCCTGTCACAAGTAAGCTACAGTAATTAATGTTCATTGCTGACCTTAATGCAGTTTTACCCTCTTTTTGTAGTCTGTTTTGCAGCATGCCAAGTACAGTACTGAGAGAAGAAGTGGTTTGTCCAAATCTTTGGAGCCAAACCAAATGTATGTGCCCCAACACAAAGCCGAACCAAAGTTGCCAATAGCCCACTTCTCTCACTGCCGCTCTTTTCCCAGCTATACCATTTTCTCACCTCAACAGGAATGGCAGTGTTTCATACCATTTATGCCAGTAGGTACTTCCTGTTACACCAATGCCACAGTTACATCAGTCTACTTCCATGCACAGAAGAGTCTGATCCCAGTTACAGCAGTGTCTGCTATCAGTTATACCAATGTTTCCCCTCAAGTTATGCCACTGTCTGAAGTTGCTGCATGGTGTCTTCCCAGTTAGGCAGTGTTACTTCCAGTTATGCCAGTACCTCTTCCCTGTCATGGCAGTGTTTTGTACTAGTTGTGGAACTGTCTCCTCCCAGTTATGGCAGAGTGTATTCCAAGTTCTACCGGTGTATCCTCCCAGTTAAACCAATGTCTCAGTTTCAACAGCATCACTCTACTAACAGTAATGTCACTGTCTTCTCCCAGCAGCAGTAGTTTCTTATCCCAGTTATAACAGTGTCTCATCCCAGTTACAACAGTGTTTCAATACCCTTACAGGTACAATAGGGTCTCTCAATTTCACCAGTGTTTCCACAGTTATGGCAATGTCTCGTCTCCTCGAAGTTATAGAACAGCCTCTCTCATAGTGCTGGGGGAATGTGTGTTATGCTTGCAAAACTGTGTGAAACTGACAATTTTGCATTTGCATAATGATTGTGAAATTATGTCAAAATCTGATGTAATTTTGCTTTCTCATTTTTCCCCAAATTGTGCTTTGTTTCCCAGACTGCACATTCTTAAAAATGTGAGTTCTTAAAAATGTTCAGTTTCAGCAAATATATATTTTTTTGAAATTTTGGAGAAAACCTTTGGGCACGAGTGCTTTTACCAGAAGTTCTATGTCAGCAACAGAGATTACAGTGTTAACAAATAGAAAAAACAAATTCCAGTGAAATGTAGTCAAACAAGTACAAAATGGTCAAACAAGTACATAGTAAACAGGCTATATCAATTGCATGCAATTTTATAGTAAGGTAGGTAAGCAGAAACAGTTTAAGACAAACATAGTAGTGGGACATGGCCGCAGTGCCAGAGTCTGACACAACTTAAGTGTGCACGGGGTGGGGGGGCATGGTTAGGATGATTAGAGGTTACAGCTGCACTGAACTGTTAGGGTTCACCATAGTGCTGTCTTAAACTTGTCAAACTTAAGTAGATTTAGCAGGGTTTCAGGCAGCTCATATAACCAGCCAGCGGCCCTAACAACAAATGAATGTTTACCCAGCTGAGTATGACAAAAAGGCAGTTCAAGTGCATTCCTAGCCATGCTCCTGGTGTTCTAAAGATTGCTAACAGGGTGAAAGCAGTGAGTTAGGGCCAAAGGGGTTAGGCCCAGTGATGCTTTCTTGGCTAGCAGACATGATTTTAACTTAATTCTACTAGGTAGACGTAGCCAGTCAGTTTGGGGATAGAGGGTGCAGCTATAGGTGTGCTTGTTTGCCCCAAGCACAAAGCGACAAGCCTTATTACAGATCAGATTTATTCTGCAGATAATTGAGTCACAGGCAGTTGCACAGACAGGGAGGCCATAGTTAACTAGCGACAGTACTGTCCTTGCCACAATGAGGCATCTAGCATCTGCAGTAAGGTTGATCTGATTATGGTACAAAGCATCCAGTCTTCTGTTTGCCATAGACAAGGTACTCACATGGGGAGCAAAACATAGGGTATTGTCCAGGATCACCCCAAGGAATTTAAACATTTCCATGTGTTCAAGTATACGTCACAGGTCACTGCGAATTACAAGGGGGGGGGCTTTTTCTTCATTTGTAGGCTTGTGAAGAGCATGGTCTTTATTTATTTGTAATTTAGAACCAGTTTGTTATAGAAAAATCATCTTTCAATGCCCTCAAAATTACTCTGGAGGATGAGGTGAGGTTACCCAGGTCAGGGTTCCTGGAATAGACAACAGCATCATCTACATAGAGAAGTACATTTGTAGACAGACAGGCATCAGACAGGTGGTTTATGAATGAGCCAAATAGGGTGCCCAGAATGGAGCCCTGGGGAATCCAAGGGATACATTCCTAACATCTGACAAGGAGTCCTCTGTCTTCATGTGTTGAATATGACTAGTGAGATAATTCTGGAACCAGAAGACTGTGTCTAGTGACAGACCTAGGCCACAGAGTTTGCTGAGAAGTAGCTTATGATTGACCAAGTCAAAGGCTTTTGTTAAGTCAGTATAGATTGCACAAGCCTTGTCTCAATTATCAAAAGTCTTAAGGATGAAGCTGGAATACTAAATTAGTGCTGTCTTGGTTCTATGTTTTTTCCCAAAATTCATGCTGTTGGGGACACTGTAGTTTGTATTTTAAAGGCACGAGACAAGATGATCGGACATTGTTCTTTGCACAGGCATGGAAATTGGCCTGTAATTGACAAGATTCGAATGTTCTCTGCTTTTTGTCACTGGTGTAACCAGCACAGATTTCCACTTTTTGGGCAACTGGAAGTAACACACTTGAAGTTAAACATTTTGTGAATGGGGTAGGAGAGTTTCTCAACAATCGGGACAAATGCCTTTGTATCAATTGAATCACCCCCACTTCGGGATTTACCCATCACCTTTCTTATATAATTAGAGGTATCCCTGAGACAAGTTTAAAATAGAGTTTAGGATATCCTGGCTTGGGTTCCAGTGGTTGGGTGTCAACAGGACTAGGACCTCCACTGGATGTCTGGATTGGCTCAATGGGGATGACAGAGCTAAGGTCACTGAAGGCAATGTTAAATTTGTTATCAATTTCTGTGTGGTCAAGTATCTCATGCCCACCAACCATGAGCATTTTTGCTGAGTATTTGTCATCCTTACCAAGGAGTTCTGAGACATTCTCCCAGAATCTTCTACCATTGCTCCCTAGTGCATTTATTCCTGGATTCCTTGTATTTTTGCAGATAGTCTGGAAATCCAGACTTCCTGGCCACTACCCATGGATTATCCCCCTCTCTCATGAGCACAAGGAGTTCTATGGTGATCCATCCAGAGGGTGTACCTCTAATCTTATGCTTTTTGAAGGACATAAATTTATTGCAGGCAATTGTGTATTCCGTGTCAAAGACTTCTAGGGCTGAACCAATATCAGGGATGCATCAAGAAAGCGCCAGTATAGTTGGGCCACATAGAATTTGAATTCTGGAATGCTCATTTTGCTTTCGACATGGCAGTTTATGAACCAGTGGGGGGACTTGGACTGTTTTACTTTCCACAAGCAGTGCACTGGTGAGTGGTCACTCAGAGTGTCAGACAGAACATTGACATTTGTGACCCTGTCTGGGTGCATTACCAGTACCCAGTCATGTACTGTTGTAGTGCCTGATTTATAATTAGTTCTGGTGTGTTCAGTGACCATTTGTGTAAGAAATTAACTGGCAATATTATCTCTGTGCCTAGTACTGCACATTTTGGTTCAGTTAATATTGAAGTCACCAGTTACTATGAATTCCTGATTGTGGATAAATTAAGAGAGTTAGAAATGGACTCCATACCCACGTGTTATTTATCAGGTGGGATATAGACCATCAAGTGGACAAGAAATTTTAACAGCATCTCGGCAGCAGTTTAATGGCCAGGCATTCACAATCTCTAGTCAGGACTTTGATTACAAGTTCTGAGTCTTGCAGGTTGGATCTGAGATAGATCAGGCAGTCCCCACCTCACTTGCTTTGTCTGTCCTCTCTGAAGATACTAAAACCTGGTAATGAGAAGGTAAAGTCAGGTATTTGAGGTTAAGCTAGGTTTATAGCACTATTATTTCACAAATTATGCAATTTAAAAAAAATATGAGCTCTTAAAATACACACTTTCAGCAAATACTGCCACTGGCTGTTCACAAACCCCCACCCAAAACAATATTTTCCTTTAAATGTATGGCTGCTAGTACAATTTTCCCATACATTTTATACTGGCACTAATGTTATAATGTTATGTAGTGAATTTCAATGCTGATGCCTGGGAATGTTTACATGGCATGTGTACTGTCCTACTATGCATGATGCAGGACTTCCCTATGGGGGTGCTTGTAATGCTATTGGCTGATCATGAAAAAAAAAATAAAAAACAGTTTCCCTTTTAATATATGGTTGGACAATACAATTTCCTTGTACAATTCCAGCTGACACGACTTCTGTATGGTGATTTTCAGAGCTGATGCTTGGAAATTACAGCACTGTACGCAGACTATGCTACTGCATGTGATGCAGGATCTCCTAATATATCATGCTCTACATTTTAAAGCTCAGAAAGAAATCTGTGCTTTCCTTTCTTAACTACTTTACAAGCCCAAAATTAAAACTTCCAATATACACTCTATAAACTGAAGGCACTGTAAAATAACATTAAAATGTACTGCCAAATGATAGCTGGAAGTTTACAAAGGAAAATAGATTTTCAGGACAGTTTTTTCAGGATTTTTCTAGATTGTAGCTGTGCAGGTCTAACTGCTCTGACGGTTTATACTCAAATGCATATAGATGGCTAACCAACACTAAATATGTTCAGTGCAAGCCAGCCCTGAATCTTGAGACACCCCCTCCACAAAATAAGTACTATTTGGCAACATTGTGCTAATTTTTCTTAAACAAATGTTGTACACATTAAAAAGTGTACATTTTTTAAAAACTGAATCTGTAAAATCATGCTGACCCATTCATTTTGTGGAAAAAGCCACATGACTCTCACAAGATATCTTCCATATCTCAAGATTACATCTATACCATGCACAAATTAAATGAGAATGCACATTTTTTATCTAACTATAGCACTATGTATGAAAATTGCGCTTTTAAACATATTGTACTTAGTTTACAATATTGTGATAACATTTTAAAAAATGGTGCAGTCAACCAAAAAAAGAACAAGGGGATTTTCACTGTTTCACCCACCTCTACTCTTTAGTTACAGCAGTGTCTCCTCCCAGTTGTAACAGTTTCATCTCCTAATTATGGCAGTGTCTCCCATTGTCCAGAGGCCTGTCCTCCCAGCTATACAAGTGTCTCACCACAGCTATTATGCCAGTGTCTCCTCACACTTACACCAGTGTCAGGCACAGTAGTGTCACCTCAGAGCTACATCTGTTTTTCCTCCCAGTTGCACCAGTGGCTCTTCTTCCCAGTCACTGTCCCAGTTATACCAGCTTTTCTACTTGCTGGTCAAAGGAAGAAAAGCAATAATTTCTGTGGAAATCTATACTGCAATTTACAACATAAATCCACAGTGCATGCAAACCTTCCTCATACTGATGCAAAATGTCATGGAAATTTTCCTGTTTTTTTAAGAAATTTTATGGAAGAAACGTTTGTAGTTCACAGACATTTTGCCAGTGGGATCTAAATTTTGAACAGCCCTAAATTCATTGTGCAACACTTGATATGTAATGGATAACAGTTCCTCAAGAAAGAGGCACATGAACAGTGTTACTAAGTGTGAATGTCGGTTGTTCTGGTAGTCACCTGATTCTGTGGCTTTGGAAAGGGCAGCTTAGTAATGGTGTACTGAAATACTGCTGCCATCTGTGTTTGAATCTATGCATCTGATGATGGACAAAGTGACTAAATTTATTAAAGCATGCAAGCTTGCACTTGGTATTGTGCCAATCCCAGTGGTAGCCTGTTTTTGTCTCCAGATTTAAAGAATAAGCTAGTTGGCTTCTGGCTTCTAGGCGTGCCATTACCAGTCAGCCCCTCTGCACCAACATTAGACCATTTATGTCAGCAAGGTCTCCCAGTAACACAAGTCTAGGGGAAATGGGGATGTTCTATTTCAGGATCAAAGTGGAGTTCCCCAGTACCAATGAACAGAACTGTTTGAGCTTATTGTCCCCACCAACAGAATATGAGTAAGACGGACATCTAGTTTACCAAAACACCAGTATTTTATTTGTTTTATTTGGTCTTTGTTAACTGGGTAAGACCCACTAGGCACAAGTGCCTGTTTCCAAAGGTGACCCAGGAGCTTTTTAGAGTGGCTTTCCACCCCTTGCAAGACCTTTGACATGTGGTACCATCTGTGAAGTACATAAGCGATAAGATATGACAGGGTGTGCAATGAACAGATTTTACTGCATGCCCAGGGGCGTAGAGAGGCACAAGGTTGCAGGCCGAGTGCCTTCAGCCCCTGGAAGTGCAGTAAAATCTGTTCCATGCACACCCCTGAAGTGTCTTATTGCACTTATAAAATGGGCTACATTTAAAAAAAATTTAAATTAGAAAAATAGGTTTATCTATGAAAAAAGGCTGTCATTTGATGAATTTATGATAAAATAGTCCTTCCGCCTGGTTTGCTATTGGGCTTTTGTCCTTTGGCAGCAGCCATAGTTATATATATATATTTTTAATGAGAGCATGGCTGATGGTGACTGCCACCTCCCCCAACAGGGATATGGCCAGTTAGGGTTGAGTAGGCAGTTTAATGTTAAACCCCAAATTGTGCACTTTAATACCTTTGCAACCATTTAATGGATTGGCACAAAATTTGGTATGCATGGTCCCATGGGGTAGATCTCTTGACATGCCATGTTTGGTTTTGATTGGATGTGTAGATTTTGCAGCATGCATAGTGACAAAAAGTGTAAAAGTTGCTATTTTTTGCCCATTTTTGCTGATGTTTCCTCATCGCACTGCGGCCATACTGTTTGGAATGTTGGCCTGACATTGTCAGGGTAGAAAGATCTTGTCCCAAAGAACAAACCAGCATTGGTTTGGTGAAAAATTCATCCATTCCAAAGTTATTCAGTTTTGAAATTTCAGGTTCAGAGCATGCTCAGTTCAGTCTTTTGGATAGCTGCACAGCTTCAAACAAGGATTTGGGCTCATGAACAGGGATTTTGACAGCTCATGAACAGGAATTCATTACATCCCTGTTCATATGGAAAAAAATCCCTGTTCATGAGCCTCCATCTTGTTTTCAATTTTCTTCAACAATAACCCTTGTAACTTGCCCTAGGGATGTCTTCTGTACACATTGAAGTATGGGTTTTGTTCAGGGTGACATCCTCTACAAACCCATGGCTTTGGTTACATTTACTTTAGCCAGAAAATGGCCATTTGTACATTTGAAAATCCTTGTTTGTAACTCACTTCCAATCCCTGTTCGTGAGGTGTCAAAATCCTTGTTCGCGAGTTGATCCCTGTTCATGAGCTGTCAAAATCTTTGTTCGTATGGGGATGACCAGATGGCCTTATCTCACAAACAGGGATCAGTTAGTGAACAGGGATTTTGACAGCTCATGAACAGGGATTCTTTTTTTTTTTAATTAAGTATGCTTTATTAAATTTCAACAGTCCAACAACAAAACAATAACAAAACATAAACAAAACAATACCACATATCAAACCAATCAAATCAAGTCAACCCATAGATAAATTAAGCCCATTCAAATAAAACCCAACCCCCCCCATAAAATACCAAAATATCCACCCCCCTCTCTCCCACACCAACACTGCCAAGCACATTTAAACCATAGCATCAAAATATAAGTAGGACCATCAAGGCTTCCATAAAGCAAAAAGAGTCTCCAAAGTACCCCAAATTGATAAGAAGGCCTTTAGCCTGTCTTGCATGGAGGCAATATGCCTTTCCAACTGTAGCGCTAATATGACCTCCCTATACCATTCCACTATAGAAGGGAGTTTATCTTCTGCCCAGTGCCTCATAATAGTCAGTTTAGCCACTGCAGCAATGAGTGCCATATGTGCTCTTCTGACCCTTGGGGTACCAGGGGGGAAGTAACTTAGCAGACAGACTTCGGGGGGTGAACAAGGTCTCCAAATGCAGGAAGGAATCCAAGGATTTGCAAATAGATTGCCAAAAACTCTGTGCTTTGGAGCAAGTCCATAGCATATGATAAAGTGAACCAATGTCACTCTTACATCTACCACACACTGGTGAAGTCAATGTACCCATTCTAAAAAGTTTCACTGGTGTGAGATAAATATTATGCATAATATTGAAATGGACTAACCAAAGCCTGTCTTGCTTTATATATTTATACGATGTCTGCCAAATTTTCCCCCATAAATCAAAATCCTCAGGAGTTCCCAACTCCTTCATCCAATAATAACAAATCTCAGTTGGTAATTTGGAGTTCAAGACTTGGAGAGTCTTGTAAATGTTAGAGACCGGATGGGGCTGGGAAGCCACCTGGAGGATGGTAGACACATCCACAGCCACTGAATCCTTCACAGGGACACTGGAAAAGAAGGAGGTAAGGGCCTTACTAACTTAAGCATACTTAAAAGCACATGTATCTGGCACCCTAGTGGATCTCTGAAAATGATCAAAAGGAAGCGGTCTCCAATTCAACAAAATATCAGAGGCCCTATAACTATTCAGCTGAGGCCAAAAGGTGGAGAATATTGGGTAGCATCCAATCTTGAAATGCGGATTACCTATAATAGGCTGCTCCAATGACTGACACCACCTCACTCCAAAATGCTTCTGGAGTCGATGAGAAGCCTTGAGTGACCAACCCATCAGGCTATTCCTAAGAGACCTAGGAATATAAGATGGAGAGGCATACAGAAGAGCAAATAACGTACAGTGGGCTTTAGCCGCCAAATGTTTCTCTATACTCAACCACAAAGGGGAGTATTCCGATGGCCCAAAATTTTTATTCCAAAAAGCCAGTTTACTAAGATGGTGTGCAACATAATATAAAAAGAAAGAGGGGGCCGCAAGGCCTCTCCTATACTTCAGCGCGGTCAACTTAAAGTAGGCTCTGTGGATACCTTTCCCTTTCCACAGAAAACCATTAACCAATCTTTGAAACTGGTAAACCATGCTTTAGGTAAAAAACCTCCCAATATCCCCATTGGATATAACATCCTCGGCAACACATTCATTTTAGTAATACTTAATCTCCCCCATAGGGAAAAAGGAAGCAGTCCCCACCTCTCCATATCCCCAGCTACCGCTTTAGACAGATTCCTAAGGTTATCTTTAATCATGGATCCTATATCCCTAGAAACTCTAATACCCAGATATACTAGGGACTTTGCTTCCCATGAAAGGCCATAAGGTGACAATTCAGCCTTCGTCACTCTACCATTTAAAGGTAAGACTTTGGTTTTAGACCGATTCAGTTTGTAAAAAGATACCTTAGAGAAATCCTCAATTTCAGAAAGTAAAGCCGGGATGGTTAGACATGGCCTCTCAACATGCAGCAGAATATCATCTGCATATGCCGAGAAAGCATATCTCACTGTACCCACCTGAATACCTATAATACTTGGATTGCCTAACAACCTACGAAGCAGGGCTCTAAATAAAGATTGAAAAGTAAGGGGGACAAGGGACACCCCTGCCTTGTACCCCGAGAAAGCTGAATGGGGGGAGAGAGTACACCATTGCATCTAATTCTAGCCGATGGGGAGGAATACAAAAGCTGTACCCAACTCAGAAAAGCATCGAGTAAACCAAAGCAGGTCAGGGTGGCGAAAAGGAAGTCCCAGGAGACCCTATCAAATGCTTTTTCTGCATCCAGGGACACCAGCACCATTGGTATGCTGGAGTCCCTGGCAGCAGAAATAAGATGTAAAAGTTTTCACGTGTGATCCCCGGACAACCTTCCCGCCATAAACCCAACCTGCTCATAGCCTATGAGGTTACCCATTACCTTTGAAAGTCTATTAGCCAAAATTTTAGCTAATATTTTAATATCAGAATTCAGCAGGGAGATAGGACGGTAACTTCCAAGACTTAATGGGTCCTTCCCAGGTTTTAAGATTAAAGTTATGAAAGCCTCCTGGAAACTGGGGTCCGATATACCATTATCATACCAATAACTAAATACCTCACTCAGTACTGGGCTTAGAATGGATTGGCAAGCCTTATATAAATTGTTTGGTAACCCATCAGGCCCAGGAGATTTATCAACAGGCAATTGTTCTATAGCCTGCTGAATTTCTGCGATGTTAATACGAGTGCTCAGGGAGGCTGCCTCTGCAGTAGTAATTTTAGGCAAGCTTACTGAGTTGAGATAATGATTTATATCAGCTTTGAAGGGACATGAAGATGGATTAACTGCATAAAGTTCTTGAAAGTACCTACCAAACCCCTCCGCTATTTCTTGAGGATCAGTACATACTTGCCCATCTTACGCAAAACTACTTCCAGCAATGAATTATGAAGCCTCCAGTTGCCGAATACACAAGGCATGTAGTTTCCCTGCTCTCTCTCCCATCTCTAGATATTTTACTTTAGTTCTCTGGAGAGCCAACTCCGCCCTTTGAGAAATCAAACCTGCATACTGAGCCTGCAACTGATACAACCTAGCCCAAACATCTGCCGAGGAATGCCGGGACAGGTTGTGCTCCAGACTTTTGATTGATACAAGGAGAGCGTCCAACTAAGCCCTCTGTTGACGGGCCCTTTTTGTTGCCATTCTAATAAATTCTCCCCGTAGGGAGCATTTTAAGGCCGCCCAGACCAAATCATACTTACCAACTGATCCCTGATTACAACTGAGAAATGATGTAATAAACTCCATAATATGCATCAGAGAGGCTTTATTACGTAACAGCTGAGTATTCAGCCACCACTGGGGGGATCGTTTACAACCTGCCCCTATCAAATAATTTATACTAACGGGCACATGGTCTGACAGGACTCTAGCAAAAATCTCCGCATGTAGTACCCCTGGCAAAGCAAAGGAGCTTATAAAAAAATAATCAATTCGGAAGTAGGTTCTATGTGAAGAGGAAAAAAAAGTATATTGCCTCTCTGTAGGATTTAGAACCCTCCACACATCAATCAGAGCAGCACCTCTGATTAAATCTTTCAGAGCCCATTGAGCTGGAGATAAATCACGTTTCTCACAGTTAGATCTGTCCAGCTCTGTTTGGGGCACAAGATTCCAATCCCCTCCTAGTATTGTAAGCTTTGATGGATTGGTCACCACAAGATTTAATAGTTGTATGAAAAATGAGGGGAGTCAGTATTTGGACCATAGATTGATCCGAGCAATACCGGGTGAGATTCTAGCATACCATGTACCAAAATGTAACGGCCTTCTGGATCCCAGATGCCTTGGGTTGATCTAAAAAGGATATTTTTTGCTATTAAAATCATTACCCCACCTTTATTCGTTGATTTCCCTGATCCAAAAACTTGCCCCACCCACTGCCTTTGAAAAAGGGAGTTATCCTCCTTCCTCAGATGAGTTTCTTGAAGAAAAGCAACTCCTGCTCGAAGATGCAGTAGGTGCTTCAATATCACTTGCCTTTTAACCCTATCTTTGGCCCCTTTAATATTCCAACTTACAAAACAGTATTGACTGTTCATATTCAAAACAAATTGTTATTCTGAAGAAAGACATCAGTCCCAATAGGGAGGCTGTCCACATTCAGCACATACTGTTATTTCAGAGATAGACCGCAGTCCCAATAAAAAAGCCTTGATGGTCATTAAAATGCTCCTAAACAATAAAGCATGGCAGTGTATGGCATTCCCCCCTTTGCCAATATCACCCCCCCTGAAAACAACCCCACCCCCCAAAAAAACTAACACTCTTAAAACTCACAAACCCCAACATTAAAACCACCCTGTTCAAGTTAACTGCACTCCACTACTTAACTGCCACATGACGTTAAGCAAAACCCAAACATAACATTCTTGCCCCCTTTTGCCCCCACCCTCCCTTTACCCATATATACGATACCAAAGAAAAAGAAGTAATACCTTAATGTAGTCCCTGCCCTGTATTCATCTATGTACCCTATAGTATGATATCTTCCTATCAAACCTATAACACAATAACTCAAAATATAAGCAAAGTTAACGTCTAAGGGAACATTCAGTAATTCCCTTTTATTTCAACTTAGTAGGCTCAACTCCTAATACATTGATGCCTGAATTAGATCCAGTGTTACATTACTCTGGGAAATTCTATTTGCTATCTGTGGTAACAAATAATAACAGTCCCCTTATCCCTCATTAGGCAGCTCTCAAACTTCAACAGAGAAGCCCAGCTTACCAGTATACCAAACTTAATCTTTAATGGACTGAGCAAAAAAGAAAGAAAGACCCCCCCCCCACAGTCAGTTGCCATCTAAGGCATGTGTCCCTTCAACAAAACAAAATATTTAAGCCCCATTAAGGGTTTGCAGTTCCTTCAACCAAAATAGACAGTTACTGGTCCCACGAGGCAAGGATTAATGTACCGTCTCCAATTCCAGCTAAATCAAATGTTCCAGCATGCAAGAAAGGGAAACAAAGGAGTAAATCCCCAATACTCCCGATGCATTAAGATGCTCTGTTTCCAAGGCAACTCCTTTCGGTGTTGAGGAAGATCAAAATATTCACTACCCATTCCATCAATGCGTAACTCCACTGCATACAATGATGCCTTATCGTAATGTCACCAAATCAGCCGCATTACCCGCCAGTAAAATAACACTTCCCAAGCTTTGAGATGAATATTCAGGATGCCACTCTCATAAGCCGTGAAGCTCCTAAAAAACGAGGAAAGACATCCTTAATTGCATCACTCTCCTATATAAGAACCATAACTGCAGGAGGAGGGATTGAGTCCTGTCTGCTCACTCCTCATTATTTAAAGCTGTTAAAGGCAAGCAGAGCAGTCCAAACCTAATACAGCCACATCTCTCGGTTAATCTTTGCAACCTCGTCACTCTGCCCCTCTGTTTACTTGTACAGGTCAGGGAAAAGCTCTTTCAAATCTTGCAATGCCTGTGCAGGGGAATCAAAGGAAAGCCACTTATCATCATGTTTAACCAGGAGAATCGCCAGATACTTGACTCGGAATAGTTTACCAGCTGCCACAAGTTTTGAAACTAATGGGTGAAACTCCTGTCGCCTCAGCCGAACCGAATGCGGGAGATCTTTCGTGATATGGATCTTCTGACCCTCCCAGGTCACCTCTCGGATCTCCTTAACCTTCGGAAGAATATGCTGTTTATCCAAAAAATTTAGTAATTTAAAAATAATCGGTCTGGGAGGCTGACCTGATGTTGGCAATGGGACGTAGCACATGGTGAACCCTTTCGATAACATACTCACCCCGTTAGGGGATGGACCAGGTATTTTAGCACATAGCCTTTGCAGAAATGGAATTGGAGCATTGCCTTCCTCCCACTCCGGTATTCCAATAATCAACAAATTATTGTGCCTACTGCGCCCCTCCTGGTCTTCTAACTTATCTGCTAACTTCTTAAGTCTCCGTACAAAACTCACATTTTCCTGCCTGGCTTTCTCTTGTTTCTTCTCCAGAGAGATGATTTTCACTTCAGAGTCCCCAGCTCTCGTTGATAAGGTTGCCACCGAATTCTTAATTGTTTGGAGATCTTCGGAGATTGCAGTGATTGCATAATTTCCAAAAACCTCTCCTCCGAGAGAGCTGCTGCTGCCGCGGACATTTTTGGTAGGCTAGGGGCCTGCTGCTTGGGCTGTTTAGTGGCCTTATCCTTCTCCGGAGTGAGGGGCGGTGAATGCCTTGGAGGCACTTTTTTCATGTAGACCTCCATACTATACTCTGCCTTCAAATTCTTGAGCGAGTTGTCACACCAGCCGTCTTTAAACAAGAACAGGTTTGACTCAAAAACAAAGTTATTTATGAGAAAATAATAGGTGGAAGACGGAGCTACGGGGACAAGCTGCTTCAGCTCAGGCTGCCATCACGTGACCATGAACAGGGATTCTAAAAAGGAATTCATATTTGTGAGCTGTCAAAATCCCTGTTCGTGAGCTGTCAAAATCCTTGTCCATGAGAAATCCTTGTTTGTGTGCTGTCAAAATCCCTGTTCATGAGGGGATGACCAGATGGCCCTAAAAATCCCTGTTCATGAGCTGTCAAAATCCTTGTTCATGAGGGGTCAGAATCCCTGTTTATGAGCCAATCCTTCTTCATGAGCTGTCAAAATCCTTGTTCATGAGGGGACAACCAGATGGCCCTACCTCACGAACAGGAATTGGCTCATGAACAGGGATTTTGACACCTCATGAACAGGGATTTGGCTCACAAACAAGGATTTTAACAGCGCATGAAGAGAGAATTTTGAAGGTTGCTGTTTCATGCATGCAGGTTACCAGTCCATGATTACAACTGCAGTGGAATTTTTTCCAAAGTTGCTATGGTTACTTAGATACTGTATTGCACCATTTGCAGCATAAGACTGTCTTGGAAAGTGTCTAGGACTGCTCTGCATTTCTACAGTTGTAGATATTATACATATGGATGCCATTTAGAGATGCAGCAAATTTAAATTCCTCCGGCGAAGTGAACGCGAAGTGGGCACATCACGTTGCCACTTCGCTACGCAGAGCAGGCAATGCAAAGTGCTCACTCCACCTTGTCATTACCACTTCGCATTAAGGCAGAATGACAATGCGAAGTAAGGTGAAGTCATTGTTTTTAATGGACTTCACGTTCCTCATTATGATTCCAAGTGATCCACTTGGTGTTTCAGATTTGGCTGCACCCCCACACATCACATGGCTTACAATACTGTAAGTCACATGCTCTTTAGCTACAGGTAGGCAGGAAGAAAGTGAGTAATACAAGCAGACACTTTTACTTTCTCCTGTGCAGATAGAGAGAGAGTAGTGTGTTTTGTGACTGCTGATACTTTTAGATCAGAGCGAGGAGGAGATTTAAACTTTGATTTAGACCCAACAGCTTTTTTAAAAGCTACATTTTTTTGTCTTTTCTGTACTTTTTTTTACTTAATTTGTTCTTTCTGTAAATTTTGTTTTTCTTACCTTTATAAGTAGTTAGTTGTTTGTCTGTGTCTGTGTGACTGTGTGTGTGTTGTGCGACAGTGTGAGTAGTAATTGCTCGGACTGAGGGAGTTCAGTAGGAGAGATGGACCAGGGTGAGGGAATGTCTGGGGAGGGGGCAGCTCTTGGAGAGCGTGGTAGTGGTAAGCATCGTACCATGTGCACATGTGGAGGGCATGGTTGCCCATTTTTGTTGGACCGCTCAAAACTTGTGAGTGCACCTTCCCAGAAGCCGGACCAGCACCACCTCCTGTCCTGACTCTGAGGCAGTTGAACCACCACCAAGTCCAGCACCAGGTCCTCTGGAGCAGGATGTGCCTGTTCCCCTGGGCCCAGGTGTGGATCCCATCCCTGGTCAGCACCGTGACCAGCCAGCTGCTAGTTCATCTGGCCATCCCCTGCCTGTGCCTGGTTCTCTCCGCACCTCCATTGTTTGGCAGTTTTGTGACTGTGTCGGGGGGGACAGCAGTGTGGTCAAGTGCCACCAATGTGAGGTGGAGGTGCACCGTGGCTCCCGGGGGACTCACCTGGGGACTGGGAGCCAGCACACTCATATACTCAATCACCAGCAGTTGGAGTGGCAGGCTGCCACAGAACAGACCATGCCTGCACCTGATGGCCATTCTGTGGCAGAGGGTGCAGCTGTGCATTGCGGCATCCATAAGAAGAGGAGGGCCAAAGCAGCACCTGCTGCTCCACCAGCACCCCCACCCCCACCACCACTACCAGCAGGTTAACCTGTAGAACGTGTGGACCCCAGAGAACTGCATGTAACACAAGGTGACTTGGCAGTTCTCTGGAGTGCTGTCGAGCAGAACAACAACAGGGAGAGTGCTGTGGAGCAGCAGCTGGATCACATAGAGGGACAACAGTTGCAAATTATGCCCATGCTGGAACTGCAGCTGGATCACCATGGGATCCAACATTAGTTTTTTTCCCCCCACACCAAGTGCCCCCCCACACCTTCCTTGCTGTGTTATAAAATGTATTCCTCCACCATTCCCAACCCTTGTATGTAATTATGCCCTTTTTTTGTTGTC
The DNA here is from genome assembly GCA_016271365.2 of Neoceratodus forsteri. Lineage (NCBI taxonomy): Eukaryota > Metazoa > Chordata > Ceratodontiformes > Ceratodontidae > Neoceratodus > Neoceratodus forsteri. Next base: position 1,610,570,436 of record CM057450.1, on the reverse strand, counting down.
TTCCATATGCGTGACACTTTGTAGTCTGAGCAGTGCAAGTATACTGTGCTAAACTGCATGTGTGCAGTCAATCTTCTTTCCAGTCTGTGTATGTACTGCAGACACTGCCCAACTCCCTGACTTAAAAACAAACATTAATGAGTACAATGGTGGGGTGGTGAAGCATGGAGAGATACTACAAAACAGGCTTACAATACATTCAAGTAACTATTAAAAAAAATTAATGTTGTGATTTGTGACGTGATTGTAAATCGTGACTTGTGACTGCATTTGTGTCCATGATGATGAAGAAACGTGAATGCCTATAGCTGTACTTCCCTGGGCCCTAATGAGGTGTGGCACAAAACTCCCTGACTTAAAAACAAACGTTAATGAGTACACTGGTGGGGTGGTGAAGCATGGAGAGATACTACAAAACAGGCTTACAATACACCCAAGTAACTAGAAAAAAAATTAACGTTGTGATTCATAACATGAATAATCGTGAATCATGATTTGTGACTACATTTGTGACCATGATAATGAAGAACGTGATTCAGTGTCAATGGTGTGAGATAACCAGTATAAAACTGTATTGGGAACGCGAATACCTATGGCTGTACTTCCCCGATGAGCTGTAGCTTAAAACTCCCAGACTTAAAAACATGCATCAGTGAGTACAATGGTGGGGTGGTGAAGCCTGGAGAGATACTACAAAACAGGCTTACAATACATCCAAGTAACTAGAAAAAAATTAATGTTGTGATTCATAACGTGAATGATCGTGAATTGTGATTTGTGACAGCATTTATGACCGTGATGATGAAGAACATGATTTGTATCACGAGTGACTCGTGATAATGGTCCTGACTTAAAAACGCATATTAATGAGTACAATGTTCATGCAGAATTAAGCACCACACCTGTCCAGTACTCTGAAGGGAAGCCAAAGAAACAACTGTGACTTAAGTTATAGATGGAGATTGGGCCCTAAAGAGATGCAAATGCACAGACAGATTAAGATTGTGCTGCGCACTGAACAGATGCAGACACAAAGGCACAACACCTAACCAGTGCTCACCATCAGAAATTCAGATCTGGAAAAGAATACCTTTGCCAGTTGTGGTGGGCTGACGGGGGGGGGGGAAGTGTACTGCACTGCTGCAGTAACAGTCACTAGTACTAGTACCAGTAAAGATACTACAAAGAAGTACAAAAATCACACAGCTGCAGTGGATAGCAGAATCACATTGCAGAAATTATTATGTGGCACAAGAAAAGGTGTCTGATTTGATGACATGCGTCACACACATACTCACACACACACTAAGTAATGCATAGCAAATTGAAAACTTCAGTAATATAACCACGTATTTTAAACAAACTAAAATTGTGCACTGCTGCACCACAACAATCAGCAAAAAAACGGCAAGAAATATTGAAAATATTACTGTGTGTACATTAACACAGTTATACAAGAAAAATATCACCAAAACAGAAAGCACTGTCTTTTTCTCCAAGTTAATCTACCTACACCACAGATACACCCCTCCCCCAAAGCACACTTCCAGTGTCTCTCAGTACACAGACTGAATGTTGTACATTAACATTCAAAATCCATACACAAACAATAAACACTCGATAATATGAGCACAGGAGGGTTTCCTATAATCGATGAACTAAAGTTTCAGCAAAAAAAAATGACTCAAAAAGGCTTTTAGCAGCTTTTTGAAGGTTTGAATCGCAGAGAGCTCTCAGAGCAGATTGTCTCCTACAGCTTCCTACACACACACTACCCCAAACTGAGGCTGTGCAGAACAATCTAGAGCCCATGTGACCTGAAATCCCATGAATCACTGCAAAATTCACCTTTGGAGTTTAAAAACAAGGCGAAGTGAGGTGAAGTGGAAGGCGGAGTAACGTGAAGTCATTGTTTTCAATGGACTTTGCGTTACCTGTTATAATGCAAAGTACTCTGCTTCGCGTTGTGGAGCACTCCGCGAATTCATCTTCACTCTGTGAATCACTTTGTGGAGCGAATTGTGGCCACTTCACACATCACTAATGCTATTCTGCAGTAATCAGACTGCTTGGCTATCCATTGTGCAATACTGGGAGTTCAAGGCCCTAGAGAGATGACAGTTCATTACAATGTCTGTGCACTTATGAATAGATGGGAGTACAGTGCCCTGTGTGCTCCCAAAACCATAAAGGGTAAGATTACACTTCTTTCAAAAAGTAAGGAAATTCATTGCAAAAAACTTTGTTAATGCATCAGTTAGCATTGAAGCAACAAAAATAGGGAAACAAGGCATTAGGGTTGACACCCTAATAACCCCTCTCTACCACCCACCCCACCCCCACCCTCTGTAGACCAACAGGTGACTGGTGTGCCTTGGGGTCATCAGGCCCACTCTCAACCCATTCTCCTATATTGTACCATGTCAGCTTTCTTACACATGGAATGGGGTGAGTTAGGTCGATGACCCAAGGTACACCTCATCACCTGTTGGTCTGTGGAGGTAGGGGTGGGGTGGGTGGTAGGGTGCGGGTGTTAGATGTCAGCCCTAATACCTCATTTCCTACTTTGTCACTCAATCCTAACAGATACATTAACAACATTTTTTTTGCAATAAATAGTATATGGGGCAACTACTGATACAGCTCTACAAAGAATCAAAACAGCAGTTAATAAAGCCTATAGGCTGATCCTAGGAGCTCACCACCTAAAATAATCTTGTGTGCTCCACTCCCAGACTGGATGGCTCAACTTAGAAAATGGGATCAAGTACCAAGTCTGCCTACTTGCCAAGAAAACCACTCTTGGCTTCACTACCCCAGGGATACTTGACCTCCTCCACTCAAATGACAAAATCAGGAACACCAGAAGAGCTACTAATCTGTCTCTAAAAGTGCCCCTCCAATGGACCTCACAAGGACAGTGATCCTTTGGATATAGAGCCCCCAAATGGCTGAACTCTCTAAGCTGTGACCTATAGAAATGTACTAAGCTTGGCAAGTATAAAACTAACCTGAGGGCTCACCTGATGACCTATAACACTAAGTGCAATTGTGGTCCCTAATTCTCTCCTCTGCCACTTTGTCTGACCCTGGCACACTTCTGGCACTTACAAAAGACTCCAAGTGCTTGTTCTCTCTTATTCTCTGTGGAGCTACTCCCCGCACCTAGACCATTCCCCTCTCACTAATTGACTACCTCTCTACTGCGTAACCACCCCTCCGGCTCTGACCCATGCCCCCATCATAACCTGTATATCGACAAGCCTTGCTTGAACTGCTCCTCAGCCCCCTCTTCTGCCTCCCCTTGTATCTGCTGCTTTTCCACCCTGCTTCATATGATCCCCAATTCTGTTTCCCTACTTTCATTTTCTGCTACATTTTCTCCCCTACACCTCTGTTCATAACTATTTCTCTTGCCTATTGGTAATACAAAACCCTGAACTATTGTATTCTTAGTTAACATTTGCCTGTTACCCACTGTTTTTTGTACTTCGTGTAATATTACTATTTGTTCTACTAGTTTTTATGCTCACAGTGTTATGCAATGTATGTCTTGTCTTATTTCTGACATGGAACCTTTGTGAATGAGCTTTAACTAAAAGGTATTTTCATTCAAATATCTTCCTCTCTTTCTCTCTCTCTCTCTCTCTCTCTCTCTTTATATATATATAGTGAGCTATCTGACCTGCCCTTTCACGTTGACATCTCATAGTTTAGAAAATAAAACCCGTTGCTTCTGATTTTTATTTTATTTGTTTTGCTTAGTGAAGGGGGAGAGCAATGCGGCAGTGCAATCACTCTATTAAACACCCTCTCTCTCTCTCTCTCTCTCTCTCTCTCAATCCATGTAACATCGGTCTGCAGATACATTAAAACTTAAACAGCAAAACAAAGGCGCATCACTCAAAACAACAAAAAAATCCTTGTTTTCCCATTTTTTCTCTTTGTTTATAAAGTATTATTGCCTACTTTCTTCATCCTGTTTGTCTTTTTATTTGTTTTCCCTACATTCAAGATATGGAATGTTTATCATGAAATGTTTTCCATGTAATACATGGATTCAAAATTCTGCTCAGTTCCACTCTCAGAATGTTTCTCTCCTAACATATTGTTTATGCACACACACACACACACACACACACACACAAAAAAAAAAAACCAAGGCCTCTTCTAGAGCCAGAGACTAAATTATCTCACTGTCAGAGCAAGCAGAAGTAATTTCCCTGATGAGCAGATAAAGATAGAAGGGGAATTTTTCATTGTCAGCAAAGAGACATTTGTAATGAAAACTATAAACAACACTTAATGTTTCTAATTTGTTTATGTGTGTAAGGAGAGTGTGATGATCAGGGAAACAACATTTAATTAATTTATGGTGTATGATGGAACGTTGTTATTCACTAAAATCCATCATTTTCTAAATCTTGTTATGCTTCACTAGCAATGTCATTTATATTATTATGCTGCAGTAGCTATGTATGTACTGCAGCATAACAGAATAGAACTCTCCCTTTCACTCTGTGTAGCAGTACTCGTTCGTGACAAATCCAAAGTCTGTCAGTTGCTGTGAGTAACTTAAACCCATAGTGTTGTAGCAAGCAGTGAAAAAAATTGCAGCAGCAGTCTTTTCAAAAGATCTATCTGACCGCAAGAAATTTATAAGGGAGCAAGAAAATCGACGCACTCTAAAAAAAGGAAAATGTAATCTGAGGCTGTTCCTTAGCTACTTAGCTGATGTGGGTGAAAGCTGGCCAATTTGCCATATACCTGTTGATGATCTTGACAAGCTGATAACCAATTTTATTTTCAAGCTGGAGCAAAGTGATGGCAGCCAGTATGCACACAGCACAGTAAGAGGGATTATCGGTAGCCTGGATAGACGCTGATTTATTTTATTTATTTAGTTTTTGTTAACCGGGTAGGTACACTAGACAAGTTATATGCCTATTTTCAGGAATGACCCGGGAGAGTACAGTGGAGGTATAACAGGTACAACAGTTACAGCCATAGGGTATAGCAAGTACATCAATACAGCAAGCAGTAGAGAAAGACAGTTTACAAATTTTACATTGGATTGGAAAAGTACACCCAGTTTCAATTTTGGGGCAAGAGTACAATTTGTGAGATAAGAGCGCAATGACCAGCAGGGCTGGCGGTATAAGCACGGGCAAGGTGAAACCAGCTATCCAGTGGACACCAGAACTGTGTTCTAGGGAGGCTTTAGGCAATCGCAGTGAGAGGCCAGCTTTAGATGTTCCCACAGGAAGGTCCGGAAAAGTTTGTGAGAAGGGGTAGTTCGGACATTTTCAGGAAGGGAGTTCCAAAGCCTGGGAGCATGAACAGCAAAGCTCCAGTCCCCCATGATGGTGCGGGTGGTAGGTATATTCAGTAGGTCAGGGCACTGGGATCTAAGAGGGTAGGGGGAGATATCAGCTGGGGCGAGAAGCCAGGCGAGTTCCGGAGGGATGCCGGAGCTGACTACTTTGCTCGTGAGGGACCCAGTGCTAAAGTAGAGGTGATTGACTGGGGATAGCCAGCCAAGCTTATCATAGAGTTCACAGTGATGGGTGAGACGAGGAGTGGCCAGGGCAAACCGACAGATGTTGTTGTATGCCGTGCTCCACTTGCTTAGGAGGACCTTGGAAGTATGAGTAAATAGGAGGGAACCATAGCTAAGGGAAGGGAGTAGTACTCCCCTGGCAATAGCTAGACGTGCGGCAGGGGTGAGGTTGTACCGATCCCTGTAAGCCAGCCCCAGCTTACGGTTTACCCCACTAGGGGCATTGTGGATATGATTTCCTAGGTCCAGTTGGGGATCAAGCATCACACCAAGATATTTAAGGGAGGTCACTGTAGGAAGGGGAGTACCATCGTCATAGTTGATTTGCAGGGGAGTTGGAGAGGCCCGAATCTTGGCTGAGGAGCCAAATAGCATGGCCTGGGTTTTTCTGGTTAAGGACCAGCTTATGGCTGGAAAGCCAGCTTGGATGTTCCAGAGGTCCTCTGATAGGTGACAATTTAGAGTGGCTGTGTCAAGGAGTGAGCTAGGAGAACCAGATCATCCCAGACATGGTAACTCGGCATCTGGTGATCACGGCAGGGAGATTGTTAATAAACAGGGAAAGAGTAGGGGACCCAGCACTGAACCCTGTGGGACACCAGAGGTTACGGGCAGGGGGCAGAGAGGACTTTGTTGAATTTAGTTAGCTGTTCTCTGCCATGCAGATAGTCAGAGACCCAGTTTAGAGCAGAAGAGGACAAACCAAGGGACCTCATCTGCGTAGGTAAGTATGTCGTGGCTCAACGAGGTCGAAGGCCTTGGATAAGTCAATTGACACAGCGCCTGAGAGTTGCCCCAGATCCATTGCAGCTCTGATGCTGGAGGAGACAGAGATGAGTGCCATGGTAGTGCTGTGCCCTTTTCGAAAGCCGTGTTGGGCAGGGGACTGCAGGCCATGGATGTGGATATACTCTGAGAGTTGTTTGGCTACCACCTTTTCCAGGAGCTTACTGACAGCTGAGAGGATGGCTATAGGACGGTAGTTGTCCAGGATTTTGGGGTCACCCTGCTTAGGGACAGGGACAACCTTGGCAACCTTCCAGATGTCAGGGATCCATCCATGGGTGAGGGATAGGTTGAAGATGTGGGCCACCGGGGAGTCTATGAGGGGGGCGCCAAGTTTGAGGAGCTTTGGTTCCAGGTTATCCAGGCCAGGACTTGCATTCTGGGAGAGGCCTAGAAGGAGAGACCGCACCTCATTTACCGATACTACGCTTAGGTGGAAAGGAGGGTAGGCCAGGCCAGACTCCCGCTGGGTCATGGAAGCATATTGGTTAGAGTCCCAGACCGTAGACCCCGGAGGGAGGATGGTAGGGAGGTCGGTGAAGTGAGAATTAAGTGCATTGGAAATCACGTGGGGATTATTGCAGGAGACACCTCCGATGAGCATGTCGGTGACCCCGGAGTTGGAGCGACCACTGACCAGTGTTTGGATGGTACTCCAGAACCGTCTGGGGTCATTTGCAGAGCTGAGAAGGGTGGCCTTACAGAAGTCACTTTTGGCCCCCCTGATGGTTTTCTTACACTCATTTCTGAGTTTTCTATATTGTTGGAACAGGGCAGTGTCATGTGAGCATTTGTACCATGCCCAGCACTTGTCTCTCACTTGCATAAGGGAGAGGAGACCCCCATTCAGCCACTGGGTGGCTGTCCCACGGACCCTTCGTCTAGTGATAGGGGCATGCCTATCTTGTAGGTCCACAAAGATGTTGTGGAACACGGCGACAGCAGAGGAGGGGTCCTGAGCTCGATGGACTTCTGTCCAGTCCGTGAGCCTTAGTTCCTCCAGGAACAGGTCCAGGTTGAAACTGGCAAAGTTTTGGACCTGGATAATTTTATGGGGGACCTTAGGGAAGGGGATTTTCCAATTACATAGGACAGGAGAGTGGTCAGAGATGGCGTCGGGTAGAGTCCCTACAGAGGAGATCCTCTCGGGTCGGTTTGACATGATCCAGTCCAGAAGGGAGCAGGAAGTCCCGTTAGCCTTCCGTCGAGTGGGCTCCTTTACAAGTTGAGTCAGGGATTGGGTGGCAAGCAAGGCCTCAAACTGCTTGATGTTTTCCCTGCCCAGTTTAGGTTTACATCCCCAGGATTAGAAGTTCGCTGTCCGGTGCTGGGACAGACAGTATCAAGGAGATGGGTGAGGCCCTGGGCCCTCCCCTTGGGTGGGTTATAGGTGCACACCACATGCAATTTCTTGGTGTTGCCAAGTAGTAGCATGGAGTGGAGGAGCTCACAGGATGTCGGCAACAAGGAGGTGTGGTTTATAAGGGAAACGTTGAGATAGCTCCTGTAGTAAATCAGGATACCTCCACCCCTTTTGCTCCCAGCTCTGTCCAGCCGTTTGAACTCGTAACCAGGGAGCCCACAGACAGAGTCAGGAATTTGGGGTTTGAGCCAGGTCTCAGTTATCCCCAAGATGTCGGGCTTGTAGACAGAGGCCCATGTGGTGAGCTCATCGAGGTTAGGAAGTAGACTCCGAATGTTAAGGTGAGCTACTTTCAAACCCTTGCCGGTCCACCAATTCTGAGGAGAGTCGGAGGAGGGGGGCTGGGATTTAGTTCGATGTCACCAGATAAGGCAAGGATCAGTAAGAGTAACCACCGGAGAAGTCCACTAGGGAGGGACCTTTTTATTTCAAGCCTTCGGATCCGGCAACATACTGTCCGGATTTGGAACAGGATGGGTCTAGGCAACAGTCCACAAGGGGGATAGCGTGGACCCACTGCTTTGGCCATGAGGTTTGAGAACGTAAAATCGGTTGCTGAGCAGTGGGGGGAGGATCTGTCCCTGCCACTACCCAGGCCTGGGGCAGTGTTAGAGTGGAGGGACATGAGACCCAGGATGAGGAGAGACAGGAGAACTTTGTGAGGGGGAGGGAGGAAACAGATACCCTTGGGAGCACTCATTTGAAAGACCGGACTAGGTTATGGTAGGAAAATCAACTTAGGCAGAAGCACAATGGTGAAACACCTTTGGGGGATTGGTGGCAGGGGCAAGTTGTAGGGACCTGGGAGAGGTGCGGGGATGCTCGTCCAGAAATGTGTACCACCGGTGGTGGCAGAATGAGCTCAGGGATAGTGGGGAGCTGGAGGGCCAGGGAGCTGTGTGGAGACTGAGGACAAAGTCAGGCAGGGTAACAGAGGCACCAGGGGTGGGCTGCTTACTAAGCATAAAGATTCTAAGCAATCTAGCTGAAAGGTCAAAATTGTCAACAGTTTGTAATAACAGTTAAACTTGGAAAAAGCAACAGTTTCAGGATTAGACAAAATGAACAGGGTTAGTAATAACAGCTACACTTGGAAAAAGCAACAGTTTCAGGATTAGACAAAATGAACAGGGTTAGTAAGCGCAGTAGGCACAGTATCAGGTGGGCTGAGCATAAGTGGGAGCCATGGAGTAGGTAGAATCAACGCAGCCCCTTTTAAACCAATATTCTAGGATTACAGCCAGTGGCGGAGCAGGCAACATTCAAAACTCCACCCCACAACCAGGGCGGGTGGGAGGGCACTTAAAAAGCTGTCGGTAGAGCAGGGCTCGCCGCTGGATGCTGCCGGGTTGGATTTCCGAGTTATTTTTTTAAAGTTCACCTGCAAGCAGCAGGGGTGAAAAAGATTCTTGGTCCGCAGCAGTCACAGTCCCGATGTCCCCGAGGAGGCCTGCTGATGCTTGTCAGTCAAGCCGGCACCTCCAGTCGGGAGAAGTAGCCTAGAAGGAGTGAGTCATCGGTAGAAGGGCTGGGGGGGGGACCCTCCAGGTCAGGTCTCCCTCTCTCTCCCCTCCGTGGCAAAGTGGCAGGAGAAAATTGACTTGGGAGCGCTCCTTAAATCAGGAGGGCTTGGAGGTTGGGGATAGCAGCAGCCAATCGGAGGGCGCGGTGGGCAGACTGTATTGGAGCCAAAGTAGACAAAGGACCATCCAAGAAAAATGTCATCCGAGAAGCCATCAGTAGGGCAGGGCTCGTCGCTGGATGCTGCCAGGTAGGATTTCCTAGTTATTTTTTTAAAGTTCACCTGCGAGCAGCAGGGGCGAAAAAGATTCTTGGTCCACAGCAGTCACAGTCCCGATGTCCCCGAGGAGGCCCGCCGATGCTTGCCAGTCAAGCTGGCACCTCCACTCGGGAGAAGTGGCCTAGGAGGCGCGAGTCGTCGGTAGAAGGGCTTGGGGGGGGGACCCTCCAGGTCAGGTCTCCCTCTCTCCCCTCCGTGGCAAAGTGGCAGGGATTGAAAGAAGAATACCCACATTTAATATTTCACGGCAACACAAGTTATTTTAATGAGACTTTGGCAACTTTGGGAACTAAACAAAAGTTCCTAAAGCAAATGGGCAAGGGCAATGAGCCCAACAGGTCTGAAGCATTGTCACAGGATGATATAGACACACTTTATGACAGTGGCACACTTGGGGTCAAGAAGGTTGCCGTTTCACTGAGTGGAGGTGCCGTGGGCTACGGTGAGCTCTGGCAGGCCTCCTCGGCTCGAAATCAGTGGCACTAAGAAGCTCGTGGCCCCTGCCCAAGTGCAGGAGAGAAATCACACAAACAATCTTTTAATTGACCCACCCCCTCCCTTGGGTGAGGTAAACTCTTATGTGTGTTGCTGACTTCGCCTACCGTCCTCTACCCTATCAGTTGTGAGGGGAGGTTCTTCCCTGTATAACGAAGGGTGATACTCTTGCTCAAATCTCCTCCCTGTGTACTGGACTGGGCATGGCATGTGACTTATGGGTGTACTTCTTCCTTTAACTGGGATTGACGTGTTCTGTGCTTGTTGGGTATTCTATTTCCTGCTGATCAATTACTGCTGTCGTACCTGATCAATGGTCTAGTAATAGTATATTTCCTGTGCATTATTTGAGCTTTGGATGATTTTCTATTATTTCAGCTGGACAATCACTTCTGCTTATCTGTGTAAGGGACTTCCATGAGATCATCTCCCTGTTGATACCCATACCTTATTCTAATGTCCATGCTGTTACCTGTACCTTATGTTTATGTTGCTCAAGTTCTGTCTAGGAGTTGTCCTGCATTTTGTGTGCTACTGAAATACTGTGCTACTGAGCTGTCCCACATCTTTTTTGTGCTACTGAAATTGCTGTTGATACCGATACCTTAATCTAATGTTTATGCTATTACCTATAACTAATGATTATGTTGCATAGTTCTGTCTAGGAGATGTCCTGCACTTTTTGTACTACAGAAACTTTGTGCTACTGAGCTGTCCAACATTTCTTATGCTATCGAAATTTTGGTAGTCTATGTCCATTGATGTCCATTGTCTACTGCTACTAGAGCGGAGGGTCGGCATAGGGTCATATCAGCACCTTTGGTTGCCCCGACTGCGTTGACTGTGGTGCCTGGGGCTGCCTCCTAGGGATCAGGGTTATTCCATCCCCTGCCCCACTGGTTGTGTTGACCACCTGGCTGCCGTGCCTGGACCGGCCCTCTTGTACCCGGCAGGACGCAGTATAGGTCAATCAGATACACTTTGGCCCGCTGGTAGCCTCGCTGCCTGGTATAGCTTAGGGGTGTGTGGACCTCCTCCCCCCTCTGGGTCATCCCTGGCTGAGTGTTCTGACATGTCCTCCCATGCAGGCCTCCTTGTGCCTCCATCCACGACAAGGGGGTGGTTCCCCCTTTACTTCACTATGGATGGTAGGGAAGCTCCCTATGTAGTGTTCAGGGGTTGGCCGTTGGTCGTCCGTATGGCCATTCCACCTGTAGTGTTGGCCCTAGGGCTGGTCCTCCTACAATGTGCCACCTCTCCCCCAATATCCCTGGGAGTGACTTGGAAGTTGTCCTCCCCCTATGATGACACTGACTTCTCCTTTTCTAACCTGCTTTCCACCAACGTAATGCACTACAGTACTATCCTCAGTCTTGACATTAGCTGTGTTATGTACCCGGCCAGGGTCAAGAAAAACCGACCCTCAGACTGTCCTGGTGGGCATCCGCTCTTTAGGCGGTATCTCCTGGCTTTTCTCCTTGCTTTACTTAGGGCAGGGATATAGAGCTAAACCCTGGACCCCCTAAGCTGCCCACTAACATTCCGCTGCTTGGAGTATGAGTAAGGGGCTAAAAATAGCTCATCTGAATATCAGGAGCTTGCTACCCAATCGTGATGAGCTGTTAGCGTGGGTTGAACTTTACAAACCTGACATTCTAGGGATAACGGAGACCTGGCTCAAACCCTCTACCCCCGACTCCGCCTGTTCCTTAACAGGTTATGAGTTCATCCGCCTTGACAGACCAGGGGGTAGGAGGAGGGGTGGCATCCTTATCTACTATAGAGTCCATCTGAAAATCTCCCTTGTGACTCATTGCCTAACTGATCATCCCCCCTTGTGAGCTTTTGCATGGGCTTCTGCTGCTAGGAGAAACAAAGAAGCTGCATCTGGTGTGTGCCTATATCCCTCCCAGGGGAGGTCTAGCAGGACTAACTTATCTCCTGGATACCGTCAGGTCCAGTATAGGAGACAACGAACTTATTATCATGGGTGATACCAACCTAAATTGGGAGAGTGGCAATATTAAGAAATGTGAGCCTCAACTTGCCACCCTATCCCTTACCCAACTAATTAATGACCCGACTAGACAGTCCGCTAGTGGTTCCTCGAGTACCCTGCTGGATTGGATCCTGACCAACCGCCCGGAGAGAATATCAACTTCAGGCACACTATCTGACTCTATCTCTGATCACTCCCCAGTGTTCTGTGTCTGGAAAATTCCCTCCCCCTAAAATCCCACACAAAATTATTCGAGTCAGGAACTATTCCAGGTTTGACTCAGTGAGGTTCCTGGATGACTTAAGGTGTACTGACTGGACCAGGGTATTGGAAGACTCTGACCCCTCAGCGGCAACCTCCTGCTTCATTGATACCTTTGGTGATCTCCAGGACAGGCATGCACCCATGATCACTCGGAGGGTGAGGGGAACGGCTACCTACTGGCTGAATGGAAATCTTCTAGCCAAGATGCGTGAAAGAGACAGATGCTGGGTTCGTGCCAGGGGATCCAGAGATCCTTCTAAACTCCAGAGATATCGGCACCTCAGGAACCAGTGTAAGAAGGCTATTAGGGTAACAAAAAGTGACTTCTGTAAGTCTGCGCTACTTAGCTCTGCCAGAGACCCCAGGAGGTTCTGGAGGAACATTAAATCCCTAGTTAGTGGATCCTCCAGCATGGGTGACACGGATATGGTCATAGATGGCGTCTCATGCAATAATCCCCAAACCATAGCTGACTCCCTTAATTGTCACTTCTCTGACCTCTCGGCCCTCACCTCCCGACTTACGACGGATGGGGAGGAGCCCGTTCACTACCCTGTCCCTCTTGAGTCAGGCTGATCAACATCATTGGAGAGAGTTCAATCTCAGCGCAGTATCAGTCTTCGATGTCCAAAAACATCTTGCTGCCCTCGCCCAGTATTCCAGCCCAGGTCTCGACTTCCTGGAACCTCGGCTTCTCAAGCTCGGAGCGGCCTACATTGCCTCCCCGGTTGCCCACATCTTTAATCTATCCCTTAGCTCAGGGAAAATCCCTTATATATGGAAGAAAGCAAGGATAGTACCAGTTCTGAAGCAGAGCAATCCCAAACTTCCTGACAACTATCGCCCAATTGCAATCCTCCCATCCCTTGGCAAACTTCTCGAAAAAGTGGTGGCCGAGCAACTCTCAGAGTATTTGCACTCTTATGATCTGCTATCCAGGGCACAGCATGGCTTTCAAAAGGGACACAGTACCACAACTGCCCTGATTACTGTAACCTCTAGCATAAGATCTGCCATGGACCAAGGTAAACTGTCCGGTGCTATATTTATAGACTTATCAAAAGCTTTTGACCTTGTTAACCATGACCTTCTTGGGGAGCAGCTACGGGCTGTTGGTCTCTCCTCCCATGCCTTGAACTGGTTTATGGGCTACCTGAAGGGTAGAAAGCAGCATACCTGCTTCAACAAGGTCCTCTCGGAGCCCAGGGCGGTGACTATGGGAGTCCCCCAGGGATCAGTGCTGGGCCCTCTTCTTTTCTCGCTTTTTATCAATCAACTGCCACAGGTGACCTCTCATTGCCAAGCCACTCTATATGCAGATGATCTGGTGCTAGTGGCCCATTCCCATAATGTCGCAGCACTAAACCAGAGCCTGACTGATGATTTCAGCAGAGTTCTGGCCTGGGTTACTCACCATAGGCTGGTGCTGAACCCTAATAAAACACAGACCATGCTTTTTGGTTCCACGTCCAAGATAAAAGCCTCATCAGCCTTGCTCAACATAACTTGTGATGGTGGACCCTCGTTGCCAACGGTGAACTCAATCAAATATCTTGGGGTTACTCTTGACCCCAACTTGACATGAGAGTCATATCCTCAACATCTGTAGAAGCACACATTACAAGTTTGGCTTGGCCTATAGGGCCAAATACAACCCGACCCCAGGCGAGACTTGCACTTGCAAGAGGAGTGCTTCTTCCTCCCTCAGCTATGGATTCCACCTATTTGCCCGTCCCCAAATTCACCTTGCCCGGTGGAACACGGCATATAACAATATTTGTCGGTTTGCACTAGCTGCCCCTAAACTCACCCATCGCTGTGATCTCTATGATAAACTCCACTGGCTGCCTCCAGCTGAATACTTGGATTTCTGTGTTGGAAGCTTCTCCAAGAAGGTGCTCGCTACTGGCTCCCAGCAGGGACTGGTGAATCTCCTCCTAAAAATGGACACCATGCCCTACAAGCTTAGGTCCCAGTCTGCTGGACTGCTTAAAGTCCCTTTCACCCGGTCTCTTATGGGGGACCGAGACTTTGCTACTTACGTGCCCAGACTCTGGAACTCTCTTCCTGACCATGTCCGCATGGCCCCTTCCCATGGGATCTTTCGCTTCTCCCTGTGGTCACACTTAAAATTATCATCAGTGTGTGACTGCTTCAAGCCTCCGTAGTGAAATGTTTTCAGATGAATTCTGCTGTCACTAATGTCAATCTATGTAATCCTATTATGTGGTGTAATTGCTGCTTGTGCATTTGTTTTTCTACAATTGTTAGTACCTCCTGTAATAAGTTGTTCCACCTAAGTTGCCTTGTATGTATCCTGTATGTTTGTACTCTCTTGGGTCGTTCCTGAAAATAGGCATATTACTTGTCTAATGTACCTACCCGGTAAACAAAAGCTAAATAAATAAATAAATAAAAAACCCACATTTCTCCTTAATACTGTCCATTGTTTTTTAACAACAGGCTTTTCTTTGCATTGAGAACTGCAGAGCAGCATTCTCTAAGGTGGGGAGATTTACAGCTGGCAAGTGACACAGGTGATCAGCACTATTTAAAATATTTGAGCATCAAAACTAAGATGCACACTGGGGGAAACCCCAGAGACATTTGGGCAAGAGACCTCGCATGTATGCCAACAGTGAAAATCAGCTGAGGTGCCCTGTGGCATCCTATCTGGTATATTGAGACCAGAGACCTGCTAAAATACTGACAGAAGATTCACCTTTTTACCTTGCCCCAAACCTAAATCTAAAGCCTGGCTTCTCCAAATGGTTCTGTGCTATGCCTGTGAGTGAGAAAAAATATGCTCAATGGTAAAATAAATGAAACTGCAGGCTGGACTACCACCCAACAAAAGTATTACAAACCATTCCATCTGCAAAACTGCAATACAAATGTTGATAGATGGTGACATCCCACCCAACGAGGTACAGCAAGTTTCCGGGCACAAGTCTCTGCAGTTGATAAATAATTACAGTGTACAGTCAGAGAAAAAACAAAAAAGGAACAACGTAATCCTTTGTGGCTCCAACAAACACGCCAAGCAGCCCTCCACATCATCTGCTTCAGTCTGTCTGTCAACGTGACCAGAAAGGCCTCCACAAACACAGCAGCTGAACCCCTAATCAGAGTTAACCAACTTTAACCTGTTCAATGATAATTGTGTGTTCCAGGAGGGTTTTTCCATACAGATCTATAATTACTCGCCCTTGTAACTGAAAAAGGTGTATCCAATCCAATTCCAATACACAGTAAGGTAAGTTTCCCAATGTTTCCAACAAAAACATGATGTGCTGTGCGCTCATATTTAGCCTTTGACTCAATGGCATGTTTTTCCTACAGGGCACACAGAGTGGTCATTGCAAGAGGATGTAATGAACGCACACTGGATTAACTGTTTTTCTGACCAGAGATCTGTGATTTTAAATATGGACTTAGTTAAAAAGTTGGACTGCCAAAAGATTTTAATTTTAATGATATTGTTTTGCTGAGTTTGCAGTTTATATTCTGTTTGCCTAAAACCTTGTTTGTAGGAGCACTGCCTGTTGCATGTCTTTGGAACCAGTAAGTAAAAGCTCTGTTTCTGGCACAATCTTATTTTGACTCTGTGAGTTTTTTTAATTATGTACTTGCATTAATAGTTGGGGTCATACACTATAAAAAACAATCAATACCTACCTGTCGGTAATGAGCTGGTTTGTTTATCTCGAGGTTACCAGTGGCGACCGAACCTCTCGAGCTTCACTCCCAAGGTTCAAGAGTTTACTATGGCAACCTCTCAGTGAACTAACCAGCTTGTTACCGATAGGTAGGTATTCATTATTCTCTATGTTTTATTTTTTATTTAAGGTAGTTTAATTTTTAGGGCTTAGTTAAAGGTTTTTACTGTATAATGTTGGCATTTCAAACTTGTGTATTCTAATGGCAAAGTGATTTTGTTTGAGTAATGCGGTCCTGCTTTTAGTAACTTATTACCTGTGCATGAAACAGATTTCATGCACAGATAATAACCAATCAGAAAGCAAGATTGTCTCTTCCCATTTTATAAATTAATTTAAATGAGTTTACTACTTACATCTTTGCATGCCGTGTGCACCAATTTCTAGCATTTGTTGAAGATCCCAGCTGGGTGTTTAACTGATTTTTTCGTTGCTGGCAGGCGATATTGGTCAATGATATTTGATTGTTCAGGATGTTCTTATAAAGTCTAACTGCTACCAGCTACCCCCCCCTTGGCTTACTTGCCCATTTGTTGATTAACTAGATTATCTGACAGGGTAATAGCTGAAGACTGTGGCTAGATGGGATCTGATGGAACTCCTGACTTGGTGGTATCTCCAAAATCCTGGGCTTGGGATAAAAATGTCATCGGCTAGCTGTTGTAAGGATTCAAGGACTCCTGACAGGACATTTATTTAGTCTCTAAACATATCAGGATTTTCAAATTCCTTTCATGCTACATGCCCCACTGCAAATCCATCACTACTTTCTTTTTACTAACCTCTCACCTCCCTGGAGGCCCATCATCTCTTGCACTGCTGTTGACAAAATATTGGCTTGCTTGGTCTCCCCATCTTGTCCCTCTCCTAAGCCCCTCAATCTCATCCTACCTCTGCTCATCTGATGCTTAGTCTTTCCATATCCCTTGCACACATTTACAACTGCTAGGAGGCATCTCTGTCCCACTCTCAGCCCTCTCTGAAGTTGCCATTGTCTTCAACCACTATTTTACAACCTGTACTGCCTTCTCAATTTCTGCTGTGGATGAGTACTCCTTACTTCTCACCCCCCAACCTTCTTCCTCTCTCTTGATACTTCAGTCTATTCTATGTTCTCTGAACCCCTTCAGGGGCCACAGCCCTGATGGTCTTGACCCTAAATCTCCTCCATCTGTCAACTCCTGCTATTGCTGCCCCTCTTTCAATGCTCCAAAAATCCATCCTTTTAGCTTGGGCATGATCCCCTTATTTAGAAGCAGGTGAAAGTCCTCCCCTTCATGGGGGAGGGAGATCTCTTCTACCCCAGGTAACTGTGGCTCTATCTCCCTTCTCTCTACTTTAGTTAAGCTCCAGAAGAAGCTTGTCTTCCCTCATCTCACTCTGCCTTCCTTGACTCCTCTTTCCTGTCCCCATCCAGTCTAGGTTCTGGAATTTTCGCTCCACAATCTTTGCCCTCCTCCATGTCCTTGATACCATACTGAAGAGAATCGATCATATGTAGGTCACAGTCACCATCTTCGGTGAGCTTGCTTAGGTCTTTGATACAGAGGTTCACCCATTTTCCTGGATAAGCTGAGTGGTGCTGGACTGTCCAATGCCTTCGCTGGATGGTTTTGTTCCTATCTCACTGTCCAGCAATAGTTGGTACAGGCTGGCATTACATTTTCACCCACCCCATTAACTTTGGGGTGCAGTGTGCACCAAGGGTCCCTCTGAGGGTCTCTCCTTTTCTCTCTCATCATAAACAGCTGCCCTAAGACCTGCATCCCCTTGAACATACATTGGTACACTGAAGCCACTGTTCTTTTCACCTGTCTGTTCCAGGGCTGGAAGTGTCACTACAGCATGATTTTGATAGCATCCAGTGTTGGCTTCACTCAAACCAACATACTCTGAATGATAAAAATACTGCTGACAAGTAGTTCTGTGCTGAACATGGAAATCCACCAGTGGAATTTATGCAGAATGGCAATACTGCTTTTTGGAATTACTTTTTTAATTCTGTGGAATTCAAAAAAGCATTTTTATGCAAGCTGTGGTATAACTTCCAGGACTGTGAAGAAGAAATCTAAAGTTTATGTAAACTGTGGATTACCAATCCACAAAAAACTGATTCTACTTTTGAAATTTCAGAATTCTGCTATCAATGGAATTCCACAGAAATAGGTGGAAAAGGTGAAATTTACCAAAATTTGATGGAATTCCATTCCATTGGCATTTGAAAATTCCACACTGCACTATTGTCAAGTCTTTAGACAGCAAGCAATGACTTTCTAGGCTTAGTTTCACCCCTCTGTTTTAGATCTTTGAAACTGTTCCACTGGAAGGAGGTCCTTCACTTTGAGTACCTTAGAGTGTGGCTGGATAGAAACCTGGATTTCCCCAGTCATGCCAATGTCATCCACAAACAACTCTGCCCTAAGCTCAGTGCTCTGTACAGGAAAAAGTCCTGCCTGTCCCTCTTAGTTCTTTTGAGATCATCCTAAGAATGATCTTGCCAGTATTTGACTATGCAGATGTGTTTAGTGACAGCCCTGAGTCATCTCTGGAAAGGCTCACAACTGCTTCTCTACCTGAGCCTCTCCTTCTCTTCTCTTAAATCTCAGTGTCTCTCTCATTGTGCTGACTTTCTCTCTAAGTGCTGGTTCATCTCTTTCCCTTCCTACATCTCTGACCTCTCAACCCATTTCCTCCTCCTCCTATGCACTCTGCCTTCTGACTCCTGCTCATCAGCACTCCCAACTGCAGTACCGCTAAACTGCCTTTTCTGTTTGCCTTCCCTCATAGAACATAGCAACAGAGAAACTGTCAGCAGGAAAGGACCTCTTGGCCCACCTAGTTTGCCCAAAAGTCCCTACCTATTGTGCTACCGTAGACCCTAATTGATCTCCAGCCTTAGCCCCCAGCCCGGTTACTAAGGTCTATCCCATATGTGTTTGAAACCTGTTACCATTTTGGTACCCACCACCTCTGCCGGAAGGCTGTTCAAGGTGTCCACCACCCTTTCTGTGAGGAAATATTTCCTCACATCCCCTCTGTCTCCCTCCTTCAAGCTTCATATCATGCCCCCTTATCCTTGAGCACCCTTTCTTTGTGCAATATGCCACCCTCCTGTACTTTATTGATACCCTTGAGGTATTTGAATGTTTCTATCATGTCTCCCCCTTTCTCTCCTTTCCTCCAGTGAGTACATATTTAATTCCCTGAGTCTTTTCTCATGGTCTTCTGATGTAGGCCATGCACCATTTTGGTTGCCCTTCTCTTTACCGCTTCCACCTGGTCTATGTCTTTCCTGAGATCGGGCCTCCAGAACTGGACACAGTACTCCAAGTGTGACCTCCCCATGGATCTATATGGGATTACACTACCTCCCTTTTTGTGCTGGTGATACCTCTCTTTTTGCACCCCAGCATCCTACTGCCTTATCACACTGCTTTGCTACCTTCAGGTCATCAGATATGATGATCCTCAGATCCCTTTCCTGTTTTGTTGTTGTTGATACCTGCCCCCCCCAATGATATGTTGCCCTTTGGTTTCTGTGCCCCAAATGCATAGTTTTACATTTTTTGGCATTGAAGCCCAGTTGCCAAACCCTTGACCAGTCTTCCAGTTTTTTTAGATCTTTCTTCATTCCGCCTCCCCCAGTGTGACCAGTGTGTTGCAGATGTTTGTGTCATCTGCGAACAGGAGTACCTTTCCTTCCAACCCTTCTGCAATGTCACTAATAAAGACATTAAAGAAGACTGGTCCTAGTACTGATCCCTGTGGCACCCCGCTAGTTTCCTTACCTTCCTCTGAGTGAACTCCATTTACCACCACCATCTGAGTTCTGTTACTTACCCAACATTGTACCCATTTTACTATCTTTGGACCCACTCCCATGCTGCCTAGCTTGTTTACCAGTCTTCTGTGTGGAATGGTGACGAAGGCCTTACAGAAATCTAGGCAGGCCACATCGACTGCTCCTCCCTGATCCACCTCACTGGTAACCCAGTCAAAAAATTCAATTAGGTTTGTTTGGCAAGATCTCCCCCTGTGAACCCATGCTACCTCAGATCCTGCAATCCACTGGTGTTAAGGTATTCCCCAATCCTTTCTTTAAGTAGAGTTTCCATAACCTTGCCCACCACTGAAGTCAGACTTACGGATCAGTAGTTTCCTTCCTCCTTCCTTTTCCCATGTTTGTGTAGTGGGACCACATCCACCCTCCTCCAGTCCCTCAGTACTTCCCCCATATCCAGTGATAGACTGAACAGGGCCATCAGAGGCACAGAGAGTTCCTCCTTTAGTTCTTTCAGTATCCTAGGGTGAACTCTGTCCAGCCCCGTAGCCTTGTCTACTTTTAGTTTTGCTAGTTCCCTGATGACTCTCTCCTCCATAAAAGGGCTAGTATCCACCTCCCTTCTCTTGATGCCCTTATCCACTATCTGTGGCCCATCACCTACCCCTTCCTTTGTGAATTCTGAACAAAAGTACTTATTCAGTATGTCGGCTTTCTTCTGGTCCTCTTCCACATTCCCCACATCCCCGTTTGGTCTTACTATTCCTGCCTTGCTTTTCTTCTTTTCACTTATGTACCTGAAGAAAGTTTTATCCCCCTTTTATTTTGCTGGTTTGGCAATATTTTCCTCCATTTGTGCTTTAGTTCTCCAACTGCCTTCCCTGCCTCCCTTTGTTTCTCCTGATAACTCTTCTCTTCCTTCTCTGTCATCTTGTACCTTTTGAATGCATTCTATGCTACTTCCTTGGAGAACTATAGTGGTGTCTTTCTTCTCTTGCTCTTGGTAATCTGCCTGACACAGATGTTTGTTTCCTTCTCAATGGCCTGCTTTATTTTTGTCCACTTTTCCTCTACCCCATCCTTATTTCCTATTCCTGCTAGGGCTTCCCTGAAGCACGCTCCCATTTTCTTGATATCAGCCCTTCTGAAGTCCAGGACCCTCATTTTAGTGTGGCTTGGTTCTGGCCCTGTCCTTATGCTAAACCACACCGTATGATGATCACAGTCCCCAGGTGGATTCCCACTGTGATGTCAGTGACACTGTCCCTGTTTGACAGTACCAGGTTCAGTTACACCACTTCATGAGTGGGTTCTTTATCTAATTGCCTGAGGAATGCCCCCTGCAGGGAGTCTAGGATTTCCCTACTTCTAACTGATGCTGCAGCAGGTAGGCTCCAATCCACATCTGGTAGATTGTAGTCCCCCACTAGCAGTACCTCACCCTTGTTAGCCATCCCTTGTATTTTATCTATAATATCCTTATCTCCATCCTTTACCTGTGCTTGAGGTCCTTCTGGAACAACTTCCCTTCCCTTCCCTGTCTGTCATTCCCCTCCTACCGCTCTGTCAGACTACTCCTCAGTTCTCATTCTCCCCTCCTGTTCCTGCCTCTAGCTTATCCTGGGTTACTCTCTTTTCTCAGTAACAGTCTCTGATCCATTACATGGTATCCTATTTTGAACTCATGACACTAGACACTCTGCACTGTGGTTCCAAACCTCTAGCAATTTTCTAGCCTTTTACACATTTGTGCAATTGTCAGACCCTGATGATTGTAATTCTGTAATAATTCTGCACACTCACTGCTTTGACACGATTGCCTTAAATTTGTATTTAATTGTTCTGTACATTTACTTTTCTTTATATTCTGAGTACCACTTATACTGGAGACTCACTGAAACCTTAAATATTTGTTTAATTCAATACTTAATTGCATGTCTTTATTTGCGGCTTCTACATTACTGACATTTGAATTTGTTTTAACTGTTTGCACATTTGCCTTCCCCCATATTCTACTTATTGTAGCATGTATTTTACATTGCACAATCACTGTCACCATGTTTGTTGAACTTATCATTATTATTGCTGTAGATTCACATTACCTTGTATTATATATTGCTAAATCATTGTCACCTCGTGCATTGTTTTTATTGTATTCTATGTCTGCATTGCTTGTATTTGCTCATATCCTTGGTACCATCTTCTCCCCAAGGTCACACCTAGAAACAAGCTACAGTTCAGTGTGCCTCTCCAATTCACCAATTTAAAGACGAATAAATAAATAAACAAAGAAATAAATAAAAAAGTAGTGTAGGTCAGTCTGCCTTCTCTATCTACTTTCCAACTGTGTTGAATAATCTCCCCTTCCCTATAAATCTCTGTCATACTCACTCCACACTCTTAAACACTCATTCTGACTCATTTCTCAAAACCATACACCAGCTAGCCTTATCCCCCTTCTACTGGGTCCCACCTCTCCTCTCCCCTTTACCTGTCCATATCCTACCCACTCTTTTACTCTGTACCTGGCAATTACGACTCTGTACTGATTTATCTCAGATTACTTTTGCTACTTTTATAAATTTGTATACATTTACAAAGTGTTTTATTAATGTTTGGCACATGTGCTTTGCATTACTGTTTCACTGTATTGTCACCCTTGTAATCTCTCCTCCCCCTCCACCTGGTCAGGCCTGGAACTGAGCTTGGCTTAGTATGCATTTCCTGGTCAAGAAATGTAAATACATACATACTGCAAATATCAGTCCCCCTTTTCTTCTGTGGTACCCAGTTTATGAGTTACTGCCTTACACTCATTGTGGGACTGTGACATTGGGGCATGTTTTGTATTTGGGGGATCCCCTTCCCCTGTGATGAGCCAAACTCCTGTTTTTGATATTTTATATAGACTACTAGCAAGAATTGAAGCTGTCTGTGTTCTGCAAGTGTGTTCTCCCTCACAGACAATGTGCTTCTAATGCTGGAACACATAGCAAAATTATTGCCTTGCCTTTTGATTTTGACATCACATACTGTTTCTGTATAAATTGCTGAACTGTCACAAACACACTGCATGTCCCAGCAGTTGGAGTTTGGTGGGTTGTGAGGGAGGAAGCTCTAATTGAAATACAAATATCATTCAAAATAAGTACTGATGGGAAGGGAACAATATGTTGAAGGAAACTTGATTCTGAAGTACTATTTGTTTTAAAAATCTGGTTCTGCATGAGGCTTCCTCTTAAAGGCACACATACAGCTACTTGTGCTGCATACAACATTGTATGAATCTCAGTTACATTGAAATTAGTTCTAGTTGCCTTCTTTGAAATCATCTCACTTACAGTAAATGATGAAAATGCTAGGCTCCCAGGAACAACCTTATGGTGAGGGTGGTTCTTTACTTATTACTGGTCATACCACATGAAGCTGGCACACCGGTACATATAACGTTAGCTATAGTAGGTTTTTATCTGCCCAGGGAGGTCCAACCCCCCCCCCATTGGAACCCTGTACCACTTTCCTTTTAAGTTTTTATGTTGGTGCACTTGCACAGCCAACATCTTGCGGTAGTGGGGATTTGGAGGCAAAGCCACTGTTGGGCGAATGCATGGCATGCATTAGTAGGTGCATCCCTCATTCCCCAATCAGCATGCATGCCTGCACCACACCATGCATGCTAATGTGGCGAGCACATCTAAGGAAAGGTCTGCTGCAATCCGAGCAAAGCTCATCAGATGCAGCGAACCCTTCCTACCTGCTCATCACATTAGCAGCATGGCGGGTGGGCGGCCGCCCAATGGCCGACTTCGGGGGTGCCCAATCCCTGCCAGCTTACTGCTAGCCATAAATTTGCAGATGGGGAGCCCTCCCCATCAGCATAAAGCCCCCATTTCTTATATGCTGAGGGGGTTCCCAGTCCCTCAGCTCTTGCCTCCCCGCTTTCATTGTGTGCCGATGGGGAGCCCACTCCCCATTGGCATAAAGCAGCCCCCCCACATTTCTTATATGCTGGGGGGGTGCCCAATCCCCTCAGCTCTTGTCTCCCCCCCACTTTCATTGTGTGCCGATGGGGGTGCCCAATCCCTGTCAGCATAAATTCACCCCCCCGTTGTGTGCCACGAGGGTGCCCAATTCCACATTGGCTGCAGCAACCCCACCAAAACAGTTAGGTGGCATGCTGGGAGCCCACCCCAGCATGCCAAGTCCCCTGGAAAAAAAAACTGTCCCGCGATGTTAGTTTTTTTTCTTCCCTGTAACATAAAAACGGTCCTCATAGTCTCCTGCCCCCACCCGCACCCACCCACTGTGCAACCTACCTCCCAACAACCCCACCCATGCTCCTCCGGTCTGGCGCGACAATCTTCAGTGGACCAGGAACACGTCTGCACTCTTCAAAGCTGACTGTAAACTGAGGAAATGCCGGTAAGCTGTATAATGGAATGAACAGGTTTTTTCAACTTTGCTGCATATCTCGGGCATTTTTGGAATTTTGGCACCAAATTTTCAATATGGGGTTTTGGGACCCTCTCCATGAGTTCTATCACTGTCATGGTGTTAATCGGCCTCAAAAGGTGATTTCGCAGTCACTGCATGGAATTACCTTTTGGGACCCATTAACAAAATGACAGTGCCAGTGTTCATGAGGTGACCTCTCAAAAAGCCTATGTTCCAAATTTGGTGGAAAAAATCCAACAAATTCCTGTTTTAAGAGCGTGCCTTGCAGTTGCTACACAGGCTCATAACCTCGCGAATTCACAATATTTTCATGCCAGATTTTCAACATTGTCATTTTTTACACCTCCTTGTGAACAGTACAGCTATCATTTTCCACATCCTGCCCGAAATGTGTTTCCGCACTTCCGGCGCAGAATAGCTTGGTCACTGTGGGAAATAAGTGTTTGGGCCAGATTATGAAAATGACAGTGACACAGTTCATGAGCAGAGGTCCTAAAATGCCCATGTTGAAAATTTGGTGATGATACTCCATAAAATGTCTGTGTTACGAGTGTGCGTTGGCAAATTGCATGCACGCTCGTACCGTCGTGGATTTGTAATATTTTCACTCTGGATTTTCACCATTGGCATTTTACCACGCCTCCTGATGAACAGTACAGCTGTCATTTCACATATCCTGCCCAAACTGTGTTTTCGCACTTCAGGCGCAGAATAGCATGGTCGCTGTGCGAAATCACTTCTTGGGACAGTTTGAGGAAATAACAGTGACACTGTTCATGAGCAGAGGTGCTAAAATGCCTATGTTGAAAATTTGGTGCCCAGCGCCCTTAAAATGACTGTGTTCCAAGTGTGCATTGCATATTTCCCACGCACCCTTGTAACTTCGCGAATTTGCTGTATTTACATGCCACATTTTCAACACTGGCATTTTTTTACACCTCCTTAAGAACTGTACAGCTGTCATTTTTCACATCCTGCCCAAAATGTTTTCCTGCACTGCACTACCACAGTTAATGTCGGCGCGACAACATTCGACATTGACAAATGCTTGTTTTAAATATGTATCTATTTTTAAGTTGCTAGTAACATACTGGGTGCCATTTTAAAGCCCTTACAAAAAAGGCTAATAGTTTTTGGCTTAAAACAAAATATGTAATATATTTTTATGGCATGCCAAAATCAGCATGTCACTCGGTGGTCAGTTGCTGAACCAGCAGACAAAGAAAGGCAAAAGGCATTCCTAGACTTTCCTCTGTTCTGTCTACATAAGGAATGAAAATAGAACAATGTTATGTGGTACACGTACTGTATACACAGAGTAATAAGTATAAAGCTTCCTGCCTTTAACAATATGTTGGGTTTTTATGGTATACTAGTACTATAAATTTAAAACCCTGACCTTTTTCTCCCCCTTCCACAGCTTTTAGAAAGAAACTCCCCTCCTTCAGCATTCTTTGTTAAGATATGCCACACAATGCAATAGATAATTAGCACTGACAATTCAGAGTCGTTTTTAAGGAGTCTGAATGCAAAGCATATGAGAGACAGTCACCTTATGCCTGAAAATCCATGAACCTCAGGGTAACTAGTGGCTGACATTGCAACCACTGGGTGTAACAGTTTAACCACTTTGGTAAAGGAAAAATGGCAGCAGCTACACTGTTCCCATGAAAAGTGCATTTGTCATCACTCAGCCAGTCTGTGGAGCAGCCTTGGCATCTAACAGAATCAGTCTAGGGATCTGCCCTTTTAGCTGGGAAGGCTGAAAAAATAAACAGCATAAATGCAATGATTTCAGAAATGATCAGCGTCACTTTTTATGTCTTGTAAGTTTAAGTACTGTACACCTTCAGAAGATTTTTTTTTTTATCCTTGTTAATACTGTATTGGGAAGAAAGGAATGTTAACAGTAAGTGACTGAAATAATAGACAAAAATAGTACTTTGAGCATTCCTCATAATATGGCATATCCAAAACTGCCAGCATAGCTCTGTGTGCTGTACTTATTCTACTGTTATATACAATAAGTAATAAAGGGCCCAAGTCTTGGAATCTGAGATAACTGTGAAGAAGAGTATATATGCTGTGGTTGATGTTGTGCTATGCTATATCATGCTACAGTACAGAGTTTACATGTAGTTGATATGTGTCACAGACTTGCTACCAGGTATTGCAGAAAAGCTTTAACAACTGACTTCATTTCTCACTTTTGTTTTTCACATTGCATAGGTTTGCAAGCAGAACCACATGTTTTTTTAAGTATTCTTTACTGTTTTGTTTAGAAACATATTAATCCCAGTTATCACTGAATGTCAGCAACATGTAAAATGTTGATTTATATGTTGCTGATATTCACCGATGACTGCAATTAGTGTTTTAGTCTAACAGAGTGAAAAAAAAATGTTATTCTACTTGTAAAGCCAAATCTATCTTAATTGAATGAAATTGATGGTGATGGTGCTGGGGGTGGAATTCTGGAGAGATGTTCTCAAGCACATTTCCACCAGAACAGTGGTGGGCAAGTGGAACTGGCTTCCAGGGGTGGTGGTGATGGCCAGACTGGGTGGGTCTCTAGGCCTTTTTTCTATTGTCATTTTCCATGTGTTCAGTGTTTCTAAAAAAGTGCAAAGTGAACCTAATTTCTAAAGCTTGTCTATAAACTCTGTTTGTAGTTTGGGACAAATACCGTACAAGCTACAGTACTGTATATGCAATATGCTATGTAGTGTTGCATTCTGTAACCCAGTGTAGTGTCATTTACACGTAATCACCCTCATTTAAACCTAAACTATCATTTGCATAAACCTAATTCAAACTACCGTAGCTGCAGTTCCTGAAGTTAACAAAAGAACAAAGCCACCAATTTAAACACTGTATTAGGTGACTAAGGCAGGAATAATGCATTTCTGTCTAAAACCACTTTTCCATCCAGACTCTTTTTTTTCTTCCTGACAGATGTTTGCTGGTATCGTAGCAGTTGTATAACATAGTTGTATCAGAGATATTGATTTTCTTGGAGACACCATAATTACCAGACATATGACTGATTGCCTTAGCTGGAATGTAGAACCTTTATTTCAGAAACAAAGAATTTTGTCCCCAATAATTTTTCCCATGTAACATGTCTTTAATGTTACTAATACAAGTCAGTATTCTTCAGCCTTTAAACCAAATTCAAACTGCATGAAGTGATACTTTATAAAAGACAAAAAGCAATATAAAATTAAGTAAAGCTGGGTCTGGTGCCTAAAAATATTTGGCGGGACTCCCTGGAAAGCCACATTTGAACGGCTTCTTTAATATATATTACAGGCAGACAGGAATAATTATCTTCCATTGAAGTTTCACAAGCAAGAGAAATGTATTGTCATGTATGTCTAAACAAAACACATATCTATGCCAGATTCTCGTCTTACTGAACCTTTTTTTAAATGGCTTGGTTATTTTGTAAGGGCGGGGGTTGCCTGTGATATGGATTTGTTGTGCTGTATAAGTTGTTCCAAAGTACAAAGGATCACCACTCAGATTTGGACTACAGTACATGATTTATCAAAAGGCATATTTGTAGATATCTTGCTTTTACGGTTAGCCTGAGGGACTGTTTCTAGGCCTGTCTGTCAATCATCTACATTTATTAATGCTGTTTTCTCCTCCGCCTGTAATTCACATTCCCTTGGTCTCATCAGAAAATGAGTTTTGACTAAGTGTTCTTTTTCTGGGCAACAAATTATAACATTAAAATAAATCAATAAACTATCTCTTAAATTTTAAATATTGCTCAGTTTTGCTCTTAAAGTAGTTAATACACTCTGGGTTTGCATTTTTTGTAAACATTTTCCACTTTCAAGCTTTCTTACATTTACTTTACTTTTGAAACATGTTTCAGATGAAGTTTCCATGAGTAAGATGACAGATGGACAGGCCCAGGCTCTCACCTCCATTTATGCACTGCCTTGTTGATCTGGCCTTTCCCCCTCCTAGGGAGCAAAACTTTTTTTTTTTAATTCAAGCTTTTTATACCCTACCTAGCTCTGACAGATCCCATTCAGGGTCTCCTCTAACTTCCTTAACCAGTGACCTTCCAACACTGTCACCATTGGTGAGAAGGATAGCTGTACCTCTTATCCTGCATATAGTCAACCTCTCCTGCTACCTGTCCAGTGCACTCATTCCTGACTTTGTAGTCTTCATGGCTGAAGTGGTAAGGCTGCGGCTTTCACTTTCACTGTCTTTTCACTCAGCAGACCATAGAGTCATAGCATCAGATGACTAAATGGTGACCACACACTAGCAGAATCTAATCTCTCTCTCTCTCCTTTATAAACGAAACTGGAACACCAAAAAGTCAAGCAGTTGTCCACAACAGCTGATGTCATAGAATGTCTGACATTGGCCAAACTATTATAACACCATTGGGGAAACTCAGAAAAATCAAATAACTAAAAAAGAACGAATAAGAGATGCCACCCTATACAGATAATCATATTAGGGTGATCCATTGCCATATAATATAATTATGGGTCTAGTAAGTGCAGTATTTTACTATTTAACAAGTGTCTCTCTTACTGGTTGGGCAGATGGAACCACTCAGCTTTGCTTTGCAGTCCTCTTGCCCAACCAGCACAAGGGCCCTGCTAAACAGGAAGGACTGCACATACTATCTGTCTCACTCTCCTACATCAGTGTGCAGAGTCTGGGAGTACCAGTGGTTGTAATTCGGTAGGAGCAGGGGGCTTTTTCCTTCCTTTTCTTCCCTTCCCTCCACCTACAGTGGCACTAGATACAGTCATTAGGTGACCTTATCAGCATTTGGGAACTAGGTGGGTTTGTCTTGATGGTAGTGTTAGCTATGCAAATATAATTAAACACCAACAAAACGTATAAGCACATGCTTCTTAGGCTCCTTACAGCCCTGTTAAAAAAAAAAAAACAGCCTCGTGCTTCAACCCACCCCAGGAGTGATGTTATTACACGATAACACACACCCCTTGTCGTGCCTTATTGCTTAATTATCTTTACCCATTACAAAGTAGCAAGGAGGCTATGAGGTTTGTTCTTATGCTTTTTGTGGGACCTCATCATCATGCAGCTTGCACCACAGCTGGAGGGTAAACCCCCCAGTGCCCTACCACAATGGGTCACTGATGCAGCAAAAGATTAGTGCTTCCTTCTGGATTGAGGACACGCTGCCACCAGCTGCACTCTTTGACCATGGTTATCTACCTATTTTTTAGCATCCTGGACTTGCTTCAAATTGTAGGTAATCTGCATGGTACTGCCACACACTACCACGGAGCCATTGGGCAGCCCTTGGGGCACAACTTTTTTTTGTGCTCCTTTATTCTCCCTAGCAGGCTGGGCAACTGTATCAGCCTGTCCCATTCAGCTTCCACAGCCGTTCCAAGTCACATCTCCTCCTATCTCAGGCGTATCATCAGTGCTGGTGGGGAGGGAGGCTTCATCTAGCCCAATCCCTGATTTTTCCACCAGACTTTCTCTCCGTTACCCCCAGAGCATTAGACAAGATCAGGCATGTGTGTGGAGGTGTGGATGCATCCCTTGGCCCAAGTGGTTCCACTCCTCCCACCTCTGGCCTAGTGCCTGGCTCCTCTCTGTCACCTGCACCACCATCACACCTCCAGATGGTAGCAGTCAAAGGCAAGGAGACCCAACCTCCCCAGTTGGGGAGAGGAGAGGAGAGCTGCCAAGTGGCCACTTGATTCTCATCCAGTTCCCCCCCATGGCAGACCCCCAGCAACCTGTGCTCATCACCAAACATGGGTACTGGCATGGCATCAGGCAAGGTGCATACTGCCTGAGCCCTATATGCCATTGGGCTGGTATCTGAGGCACAACATTTAAATGATAAATGGATACATTTTATTACATATCCATGGGCATTAGTACATTAGAGAGGGGGTACAGCCACCAGCATCATAGCGGTGAGGTAGCATCACTATAGTTAAGCAGCAGTGCATGGTATGGTGAACATTTTGACATACACTTTTTAATTCCATTTGATATTGCCCCTTACTGCCTTGTACATTACCCATCTTTTCCTATTTTGAGTCTAATTTATCACTTTTTGTTACATTTGCAATAATAACAGAAGCACTCCTTTTAATACGGCTTGGATCAGGATATCATCAGTATTCTCAGCTGTGTCTGTACACCTACTGTTCCATAAGGTTAGGGGGTACTGTTTGCTACATACTAGTTCATTTTAGTCATAAGAAAAGTGATGTTAAACAATGGATGTTCAAAAGCAGACTGAAAATTGGAGAAAAAGAGTATCATACAAGACGAGAGATAAGGCAATATAAAATTAAATAAACAAGCATAGGTCAAAGTTTTCTCCAGTACATGCACTGCTGCTTTAACATTGAAAAGGCACTTCTGTGCTAAATTCTGATTTTGGCAATTTAATACTTTGGATGTTCATGGATAGAATGACATGAAATTTGGCATGTGTATTCTCAGGCCCAGGATCTGGAAAATGAGGTAAAGATAAGTTGCCAACTGATAAAAAAGCTGGGGGGGAGGGGGCTCGGTATATTGTATAGCTCAGGTAATCCATGACAACAGTGACAGGGACACTTGCCCACCTTCCTCTTAGGGGGAATGACAGGAAGGAAAAGGGTGGCAGCAGAAAACTGATGACTATAGCTGTGAACTGACTGCCCCAAGATGTTAACCATCTTATACACTGCTGGGTCTTGGGTGCAAACTGCAGACATGTGACCCAGATTCCTGGGTGCTTGCAGACACACAGTGACAGCAACACAGGGATCCCAGCTCTGTCCTTGCCCCCCCCACCCACTCAGCAATCTGCTTTAACCCAGCTGGGCCCCATAGACCCCATGGATTGCTGAGACTCACATCCAGTTGCTTAGACCTGGCTAGGTGGCAGTGCAGAGCAGAGACCAGGTGGGTGGGATGTCGTTGAACCCAGACAGGCCTTTTTCCATTTCTTCCCTTTGTCCTGGCACCACGGCGGCATGGTGAGTGCAAGCGCATGAAGTCATGCATGTCTTCCAGATCCGTGGCTCCTTCCACCCCCCTGACCTAAGTCTGTCTCCTGAGTGTCAGTGCTACCACCAGCCACCACTTGGTGGCAGCCAAGAGATAGGTTAACCCACCACCCCAGTCAGGGAGAGGAGAGCATCAGGCAGCCACTTGATCCTCTCCCAGAACTCCTTCCTCCAGCAGACTCCTGATGACCTGACCTTGTTCCTGAACTTGGGTCATCAGCATGGTGAGAGGTAAGGTGCTAGAGCACCTCAGACCTCTGCACCACTGACCAGACAGAGTATTATTTCTTTAAGGTTTTGGTGAGGAGGGGGGGTTACATTTTTGGATGGGACACATAGTTATCCCACAATAGCCCAGCTAACATAGAACTTCTTGTTTTCACTGAGGTTCTGCTTTACTGATTTCCATAGCTGGTTGCACTGGCATAGAAGGAGGCAGCAGCAGAACCTGAGAGACAGGAGCCAGCACATAAACAGGGGAACACCATAGCAGTCAGGAAAGGAAACAAATGTACTGGAAATGTATTTTTAAATTAGCTCAACTGTGGGCAGGTTGGGGAAGGGTAGGTGGCAAGAAAAGATGGCAGTGATTGTGCTGATGGTCATGGGGGATGTACGTGTGTCCTGTGCATGGTGGGTGGTGCCTAGAGGGGTTGAAGCAAACTGTAAGTGTGTCCAGTATTAGAAAGGCTGGGAGTTCTAGGGAGCAGCAGTGTGGACAGAGTCTGGGGTCTTTGGTGGAAAATGGTGTGAGGGGCTACATGCACAAAACATGTTAAAGGCTTGAGCTTGTGTCTGTGCCCTGGGTTTTGGGAATGGCCTGCAGGGCCATTCACAAAGCACAATATATCGTAGGCCTGAGGCACTGTGTGATGGTCAGCTGCTATTGGAAAGGCCATACTATAGACCCGGGGCACTTTGAGGGATTATTTGATTTTATATATAGTTTCTAAAATGTAAGGAAATTAATTGCAAAGAACTACATCAATGTATCAAAACTCCCTATATAGGGTAGGGAGTAGTTAGGGAAGAAGTGTAGCACACTATTAGATAGGGTTAAATGAGAGGAACAGTGCAGTGCAATGCAGTGGTTTTGGGGCAGCAGTCTTCAGGAAGACTTTCTGGAGGCTGCTTTGCTCCCCTATCTGTGTGTACCTCACTGGGCCGTGGGAGAGGGTGGCTGGACTCAAGGCTGAGTTGGCGTGGGTTCAGGGGACCTCCTCCCCCACCCAGGGACCTCCTAGTCCACCACCACTACCTCAGAGGTTGCCCAATAGGAGGAATAGCAGGACAACAATGGTCTCAGGGAGGGTTAGGGTGGTGCAGAGTATGCACATCCCACAACCAGTTCCACTACAGAATTTATATGCTGCCCTGGCAGAGTGAGAATGTACCACCAAGGCACCCATGGTAGTGACTGGGGTGGATGTGGGGTCATCCACAGTGGAGACCCCAAGGGGGGTGACAGAAGACCACAGAGGAGGAGGAAGCAATTCCTAATGGGGGGACTCCATAGTAATGGGGACAGAGTTGGGAGTAGGTAGAGACAAGGAGAGTGAGATTCAGTGCCATTTTGGCACCACAGCATGCAGGGATGGAAAGAGGATCCAAGGGATTGCTGGTGCTGCAGGAAGGGAGGTAAAGCTAGATGTCATTGTCCATCTGGGGACAAATGACCTGGCTAGGGATGAGCCAGGTGTAGTGCAGGAAGAGTTCAGGGAGCTGGGGCGGGGTCTTGGGCAAGTAGCATGATCTGTGACCTTCTCAGAAGTGCTGCCTGTCTATGACAGGATTCTCCACACCAGGAACTTCAATGCATGGTTGAAGAAATGGTGTAGTGATCAGGGTTTCAGTTTCATTGGGGACTGGGGCCCCACCTGGAGGGATAAGGGCCTATACAGGGGTGGCAGCCTGCTATGTACAGGAAGGGAACCATAGTCCTCAGTGAGCAGTTTAAATGCTACATTGGCAAGTATTTAAACTAGCTGAGGAGGAGGTGGCATGAGGAAGGAAGACATAAACTACCCCCCCCACCACAAGCTCAATAGGTCAACTAACGGAATCTGGAGGGACAAAAAAAAATAGTTAAATCCAGAGTGTAGAAGAAAAGAATGAAACTAAGATACAGAGTAAGTGAAATAAGTGAAGGCAAATGGAAACAAACTCTAGTCACAGCCAGTACAGCTGCAACCAAGCGGAAGGAGGAACACAACACTGTCTGCCATGTCCAAGATGGTGGTGGAGTTCTGTGCGCATGCGCGATGACTAACTCATGTGTAGAGAACTCCATCAGCATCTTGGAAATAGCAGACTGTGCCGCCGGAGTTCAGTGTGCATGCACAAGGCATTACGCATGTGGACACAACTCCACCACCATCTTGGACATGGTGGACATTGCCATGTTCTGCTGGTACTGACGGACAAAATAGTGCAATGAATGCACAGTGATTGCCGTTCACCTCCACTGTCTAACAAGTCCAACTAGTAACTGGAAAGCTCCTTTTTCTCAATGTGATTGCAAGACAGCTGCAGAGCTATGCCCACTGCAGCCATAAAAGGAGGGGAATGGCAGCACATTCTGGAAAGCCATGTGTGCAAATGCTCATAGTCTGGGCAAAAAGGTTGTGGACCTAGTGGCCACCATGGCAGAAGCGGACCTGGATTTAGATGTCATTACAGAGACCTAGTGCAGTGAAAACCAGGACTGGGACATGGCTGTACAAGGGTTCATTCTGTTCAGAAGGGACTGGGTAGGTGGAAAAGGGGGAGGAGTAGCCCTTTATGTAAGTGACAGCATAAAGGCTATGGAAATACAAGGGGAGAAGGGGAGAGTGGAGATATTATGGGTGACCCTGGAGGAAAGGAAAGGGGCTGTTATTCACATAGGAGTGATCTATAGACCTCCAGCACAGGGGGAGGAAGTGGATGGGAAAATGATGGAAGCAATCCATAGGCTGGCTCACAAGGGAGACGCGATACTAGGAGGAGACTTCAATCTACCGGACCAGGATTGGAGCCTCCCAGTTGGGGCAATGGCCAGGAGTAGGGGCATCCTGGAATCACTACAGAGGGCATTCCTCAGGCAACTTGTAATAGAACCCAGTCAGAAAGGGGCATTGCTGGACCTGGTGCTGAGAAATGGGGACAGTATTGCTGATGTCACAATGGGGGACCACCTGGGGACCAGTGACCATTATACAGTGTGGTTTAATATTGGAACCACGGTAGAATCGAACCGCACCAGGACAAGGGTCATGGACTTCAGGAGGGCTAATTTTAAGAAAATGGGAGAATGCCTCAGAGATGCTCTGGCAGGGATAGGAAAACTAGGCAGAGTCAAGGACCAGTGGGCAAAATGAAAGAGGGCATGGGAAAGCTACAAATCTCTGTGTCAGGCAGGTTAGCAAGGGCAAGAGAAAAAGGAAACTACTATGGTTCTCTAGTGAGGTAGCAGAACAAGTAAGAGCAAAATCCAGCTTTTGGACAGTACAAATAAAAACCAAGTAAGAGGAGGATAGGGAGACTTATTAGGAGAAACAAAGGGAGGCAGAGAAGGCAGTTAGGA
The DNA here is from genome assembly GCA_016271365.2 of Neoceratodus forsteri. Taxonomy (NCBI): domain Eukaryota; kingdom Metazoa; phylum Chordata; order Ceratodontiformes; family Ceratodontidae; genus Neoceratodus; species Neoceratodus forsteri. Next base: position 1,610,535,557 of record CM057450.1, on the reverse strand, counting down.
GTGCAAAAGCACAAACAGAGGAAAATATTGCCAAATCAGTAAAAAAAGGGGACAAGACATTTTTTAGATACATAAGCAAAAAGAGAAATATCAAGCAAAGGATAGTAAAGCTGAAAGGGTGAGGAGGGGTGTGTGTGGAAGGGGTCCAAAATACTTCTATTTAGTATTTACGGAGGAGGGAGGTAGGTAGTGGCCAATGATAAAAGACAAGGGCATTAAGGAAAGGGCACTGAACACTAGCCCTTTCACAGTGGAAAGAGTCCTAAGGGAATTGTCACGGTTAAAAGTAGACAAGGCAATGGGACCAGATGGGATACACCGCAGGTTATTGAAGAAGCTCAAGGAGGAGTTGGATGCACCTCTGACAGATCTGTTTAACCTGTCACTAGAAATAGGAGAGGTCCCAGGAGACTGGAGGAGGGCTGATGTAGTCCCACTGAACAAAAATGGAATCAGAGAGGAGGCTGGAAATTATAGGCCTGTCAGTCTGACTTCAGTAGTGGGCAAAGCAATGGAATCACTACTGAAGTAAACAATTGGGGAATACCTTGTTTCCAATGGTCTTCAGGATCCAAGGTAATAGGGGTTCATATGTGGGAGGTCTTGCCAAACAAACCTGATCAAGTTCTTTGACTGAGTAAACCAAGGAAGTGGATCAGAGAGGAACGGTTGACATAGCCTACCTGGAATTCATTAAGGCCTTAGACACCATTCTACATAGAAGACTAGTAAGCAAGCTGAAAAGCCTGGGAGTGGGTCCTAAAGTAGTAAGATATGTAGAGAGTTGGCTGGACAATAGGAGTCAGAGGGTGGTGGTAAATGGCATCCACTCTGGAGAAGGCAAAGTGACCAGTAGGGTGCCACAAGGGTCAGTACTAGGCCCAGTGGTCTTCAAAATCTTTATAAGTGACATTGCAGAAGGACTGGAAAGGAAGGTGTGCCTGTTTGCAGATGACACAAAAATCAGCAACAGAGCTGACACACCAGGGGAGGGGTAGAAAGAATGAGAGAAGATCACAGGTTTGGCAGCTGTGTATTTATTTATTTATTAAGTCTAGAATTACAATTACCTTTGAGCCAAGGCTCTTTTACAAAGGTTCCACATCAGAAAAATACAAATTATGGGGAACATGAAGTCAGAACTAACAACAAAGAGGACATTGCATACAATTTGCAGATTAATACAATTCAAGGGTAACAAAGTAAACAAAGCAGCCAGAGGCATTTGTCAGAGGAAACAGATGAGGGTTGAGAAGTGCCAGAATGACACAGAGAGAGGGAAGAGGGGAAGGGAGGCTAGGGGATGGGGCAGGAAGGGGTGAGGAGAGGTAGGAAGGTAGGGTGGGGAGTGGGTGGAAAAGTGCAGCATGTGGTATACCAAGGTGTGAGTGGTGTGACAGGTGAGAGAGGGGAGGACCACTAGAGCAGGCAGGAAAAACAGAGAAACTGGGATTAAGTGGGGCAGTCACAGGAACTGTTGGCAGTGAGATGGTCCCGGAGCCTAGTTTTAAACATATCAAGTGTTGGGGCAGAGGGGATGGTGGAGCTAATGCCACTGAACCAGAGTGGCGCTCTATAGGCAAAGGAGCATTGACCCTGAGAAGTACGACAGTGGGGAACTTTCAGTAGCTGCAGATTAGATCTTCGTAGGCAACGTTTGTAGGTTCGGTGTTGTAACAGATCTGAGACCCCAGAAGGTGCAAGGCCAAGGTAGATTTTTTTCACCATGGAGCAGGTGAGATACTTGATGCAGTTGGATAGTTGGAGCCAGCCGATCTGGGTGTACAGGTCACATGTGTGGGTGAGATGGTGGGCACCAGTGATGAGTCGACATGTCTTAATTAAGGCAGTTGATTGGCGTCTAAGGGTTGTGGTTATGGCATAGCCATAAATGATGAGACCATAGTCTATTACAGAGATCACAGAGCTCTGGACAGCAATCTTCAATGCTTCAGGCGTGAGGTGTTGTCTGTGTTTGTAGAGAAGGCCAAGCCATGTGTTAGCAGCTCTAGCAACATTGTCAGCGTGAGTCCCATAGGAGAGATTAGGGTCAAGTTGTATCCCTAAGTATTTTAAGGACACCACCTGTTCTAGGGTGTTCCCCTGGGAGGTGGAGATAGCCAAGTGGTGTAGCTTGTGTGGGTTATGAGAGCTGCAGAAGAGCATAGATTTGGTTTTCTTGTGATTGAGGACCAGCTTACGATCAAGAAACCAAGTCTCAACAGTACTGAGACCAAGTTGAAGGTTGTGTTATAGTGTTGCTGGATTTTTTTGAGTGGAGAATACAACAGCATCGTCGGCATATAGTATGATTTGTTCAGAGCAGTGCTGAGGGAGGGAGTTTAAGAAAAGGCTGAAAAGGAGAGGGTCCTGTATGGACCCCTGTGGGACACCGGAGTGAACCGGCAGGGTAGCAGAAAGAGTGTCAGCAATTTTTCCTCTCTGTGACTGATTTTCTTAGTAGCTTTTAAACCAGAGAGCAGAGTCAGGTGACAGCCCAGCATTCAGTAGTTGATCAATTAGTAGCCCATGGTGTACAGTATCGAATGCCTTGGAAAGGTCGTCGAAGACGGCCCCTGTGAGTAGGCCGTTGTCGAGAGATTTGTGCAAGGCTCCAGTGAACTCAAGAAGGGCAGTGGTGGTGCTGTGACCTTTCTGGAATCCGTGTTGTTGTGCACAAGGTATATTGTATTTATCCAGGTGGTCAGTAAGTTGGTCAGCCACGATGCACCTGAGAGCCTTAGAGAGTGGGGGCAGTATGGAGATAGGGCGATAATTCGAGTGATTCATCTTATCCCCACTTTTATGGACAGGTGTCACGATGGCTGTTTTCCATAAGTCCAGGAATTTTCCACAGCTGAGAGAGGTTTAGGATTTTTGTTAATGGACGGATTACCTCATTGAGGTTAAGCGATAGAAGCTTAAGATCCAGGGTGTCATTACTAGACCTAGATTTAGAAATGGCAGCAGCAATATAGCGGCGAGCTTCTTGTAGCCTTACCTCCCTGAAGTAGAAGAGGGAATGGTTAGACTGCAGAGGTGAAGTATTGGGGGAGGAGACTCTGTTTTCAAAAAAGTCAAGGGGTAGGACACTGCTAAGGTCTGAGAAAGCCGTGTTAAAGGTGTTAGTGATCACCATGGGGTCGAGGGTTGAGGATCCATCAACTATTAATATGGCCAGAGAGGTTTTAGGCTGCTTTCCTGTAACCTCCTTGATATTATCCCAGAATGCACGTCCATTTCCCAGGTATTGGTGAGACCGTCTTTGTAATACGTGGCTTTCATAAGCCGGATGGCTTTTGTACAGGTATTTCATGCTTGTTTGTAATTTTGGATGTCCTGTTATTTGCCAGTAGCTCTGGCAACTGCCCAAAGGTGGTCCCTTCATTTCAGCTGAGAGAGAAGACCCGCGGTGAGCCAGGGGTTGCAAAGAAATTTTGTTTTGCACTTTTTAACATAGGCAAAGAGATCACAGGCCCTGTTGAAAATAGAGATGAAATGATCAAGTGCTGAGTTAACATCTATTGTTTCGTAAATGGGAAGTCAGTCTTGGAGAAGCAGGTTGTGTTTGAGATGTGGAAGTTTACCACGAGGAAGGACCCTACTAGCGATAATTTTGGAAGGGAGCCTGAGGAATTCATTTGACCAAGCACATATGACTGGGGAGTGGTCACTGAGAGAGTCTGGGAGAATGGTTGTATGAGAGATCCTACTGGGGTGAGTGGTGAGGACCCAGTCCAGGAGGGTACTGGTGCCAGTCTTGTAGTTAGTCCTGGTAGGGGAGTTGGCCATTTGCGTGAGGCTAGCAGCTGAGATAGAGTCTTTTGCTAGCCAGTTTATGTTGAAATCCCCTAGTAGAATAAGTTTGGCTTCTGGAGGATGGGAGTTGATAAAGTTTAGGACTTTGCTGAAGCCATGTTTAGGATTCCTGGGTGGGATGTATACGAAGACAATAGTCAGGGCTTTATGGTTGGGACCTAGGACAATTTTTATTGGCAGGATCTGGGCTGAGGCTGGAAGTGAGGGAGTTGCTACAGAGTGCCACAACAGGGAGTCTTTGATATAGATTGCACAACCACCACCTTTTTTAGAGATCAGGTCCAGCCTGTGAACATTATAGCCCTGTATTGTTACTGCCAGGTCAGGAACTTTAGGTGTCAACCAGGTTTCCACCACTACAAGGATGTCAGGGTTGTTCTGGCATATGAAGGCTTGGAGTGCATCCAGTTTTGCTAGTAGGCTGCAGATACTAATGGTTGCGAGGACAAGGGCACCTGGAGTTTTTGTGTGGCCAGAGCTGCTTGGGCCAGGATTATGATGGACATTGCCTGAGATGAGTAGGAGGAGCAGGAGTTTTAAGTAGCAAAGTCACGGCTCCTTAAGAGATAGTTTTGATCATTGTTTCTGGGGCGGCGATGGCCAGGTTCCAAGTGGCATCCCATGTGGACTGCAAGATGGTACAGTGTGGAGAGGTGATCACACTTGTTAAAAAAAGTTGTAGGAGTAAGTACCCAGGGATATCCAAACAGTGGCTGGACCTAGTACGAGTGGAAGTGGAGGGTTCCCTGGGAGTAGCAGTGGAAACCTGAGTGAGGGGTGACGGGGGTAGGGAGGGGTGGGATGGCTGGGACCAGGGAGAGAGAAGAGGGGGGGCAGGGCAAGGAGCAGGAGGGGCGAGAGAAAGGCGTTGAATACCCGCATGGCTTGCATACTCACACAGGAGGGAGGGGGCAGCAAGTTGGCAAGAGGGAGTAATTTGGCTAGCAGGAGGCAGATAGAAAGATAGAAATTGAGAGAGAGTGCGCCACAATTAGTAAACACTGTGGAGGACAGGAGAGGGTGGAAGGAAGGCGTATGGAAGGGGGAGGAAGGTACGAGTGAGGGCCAATAGGGACTGAGAGGTGGGGTGTATATGAAGGTGGGTAGGATTAGAGGTCTATTTAAAAAGGTCGGGGGGTTGGGGTGAGAGAAAATTTTATGGCAAAACTAATGAAAGTCAATAGGCGCAGTGCCCGGAGAGCAAAGCAAGACAGAGAAACAGGGCCGGCCAGTCAGCGGCTGTTCAAGAAGCAGAGCACCAATCAAGCATGAGGCAGGAAGTATTGCAACCAGTGGCAGCTGCTCACAGCTTCAGCGGCTCCAGGCAGTTGTCTTACCCAGCGGTGCAGGTCCCAGAGGTGGCTAGGCGTTGATGGCTTGTCAGTCCGGCTAGTGGAGCTGCGGCCACTCCCGGCAGCGATCCGGTGGCCCGGTTCAAGGGCTGGGTCTAATAGGGGAGAAAGAGAGGAGAGAAAGAGAGAGATTAGATATAGGTGGGGGGGTGGCGAGAGAGGTAATGCAGAAAACTAAATCGGGGGTGGGAAGCGGCGTGACAGCAGTGAGACAAGGAGAGTTTCAAATACAAAAGAGAATAAGCTACTTCAGAGAGGGGGTGGGGAAGGCAGCCAAGGACAAAAGACTACAATGAAATTAGTGATGGCCCTGGTACCGTGGGAGGCGGAGTGCAAGACAGAGGTGAGGAAAGGCAGAGTGGGGAGTTACAGGGTGGAAGTGAGAGTCAGGATAGCAGAGAGGAAAAGCAAGTGAGAACAGGCCTAGTACAATTTTAACAGTATTACCATCAAAATCACAGTATAACAGATTATTACATGGTAAATCCAAACAGCAATGCAGGTAAAAAAAGAAAATATATGGCAAAACTAATGAAAGTCAATGGGCACAGTGCCCGGAGGGCAAAGCAAGACAGAGAGACAGGGCTGGCCAATCAGCAGCTGTTCAAGAAGCCGAGGACCAATCAAGCGCGAGGCAGGAAGTACTGTAACCAATGACAGCCACTCACAGCTTCAGCAGCTCCAGGCAGGGGTCTTACCCAGTGGTGCAGGTTCCAGAGGCGGGTAGGCATTGGTGGCTTGTTGGTCTGGCTAGTGGAGCCGCGGCCGCTCCTGGTGGTGATCTGGTGGCCCGCTTCAAGGGCTGGGTCTAATGGGGCTTCAAGGCAGAAAAGTGCAAAATCATGCACCTGGGGCACAGAAACCCGGGGGGCAATTTATCAATTGGGAGGAGAAGTACTAAAATAGGAAAGGGACCTAGAGGCAATAATTTCTGATGACCTGAAGGTAGCTAAACAGTCTGACAAGGTAGTGGGAAAGGCTAGCAGATGCTTGAATGCATAGGCAGGGGTATTACCAGCAGAAAGAGGGAGGTAATAATCCCCCTGTATAGATCACTAGGGAGACCACATCTCGAGTATTGTGTCCAATTCTGCAGGCCACCTCTGAAAAAACAGACTGGGTAGAGGCAGTACAAAGGAGGGCAACAAAAATGGTGCAAAGCCTGCATCAGAAGCCCTACGAACTAAGAAAGGCATAAGGAATTAAATATGTATTCCCTAGAAGAAAGGAGGGAAAGGGGAGATATGATAGCAACATTCACATACCTCATAGGTGTAAACAAGGTGCAGGAAAGGAGCATTTTTCAAAGAAAAAAGATGCTCAAGGGCAAAGGGTCAAACTACAGTATGAAGCTGGAAGGTGGGGGGAGGCTGAGAGGAAATGTGAGGAAGTACTTCTTCATGGAAAGGGTGGTGGATGCAGTTGCAGGATTCAGGAAGACCAGTGCTAGACACAAGGGGCTCACAGAAGTAAGGAGAGGGGTGTGCAAACTGGAAACTGAGTAGGGCCTGCAGTGGCACTGTAGGTAGGGAAAATAGGGCAGACTAGGTGGGCCAAGAGGTCCTTGCCTGCCAACAGCTTCTATGTTTCCATATTTTTAAAAACATAATGAAGAATGGAATGGCTTGAAATTTCAGTTCGGTTTTAACACAGTGTAACTGAGTTCTGCTGATGCCAACTATAATATCAATTGTATATTATTTATCCGGAAACCCATGCATTCAAATTTCTTTACTTGTTCATTGCTCCTGTTGGGCGTTGTTTGCCTGACCCCAGACTATTTTTCTGTACTATGTATCATCTTGTGTTTATAGCCTTTTGGGTCATACCTGAAAATCAGCATTTACTTACTTAGTGTACCCTACCCAGTAAACAAATCCTAAACAAAAAATACAATCATTTACATTAATTACAAAAAAGAAAACTACATTATTGTGTCAGTTACACGCAAAGTGCAAAACACAAGAAAATAAGATATTGGAGTAAAACCCTTCCTTGAGTTTTGGTGAATCTGAGGCATGGTCTTCCTCTTGGTTTGACCAATCCCATAAAGAAGTACATTCTCCTATCCTGTAGTAAAGACTTGGAACAGCTTGCCTGTAAATACTGGTATAAGAATATTCTGAACCGTGCATGGTTTTACAAATTGTTTGAAACAATATTTCCTTGATGCTATCAAATGCAACTGCTTTATAACCTGATACTGAAAGATTGAAAAAATATTTTAAATGTATGACAATTGTTTTTGTACATGCTGTATGTATATTTTGTATTTGCTTAATTTTGTATTATGCCTCACACCTGGTCATCCCTATGTGCTCAGTGGACCCCCCCCAGTTAAAAAAACAAAGAAATCATGTGAGATGTTGAGTTCTTAGGATGAAAAGTTCCGCAAATCTTGATGAACCTGAGGTCTGCTCTTCCTCAGAGTTTGGACAATCATGAGAGGCAGTGCATGCATTGCACTAACTGGCACATTCCCACCAAGCGTACAGTCAGTGTGTGGCTATTTTTCGGTGCTTGAATAGACAGTGTTGAAGTAAGGGCCATGCTAATGCTGCATCATGTGATTAGGAGTGGGCGAAAGGAAGGAGTTTTTGGATCTGGATTCATAAGCAGTATAAGGTCAATATAATAGTTACCTTTTCCTTCAGATTTAAAATTATAATAAAAAAACTAAATCAACTAGGGGTTGCTGAACAATCAGAGCACTACCCCCTGTCCCTCACCCCTGCCCCCCAAAAAAGCAGTGGTTACAAGCCAGAGGTTAATTGCGCATGTCTATACCACCATGAAATTTTTTTTTTAATTTATTTAATTTATTTCCTCCATGGCTGGGGGGTGGTGGTACCTATGGCTCCCCCCCAATCCATCTGGCCACACAACCCCCACACCACTCCAAGTACCCATGCTTGACCCCCTCCTCTGTTCCACACATCAGCCGCATCATGCCTGGTACTTACCCCGCCACCATGGGAGTCAGGATCCAGGGGGAGCATCTTGAATCAGAGTGGTGAGGCGCTGCTGGGCCTTCCGTCATGTAACGCCGAGGTATTTTGCATGTAGATCCCCTTTACTCCCCGGCACCAACATGCAATGGTGTCAATGACATTGCTGTGCATGCTCCTATACACTACACGTCTGACACCACTCGTGTCGACCCACCACTTGCAGTGACCTCCAGCCACTGCCAGGAGCCGACAGAGCCATGGTGTACCCACCCCACCATACTCGGAGAAGGAGAGCAGTCCCTAGGATGCTCAATCCTTCTCCCCCAGCCGAGCCCTAGCAACCCAGGCTTGTTCCCAAACCCGGGTCGCCAGTGTGGCACGAGGTGTGGCTTCCAGCGCCTCAACCATCAACACCACTGGGCCAGCACCATAAAATGTTTTTAATTCTAAATTGAGACTTCTAACAAAAAAAGCATAAAAAAAGCTTTGTTTTACCTACTGATTATTTTAAAAGACATCACTATTTATGCAGTTTTTCCTGAGTGTTTCTGATTCTTTTTTATTTCCTCAGTGAACTGAAATTGATGTATATTGCAAGCAATCCAATCATACCAGGTTAGCATGGCTGATCCCCTACACATAGCATGGACTGGGCATGAGTCTGCAAATACCTGCCTGTTTTTCCCTTTGCCCCTTTACTTTTTCCTTCACTTTGGTCAGCATCCCCCCTCCCCACCAGTAGAGCTCAGCTGAGTTCCAGATTGTCATTCCCAACTGTGCAGGATCAGTAGCACAGAATGGCTACGCATCAGTCTCAGAAACATAGAAACATAGAATTTGTTAGCAGATAAGGACTGCTTGGCTCACCTAGTCTGCCCATTTCCCAGCCTGTTTTGTATACTGCAAATCCTAAGTGACCTGCGTCTTACCCCTCCTTCCTATTGCTAGAGTTCCCTTATGTCTATCCCATGCATCTTTGAATTCCACTATCATTTTTGCTGCCATGACCTCTGCTGGTTGGCTGTTCCATACATTCACCACCCTCTCTGTGAAAAAATACTTCCTCATGTTATGCCTGAATCTACCCCCCTCTATTCTCATATCATGGCCCCTTGTTCTTGAACATCTTCTTTTCTGAAAAATGCTACCATTTTGTAACTCATTTACACCATTGAGGTATTTGAAAGTCTCTATCATATCTCCCCTCTCTCTTCTTTCTTCTGTCTTCCAGGGAATACATATTTAGTTCCTCTAATCTCCTCTTATATGGCATTTGGTGCAGCCCTTGCACCATTTTTGTTGCCGTTCTCTGAACTGCTTCTATTCTGCCTATGACCTTTTGGAGGTGTGGTCTGCAGAACTGGACATGTCACTGCAGACGAGGTCCTCATTGTATTATACAAATACCACAAGATTTCCAATTTTTATTTATTTAAACATTTCACCGGGAAAGGGATACTTAGTAGTCAGCTCATTTCCAGATGCATCCAGGGAGGAGGGGGAGATGGGTACAATACAAGGCATGAGATCTTACCTGGACTGTGTGCTGAAGTGTTTACTTATTCACGGATGTGGCATCCATGTTATGGAGCGTTGGGGAATATGGTCTGGAGTAGAAAGGAATATTCCTTCTGATCACATGATTGAAGAGAGGGAGTGGAGCGGTATGCTGTCATGCTTGGTAAGTCGTAAGTGTTAAAGCGGATATTTATTTATTTAGTTTTTGTTTACCAGGTAAGGTGTTGTACCCACAAAATATGACTTTTTTCAGACATGACCCGGGAGGTTGCAATACAAAATTGGCAGACAAAACAAATAACAGGTATCGTTCAGAGGTAATCAACCATACAAGGAAAAATCTATACAATGTTCTGTGACATAAACAGTATTGCTAATATAACAGAGACAATGGCAGGAAAATGCACAGTAGTACAAAACATAATAAGCTTACAGTCATAGTGCAGTAGAGTTTTAACACATAATCCATGGTAAGTGCTACATATAACAGTAACAATGGGTCAGAGCAAAATTGAACATTTTGAGAGCTGAGGAAAGGGACGTCAAGCACCCTGTGAGGGTTTAAAACAGGAACATAGGGCATGTTTGACAAGGAGAGTGTGATGCATCTTTTTAAAAGCAATATGACTAGGTGCATGACTATTTTCAGAAAAACAGCAAAAACAAAACCAATCAAAGTTCAGCTCAGGTTCTAGCAAAACTGCACCTCTGAAGGTCTGATAGGCTTTTCTTACCCACTAAGATTCTGCATACCTCTGCACATTATTGTTCAAACACTGAGGAAGACCCCACCTTAGATTCAGCAAGGCTCTAGGAACTTTATCTTCTAACATTGCAAAATGACATGTGACTGGTCAAACCCCAAGGAAGACCATGCTCTAAATTCAGCAAAACTATGGGAACTTTTTACCTGAACAACTCATTCCATTACTGTTTGCACTTTATGCTTGAACTCTAACTGATGCACTAAAGTGTTATTTTTTTGTAATTAATATAAATCATAGTTGATATAAGTAGAGCTTAATTGCACTAAATTAAAACAAAACTGGAATTTCAAGACATTCCATTCTTCTTTGTATTTTTGAATAATTCTACTTTAAAAGAGTATAAAAACTTGTATTCTGACAATATAAATAAACCTACTGCATCTAACAAACTGAATCAAGTAGAGCTCCATATCAGGAGAAGTAACTGAACTCCATTATTATTCTAATAACAGAAATCCTTCTTGTCAGGATAGGTAACCTCACTCTATCATCTTACAGACTAAAGTAATAACACATTCAACAGGAGAGTTAGAAGTACTCCATTATATCAGGTTTATTTCTATGTCACCTTTTTTACATAGAATGTTAGGGATTTCAAGGTAAATTGCAAAATATTCTGTATTCCTACATGTTTGCATATATAGTATGTCGGTCCAATGTATTATAGGAATTCAACAAAATCTCTACGTATTAAAACACAATTTAAAGCTGCCTGTTTTTTTTACTGTCTCCCAGGAGAACCTCATTCCCAAAAGGAGACCTAACAATGGTTCCTACGTGAGATGCAGTTAAAGAGAAGGTATATTTTCTGAGTTCAATATTCTTATAAATGTTGGGTTCTGAATGGAGTCCTTTATCCTTCTTCAGATATCCCTACATTTCCTAGGTTGCCTGAGATGGGCACAGTGGATTTGTTCAAATGAAAGTAAGGTCAGTAAATTCCTAACTAGTGCTGGGCAAAATTGTGAAAATCCATTCCGCACACTTTTTGTGAAATTGCACCATTTTCATGTAATTTCACCTAGTACTTGGCAGGTACTGTACAGTTGTGGTGTGCCATCCTTCATATGAAACATTAAACCGAGGTTCCTTCTACCCATCTCTAGTGTTGCCCTGGTGGGTGACCAGGTGGAAGTTAAAGAACTCAAGACACCTTTTGCAGGAGATGGGGAATTTTTATATAAGAAAAGAAATAGACAGACAACAATGAAAAAAAAAATCACAACTAATGCAAACAAATTAGACCAACTAAGTACATTCAAAAATAAATTGCATCTGCAGTTATTACTTTTACTGCTCTTCTTAACATTGTAATCTAACTATACATGTAGTTACAATAGTATCCACAGTCAAACCCGCTCATTCAATATCAATAACTGGGTTTTAGTATGCCAAAATTCCTACTAAAATTCTTCCTCTTAACCTGTACATTTGTATTAGAAAGAGTGCTGCTTTCTTGGGTATAAATATTCAGAAGTTCATTTGTAATAAACCATGGAACTGTAAGATGGTTTTGTTTCAATTGCTGAAAGATTGATTTACGAGTCTGCCAAATATAAAATTTAATACAAGCAAAAATCATGTGTAATATGTTAACATTAATACATCCCTGTAAAGCAACATGGCCACAATGATATTTTTATAAATCACTGATTTCTATTCCTGGTTGTGCCACTTAATTTGCAATTGTTCCCAGAAAATGTTTAGATATAGGCATGCCACAAACAGATGTTCCATTGTTTCTAACTCAATTTCACATCCTTCTCTGGGGCACATTCTTTCAGTCTTGCACTTGTGTTCTGAGTTTTCTTCACCCCTAGCAGACCATGGCAACTCAGCCAGACAGTATCCCATATATGAGGGGGAATCCTTTTATCCAGGAGACTATACCAAATTCTGTTGTATTCTGATTGGTTTACACCCCAATTTACTACTCCTGTCTGGTAACCATGTTCTTATATTAAACAATATATCTTAAACCTAGTGGCTCCTATCATTTGTCCATATTCCAATTTCCAAATTCCAGTTTTCTCAAGTACTGGGTATATAAAACTAAGTAAGGTACTAGATTTTCTAAGCTTTTTTTCTCATAACCTCTACATATTAATTAGTGGTCACAGCCACACTTGTGCACCCATGGGTGCCAGATCTTGTACTCATCTTTCAAAAATGAACAGAAATTCCAATACAAAAATATGCCATAAAAAACTAATGGGGTTCAGCAGGTCATGTTTTATTTGTAAATAAAGAATATTCTTTTTAATAGGATTTAACCTACAACCCCATATGACCTGAAAAACTAAACTGAAAATGTTCACATTTGATTCCCTTGGGGTGGGTATAGCACACTTATGTAGGTAAAAATGGGTAACAAAAATGTCTTTATTACTACCACCTTTTCCTTTGGTTTATTGCCAATGTTTTCACACATTTACCTTTTGCTCACATTCTTGTAATTTATTTTCTCAATTAGTTTTGGCTAGGTTATCTCTGCCAAACTGAATCCCTTAGATCTTTATTGGAGCCTCCAATACCTGTATTCCTGTAATATATAGAACACTGTCCACTGTACTATTATTAGCATACCCTTTACTTTTTGCAATTTTTATTATGGCACCTGAGGCAGGTGAGAATTCCTGCATTAAATGTAGGGCTCTTTTTCCTGACTGTTGGTCTTTGACATGTAAACAAATGTTGTCTGTGTAAGCAGATACAGTAATAGATGCTGTATCATCTGTATAACCCAGATCTTTAATCTGAGCATTTTCATGAATAACTCGAAGTACAGGATCAATGTTAAAAACATAGAACAGTGGACTGTGTGGGCAACCTTGTCTCACTTTTCTTTTGATTGACAACTCTGTTCCTACCATATGTGGCCATTAACATTACATGTAATTTTTGCTACTACATAGAATTTCTTTATCCACCTACACAGTTCTGTAGGAATACCATACTTATGCAAAACCTCAAACAAGTAATCATGAGACACCCTGTTAAATGCTTTTTCTTGATCCAGTGACAGAATATATCCAGATGTTTTCCATTGATCTCCTAACTCCACCAACTCCCTTAACAGTAATTAAATTGTCATGAATATTTCTCCATAAAACAGAGCAGGTTTGAAAGGGTATGTTCAGATGCTGGACAGCAGATGCCAGTCTCATGTATGAGGTTTTCATTAAAACCTTTATGTCTGTATTCATAATCTATAATGATCTCCAATTGGAAGAGCCCTCAAATCCCCTTTTTTTGTAGAAGTAAAATCTCTGTTGCCATCCCAAAGCAAGAGTGTGGTTTCACTATTAGAAGAATCCAGTTAAATAACACTTGTAACGTGTCGGTTAAATGTTCTGTATGGGTTTTATAAAATTCAGTGGTGAGCCCATCTGGGCCTGAGGCAGTATTATTATTTAGCTTTTTAATTGCAGCTGCAATGTCTTCTATCGTTATGATGTGGAAGTGTTTAACAGCTGCCCATCAGAGATCAATGACTGGATGTCCTCCAGCTGGCTGAGACTGAACCCAGATAAGAAAGAGGTGCTAGTGATTGAATCAGGTTGTGGATGTGATGGGAGTGCCTCTAGAGTGGTCTTGGGTTTGGTCCTGGGGACCACGCCATTGATGGCTTCCCCTAGGGTGAGAAATCATGGCATCATTCTGGATGATAGAGTGACACTTGATATTCAGGTGTCATCTGTTGTCCAAAGTGTTTTTTTACCACTTGAGGAATGTCACTAGGATTAAACCCCCTAGTTCCACCTAAGGATCTGCTATCACCGATTCATGCCTTTGTTTGGTCTATGCTTGATTACTGTAATGCTTTGTACTTCAGGGTCTGTGTAGGGACCCTCCACTTGGTGCAGCTGGTGCAGAACTCAGCGACCAGGTTACTGACGGGCCTGCCCAGGTCTAGTCATGTAACCCCAGTACTGTGAGCTCTGCACTGGCTGCCTGTCAGGTGGAAAATCACCTTCAAGGTGGGCTTGCTCACCTATAAGCAGGGCCAGTGGAAAATTGTACCCAAAACTGCAGGGATTTTTTTGCAAAAATTGCAAGAAAATTGCGGGGGTTCACTATACATCCCCACGGCCCCCTAATAAATATTTTATTGTTTGCTGCAGCATGTATTGATCACATAAATTGTTAGATAACTGTATTGCCACTTGTAAATGTTTTTAATATGAAGAAATGTGTGTTTTTGAAATGCACTGCAAATTAATCATTATGTAGCATGTCTTTTAAAAATCAAGACATCTAAGTCTTGTGGTGCTAACTAGATTTTATTCAGTAATTTACAGTTAATCTGTACTGAATACATCCTGAAACAGCATATTTTGCCAGTTTCTAAATGTTAAATAATGAAGCCTGTTTAAACTACTTGCTTTGGTGCAAGAAAAAAAAATAGACAGATAACTGGGGTGCCTAATAAAGGTCTAGTAAGAAGAATGTTTATTTTGTTAAAATAATTTCTGTTCTTAATCAGCACTGTAAGTACATTTTAAAATCACATGATAAAAGTATCAAATCATACCAGTAGCTTTTCATTACATCAAACAATAGTTTTCATTACATTGTACTTTTGTTCTACTTGGTTGGCAGTGGTTTTACTTGGGTTGCAATTATTTTGTCTATTTGAAAATAACTTTAACTATACTTAACCTGTTCAGCATTTTTTCAGAAATGTTTGCTTTTTGTAGGTTTTGTATGTGAGTATGTAGTTGCAGCAGATTGACATGTAAGGAATCACTGTCACCAACCCCCTCAGAAGCACATTCAAGTTTATAATTAGCAAGGCCATCCAAACTCTTGGCACATTTAAATCAGAATCATTTCAGATTGAAATAATTTATACAAGGAAAATCTACCCTACCATTCAAAAGCAAGCATTGTGGTCAAGGTTTCATTTAGGTGATTGGGGCACTTTGCGCTCCTTCTCACACCTATTGTTTCAGTCTCTGTGTCAGCAAAATGTTCTCTGATAGTCTGCTTTAACACAGATTTTAAGTGTTCAAGTCTACATATGCATGACCAGAGGATTTTGAAACCAAAGCAGAGAAGTGCATTACATGAAAGCAGAGTCACATTTGACCCCTTCTCACCTCACACTGTACAGTTTTGGTCAAATCCAAGTCTGTGTACTAAATTGTTAGCATATCTGAGTAGATTTCCTTGAGAATTTAAATATTTTTATACAATTTCAGTCAAAAATTCTATAAATGTAAGAAATTGCAATAAATTGCAGATTTTGTGTGGAGAAGGGTGAAAATTGCGGAAACTGCAGAAAAATTGCCCCCTCAATTTTCCAGTGGCCCTGCCTATAAGGCCCTATATGGACTGGGCCCTGGCTACCTGGCTGATCTTCTAACACCTGCCTCTTCCTTCCACTACCTCTACTCCTCCCCCAGGGGCCCCCTTGTGGTTCTGAGGGCCAGGTTAAAAACTGCTGGTGACTGAGCCTTTGAAGATGCTGGTCTGGCCCTCTGGAACTCAATTCCCATCTCTATTAGGGAGGCCCCAATGATGGAAGATTTAAAAAAGGGTCTAAAGACTCACCTCTTCCTCTGGCCTTCCCGGACTAATCTGAGCTATTATATTTTAAGCTTATGCTGACTGATTTTAATACTGTATTCCATGTTGAATATTGTATCTGTGTTTATTTTATCCTATCTGCATTTCCTTCCCTGTCCGTTTTTATGTAAGGTACCCAGAGCCTCTGGGATCGGGCGTCATAGAAATAAATGTGACTTGCCTTGCCTTACAGAGCCTACCACCTTGTCTACTATGGGAAGAGGAAGTTGGGGGACTTTAACATAACTCAAGCAATCCTGTTTATGTTGAGCATCATAATCATTTGTGCCAAAGATGGTATTTAAATAACTGCAAAGTGTCCTAAATATCAGACTTATTTTCTGACAATCATTTGTCTTCTCCCCATAGTTCTCCTATACAGCTTTTACTCACCCTGATTTTGCAGCTTTCAAAAACAGTACCTGATCCTGCTTTTCCTTGTGTTCCACTTTGGTGCTTAGTTAGGAGGGAGACGGCCCTGTTATATTGTAACTTTTGCATTTTCTGTTTTACATTGTGTATCTGTTCTTCAGTGTATGGCCCAAGTCCCTTATGCACCAATATTAAAATTTCTGTGAGTTGTGCCCATAGAGGCAGATATTCTAAATATTATTTCTTTTTATTTTTACCTGCTTCCATCTGAAAAAAACTTTTTAGGTTCATTTTTGGTATCAGACCATCATGATTATATGTCTTCATACAGCTCTACAAGTGTTTTTCTTGCTAAAGGAAGCTCTTGGGCCAGATTCTCAAAGATGGACACAAGCTGCATCAAGCAGCAGCTTACGCTGATCACCAGTTCACTGGGGGCCCTGTTCCCGGTTACCATATGGGAGGGGTTCCAGTGCCAAAGTCCCTCTGTTTGGCATACATGCTCCTGTGCATTGAAGAAATGGCTCACAGGAGAGGAATGCCACATGCCATGAAGGGACCATGTGGCATGGCACTCTGTGCTGCTGAGTCACTGGCTGTGTGCCCTGGCAGCCAAGTGGTGGCCATGGCGGTCCAGGTGGGATTTGTCAAGTGGTGGTGGGTACCACTAGTGTATGTCCTAATTGTATTTTGTAAAGCTTTATAATGAGGGCTGTTCCTACTGTGTGTAAGTGACATGTATAATTTCCATCAAGAAAGAATTTGGAGCTGTGAGATCACCCCAAGATGACTAGATTCAATGCTAAATTTCAATTTATGGGAATGACTGAGCTGAAGGGAGTCCTACAGTCTCCAATAGGTGTGTGAAGGAACTAGTACTCTGCTGGAAAAACATTCTGAAAACCCACAGATCCCAAAGTTTAATGATACTGAGCTCCCCCATAGGGTGTTAGGGTTGAAAGTTGATAGTCTCCCTTCATCATTGTGTATGTATTTGATCACACCCTGAAAGAGTTGCCGATGCAAGGGCTGCTGGTTTTTCACCAGCAGAGTCAGAGACCTTCTTCATTTGGGAATAGAATGTGTCCATTACACACCCCACTATGGTAAATCTGAGAAGTAAAAATGTCATTCTGCATAAATTGGGTATTTTTTTACTTTTATCTTCATGGAAAATAAATTCTTTCAGTCTTCATATTACAGCTACTGTGTAATCTGAACAAGCCAAACCACCAGATGTCAAGGTGGAACCCTACAGTTTGATTGTAATTATGAAATGCCTACAGTGGCCACTCATATAGAGTACATTACCTAAATTGTCTCCTTCAAAGTGCTTCCACCCAGGTAACTCACAGGTGATCGAAGTGAGTATGCTACAGGAGTACCACACATATCCCAAACTATAAACAAATTCCATGAATTAGCAAAATCTACCCTTGTTTTATCCACAAAGTTCATACGATAGTTCTGATGAGGGGTGCTACTGATTTTGTGCACGTGATAAACAGTACAATGCATACCCCCATAGAAAATCTGAAAAGTGAACATTTCTTTCTGACTAAATTGATTATTTTCTTATATTTATCTCCACTGAAAAGTGGTTCTCTTAATCTTCATTTTACAGCTGTAATGTGAACAAGCCAAACCACCAGACTCCAAGGTGTAACCCCATATTTGGGAACATATACAATTTACCCAGTGCAATCACTTGTTGCTCAAGCTTTATCCAATCAGGGGAATATCCTTACTCCATACACTAGTACTAGACTGTACCTGCAGGTTAATAATGCTGTCTTAATCTGTTATGCCTTCTCAGTCCAAATGAAAGAAGATAAAAGCTGAATTTATTTTCATAAACCATGAATGGGGACTATCAGAGGTATGGACTGGAAAGGAAAGGTAAGCTGCGGCAATGCATTCATTTTAATGGTTTAAGCCTGTCAAATAATGCAAGTGGTAAATGTTATCACTGTGCCAGGTACAATGTATTGCTCTAATGTTTTCATAAGTGGTAGCTAATTGTATTTAAAGGCTTGATTGATATTATTAGATATCATGATCCCCATGTACTGTAAATTTGAGATGCACAGTTGAAAAGGAAAACTAGGATTAATGTATGAGAAAAAGAAATCCCTCAAGAGATGGCTATGGTTATTAATTTATCCAGGTTGACCTTGAACCCAGAGCTGCTACAAAACTGTTATATCACCTCTCATAGATCTGGGAGAGAATACGTTGGGTTCACCAGAACTAAAGCACAGGACCATAGAAGCATAATATTTGTTGACAGATAAGGACTGCTTAGCCCACTCAGTCAGTCCCTTTTTCCCTACATATACTTTCACTGCAGATCCTACCTGATCTCGGCAACCTCCTCTCCTCCTGTTTCCCAACTAAGATTCCCTTGTGCCTATCCCATGCATGGTTGAAGACCACCACTGTTTTCTCTGCCACTACCTCTGCTGGAAGACCGTTCAAGGCATCCACCACTCTTTTAGTGAAGAAGTACTTCCTCACATTCTTTCTATAAATTTTTCCTCTTATGCACCTTCTCATGTAAAAATTATTCCACTCCTGTACCTTGTTCAACCCTGTGAAGTATTTACAGGCATCTATCATATTCCCCCCATTCCAGTGTATACATATGGAGATCCCTTAGTCTCTCTCATAAGGCTTTTGATGCAGCCCTGCCCCATTTTAGTTGCCCTCCTGTGGACAGTCTCTACCTTGCCTATGTTCTTCTTGAGTTGTAGTCTCCAGAACTAGACACAGTACTCCAGGTAGGGTCTCACTAATGGTCTATACGGTGGCAACACCACCTCCCTCTTTCTGCTGGTGATACCTCTCCTGATGCACCCCAGCATCCCACTGGCCCTACCTACTGCCTTGTCACACTGCCTTGCCACATGGTGACCATCAATAACTCCCCCCCATGTTATACTCTGCCTCTAGGTTGCTGTATCCTAGGTGCATGGTTTTGCACTTTTTCATATTGAAACCCAGCTGCCATACCCTTGACCACTACTCAAGTTCTCAAAGATCTCTGCACATTCTCTCTCCCCCTTCTGGAGTGTCCACCCTATTGCAGATGTTGGTGTTGATGTAAAGAGGCATATATTTCCTTCCAGCTGTTCTGCAATGTCACTTATAAAGATGGTAAAGAGAACTGGACCCAGCACTAATCCATGAGGTGCTCCACTGGTCACTGCTCTATCCCATGAGTGAATTCCATTAACCACCACCCTCTGTCATCGATCTGTCCATCAACCAATTTCACACCCAATGTACCATCTTAGTGCCCACCCCCAAACTGCCCAACTTCTTAATGAGCTTTCTGTGTGGTACGATGTTGAAGGCCTTGCTGAAGTCTAAGCAGGCCATGACAGCATCCCAGCCCTGATCTATTTCCCTGATCACCCAGGTGAAGAAATATATCAGGGTCATCTGACATGCCTCCCCCCGATGAATCTGTGCTGCCTCAGGTCTTATAACCCACTGGATTCAAGATACTCCACTAGCTTTTCCTTCAAAAGTGACTCCATTAGCATGCTCACCACTGACATCAATGACTGAACTATAGTTGTCAATTTTCTCCCTGTTGCCACTTTTATGAATCAAGACTACATCTGCTGTCCTCCAGTCCTTTGGATCCACTCCTGTTTCCAGTGAGCTGTTGAAAAGGGCTGTCAGAGATGCAGCCAATATCTCTTTGGGTTCCCTTGATGCCCTTGGGTGTACTCCATCTGGCTCCATAGCTTTGTATACTTTCAGATTTGCAAGTCCTTTCACTACTTTCTCCTCTGTAAATGACTTGACTCTACCTCCCTCCTCCAGTATTCTTGTAGCTTTTATGCGATACACCCTCTTCCCCTTTCACCATGAAGAGTGAACAGAAATACCTGTTCAAGATATCTGCTTTTTCTTAATCCTCCTCTGCACAGTATCTCCCTGCCCATTTTAAACTCACAATTTATTCTCTTCTCTTTCTGTTCTCATTTATATACATTAAAAAGGTCTCATCCCCTTTAGTTACCCATTTGCTATCCTTTCCTTGGTTTGCACCCTTGTGCACCTCACCACTTTCCCTGGTTCTCTCTACCATTCCTAGTACAGTTCCCTATCTTCTTCCATCTGTGTCTCTTTGTATCTTCTGAATGCTACATTTTTAGCTTTAACCTTTGCAGTTGCTTCCCTTGAGAACTGTAGTGGTCTCTTTGGTCTTATTTTTTTGCTCACTTCTTTTGCACAAAGGTTTGTTGCCTTCACTATGGCATCCCTTAAGTTGGTTCAGTCATCATCCTGGCCATTCCCCCCTGCTATGTCATCTCTGAAGCATTCACCCAGTTTTTTAAAAATCTGCCCTCCTGAAGTCCAGGATCTTAATTCTTGTGTGATTTGCTTCTGCTGCCATCCTTATGCTGAACCACACTGTACCATGATCATTGGTCCCCAGGTGGTCTCCCACCTTCACATCTGCAATACTATCCCTGTCTGTGAACACCAGGTCCAGTAGTGCCCCATCATGAGTGGTCTCCCTGACTTGTTGCCTGAGAAATGCCCCCTGCAGGAATTTAGGATCTCCCTGCTTCTAGCTGAAGATGTAGGTGGGAGGCTTCAATTAACATCTGGCAGGTTGCAGTCCCCCACCAGCAGCACCTCCTCGTTTTCTTTTACTGTGCCAATAGCTTCCCTCAGTGGCTTAACCAGTTCTTCCTCCTGTGTTGGAGGTGTGTAGATCACCCCAGTGCAAATCGAGGCTTTGGCGCCTGCCTCCAGGGTGACACACAGTACCTCAAAACACCCCCCAATTTCCCTATGTTTCTATTGCTTTGAAACCCTCCTTTAAATACAACACCACTCCTCCAACCTTCCTCCCCACCATATCCTTCCTGAACTGAGTGTAGCCTGATATGGCCATGTCTCAGTCATGGTTCCCTGTACACCACAGCTCAGTAATGGCCAAAATATCCAGTTAAGCCTCCACCATGATGGTCTTGAGGTCAAGAATTTTTTTTCAAGTCTCTTGCTTTTGTACTCATGGCCTTCCACATCTTTTTCATATTCTGCAACAGTGCCCTTCTTTCCCTTTTGCACTGCCTCCTTTTCCCCTCTTTTTCTTACATTTTGTTTCCATTCCCCTTGTCTACTACCAGTGTATTGTTTTCTTTGTCTTTCTCCCTGGCAGATTCTCCTCCCCTTGGTTCCTTCCTTCTTTCTAATTTAGTCTGTTGGGGGGACAATTAATGCCTCCCATCATGCCTTCACACCACCCTCAGGTAGTTTAAATGTTCATCAAAGTAACATTTAAACCATCCATTGGGGACTGCGGTCCCATCCCAGATGTATGCAGGCCAACCCCTCTGTATTGGCCCACATCCTCTCTGGTTGGTCCAAAGTCTGTATTGTAGCCAAACCCCTCCTCATACACCATTCCTTCAACCAAAAGCCAAAGCTCCTGCTGCAAAAAACTCCATCCTTCGCTGGTTGTAGACAGAGAGCACCTCAGTGAAAGCCAATATGCATTCCACCCACCTAGGACCCCTCCTCCAGTTCCCTGAAAGCTCCATCCATAATTCCAGCCCCATCCCTAGCCAACCCATTAGTTCCCAGGTGGACAATGACATCTAGTGCCTCCTCCTGGCTCACTGCCCTAGCAAACCTTAGGATCCAATGTCCATCCCTCTAAGCTGAGGTGCCAGGTAGCACCTTACCTTCCTCTTTCCCTTCCATCTTATTCACAAATCTAAAACCCAAACAATTGAGTCCCTCACCAGAAGCTGCTTTAGCCTCTGATGGGATCTGTTACTTCCTCTCCATACAGTGGACCCTCTGCATCCTCCCTTGCCACTACAAGAGGTGCCTCTTCCCAGCAGTCCTGTTCTGCTAGGGTGGTGAATGAATTATGTAGTGGTACAGGCTGAGGAGTGTGTCACTGACCCACCATCTTCACCCTCCCAGAGCCCACCATGGTCCAGCCAGCCCTCCTTCTACTAGGCAACCTGTGGGGCAATGGTACTAGAATTGGTAGACCCTGGGTGGGGGAAATGATCCTTTGGATCCTAACTAGCTCAGGCCAGAATCCAGCGACCTCCTCCCTCAACCCAGAGAGCTGCGTGTAGATGTGACAGCACCTCAATCTCCAACAGTTCTCACTGAAAACTGCAGTTCCATAACCACTAAACTGCACCACTCCCATAATTCCCATTGATTCACACTCTACTTTTACTTGAATTTACTTTACAATCTTACCCTAGATAGGGTGTTCCAAGTTTTTCCCTTTTTGCTGTGTTCCTTACTTGTGTCTGTGCCTTTCCTTAACTGTCTACATAGCTCTATCCTAGATAGGGTGTTTCCTTTTTTTCCTCACAATAGATGCTTACTGCTTGTAAGGACTGATACCTCCCTGCTGTTACCCCCTTACTCTCCTCCAGTACTTTCTATACAAGCAGCAGCAAATAAGCAGGTACTGCACCTTACCTCACTGGATTGGGGAAGTTACCTGCATGCCTGTGGATGCCTGCCAGTGCCTAAGACTCCAGTCACTTAACCCGTTACACTCCTGCTGTGTTCTACTCACACACTGGGACACAAGTGTGATGGGACATGCTGGGTGGGGGGAGTTCTTTTATAGTGCTCTTGTAAGAAGGCAGTGAAGTCTGAATGCAGACAACTGCTTCACTTCTGCATAAGCCCTCTCCTACCATTAACAGCTATCCCCTCCAATCTAACTGCAAGTATGATTTTCAGCTGCCATACTCCAACCCTGACCAGCACACTGCAAACTACTTTGACTAGTTTATATTCTTACCCTAGCTAAAGGTCCCAGTTTTCCTTGCAGATCTCATACTTCCAATAATGTATCTGTCTACCTACCCCCTAGTTTGAAATGTTCCAGCAGAATAGATGCAGATGATGCCAGTGAGGAGCTGTGTGGCGTGAGTTGCTGCTGAGGCTCTTGGCTCACATCTCCCTCCTCATTAACTACTTGATAAAAAGAAATCAAAGCTAAAATATGCTTTAACAACTTTCATAGCACAAATGGTGAAGCATGTTATCTTTTTTTTTTTTGCATGTGAAACCTATAGCTTGTCAAACATTTGAAACTAATCATGAATTCCATGTGCAGTTACCTGAGATCCTGACAGAGCTTCATCTGTAAGCAGCACAGTTATTGTGGGGTTTTCACTGACTGCACCCCCCTTCCTCCTCAGCAGAGCACCCTGTCGAAGAGTCAGCAAAAAACTAGAGCAGCTAAAAGGCTTTCTCCTTACCTGGCATCAATCAAAACCACAGCTATGGCAACAAGTGAAAAACAAAGCATGAAATTATAGAATTAAAGCCAACTCAAATACAAACAGAACTGAAGTCCGTAGAAATAGTAACAACACATGAGGCTTCTCCCTTGCCTACCTTACTACCGCTACTTAGTCTGTTATGGACTTTGGAGCCAATGAAGGAAATTACAATTAAAGAAATGACTAAAACAGTAGTCACTGGGCTTGCAAAGTCAGCAGTTGAGCCAGCTAAACAGAGATGATGGTGCAGAAACCAGTGCTATTACTACAGAAAGATATGGGAGTGGGGGCAAACTTTGGCCAGAGCAAACATCAGAGGCCTTACTGCCTCAGCAGTTTAAACAAATGGATACTTTGAAACCTGTGCAGTCTGTGTGTCTAATAAGCTCAGGCACAGATCCCACAGAAACAGTTCCCAGCACAACAAAGCAGCAGAGTGAGATGCCTAGAGAAGGCATCTCACAGGTAGCAGACATTGTCAATTTGGAGGACGAGCAAGGGGAAATAAAAAAAAAGCAGAAAGTATGTCACTTTCTGAAATTTTCCAAATGCCTAAAGCAATGGGACTAGAAAAAGCTAAATCACTCCATGATACTGAAATAATAAAACATGATATGTACGTTAAACTTAATATTTGATATGGAAACTTTTCAAACCATCAGAAAAGAAACCAAATTCACAACAGAGGGTTGAAATAAAGATGGGCCAACTACCTACTGAAAAAATGTAATGAACAAATTAAGCCTTTAGTAATAATGGAGGAGCTGACTTTACAACATTTAAAGTCTGTAATAAGTAAAGAGGAGTATGTACTGTAGACTAGCAGGAGCAACAGAATTTATCGGAAAGACCAACTAAAATCAATATAGATCCTCAAGGTTCCTCACATAATCAACCACAAGTTATCACACCTGTGAAGAAATTGCTTGACACACCAGCAATAAATATAGAGACTGAAGAACTGTCAGAAAACTCTGAGATGGATCAATATAACACATGTTCAGAATTAAGTTCAGAGGGAGCGATAGAATACCAACAAGTAAATGGGGGAAAAAGAAAGATGCAGAGGAAGACACAAATACAGTCCCAGAATGGGTGAAATTAATACTAAAAGAACCAAAAGAACTAAAAAAAAGAAATAGCCCCTATTAAAGTTGTTAAGACAGAGCCGAACATTTTAAATACATGGATTTCACATATTGCATGTGTCCTCTACTTTGAAGGAGGTTCTAGAAAGAATGGGTCAGGCAGAAAAGGAATTCCTCAGTTAGAAGAAGGCATGCCTATTTCAAAGCATATGAACCAGGACCATGAATGAGACACACAACATAACAAATAAAATGATGGACTTTGAATCAACAGCAAGAAGAAAAATATAAGAGTAGTGGGTGAACTGGAACACTAGGACTTAAAAATACATATAACTGAAACCCTTCAAAATATCTTTGTCACATTTACTGACTGCCCTCTGGAAAACTCCAACATGGAATTAGATAGAGCTTGTCACACTCTGAGAAAGAAGCAGGAAAATGGACTGTCACCTAGAGCAATAGTAGCAAAAGGAACCAGAAGTACAGATAAAGACTACCTAATGCAAGCAGTCTATAAGAAAAAGAAAATGGAAATGAATGAAGCTATCATTACAATATATCACGATTTCCTACATGAAATTACACAGGCTAGGAAAAGATTTGTTTTACTATGTACAATGCTGTGGAAGGCATATATAAGAACTACCATTTTATAGCCAGCAAATTTTAGAGTCTATCTGAATGGACAGTTATTACTATATGAAACTCCTGAGTATGCAACTGCTGACCTGTGCATATAAATGCCACAAATGTTTTTTATATGAAAAATGTTTGCACACATGCAAGAATGTTATAACTGATGACAACTGGACAACTTATATTGCTGGAAAGGAACAGTAAATACTCTGTTATGGTGGAAGGGGAATGGAGGCACTTCTAATTATAAAAATTGTTATAAGGTTTGGAAATGGATGGTTATATCTCTGTTTATCTCACCAAGCTTTAGTAGAAATAAAAAAAAACTGAGAAAGGTTTGATGATATGAAAATATTTTTTGTGACTCTCTGGAGTGAGGGTACTTTGTTGTCCTCTGTGCATCAACCTAAAGTTACTATTGTTGCTTAAGTATCGTATTAAATAGATACTTTTTCCTTTTTTTTATGTACTGTATAGGGAAGTTGGGTTACACATTGGTGTGTATTATAACAGAAAAAATTCAAGATGGGAAGGGGGTAAAGTTACTTTGTAATGGTTCCAGTTCATGCAATGATCTAAGGCAAAATGCACTTGAACTAGTAAGAAAACAAGCATTTGTTAATTCCAGATACTCAAGAAACGCAGAGCATTGAATTGAAGTAAGCCATATCTGGGGATAAAGCAAGTATAGATTGTATTAAAAGTGCATACACATTGGGGCCTATGCACTACCAGGTGGGAAATATGTGCCAGAGGTGTGTATCCCCTTGCATAACTCCACACCTGCAGACAGGTGCACACCAGCCATATTCAACAATGGATTACACCTGTCTGTGGCTGCACTCCTCTGGCATGCAGGATTCTGCAGGGTAGCCAGGGGTGGAGCTGCAGACCCAGGAGGGTATCCAATTGGATACCCACCTGGGTCCCAAAGTGGATCCCTAGCGCAAGAGTGTGTGGGTCTGGGTGCATGAATAGGCACCTCAGGCACCTGGGCCCATGCAGCTATGCTGTATGGTGATGGCCCCTGGAAATCCCCCCTCCACCACAAACAAGCCAGTATTGCCACTCCCTGTAGCCCTCTGTGATAACCTGCCCTGTCACCACATGCATGAAAGGGCCCCGGTGTCAGATTACATGGCACTGCCCCCCACACACACACATGGTTGCCCTGCCCTACATGGCACTACACCTGCCAACCCGCCCCAGCAACACATCTCCAAACCTGGTACCCTGGGACAGCACAGGTAAACACCTGTCCCCAGCAGCAATCAGATGGCTGGTGGCTGTGAAGGTGAGGGGAGGGTAGTACCACCAACCATCCGCAGCCGCGGCAATGACAGTCCAGTATCGGGTTTGGGGGGGCAGTGCCATGATGGATGGAGTCCGCTGCACAACAGTGATGTTGCTGGGGTATGGGTCGGGGCCCCAGGATAGGCAGGCAGGTCTATTCTGGGATGGTCTGTCCCAACTGGGCATGGGGGATACGGTGCCTATGGTGACGGATACAGTATGGACTGGGGGGGTGCGGCTAGCTGTCCATGTGGGGGGGCATTGATGCTTTGGGGATGGGGCATACATTTGGGGGGTCTGCACTGCCTACGGGGACCAGGGGCAGGCATGTGTGTGGTGTGCCTGGCACTGATGGTGTGCAGCAGCCCTCGGGTGCGGATGGAGCTGGTCGGCACCCAGGGGATGGGTGGCTGTGCTCACCCATCTGGTGTGTGTCTGCAAAGGACATGCCACCCACATGGATGGTCTCTCAGGTGTGCAGCCACCCCAGCCCTGCTCTTTAACCTTGTGGTCAGGTCCTGGTACTGCCACGATCGGTGGGTCTAGTTCAGTGTAGCATGCAGTGCATTATGACAGGGTCCCACCTGGTGTAACAGGTGCCCTCTTCTGCACTCCCGTGAGCAGCACTATGTGTCTTTGTGCATGGCACATAGTGCTGGCGCACCCCCCACCCGCCTCTAGTGCATTGCGGTCCACATGGCAGGAAGATCGGGTGTGTATGGGCTGCACATTCCCTGTTAGTGCATACTGTGTGGGAGGGGGGGGTGCAATGGACAGCAGTATATCACACCCCTAACAATATGTCAGCAAACACCAAATGTCACCACTAATAGTAATCACATTCCTCTTAATGGGGCCTATGCACCAAGGTGCAGAGTGGCTGCACACTGTAGCTCCATGATGCCTAGCCACTCTGCACCTTGGTGCATAGGCCCCATTAAGAGGAATTGTGATTACTATTAGTGGTGGCGTTTAGTGTTTGCCCATATATTGTAGGGGTGTAATATACTGCTGTTCTTCAACCACAGTTATTTGGTGAGATTAATTGATTTTTCTTTAAAGGCTGGTGTTCAAAGTTAATACTGTGTTTATGCTTGCTGTTGTGAATGATTTTAAAATGTTGAGAAGGTGTGTCAGGATGGCCCAGCAAGAGGAAGGGGTGGGGAGAAAGGACGGAACGCCATTTAACAAAATTAAAAAAAATCAACTTCATTGCTTTGGTCACCTCTTATAATGATATTCATTTTCAGTATTTAAAGAAGCCTTGTTTAAATTTTGCTTCTCATTCAAGTCAATGCACCCACACTCACACCTGTTCTATGTATGGGAGCACTACAGTTTATCAGATGAGACAAAGGAGCATTCAGACCCAATTTTTCCAGTTGAGAGCCATCCAAAAGTTAGACAGAAGGTCACTGCTCTACTTTTACTTGATGCAGAGATGGCAGAAGAACTGAACCCATTGCACTAAATAACAAAACAATTAGTAACCCTGTGCTCTCTCTCACACACAGACACATAAAAATCTGACTAGTGAACTCGACAGGAAGAAACAAGGATTTTTTTTGAGTTGGGGGGGATGCCGAGACTGACTGACTGATGTGATTACAATCCACAACAGTTCTGAAATGTGCAATGCTCACACTTCTCCCAGCCCAGTCAGTCCCCCTGCCTGCCCTGGCACACGGATGGACACCAACTGTGACCCCTGCCACATACTTTGCAAGCAGCGAGGATCCTTCTCCTAATGTAACTCAATTCCAGGGAAGTGGTCTATCATTTAAAACTATCAGAGTTGGGGGACAGGGCTCCAGCCTGACCTGCTGCTATAATGGAACTTGAGCTTGCCTGAATACAACAGGACATGAGGTGCAGCAGTGAGCTAAGCAGCTCTGCTCAGTTTCCCTAATCCCTACAGATGGAAGTCTGCTGCACAGATGATTGCTATAACCACTCAGGCTAATATAGCATCAGCATGTGCTGGGGATTTAAATCAAGAGCTGGACGATGGCAGCCTGCCACCCTCCTCCTCCTCCTCCTACATTGACTTCTTGCAGCACCTCTCAGCTCTTCTGATGCCTGTACCCACCAACAGTCAGTAGTGTCAGTTAGTGGCCGCTGATGACAGGGTCCAATGAGCTCCTCGACTAGTTGCTGGCTCCCGCAGCTGACACTTCTCTGTTTACTTCCTTCTGGGTTTGATTACATTTGTCTGTTTCCAAACACCCAATAAATTGTTTTTTCTAGTTTAAGCTAATAATGCAAAGCAGGACTGCCACACTTAGTGTGGGTTGGTGCTATAACAAACAGTAAACAGTCCTGGAATAAAAAGCACCCAAACTAAGGATTTAACATTTAAAAAGTATATTTAATTTATGCAAGTGTGAGTAATAAAAACACTGGCTCAATACCATAGTGCTATTGAGCCAGTGTTTTTATTACTCCCACTTGCACAAATAGAGTATATTTTTTAAATGTTACGTCCTTGGTTTGGGTGCTTGCTTTTAAACTAATAGTAAAAAAAGAATGGCACATAAATGTCCTCGCATTGGTAGCAAGATGCAAAAAGATGTACAGTACAGTAATGTGAGCTGCTGAGACATGCACTCAAACTGAAAAAAATGAATGGATTTAGAAACAGCTTGAAAACAAATGAAGTGGATGAGGCAAAAATATTACATTGACCTTTTGCTTTGACTGTTTTGTGTCATGAAATAGTAAAGGGTGAAATTTCTGATCAATGCTGTCAAGTTATGATTTTATAAGTATTCCAGTACTTAACAACACATTGAAAATATTTTGCAGCAGGGGAGACCCAAATAGGGTTGGTAAGTGGGATTAGAGTCCTGATGGTTTTCCTTGTTACAGCTGGCATCTGCAACAGTGGGGCTCTTCCTGCATGTTTGAAATTCCTCAGCAGGCTGATCATGACAGATCAGTTTGCTGGGTGGTGTAGATCAAAGGGAAGAGCTGACCCATGATTGGGTCGGCTTTTCCTTTTCAAGTACAGGAAGTTTCCAGGATGTTTCTGCCCAGCAAGCCAAACTGTGCCATGATCAACCTGGTTGATGATTGGTGCGGCACTGCTGTGCCCCTTGCAGACCTCTCTACATTGGACTGACAGTGTCATACCCCACAAAAGGCACTCTCATGTCAAGATGTTTGCTTGCGAACATAAAAATTGGCAAACTTGATACCTTTAGTGGTGGAATTAGCTACTTAGAATTTTACTGGAACACAGTACTTCCCCTGTAAAAAGGAAATGCATCTTGATATATGTAAAACAATTTAATACAGTGTATCCATTCTTACACTTCAAGAGCCCATTTAAATGATAAGGAAGGGATGAAATTGAAAGCAAACTGGGTTAAGGGAGTATTTTTTCCACTGGTACAACACAAAAGCAGAGGAGTGGCTATATTAATAAGTAAAAAAACTGGGTTTTAAATGTATTGCACACACAATGTAAGGACAAGGAGGGTAGGATCTTAATGGTTAAGTGTTTAATATTAGGAAATTACCATATTTTATTATCTCTGCATGCTCCTTTTACAGCCCAGCAATATTTTTTGTGAAAAGATTGCCAAGGGTTGAATAAATCAGGGTAATGGTGCTTTGATTTTTTGGGGGAGATTTGAATGTTTGCCAAAACCCAGAAGTAGACAAGATTTCTAGAGCCACTGACAATGATAGAAATGTTTCTAGGCTATACAAAAATGTTTTGCAGAATTATCCATTAGTAGATGTATTGAGATACAAATACCCAAACAATAAACAATATGCCCTTTTATTTCAACCCAATAGAAACATCTTTGAGATTACATTATTTGTTTATGTTCAAATTTCCTGTGCAAAAATGTTTCCACTATTGACATTAACAATATTCATATTTTAGATCATGCAATAGTCCAAGCCTCCTTTATTCCCATGAAGGTTAAACAAAATACCACAATGGAGGTTTGATAATGTTCTTTTAAGGCAGGCAGACTTTGTAGATCACATTACTGCTATGATACAAGAATTAGAAGTTTAAACACATTAGCAATTTAAACATCATAAAAAGGACAGACCTTGAAATAATCATGGAGGAAAAACAGATAGACCTGGCTGCTATAACAGAAACATAGTGGAGTGACAGCTCGGGCTGGAATATGAATATGCCTGGTTTCAAGGTGTTTTGGAAGGAGAGGTGGGGGTGTAGCCCTGTACATAAGGGATGATATATCCTATAGATCCCTTGACACACATATGCAAATGCAGATTAAAAATGAGACTTTATGGGTGGAAGTTTTAAGTTTAAACCAGAAAAAAAATACTAGTGGGGGTATGCTATAGACCATCAGATACCCAAATGCAGGACCACATGATCTTGCTTCAAAATATGACAGATACTATAAAAAATAAGGATGTATTATTAATCATGGGTGATTTGAACTTACCAGGAATCAGCTGGGATCTGCTC
This sequence comes from Neoceratodus forsteri, assembly GCA_016271365.2. Taxonomy (NCBI): domain Eukaryota; kingdom Metazoa; phylum Chordata; order Ceratodontiformes; family Ceratodontidae; genus Neoceratodus; species Neoceratodus forsteri. Next base: position 1,610,504,430 of record CM057450.1, on the reverse strand, counting down.
ACAATGTCAAACACCCAGGGACAATTTTTCCTTGGTTTTACATCTTTAAATGGCTTAAATCAGGTAATAGATGTACCAACCAGAGAAAACAACATATTAAGCTTGACAATAACAAACGGGGTGGAAGGAATACAAAATATTGAAGTGCTAGAACCAGTACTAAATAGTGACCACAATATGATAATGATGAATTTGAATGTTAGACGAAAAAAAAAGTACAACTGGAAAAACGATTATAAAAAATTATAATAAAGCTGATTTTGCTGCAGTCAGGAGGGAATTAGAGCTGTGTGAATGGGACTATTGCAAACCTAACACCATTGAACTTTGGCTAAGGATTAAAAATAAAATCCATGAATTGGAGAATATATATGTGCCTACTAAACCTCTTTACAACAATAGGGGTAAGGTCCCCTTGTGATATACAGCAAACATTAAGAGGCAGCTAAGGAAAAAGAGAAAAGCATATAACACTATGAAAAGGGACAAAAAACAATACAACATTAATAATTATAGAAAATGTTTAAAAATAAGCAAAAATATGATAAAGTTTGAAAAAAAAAACAGAATTTCGATAGGCTCACGTAAAGGACAATGGAAAGTCTTCCTTTGCTTACACAAACAAGGCTGTAGATAGAACAGTGGTCCTATTGAAGATGGAGAAAATGAAATTACAGATCCAAATAGGCAAGAGAGGATATTCAACAAATACTTCTGTTCTGTGTATGCCAAAGAAGTACTGCAACAAGATCTAAGGCATGATTTACACGACAGGAAATCCAAACAAAATCCTGGGATGGAGAACATCACAATCACACATACAGATATAATAATTCAACAAAGTAAAATAAACACTGCAAAATCCACAAGACCAGATATAATTCATCCCAGATTAATAAAGGAGATAAGCTCTTGGTTAGTCGAACACTTACTGAAACATTATAATGTGTCTATTGAGTCAGGAGATGTACCAGAGGACTGAAAAACTGCCTTGGTAGTTCTGATTTCTAAGAAAGGCAACAAAGGTTCTGTACAGTATCAAACTATAGGACCATAAGTTTAATTTCTATTCTGGGGAAAATTATGGAAGCAATTGTTAAAGATAAGCTAAAAGAAGAATTGGACAGACTAGAATTCTGGGATGAGACAGCACAGATTTAAAAAACAGATCGTGCTTCACAAAAGCTTTAGTTTTCTATGACAGGGTCAGTCAGGGCCTCGATAATAACATACCAGTGGATGTTGTCTTCCTTGATTTCCAGAAGGCCTTTGATAAGGTTCAACACATATTCTGATTAAGAAACTAATGGATTATAGCATCAACACTAACCTGCTCAACTGGATAATAACTTGGTTGACTGGAAGGACGAGAATAAAGGGAGAGCTGCCAGAACTGGGGGAGGCGACTAGTGGAGTGCCGTAGGGTTCAGTCCAGGGATCCAAGCTGTTCTCCTCCTTTGTATCAGACATGAATCCAGGAATTAAAAACTGGATTATAACATTTACGGATGATACTAAGGTTGGAACAGAGGTAGAAACCAAGGAACAGGTTAATAGTCTTAGAAAAGACCTGAAGACATTGGAGGGTTGGGCTTTGAAAAATGGAATGCCATTCAACATTGAAAAAATGTGTAGTAATACACCTTGGTACAAGAAACACCAAAAACACCTACACCCTAAATGACATAGGGTTAAGAAGTGTGGAGTGTGAAAGAGACCTAGGATTAAGAAAACAAAATCATAGGATGTATAAAAAAAGGCCTAGACACAAATATTGCATACTTCCCCTGTCAAAGTGTATGTAAGACCCCAGCTGGACTACTGCATCCCCATTTGGAATCCTTACCTGAGAAGGGATATTGCTAATTGGAAAGGGTCCAACAGAGGGCTATACAAATTATACAGTGGCTAAGTGGGGTGCCCTATGAGCATGGATTGAAACAGCTAGGATTGTACCCACTGGAGTTAAGACAGAAGAGAGGAAGGGAAACTCTTGGAAATGTACAAAATATTAGGGGATAATCAACTAATGGAACTCCTTGGTTTAGAGCTGAATAATAAAAATACAGCACTTATAAGTCACAAGTGGGGCTCACAACAAAGCACTGACTGTTGCTGCTGTTTACATTCCTCCAAAAGAACAAGGTAAAGGCCTCAGCTCAGTCTTGGACCTCATCCGTGCCCAACCCCCTGACTTGGAGTCGATCCTAATGGGTAATTTTAACATCAATTGGCTAGCCGCTGACATGTGGGGCCTCAAAGATGCCATCTCAGCAGCCAACCTGGCACAGCTGGTAGTCTCACCCACCAGACATAATTATAAAACTGGTGCAAGCACTCTCCTGGACTGGATACTGACCAGCCATCCCTCCCACATCTCGGATGTTTCTGTCCTTCCAGATACACTAAGTGACCATTCCCCAGTCATCTGTGAATGGTCGAATAAATTCTTCAAGCCCCCCTCTAAATTAATGAATAGTAGAGTCCTCTCACGTGGTCAGTTGAAACACCTCGAATCCCACCTCTGACAGCTCGACTGGTCTCCTATATTCAAAGCTTCTAATGTCAACTCTGCCTTGGATTTCTTCATCAACTCCTTCATTGCTGCCTGTGACACCTATGCCCCTTTCAAAAGGTGTAAAATCAAATGCCTTTGAAATCCTTGGCTCTCCACTGAACTACTTACGGATCTGAAAGCAAGGGAACTCCTCTGGCTTCGGGCATGGGCCACTGGCAATCAAGCCGATATTCAGAACTACAAACGGGCATGAAATGACTGCACTAAATCAATCCACCAGACGAAACATGCATACTACAGAGATACCCTCACGAACACCTGGGAAAAAGGGAAATCCTTCTGGGACAATCTTAAAGAAGTAGCTGGGAAGCAGCCAAAAACCTCACCTACAATGTTGGTCATTGATGGTGGCATAACTCTCGACCCTACCACAATTGCAAATACTTTCAACACTGCGTTCTCTAACCTCAGTAGTGTTCTCCCTCTGGACTTCTTCAATGATAACCACCCTTCTTCTCCAACCCCCAGCCCACAACCCCCTCCCTCCAACCACCCACTGTTCTACTTTAAGGAAGTCAGGGCGCATGAGGTCCATAAATACATCTCTAATGTAATCACCAAATCCAGAACTAGTGAGGACTCACTTGACCTCAAGCTGGTGTCCCTCACCCTTGATGAAGTGCTACATCCATCTAACAAAAATTTTCAACCTCTCCCTCGCCCTCAGCCAGCTCCCAACAGATGGAAATCAGCCACAGTAACCCCAGTCCACAACAGTGGGGACAAGGACCTGCATGTGAACTACCGGCCTATCTCCATACTCCCCCCCCCGAAGGCCATTGAATGTATGGTATCTGACCAGCTAACGGAATATCTGGATAAACACAACATTCTTTGCCCCCAATAACATGGCTTCCATACAGGTCACAGTACTACATCGGCCTTCCTTGAATTCACCAGTGCTATCCACAGCTCATTGGACAACAGCCTCCTAACCGGTTCAGTCTTCTTAGACCTGACCAAGGCTTTTGACACTGTACATCATAAACTATTAATTGCACAGCTATGTTCTGCTGGGCTCTCACCTGAGTCCACTATCTGGTTCAAGAGCTCCTTGGAGAACCGCTTCCAAAGAGTGAAAATAGCTGATGTTCTCTCAGATGCACGTCCTGTTCACTCAGGAGTTCCTCAAGGCTCCATTCTTGGACCACTTCTTTTTAGCCTCTTTCTGAATGATCTTCCACAATCTTGTCCAGCACAAATCCTCCTTTCTGCTAACAATGTCGTCATCCTCTCCACTCACAAGGATCCAGACTACCTACAAAAGAATCTACAGCTTGCCTTCACCTCGATTGAAACTTGGTTTAGTACAGATAAATTGGTTCTCAACTATAAAAAAAAACAAGTCCATGCTTTTCTGCAGCCCGCACAATAAACACAGACTCAGTCCCATCATGATCAAAAACTGCCTTGGTGCAACCCTCGAACAGGTTCAATCCTTTAAATATCTAGGAGTTACCATTAATTGTAACCTATCATATGTTATGCACATTGGCAACATTGCCAAGGCTGCCAACATTTGCATTGGCCTACTCTTCAGGCACAGGCAATGCCTTACCTCAGATGCTGTAAGAACTGCAGTACAGAGCTCAGTAATCTCAGTAATCGACTACGGCCTAATCATCTACGGCTATGCCTCTGCCACTGCCCTCAGGTGCATATCCATTGCACTAAAAAAAGCTTGCCATCTCATTACCAGCGCCAGTTGCCTCACCCACATATGTGATCTCTATGCACAGACTGGGTGGCTTCAACTTTTAAACCAGATCAAGTACCAATCCTGCCTTATGGCAAAGAAAATAACACTAGGCCTTGCTCCCCCAGGTGTCCAAGCTCTCCTTTGCCCAGCGCGGACTACTCGCATCACCAGGGACTCTGGGAGGGGTTGTCACATGAGGCAACAGACCGAGTGCCAACAACCACCCAGACATGGATTAATTGCCCCAGTGATCCACGACTCTGGAATGGATTAATCCGCTTATAACATGGCCACCTCGCCCGCTACCAGATATACACTGCACTTGGTTAATTATACCTCGCCTATTAACACATACTCATGGCACTTGCTTAATTATTATTTCTTTTTTTATTTATTTCAGATTTCCGGAAAAAACCTTGCAGCAGGATGCTCTTTTTCGAAGGTTCCACGTCAGCAAATGAAAGACAATACAAAGAGTAAACAACACAGATTACATTTCTTATATACATTTTGACATAGGCCAAGGAGGTTACACAGTGGCAGAACCTAAAACTTAAGAAACAAATTACAGTCATATACGTCAATGAACACCTTGGCACATTGAAGGTCCCTTCATGAGCATACATACTTTAGAGAAGAACAGCCTAGGGGTTAGGCATTGTCAAGGTAGCAAAGGAAAGGGATAGGCATAAGGAGATGTATAGGGTGGGGACAAAAGTGAGAGCATGGGAGTGTGGGAAGTAGTATAGGATACCGGTGGAGGAGAAAGAGGTGGTTGGTTAGGAGTAAGCAAAGAGAGTGACAGGTGGCAAAAATAGTGGAAGCAAAAAGGAGCCAGTAAACACAGCAGTAAGTGGCCTGTGGCAATAAGTGCGGCTATTCCCTGTGGGGACAGTGCAAACAAAGGAGGCAATTCAGAGGCATAAGTTCATAGCCTGAGGTGGGGAGCATAGTGAGAGCAGCGGAAAAACTGTGGCACAGGCCTATGGTCAGGTCCCAAATCTGCAATCACAAGATCCAATTACAGTGAGGTAGTGCTGCAATTCAGTTTTGAAGGAGGTGAGGTTGTCAGTGTTAAGTATGGTCGTAGGGACCTTGTTTAACCAGAGTGGGGCTCTGTACATAAAGGATCTTTACCCAAGAAAGGTTTTCCTGTGGGGAACAGAGAGTGAACTCCTAGCCATACCCCTTGTCTGATAGCTAGAGTGATTCACTTGCAAAAAGTCCCTAATACAAGGTGGAGTTTTCCCAAGAAGTGTTTTTTTTGCCCAGAAGGCACATTTGTTACCTAATCCTATTGTTCAAGTTCAGCCACTTAGTTTGTTCAAAGAGTGAACAAGAGTGAGTTAGATTATCTGCCCCTAAGGTAAGTCTGCATGCTTTGTGGAGGGCTGTCACTACCAGCTTGAGTGCACTGTCAGTTGCTGCCCCATATACAACCAGGCCGTAATTGATGAGTGACAGGATAGAGCTAGAGACACAGTTTTAGGACAGATGGTGTTAGGAATTGTTTGTGACAGTGTAAGATCCCCAGTTTGATATTGACGGCTTTTACTACAAGGTCAATATGTTGTGAGAAGGAGAGGGTATCATCAATAGTAATCCCAAGGTACTTAAAGGAGTAGACCTGTTCCAGGGGAGCATCTTTATTATTGAGAGTAGTCAGGACAGGGCACGTTTTCTTGTACTGGTGGCTGGAAATCAACATAGTCTTAGTCATCTTATAATTAAGAAGCAGTTTTTGTGAACTAAACCAGTCCTCCAGATGGCCGAAGGTAGATTGTAATTCTTTCTGAAGATGACAAGGCTGTATGCTGCTACTCAGAGTGACAGCATCATCAGCGTAAAGAATTATGTTACTCCTGCAGTCATCAGGGAGGTTATTCAGAAATAAGCTAAACAGTAAAGGACCTAAACTGGATCCTTGAGGGACCCCTAATGTAACTTCCCTGGAGGTAGGGGTAGTTGATCCAACTTTGACACTCTGGGATCTATGAGACAGGTAGTCCTTAAACCACTGGGCTACTTCTGAGAACAGTCCCAGAGACAGCAATTGCTCAAGTAGGATAGGATGGTTGACAATGTCAAGGGCCTTAGTGAGATCTATAAAAATAGATCCCACTAACTTGCCACCATCCAGTGCCTTGTGCACATAGTCAGAAAATTTCTCCAAGGCAGTAGCCTTGCTCTAGTTCTTCCAAAAGCCATGCTGCTGAGGACATTGGAGGTCATACTTCTGGAGGTAATTCGTGATTTGATCTGCAGTGATTCTTTCCAGTGCTTTAGAGAGGGGTGAAAGTATAGAAATGGGATGATAACTGGCAGTGCTGGAGCGATCCCCACTTTTGAAAACTGGGGTCACTGGTTCCTGTTTCCAGACCATTGGTAATTTCGCCAAGGCAAGTGATTTATTGAAGATTTTAGAAATTGGACCTATTACTTTGTCTAGTGCTACTGCAACTATCTTCATGTCAATATTGTTACTGCCAAGTCTAGTCTTCCCCAGGACCTTTAGGGCATACGTTTTAGCCTCCTTGACAATGACACGTTTGAAGTAGAAGTTACGATGATTGAGGTTGGTTCTTGATGATAGCTGGGCAAGTTTAGCAGGGTCAAGGTAGTCTGGTGGGAGAATGGAGCTTAGATCTGTAAATGCAGAGTTAAATGCTTTGGCGATGATCTGGGGGTCCACTGTGGGGGTACCATTAAGGTTGAACATCGTCAGGTGTTTTCTATCATCCTTCCCAAGTAGGTCCTTTATGTTTTCCTAGAATATATTTCCATTACCCCAATTCTTGTCCATCTGTTCTTTATAAAGTTTCACTTTAGCGAGCCTTGTGAGGTTTGTTCATCTATTTCGAGTGGCCTTGTACTTCTGATAGTCAGCACTGCTGCCTGTACACCCGGCCTTGCACCAAAGGTTATCCCTTGTTATTATTGTTGTTTATTGTTATTAAAAAACAGCAAACAGCAATGGACAACACTTAACATTGTACTCTGACTACTCCACTCGGTAGGGTGCAAGTACTCCCACAGCAGTGAGCAACATAGCATTGAGCAATTATGTCAAAACAAATGAGAGACACAGAGCAGAATACCAACATTCTCCTAGGAATGAATCATGGTGCACAAACCTGTGGTTACAGTTACAGTGGTAATATACTGAGGATAGCCGCACACCTCCCAGGATCTCAGCAGACAATTGTGAAGAGAAAGATTGCTGGTTGGGGAGCCAGAAGGAAGATAAGAGCATTGTAAGAGAGCAGGCTCAAGGGAGAAGGCTGCTTTGCTGGAGTGCGCGATGGCTGAAAGTGCAGGTCGGTGACACTGTTAGCGGCAATTGTGGAGATAGCACAGTTGCCCAAAAGAACCATCCCAATCCTTAAATAATACACACCACATCAAAGTTGTTGTTTTTGGCAGAAAGGACGATTTTACTCGACAATGCATTCACCAAACAATACATATAAAATCTCCACACCATGCAAAATACAATGGAAATAATACACAGTAGTACAAAATGTTAATACAAAGATATTACAGAAATAAAGCACAATCAGAAAACCATACAGATAATAGAGTATTCTCTAGGGACAGCAGATGCATTCAATCATGAATTGAAATTGAATAACCAAACCAGCCCTAGGTCAAAGAAAACCTGGCAAACCCCCACCGGGCCAGCCAGTCCTTTGACGAGCCTGGCTTGATGGAATAGAGACCGCTAGGTCACAGCCATGCAGTGCAGCCCTCACCAAGCCCCACTGCCTGATCATTGCCCCCCACAGTCCTGTTTCATCCAACCTTGTGTTATTTATCAGAGTAGGCCCTCACTGGGCCACCACTATCTACAAAATAGTGCCATATTTAACTCTGGAAACCGAATCGTCTGCCACCCAACTATAAATCTCACCATTTGACCCATCGGAAACAAAGAAGGGTGGGAGGGCTTTGTTGTTCCCTCAAGTGGTGTCCAGACAGAAAGAGGAAGATTCCTCTACTGTCTGGACTTTAGTAGCCTGGCCTGTGCCCCTCCCTTCCCCCAGGCTATTCTGGCCCATCTCTGGTCAGGGCAAAGTCCATTGGCCACCACCATCCCCAAGTAGTACCTGGGAAGGTGGTGTGCAGGGATTGGTTCTCAGGTCACTGGGCAAGAGACCTCCCAGAGATAGCTGGAAGGGGCTATGCCCAGAAGAACCATCTCAATTCCTAAATAATACACACCACACCAAAGTTGTTATTTTTGGTGGAAAGGCCGATTTTACTCGACAATGCATTCACCAAACAATACATTTAAAATCTCCATACTTCATGCAAAATACAATTGAAATAATACACAATAGTACAAAATGTTAATACAAAGATATTACGGAAATAAAGCATAATCAGGAAACCCTACAGGTAATAGAGTATTCTCTAGGGGCAGCAGATGCATTCAAGCACAAATTGAAATTTACTAACAAAACCAGCCCTAGGCCAAAGGAAACCTGGCAAACCCCCACCAGGCCAGCTAGTCCTTTGATGAGCCTGGTTTGAGGGAATAGAGACCACTAGGCCATAGCCGTGCAGTGCAGCCCTCACCGGGCCCCACCGCTTGACCATTGCCCCCCACAATTCTGTTCCATCCAACCTTGTGTTATTTAATGGAGTAGACCCTCACTGGACCACCCTTATCCACAAAATAGTACCATATTAATTCTGTAAACCGAATCTTCCGCTGCCCAACTATAAATCCACACCCCTTTGACCTGTCGAAACTATGGGAGGGTGGGAGGGTTTTGTTGCTCCCTTAGGTGGTGTCCAAACAGAAAGAGGAAGATTCCTCTGCTGTCTGGACTTTAGTAGCCTGGCCTGTGCCCCTCTCTTCTCCCAGGCTATTCTGGCCCATCTCTGGTCAGGGCAAAGGCCATTGGCCATCACCATCCCCAAGTAGTACCTGGGAAGGTGGTGGCCATAAAGCTTTGGTACCCAGGTCACTGGCAAGAGACCTCCTGGAAATAGCTGGGAGGGGCCATACCCAAAAGAACCATCCTAATCCCTAAATAATACACACCACACCAAAGCTGTTGTTTTTGGTGGAAAGGCCGATTTTACTCGACAATGCAGTCACCAAACAATACATATAAAGTCTCCACACTTTATGCAAAATATAATTGAAATAATACACAATAGTACAAAATGTTAATACAAAGATATTATGGAAATAAAGCATAATCAGAAAACCATACAGATAATAGAGTATTCCCTAGGGGAAGTAGAAGCATTCTGTTACGGATCAAAATTTACTAACCAAACCAGCCCTAGGCCAAAGAAAACCTGGCAAACCCCCACCAGGTCAGCCAGTCCTTTGATGAGCATGGCTTGATGGAATAGAGACCACTAGCCACAGACATGCAGTGCAGCCCTCACCAGGCCCCACCACCTTACCATTGCCCCCACAGTCCTGTTCCATCCAAACTTGTGTTATTTAGAAAAGTAGGCCCTCACCGGACCACCCCATCTGTAAAATAGTAACATTTAATTCTGTAAACTGAATTGTCCACCATAAGAGCCATAATGTAGGTACACATCTCCCGAAATGCCCCAGGAGAATACTCTATATACATTTCTCCAGTACAGTTTGTATGCTGTTATTGAAAAGCACCTGCCCTACATCAGACAGGTGCACATCATCTGCATCGAAGAATGCATCATAATCAGGTAAAATGTCCTGATGCCCAGTCACCAGAATTCCTCTATCCTAGCAGAACTAAGACACTTTCTGGTTAACTTCCTAGTGGACTTTTCCACAGTGGTCTGGCCGCCAGTCCCCTTTTCCAATCCATCCGAGGTACTATCCTAGACCAAGCCAACCTGGTGTTGGGCATGTGTTGGTTAATCCAGCTCAAGTCTATCATAATACCTTGGATGACATCGATGGAGGACAGGTGGCCCAGATCATGACCCCCCAAATGTATAATCATATTCTGTGGTGGGTTACTGATCAAGCCCAAGTTTCTCAGTGTTGGTATCAGATTGGCCCATTTCATGCCCCCTATTCCACACCATTGGACTCTTGCCTAGTTGATCCCTTTGACCTTTATGAGCTGCCCACTCAGACGCCCTCTCAACAAAGGAATGGCTGATCAAGTAAAAAGTTCAGGCTGTAGGCAGTGCACCTGTAAAATTAATCACAGACGTTAATGTCAGGCATCCCTTGGAGTGCCTTGGACTGCTGCCCTTTCTGCCCATTGTGGCCTCACATACCTTTTGTACACCCTAGACTGCCATCTCCCAGTTGTTTTTATCCTGTCCTTTGGGCAGCCCAGTCTGGCTGCTTCCATAGCTGCTCCAATCCTAAATTAATGTGTATTAAAATACTGAGGGTCCCTACCTGTGGCCCTAATTCCCTTTCTTAGTATTGCAGAAAACTGGTATCTAGTGACTGGTTTTCCATCTGCATGGACAAAGAATGAACCCTGCTTCTTCTTCCTCTGCCCCATGTACTCCACCATCATGTCCCAGGGGCAGAAACCTAACCCTGATGCCCTGTGTAGCTTGATGACCTTGGTGGATCCTAACTGCGATGTCTTGGATTGGCGTAAAATTATCTCTAAACTATCTTGTTTTACTGAAACATTACCCCATTGCAAATTATGCACTGCCTATAGTGTGCTCTTCTCCACCAATTCTGATACTCTGAAAGCCCCAAAGAATGCACATCCAAACAGAGCCTTAAGCAGTGTCGTTTCATCCCCAGACCAGAAAATTTGTGGTAGAACCGCCATTATTTCCCCCAACAACCTGTGATCGGCTTCCTCTGATTTTGTCTGTACCCCCAAATCCTTGCTCAAGTTTGTATCATCTTTCTTATGATGAATGAACCTGTCACATCCTGGAGGCCGTGCATCTTTACCAGAAAGGCCATTCTGGACAAGTGACTACGTATGTATGCGGGTGCCCTGCCCTTGTCTATCATATGGTGCACAAAATGTTGAACCTTAAGTGGGTGCTTCAGTGCCTCATAACCCTTGTCCCTGTCCCCACAGCAATCCCAGAATGCATTCAGGTGAGCCCTATACTTACTCCAAGTTCCCGGGGCCAGAGAGTGTCGCACCAAATCAGCTGTTCTTGCATCACTACTTGCCACAGAATATCCAGCACTTGGGCTGGTGTTTTCTCCACAGCAGGGGCCATCTCCCAGAAGTGCTCGACCTGCAATCAGACAGGCATCTGCAATTACATTCAATGTCTCTGAACATGTTTTGCTCTGAATGTAATATTGAGCTAAAGGTGTCGAAGGATGAATAGCCTCAGCAACCTCATTACTTCCTTGGAGTTGGAAGACTGAGCATTTAGTATCTCAACCACCCCATATTGTCCGACTGGAAAAGCACCTTCTTGTCCTTAAGTCTGTCCCCCCATACAAATGTGGCTGCCATGATGGGAAAAAAAACTCCAACAAAGTAATATTCTTTAACAAGGCAACCTCCCGCCAGCTGTCATCCCATGGGCCCACAAACCACAAGCCCTGAACATATGTTCCATACCCAATACTTAAGGCTGTATCCATGACCATATGTCAGTTGTGCTTGAATAGGAACCCTGATTGCCATACAGACACCCATTAAAATGCTGTAGAAAAATGTCCCATACTGCCAAGTCTGCATGCATTTCAGCCGTCACTCTGATGTGATGGTGTGGCTGAAGCGCACCTCAGGTTGCCAGTGTTAACCACTTTATGAAAGGCTGCCCAGGCACTATTGCCTTACAGAAAAAGTTCAGGTGGCTGATCAATGATTGCAGGGTCTTAAGCATGACCTTCGCCTCCCCCACTAGCTGACCAAGCTTCTCCACCTTATTGTCTGGGAACCAAGATACCATCTCCTCTGAATCCAACTTGATTCCGAGGTACGTGAGCTTGGTTACCAGGCCCTCTGTCTTTTCATGTGCCAAAAGCACACTGAACCACCCCTTTAAAGCTGAGAATGAACAGAGTGTTTTCCTGCACTCTGCGAGCCAGGTGAGCCCATGAAATGGTAGTCATCTAGGTAGTGAGTTATCTTGATACCACAGTACTGTCTTGTTGCCCATTCCAAAAACCTGCTGAAAGCCTGAAAGGCTGCACATGAAACTGATCAACCCATGGCTCTGGACATGGACATGTCATAACAGAATTTGTCTCCAAACAAAAAGTCTAACAGATCGTATTCCAATGGACTAACCGGTAGGAGGCAAAAAGTCGACTTTATGTCACTTTTCTCCAAAAGATCCCCCTTTCCACTCTGTTGTGTGAGCCTAACTCTGTATCAAAGGGTGCATATGACACTGCGCTATCTTCTGCATTGATGAAATCATTCACCGATGACCCTTTGGGATAGGACAAACGGTGTATCAACCTGAACTCTCCCGAGGTCTTCTTTGGTACTACCCCCAGTAGAGAAATCTTTAACAGGTCAAACGGTAGTTCTGCAAAAGATCCTGCCACCCTACCAGCCTCCACCTCTTTGGTGATCTTCAATGCCACAACCTGTTTTAGTGTGGCCACTGACTTTAAATTGCGAGCCCTGGTGGATACCTGGTGACCCTGGTTGTGGTACCTGCAATGAGACTCACTGCTTAGGTGTAGTTTTAACCCTTTCTTGTACCCCTCAAGAGAGGTGCAGTTCTAGAGCGTCAAGTCTTGGAGAAACCTTCAGCCAGATAAAATGCATCTTTTCTACAGGGGTAGCGGTCAAGCCAAGGGATAATGTTATCAATTCTTAGTGGGGACTTTGCCAGTCTTCTTGGTGGGTCTGTCCCCTTGCTTGCCCTCTGCCTACTGACCTTCTCCTGTTCTAAGGCTACCCCCACTTTGGTAGGCATGGGCTTTGTGCTTACCCTCACAACTACTGCATTCATGATTGAACTTGTAGTATTCTCAAAAACATTTTGACATCATAAACACCATAACCAAGATGGTCCTGCACTGCCTTTGTGGTCTTGAGAGAGCCACACTACACTACAAGGTAGTGAGATGGTCTGGGATTGCCTCTGTGGCCTTGAGAAAGTCACACTATACTACAAGGCAATAAGATGGGCCAGGGCTACCTTTGTGGTCTTGAGCAAGTCACACTACACTACAAGGCAATGAGATAGCAATTGAGAGATATTGGAATAGCTATTATTCAAAATAATAATACAAAAGAAAATTGTCTTGCTGTGTATTTCTTGGGCAACTTTCTGAAAATCTGGTGTTTTACTGGTGGTTCAGCATTTTCCTCCCCCAACCCCCATTTTGCTTACCGGTGTGCTGCTCTTCAGTTGTGTTACCGCTCTTCTTTTTATTTAAATTTTGGTAAGCGGGTAGGCCCACTGAGGCTTTGACAGTCCCTTTTTCAGGGGCAACCCAGGATTAGTTACATGTACCTAGAGGGGAAAAGAAAACCAATGCTTTTGATTTGTACTACAGTATATGGTACATTGATCATGTATACGTGTCGCAGAGATAGACATTCCTACAATTGACATAGGCGAGTTTACATATGAACAACCTTGTTAGTTACACACATTCATGAGTAGCTAGTAGACATAAGTGCAGTTCAGTACATTATGTCCTTCCTTACTGTTCCTCCTTCCCTTTTTGTCTGTATTTACGTGAGGCATGCCCCTTTAGCAGAGGTGTCTTTATGGGTTGTGGTACCTGCAATGAGACTCACTGCTTAGGTGTAGTTTTAACCCTTTCTTGTACCCCTCAAGAGAGGTGCAGTTCTAGAGTGTCAAGTCTTGTTTCATTTGGGGTCCCATAAAAGTTTGCTGTTCTGAATCTGGTAGTCATCTTCAATCCAGTATACTGTGAAACAGGATATTGCCTTTCAGTTACATGTACAGTATGTAATCTCATTTTTCAAGCTCGACAAAGCCCCCATTATATACTGTTCCCTGATGTCAAGACAGCCATCAGTTTGGAACTCATTGGCTAACACTATTTCTCACATCATAGTTTCATCATGCCTCCCTGATCCCCTGCATCTGATTTGTCTACTCATTAATCCCAAGCTTGTGATAGTCACAGTTCTTTGCCATGCCTACTGTACCTGTCCCTCTACTGTATAAATACTGTGCATTTTTATGGTGTGTGAACTCATCTTTTGGAGGAGATTTGCAGATCAAGAAACCACTACCTTTAGACTACTACTATGACCAAGAAGCTGGATGAGAGACAGCAATACCATCCATGAAATGCGCAAAAATGGGACTCCAGTGCTGGATATACAGAACTACCTTGTAGTGGCTAGAATTACAATTTATTTCTCTGCCATCTAACACATTCAACCACATAAAGAACATCCACCCAAGGTGACAGTGTGCACTAGGTGGGCATCTTTGACATTATAAGCACCATAAGCATGATGGTCCAGTGCTGCTTCTGTGGCCTTGAGTGAGCCACACTACACTACAAGGTAATGAGATGGTCAGGGGTTGCCTCTATGGCTTTGAGCAAGTCACACTACACTACAAGGCAATGAGATGGGCCAGGACTGCCTTTGTGGCCTTGAGGAAGTCACATTACAGTACACTACAAGACAATGAGATGGTCTAGGGCAGCCTCTGTGGCCTTGAATCAAAAATACATGGCAATGAATGCTAAAATTGCATTATTCAAGAAATTTTTGGAACATGAAAGCACATCATTAACTAATATCACAGCACAACTATGTCCCTTCAGGAATATACTGACTTTATCCATAAAGCATTAAAACGTGGACACCTAGTTAGGTCTATGTACATAAACCTAACCAAGGCATTTGACATAGTCAACCATGCCCTCCTTGTTGAATCTCTTCCAGCTATAGGTCTCTCCCAGGATGCTGCCTCCTGGTTTGCTAATGACCTTTATGGAAGGATACAGCAGGTAAAGATCAACAACACTCTATCCTCCAGTCTTCCAGTTCAGTCAGCAGTTCCCCAGGGTTCAATCCTGGGGCCCCTCCTCTTTAGCTTATTTCTTAATACTCTCCCTGCTGCCTGCTCCAGGCATATGTTGTTATATGCTGACAATGCCGTAATTTACTGCAGCCACCATGACCTCACCTCTCTACAACAGGATCACCAAAAATTCTTCTCTGAATCAGAAGCCTGGTTTACCAGTCAAAAACTCATGATAAATTCTAAGAAAACGAAAACTATGGTATTCTCACACCATCAGAACAAACACAAGGGCATTCCCTAAACATTCTTAACTGCCAGCTATCCCCACTGGACAGGTTCACAGTTTTAAATATCTCAGCATCACACTTGACTCCCCCCTCTCCTTCCATGTGCATCTAAACCTAGTCAGTACCACTATAAACACCAGAATTGGCTTCCTATACAGACAAAGATTGTGCATGCCCCCAGATGTCCTCCAACTGGCTATAACCTGCTCTGTCTTGTCAATAGTCAGTTATGGTATTGTAATCTATGGGTCAGCTGCTGACACAGCAATCCGTAGGATAAAGGTTATCATGAACAAGGCTAGTTGACTCATGGCTGGTTGCAACAGGTTCACTCACTCCTGTGACCTCTACCAGCAGACAAACTGGCTTAACTTTGAGGGACAGCTTAAATATCATACTAGCCTGCTAGCCAAAAAGATTGCCACTTGGCTCTCCTGACTGGGGTTTCTACACCTTCTTACTCTTGCCCCCATAAATCGAGCTACTAGAAGTTCCTCTAAAGCATCCCTTCTAGTCCCCCAATGTAGGATGACCCTGGGGCAGAGGGCTTGTATGTACAGGGCTCCCCTTCGGTTGAATACCCTGCCTGGGGTAGTCTCCGCTAATGTCAAACTAGACCCTTTCAAAGTGAATCTTAGAGAGCATCTTCTTTCCTCCTGTCTCTGTGACTGCTTCTTGCCCCCGTCCCCAACCTTCCCATACCCCCTACTGACAAACAATGTCTCCTCTGACTGCTCCAGCCCCTCCCACCTCTCCTTCTCTACCCCTCCCTCTGCATTCTACCTCCTACCCCCACCCCATCCTTCTCTCTGCTCTTTCTACCTACTTTGCCTGTATATCCATTGCTATTCAATTCTGTGTTTTTTCACCTTTCTATGAATTGCTTGTTGTTTATGTGCACTTGATAACTAATGTTATATTATTATGTTTCCTATATATGTTCATTTAATTGTTTGTTATCTCTGATTCTGTAAATGAGTCTCTGACTCAAAGGTTTGTACTTCCGAAATTTCAATAAACAAATAAATAAATAAGATATGCATTAATGTCTTTTGCAGTGAGAATTCCCAAATTGTAGATCAGCTAACAATGGAGGAAGAGGAGAATAGTGCAGCAGAGATCCATCAGAAACTGTCAAAATGAAGGTACTCAGTATCCGAATCATCAAGCAGATGAATGTGATGCCAAAGTGGATGGAGTTATGGCAGAACATGATAAGTACAATGCTGTACCCCCTGCATGTATGTAATCAATTTTCTGGGGCATGTATACCACAAAAGCAATTTACAGCTTGCATATTTTTGTAAACTTTTCATGTTTTGTTTATCTGGTGACCTATAAGAATCTATAGATGCCCTCAACACCAAGCTCTGCCCCAAACTTGGTGCTCTATACCACAACAAGGATTGCTTCCCACCTCTATCCACCAAGAGCTGGTCTGGAAATAGATTCTCCCCATTTTCGACTACACTGATGGAGTCTATAGCTCTGCTTCCTCCTCCTCTCTCACCAGACTGGATACCCTCTGCAATGCCTTCTGTCATTTTGCCACTAACATTCTTCACCGCATACACCATTGTTCACTATACTCCTCTCTGTCTTTACTTCCCCTACCCTTATGTCACCAGACACACTGCTCTGTCTTCATTGCCAAATTGTGTTTTGGCTCACTTCCCACCTACCTATCCTCTCTTCTCTCCCCTCTAGCTGTCTCTGTCTATGGGTTATGTTCAGGAGTCTCATGCACCCTCTCCATTCCTCTCCCGCACTATAGTACTAATTAAGTGGCTTTCTCACACTGGTTCCCTGCTCTCTGGAACCAGCTTCCCTCTTCCCTTCAGCTCTCCCCTTCATCCTTTCTTTAAAATGCCTACTAAAGCTCTCTACTCAGCCATCATGCAATTGTAACCCTCCCCCTGAAAATGAATGAAAACCACAATCCTTCCTGTATTTGTACTTTGTAATTGGATTGGGCATTCTGGCTCTGTGGCCACACTAGCACTGTATTATTCTGCATCTATGACTGCACTTTTTCTATGTTGTAATATTTACCTGTGCTGTACTCCTTCCCCTGGGTTGCACCTGGAAATGAGCCTCAGCTCAGTGTGCCTATCCAGGTAACCAAAATTGTAAATAAATAAATACATTTTACCATATGGACTGCAGGTACAGTAATGTACTGTACCTAAAAAGAGCAAGATACTGACAGCCTCCCCCCCAACAGTATATGCCCTCTCATTCATAAGCCAACAAACATAAGCAGGCGGAACAAAGCAAGGCATGGATGGAAGAAAAATGAACAATCTGCAGACATTATTTTTACTGATAAGAGTACCATAGCAATGCAATCTTTTTCCCCCATGGCTTTCGAGAAAAAAGGATTTGTTGTACTGAGACCATGGCCCAAGCACCCCTTGAAAATACATGTCTGAGGTGCTAATCTCATGCCAAGGACCAGGGCTGATACTGCTGTTCAATGGCATCATGAAGGGTGATTTCTTCAAAGAGGAGATAGTGTCCAGTACACTGGCACCCTTTATGGAGCGAGTGTTTGCAGATGGGCATTGACTTTTCCAAGGTTTGATACAGTAATTGGCAGAACAATTTGCACTGACAGTTTCTCTGTGTTCATGGTGGGGATATACATCACAGTATTTCTATGTATCCTATGTATGTTCTTTCTCTTTCTCTTATACAGATAATGACCCAAAGCATGCAGCATCTGGGGTGTACGTAAATAAGAAGGGAACAAATTGGGTCAAGATGCCACTTGAATCACCAGACTTGAACCCAGTAGAGATGGTGTGACTTCAGATGAAGGACTACATTCAGAAGCGTGTTGAACCAAGGAACCATGCTCAGCTAATATGGGGCAGAAGACACTTTTGGAGGAGAGTGCTGAGAGTTGAAGGTTGTAGTAAATATATTGATCACATAGATAAAGTGATACCAGCCATTTGTTGTACCAAAAGTTGTGCCACTGCAATGTAAAAATAATAATAATAAAATTAAACTCATTTTTTCCAGCATTGTTTTTCTATTTTTTTGGATCCCACGTTTTTGCTTTGTTAGGATATAAAACCTAGCCTGACAGCATCCTGAGGTGTGGTCTCAGGTTTGCTAATGGAAGCTGTGAGGGATTGTTGTCAGAGACATCCAAGGTTAGTTTTGAATTATGAGGAACTACCAAATAGTAGCTCAGGTTATGTTGCAGTATCATGTCCCAATAGCAGCATCCAGAGGTGTGATTTCAGGTTTACTAATCTTGTCTGTGGGGGATGGGTGTCAAAGACATCAAAGGTAGGTTTAGAATTCTGAGGAACGACTGAATAGTAACCCAGGTTGTGTTGCACTGAAAGATTCCAACATCTAGCTGGGCAGCATCCTGTGGTATGATTTAAGGTTGGCTAATCATGTTTGTTGAGGTGGGGTGTCAAAGAAATCCAAGGTTGTAGGAATCATCATGAAGGATGCAGCAGACTGGAGGAAAAAGTACACCAAGAAATGTGTCCATGTCCCTAAAATCATCATCATCAAAGACCAGACTATTCCTCCTGCCTTTAAATGACTTTTGTAATGTGATTCAGTTAGGTATATACATTGGGACCCTGTGAAAACCATTCTCAATTTTAGTGGCATATTTTACTATTGGGGAGCTGTGGGCTCTGTCAGAGCCCTCAAAGGTATGTGTTTAGGGCAGGTGGGTACCTGTGTGTTTGCACTGCTCATCTGTGGCCATGCATGTACATGATTCACATTCCTGTCCTCTGTGTTCTTCTCTTGCAGGAGTATCATGGACCACTGAGATGTCTAGTTCTGGTAGAGCATGGGTACACTACCACCACCCCAAGGGCTCCTCAGAGGACTCCATGGAGGAAGATGTGGTATGGCAGAATGGATGTAATCCATAAGACCACATCTAATGTATATTTCTTCATTTTGTTTTATTTTTGTCAAAGATGCTTCCATGTCGCTAGTAACTATTTTGTCCATGTGTCCTGTGTCCATGTTTTTATTCTGGACAACACTGGAATGCTGCTATCCAGGAGGGATGATGGAACTACGGTGGTGGTGCTTCTAAGAGCCCACTCCCCCACTTATTTTGCTGAGACTGTCACAGTGTTTCAATGGGCCCCCCTCTTCAGTCAAAGTTGTATCCCTTGGTCTGCTGATTCATTATGTATGCAGTTGGGAATGGCACAGCATGTTTCACAAGGTGCACTCCCCCCCATATTCTGTTGGTAATATCACATAGTGTTTCAAAGTACCCCCTTTCCTCAGTTGAAGCTGTAGTCCTGGCCCACTAAATCATTAAAAAAATGTGCTTCCCACACAGAGAAGCCTGAGAGAAGCATGGCAGTATCCAAAATTACCAATGAGAGAATGTGAGAGAATGAGAGCTTCCTGGAGCAGTCAGTCATACCTCTCAAGTGTCCTTGCCCTGGTTTTCATTCATTCACATTTTGGGACTGTGTAGTACAGTACAGTCTGCACACCCATTGGGCCATGCTGTGGACCAATGGGCATACGGCCATACCGTACACTGTCAGTTGGCGGGCAGCTTGCAGGTGGGGTGCTGCCACCCACTGTTGACTGGGGGGAAGGGGAGAGAGGGGTGGCAGGACTGAGTGGGCAGATTGGGAGGGGGCTACCGCTGGACCACCAGGGTTATTCAATATACTGAAAGCCCATGATCGGTCTGTTGGATCGGGTCCACTGGACCACCAGTGATATAAACATAATGAAAGCCTGTGATTGGGCATGGGAGGCCACCGCGATGGACGGTGCCGTCGGACCTCCGGTGGCCACCCACAGCTGGCAGCTGCTGTGTTGCACCCTGCAATATGGCAGCTCACCTGTAGGTGGCCAGCTGTTGCTACTTTGCTTTTTTGCACAACTGTGTGCAGCGCACGTAGGGGTTGCATCTGCCTATGCTCAGCACATCCTGGGCTGAATATTGGGATGTGCGGGGTATGCATGGGCACCCTCCCACTTGTGCTGCATACATTACTGATGCAACCCAGTGCATCGGGATTTGTGCTGGGCACTTTTCCCATTTGAATATCGCACTGGGACACATCAGTGGGTTGCGCATGGCACACCCCTGTTGCGCCATGCACAACCATTTTGAATATCCCACTCTCTGGATACTGGTGCAGCGTACAGAGCCAAGATTCACTTGCAGATCCGAGGACTGAAATTCCTTCTTTTTGGACCGCAAACATATATGTCCAGCTGACATGATCAAAAGCATTATTGGCATCTAGTAAGGCCACTAGTTGTGACTTGTCATTAGAAAAGATAAAATATATCATATTGTATAGTTTTGGTAGGACTGGGCTAATTTAGCGGATTCACATTTGTGAAAGTTTGTGAATTTCCATGAATTTCTTGTTAGAAATACCACCTTCTCTCAGTGCAGTTTAACCCCTGCAAGGTATACATATTTTTAAATATTTTTAAATCAAGGATGGAAATGAAAAAGGAAAAGTGTGGCCTACTGGGATTCGAACCTCAGATCTCTGGTATGCCATTTCAGCGCTCTAACCATTAAGCTACAGGCTCACTGGTCAAAGCGTCTAAGGAATTTCCTTACAGCCACACACACTCCTTTCTCTAGTGTTATGCAATTATGCAACTAGGAACCAATGTTAGAAATACCACTTTCTCTCAGTGCAGTTTAACCCCTGCAAGGTATACATATTTTTAAATCAAGGATGGAAATGAGAAAGGAAAAGTGCAGCCTACTGGGATTTGAACTTCACATCTCTGGTATGCCATTCCAGCACTCTAACCATTAAGCTAAAGGCTCACTGGTCAAAGTGTCTGAGGAATTTCCTTACAGCCACACACACACTCCTTTCTCTAGTGTTTCGCAATTATGCAACTAGGAACCAATGTTAGAAATACCACTTTCTCTCAGTGCAGTTTAACTCCTGCAAGGTAGACATATTTTTAAATCAAGAATGGAAATGAGAAAGGAAAAGTGTGGCCTACTGGGATTTGAACCTCAGATCTCTGGTATACCGTTCCAGCACTCTAACCATTAAGCTCAGATGCTTTGACCAGTGAGCCTATAGATGAGAGCAGCGAGGACAGGTTATAGGGTAGAGACCCAAACCAGTATTTACAGCTGAAGGGAGCGCAGTGGGACTGGCAACTTGAGGGTAGAGGGAGGATGGATAGGGAGAAGTAGAGGGAGCAGTGGTGAGTATGAAGTCGGAAGTTGGTCACAAAGTGACAAGAGGTGTTACAGAGGCTGTCCAGTCTGGCAAGCAAGAGGAGGGAGTGGTGCTATAGACCACATCCACATTGCTGTCATCCAAGAGAACCATTTTGTTAGCCAGTTCCCAGTGGATCTTGGGGGACAGGCTGTCTTTGTTGTGATAAAAGGCACCAGATTTGGGGCAGAGCTTGTAGTGGATGGCATTGATGTGGGCAGAGAAGTCAAGCCTACTATCAAGCCACACACAGAGATACTTGAAGGAGGAAAACACTTTAAGAGGGGTGCCATCCAGGGTGGAGAAGATAGGAAAGGGGCAGTTTCTAAATGGTGCTAAAGATCATAGGCACTGTTTTTTAATGTAGACCCAGAGTTAGTTGGCATGGAACCAGAGAAGGACATTGTTGAAGTCTTGATGAAGCAGGCCTTCCTCCACCATGGTCAAGGAGCCAGAGGTATAGATAACTGTGTCATCTGCATACATGTGAATATGAAAGTTGGCATAGGCAGAGTAGAAGTTATTCAGGAAAATGTAGAATAGGAAGGGGCCCAGGATGGAGTCCTGTGGGATGATAACCTGAATTGGTAGGGGAGGTGACAGGATGCCTCCTACCTGTACCAACTGTTGACAGCCTGAGAGGTAGGAACTGAGCCAGTCAACAGTGGGGGCTGAGAGGTCAGCAGAGCTTAACTTGTCCAGGAGAAGTGGATGGGTCACCAAATTAAAGATTTTGGCTAGATTGACAAAATAGCTGCCATGATGTGCCCGTAATACATTCCAGTGAGGATGGAGTTAGTGACCTGCAGCTGATATGGTGGTGGTGTGAGGAAAGAACCCATTCCAGTAGGGAGTGAATAGAGGAATGGGATTAAGTTGGGTAGGTTTGATAACGAGTTGGGAGAAATTAAGGGACACTGTCCTGAGGGAGGTTGGCCTGGAGGCTTGGAAAAGCCAATTAATGTTGTGGACATGGAGGGCACACCACCACATTTACCACAGTCCTGCATGAAGAGGTGATAGTCAGGGAGGGCCATGCTAGAGTCACGAATTCTGGTGGAGAGCCAAGACTCATTGGGTAGGTTTGATAATGAGTTGGAAGAAATTAAGGAACACTCTCCTGAGGGAGGTTGGCCTGGAAGCTGGGAAAAGCCAATTAATGTTCAAGTCCCCTAGTAGGATGAGCTCACCAGAGGAGGAGTGTAAGGTGATGGCAGAGATTAAATTATCCAGTGAGGAGGGGGAGATTTTTAGATGAAGCATAAAAAACCCAAATGAAGATGGATAAGATGGGAAGAAAGGGAAGTTTAGGAGAAACTCATGGAAGGATGGTACAGACTCCCTGAGAGCAATCAGACAGAACCCCCACCAGAGTAACATGATGGCCAGGCTGGGCGTGCTACTGCTGCTCCTCTCTGGGAGTATTAATTTTATTTAGTTTCATATGGTTATTTTATTTTAGTTTGTGTTGTTTTTCTTTTCCATTTATTCATCGGACCCCACCGCTCATTTTGTTTGTTTCGTTCTCCGCATACTACAAGAGTTTTGCGTGTGCTGATTGTGCTGACAGTACTGACTGGGCTTCTTTTCTGTTCCACTTGTGAGAAGTTGTCCATGTCATTGCGTTGCTTTTGAGGAGCAGCACGGGCATGTGAAGGTCGAGGTTGTGGAGCATTTTTACTTGATCCTGGCTGGTCCCTGAGGAGTGCTCAGAATGAGTCGTGCTTGCAGAGAGTCAGCAGGAAGGACCTCAGAGTGTTGGTTTCATGCTTTCCCTGCCTGTGAGGAGCCACACGGGCATGTGGAAGGCGAGGGCTGTGGAAGAACTGAGATTTTTTTGGGATCTGTGCTTGATTGGGTGACTTTTCTGCACTTTCTTTGCCCACCCCTTGAATTTTGGGTGGTGAGTGTCTATGACTGGTGAAGTACTGTTTCTTCGACTTGTCTCCCCGTCCTTTGATCTTCTGTTTGGTGTTTTCTCTGCTGAGATTTGTTGACCCACGGGGGGCTTGGTGTTGTTACCTAGCCGGGGAGCTGGCTGCGGTATCTCGTTCCTTTGAACCCTTGGAAACGGCTACAATTGCGGCCTTTCTTAGGGTTCTTTGGTGTGGGCTGCTTTATTTCTCTTGAGAGCACCCAGCATTCAGTAAAGGGGTTTATTTGTGAAGGAGTTTCTTCTAGCAAAACTGTTTTGTTGCCTCAGCCTTTGGATTTGTTTTTTCTTTTTAACTAATCGGGTTTT
Organism: Neoceratodus forsteri; assembly: GCA_016271365.2. Lineage (NCBI taxonomy): Eukaryota > Metazoa > Chordata > Ceratodontiformes > Ceratodontidae > Neoceratodus > Neoceratodus forsteri. The sequence continues at coordinate 1,610,480,516 of CM057450.1, read as the reverse complement.
GGTGGCTCCTAGCTTTGGCTTCATTTAATTCTCGGCCTGTATTGAAGAGACTGCTGACTCCCTCCTGACTCTTTCCTGTGGATTTTTTCATTTTCAGGTGCCTGGATGATTGGGTGGTGAGAGGACCCTGCGTCCATATACTTTATTTATTTAGTTTTGCTTTGTTGGATTCTACAGTTTTTTCTTCCCTGGCAGTGAGAAAGACTGTAACTATCCCTCTCCCCGGTTGTGAGAGGACTGAGGGGGGGAGTTTGTAATTTCATTTTTCATTTTGTGGACTGGAATAACTTTTGTTCTGTTTTGTATTTATTTGTTGTTGTTTTATCACAATTGTTATAATTGTTTGTTTACCCTCTCTCCCCAGTGGTGAGAGGACTGGGAGGGGGAGATTATTTATTGTATCTTGTTGTATTACGTGTTGGGTTTGGGAGATGAGAGTCCCTAAGCTTTGTTTTGTTATTTATTTGTTTTGTGGGTTATTTTGTATTTGGGGGATTCTCAGGGTCTCTAAATGCAGGCTCTGACTTGATGTTAGCTAACCTGGGAGTTGGGTGGGGCTTTTAAATTGTTTTCATTTGGGGGTAGTATTAGTTTCTTAGTTTTACTTTGGAGTTTGTTTGTTGTATTTATTATCTAGCAGTATAGCTTATAGCATGTGCTGGCCTTCAGCCACCACAGTTGTGCGCTATTCATCCTCTTCTCTTCATGCTCTTCACCCTTTTTATCCTCCCCTCTCCAGTTTGAGATCTACCAGCGATGTAGAGCACTGGGCAGTGTGTGTAAGACAGGGAGAAGGGCATGGGGCTATGAACATGGGAGGATGATCGAGGGGGGTCATCATATTGGGGTGGTTGGGACCAGAAGGTGCCCTGGGGTGAAATGGAATCCAGATAGTGGTTTTCCATGTCTAGTGCCCATACACAAGGGCACCACCGATCGTGGTGGGCAGATGGCCTGGGCAGCCCACGAGGTTCGTCCAACTCGGGCGGTGTTGTGCAGTGCCAAGTTCATTAAAAATAAGACCACAATTACTGCTGATCTTATTGGTACGGTGGATCTGGCTTGCATTACCAAGGCCTGGTTGGATGATAATTCTGGCCACTTTTGGAGGCTATGACTCCAGCCGGGTACTTGATTTTACACCGCCTAAGATTGGATCACGGGGGGTGGGGGTTGCGGTCTGTTTCAAGACCGAACTTGGCCTCACTGAGGTCCTCGTGGGGGAGGTTGAGTCTTTTGAGTGTATATTAGCAGCAGGTGTAGGCTTTCGAATCGCCTTCATATACTGTCCACCTGGAGATGAGAAGCGATTCCTTCAGGAAGTGGCGGACTTCATCATCGATTTGCCATTCGAGTTGCCCAGATTGATGGTTCTGGGCAACTTCAACGCCTGGGTCGATGACGAACTCTCACAATTTGGTGAACACTTCCTCCAGTTAATGACAACGCTGGGCCTTACACAGGTGGTTTCCTCTGCTACACATAAATTTGGACGCTCTCTGGACCTAGTCTTCCTTCTAGGAGCTGAGGCATCCGATGTGGGGGTGGAACCCATTGGGTGGTCAGATCATTACACCATGGGATTTAGTTTTTGCACCCCCTCAAGAAGACCTGCCCCGGTGGAGTTGGTTAGGTACTGCCCTTTGCAGGATATAGATTCCCAAGGCCTTGCAGCGGTGCTTGACCTCTCATCCCCCACGTTGGCAAGCAGTGATCCAGAGACTCTCGTGTCAGCCTATAACACAGCCTCTCCCTTCGCTCCAAGTCCCCTTGGTTTGATGGGACATTGAAGGAGATACAGAGACAAGGGATAAGGTTAGAGCATTGCTGGTGAAAGTCCGCCCTTGATGCTGACCACCTTAGACTGATGGACCATTATTCAGTCTATCAATCTGCAATCACCCGTAAGAAGGCAGAATTCCTGTCCAGGGAGATTATGGTTGCTCAGAATTGACCAGCTCAGCTATTTCGAACTGTGGACAGACTGTGCAACACAGCCTGTCTGCAAGTTCAGAAAGCTTTTTCACAGTTAGAGTGCGATGAGCTTGCTTGGTTCTTCGCAAATAAGGTGGCCGACATTAGGGTGGAACTGCTGCCATCACAGTCTGGGGGGTTGTGGTGGACTGGTGTGAGACCACAGTGCCCCAGTTTTCCTGGAGTTCCTTCAGTCAGCTGGAGTTCATGGATGCCATGAGGATCATCTAGCATATGCGCTCTACGTGCTGTAGTTTGGACCCTGGACCTCCCTCCCTAATTTAGGGTTGCATTGATATCATTGGTCTAGTCCTTGTGCAGATAGTCAGGTGCTCCTTGGAATCTGGTGAGTTTTCTAGCTCCCTGAAAGAGGCAGCGGTAACACCTCTCTTCAAGAAAGCTACCTTGGACCCTGACTGTCTCGAAAACTACAGACCTATCTCTAACCTTCCCTTTGTTGGGAAGGTGATTGAGAAAGTAGTGGCTGCACAACTGGAGGACCATTTGACCATCCATGACGTCTATGAACTCCTCCAGTCCAGTTTTTGTAAAAGACATAGTACCGAAACAGTGCTGGTTCGGGTGCTCAATGATCTCTTGATGGTTAGAGATCGGAAGAGCCATTCCATCCTGGTTCTCCTCGACCTTTCTTCAGCATTTGACACCGTAGATCACATGGTGTTGATAGAACGCCTGAGGCTGCTTTGTGGAATATCTGGAACCATCTTAAGATGGTTCACATCATTCCTCACTGGGAGATCACAAAGAGTTGTGTCTGGGGTATTTTCCTCAGATTCAATGGCTTTGTCATGTGGGATGCCTCAGAGTTCAGTATTGTCACCCATGCTAGTCACGGTGTATATGCTACCCATCGTAGACATTGTAAGGAGGTACGGGCTGAGGTTTCACTGTTACACAGATGATACCCAGCTCTACCTTTCTTTTGCCCCCGACCAGGCGGGAGTTCTCTCAGTCTTTAACAGCTGTCTAAGAGAAATCCAGGAGTGGATGCAGTCTAGCTGGCTGAGGTTGAACTCTGATAAGACTGAGGTACTGGTTGTGGACCCTGGTCGACAGATGGGGGATCGGGTGGTGTTGCATCTTCTGGAATTTTTCTTGGAGGCGTTTCTCTCCTGACCTCTGAACAGGTGCGGAACTAGGGGGTAGTTCTTGACGATAGGCTGACACTGCACTCACAGGTGTTGGCAGTCATCAAGACTTCCTTTTATCATCTTAGGAATATCGCCAGGGTTCGGCATCTTGTTCCATCTGCCAACCTGCCAACTTTAGCCCATGTCTTCGTGTCCTCGTGCCTGGATTACTGCAACTCCCTTTATCTAGGGCTTTCTGGGGTTGAAATCCGTCACTTGCAGCTAGTGCAGAATGCTGCAGCCCGGCTTTTGATGGGTTCTAGTAGATCCTGTCACATTACTCTGGTACTGCGCGAACTGCACTGGCTGCCAATTCAGTGGCGGATCACCTTTAAAGTCGGCTTACTGACTTTCATAGCCCTACACGATCTGGACCCTGTCTATCTGAAAGAACTTCTGGTTCCCTACCACCCAAATCAATCACTCTGCTCGGCCGATGAGGGGTTGCTAGAGGTTCCAAGGTGAATTTTAAATCTTCTGGTGCTCAGGCTTTTTAGTATGTTGCCCCCACCCTTTGGAACTGTCTACCTTGTCGGTTGCGGGAGTGCACCTCTGTGAAGGGTTTTAAGAGGGGTTTGAAGACCTTTCTTTGGGAAAATGCATTTTCAGAATATTGATTGGTTTAACTGTTTTGGTTTGGCTGAAATTTTTCTAATGATTTTTAACTGTTATTCATGTACGGTGCCTGGATAATTGAAAGGTGCCATATAAATAAAAATTATTATTATTATTATTATTAATGGTACAGGAAATTATCTAGTGGACATGGAGGGCACACCACCACATTTACCACAGTCCTGCCTGAAGAGATGTTAGTCATGGAGGGCCATGCTAGAGTCAGAAATTTTCGAGGAGAGCCAGGATTTGGAGATACAGAGGAGGTGAGGAGAGTGTTGTGAAACTCAGGCATTAAGGTGATTAATTTCAGGGATAAGGTTCCTATCACTGGGGTGGAGAATTCTAAGGCCTTTAGGAGTTGAGGAAGGGGAGCAGGAAGGAGGAGAGGAACTGAGGTGGGTTCTCACATTGCCAGAAAGGAGGAAGAAGGGAAGGCGTAATATAAGGGAAGGATGATGGAGCAGGATGTATGTCTCCTTGGCTGGGGGGAGGGGCACAGAAAGGACAGGATAACTCGGTAAAGGAACTCCAGGCTCAAGGGGATGGTGGGAAGGAGACCAAGGTGAATAGGGAGGGAGGGAGGGAGAAGGGAAGAGTTGGGGACAAGTGATGGGAGGAGGGAGGGAGGGAGGGAGGAGAGAGAGGGGATAGAAGGGGTAGGAGAGGGTGGGGATGGGGTAGAATGGGGAGAAGTAGAAAGCAGAAAATGAGGGAAGGGGGTATAATTGTTGAGTGGGAGGGAAGAAAAATAACCAACAGTTGGCTCAGCAGAAACAGTGTTAATTGACTAGAGAACCTGGAATCTACTGTAGCAGCAGACATGTAATGCTGAAGCAACTAGTAAAACTGAAATGCAAAAACATTGTTGAGGAATCTTGAAATAAGGCTATATCCAGATAGGGTGTAGCTGGGATACCTGATAATTAACTATTTACTGACCAAATTGTTTAATTATTCTCTCTACTATGGTGTTTACCCCATAACTTGGAAGAGTTATATTGTTAAACCTATTTTTAAATCTGGTTTCAGGTCCAATATCAATAATTATCATCCGATTTTCCCCCTGGCTCCCCTCTCAAACATTTTGGAGAAAATTGTGCAATTTATGGACAGACTCTTAACATGGGTTTCGACCCCATCATAACATGGAGACTGCCTTGGTGAGGTTCACAAGCCAAGCTACTAGAGCCATTGATGAAGGGAAATATGTTGCAGTGGCTTTTGTGGACCTCACCAAGGCATTCGACCTGGCTGACCATACTGGACACTTTAAATGTTTACCTGGAGTTTTTTTTTTCCAGGCTGTGATTTCCTGGTCTGGAAATTATCTTTCGTTTAGAAGTCAAAAAATGGTGGTTAATGGTTCTTTTTTGGATCAATCTCAGTTAAGGTGTGGCTCCATACTTAGGCCATTTTTATTTTCTGTTTTTGTTAATTCATTATCAACTGTCTTCTCCAAAACAGAATTAATTCCCTATGCAGATGATGCAGTATTGTTTTGTACAGGGACCAGTTTACCATCTCTTAAAGAGTCTCTACAAACTGATTTCAGCTTACTGCATAACTGGTTTGATTTACATAAATTGGTTTTGAACTCTGTTAAGACCAAAACCATGTTTTTTTCCACACACAGAAAACCTCCAGCTCTTGAATTTAACATTTTGGATAATGATGGTTTGTCTATAGAGCAGGTTAAGGAGTTCAAATATTTGGGGCTAATTTTGGATTCTTATTTCTCATTTGAAGTTCATATTGTGGACATAATCAGCAGGCTTCATAAAAGACTGGGCTTCCTTTATCGAATAAGAAAACATATCACAGTTGAAACCAGAACTGTGTTAACTCATTGTCTTTTTCTATCATTGATTATGGTTTGTTAGTTTATTCATATACTTCAGAAAGATTGCTAACCAAACTTTAGCCAACCTATCATTCAGCAATACATTTTGCTTCTGGCCAATATAGATACACACATCATTGTTTATTATATGATTCACTCAAATGTCCATCACTTTTTTGAGCAGTTTAATACTAGGGGCCAGATATTCAAAACTTTGCCCCTTGGGGTGGGGGACCACTAGACTACCAGGGAAACAGATTAATATTTATTTAAAACGGGGGTCGGAATATGTCCTGGGGGTGAAGGGACCACTAGACTACCAGGGAAATGAAATTATATTTATTTAAAATGGGGGTTGGGATACATGCTGGGGGGACCACTAGACTACCAGGGAAATTAATTGATATTTCTTTAAAACAGGGGTCAGGATATGTGCTGGGGGTGGGGGGACCACTAGACTACCAGAGAAACAAATTAATATTTATTTAAAATGAGGGTCAGGATATGTGCTGGGGGGTGGGAGAACCACTAGACTACCAGGAAAATGATGTCATGGGGCAGATACCAGGGATCGGGAATCATGCTTTGGGATGGGGGCACCGCCACCACCACATTACCGCTGGCACATTATCGGCAGCCTTTTCAGAGTGGTTTCAGTGCTGCGCTACAGGTTGCACTAATGCTTGTAGCATGGCCCTATACTTTTGAATATGCCAGTGCACCGGCATTCAGGGTCCCTTCCCTCAGTCCCTCCCTTTCATATATTATAATTTAGCATTGGCGCTAACACCTAGCGCCGGCACTAAATGTCCTTTTAAATATTTATTTATTTATTTACGAGATTTACCAGGAAGGCATACTGAGCAACATGCTCAATGAGGGCCCAGCCCAGTACATGTCTATAGTAGAACATTTAAAATACAGAAATGAAAATAGTGAACATTGTCTGTGATATCATAACAGAGTAGTACAGTTTTGAACAATCACAAGCAGGAAAGTAAAATACAGACAGAATACATATCGCAGAATACATATCACAACCAGGAGTACTCCTGCACAAATTATGGGTACTTAGTAGCGGGCAACAGCAATTTAGCATAAGCAGCTGGAGGAGAAGTGTGCCTGGAGTAGTCTGCTGCGTTGACTGGGATTTTGTGCATGTCTGATGGGGGCTGGAAGGCCATTCCACATCTGGGGGATCCTATATTTGAAAGCTGACTGGCCTTTGGTAGTGCGTATTAGTGGGAAATGTAGGACTCTGGGGTCGGCGCCTCTTAAGGAGTACACAGGGGGTGGTTGTTGAGATAAAGTAGAAACAAGGTAGGTAGGTAGGTAGGGAGTGAGTCCAGAATTTAGCAGCAAGTCTAGCACAATTTATTAGTCTCTGGTCATGGAGAGATGGCAGGGCTAGGGAGCTGTATAATGTACAGTGGTGGGTGGGTGGATGGGGGAGGAGTCTAGGATGAAGCGGCAGAAGGAGTGGAACAGGGTGTCTAGACTTGTCAGGGTAGATGCAGGGGCAGTAGAATATACTATGTCACCATAATCCAGAAATATAGCAGTTGGGAGCAAATTCAGTGCTAGTCCAGCGCAACGGATTTGTGCCCCACACTAAACTTTGAATATCTGGCCCTAGGTCCCTAATCTTTTTACACAAAATCAAGCTGGGGCTGCTCCCCAATAGCATTTCTAGTTTGTTTCCTGTAATCCCTCTAATTTCCAATACTCGTCTGCAAATTAAAAATAATTTTCAGATTCCATTCTACTGTACAGTGTTTGCCCAAAAGTATGTGATCTTTGTAGCACCAAAACTTTACAATGTTTTACCCAGTAATGCTGTACGTTGTTCAAAAATCTCTATTTTTAAGACAGTACTTAGAGGGAACATGTTTATTAATTCTGTCTGTAGGTGTTTTACTTGGTTTCTAATTTTGTTGTACAGTAATTGTTTTACATTGTCCTGGCCAGCCTGTACATTTTTAAATGTGTCTTGTATTTTGTCAAATTGTCTTTTTATGTTTAATGTTTTGAAACTGGATGTCTGTGAAAATGGGCTTTAGTCCACAAACTTTTCAGTATAAAATAAATGTAAATGAAATTAAAATGAAAATTTACAAAAGTAACAAGCATATCGTGATGAATCAACTAATAAAACAGCAATACAAAGAGTTTTGTACAGGAACTAGAGATAATGCTATACCCAGAAAGGGTGCACCTAGATTACTGGAATAATTTAGCAACTAGCATAAAATGGTGAAAACAACTGTGCAATTCAAAAATTATGTGAGGCAACTGGAAATAAGGCTATAACCAGATAGGGTGTAGATTGGATACCTGGTAATTTAACAAGTTTGTAAACAGTCATATTAGTAGGTAGAGAAGTCTCTTTAGCACAGTAAGGCTAGTGTAGTAAGAAGAGCAAACATTACAGCCAGGAGAAGATCAGAGAGAACCTTGAGGATGGAAAAACTGGAGGACAGCATGACCAGGCAAAGGCTGCCTCATGGCTGACTCCTGGCAGACACCTTGTAGTTGATGTCCTTTGTGCTGCATTCCTTAGCACTCTGGACTATTTGTGGTAACTGAATTTAGAGGGAAGACCTGGCCATGCCCCAAGCCTCCTGAGTGGCTGGAGGGACTTTTCAGTGTTCTGAAGCTCCTCACTCAAGGAGCATGGCAAGGTTATCAATGGCCATTGGGGTGGAGGAAGCAAGGTAAGCAGGATCCCCTCATGACCCATCGGTAGGTCTTTTACTTGGTTACTTGGTATTTTTGGACAAAAGGAGGCTGAAGCCCATCTAGATTGTCCCACCACAATGTTGTGGGACATTGTTACTCGTGTTAGTGCTAAGCCAGATGTCTATGCCTTTTTTGAATGAAGCAATTGTTTTAGAATCTACAATTTCCTGGGGAATTTGTTCCACAGTCTCAGAGATCTTAAGGAAAAGAAGTTTAATCTTTTAGTTGTTTTAGCTGTTTTAACATTAAGTTGTTTGTTGTGCAGTCTTGGTACAATTTTTCTTTCTCTGAAATAAACTCTGCACTGGCTCATTAAAGTTGGAGACTGAAGGATTCTGAAGAGAAACAGGAGGTCTCTCCTGATTCACCTTTGTTCAAGGGATTGAAGGCCTGCTTTATGAATCCTTTTGGGGTAACTTAGGTGAGGTACGTGGAGAACTATTTTGGTGGCTCGTCTCTGGATCTTTTCTATTCTGTCTATGTCCTTTACCAGGTGGGGGCTCCAAAGAGGAGACCCGAAATCAGAGTAAGGACGGATATATGTTCTGTAGAAAGGAATGATACATTCTTCAGTTTTAGTAGTAAATGTTTTGTTTATCCTTCTAAGCAGTGAAATAGAGGTGGTGGCTATTTTGTTACAATGGTCATTGAAAGTCAGCTTATTGCTCACAATGATTCCTAGATCTTTCTCAAAATTAGCAGTTTTTAAGGGTATATTGTTTCGACTGTATGATTGTTTGAGATTGTTTTTTCCAAAATGTAGAACAGTGCATTTCTCGATGTTAAACTGCATCTTGTTTTGATGTGCCCAATATTCAGTAGTTTGCAGGTCCTTAATAATTTGGAGGGAATTAGAGTTAGTGTCTACCTTGCTCCCCAATTTAGTATCATCTGCAAACTTTGAGAGGGTATTGCATAAATTTATCTGCATGACAGATATAAATATGTTAAACAGTGAAGGTCCAAGGACAGAACCTTGGGGAGCCCCACTTACAACCCTGCCTTCTTCAGAGAGAACACCCCTAACCCTAACCCTCTGGGTTCTTACCGACAACCAGCTCTCTATCCAATTTACCAAACTGATAGGGAGTCCCAGCTGGGACAGTTTGTTGATCAATATTCTGTGTGACACTTTGTTGAAAGCCTTACTGTAGTCTAACAAAATGACATCCATTGGTGTGTTAGAGTCCATACTAAGGCTGATGTTATTGTAGAATACAATAAGGTTGATTGTCGTTGAGTGGCCCTGCCTAAAACCATGTTGGGAGTGGTCAAAATGGTTTAGTGAATGCAGTTCAGTTTTGAGGATAGATTTAATAATTTTTTCTAATATTTTGCAGGGAATGGATGTGAGACTAATAGGGCAATAGTTTTCTACCTTAGATCAACAGACTTTTTTAAATATTGTGGTAACAATAGCTGTTAACCTGTCAAGGGGTACCAGAGATTGGTTAATAGATTTATTAAATACAATGGTTAGGGGAAATTTTATTGCACCGGCTGTTTCTATTAGAAATCTTACATTTATGTGGTCAGGTCCCATGCTAGTTGCTATCTTTAGTGTTTTTAGAGCTGTACTAGTGTCACAGTCAGAAATTAGGTACTGTTTGAAGTTGTTTTCTTGTTGTGTGGAAAGTGGATGACTTGTGTCATTATTTGGGGATAAGACAGAACAGAAATAATTATTAGATTCGTCAGCAGTTACCTTATTGTTAGTGATTATAGATTTATTTAGAAGTAGAGGCCCTATTTGTTTAGTATTCCCTTTTGTATTGTTAATATATGAAAACAGTGATTTGTTTGAGTCTTTTGAGTGGGCAATTTTGAATTCCAAATTCTGTTTTGAGAGTAGAATGGCATTTTTGAGTCCTTTAACTGCTATCATATATTGTGCTAAGATTTCCTCTTTTATGTTAGTGGAACATTTTTTTCAAAGCTGAAAAAAGTTTTCCTTTATATTTAATTAGCTTCTTTATAGTTTTATTGAACCAGGGGGGACTTTACCTTTCTTACTGCATTTTAGTTTAGTGGGAACATATATGTTTTCTAAATCTAAGATGTAATGTTTTAGACAATTCCATGCCTCCTCAACTGGGAGGTGGAATAGCAAGTCTTCCCAGTTGGTATCCTTCAAGTGTTTGTTGATAGCATCAGAGTCTGCTTTGTCATAATTTTTTAGAAGTATGCCACTGGTGGGGGTTGGGGATTCGTATCTGAAACTAAAGAAAATGGATTTGTGATCACTACTTTCCAGTGGGTCAATAATGGAGAGATTGAATATGATATTATCAGAATTCGTTATTAGGAGATCTAAGGTATTATTCCCACTCATTGGTTCCTTGATTAGCTGCTTGAGGCCTAGATCAATGATGGTAGAGACCAGTTTTTTTTGTGCTGTGTAGATCCTATCAGAGAGCTCCAGTTAATTGTGGGCATGTTAAAATTTCCCAAAATGAGAACATTGCCATTAGTTGCTAGATAATTTATGTCAGAAAGTAGAGAGTTGGTGTAAACTGGGTCTGCTGAGAGTGGTCAATAACAGACCCCAGCAGTGACCTGGTGATACCCTTTAAGTTGGATAGAGACCCATGTGCTTTCGGTCAGGGTAATGTGAGGGATTTCATGGGATACAATGCCATCCCTAACATAAAGACAAACCTCCCCACCTTTTTTGTGTGTTCTGTCTTTATGATAAAGTTTGAATCATGGGATCGAGTGTAACCATTGGGAATCAGAGTCCCACCAGGTTTCTGTTACTGCTAAGATTCCCAGATCTAATATGTGTATTTTAGCTTCCAACTCCACTATTTAGATTGTGTTGAGGGATCAAGCATTCAAGGAAAATACATTACATGCATTGAATTTACTATAGACAGTTGCTAGAGATTTGAGTTGGGTCCCAGTCTCCCCCCTGGAAACTAGTTTAAATGACTAGTAAAGAAAAATTAGATTTTTTTACCCAAAATAGTACTTCCCCTCCTACTAAGATGGAGACCATCCCAACAAAAGAGGGATGGTCTATTGTGGAATTCCTCCCAGTGCATCAGGCAGGTGATTTTTTGTGAAAAACACCATTTCCTGAGCAATTCATTCAAAGTTTTGATTTTGTTGGTAATATAGGGGGTTGCTCTTTGGACAGGCAAGATCTTGGAAAAGCAGATGTCACAACCTTTGTCTACCAGGATGTTATTTAGGGCAATAATATCTTGTTTAAGTTGAGAAAGTGGAATCCTATTTATATCATTTGTTCTGGCATCAGCATCAGCAGTGGTTTAGAGCTGGCTGCTCCCATCTTTAACGTATGTATGTCAAACTGTTTGAATGGCCCAGTCACAACCCCAAGCCTCCTGACTGGCTGAGGGGACTTTTCAGTAATCTGAAGCTCCTCACTGAGGAGCCCTGTAAGGTTATCTGTGTCCATTGGTGGGGAGGGAGCGAAGTAAGAAGACCCCCCTCATGAGCCCTGGAGCAAGTCTTTGATCCTGCATTGGTGGTGGTTTGGAGTGGCTGCTCCTGTCTTTATCTTGTGTGCATCAAAAAGTTTGAATGTCCTGGTCACGCACCCAAGCCTCCTGATTGGCTGAGGGACTTTTCAGTGTTCTGAATTTTCTCATCTGAGAAGCACCACATGGTCATCGGTAGCTCTGAGGGGGAGCAATGTAAGTGGGACCCCTCACAATCTCCTGGGCAGGTCTTTGATACCAGTGGCAGCAGTGGTTTAGGGTCGGCTGCTTCTGTTTTTATCTCATTTGTGCCAAATAATGCGAATGTCCTGGCTATGCCCCAGCCTTCTGATTGATTGGGGGGGTGACTTTTCTGTGTTCTAAAGCTCCTCACTCAAGGAGCACCACAAGGTTGTTTGCAGCTGTTGTGGGGGAGAGGAAGCAAGGTAAGCAGGACCCCCTCATGACCCCTGGGTAGGTCTTTGATCCCTGAATTGATGGTCATTACTATTACAATTAAAATATTAAAACTCCTAGCTGGTTTGCTATCTTCCTAACACATACTGTACCTGTAATTGTCAGAATACAATTGGCTGAGTGCAGCCCCTAGAAAGATTTACAGCAACACATAAACCTCTTCTCAGAACAGATTCAGAATGTGGCTCCTCTCATCACCAGGGCTGAGTCACACTGAGGCTTAGTGCCTGAGAACTTATATTTATGAACTTATTCAAATGATGCAGAGTCCATTGGTTAGACTCTCAATCTTTCATTTAAATAGAGCACTGGCAGAAAATTGTAACAATTCAAAAAGCACAGCTTGCTCTTTTAGTTTGCCCTCTGCTCAGAAATCATTTGCAGGGAGAAGGTGGGGCTGAAGCTAGGTGGCTGCATGTATTAGCTCCCCTTCAACAGGTTCTCTATTTTTTTTTGCCTCTGGTAAACACTTACTTTTTGCCTCTGGTAAACACTTACTAGTTTGAGGAAATCACATTAATTCAAATAGGGAGAGGTTGGAGCTAGTAATATGCTGACTAAAGCGCAGAAGAAATATCTAAAAAGATAGCAAAATGAGGACTGATGACAAACCCAACAGGCAGTGGTCCCATGGACTGCACAAAAAAAGGCAAAGTTAGGTGACAGCAGGAGAAGTAGCTGAAGACTGGGTGCTCTGACTGGGAAGGCTATCATGATCTGAGGCAGCTGCACAGTTATGTCAGTTTGGTGCAGGAGCCAAAGTAGAATGAAAAAGTAGCAAAATCCTTGAACAATGTTGTAATTGCTGTTTTTTTAAAATGTGCAAGACATTCAAGTTACTGAAAAACTTGAAAACAGGAGGCTGAGATTCAGCAATTAAACTCAGACTTTACATTATCTGTGCCACCTCATCTACTAACATAGGGACGATCACTATGAGCAATGCTACAAGTGAAAGGCTGAAATGCATCTCCAGGAAAAGGAATCCATGGTTCATGGGAATACCCACTACTGCAACAGTAGGATTAGCCACACTGTGAGGAACTATTTAACCAGAGTATCAAATCTGGAACATGAGGCCACCAAAGGAAACTGAAGAGGGATAGTTCAGAAGGGACATGAGAAAGTTTCTTTTACAGGGAGAGTGAGTCATGGAACAGTATGCCAGCAGAGGTGGTAGGTGCCAAAACCATTAATGATTTCAACCACAGCCGGGACAGAGTTAAGGGCTTAGTAGGTAATCATGGGGAAGGGGGAGCAGTAAACCAGGGATCAAGTGGGTAGATAGTGTAGACAAATTCCCTGTATGGACAAAAGGTCTCAGGGTATGATGGGGTATTACGGACAGACCAGATGGACCATTGGTCTTTTTCTGCCATCATTGTCTATGTTTCTCTCCATTTTGTGTGTACAAAAGTGTTGGCCAGCATTGAGTAACTGCTGAACTTAATCCAACAATAGTAATGGAAAGAGTATGTTACCAATGAAAAGCACAACTCAGCAACTTGACAATCCAGCAGTTCTGCTTTAAAAGACTGGGTTAGGTTCTTCGATAAAAGTACAATTTAGTACAAACTAAAACTAGAAAATAATGTGTTTATTCTTAGAACAACCACTAGTATCTTTGGATCATTTCCAAAAATAATCTTTTATGATATTTTATAATGTTTGAAATTATATTTTGAAAGCTGTAATACTTGAACTTTTAATGATTAAAGCTCAAGGTTCTTTTTTTTTTAAATGAAAGTCTGGAATCTGATCAACATGTACAGATCACAATGATACAGTTCTCCTGTGTCGCTACATATCTATACATGTCAAAACAATATGTTGTTAAAAATGACTGAACTTTAAAGATGTACTGAACTATTTTGTGTTTTTTATAGTTATATGTTTTTTTCTGTAATAATATCTTATCAGTATAGCTACTTAGCTGATTCCTGCTTTCATTTAAAAACAAATTAATTTTTGCTATAATAATATCTTATCAATATAGCTACTTAGCTGACTCCCGCTTTCATTTAAAAACAAATACATTTTTACTATAATAATATCTTATCAATATAGCTACTTAGCTGACTGCCGCTTTCATTTAAAAACAAATTAATTTTTACTATACTAATATCTTATCAATATAGCTACTTAACTGACTCCTGCTTTCATTTAAAAACAAATTAATTTTTGCTATAATAATATCTTATCAATATACCTACTTAGCTGACTCCCGCTTTCATTTAAAAACAAATTAATTTTTACTATACTAATATCTTATCAATATAGCTACTTAACTGACTCCAGCTTTCATTTAGAAACAAATTCTGTAGCCCTAATGGTTCCAAAGTTATCACATTTTAAAGAAATTATCTTCTGAAAGGTCTAACTTTGAAACTGTTGGAGCTAGAAACCCTTTTTTTTAAATGAAAGCTTGCAGAGTACCTGTTAATAATTAGCTTGGACAACACTGCTTTTATGTGTTGATACTATTCTATGTGTATCAATACTATTTGAACTTGCTTTTTCAGTATATTATTGATATGTTATTTTAGTTGTGACACAGCCAAAAAACAGAAATTACATACTGTCAATACTATTTTTGTAAATCAGACTGAACTGATACTATTTGTTTGTATCAATATGTAATATTATATGAGGGTTTAAAATAAAATTTAATAACAAATATTTGTTAACTTTTTCTCTGTTTTGGTATAACTACACATTATGGGCCCAATTCCAAGTTGCATGGTGCAACTCTTGGGCATATCTTGAGTTAGCCATCATACCATGAGAACCCTACACTTATTCTGAGACAGGCAGCAGCCACAGGGTTGCACCATGTGAATGGTGCAAGTCACGACCAGCAGTTAACTGCCCTGCCCCGTATCACTGCCACAATCACCTGGGTGACTTGGGGGGGTCTGGCAATGTGTGGCAACCAGGTGGCAAAAGGTGCATGGGGGCACAGAAAAAATATGGACAGGTCTCCGATGTCGAGGGGGGTGGGTGGGGGCATGACTGTGCTGGGGGGTCCATGGGGCATGTTACAGTGCTTTCTGCAGTGCTGCTGGGGGGGCATCCATCATTTTGCCAGGATGGATGCCCCTTAGACCACCTCCATGCTGGTCTAACCCCACAGTGCCATAGCGGGTCTTGGAATTGAGTAAGTGGATTATGGCAACTGCCCTTCCAGAATAGGGTGCTGTTGCTACCATAACCCCCCCGTGCCATGCCGTAGTGGGTTGTGGGCATAGTGGGTCTTACATTCACCTTTAGGCGCAACCGCGTCACGGCATGGAGCAAGCCGCAACTCAGAATTGCAATTCGCATAACTCATGGCATAAGATGCAATTTGCGCCATAGGGTATGGCGTAAATTACCTTGCACCATGCGTAACACAACTTGGAATTGGGCCCCATGTAATTAGTAACTCTGCAAGTTTCAACTTAATTTTCATTCATCTTATGACCATACTCTCCTTTAAAGCATTTCAGTCCACCCCCCGCAGTACCATATCTCTTCCTCATTTTTGTCAGAAGATAACTTTTCACTATAAATCTGTCAGGGATAATGTTTGGCTTGCAGCAAAACAAGCCAAAGAAGTTTTGTTAAATAATGAAAAACTGGGCTGGCCATCTGGCACAGCAGTAGTACTGCAGCTCGCAGTGCTGACAACCCAAGTTCGGGAATGAGCCAGAGTTACTGGAGGGATGGCTAGGGAAGGAAGACTGATCTTCCCAGAGGACACTCTCCTCCTTGGTGCAGGTGGGAACACAGACGTTATTGTGCTACTGTCCTCTGGGTGACATGGGTGGTGATGCAAGCAGCAGCTGGGAATCGAGGTAGAGAGGACATCGATTGGCAAAGATGCACATGGTCACATATCTACATGCATGCATGCATGTCCTTGTCCCATTACTGGCATCTTGGGGGAGTAGAAAAGTCCCCTGACATACAGAGTGAAGCTGCATCCACTCCACAGGCCATGCACTGCTGATCATGGCACCCACCAGTGACTGTGCTAAAACTCAGTTGGGGGAGCTGGTATCCCTGGTTACACTACCCTAGAAACAAACCAAAGAGGATCAGGTAGTGCAAGATAAGACCAAGGGTGACTGGCTGGGTGGAGGTTGGGCTGAGATAGGCTGGCAAGGTGAAACAGGACAAAGTACAGTAAATTAGAAAAAACAATCTATAAATAGATAATAAAAAACCTAATGTGTATCTTAACCTTTTGAGAGAGACTGAGTTGGGTAGAAAAAGACTGACGGGATATGAAATTAACATTCTTCTGCTTTGTTTTGTTAACATTCTTTCTTTGCAGTAAATGGAATCTTTGAAGACTGTTCCTGATTTTTCATTCCAACTTTTTTTTCTCCCTCAGTACGGTTAAAAAAATATGCTGGCCTTCAGATGAGGGTCTTCTTCATTAGGGCTGAGCAGGAGAGATCACCTTTTAGGAATTTTTGTTTTGTTTTTAATATTGTCAGTATTTGTGTATATATATATATATATATGTGTGTGTGTATGTGTGTGTGTGTTTTAGTCTTAATTTAGTATTTTTTATATATATATTTACATAGAAACATTGAAGTTGATGGCAGATAAGGACAGCAAGACCCATCCAGTCTGCCCATTTTTTCTACCTTATGAATGTGCCATAGGCCTTTACTCTGTCAATGTCCTATTTATTCATACTCATCTTTATTGCTCCCTTATGCCTGCCCCATGCCTTTATGAAGCCCTGCACTGTATTCATATCCACCACTTCCTGAGGTAGGCCATTGCATGTATCCACCACCCTTTCTGTGAAAAGAACTTCCTCACATTCCCCCTTAATCAGCCTTCCTCTAATCTGATGCTGTGTCCTCTTGTCCTGCTAGTTTTCTTATATTGAAACTTGTTAGATTCTTTCAGCTTGTTAATGCCGTTAAGATGTTTGAATGTTTTGATCATATGACCTCTCTCCCTCCTTTGCTCGAGGGAATACATATTGAGCTCCGTTAATCTGTCCTCATATGTTTTCTGATGCAGTCCTGCACCATTTAGGTTGCCCTTCTGTGGACTGCCCCCATTTTGTTAATGTCCTTGTGCAGGTGTAGCCTCCAGTACTGCATGCAGTACTCCAGCTGGGGCCTAACCAGTGTCTTGTGAAGAGGGATTATTACCTCCCTCTTACAACTTGCGATACCCCTACTAATACACCCCAACATCCCTCTAGCCTTACCTACTGCTTTAGTGGTCTGCTTGGATGATTTCAGGTCATCTGTGATGCTGATGTCCAAGTCTCTTTCTTCCCTTGTGATTGCCAGCAACTCCCCTCCCAACATACAGGTGGCTTCAGGGTTTCTCTTCCTTATGTGCATGATCTTGCACTTCTTTGCATTAAACCCCATTTGCCACTCTTCCGATCATTTTGCCAGTTTATGCAGATCTCTTCTCATTCTGCCCACCCCATCTGGATCATCTACTCTGTTGCAGATCTTGTTGTCATCTGCAAAAAGACAAACCTTACCCTCCAGTCCATCTTCAATGTCACTGATGAAGATACTGAAGAGGACTGGCCCCAGGACTGATTCCTGAGGTACCCACTTGTGACTTGTATCTCTTCTGACTGTATACCGTTTACCACCACTCTCTGTTTTCTGCCTGCCAACCAGTTTGCCACCAAGTTGACCAACTTCTGACCCACCTCAAGCCTACCCAGCATATTAATCAATCTTCTATGTGGAACAGTATCGAAAGCTTTGCTGAAGTCAAGGTAGGTGACATCAACTGCTCCCCTTTGGTCCACCACTCTGGTTACCCAGTCAAAGAAATCTATGAGATTAGTTTGACAGGACCTTCCTGTTGTAAACCCATGCTGTCTTGTATCCTGTGCACCTATGGGTTCCAGGTGTTGCACTATCCTTTCCTTAAGGAGTGCCTCCATAATCTTGCCCACTACTGAGGTAAGACTGACTGGTCTATAGTTCCCTGCCTCCTCCCTGCTACCAGTCTTGTGGAGCAAGATCACATGAGCCTTTCTCCAGTCTTCTGGGACCTCTCCTATGCTTATTGACTCACTAAACAGTTCTGTTAATGGCTATGCTAGTTCCACCCTTAGCTCTTTTAGTACCCTGGGAAGTATGTCATCAGGTCCCATTGCCTTGTCCACCCTGAGCTTAGCGAGCTCTTGTAGGACCCTTTCTTTTGTGAAGAGACTAGTGCACACCTCCTTCCCCCCTGTGTCCATGGTGCTGAGCTGTGGGCCCTGCTCTACCTTCTCCTCAGTAAATACTGAGCAGAAGTATCTATTTAGAATAGATGCTTTTCCTTGGTCCTCCTCACACTCCCCCTTATCCCCTTTGATCTTAGCAATACCTCCTCTGGACTTTCTCCTTTCACTAATGTATCTATAGAAAGTCTTGTCACCTTCTTTTACTGTTCATGCTAGTGTTTCCTCAGTTTGCACCTTTGCCTACCTTACTGCCTTTCCTACTTCCCTTAGGGAAGTTTGGTATGCCTCCCCATCTTCATCTCGCTGTGTTCCCTTATATTTCCTGAAGGCCAGCCTTTTGGATCTGACCTTTTCTGCTACTGTTTTTGAGAACCAGAGTGGTTTCCTTCTTCTTTTGCTCTTGCTTTTCTCTCTAACACAGTGGGATGTTGCTTCCAGTTTTGCATCCTTAATACTTGCCCACTTTGCTTGTACCCCCACACCTGTATTTGTTCTTGTCAGGGCTAGCTTAACTCTGTTGGCCATTTTATCAAAGTCAGCTCCTCTGAAGTACCATATTTTTGCCTTGGAATGGGATGATGTAGTTCTAATGGCCAAATTGAACCATACCATGTGATGGTCACTGGCCCCCAGGTGACCTTCTACCTGAAGATCTGTGATCCTTTCCCTGTTAGTCAGTACTAGATCTAGGATAACCCTGTCTCTTGTTGGTTGTTGTACCAGTTGTTTGATGTCCTCCCCCTGCAGGGAATCCACTATATGTCTAGTTCTGGCATATGTTCCTGCTTGTATTGACCCATCTGTATCTGGCATGTTGAAGTCTCCCATTATTAGAACTTCCCCTTTAGCTGTCATGTTTTGTATATCTTCTAACAGTAATGTGTCTGTGTCCTCCCCCTGGTCTGGAGGCCTATAGGCAATCCCAGTTTGTATGGCTGTTCTATTTCCTGTTTCTAGGGTGACCCACAGTTCTTCTGGCTCCTTATGTGTATTCTGAATTTCTGTAGCTTTGATATTTTCATTGACATAAAGGGCCAGTCCACCACCCCCTTTTTGCACCCCAGTCTCTTCTGAACAGTACATAGCCAGGTACTGAAGTCTCCCAAGTGTGGTTGCTGGTGAACCATGTCTCACTAATGGCTACTATGCCCAGTTTAACCTCTGTCATTGTTGCCTACAGGTCTGGGATCTTGTTTCCCAGACTACGAGCATTTGTGTACATGATTTTCCATTGGCCAGATTTCGGTGTGTTATTTGTTGGGCAAGGTCTGGCATTTCCCCTGTGTATCGTATGGGAAGCCAGACCTTTTTCCTTACCTGGTGATGCAAATGAACTACAAACATGCTGAACTCCTGTTTGATCACTAGCTAAGGGGGTGGGGTGTTCTTCCCATTTAACGTATCGGGTGCTACACCCCTCTCCCCATTTTCTAGTTTAAATATTCTGCAAAGATGTCAAACTTCTGTCCCACTGCACTGACTCCCTCCTTGGATACAGCCAATCGAATTTAAATAACTTTTGCTCCCAAAACTGTTGCCAGTTACCTACAAATCTGTGTCCTTTTTCCTGGCACCAGCCCTTGAGCCACATGTTTAGCTGCCCTCTCTCCCCTTCTCTGATCTTCTGTCCATCTGCCCCTCTCCCAGACTGGCAGGATCTCAGAGAAGGAGATGCTGGACAAAATGGATCACAGTTTGTCACCCAGCCTGGTCAGGTGTTCCTTGGTCTCCACAACCAACCGGCTGCGAGATTGTTAGTCCCTATGTGTACCAGGATGTCAATGTTTTCTCCTGCTTTGTTCATGATTTTAGCAATGCAGTCAGTGTCTCTCCACGCTGATGTACCTGGGAGACATCTGACCATTACCCCTCGGTGGAGGCAGGTATCAGCTCCCCAAATCATGGATTCTCCTATGATCAGAAGTGTTTTGGATTTCCTTTTTGCTTTGTTTGTTTTGGTCCCTGTTTTGGGTGAGTTTTGTTGTGGTAGCTCCTGTGCTGCATTGTCCTGCTCTGCAGTGTCCTTTGCTCCTTTGTTTGATTTTGGAGATAAAGGCAGATACCTGTTTGTAGTTTTTATATGGTTTTTGGAGGTGATACATTGGAGAGCACTGAGTGATGGGGCACCCGATTTGCTCCTCCTAAGCACCTGCCAATCTCCTGGACCAACTACCCTCTGCAGTTGAGGTGCTTCAGTTGGATGTTGGGGAAATGGCGGGCAGTTCTTATAATATATTTCCTCCTGCATATGTGATTTGAGGTGTGCAATCTCTGCCCATGCTGCCTGTAGCTGAGCCCTTAGATGTCCAATGGTCCAGCATGTAGGACAGTGTCCTAAATCCTGAATAACTGCCCTTTTGAAAAGTGTCCCGCAGTACCTGCAGTTAATAGTATCCATTCCAGATGAGTTGCCGGGTTTATAACCTGGTCAGAGTAATTAGAAGGAGGAAAATGAAAGTAAAAGTTTGATTTTGTGTTTTGTTTTTGTATAACTTGTTATATCAATATAAATTACTTGTGCCCTTGTAAATGAGGTTACTGTGTGGATACCCCTCTGATCCTCCCCCTCATGCTTTGCTACAGGAAATGTCACGACTGTGCTACCTATAAAAGGAGTGTAACGTGGGGTGGTTGGGGATGTGGTTCGGTGGCTGGGCCCTTCCCCTGCCAAAAAGAAGAACCACAGATGAAAGAAACAAGGAGGTACGAGCAGAAACAATCAACCAACAACAAATGCAGTAGCCATGAAAACTTAGCCTAATAATAGATAAAACTGTAAAACCTGTAAAGTACCACCTGTAACAATTTCACAGAAGATATACCCTGTAAAAATCCCTTTGCTACAGATAAAAATAAAGTGGTAACAAAAGATATACCTTGCAAAAAACAATTTGAATCAGCGAAGATAACAGCAGTAATCTGCAAGCACAAACCTGTAGGCACACCCTGTAATAATGCAGCAGAAAGTATACCCTGCAACAACAGTTTGAATCAGAGAAAAATAAAGCTGTAAAATGTTAGCAACAAATAGTAACAACCCCTGTGAGTACAAAAGAAAATAATAACACACAGTAAATCTGCTTAGCCAATAGAAGCATTAATCTTTTTCTTTGCTCTGATAAGGTTCCTTGCTCTGTCCTTGCAAGCAACCTTGAAGAAAAGAGCTTAGGTGAGGCTAGGTGCCTTTGTCAGCAAACCTAGACTTTATTTTATATCGGGTGTCATGTTATGTATTCTGATGATGATCAGTGTGATATTTCTTTTGTATACCAAACTTTTTTTGCTTTCAGAGCAAAAGAAACAAACATTTCAACAGTCATAAACAGTACAACATAGTAACAATCCTGGCTGGGATAATTCCCATGGAAATACAACCCTAAGACATAATGTATATGCATAATTATAGATCATGGGAACATCCTGATTCATTGACAGCCCTCTCTTCAGTTGAACATGAGGTACTCTTATTACCGTAAGAGTACCTCATGCTCTGAGCCACTGTATTAGGCTTTTTGCTGTCTGCTCGTGCCATCAGCATTTTAAATAAAAAAAGGATTTTTAAAACATGTAATACCAGTTAGTGAGCTATAATAATTTTATGGGTCCCTTTGGATGGCCTCTTATGGATCTAACAGTGTCACCTCTTGCATCCTTAGGACCACAGAACAACTCACCTTTGTTTTGCAGTACTCTGGTTCTAAGAACACTTGAGGCAACACTTTTTCCATAACGGGCTGCAAACCTGTACTTGAAGACAGAGGAGGTGATGGCTCAGGGGCAATGTGAGGAAGTATTTTTTCAGGGAGAGGTTGGTGGATGCATGGAGACTGTTGGTTAACTAGGATCTGCAGCTTATCCAATAGATAGGGGATTGAGCAGACTAGGTGGGCCAAGCGGTCCTTATCTGCTGTCATATTCTATGTTTCTATATTTTTTATGTTTCAACTGGACTCCTAAACTTATAAAATACAACTGTTGGTATAAGCAACATAAAAAGGAAAGAATTTATTAAACTATTTGCTACTTGCATTTCTGCTTATAACTATGCTACTGTCTACTAACATATTAAGTTGTGTACTATAGTAGTAGTAGTATTCTTTATTTATTTATGGCACCCTTCCCCAGAGGCTCAGAGCACCATTACAATACAACAATGCAATACATAAAACCATAAATACATATAACCCATCCACTTAAAAACATAGGAATAAATAAACAGATAAACAAGTACTGTATACATAAATTATGCAAAACAATAAGATAATAAAACAATTTAACAATCTAGGATGTGCTCAGAGGTCAAAGTTACTAATGTTCCTCAAATGCCTGTTGAAATAAATTTTTTCAAGCCCCTAATAAAGACCTACACCGAAGGGGCCTCCCATGAGGCTCTAGGCAGGAAATTCCAGAGGACTGTGCCCCCAACCTCAAATGCCCTGTCCTCCAAAGTCATTAATCTGGCCCTGGGAACCACCAGAAGGCCCTCCTCACTGGAGTGGAGCTGGTGAATGGTGATGTGTGGATTCAGGAGCTCAGAAAGGTAGTCCAGGCCCAGTCTGTGTAGTGCTTTGTAGTTTAACAAACCCACTTTGAAAGAGATATGCCACTTAATTCACAGCCAGTGCAGAGCACCCCAGACTGGAGAGATAGGGCATGATCTAGAAAGACCCATGAGTAACTAGGCAGGTGTATTTTGCAGCAGCTGCAGGAACTGCAACATATCTCTGGTAATGCACTGTAGAGATCGTTAAAGTGGTCTAGCCTGGAGGTCACAACCGCTTGTACCAGTAAGGCCAGATCACTAGGAGGGATAAGGGATTTAGTCTGGGGGATATTCTGCAGATGGAAAAAAACATTCTGGGCTTCTGCAGACACTTGAGCCTTTATTGTTAGTCCCTCATCCAGGATGACTCCCAGATTCTTCACCTGAGTAGCGACTGAGCACCCAGAGGGACCAAGCTGAAGCCCAGTCTCTCTCCCGGCAGCTGCCATGGTTCAATCACTAGGACTTAGTTTCCTCTGGATTAAGTCTCAGCCAGCTCCATGATGTCCAGTCTTGGCTCTCAGCCAGGCACATATTAAGCATGTCAACAACACCTGGTGTCCTGGGAGCAAAAGACATACAGATTTGGGAATCATCTGTGTAGTAATGAACCCCAAGCTCATAATGTCTAATGACCTTGGCCGGGGTAGCATGTAGACCACAAACACCATGAGTGACAGAACCAAGCCCTGGGGTATATCACAGGACAGAACCACCTGGTGTTAGGAAAATCTTCCTAACACTACCCTCTGGGTTCTATCCTGAGATAGGACTTGAACCAGCTGATGACCTTGCCAGTGAGCCCTGCATACTCCATGAGCCAATCCACAAGCAACCCATGGTCCACAGCATGAAATGTTGATGAGAGAGCCAGGAGGATGGGAACTGATCATTCTCCTTTATCACTTACCCTGAGTAGGTCATTATGCACCCTGACTAGTGCTGTCTCTGTGTTGTGCCTGGACCTAAATCCAGACTGGAGAGTCTCAAAGATGTCAAAGTCTGCAAGGTGTGCCTCAAGCTGAAGTGCAACAACCTTCTCAATAACCTTTCCCAAAAGGGGAAGGTTAGAGACTGGGCAGTAATTCACCAAGATGTCCAAGTCCAGGAATGGTTTCTTCATTAGAGATTTCACCAGCGTGCATTTAAGCAATGCAGGGAACAACCACTCTGATAAGGAGCACCTGACAATCTCAGCAAACAGTGGGCACAGATGTCTGACACAACTCCCCAGTAGTCGTGTCAAGCCTGGGTTCAGGTTACAAAATGTTGGCCACAACTCCGAGATCATCCCACATACATCTTCCATCATCACTTGCAGAAACTCCTCCCAAGACCACTGATTGCATCCCTGTCCCACAGACCCCCTTCCCCCACTGCTGAGCTGTTGAGGCCCAATGGAAGTAATTCCAGTCATGATGGAGGACACCACATCTGAGAAAAAATTAGCAAACTTCTTTCATTTTGCAGGTGTAATTGCTCTCATGGACTCCAGACAGGCAGGATGGAGAAGCTTGTCTACAGTCCGAAAGCGCTGAGTCGGTTGGTTCCTCCCAACAGCAGTCTCTCTCAACAGAAAATCTGCCTTTTTCTGAGTGATTGCCTTCTGATACAGAAATTCTTGTTGCCGTATTGGTCCTTGTAACACAACATTCACACAAATAGATGATTTGATATCTTTTATTGGACCAAAGGAGTTATTAAAAAAAAGTTCTTTGAGCTTTCAAATTACACAGCATCCTCAGAAAACAATGACAGTTGGTTTGGAAGAATACATTTTCTTAAAGTCCAGATCATACATAAACAAGCATTTGTTAATGCCGAATGTTGCTTGCTTGTATGTGCTGTGTAGGTATTCAGAAGTCAGTGGAGTGCAAATATTGAAAATTTGCAAACTTACGAGCGTGCGTAGGAACTGCGCAACGCACGCTCGTGAAACAGTCATTTTTAGGAAGTTTGTGACAAAATTTTCAACATAGCCATTTTAAGACCTCTGCTCATGAACAGTGTCACTGTGATTTTCTTAATGTGTCCCATAGATTGATTTCAAGACCGATCTGCGCCATTGTGCGCTAGATGGCTGGAAACACGCTTTGGGTGAGATGTGAAAAATGACAGCTGTACTGCTCATAAGGAGGTGTGGTAAAATGGCAATGTTGGAAATCTGGAGTGAAAATATTGAAAATTAGCGAACTTACGAGCCTGCGTAGGAAGTGGGCAACGCAGGCTCATAAAGCAGTCATTTTTAGGAATTGTGTCACCAAATTTTCAACATAGCCATTTTAAGACCTCTGCTCATGAACAGTGTCACTGTGACTTTCTAAATGTGTCCCATACAGTGATTTTTGCACACCGACTGCGCCATTGTGCACTACATGGGCAGAAACACGTTTTGGGTGAGATGTGAAAAATGACAGCTGTACTGCCCATAAGGAGTTGTGGTAAAAAGACAATGTTGAAAATCTGGAGTGAAAATATTGAAAATTCGCAAACTTACGAGCGTGCGTAGGAACTGTGCAATGCAGGCTTGTAAAACAGTCATTTTTAGGAATTTTTCCACCAAATTTTCAACATAGCCATTTTAAGACCTCTGCTCATGAACAGTGTCACTGAGATTTTCTTAATGTGTCCCATACAGTGATTTCGCACACCAACTGCGCCATTGTGCGCTACATGGGAGAATCACATTTTGGGTGAGATATGAAAAATGACAGCTATACTGCTCATAAGGAGATGTGGTAAATTGGCAATGTTGAAAATCTGGAGTGAAAATATTGAAGATTCGCGAACTTACGAGCGTGCGTAGGAAGTGCGCAATGCAGGCTCATAAAACAGTCATTTTTAGGAATTTTTCCACCAAATTTTCAACATAGGCTTTTTGAGAGCCCACCTTATGAACACTGGCAGTGTCATTTCGTTAATCGGTGCCAAAAGGTGATTTCGCACAGTGACTGCGAAATCACCCTTCGGGCCCGATTAACACCATGACAGTGAGAGCATTCATGAGAAGGAGTCCCAAAATCCCCATGTTGAAAATTTGGTGCAAAAATTCCAAAAAATGCCTGCGATATGCAGCAAAGTTGAAAAAACCCTATTTATTACATTATACAGCTTACCGGCATTTCCTCAGTTCGCGGTCGGCTTTGAAGAGTGCAGACGTGTTCCTGGTTCACTGAAGATCGTCGCGCCGAGGTCTGGAGGTAAGTATGGGGTGGGGGTGCAGGAGGCGGGGTGCACAGTGGGTGAGTGCGGGTGGGGGCCCAGACAACGAGGGACCGTTTTTGTGTTGCAGGTTGTTTTCTTTTTAAAAAACAGGAGGATGGCGTAGGACATTTGCCATGCTGGGTGGGCTCCCAGCATGGCACAAGAAACGCTGTTTAGGGGGCTGTGGAGCCAGCGGAGATTGGGCACCCCGTTGTAATAACATCTGTTGCCATGCTGGGGTGGGCTCCCAGCGTGGGCACCGTACTGGGGACAAAGCGAGCCGACGGAGGATTGGGCACCCCATCAGCTAAGGCCATCATGTTGCCATGCTGGGGTGGGCACCCAGCGTGGCATGTGCACCTCAGTTTTTTGGGGTGCAGCACAGCCGAGGGGATTGGGCACCCCTGTCAGCTATACAGTGTGTGTGGGGGCAGGCACAGTATGCGTCGATGTGTGTGTGTGTAGGGGGGGCGCGCGGGCATGAGCAGGCGATATCTTATCGCTGCTCACTGAAGCGTAGCTCCCCCTTTCAACTGTATGCCACTGCATTTTAGACTGCTGTCATAGACAGCTCCAGCAGCGACTGGAGAACTGCGGCCGCGCCTGCAAACACACTGACTGAATTGAAAGAGGGCTGCCACACCTCCAAAAACTCGGATGATGGCACTATGTTTCTTGCACATGCGTGCAAGCAACATAAAAAACAAATAAAAGTCATTAAAAATCCCATTGGCCATAACTTTTTTAAAAGCAGTTTAGGCCAATGTTATTTTTAGTAACTTTTTATCTGTGTGTTTTTTTATGTATGTTCTGGACTTTAAGAAAGTGTATTCTTCCCATTCCCCCAGCTCTCAAACCAAGATACCCAGGCCTCCCTGAATTTAGCCAGCTGGCCCTTCACCTTGCAATGAATTTGCATGTAAAAAGCTACCCTGGTGACTCCTGCCTCCCATTCCGCTCTTAAGGGGGGGTCCATCTATCTCCACCTCATGAGGATTTGCCTCTTCACTTCCAATGCCATGGTGTACAGCAAATGTCTCATATGTATCAGCATCCCTTGGATGTGGCTGGGGTTCCCCAACATCCAGAAGACAGGACAGTCTGGCAGAGGTTGCATTGTGACTTCCTCTGCCATTGTAAGTACAGCCTGCCAAAAGGGCTGCATTTGGGGGCAACTCTGATATGTGTGGCTGATATGCCCTGGAACTTGTTGACATCTCCAGCACTCATCCCTGATGTGGATGCCCATGCTTAGGAGCTTGGTGGGTGTCCTGTGCTATCTGCCCATTTGCCCAGTACATATTTGTTTGGATGAGCTGGTGTCTGGGGTTTAGTGAACCCTGATGTGCCATTTTCCAACAGACCTACCACATTTCCTAAGGGATTACTGCACCAAGATCCAAACTCCAATCAAATCTCTGCTTATCCCAGGATGGCTGAGGAAGCTTCTGAAAGTGTTGGTAAATTGGTCCCCCTTTAAGATGGGGTTGTTTAGTCCAGCTATCCATAGTCTAACCTCTCTCTGTGGAGTGATATTTGTATTCTGGCCCTAACCTGGCCCTTAGTGCATGGCGGAACAGAAGGCAGCACCAGTGGTCAGATGCTGGGAGACCATAATGCAGCTGTAGGCAGCCAAATGATTTCAGAAGTTTGGAGTGCAGGGAAATCATATGGCTTAGACGGAATCCCCATTTTGTGTGCTGACCTTGTCCAGCCATAACTTCCACCTTGGATATCTCCCATCTGTCTGTAGTCTAAGGTCATCCCACATATATTCACTTGAGGCCAAACCATATTTCCTTCCATCCTGATTTGTTTTGGATAGTTTTCAGTGAGTGCCTTGTGAATGCAAAAGTAGATGGCATATCCTCCTGTATCCTTTTTGCTACTCAGAGTCGGGTTTGGAGTGGAATTTTGTCTGATAAAGACTGTTCCAGTCTGAGCCAGAATAGCTTCTCCTGCATACTTCTTATGTAATGTAAGACTGCTTTCACTCCATTCACCATATGGTATGCCACCAGCTATGGTGCATTCCATCCCCCTTGCCTTGTCAAGGCTCATAAAATCTGCCTCCCAAATCTTGGTTTTTGACAATCCCAAAAGAAAGTGAGAGATGTTTTTTCACTTCATCTACCATTTAAGAGGGATCTAGAATGGGATGTTTGAGATGCAATGGTTTATTTTAGGAAGAGCCACCATCTTAAAAGTGGCTATTTCCAAGAGATCAAAACATTAGGGTGTCTCCACATGTCAATGTTATTTGACAAGTCATTCAGCAGAGGCTGGAGATTAGCTTGGATCCAGTCCTCTACCTGAAGCTTGGTGATCATTCCCAAGTATTTGATGCCCTGGGACTAACAGGTTAGCTTATAATGCTGAATGATTGCCTTCTATTTTTGTGGGTCCCTAATGGGGAGCACTTCAGTTCTGTCCCAGTTCACCACAAGACCCACCAACATACCATACAATGAGACTACAATGAGACTGCTTCAGGGAGTGACCATTCTACTTCCAACAGGGTGAGCAGCTTCCTGCATTGTAGGGGAAAGATCTTCCTTCTCCCCTATCCACTGGATAACTCTATGGAGGTTGGGTGCCACTTCCTGTCTGAAGGACTGATAGAAATTTCTTTCTACAACCACATTGGAATCAGTCTTGATAAAAAAACACCAGTAGATGTCATCCTTTTGGACTTCAGCAAAGCCTTTGACAAGGTCCCTCACCCTGAATTAACAAGTAAACTTAAAAAAAATAGGGCTAAGCACACAATTGGTACAATGGATTAGTAACTTGCTTAGAGAAAAAACTCAGTGGGTAAGAGTTGGTGGTTACCCCTCATCCTTTGGAGAGGTCAGTAGTAGCGTGCCACAAGGATCAGTCCTTGGACAGACCCTGTTTAACATTTTTGTCAACGACATGAACAAAAGTATTAAGAACCATTTTGTCAAATTCACCAATGACATAACATTAGGTGGAGAGGTTGACACCACAGAAAGCAACAATCATTATTAGCCAGTGACCTTAAGGAAATAGTAATCTGGGCAAAAGACAATAAAATGTCACTTAACCTAAATAAATGTGTTTTCTTGCATATGGGGAATAACAACCCTTATTTCAAATATACACTAGATAACCAAGCACTAACTGCTGTAACAAAGGAAAGGGACTTAGAGGTCATCATGAACAACTCCTTCTCTTCCAGTGGTCATTGCAAAAAAAATAGCCAAAAACATCTAACATGATTTTGAACTGTTTCAAGTGCACATTTGTCAATAAAAGTGAACACTGTAACATCCCCTTGTACAGATCTTACATCAGGCCCCATCTCAATTTCTGATCCCCTTTCTGGAACTCCTATCCTGACAGAGACGTTAACTTAATTGAGCAAGTCCAGGACTGAGTCACCAAGCTTACCCCCAGCCTAAAGCACCTCCCCTATAATTACAGATTGTCTAAAACAGGTTTGGTAAGTCTAGAAAAAAGAAGGAGAAGGGGTGACCTTGGTTCTATGTGATAATAGCGAACGCGAAATGATGATCGCTATTATCATGAGTGTATATCACCGAAAAGCAACTTGGTGTTATACACTTGCCAGTGACCTAACATCCACAAAACAATAAGCGTTATTGCACCCCACATGGAGGGCTCTGCCCCCTCTACACACTCCTGATTTTAGATTCCTAACTCCAGGCGGGTGCATGTTGGGAAGGGGGCACAGTTCACATGTAAAAAAAAAAAATTAAGTCCCGCAGCCACAGGCAGCTACAAATTTCTCATCCTCCCAGTTCCAAGACCTGAACCCAGTACCTGCTGCACTGGAGCTAGCCTCCCTCACCACCACACCACATGGCTGGCTCAGTGGCAGCAGGCACACTACACCCTAATAACCCTCTTCACTATCCCTCCCCTCCCCTTCCCCTCGCCATCATCCCTTTCGGGTTGCCCTCCCCTACCCTCGCAGTAGCAGTGAGTTGTTACCATTTTGGGTCACCCATTATAATATCACCGAATATGAGTCACCTTTTTGACCGTCGCCCATATTTGGTTGCTATTATCACAGGATACCGGTGACCTTCTACAGCTTTTCATGATAGTACAAAACCCGGTTCTATCACCTCAATGTGGGCTAGAGTTCGCTTTGCATAGTGCTAACCTGAGAAGCCATAAGCTTCAATTAGTTATCCCAAAAGTTAACATCCAAAAAAGGAGTAATTACTTCTCCATAAGAGCAGCAAAGTTATGGAACTCACTCCCACAGCATGTGGTAGAAGTAACAAATGTTAACAAATTTAAAGTTAGACTCAGCAAGCACCTTAATTTCGGTATGGGACATTGCTAATATACCCGCACACATGTGGGAGAAATCCATGATGGGCCTCTGCCTTCTCGTGTCTTGTCCACCTAGTAACCTAGTAACCCTGCAATTAATCCATCTGGACCAGAATTTTTACCATTGGCCATCGAGCATATGGCCTTTTTCACTTCTTCCAAGAAGATTAGTTTCTCCAGGTCTTGCTGCCATGTGACCATTATCTGTGGGAGGCCCAGCTCCTTCAGGAAGGTACTGATGGCATCCCCTGGGGGCATGGCCTGGATGTGTAGAGGTTTTCATAATAGGCCCAGAAAAAATCATTAACTGGTCTAGGGTCTGCTGCAAGGGTACCCCCTGGGGTATTCATATGGGCTATGTGTGCCTTTGCTACATTTTTTCAGCCAGTATGCTAGGAGTTTTCATGTCTTCTCACCACTTTCTCAATACTGCTGTCTGGTGAAGAATACATCTCTATTTGCCTGCTGATGTATAAATATGTTCAATTTGTACTTGAGCTGAATCACCATTTGTTTCACCTGCTTTGTGTGGTTACCCATGGTATATAAATGTTTTTCAGTCTGTTTCACCGTGGGCTTTGAGGTCAGATAATTTCAGCCCTCCTATCTTTGTTCACACTAGTCGCATACCTAATAATTCAACCTCTGCTATACACTTTGAAGACATCCCAGAGTATTTGCTCTGAGGTGTCTGAGGTTCAGTTTAGGTCAAAGTGTAGGTGAATTTCTGTTTTCAGCCAGTTGACAAAATCCTCTGATTGAAGAAGAAAGGGATTTATTCTCCAGCATGGAGGCTTAGCCTCTGTGGGAGATAAGAGTGGTGAAAGTGAAATCTGGGCACGATTTGACACCATTATAGGGTGTTTATAGGTCTCAGTGACATCTTTGATACACTCTGCACCAACTAACAAGTAGTGCAGTCTTCTTTGTGTGCCAAAGCATGGTGACCTCTTTGTGTAGTTGTGAGTAGTACGGTGCTGCACCCTCCATACATCTTGTAGAGATATTACTGCACATCTGTAAGATAGCATGTCTTGCCTGTGCATGTGATGCCATGCCTTTTCCCCTTAGGGCTCAGTACTGGAGGGGGTCCCTAACCATACTGAAGTCACTCCCCATGATCACACTGTCTCTTACTGGGGCCATGTCTAGAATGTGTTGTGCCACCTCATAGAAGAAGCTTGCCTCATCAGAGTTAGGCTCATATAAACTGACCTACAGCGGTGATCATACAAAAGTTTATCAGTACTGAGGTATACCTCAAAGTATACCTTGGTGGTACTGAGGCAGGATCACATAACAGTCAATGCAAATTGAACTTGAGTGCCTCAGTGGTATCTCGAGGTACCTCGAGGTATACCTCAGTACTGATAAACTTTTGTACGATCGCTACTGTAGGTGGGTTCTCTGTCCCACAATTTGCCTTGCACAATTACCCATCTCCCCCACCTGCCAGGCAATTATGGATTTTAAATGGGGATTCCATCTAAACCAAAACTGATACCCCCTCTCTTTTGCCATAAAGCAGCAGGGTATGCCCCAAGGATGGTGACACCATTGCAGCGAAAACGTCGATGCTAACAATATCAACGTTTTCACTGTAATAGTCCGTCCGAGACCCCAGCACTCTCTCTCCCAGTTTTGTACCCCCTCCCCAATCCAACTCCAACTCGGAGTTAGAATCCAATAGATTAGGGGGTACAGGGGCAGAGCCCCTCGCATGGGGGGGGGTTTGGGGGCAAAGAACAGCCGGGGTCTCCAGTTGGATTTATGTCGACCACAAGTTGCAGTCAACATAAATCTGTCACTGTGATGGCAGTTGACAACTAGTTTTTTTTTTTCAACTTTATTTCCCTCCGGTTGCGGCTCCATGGACCTCTCTCAGGCAACCGAGTCCATGTCCTGCCCACCAGAGGCCCCCCCGAGCTGAACTTTCTCTCTCCCCATCCTCCCTGCAGCCAGTACCCCTGGTCTAACCCTCCCAGGGTGGGTCGCCCTACTCCTCTTGGGCACTCTTATAGACAGACTCTGGCTGCAGGGTAGGATCAGCCGTGGAGGACCTGGAAGGTCAGTCGGGGTTGGCCCAGCAATGGGCATGGGGGACTGGTGCTGTCACCTATCCATGGCACCATTGTTTTCCCTGTTCTTGTGTCTCCCTGGAGCTCAGATGTGCAATTATGTCCAGCTCAGCTGGTGCACGCTCCTGTGCACCCCTGATTGACGTCTGCCGCAGCTCCAATCCCCAGCATCTTGCGGACATGCACTGTAGTGCCTCCAGCCTCCACTAGAGGTCACCATTGCAGCGGCAGTTGGATCCCCCCTCCCCAGGGAAGGAGATCAATCCTAGGGACACTCAAGCTTATTGCCTCCCTGCTGACCCCTGATGGCCCGGGCTCATTCCCGAACCTAGGTCGCCAGCGTGGCGCAAGGTGTGGCATCCAGTGCCTCAACCCTCAGCACCACCGGGCTGGCTACAACTTAGTTGTTGAACCAGCATTGTAGAGGCAAGCAGCAGGAAACCTCCTCCTCTACCCATTCCTTATGCAATGTAGGTGTCTCAGACTTAAGGAGGTACATCTCCTGTAATAGAACTACATTGCATTTGAGGTGTCTTAAGGTGGCTACAAGCTTTTTTTGTTTAATTGGGTGGTTAACCCGTCATAAGTGCTTCCCCTGCTGAGATGATTGGCTGCCACTCTTTACGCAATCTTACCCCTGAGGGTTTTATGGTGGCAGTTGATTTATCTAGTATGGGTGATGCATGCGTCGGAGCTGTTGATGTCAGGGTAGACACCTATAATAAGGTGGTGTCTGGCACCATCAACTCCCTCGCACCTATCCGTGTACGACCCAGAACTTTGTACCTGAGGTCTCCTTGGTATGATGGAGATCTCAGGGAAATGAAGAAGCTGGGTCGGAGATTAGAGCGTCGCTGGAGGAAGTCCGTCTGGAGACAGACAAACTGGTCCTGTGTGCGCATTATCGCGCATATCAGGAGGCAATCAACCTAAAGAAGACAGCATTTTTGTCTTGGGAGATTGCTGCTGGGAGAAACCGACCAGCCTCACTCTTCCGGACTGTTGATAGACTTCTCCATCCTCTCTGTCTTCAGCCTGGGAGAGTTTCCTCAAATGAGGATTATGAGGATTTTGCTCGGTTTTTCTCGGATAGGGTGTCTTTGATCTGGCAGGAGGTTTCTTCAGCCAGTAATACCATTGCTGTCAGTGGTCGTCAGTTGTGTTCTAAGAGCACTCCGCTTAGTTGGGAGAGCTTAGGCCAGTGGAGGTTCGTGAGGTTGTTGAGGTGGTGGCCAACTTGAAGCATACCCTTTGTGAACTGGACCCTGTGCCAATGCGCTTCTTAATGAGATGCGTTGACTCTGTTGACCTGGTGTTTGCCCTGATTGTCCGGTGTTCCTTGAGTCAGGGTGTCTTTCCAGATGCCTTGAAGGAGGCTCTGGTGAGACCCCCTTTAAAGAAATCTTCTCTGGACCTGGAGATTAAGGCAAATTACTGTCCTACCTCCAATCTTCCATTTTTGGGGAAGATTGTTGAGAAGGTGGTATCGCTTCAGTTGGAGGAACATCTCACGACCCACGAGTTGTATTATCCCTTCCAGTTGGATTTTCGGGCCAGACATAGCACTGAAACTGCGTTAGTTAGGGTGCAGAATGACCTCCTCAGGGCTAGAGACTGGGGGGACAGGACAATTCTTGTTCTCCTTGATCTCTCCTCAGCATTTGATACTGTGGACCATTGTGTGTTGCTTCTCCGCCTGAGGGAGTTATATGGAGTCACCGGTATTGTTATCAAGTGGTTTGAGTCCTTTCTCACTAATAGGAGGCAACGGGTTGTGATGGGAAATTTCTCATCTACACCCTGCCTCCTTTCGTGTGGAGTCCCTCAGGGTTGATGTGGCCCCAATGTTGTTTGCAGTATATGCTGCCCTGGAGGATCATTAGGAAGTATGGTTTGAGTTTTCATTGCTATGCCGATGATACTCAGCTATACTTATCCTTTGCCCCAGGAACACCAAACACAGTGGATGTGCTAAATATCTGTCTGGCTGAGATTAACAACTGGATGGCCTCCAGCTGGCTATGACTGAACCCTGACAAGACCGAGGTATTGGTAGTGGAGTCAAACAGAGTTCGTGATGGGATGGCCTCTGACCCTGGGACTGGCCTTGTGCTAGGAGCTGTGTCATTGATGGTCTCCCCTTGGGTGCGAAATCTTGGCGTGATTTTTGACAGGAACCTGTCCATGGAGGCTCAAATATCCTCCGTGGTTCATTCCTGTTTTTTCCATCTTAGAAACATTGCCAGGATTAAGCCCCTTGTTCCAGCTCTGGACCTCCCTACCTTGATACATGCCTTAGTCACTTCTAGGCTTAACTACTGTAATTCCCTCTATCTTGGGGTCTCTGGAGGTTCTCTTCATAGACTATAGCTAGTGCAAAATGCTGCTGCCCGACTTTTGTCCGGGCAAATCAAATTTTGCCATATTACTCCTATACTGCGCCAATTGCACTGGCTGCCTGTCAGATGGAGAGTACTCTTCAAGGTGGGTTTTCTCACCTATAAGGCCCTACATAGGCAGTGCCCTGGTTACCTGTCTGATCTCCTGGTACTCTCCACCTCTGTCCGTAATCTCCGCTCCTCTAGTGGTGGCCTGCTAACAGTTCCAAGAGCGAGATTAAAGTCTGCGGGGGACCGAACTTTTAGTGCCGCCTATCCCCCTTTTTGGAACTCTTTGCCATCTGTAGTTAGGGAGGCTCCCACTATAACTGCCTTTAAGGTTCGCCTGAAGACCTTCCTATTTTTGCAAGCTTTTGGGGAGTAATTTTGATTATATGTATGTTGTAATTTTAATTTACAATTTATACGGTATGAAATGCTGTATAGTTTTGTGTGGCACCCAGAGCCTTCGGGATTGGGCGTCTTTTTAAATAAATTTGACTTTGACTTTGACTTTAACCCTCTGCACAATTCTAGATATACATATCAGTTCAGCTATACCCCATGTTTAGTAAATATGCGGAATAAGCAGTTGAAGTCCAGTAGGTGTCTGCAAAGGGCTCTGACCTTCCTCAATATCACCAGATGATAGAAATGTGCCAGTTGACACCCCTATTGGAAGAGAGACAATAGAAGAGAAGCATGGAGATGTGACATGAGACAAGAAAAAAACAGGTGTACAGGATGGGAGAGTGCTCTGTAAGAAGGAAAATATTGGTGAGAACAGAAAACCAGAAGTAGGCAACTATACCTTTGCTGCAGAATGAGTTGGACAGTGCAGTAGTGGGGCTGTGCAGCCCTTGCATAAGCTCTGTACTGAATCACAGAGGTAAATTGTGAGCATGACAAAACTATTTACGGTGAAAGATCTGAGAATCAACCAAGAGGGTTGGTTATCTTGAAGGGTAACTTGCTTGCCACCTACTTCATCCCCACTTCTGTCTCTCATTGTGCAGCTAGCCATTTGAGTACTCGTGATGTAGCTACCTAACTGTTCCCCTGCATCCAGCTTACCCCAACTTATCCTGCATGTATTCTGCTGTATGACTAGGCTGAGCCCTGCCCAGAGGGTCTGTTTGGTCCCAGAGAGGTACATACCCAGTGTCCTGCAGGACTGCTCATGAATGGGGTGGCAGCGTGGGCTCAGTGGCAGTCACCAGACTGCCCTTTGGTATATGTCTCACCTGTGGGGATGCCTGTCCCAGTTGAGAAATTCTCCCTGTTCACTTTATGTGTGTGCGTATCTAAGATCAAAGGGGGGGGTCCACTAAACAGCACTCTTTCAGGAATGTACTGGACTACCTCCTCTGTAGCTATGTACACAGCAGGGGCTTGAGTTTGTTCTGTTGAGTTATGCACAGTAGGTTTGCAATAGTAGTCCTAGAAACCTGAGTACCCTTCAGTCCTCATTATGCCCCTCAAGGCTATCTCCCAAATCCTGGGTTGGGGGAACTACCTCTCCCCCCATAAGCCAGGGAGCTGCAGATTTACCACCTTTAAGTAGTTTTGTATGTAGGAAGGAGACCTCTCTTGTGCTGATAGTGTACAAAAAAATCACTAGGATGATACAACTTAGGTTTAGGACTAAAATCAAAGACTGTGTAGCCTATGCTTGCAGGGGCGTAGCCAGGATTTGGTGAAGGGGGTTCCAAATATTTTTCTAGGGGTGTCCAGGGGCATGCTCCCCCATAAAATGTTGAAAATGTAGGCATTAAGTGATGCAGTTTAGTGCATTTTTAGGCAATAACTGTTGAGTTACAAAATGCATCAACATTCAAGTTGTCAGTCTAATCACTCCCTAGTCCCAGGTCATTGAGTTGAACTCAGAATTCTTTTTTCTCTTTTTATATTTACATGTTTCTCTTCTCTAGATCTCATCCCACATTCTATTACCATCCCTACACCACCTTCACTATTTTTTCCAGCTCTTCCTTGTAATTTTTTTATTTGAACTTTCCTAGCCATTTTCATAGTTGTTTTCACCTATCGTCTCACCTTTTATGTTCCAACTCTCTCACTGCATGTATTTCCTCAATTGCCAATTTTCTGTGTTTTCTCTTTACATTAGTTTCCTCTACCTACATTACATGCATAATGCAGACACAACACCACCAGCACAGAAATATTCACTAGCCTGAGTGCATTTAAGTCCATGCTTAGACTCATGTCGAAGGAAGAATGCAACTGCTGTGCTTGAATCCTCATGCTGACTTTTGAGCCATACCCTTTGACTCTTCTCTAGCACTTACTCACCCCCCCACACACAGTTTTGTGCTTCCTCCAGCTCCTATCCCTGTGGTTTGCACAGTCTTCACTTCCTTTCTTCTCCCCCTCCCTACACTACTTTTGAAGCACCTTCCTTCTGTCCTCTTGTACTTCCCTTCTACTTATACCTCCCCTTCTTTCCCACTCCATTTTTTGTTAATACTACCTGTTCCCACTGTTTACCTTTGTCTCTCCCTGCCCCTACTTTAAAATTGACTCATACTATCTGGTCCCTTTGTAGTGATTTGTCCCTATTCCATTTCCTTTTTAGTTTCCTCCTTGTATTTTGCTGACTTGGCATCTGTGTATGCCTTTAGTCTTTTGCTGTTTAATCATTGTATCTGAGTGTTTTTATAATTTTATAGATATAAGTATCTGTAAGCACTGGATTTCATTTTTCATGTATGATCTGTTATGTATCTGTGTCCTCCAGGACCTGCTTGCAAATGAATTGTCTCAACAGTGTTATCCTGGTAAAATAAAATTGAATTGAATTGAAAATTTAATATTACTTTATTCCCCCCCGACTTGTTCTATTCATCTTTTTCTATGTGTCCCAATATGTTGATTCACAAACATTTCTATTTGACCCAAATATTTTCTTCCCTCTGACCTGAGGCAGTTCATTGGAACTCCTTTATACTCTCCAATATTTGAATTTCATTTGCTAACAGAAATATTACATTATTTCCCCCCTGCCTTGTTCATCTTTGCCTTCACTTAATACATGTCTTCACAAACTCTGTCATTTGACCCAAATATTCTCTTTCCTCTGATGGTACCTGCTCAGACATTTCTACATTGGAACTCCTACTCTCCTGTATTTGAATTTCCTTTGCTAATTAGTACCACAGATCAGTATTAATCCCTTATGAACAACTGCTTTGGGCTTGAAATAGAAGCAGAAATATAAAAAAAAATACTAGAAAACTGAATTCTAAAATATTGTTGCTTCAGCCTGTTGTTTAAATTGTATTTATTGATTGCGTAATTTGCATAGCATGATTTTTAAGCATTTTTTTTTTGGTGGGGGGATGGGATATGGCCAATATTCACATGTGGTTATTTTATTGGCATATTAGCCTTTGGTTCTGACAGGTTTTTGTCTTGATCAATGCACACCTAGTTAGTGATTATTGAAAGGTACTAGTTCAATTAATGCAGCCCTATCTTGCCATTAGTACACTTTAAAGAAGTCTCATGTGATGGTGTTTTGAGCATTTAGAAGTCAGAACAGACCAGACTTCATTTTATAAATATGGTTACATTTTCAAAATCTGACCACATTATTTCACTTAGGGTTTTTTAAATGTCGTTAAATTTGTAATGAATATTAGCTTAAAAACATTAGTGTACATCTGTTAATAAATACCATTTATATAAAGGAAGGAAATGGATTGCATAATAAAAACAATGTTTAGGCATCAGATCATAAGTATCATAAGTATCATAAGTATTTACAAGCTAAGGGATTTGCATCCATAATGCTTGCCAATCCCATAAGGATCAAAATTTAGTAGTTTTATCACAGCAAGAGCTGTCAAGTCTGACTTTAAATGTATCCATGTTTGTGCTTTCTACCATAATAATTGGTAGGTTTTTCCATAAAGTAACAACCCTTTGCATAAACCAATGTTTCCTCAAATTAGTATTCCACTTTGGCAGTACCAATTACAATTTATGTCTCCTACCGCTAGTCCATCCAGATCTAAAGGTTAATCCAAGGTCTTCCCACAGTGTGGTGTCATTAATAATTTTAAACATCATACATAAATAGAGATGCAGTGAATTTAAATTTCGCTAGCGAAGTGAACACGAAGTGGGCACTTTGTGTTGTCACTCCGCTTCGTGGAGTGGCCAGCATGAAATGCCCACTTTGTATGATGTTTAAAATTATTTGCCTTGTTATTATTACTTCACATTGTCATTCCACCTTAATGCGAAGTACGGCAGAGTGACAACAATATTGTCAGCTCCCCACACACACAGTCACTAGAATTAATGTGCATTCCCAAAATGCTACTGTCGCCTTGTCTCCAGAAAATTCCCCAGTGCTGATGAAGTGAAATGAAAGCATAACAAAAAATGCAAAGTCTCCCAGAAATAATGGCACACTCAGTCATCTGGGCAGTGGTCAGACATAGTCAACAGAATTAATGTTCATCCCCAAAATGCTACTGTCTTGTGTTCAGAAAATTCCCCAGTGCTGACCAAGTGAAATGAGAGTGTAACAAGACTTGCAAAGTCTCCCATCTTAGAGATGCAGCAAATTTAAATTCCACCAGTGAATGCCCACGAAGTGGGTACATTGCATTGTCACTTCGTTAGACAGAGTGGCCAGCATGAAATGCCCACTTCCCTCATTTATTGTGATTGTGACTTCTCATTGTCATTCCGCCTTAACCTGAAGTAAGGTAGAGTGACAACAATATTGGCAGCCTCCTGGCCCCCACACATCACATGGCTTACACTAATGTAACTCACATGCTGTATAAGAATGTGAATGCCTACAGCTGTAGTTCCCCGATGGCAATGACCTGTATCACAAATAGAGATGCAGCAAATTTAAATTCTGCCAGCAAAGTGTCCACAAAGTGGGCACTTCACATTGTCACTCTGTGGCCAATGTGAAAGGCTCACTTTGCCTAGTAATGATTACTTCTTGTTATCATTCCGCCTTAACTCGAAGTAAGGCAAAGTGACACCAATATTTGGCAGCCCTTCACACACACACAGTCACCAGAATTAATGTGCATCCCCAAAATGCTCATGTCTTGTGTCCAGAAAACTCCCCAGTACTGACGAAGTGTAATAAGAGCACAAGAAATGCAATGTCTCCCAAAATCAATAGCGCACACAGACGTCATGCATTCAGTAGTCACACAATCACCAAAATTAATGTGCATCCCCAAAATGCTACTGAGAGTGTAACAAGAAATGCGAAGTCTCTCAGAATTAATGGTGCACTCTGTCATGTGTGAAGTGGTCACACACAGTCACCAGAATTAATTTCATTCCCCAAAATGCTACTGTCTTGTGTCCAGAAAATTACCTAGTGCTGACAAAGCGAAATGAGAGGCTAACAAAACATGCAAAGTCTCCTAGAATTAATGGTGCACTCTGTCATCTGTGTAGTGGTCACACACAGTCATCAGAATTAATGAGCATCCCAAAAATGGTACTGTCTTATGTCCAGAAAATTCCCCAGTGCTGACGAAGTGAAATGAAAGCGTAAGAAGAAATACAAAGTCTCCCAGAATTAATGGTGTACTACAAACGCACAGACAGATTAAGATTGCGCTGTGCACTCAACATGCAGATGCAAAGGCACAACAACACCTAACAAGTGCTCATAATTCACAAATCTAAGTCTGGAAAAGAATACCTTTTGCTGGTTTGGGGGGTGTAGTGCACAGCAGTAGCAGACAGTCCACTAGCAGTAAAGATACCACAAAGCAGTACAAAAAAATTAATGCAGGTGCAGTGGATAGCAGGTTCACACTGCTGCAGTTACTCTGTGGCACAATAACAGGTGTCTTATTTAATGACACGCATCGCACACACACTTACACGCACTACAAGTAATGCGTAGCAAATTGAAAACCTTTAGCAATATAACCAAATGTTTAAAAAAAACTGAAATTATACACTGCTGCATCACAACAGTCAGAAAAAAAATGTCAAGAATTACTAAAAATATTACTGTGCATACAATAACTCAGTTATACAAGAAAAATATAACCAAAACAGAAAAGACTGCTTTTTTCTCCCAGTTAATCTACCTACACCACAGATACGCCCCTCTCCCAAAGCACACTTCACAGTACACAGACCGACTGTTCTAAATTAACATTCAAAATCCACACACAAACAATAAACACTCGATAATATGAGCACAGGAGGGTTTCCTATACTCGATATAGTAAATTATGAGCAAAAAAAAATAGCTCAAAAAGACTTTTTTAACAGCTTTTTAGAGGATTTGAATTGCAGAGCTCTGAGAGGAAACTGTCTCCATCTTCCACTACACACACACTGCACAGAACTGAGGCTGTGCAGAACAATCTAGAGTCCATGTAACTTACAATCCCATAAAGCACTGCAAAATTCTCCTTTGGAGCTCAAGAACAAGGCGGAGTAAGGAGAAGTAAGGTGTAATATATTGATTTCAATGTACTTCGCCTTAAAATTGGTGGAGAAGTGGCTTGGGGAAGGCGGAATAACATGAAGTCATTGTTTTCAATGGACTTTGCCTTCCCATTATAGCAGTACTCCTCTTACCTTACTGGATGACTTCGTGGACTCCGTGTTACTCTGCGAATCACTTTGTGAAGCGAATTTCAGCCACTTCGCTCACCACTATACATAAATCATCCCAAAGTCTTCCATAGTGTAATAAATATAAATTAAGTTTTTCCAATCTCTTATCATATGAGATAGTTCTTAGCCCAGTTACCCTTTTGATAGCCCTGCACTGCGCCCCCTCAATCCTAACCACATCTTCCCCATTTTGAGGTGACCACACCTGGACACAGTATTCCAGAAGTGGCCCAACCAGGGCACCATACAGATGCATGAGGACATTCTTGCTCCTGCTAGAAATGTGCCTAAGAATGGAATTTAGGTTTTGATTTGCTTTTTTGACCTGTTCCTTACAGTGCATACTAAACTTTAGGTTGGGAGTTATTTTTACTGCCAGATCCCTCTCCTCACTAGTAACAGACGGGGTGTTAGTTCCTATGGTGTATGCATAGTTATTATTATGGAGGCCCAAGTGCATAATCTTACATTTGGCAATGTTAAGTTCTAATTTATTAGAACTGGTCCACTGAAAAATTGAATCAATAGCCAGCTGCAGGGAAAGGGCCTCAGCCATGACAGTCACAGTTCTACCTATTCAGCAATCGTCAACAAATTTGGAAAGCCATATACTTGGGTCTTTAAGTTTGAGTGTAGAGATATAAATATTAAAAAGACAGGGTCCCAGTACAGATCCCTGTGGTACCCCGCTAGTGACTGATGACCAGTCCGACAACATGCCTCTCACCATGACTCTTTGTTTCTTCCCGGTTAACCATACTGTTATCCACCTTAAGATATTACTATCTAGTCCAACGGTTACTAGTGTTTCTATTAGCTCTGCATGGGGTAATTTATCAAGCGCCTTTGTGAAGTCCATAAAGATCACATCAACCGCATTACCCTTATCCAACTCAAGGTTAACTTTTTCATAAAAAGTAAGTAAGATTTGTCTGGCATGACCTTGACTTGGTGAACAAATGCTGAACAGGATCAACCAAATTGTGTTCTACTAACTAATCCACGATTATAGCTTTTAAAATCCCTTCCAGAATTTTCCCTATTAGTGATGTAAGGCTTATAGACCTAAAATGTGCTGGCTCAAACCTAGGCCCCTTTTTGTGGAGTGGGACCACTGTAGCAGCTCTCCAATCCTGTGGAACTTCACCCCTGTCCAGAGAGGTCTGGAACAGGTAAGCAAGTGGAAGTGTCAAAGTGTCTGCCATTTCTTGTAAGACTCTGGGATGAATGTTATCAGGTCCTGGGGATTTATTGATGTCTAATTTGTTCAATCTGGTCTTGACCTCCTCTGGTTTTATAATAATTTTCCTTGGAATAGGTTCTAAATCAGGATATAAGGGAGGATTAGCTCTAGTATTAAAAACTGAGCAAAAATAACAGTTTTGGATATCAGCAATCTCTTTTTCAGATGCCAGTTCACCAGTAGAGTTTTTAAAGGGGCCTATCACTGTTGTGTTGCTCTTCATGCTATTTATATATGAAAAAAAAGACTTTTTATTATCGTTAACCTTGGTAACCAGGATGACTTCTTGCTGAGCTCGTGCCTTTTTTAATAGATGTTTTGACCTTCTTAGTGCAATTTTTACACACTTGATAGTTGGCTGCTGTTCTGTCCTTTTTTATATTTTTTAAACACTCTATCTTTTTTATTTATTAAATGATTGATGTTTTTATTCAGCTAAAATGGGGTTAACCGTTTGCTACCCTTGTT
The DNA here is from genome assembly GCA_016271365.2 of Neoceratodus forsteri. Lineage (NCBI taxonomy): Eukaryota > Metazoa > Chordata > Ceratodontiformes > Ceratodontidae > Neoceratodus > Neoceratodus forsteri. The sequence goes on along the minus strand of CM057450.1, from coordinate 1,610,437,172 downwards.
ATTATGTAGTCTTGGGATACGTATACTAATTAGTTGATTGAACTTTTCAAGACGTATATTCCACATTTTAGCTGAGCAAAATTTGCCCTGGCTAAGTTAAGCTTAGTAGTTCCCCCAAGATTGTTTGGGTACTGCCAGCCCTTTTACTCTGAATAAGACCATGGAGTGGTCACTGTTTCCCAAAGGGGTGGAGATCTCCACCATATCGAGTGAGTCCCCCATATTAGTTAGCACAATATCCAAAGTATTGTTGCCTCTAGTATTGTCATACACCATTTGGTCCAGTCCAATCTGGTCAAACACATCTAAGTACATCTCATCAGTTTTACTCCCCCCTTTCGATAACTTCCAGTCAATATTGGGGAGGTTAAAATCCCACAACACTAATATCTTGTCAGCAGGATTTAAATTACTAAGCTGTTTAAGAAAAACTAAATCATTAGCTGAGGTAATAGAAGGTGGTCTATAAAATAGCCCAGTTATTATTTTGGGACCTATCTGTGGCAGTAATTTAACCCAGATAACTTCAAGCTCAGAGTCCTCATGGAGAATTTGAATGCTTTTTATGGATTCGTGGACGTACGTCGCTATACTCCCCTTCCTATACGCTCGTGATTTATGATGTAAGTTGTATCCTGGAATAGTTTTATCCCATGTATCATTGTTGTCCCACCAGGTTTCAATAATGCAGGCTATATGTATATTTTGTGATACAAATAGAATTTTAAGTTCGTCGAGCTTACTTACTAAACTTCTGGCATTAATTAACACCACCCTCTAATCCAGCCCTTGGATGATGTCTCCACCCATGGTTGTTACCTGGGTATTGTCTATCATATACTGCCCACCCGTGACAGTTCATATGGAAAGCAATAATTTTATTCAGCTTCCTACCCAGTATCCTAGTACCTGCTCAATTGAGATGAAGACCATCTCGTTTAAAAAGGGATTTATTATTGAAATTCACTGAATTGTCCATGAACTCCATATTATCAGACCTACAAAAAGCTCTTAACCAATTGTTAATAGATTTTATGGCCCTGTTTTTATACTCGAGATACCCGTATGTCGGTAGTAAACCTGAAATAATAATTTCCCCTCCTTTTTCTTTAATTCGTTTTGTTATTTCAGTCACTTTCTTCTGAAACACACTTTGACTGGTTTTGTTAACATCCTTTGTACCTATATGCATAATAACCAGGGGTTTAGTAATTTTTTCCATAAGTCTGTCCAGTAAATCAGATACATCCCCCACTTTGGCTCCAGGCAAGGTACTAACAGTAGTGTCTGCCTTCCTGCCTTCACATACTACAGAGTCCACTCCCCTAATTATAGAATCCCCACTAACCGGTATGTCCTTGGTCAGGGTCTCAGTAACTGATGTTGTAACCTGGTCAGTAAGAAGGTTTGGTTTAATATGACTAATGTGGGAGTTGGGCCTAAAGTTGTCATCAGGATCCATTTGATCAGTAAAACACCCACGTTTATTTTGCAACAGTAGGGGTGATTTCACACTTTGATTAATACTTGGTGCTTTTATGTGACTTTTCGTTTGTTCCCACAGTATTTCATCGGGAGCCTGAATATCCCCAATGTCTGATTCTTCTAACTTCTCCTGCTCCAGGATCCTCTTTTCTGTACCTGCTGCTAGAGGGACTTCATCTATCATAATGTCCAGGGCGGCAACATCTATAAACTTTTCCAAAATCTCAATTTCCTTGTGGGTTTCTAGTCTGTGCAGTAATAACCTCAATTTCTTCCTTTAAGGTACTAATCAATATACAATTGTTGCATACAAACTCTTTACACACTTTTTCATCTGTGAACATTTTGCATTTAGTACACACCCTTTTGGTTTTGCTACCCTTTTTTTCCTGTGGCTTGTGACACACTGGCACTTGCAGTTATCAACACCAGAAACTTATGAAGCTGATAAATCGACTTACTTTCTCACTGATGTTATTCTCCCCTAACTTGTTGCAAGCAGAAGGCTGTGCCCTGGTAACCCCCGTAACCAGCAGACACAGTTAACATGCACCAATGCCGGAAGTGCTCAGCAAGGAGTCACTGGACCCTCGCAACCAAGGTTACAAAACATGGTCATTTACTTGTTGTAACTATCTGTGAGTCACCCACTCATACATGGGTAAGGCACTTAGAGCTGTCAAAATGATCAGAATATATTTAACACAATGCAGTGGTATATGTAGATCTCCCAGCTCTTGGGGACTACACTATTCTCTTCCTGGTCAAATGTCAGGGCTCCAAAACATACAGTGCATTAAAAGAGTATTAAACAGCGCTGTGCTTCCACACACACAGGGTAGCTCCCCACACTAGACCTAGCAATGAACTGCTCCCTTGTAGGGTAATCTGCTTTTGGGTAGGGTTGGAGTACAAAGTCTCTAGAGTAATGTAAAGTTAGAATACAAAATACACCTACTTCTGGTGACTGTGTTCTGCAGTAATTCTCAGGCTTTGAAGATTGTTGAATGCAACATTGGCATTACCCTAACTTGAGCACTGTTTTTCAAGCCCCTAAAATATATTTACACACCAATACATTAAGAGAAGGGTGCCACAGCTAGCATAATGCCTGTGCCATATTGAGCAATCATTCAAAGATAGAAAAACACCTCAGCATACATTCACCAGCAATAAGGGGTATTTTCTACTTGGGTGTCACATTCCCCTACTTTTCAGGTTTTGTGCTTGAACCCTAACTGATACCTAAACAAAGTGGGCCAGAACTTCAAAGGGTGATTCAGGGCTTTGATCAAGCCCTGCATCAAACCAATTTTTGGCACAGCTGCACAAAACCCCTTTGCTGCAATTGCACCCAATTTTAGTAGGTTGGGTGCACCTGAGACACTTGACCTTATTTATGGCAGCTTGCACCAAATAGTTGACAAAAGCCCCATAGAAGGGTACCCAGGAGTGCAAAAAGCTAGACCAAAAAAAGTCAAACATGCGGTTATTGGCACACAGGATACAGACTCCCAATCTCTGGCTGGAAGAATGCTGCAAGCCCTGTGCATCATTTGTCTGGCACACCCGGGGCCTGTAGCATTCAGGGACATTTAATAATCTGGCCCAGTGCTTTTTTGCAATCTGTCTGTCTGTCTCTCTCTCACTGTCTATGTAGCTTTCTATCACTAAGTTCAGTGTTACACTTTGCTTGTCACCTCTTAAGTCAGTTGATTATATCCCAGATCCCAGTAAATAAATAAATAAATAAAAAAAGGCAGTTGCAATTATGGAACAGGAGAATGACCTGGAAGTTATAATATATATTAATTCAAAGCCACTTACTCTATGTGTAGCACCAGCTAGAAAACCAACAGGCAGCTGGGATGCATTAGGTGAAGACTCCAATAGAGTGACTTGGAGATTATACTGGTGTTGTATGACACTAGATAGACCACATCTGGAGAACAGTATGTAGCTGCAACTCATAACAGGCTTAGTAAACCTTAGTTACAGTGAGAAGATAAACTGATAGGGCATGTTCTCATTTAAAAATAAAAGGCTACGTGGTGACATGCTAATGGTATATAGATTGATGGGAAGAAGGCATACATGCTTCAAAGTTATTTCATAGAACAGGGAAGAGACATTGAGGTTAAGGGTTTACATAGGAATGAGTTTTAGAGGAGCCCAAGAAAATGTTATTTTGCACCATTTTTAACCTGTAGAAGAGATAGCCAAAAGAGACAGTGCAAGCTGATAACCAGGACACCCCCGTAAATTGGCTTTGTGCCCAGTGGACTTTACCCAGTTAACACAACAATTAAAAAAAAAAATGTGAATGATCAAATTCATTTTAGATACCGTAGGTATCTAAGAACCCATGATATTAATGAGTGCAACTGCTAGGTTGTCTGGGTGTGGACCAGATCAACATGGATTCTTTCCTTCCCATAAATCCTCTGATCTTATCCTGTGATCTTATGCGCAATAATCATCACTTGCTAACCGAATACCTGTGCACAATGTGTACATATGATGTGAAAAGGAAACACACAGTACAATCAGAAATTAAAGTGGTGTCTGTCCATGGTGGCCTTGTAGTTCAAATAGAAACATGATCCTAGGCAAACACAAACTAAGCTCAGATTGCCCTCCTTAACCCAACCCAAGACCCCCAAATAGCCATTACTAGAAGAGTCCTACCTTCCTGACTCCCAATTCACAATTGAGGTGTTCAGTACTGTTTGAAATAGTTACTCTTTCAAGTCCACCTCCAGGCACCATGCCTGGAATAGATACTGCCTTCAGTATTATGTCCTCCCTTGCCCAACCCCTGAAAACTCTTACATACCTTTCTTTGTTAGAGACCCCTTCCTCACTCCAGATTCATAGTTTGAGGTGGCAGTAGACCAGTGCCCAGCTGATTCAGTCACCCACCTCACAACTTACTTGCCCTGAGGGAGGGAGAGGTGGGGGCTGCTTGTGATATTGATGATGCTAAGCAGACTGATGAAGCAGTTTGCCTAGCATCATTGATGACTCCACTAACCCCATCACTTTCCTCCTGTGTGCAAAGTACTGTGGCACATGCCATGGCTTTGGGGAAACTTAGCATTCCAAATGTTGGACTACCCCAAGCACACCACCAGGCACACTGAATCTATCCCAAGGCTACTTCACTGCTAAACTTTTATGGGGACTACCCAGTAGCACTCCTCACTGAGGATGCTAGCACACTGAAAAATGGAAGAAACCTGAGATCTTCCTGCAGACTCCTCCTTGAACCCTGGATTTCCAGTACCATGGGCCACAAAGCCTTCTCAGTGTCTGCCCCCAAGCTCTGGTATAGCCTTCTGTGTAAACTAACTTTGGGTCCTTCCAGCCTTCTGACTTTCAAACAGGGTGTAAGAAATAACCACAAATCTCAGTCTGTGTGCCACTGCTTCACATCTACATGATTGGGCCTTTCTCCTTACTGTTGCCCGTTCTTAAGTCCAAAATGTATTGTATCCTAAACCTGATAACTATTTATAGTGTATAGAGGAATGTTGGTTTAGTTGGATTTCTATCCGAAGCAAAAGCTTGTTGTACCACAGGGCAAAGGTCATGTAACATGGCTGTACCCCTCTGGGGTACAATCACATTCCATGAGAGAAAAAATTTATCACAAGCCCTCCAGGCCATTCACTGCAGCTGAAAAGAGCCACGCAGCCATCTCACTCAAACTTCAATGGAATCATCAAGATAGCAGCCACGGTCTTTTCAGAGGAGTGCAGTGAATGGCAGAAATGTATAGAGGAGCATGAAAACAAATGAACATTACAGAAAACAGTAAATGTAAAATGTAAACTAAGTTTTAAATAAAACATTGTTAACTTCAGTGCTTATCTGAGTTTTACAGCTTCTGCAATGGGATGAGTTCTGTTTCGCTGTTTTTAACAGTAAAGTTCAACAAAGTAAAACATTTTTTCCTCTCCTTGTCTTTATTTCATTGTCAAAAACTATTAACATTTCTTGCTCTATACGCTATATAAAATACTGGTTGGGCTTCGCTCTCGGGGGTCAATTGGAATCTGAACCTTTTGGTAGCAGCACAGATTGGATGCACATGGTTGCCCAACCAGTATTCTCTATATGTATTTATGAATTCATTGATTCCTGTATATAATGAGAAGTGTGTTACTTCTATATAGGCTAATGCTACATTCACTGGTCATGGCCCAGACTCAACACAGCAATCTTGTATCATGTACCTTTTCTGAACAGCATTTGTTACCATCAACTATTTGTAGATATTTGTAACTTTTTTATACAGGTACTTCACGAGTGCACATTGGGGGCTATGCATGAAGGTGTGCAAAGTGTGTGAAATAGCATCGTAAATGGTTTGCACGCCTACACGCCGCACAAACAGCATAGGCCACACTATATGCACAAACATGTACAAGGTGGGCTAAGATAGGAGCAGGAGGAACAGATCCATGGAGACCCATGCAGGGGCATGCCAGACATGCAGACATGCCCCTTGACACAGCCATATATGGAGATCCGCACCGTCTGCGCATAACCATCAATGTGAATGCTACAAGGAGCATGGGTGTCCATACAGCACCAGAGGCCCATAGTGCAGCACCACAGGCAGCAGACAAGCAGCCACAACTGCTTAATGGTGGTGTGTGCATGGAAGCAGGCACTGGTGGATGCCTGGAAGGCACACAAAAGAACAGGTCAAACAGTTTCACAGGTGCACAGGAGACCACCCCGGTAACTGACATCCATGCCAAGTACAGCGTTCTGTATGGGACAAACTCTCTGATCATGGCTGTCAAAGCAAAGAACAGGATAAGTCTGAACATACAGGTGACCATCAATGCCACCAATCCCAAGGCCAGGACAATTGTCTGCCATAAAGCATGAGTGTCGCGATCTCCAATCTGCCGTGAAATGGAATCTGGCAGTCGCAAACTGCTCATGGCTGGTCACCAGTGGTGGACCCCCATCACAGGACCATACACTGTCACCCCTGGAGAGGATCATGGTGGAGACCATCTCCAAGGTCACAGGCATGGGAAGGTGGAGGGAGTGGATACAATGTCAGGTATGTGAGCCCCAGAGGAGGATGGCAAGGGGGACTGGATCTGCACCACAAATAACTATCATGTAATTTATCCCACAGGGCTATCCATGAGGACCAGCCCAGGTGTTTCAATCAATCAATCAATCAATCAAAGTCTTTGTTTAACCAGGCGATCACCATTGAGCAAGCTCATTTTCGAGGTGGACCTGAGTTTGTTAACAAGGAACAAGGGACAATATACATGGGATGCAACACACAAGAAAATAGTAATAATACAAATAAAGTGAGATATAATAATACAGTATATACAAAGAATCAGCAGGTAGCATTGACAGTAGTATATGTTTGGAACAGAAGATACAGCTAGTTTTGGGTAGGACACAATTTTTCATAAAAGTAAAAAAATATACATATCAGGTGCACCGAACACAAATAAAACCTAATATAAAAAGATATATAATGTACGGTATGGAGAATTTAGAGCTAGAACCAGGGTCAAAGGAATGAGGAAGGGACCGATATGGGATAGAAAAGGGGAGGGAAGAGTTGATTATAGATGTGATCAGTCTTTTAACAGTAGTAATTAGAGTGTGCTTGGACTTACAGGAGTCACCATTTAGGGTGAACAGGCACAGGACTCCTTATTATGATGTAGATATAGAGATTTAAAGCTGCTAGGCTGATGGGGTGAGATTAATTTCAAAGTTTTGTACAGCTTTCCACAGTTGAGAACACAAAGCTGATGGCTGCTTGCCAATCGCGAGATTTTGCTTTGTAAACATAAAGGTAGATATATGAGGTGCTTCTCAGGGCATACTTCCCCAGAATGCACAGAGGTAAACAGACAGAGATATATTGGGGCAGTTTATTTGAGATAGCTTTGTATGTCCAAACTGCAGCATTTTTTTGCCGTCTGTAAGCAAGGGATGACCATCACACTGCCGTGTACAATGCACAGTGGTGGGTTGAGTATGGAAGACCCGTGATAAATCTTATGGCTCTGTGATAAAGTGTATCGAGTTTGGCTAGGGTATCTGCAGGTCCCTGACTATGTAGAAAGTCTACATAATGCAATAGGGAAAGAAAGGTAGTTTGAACCAGTTTCAGTTTAGCGTCTCTTGTAAGGGGAGATTATTAATCCTAAAGAACAGACCAAGCCTTTGTCTAAGTTTCTCTGCCAGTTCTTCTAAGTGATCTGTGAAAGTAAGTCTATGGTCTAACCAGACCCCCAGGTACTTGAACTTTGGTACGTAGTCCAACTGCTCACCTAGAATGGTAGTGATCTGTGGGAGTGTCCCAGCAATTGCAGGATTTATTGCATTTTGAAGGGGCGAGAGGAACATTGCTTTGGTTTTTTTTTTGCATTTAAGAGCAGTTTCTGGTTTATAAGCTGATGTTGCAGCAGATTAAATTCATTTGAAGAGCTTTACAGGCCACTTCAGGTGTGGGAGCTACTAGCATAGAGTACCGTATCATCCACGAATAGGTGTATTTGTGCTTCTTTGATGGGGGCATCTACATTGTTAATATAAATGGTGAAGAGCAAGGGACCAAGAATGGAGCCTTGCGGTACACCCCTCAATAGGGATTTTGGTGGAGAAACTTCCCATTCTGCTTTTAGTTGTTGAAGTCATCCTGAGAGGTAGTTGGAGAACCATTTAAGGGATAGGGGATCCAAACCAATATTCTGGAGGGACAACAGAAACAGTCTGTGATCAACGGTATCAAACGCCTTGCTTAGGTCCAAGAAAACTTCTCAACCAAAGTTTTTTTTGTCTAATTCAAGCTGCCAGTTGTTTTTCACCTTGGCTAGAGCAGAGATTGTACTGTGCTGTGCTCTAAAACCAGATTGTAATGGGTTGAGCAATTTTTCTGATTCCAGGTACTTCGGAAGCTGGGAGTTCACTATTTTCTCCAGCATCTTTGACAGGAATGGAAGTAGGGAGATTGGCCAGTAGTTATTGAGGTCACTAGGATCTCCTGACTTAAACAAAGGGACCATAAGTACATTTTTCCAACTGGGTGGTAGGTCACCCTGGGACAAGGATAAGTTGAAGAGATGAGTAATTGGGACTGCGAGGACACAGTAGCTGACATTTAAGAAATATGGGTCAATGAGGTCGGCCCCAGCACTTTTCCTAGTGTCCAGCTGAAGGAGAAGATCTTTGACTTCTTTCAGGGAGGTAGGCTGCAGAGAGAAGGATGGACTGGGGATGGGTTTTCTTGTGCATCAATCTAAGTTGTTGGCGGAGGATATTCATGGGAGAGGAGTCAAAGGCTAGCCCTGCAGTAGCAAAATGATTATTGAGAGCATCGAGGATGAAGCGGTCTGTAGGGTGACAGTATTGTCGATCAATAATTTAGTAGTGTAGAATTTACAGTGGTGTGACCTTCCATGTCTTTGATAGTCTTCCAGAATTTGGAGGCATTTCTTGAGGAGCTCTCCAGCTGAGAGCGGTAGAAATTAGCTTTGGCTTCTCTGACCATTTTGGTGCAGAGGTTCCTCGCCCTCTGGAAAGAAGTCCAGTCATTTATTACATTTGTTTTCCTAGCAGTTCTCCAGAGTACATCCCTACTCTGCAAAGCATCTTTCAGGTCTTCTGTAAACCACTGACAGGATTTTGGTTCTGGCATGAACTTTTACTATGGGAGCATACTTGTTGAGAGCCCCTAGCACAATTTCTGAGAAAATATCATAAGCCGTAGTCAGGGACTTGGCTAGATAGAAGTCCTGCCATCGCATGGAGTCTCTTAGGTCTGATATTTACTCATGGAGATCAAAGTTGTGTATGCACCTTTTAAAGGAGAATTTTGGTACAGTTGTGGATTTAAGAGTGGATCTTACACATGCGATGAAGCAATGGTCATTAATATCAGAGAAAAAGACACCGGCATGGGAGAATAAATGGGTTTTGTTAACTAAAATGATATCCAAGAGAGTACTGTTATTAGGGTTGAGCTTGTTAGGATGAGTAGATTCGTTTATTAGCTGTGACAACCCAAGGGAATCACAGTACACTTTAAGTGGGGTGGATGTACTGGAGGGCCAGTCTAAGTTGAAGTCCCCTAGTATGATACACTCTGAAGATGCTGAACCCAGGATGTTTTCGAGATGTTTTAACAACTGTAGTCCAGCTGATGGGGCTCTGTAGCATCCTATTATACATAATGAGACACCGGTGGCAATTTCAATCTTTAATGACAAGCTTTCGAATTCTTTTGGGACAGAGGTTGAGTCAATTATGGAGGCAGGGAATTTATCCTTGATGTAAATAGCTACCCCACCACCTATGGCTTGCCTGTCGGCTCTGAACAAAGATTAGGAGGGGATGTTAGCTACGCTGTTACTGGTCGCCGATCAGAGCCAGGACTCCATAATCACCAGAACATTTAGAGCAGTATGACATACCCAGGCCTGAGCAGAAGTGTTTTTGTTTAATAGATTACATACATTAACATGCAAGAATGTAAGCCCCTTGAGGCTTTGTAGCTCTGCTGGGGATTCCATGGGTGCCAGAGGGCCTGGATTAAGCTCAACATTTCCTGAGCATAGTAAGAGCAGGAACAAGAGTTTCCTGCAGAGTCCTAGGAGAAGTGTGGGTGGCTGGGTCTTCTTTCAGTTACGTGATTTGTCTGCGGCAGTATAGGAAGTTCTGAGGCTAGTTCCCAGTTTTCCTGATGCCATACAATAATACCCTGACCGAGAGAGTCAATGGGAGTAGGGGAGTATGCAGAAGGTGGTGTAGCCCTGTGGGCAGGCTCTAGGAGAGTTTCTGTATGCGGTGCAGGTGAAGGACCAGCAGCGGGCTTGGGGACTTTAGAGCACATACAAGTTCTTCTACTTGATAGGAAAAGTCCCGGTCGAACAATGTGAAAAGAGAGCCATTCTCTACTCTAGGAGTTATTTTTTGATTCATGTTCGGGTCCAATACATGTAAGATGAGCAGAGACAAGCACAGAAGCAGGTAATATGCCCTCATTATGAGACTATCACCCAATGGGCACTACAAGTGTGGGCAAGAGAAGGGATTCTCAATGGAGGAGAATTTCTTAATCCCTGCAGAATACTACTATAGGCAGTGAAGCCTGAAGCAGTAATCCTTAAGTACAGCTCCTGGTCAGGCTAATAAGAAAAGAGTTCACCTGACTATAGGTATTAGTAGTACTAGGGGCAGAGAGCTTTGAAGCAAATTTCTTAGCTACTTCTCTGGGGCAGACTAAGTACTAGAGATCACCTGACCTAAATCAACTGCCTTAGCAAGACAGGATATGCTAGTCAGCAATAAGCAAACCTAAAGTACCAAAATGGTATGCCTCAGCAAGACAGAATGAGATAAAGCTGCTAGAAGGCTTAGTTGCAAAAAGGGGATGGAAGGAATTGCAGTTGTTGATAGTAATAACCAATAAATTGAAACATCAGATAGGAGTGGGAAGACCGTGTGCATTTAAAGAAGTCCTGGGAGGGGAAGCGGAGGTGGGACGAAAAATCAAGGGGAAGTTTGCAGAGCTAGCACTGAATCAGTGCACATACATTTGGAGAGAAACTGCAGCAGGGGGGATAGGTAAGTTACTTTACACAGGCCGAGCAGAACAGGCTAAATTAAAATATATAAATTAGAAGCCGAGTACAGGGATGCAGGCTTACATTAAGCCACACGTCTCAGGTGCTTCTGTCTCAGCTGAGTGAGACCAGCCAGCAGGAGCTCTACACAGGCGTGGAGCCAGGCGCTACCCTGAGATGGAGCTGAAGTGAAACAGCAAATTGCAAGTGATGATCGGTTCAGTGTTCACACAGCCCAGAGAAATTGGCAATTTTCAGCGGTGTACCTCGTATCTTTTTTGAGCGGGTGGGTGGATCCGACTGCTTGCACCATAGAGTGCTGGCTGGATATTGACCGCTCTGCCTGTGGGAGCAAAGTGGCACCTGTAAGGAAGGAGACAGATTAAATAGGAGCAGATGGGGGTTGTCTAAACAGAGACACACAAAGAGGCTAGTACCAACTTGAAAGACAAGTCAGGGGCAGTCTCAGACAGAGGCAAGGTGCTGGCTGACTCGGGAATCCAAAACAAACACAAAAGAACAGACTGATGGGGAGGGCAGGAGGGAGAGAACAGAGACAGAGGAGTACAGGGGGACAAAGGAAGATGATTAAGAATGAAAGTCAAGGGCAGCAGCCTTAGGCTTAAGACAGAGGCTACACAGATTTTACAATTCACTGATCATGGCAGAGACCATCTTCGAGGTCATCAGGCATGGGGAGGTGGAGGGAGTGGATACACTGTCAGGTATGTGGGCCCCAGGGCAGGATGGCAAGGGGAACTGGATCTGCACCACATGTAACTATCATGTCATTTATCCCACAGGGCCATCCACGAGGACCAGCCCTGGTACTTGTCCATCTACAGTGCAACAATGCACCACAGAACAGGAGTCTGAAGGAGGTAAGCATGTAGCACAGTGGACACCATGGGACAAGACCACAGGTGTGCTGTCTGGACACAGCGTACTATCTGTTCTGCCACTCATAGGTATCATTCAGGAGCATACACCCACAGAGGAGAGTAACTGGGAGGTGGGTGTGCCTACCACCTGTACATCAGTGGCTATGGAAGCAGTTCAGCAGTGCATGGATAGCACCACGCAGAGCAGTGGGTAGGTGGACCACCACAGTGCCCCAGCCCCAGCTGTTCTGCATCCAGACTCTATGTCCATGGATGGTGCAGTTGGAGATGGGGACCAGGATAGACCAGCAGTCACAGACCCCCAGTCACACAGCCCTATGAATGCCAAATGCATGCCCACAGCCCCACCAGTACAGGTGACACCCCATGGTGATAGCACCAGCACACAAGGGGGCCCAGCAAGGACCACACAATGATGCACCAGGAGGGCATCCACCATGGGGATACTGCAGACCTGCTACCCTGAACTGTGCCACCTATAATGGGAGTAGCTAGAGGCACAGCAGGAGAACACTGGGGCACTATGAGGCCTGACAGCAGTAATGAAGGGAATGGACCATGGCATCGACTGCATAATGGACATGCTGGAGAGGATAGCTGATCAACTTATGTCTAGAGTTAACACAGAAGGCCAGATGGCCAACAATACACCAATGGAGGCCATGGTGAGGGCCACACCTGAGGCAGCCACCACTGATACTACCAACACCACCATCGCAGAAGCTCAGGGCAACAACCACCATGGAGGGCTGACCAACAGACAATGGGTGGCATGGCTTGAGAGATGAGTACCGGGCCATGGTGGGCCATGCTACCCAGGCGCGAGGATGGGCACATGCTGTGGTAACAAACAGAAGTGAAGCAGAACAGTGTCCACCATACAGTACACAGTCATTGGGGCACACATAGTGGCACTGGTTCTCATGTGTACACACCACACTTATAATGATAATAATAAACTTTATTTCTAGAGCACCTTTCAAGCACCAAGGCGCTGTACAGTAAATAAACATATAAAAGCAATAAAATGCATAACAATATGACCAAAAGATAGAATAGATAAAATAGACAAAAATAATCAGTCCCCACAGCCACACATCATGCAACCCCCACTCTCTGCATGCCACCACACACACACACACACACACACACACACACACACAGACACACACACACACACCACACATGCCCCACCCACACTTGCCACACACCACACCCCGCAACACCCCTCACACAATGCATACTATACAGCAGTGTATGTGCCAAACAGATATGTGGTGCATAGGCACATGGGACATCTTGTGGTATGGGTAGCTGCCAATGCACATAGATATTGTGCAATATGGTACAGGTGGTGAACACTCTGTATGCAATCCCTGGAGACAGCATCATCATGCCACCTGTGTGATCCAGGCGCCAGAACCACATCTTTAGTATACTGATTGTCCTTATGATGACCACCCTTGTTTTCCAATATGCCTCATTGTATGCTTCCTCCACTGGTCCTTACTGTGCCAGATGCGCTGTCATCAGGTATGTCTGCAGTGGATACCCATTGTTGCCTGTGCAAAGGAAAATGGACAATGTTAGTACTGTGCCCTGTAGTCCACCAACAGCTGCTGTGGATGGACTGTGGTTATACCCACTTATCAGCCACCCATCCTCTCTGACACATGCAGTGAGGTGTGCACTGAGACCAGAGTTGTAGAAGACATATGTGTCATGGCATGACCTGGGGTACTTCACACAGACATTGGTTATGATGCCATGGGCATCAAACACAACCTGGCAGTTTATGCTATGGAACCCATTCTGATTCCTATATGTCTCTTCATCCACAGGAGATGCCAGGATGGCCACATGTGTGCCATTGATTGCCCCCCCAGTATTGAGCATTCCATGCATGCCATAGAATGCCTCCTTGGTTGCCTGTAGGTTCTGTTGGGTCACAAGAAACTGTATGTATCCTGGGCATTATGGAGCAGGGCATCCATTACCTGATGTAGGGTGCATGACACAGAGGATTGGCAGACCCCTGTGACATCACTCGATACCCTCGGGAAGGACTCTGTGGCATAATAGGATAGTGCACACAACACCTTTGTCTTGTCAGACATGGGACGGGACCACAGTGTCTATGACTGCACTCGAGGAATGACCATGTTGCACAGGTGTAATAGTGTTGCACAGTCCACACAGAAGCAGTCAAGGCAATGTGTGTCCCATAGATTGTGTGCCAGTAGCCATGGGTGGAACACACATGTGCACCTCCATGGCCATCCTGCTCATCCACATGCCACTGTGTCGCAAAGCAGCACTGCATGCAATAGTAGCCTGGGCACATCCCTGTATACCTCCTGTGCCCTGGGGCTTATCTCATGGGGCACGACAGTGTGGGTGTGGAGCATGTTGCCAGGGATGCTGGCCTGCAGGTCCCTTCTTCCTGTTGTACCATGGGTGGGCATGGTCTGCCACACTGCATGGTCATGCTGCGTGGCTGTGCATGCCAAAGTCATTCCTGTCCTGTTTGATGGATGGCATGGCAGTGGTTTCTGAATGCATGACCTCTGTTTGGCACATGGAGAATACCCCCACAAGCTGTGGTGCATTTCAGTGAGGTATTATCAGGACAGCCTGGAGGCAGGTGCCATCTGGTGCATCATGGAGCCATAGGAGGTGGGTATCTGGTGGTGTGTGCCCCTGTGTGTGGGGGGGGCGGCATGCCTATACATCATTCTGAACTTGTCCTACATCTTGTGTCAAAAGAATTTCACAGGCAGCCCAGAGGAGTTCACCTTGGAGGTCTGTGATCTTGGGGATGGGGCCACTGGGCAGGTGGTCATCAAGTGAAGATGTTGGCCAGAGCAGCTACCTGGGTTCCTGAGCTTCAAAGTTGGAAGGTCAGACATATTCTACAAGAATGATGTGGAGAGATGTGGTCCATGTTGCAGCCCTTAAAGGTGGTACCCCATAGCATGTCCCTGTGTGCTGGTTACTGCTGATGCCATACTTATGCACCCACTCATGAGCACTTGTCTGTGATTTCTGTCATTGCAGGGGTAATGAGGTCCACTGCACAGACAGGTGCTGGTCCAGTAGACATACACTGACACCACACCGCAATGGTCATCAGAGGACTCCGAGCAGGATGGACTGATGTGGCACAGTGAAAGGCTGGGTGAGGGCTGGGGATATCCATGTGCCAGAATATTAGCCATATTCCATGTCCTGCTGTATGTGGTAATACATACTGCATGTCTTGCATTCCATATATCCTTTGCTTGTTAATGTGGATGGCTTCAGGCCATCTGAGGGGTATCGGTGGGGGAGACCATGGGGGGGTGCATATAGTCACCGGGGTTACGCATGCGCATGGCTGTGGACAGCCACCTGTGGCAGTGCAGGGCTTCGTGTGCTGTGTGCTGCACCAACGGCCACACACAATGTGATGCCTTCCCAGTTTTCTGCTGCCCACTCTGGCCTGTACAGCCACCATTGCCACACATTGCAGCAGCATGGCCAGTGTGCACACACACACAGTGTGCATGGTGCAGGGCTCCCAGGTCTCACAAGGGTGATGTATGTTGGCCATTCCATCCACCTTGAATGGACAGGGTCTGGGGGGATATTATGATGCATGTACCCATCCTAATGTGTTACTGTCCTCTGCAGATCTACACAGGTGTGTGAGCTTGTGTTTACAGGGCACATGCCTGCATACTTTAGGGGAAATTGAGGTGTGCCACCCCATGTATGTCCCCATGTGTGTCCTGTGTTCATTGGCAGGCCACCTGCTGGGTATTGTTTGTTGACTCACATCCCGACATGTACAGTGTTTGTACACCACCTCTTATGGCGGCCTGTCCATTGCCTCTGCACTACATGCTGCTGGTGCCACATGCCATGGCTAAGCTATTGTGCTGGTCTGCTGCAGCCTGCCCATATGCACTGTGCGCAGGGACTTTATCCATGCCCTAGCTTGGTGTAGTGTCTCCATAACATCCACATACACTTTGCCAATGAAGTTCACATAGTGCATTTGTGTACCAGGGAGACGCGTGGTCCAATGTGTGGCCACACTCCTCTGCATGTGCATGTCCTGTACACAGTGCAGGTCTGACAGGAGTGCATACATGCACAGCTATGGGCCTTTTGTGCATGCCACACATGCATTGTTTGCATGCTTTTCTTACGTAAACACATGAATATGGTGGCTGTGCACCTCACATAGTTTTGTGCATAGGGCTCACTGTGTGTAACAATACTCTGCCTTCTGAGTCAGGTCATCCCTAACTGTTAGCCCTGTGTGCCTACCCAGGTTAGCAACAAAATTAATAATAGATATAAATAAATAAATATTATTTCACTTGATTATGGATTACGGATCAGGTGGAAGGCCTTTAGTGTCTGCCATTTGTGCCAATTGCACCCAAAAGTCAGACCACCTAACCCAAAAGTCAGACCACCATTTAGGTGGTGTAGATTTCAAGCACAATAGCAAGGATGTGGCAGAGTCATACTGCAAAACCAACAGAGGGCTTTAAAAGTCCTGACCTTGGAGTTTTGTAAATGACACCTGTGTTAAGTAAGTCATACTTTGTGGCAAGTATTTCATGGTGTTTGTTGTCCTACCTTTAGCTGATATTAAAATAATGTTTTGAGTTCCACGTCTAAGCAGGTGTGCCTTGAATTTTTGATACATTATTATGCGTAATAGTTTGGCACAATTGTAGATCACAAGCACCAAGTGCCTAATATGGAAAGACTGTTTTCCGAAGGAAAACATTTGAAGCAAAAAAGCACAATTTGGAATTTAATTCTTATTAATAGGTAACATGCCTTTCTGCTATTGTAGAACTTAACATTGGCAAGAAGGTTGTGATGTCCCTCGGAAGAGAGAGAGAGAGAGAGGGGGAGGGAGACAGTGGTACAAAACCTCAGAGCTCTGTACTGTAAAACACAACGTGTGGAATGGAAAATAGGAAAGGAGTTTGGTTTGATATAGTGTCTGTTGTACAAACTGCATCCCATCCCATTCCCAAAGTGTTTTACAGTCCAAGAGATGGAGGTAAAAGAATGGTGTTTCAGTCTTCATGTACAGGGAGATTTAAAGTACAGGGATAGATTAGAAAGAGATTAAATGACTTGCTCAAAGTTACACATCGAGTAAGGGCAGTTGTGGGATTCAAGCCTCTGTCTCAACATTCACAACTCTGCACTCTAACCACTAGGCAAAACTGTCAGTGGTTGCACTTGAGTCAGCAATTTCCATAACTCAATCAGTTACGTAATCAGTCAGTCTATTTTTATTACTAGAACACCTATAATGAAAAAACAGTAGTAGCCACAGACACGGTCAGATATTTCCAGATATCTCTCAAAATGTCTGAAGAGTTTCTCTCTGCTGCCCCTGGAGAAAGCAGGAGATTTCTCTAGAAATATCACAGTAATTTCTGGAAATATCTGACTATGTCTTTGGCTGTGACTGTATCTCTAAGCTCTGTACAGTAAACATCATAAAAGCAGGAAGGGCTAAAAATCCTAAATATCCTAAAAAATAAAATTACAACACAGACATATAAACAATTACACTTAGTAGAACATCTGGACCAAGGTTACGGTGCAATATCAGGTAGGGTTCTGGCACCGAAGTCCCACAGATTGCATCAAATGTGGCCATATGGCAAAAGGATGGTGCAAGTGGGAGGTTTGCCGTAAGCTGTGGGGCAGTTTGGTAGCATCTTTGTCCGGGGGCGGAGATCTACTGGGAGGCTGCTAGGGTTGTGGGGGATGGGGCACTGCATGAAGAGGGCTGGTGAGACACAGATGAGTGATGGGAGGGGTGGCACCAGCACCACAATGAAGCTTTAGAAGGGCCTCTTCCATGCCAGTGTGTTGGGAGCACCCACATGCTGGGCGCCATGAGGAGGCCACTGCGGGCACTGCACCATAAAGGGCTCTGGATGTCATGGGAGCATGGGAGATGTGGGTGTGCAGTGGCACATATTTCCTCCCCACCAGGGGGGATCTGGGGGTGGTGTACAGATCATTAGACCAGTCCCTGGCTGGTCTAACTGTCCCAGACTATGTGCCCTCTGGGAGGATTTCCTGAATCCCAGTGTTGTTGATATGGCAGCTTGCATCGTCTGCAAGTCCCTTAGTGCTGTGTCACAACCATACACTTGGCTCAGACCTGGCGCAGGGCGTGTCTGGTGCACAGGGCCCACGCTGTGGTGCATGGGGCCTTCCTGAATCAAGAACTCAGCAAATTGTGATGCAAAGTGCCCCTTGGGTCACTTCTGTTTGACACAGGCACCTTGCATCCACTTCAGAGTTTCGAGACTCGAGCTCCTTATGTGTAATAAATGGACTGGAGTTTTAATGATGGGGGCAAAAGACACAAAAACCCAGCTCACTCCAAGTTTTCAGCCTTGTGCATAGTACTAAAAGCAGGTTGTACACATTGGAGAACAAGCTCCTAGCTGAAGACAGTGGAGGTAGAAGGTCAGCAATGTAACTAGAGGCAAGACTAAGCAAGGTTCTGTAAATCAGAGATAGAACTTTAAACTCAACTCTGCTGGACAGTCAGCAGGAGTAATATGATTACAAGTTTTATTTTGATCGACTCAAGCTACAGCATTTTGTACACACTGAAGTTTATCTAAAGTACACTTAGTAAGGCTGGCCAGCAGTGAGTTGAAGTAGTCCATTCTACTGGTAAGGAAGTCATGGATTAGGTAGCCAGGTGAGCGGAGGATAAAGCATTGGCTAACTTACAAATCTTTCTGAACGGAAAGTATGTAATTTGTGTTCATGTTTGTGTTAGCTTCAGAAGAACATCTATATTTCTGATCATCAGTACTGGCACTGATCTTGTACTATTAAATAAAATCTCAGTTTCAGGCAGGTTCTTCAATACAACTGGATAGTTCATGATGTCAGTTTTGTCATCACTCAGCTGCAGGACATTCTAGTTCCTCCACTTTTTTGTGTTTACTTGGGGAAGTGAAGGAGTGCTGCAAAGCTTTGTGAATTGGCAGGCTTGCATAGAAACATAGAAACACAGAATTTGACAGCAGATAAGGACCGTTTGGCCCACCTAGTCTGCCCAATTCCCTACTTAATGGATAAGCTGCAGATCCTAGTTAACCAACAGCCTATGCCCTCTTCCCCCCAACTAGAATTGCCTTATGTCTGTCCCATGATTCTTAAATTCTTCCACCGTTTTTGAGTTCACGATCTCCTCAGGAAGGCTGTTCCATGCATCCACAACTCTCTCCATGAAAAAATACCTACTCACATTACCTCTGAGCCATTCCCCCTCTATCTTCAAATTGTTCAGCTTAATCTGGTTCAAGGTCAGTTGGCATTCATCTGTATCCCCCTCCCCCGGGTTGTGCCTGAAAATAGGCAGGATTTGTCTAGTGCACTTACCCGGTCAACAAAAACTAAATAAAAAAAATAAATAAATAATAAATAATAATAAAATAAGTACCCCCTTGTTCTTTCACAGCTCTTTTTTAGAAAGATGCTACCCTCTTGGACTTTGTTTATTCCCTTGAGGTTCTTGAAAGTTTCTATCATGTCCCCACTCTCTCTCCTTTCCTCGAGGGTATGCATATTAAGCTCCTTTAGTCTCTCTTCCTATGTCTTCTGGTGCAGACCCTGCACCATTTTAGTTGCCCTCCTCAGGACAGTCTCCATCCTGCCTATGTCCTTGTGGAGATGAGGTCTTCAGAACTGCACGCAGTACTCCAGATGGGGTCTCACCAGCTGTCTGTACAAAGGGATAACAACTTCATGTTTTCTACTGGTGATGCCTCTCCCTATGCATCCCAGTATTCCCCCAGCCCTCTTTACTGCCTTCTCACATTGCTTGCCCACCTTTAGGTCATCTGATATGACTACACCCAGGTCGCTTTCCATTTTTGTTGTTGTTATTATCCCACCCTCCATTGTGTACTCTTCCCTTGGGTTTTTGTTTCCCAAGTGCATTACTTTGCACTTCTTTGCATTGAATCTAAGCTGCCATACATTTGACCATTCTGCCAACCTTGCCAAGTCCCTTCTTATCCTTCCCACCTCACCTTGTGTATCAACCCTGTTGCAGATCTTTATGTCATCTGCAAAGAGACATACTTTTCCTTCCAGTCCCTCTGCAATGTCACTTATTGATATTGAAGAGGACCGGTCTCAGTGCTGAACCCTGCGGTACCCCGCTAGTATCCCCACTTTCTTCAGAGTGGACTCCATTTACTATTACCCTCTGTGTCCTGTTGTCCAGCCAATTTTTTACCCAAGCTATCATCTTAGGTCCCACTCCCAAGCTGGCTAACTTGTATATTAATCTTTTGTGTGGGACTGTGTCAAATGCCTTGCTAAAGTCTAGGTAGGCTATTTCCACAGCCCCTCCCTGGTCTACTACTTTGGTCATCCAGTCAAAGAAATCTATTAGATTCGTTTGACATGACCTTCCCGCTGTGAATCCATGCTGCCTTGGGTCCTGTGCTCCGCTGGCCTCTAGGTACTCAAAAATTATTTCCTTCAGAAGTGATTCCATCATTTTCCCTCCTTCTGCTACTTCTGCCCCTCTTGATGCATGCCAACATTCCATTTGCCTTCTCCACAGCTTTGCTACATTGGCTACCTATCTTAAGGCTGCTTGATATTATAGTCCCCAGATCCCTCTCCTGCTGTTTTTTTGATATCCCCCCCCCAGAAATATCCTCCCCCCCAGAGCGTAATCTGCTTGTGGGTTTTTATGCCCCAAGTGCATCACCTTACTTTTGGCACTGAATTTCAGTTGCCAAGTTTCTGACCACCCCTACAGAATCCTCAGGTCCTGCCTTATGTCCTCCACCCCCCTCCCGGGGGTATCCACCCTATTTCAGATTTTCGTATATTCTGCAAATAGGCACACCCTTCCCTCCAGTCCATCTGCTATATCACTGATGTAGATATTAAAAAGGAGGAGTCCCAGTACTGACCCCTGAAGCACTCCACTCGTCACCCCCCTCTCCCTGGAGTGCACCCCATTTACTACCACTCTCTGGCTTTTGCTTGCCAACCAGTTTTCTACCTACCTAGTTGTTTTCCATCCCACTCCTAATATTTCCAGCTTATTTGCTAGCCTTCTGTGAGGGACAGTGTGGAAGGCCTTACTAAAGTCCAGATAGGCTAGGTACACCGCCCTTCTCTGGTCAACCTCCTGCATCAGCCAGTTGAAGAACTCTATCAGGTTTATCTGGCATGGCCTCCCATTTGTGAAGCCATGCTGCCTATTGTCCTGCAGGCCACTATTCACCAGGTAGTTTACAACCCTTTCCTTTATTAGTGCCTCTGTCACCTTACCCGCCACTGAGGTGAGGCTGACTGGATGGTAATTCTCTGCCACCTCCTTACTGCCCCCCCTTGTGCAGTGGCACCATATCCACCCTCCTCCAGTCCCTTGGCACCCTCCCTGTATCCAGGGGCAAGTTAAACAGTCTCATCAGTGGGGCTGCTAGCTCTTCCCTCAGTTCCCAAAGTACCCTCAAGTGCAAGCCGTCTGGCCCCATTGAATTATCCACCTTTAACCTGCCTAGTTCCTCCCTAACCCTGTCTATGCTGAACAGGCTAGGATCCTCCTTTTTGTCTTCCCTTCCCCTCCTACTCAGTTTAGGTCCCCTACCCCCCTCCGTAAAGACTGAGCAGAAGTAGCTATTTAGCACCTCTGCTTTCTCAAAGTCCTCCTCCAGTTGTATTCCTCCCTCGCCCCTCAACCATACTATCCCCTACCTTGCCTTCCTTCTTTCCTCAACATACCATACCTAAAAAAAGTTTTATCTCCCCTTTTGGTCTGCCTAACTATTTTCTCCTCAGTGTCAGCTTTAGCCCTCCTTATCTTCTGCCCTGCTACCTTCTGCTTCTCCCTATAAGCCTCCCTGTCCTCCTTCCTTTGTGTCATCTTATATTTTCTGAATGCCCTTTTCCTTTCCCTGACTGCCTCTGCCACCTCCCTTGTAAACCAGAGTGGTGTCTTCCTTTCTTTTGTTCTTCCTCACATTCTTCATGCAAATTTCAGTGACTTCCATAACCCCCCTTGAATAGTTTCCCATAACTCCTCCATATCCCCTATATTCTCCTTCCCTAAATATCCTGCTCATTCTGTTAAAGTCCATCTTCCTGAAGTCCATAACCCTTGTGCTGGTCCAATTTGATTCCTTTCCCATCCTTACCATGAACCTTACAGTCCTGTGATCACTTGTACCTAGGCTGTCACCCATCACCATCTGTTCCACACTTTCCCCATTTGTGAGGACCTCATCTAGCAGTTTATCTCCCCTAGTGGGCTCCCTAACCAGCTGTTTCATGAACACTCCTGGTAGTACCCATAGAATCCCCCTGCTCCTAACTGATACTGTAGCTGGGAACTCCCATTCCACATCGGGGAGGTTTAGGTCCCCCACTAGCAGAAACTCCCCCCTTGAGAGCCATCCATGTAACTGCCTGTATCAGCTGTCTATCCCCTACCTCCACCTGCATAGGAGGTCTGTATACCACCCCGAGCCTCAATGATTCTCCAGTCCTTTTATCCAGTGTGACCCATAGGAGCTTTGTCTCCCCTTCTTCCTCCTGCCCTTCCATTGTCCTAATGTCATCCTTGATGTATAATGCCACCCCTTTCTTCCCAGTTCTGCCACTCCTAAACAGTCTGTAGCCTGGGATAACTGTCTCCCAGGTGTGATGCTCTGTTCACCAGGTCTCACCTACTGCTACTGCTACTATATCCAGACCCTCATCCCCCATGATGGCCTCTCAGTTCATCATTTTGTTCCTCAAACTCCTGGCATTAGCTGATAATCCCTTCCACCATGTATCCCCCCTGCCACCCTCCCCTTCCAATCTTCCCTTGTTCATGCTTTTTTCCATCATTTTATCTCCATCCTCGGGGGGGGGAGGCTTGAGTGGTCTTTTTCTTTACCCCCGCGAATTCAGTTTAAATTATACGTTCTTTTGATAAACTCCCCTAACTTACTTATTTGTACTGCTGATCCCTCCTTATTCAGGTGCAGTCTGTCCAGGGCAAATAGGCTCTCATCCTCCCACATTGATCCCCAGTCCCCCAGTAACTCAAACCCCATCAGCCATTGACTGAATTCCTCAATCCTCTGCTTCCTTGAGTTCCTTGCTCTTGACATGGGCAGTACCTTCGAAAAAGCAACAGAATGGAACCCCGTGCAACTACAAAACCTAGCAAGCTCCCTGAATCTTGCCTGCACCTCCTTTACACTGTTCCCCTCAAGATCATTGGTGCCCAGGTGGATCACCAAGTGTGGTCTGCCATCTTGTTGTTTGCCCCATGAGGGTATATTGTGCCTCACCTCTAGTCCTATTATTCTCGGCATACACTCAACTCAAATTGCACTGCTCCTGTCTCCCTTTCCCCTCCAGGATGGCCAGGTTCCAGTTACCTTGGTGACGCAGATGGTTAGCATGACTGGAATGGTATTCTGGGAGGCCTGAATTCAAGTCCCAGCTGAGGCACTTACTTCTTTCTCTCCTGTTTTTGTATGTGTTCCATAAATATGCACACCACATCCATGTGATTGAAAATGTAGTAATTATTTGTGCAGCACCAGGCTGTGCATTGGAGTAGGAGTAATGTGTGCTCTGGGATGGCCCAGGTTCCAGTTGCCTTGGTGGTGCAGCTGGTTAGCACGACCGGAACGATATTCCGGGCAGCCTGGGTTCAACTCCCAGCTGAGGCACTTACTTCTTTGTCTCCTTTGTTTGTATGTGTTCCATAAATATGCACACCACACCCGTGTATTTGAAAATTTATTCATATTCACATTTTGTGACCTTATAACATGGGTTGGGTTTTTCCTGTGTCCTGATTAGTTGAGAAGATTCTGAAGCCAAGAAAAGAAAATCCATGCCTTTAACTTCTTTGGGAAACCAGGACTCAGCATGTTTTAGGATTAATGCCTCCAATTAAAAACAAAAAAGTCTGGCAGCCATGTTTGTTAAGTAGCAGCCATAGTTGCCTTTACTTCACAAACTTACATATTAGGATTTTTTTTTAGTTTACCACTAATCTTCCCCTCAGCCACTGCTCACAATTAATACACATCTATTTTGAAAGCATCCAGTCTTTAAAAAAAAGGCATGGTACTACCTTTAGTTGGAAGGCCTCACTCGAGTCACGTCCCAGAGAAAATGGCATCTGGTAACCACATTCTCTTCTAATTCAAAATGCATCCCTGTCCTCACTATCCCCTCCCAACATTGCACCCCTGGTCTTAGCAGTTTTCCTTCATAGCCGTCACTCATCCTAATAAGAACCCTGCTCAAATAGATCACCACTGAAAGCCAACACATAAAGATGCAATTACAAACCAAGAACATCAAACTCATTTTTATTACGTTGGCTTGTGCGCATGCACAAGCAACATCTTGTGGTGGCAGCAGAAATGCAGAGGTGTGTCAGTTTTGGCGAATGAAGGGGATGCGTTAGTGGGTACGTCCCTCAGCCTCCAATGAGTGAGCATGCTGCTGATGACAGCAGTTTCAAACAGAGCCATGGAGATGAAACAAATGTGCTGCTGCAATCAAAGACAAGATCATCATTGCAGTGGCAGATGGCACGCCTCTGTTACGTACCTTTCCTGGTGAAACATTTCAGTAAAAATGGCTGCTCCTGCCGTCTGCCACACAATCCACAGAAAGCTGGCATCGGGGTGCCCAATCCCCATGTCACCATGTTCGCAGCTCCTGCCACATGCCACAATGCAACCTCACACTTCTGCTGCCCTCCCCACTCCCTCCATCCCCCTCCCAGAATTGTAGCACACTGGGACTTCACCCCAGAGTGCCTAATGTTTATTTTCTTTCTTAACCTGTAAATGAAGATAACCTTCCCTCGCTGTTTTTTTTTTTCTGAAAACAAGTAAACGGTCCACCGATGTCTCCCCATCCCCTTCCCTATTTCCACCCTTCCTCTATGCACCCACCTCCCTGCACCCACCCCTCACCCATACTTACCCTCTGGAGTTCGGGAGCCTCAATCTTCTCTGAACCGGGATGTGTCTGCTCTCTTCAAAGCTGAACTGCGATGTGAAGAAATGATGATAAGCTTTATAATGGGAAACAATGGGAGGTTTCAGCTTAGTTGCTATCTCAGCCATTATTTGGAATTTTGGCCGCAAATTTTCAACATGGGGTTCTTGGGAACCCACCTCGTGAACATGTCACTGTCATTTCATTTCTCAGTCCCGAAAGGTGATTTCACTGTCGCTGTGCGGAGTCACCTTTTGGGTCTGATTAACAAACAGCACTGCCACTGTTCATGAGGTGGGGTCCCAGAAAGCCCATGTTGCACATTTGGTGGAAAAATTCCAAAAAATGACTGCATTATGAGCGTGCGATGCGCAGTTTCTATGCACACTCGTAACTTTGCTAATTTTTAATGTTTTTTCCCCCGATTTTCAACATTCCCATTTTTTCACACCTCCTTATGAACAGTACAGCTGTCATTTTTCACATCCTACCCAAAACATGTTTTTGCAGCTGTGGTGCACAATGGGCACGGTTTCTGTGCGAAATCAATTTTTGGGACAGATTAACAAAATCATGGTGTCACTGTTCATGAGGAGAGGTCCCAAAATGCCCGTGTTGAAAATTTGGTGAAAAAATTCCAAGAAATGACTGTGTTACAGGTATGCATTGCTCAGTTTCTGTGCACGCTTGTAAGTTTGTGCATTTTTCATATCTTCTCTCCAGATTTTCAACACTGCCATTTTTTCACATCTCCTCATGAAAAGTACAGCTGTCATTTTTCACGTCCTGTGCAAAATGTGTTTCTGCACCTGTGGCTCCGAATGTCGCAGTTGCTGCGCAAAATCACCTTTCAGGATTCAGTAATGAAATGGTAGTGCCACTGTTCATGAGATGGGGTCCCAAAAAGCCCATGTCGAAAATTTGGAGTGAAAATACCAACAAACACCCGGGGCTTTAAGGTTTCCAACCATACACCCACCCTGTAGAGATTGACAGGCGTCGGGGGCATAACTTGGGTTCGTCGGCTGTAATGTTCACGGAATTCTACCCCAACCCTACAGCCAATGACAGGCATTGAGGTGTGCCTTGGGGTCTTTGGCCCTAACATTCACCCCATTCTCCTATACTGCACCCATCTCAGCTTATTTCCTTATGGAATGGGGTGAGCATAAGGGCGGAAGACCCCAAAACACACTGCAGCACCTGTCAATGTCTTCATAGTGTGGTGAGGTGGAATGGTGTAAGCATTATGGCTGATGACCCAAAGCCACACTCCCAACACCTTTCAGTCTCTTCCTGGGGGGGGGGGTTGGCGTTAATTCACTACTTCACTGCCATTCCTATTATGCATCTCTCTGACTCCTGAACTACCAATGCCAATGATGGCAAGCCAACATTCAGCATTGGCAAACACTTGTATATAACAGCATACAAACAGGAACAGATACACGCATGTCTGCCAGCTGCCCGCTCACTCTGATGAAAGTCATCACCTTGCACCAACTTGCCTCCCACTCCCCCTCTTTACCTTCAGTTTACTGTTTTTTTAGATGCTGAGTTTTTAAAGACATTTTTTATACATTTTAATTAAACAAACTGGAGCTCATGCATGTACACCCACTGGCTGCTTGCACTCATTAAAACCTCTGCCTGGCACTGACTTGGCTCCCGGTCCCCTGCTTTACCTCCAGTTTTCATTTTGTAATTAATTTATTTGAAGATATAGGGTGCATATTCATATCTGGGGGAGTTTTCAATGTTGTGATTTATGATGATTTAGTTTTTGTAGCATTATCAAATATATATATATTATAGTGACAAAGTAGCACCCCTATAGTTAGGGTTGAGTAGGATGAAATGTTAAACCCCTAAATTTGCAACTTGATAGCTTTGCCCCATTTAACAAAATAGCACAACACCTTGTATGAGCAGTCGGGGGGGGTCTCTGGATATGGCAAGGTTTGTGATGGTCGCATGTCCAGATTTCAAGATCTGGACAGTGCAAAAAGTGGAAAAGTTTTTTCTTGCTCTCTCCTACAGCCCAGATGGTTTGGAATTTTGTTCTGAAATGTTCAGGGTAGAAGGGGCTTGCCCTAGAAAGGTGTCTATTTTTGGTTTAGTGAAAAAATATTAATCTCTTCCTGAGTTATAAAGATTTAAAATTTTGGTTTGAGCATGCTCAGTAGGGTCTTTCGGATATGAAAAAAGAATTAGGACTTAGTTTTTTTTCTCATGAAAGAAGAATCCTCTTTTGAAAATTCTTTCATGAGAAAAACATCTTCTTTCATATGGCAGCCATCTTGTTTTTTATTTAAAAAACACATTGAAAACCCATAAAAATGATGCCCTGGAGAAAACCAAACACAAGAATCTAGCTAAATAGGATGCTCTTAGCTAGATTCTGTTGTTTGTTTTTGGAAAAAAGACCCTGAGATATGGTTTGGGACATCCCTAAAATCCTAGGTGAAAGGCTTAGTGAGGGGTCCCAATTCTTCTTTTGTGAGCTGAACTTCTTTTGTGAGTCTCATGAAAGAAGAATCTTGGCTCAGGAAAGAAGAGAGCGGGACTCATTTTTTTCATTGGTCTTTTGTGAGTCATGAAAGAATTCATGAAATAAAATATTGGCTTAATAAAGAAGGGGTGGGACTTAGTTTTTTTTACAGTTCTTTCATGAGGTCATACAAAAGAATCATTGTTCTTTTGTGAGATCTCATAAAAGAACTGCTTATGAGCGGGACTTTATTGAATTGTGAAGCCACAGTTGGAGTTGTACAGCTGGCTTCAATTAGAGCAGTAAGTCGCTGATCCCCTGATCTGTCTCTCACTCACACTGTCTGTGTCTGTCTGTCTGTCTTTCTGTCTGTCTGTCTGTCTATCTATCTATCTATTTATCTACAGTATCTATCTATCTTATGTATTTTTTTAATATTTTCTAAGTGGACCTGGGTGCCCACCCCCATTACCACTTCTTTCTCCCCCCCCTCCAGGTCACCTGCCCTGCCCTTCTCAAAGTTTTTTTTAAAGTACTAAGTGGACTGGTGTGTCCACCCCTAGTACCATTTCTCTTGCTCTTCCTCCCCTCCAGGCCACCCACCCCCTTGCCTTAACATATGTGGCAGCACCAAGTTACCCACCCCACCATGACCCTCCATACCCCAATAGGCTTCAGGATGTGCATTGGGGTCACTGGCAATTACTCTCACCCCATTCCATGTCTAAGTAAACTGAGATGGTACAGTATAGGAGAATAGGGTGGGAGTTAGGCCCAATGACCCCAGCACTCCCCCAACACCTGCTGGTGTGTGGAGGGTGGGGTGGGTGGCATGAGTGGGGGTGTTAGGATTCGAAACCCTAACACTTCATTTCCCTACTTTTGTTGTTTCAACCCTAACTGATGCATCAATGAAGTTTTTTTGCAATGAATTTCCTTATTTTATGAGAAAGTATAATCTTACCCTTATATATTTGTGGGCAGTCTGTAGTGTTTTGTGGCTGGCCCTGTGCTCCTATGTATCCATAAATGTATAGACAGTGTATTTAACCTTCATCTCCCTGTGGGAGTGCAGGGCCCTCCAAGCCCTGAGCTCCCACCCCACTTCCATCACTCCATAATTGTATCAATTTTTTGGAGACAGGGCCTGTATCTATTTATAATTGTGGAAGCATTGTGTGAACTGTCATCTCCTTATGGGAGTGCAGGGCCCTCCTGATCCTGGGCTCCTACTATTGCATAATGGATTACTGCATAATGGTATCCATGCCTATAACTGTGGAGATGCATCACAGGTCTAGAGACATTCCAAGTAACTCCAGTGCTGAAAATGGTGCAATATCTCAGTTACTGTAGGAACATTTGAAAAAATTCCACTGCAGGTGTAATCATGGACTGGCAACCTGCATCATTGCTTAGTGGTGTACTAAGCTGCATTTGGCAAAAAATCCATATCTTGAACCATTTTTGAGTAATAGGTGCCGATGGGTACTACATTTGCCACAATGTTATCCTATGGGAAATGAACTTCCCATAGAAAATAATGGAAACTTAAAAACTGAATAACTTTGCAACAGGTTAATATTTTTGCACCAAACACACACTGGCAGTCCTGTTACCCAAGTTCTTTCTATCATGAAAAAATTACACCAAAATTCCATACCATCCAGGCCCAAGGCGATGAGAAAAAAAACTGCAAAAAGTGGTGACTTTTAATTTAGTTACACTATCTGGGTCTCAAAATCTGCACATTCAACTGGAACGAAACTTACCAAGAGATCTACCCCACAGGACAGAACATACCGAATTTTGTGCTAATCCATTGAATGGTTGCAAAGTTATTAAAGTGCAAAATTTGAGGTTTACCATTAAACAAATTACTCAACCCTAACTATAGGGGCACGGTTGTGCCTATGTATATATATATACGTTGAACTCAGATTTAAGCACCTTAATAACTTTGTCCCCTTTCAACTGATTTACATGAGAGTTGTAAAGCACAGCCCCTGTGCCAGGAACTCTTGATCCTGTAAATTTCATAAAGATCAGGTCAAGGGAGGCAAAGTTACAGAAATGCAAACAAATGCAAAAGTCTCAATTTTTCAACATTTTTAACACCTTTTTGCCACCCAATAACTAAAAAAAATAGGAGGCTTTGAAACTTTCAGGTTTGATAGAAGTTGGTCCAAGGTGTGTGCTTTTGTGGTTTTTAAGGTCCCGTGCTAAGTAGTTTTTAAAATATTTAACAAAAATGTTCCATTTCTGAGCATGCACAGTTCAAAAAATCAACGTTCTATTCATAACTGAATTTTTGCAAAAGCAACAGTTTGCATTATATGATACAGCTGTCTTTAATAAATGACAACTGTGTTGTATAGTGCAATCCCTGCTGCTGTAGCCACTCATAGGTCAGGGACTGGGCTGCTGTATCTGGAGATAGGAAAGCTGCCTTTAATAAAGCCCTTTAATGATAACCAATGTCTCTGTGTTTTTAGTTGTGCCCTACAGTATGTAAAATATATTAAATATGTACATAATCGTAACCTTGGCTTTTTGTGATTTCAAATGCCCCCCCCCCAATTCCCATTCAAGGCATAAGCTCATTTCTGATTAGTGATGAAACAGACTCCCTACAGGTGGCGAGTCTGTCAGTAGTCTGTTGTAGTACAATTGAAGTTATTCCTTCTGTATATGTGCTCATCTGACATTTTGGCATGTTACTATTTTAGTTAGCCTGTGCCTTCAATTATATTGTTAAAAATGAAAGAAAAGCATTGTACAGTGCCAGTAAACTGTTTGCTTAATAGAATTGTTTTTTATCCTCTAGCTCCTAACAGGTGGGCACGGCTTACTGGACTGCACAACAGCCTGATCCTCACAGTGACAGTATAGAAATGTACAGCAAAATACACCGCTCGGACAACATTAAATTTAAATGGTAGTACTACTATCTAGTAGCTGTAATCTGGCAAAAACCCACTGAAGGTGTGTTGTGTAAAAAATCAAATCTCTTGTTCTGATTGACAGCAAAATAACTTTTTGAGGTATGCCCATCTTAGTATGATTGTAACAATATGAATATTTAATATAAAAGAATAAAATATTTGTTTCTGACTTTGTGATCATTGCCATTGACATTCAATGACAGAGACTGTATGGCAGCAGCGTAAATGTTTTTTTTTTTAGCTGGTGATTAAAAATAATACCATGAGAATAAAGAAATGTAGTCACTTGGGGCAGGATTTACAAAACTCCTGAACATCCCGCAGTTGCAGGTAAACCTTGTGTGCAAGTGGGTTGCCACTTGTGGATCCGCAGGTTACCCGCAGCTGCGGGTATTCACAAAGGTGGAGCCGGATTATGACCGGCTCCACAGATTATGGCAGCATTTGGGCACTGTTTCCAGGGAGAACACCGCAGCTGCGGGAGGCTGCTATGGACAGTGGGACCTACCATAACATGCTCTGCAACTGCTGCGGCTGTGAATCGGGCACTCTGCAGCTGTGATGATTTCGGAGCGCCATTGGGGTTGCGGAGTGGTGGGACTTAGTCCCAAACCGCTTTGTGAATCCTGCCCTTAGTGTCTCCCATGTCATAAGCTCCAAAATAATAAAATCGTGTCTGTAATTCAACACTTCACTGGTAGCCAGAGTCTAGTTACATATTTTTTTCTTATCACCTTTAAAAGCTATTTGCACTATATGACACAGCTGTTTAACAAAGGACAGCTGTGTTGTATAATGCATCCCTTACAGCTGCATAATGTATTTGGCAGTTAAGAGCTGGTTGCACTATATGACACAGCTGTACTTTAACAAATGACAGCTGTCTTATATAGTGCAATCCCTGCTATGTCATGACTGGTTTGTCAGTGAGGGGGCTACTGTCATTGTAGCCCCCATCCTGACTAGTGTGCCTTAAACTGTTCTTTGCATCCCGGGGGCCCCAATACCCAGTGGCAGTGTATTAAGTTGTTGGATGCCTCCCACCCTGTGCAGACCCTTCTTTTATTAACAGTGCCAACATCGGGGAACCCAATCCTCATGTCTGCATTTACAACCCCCTCCAACAGTGTGGGATACTGGCGAGTCCAACCTTAGTGTCCCAAAATAATGTAATTATTATTTTTTCATATATTTCAACACCAGAATGCCCACCCCTGGTGTTTGATGTCTCCCCACCCAAAGCCCCTCATTTTAATAATCAGTGCTGACATCGGGGGGGGGCCAATCCCTGTGCTGGCATTCACAAATCTCCCCCCCAACAATGTAGGACACTGGGGAGCTCACTCCCAGTGTCCTGAAACAGTTTCACTAAAGTTCCTGAGAAAAAAAAATGTCACTCAATGTCTTCTTTTTGAACCTGAAAAAAGAATACGATCCCTCGTCATTGCGCCCTGTCCCCTTCCCCCAACCTGATCCTCCCACTGAGCACCCACCAACCCACACCCCACTTAATCTATACTTATCACTGGAGGTCGTATGATGTCATCTTCTGTGGACCAAGACACGTCTGCACTCTTCAAAGCCAACCCATGAACTGAGGAATAAAGGTAAGTGCCGTGTAATGTATTTCAATGATGTTTTGAACTTATGTTAATAACTTTTCCATTTCTTGGAATTTTCTAACCACATTTTCTACATGGTCTTGTTTGGGACACCACCTCATGGATGAATACTGTGATTGTGATTTTGTTAATCTGGCCTGGAAGGTAATTTCATGGTCGCTGCATGAAATCACATTTCAGGACCGAATCATGAACTTTCACCACCAGTGTTCATGAGGTGGGGTCCCTAAAAGGCCATGTTGAAAATGTGATGAAGAAATTCCTAAAAATGGCTGAGTAATGTGCGGTCATTGAAATTTTTCTATGCATTCGCATAACTTTGGTAATTTTCAATATTTTGTCTCAAAATTTTCAGCATAGCCATTTTTTCACACCACGTCATGAACGGTATAGCTGTCATTTATCACACCCTGTCTGAAATGTGTCTTTGCACTTGTGGCATGGTATGGCGATTTGACACAGATTTTAAAGTTTTCTCCTACAGAGTTTATGAAGTGGGGTCATGAGATGTTGAAAGTTTGGGGTCAAAATATTAAAAAGCAAAGCAAAGATTAAGTAACATTGTTTCCAGGGATGTCTGTAGCACCACTGGGGAACACGCTGACGTACCGTGACAGTGAGCTGAGTTCAGGTGTGAACTCAGTGACATGGTATAATGGGACAAGGCTGATGGGGAAGGTGTTGCAGCATACATCACCAGCTTCGGCTTAAATAGGGACAGAGCAGTGTTTCAGCACAGATCAAGGAACCTCACCCACAAGGTATGTATATGTGTGCTGGGGTCTGCTGGGCTCATGCACTGTGTCAGGACTGTCTCCAATACTGGATTTATTTCACTTTGCGCAGGTCCAGAAGGGACCTGTACAAATGAGGATAAAATTCCACTATCACAAAAAGAAGGGAACTTCTTTGCAAAAAAAATGTTAATGCAGATATTTGTGTTGTAGAACGCAAAGCGCACAAAGACAAGAAATGAAAAACATTAGGGATTTGGGTCTCCAGATTATTGATGAATCAGTGGTGGGATCTTACTTTGGGGTGTCAACCCTAATGCCTACCTGCTCCTCTGATCTGACGAGGTCAAATGTGATAGGGCCCTGCGTGAAAAAAGCTCCGACAAATTATGCTGGTCATACTGTATCACTATAAGGCATTAGTTTGGACCTATATCATGTGCTTCAGACAGGAGGCTATAGCCTGGGGAGAGGGGGTGGTGTTGACACCCCCAAGTATGACCCCACCACTGGGGAAAAAAAATATATATATATTCATTCATTGTAAAAAAAACTCTGTAAATGCATCAGTTGGGGTTGATGTCACAGCAACAAAAGTTTGGAAACCCCATGTTAGGGTTACCACTTGTACCACCTCACACCCCCATCCTACAGGCACCAACAGGCATTGGGCATGCCATGGGGTCGCCAGGCCCAGCTCTCACCAGATTCCATGTGTAAACAAGCTGACACCCTACAGCAGTGATACTCACTCCAACTTGGCTCAGGAGCCACATAATGTGACTTCACTTGGCTCAGGAGCCACAACCCACATACACAGCATTCCCACTTCTGAAATAAAGTGTGCACACGAAACATTCATTTACAATCAATCTATTGCAATTAAATAAACATAAATTAATAAACAGCACAAATAAAATCAATCGCATCATTTCTAACAGTTATAAATGAATAAATGTGTCAGCACAATAAAATAACAACTGGCTTATATAGACAAGCAATATAGCAGCCTCCTCCCCCAACCCACAAATATGCATTTACAAATGAAAATGTGTCAGCATAATTAAATAACAATTAAGTAACTACTGGGTTATGTAGCCACACTCAGAAAGCTTTTACATACATCTCAGCGATGTACCTGCATGATGTTTGACTCCAGTCTCTGAACAGACGTCTGGTCTGGTAGATGTCAGCACAGACTTATCCATACCAGAAGTAAGAAAAAGTTAGTAAATCTTGTTTCTACTGGTAGATGTCAGTACAGCATTATACACAGCAGCAGAAGTCAGTCAATTGAATTTCTGGGAACCGAGGCTGATAGGAGTAAGTGCAGAATAAAGCACAGCAGGATAAATCCATTAGTATTGTGTCTGTGAGCGGCAGGCTCATAAAAGTAAATGCAGCATGAGTATCACCACACTAGTCAGCTCTCACGTTTTTACTTCAGTAGAGTCTACAGTATCAAAGAATGGGGAGAGAGTTAGGCCTGACCACCCCATGGCATGCCCCAATGCCTGTCGGTGCCTGTAACTATGGGCTTATTAAATGTTTTGGGACCAGACCACCAAAAGGCACATCTGCAGGACCAGGGCTTGGCATCCTGCAAAATTCAGTCCAAAAGCACAATCCACCTTGGCACAATGAAGTGACAAAGAAAACAACTCATGGGAAAATGTTTTTGAGCAGTGTGTTTACGATAACTTTAGTGAGTTTGTGGCACTCCTATTTCTATAATGGAAATGTTTTTGAGCACAAAAATATGTTACTGAGCCACCTTTTTTT
The DNA here is from genome assembly GCA_016271365.2 of Neoceratodus forsteri. NCBI lineage: Eukaryota > Metazoa > Chordata > Ceratodontiformes > Ceratodontidae > Neoceratodus > Neoceratodus forsteri. The sequence continues at coordinate 1,610,402,547 of CM057450.1, read as the reverse complement.
GTATGTGAGGTCATTACTGCACACACAAAAAATGTTTTTCATGGCAACAAAATGGCAAGATGGTGGAAAAATGTTGAAAAGCATATCTCCGGGCTACCTGCACAAAAATTGATGCCTGGGTCATGTTCCTCAGGACCCGATTAGGTAAACACAAGTGTTAGTCTTTAGCAAGAGGCAGCATTTTTGGATTTACAACATTTTTTTGTCTCTCGCTATCTGAAAACAAGATGGCAGCAGCACGAAAACAAAATTCTAGAGCACGACAACAAAAATGTGTTCTCAAAAGTTTTCACAGTGCACATACAAATTTTTCCATAGGCTAAAATGGGACATGAAAAACCTGCATAACATTTGAACGAATTAAGATTTTTTCACTAAATCTTCAAAAGAACCAGTTTAACCCAGGCCACGTATAGCCAGGAAAATTTGAATCCACTCAGACACATTCTTCAGTCCTTTAAGCCCGGCCGACAAATGCGCAAAAGTTGGGGATTTTGATATTTTTTACACTCTACAGTTCCACAACTGTACATCTGACTGAAACAAAACTTTCCAGATCCAGAGATCTGTGGTTGGATGCCACACATGCAAAATTTCAGGCAAATCGGACAAACGGTTGCAAAGTTATTAAAGTGCAATCTTTGGGGTTTAACATAGAAGTGGCCTAACTATATATATATATATATATATATATATATATATGTAACTATTTATTATAGGGCACAGTAGTGCCCTATAGTTAAGGTTGTACAGTCACTTCTATGTTAAACCCCAAATGATGCACTTTAATAACTTTGCAACAGTTCATCTGATTTGCCTGAAATTCTGCATGCATGGTCTGGTGTCATAGATCTCTGGATCTGGGAAGTTTTGATCCAGTCCAATGTGCAGTTGTGGAGCTGCAGAGTGCCAAAAAATTTGAAATTTATCATTTCTGTGCAAATTCTTTGCTCCTCTGTAAGTACGAAATGGTTTGGGTGGGTCTGTCTGAAATTGTTAGGGTATATGGGGTCTGGGTTACTGATGTGCCTTTTGAAGATTTGGTGAAAAAATACTAATCCGTTAGGAAGCTATTAAAGTTTCCCATAATAGCCTATAGGAAAAATATAAGTCCAGCTGGAAAGCACTTTTGATTTTCATGAAAGCACTTTTGACTTTTGCAAATGGGTTCTGTAGTGTCACAAATCTGCCATCTTGTTTTCAGTTAGCAATGCAGAAAAAAAACACTGTAATTCAAAAAGTACTGCCCCTTGGTAAACACCAGCAGTTGTGTTTACCTAATCAGGACCCAAGGAACATGATCCTGACATTAGTTTTTAAAAATAATGCTCAGAAATATGTTGTTTTCAATTTTTCCATTGGAAGTGTCACAAATTTGCAAACATCCAGTACTTTTAAAAAATTGCTATTTCTTTGCCACTTCACTGCAAATAAACGGTTTGGACTTTTCACCTGAAATTTGCAGGGTGAAAAGGGCTTGCTCCACAGATGTGCCTTTTGCTGGTTTGGTGATAAAATTTACTTTGGTTTCATAGTTATAACATTCTGAAGTTTAGAAATTTCCCATAGGATAACATTGTGGTGGCCACGGTACCTTTCGGCACCTATATCTTTAAAATGGTTTGAGAGATGGATTTTTTGCTAAACATAGCTTAGTACACCTTTAAGTACACCTTTAGGTGTACTAAACACAAATGCAGGTTGTTAGGCCATGATTACAACTGTGGTGGAATTTTTTCCAGTGTTCCTATGGTTACTGAGATATTGTGCAATTTTCAGCACAAGGGTTACTTGGAATGTCTCTATACTTATGGGTAGATGGGAGCACAGGTCCCACAGGGCCCTGTGCTTCCACAAATGGACACCATTATGGAGTTATGGGAGCATGATGGGAGCGCAGGGCCCAGAAGGCCCTGTGCTCCCACATGGAGATAAGGGTTAATTACAATGTCTCTACAGATATGGTTAATTAGGAGCACAGGGCCCAGAGGGCCCTGCACTCCTACATGAAAATCAAAGATAATTACAATATGCATGCATGAGAGCAGATGGGCCAGAAGGCACTGCACTCCCACAACCACATACAGGTAGATTACACTTTCTCAAAAAGAAGGGAAATGCATTGCAAAAACTCTGTTAATGCATCAGTTAGGGTTTCTATTACAGCAAAACAAGTCTGGAAATTTGGTGTTAGGGCTACCAACCCTACCACCCCACCTAACCCCCCCACCTTCCACAAACCAACAGGTGTTGGGGTGTGCCTTTGGTTTATTGGACCAAATTCTCACCCCATTCTCCTACACCCTACCATCTCAGCTTCCTTACAGATGGAATGGGGTGGGAGTTAGGTCCAATGACCCCAAGGCACACCCGACACCTGTAGGTGTGTGGAGGGTGGGGGGGTGGAGTGGGGTGGTAGAATTGGTAACCCTAACACCAAATTTCCAAACTTTGGTTACTGTAATAGAAACCCTAACTGATGCATTAACAAAGTTTTTGCAATGAATATTGCCCTAACTCCTCATTTCCCTACTTTTGCTACTTTAACCCTAACTGATGCATTAACATTTTTTTTTTGCAATGCATTTCCTTATTTTTTGAGAAAGTGTAATCTTACCCTTATATGGCTATGGTATCATCAGTTTTTGGGATTGCATGGCCCTATGGGCCCTGTGCTCCCATCTGTCTATAAGTGCACAGACATTGTAATGAACTGTCATCTCCCTGTGGAAGCACAGGGCCCATAGTGCATAATACATAGAAACATAGAATTTGATGGCAGATAAGGACCGCTTGGCCCACCCAGTCTGCCAATTTCCCTACCTAATGGATAAGCTGCAGATCCTAGTTAACCAGCAGCCTACTTCTTCCTACCCCCACCCCCTAGAATTGCCTTATGACTGTCCCGTGCATGCTTGAATTCCACCATTGTTTTTGACTCCACAACCTCCTCTGGAAGGCCGTTCCATGCATCCACAACCCTCTCTGTGAAAAAATACTTCCTTAAATTACCTCTGAGCTGCCCCCACTCTATCTTCAAATTGTGCCCCCTTGTTCTTGCACACCTCTTTTTTTAAAAGATGCTACCCTCTTGGACTTTGTTGATTCCCTTGAGGTACTTGAACGTTTCTATCATGTCCCCCCTCTCCCTCCTTTCCTTGAGGCTATACATATTAAGCTCCTTAAGTCTCTCTTCATATGTCTTCCGGTGCAACCAATTACTGCATGATGGTATCCATCCCATCTACCAATAATTGTAGAGCTGCAGCGCAGCCCTAGACACATTTCAAGAAAGCCTTGTGCTCCAAATGGTACAATATCTCAGTAATCGTAGCAACTTTAGAAAACATTCCACCAGAAGTTGTAATCATGGACTGGAAACCTGCAAGTGTGCTTAAGGTGTATTAAGCTGTGCTTAGCGAAAAATCCATATCTTGAACCATTTTCGAGATATAGGTACCAAATGACACTGCATTCGCCACAGTGTTATCCTATGGGAAATTTCTCAAGTTCGGAATGCCATAACTATGGAACCAATGCAAATTTTTACAACTAACCAGCATAAGTCACATTTCTGGGACACCACCTTTCAATCCTGCAAATCTCAACCCAAAGGTCCTAACTGTTTCTTTGCATTGAAGTGGCAAAGAAACAGCAACCTTTAAAAAATCCCTGTTCATGAGCTGTCAAAATCCTTGTTCATGAGCTGAATACCAGTTCATGAGGTATCAAAATCCCAGTTTGTGAGCCAGTCCCTGTTCACGAGGTAGGGCCATCTGGTTGTCCACTCACAAACAAGATGTTTGACAGCTCATGAATAGGGATTAGCTCACGAACAGGGATTTTGACACCTCACGAACAAGGATTTTGACAGCTCACAAACAGGGATTTTTAGGGCCATCTGGTCATCCCTTCACATCCAGGGATTTTGACAGCTCACGAACAAGGATTTTGACAGCTCACGAACAGGGATTTTGACAGCTCACGAACAGGGATTACTTTTTAGAATCCCTGTTCGTGAGCTGTCAAAATCCCTGTTTGTGAAACAAATCTCTGTTTATGAGCTGTCAAAATCCTTGTTAATGATAAATCCTTGATCTCGAGATAGGGCCATCTGGTCGTCTCCTCACGAACAGGGATTTTGACATCTCACGAACAAGGATCGGAAGTGAGTGGTGAAAAAGGATTTTAAAATTTAAAAATGGCCATTTTTTGAGTAAACTGAAGGAAACCAAATCCATGGGTTTGTAGAGGGCGTTACCCTGAACAAAATCCATACTTTAATCTCCACAGAAGACATCGCTGGGGCAAGTTACAAGGTTTTGTTTTCCAAAAAAATTGAAAACAAGAGGGCGGCTGGTGAACAGGAATTTTTTTTCATATGAACAAAGATTTTATAAATCCCTGTTCATGAACTGTCAAAATCCCTGTTCATGAGGCAAATCATTGTTCGCAGTTTATATACCTATCCAAAAGACTGAAATGAGCATGCTCAGAACCCTAATTTTGAAAATGTAATACCTTTGGCATGGATTAATATTCCTTCACCTAACCAATATTGGCTTGTTCTTTGGGGCAGTCTCTTTCTACTTTGAAAATTTTAGACCAAAATTCCAAATGGTGTGTCCACTTTTTATGTTGCTTGCACGCATGTGCAAGAAACATAGTGCCACCATCTGAGTTTTCGGAGGTGTGGCACCCGTCTTCCAATTCAGTCAGTGTGTTTGCAGGCATGGCCCCAGTTCCCCAATCACTGCTGCAGCTGTCTATGACAGCAGTTGAAAATGCAGTGGTCATACAGTTCAAAGGGAGAGCTCCACTTCAGTGAGCAGGCTCTCCCCCCTTACACACACACAAGCATGCATACTGCGTGCTGATGCGCTCCCCCCCACGCGCACCTGTGGGCGGCCGGGGGGGGTGCCCAATCCCGTCGGCTCCACGCCCACAAAGTTAGCCCTGCCACGCCTGGAGCCTACCCCAGCGTGGCAAAAACTGTTATAGCCAGCAGGGTGCCCAATCCCCGCCAGCTCCACGGCTGCACACCCCAAAGCTTTCCAGGTGCCACGCTGAGGCCCACCCCAGCCTGGCAAAGCTTGTTATAGCCAATGGGGGTGCCCAATCCCCCATCGGCTCCAGGCCCCCCATACAGCCTTTCCAGCTGCCATGCTTGGAGCCCACCCCAGCATGGCAAACGTCCCGCATCGTCTTAATAAAAAAAAATAACCTGTAAACAGAAAAAAGGTCCCTTGTAGTCTCCCTGCCCCCCCACAACCCGCACCCACCCACTGCGCACCCTGTCTCCCCACACCCCCCTCACCCCATACTTACTTCTGCGGAGTCCGGCCCGATGATCTTTGGTGGTCCGGGAACACGTCTGCACTCTTCAAAGCCGACCGTGAACTGAGGAAATGCCGGTAAGCTGTATAATGGAATTAATATGTTTTTTTCAACTTTGTTGCTTATCTCAGGCATTTTTGGGAATTTTGGGCCCAAATTTTCAACATGAGGTTTTAGGACCCCTCCTCATGAATTCCTGTAACTGTCATGGCATTAATCGGGTCTCAAGGTGATTTATGGTCACTGTGTGAAATCACCTCGGGACTAATTAATGAAATGACACTGCCAGTGTTCATAAGGTGCTCTCAAAAAGTCTATGTTGAAAATTTGGTGAAAAAAGTCCTAAAAATGACTGTTTTACGAGCGTGCATTGCGCAGTTCCTACGCATGTTTGTAAGTTCGTGGATTTTCAATATTTTCACTCCAGATTTTCAACATTACCATTTTACCACACCTCCTTTTGAGCAGTACAGCTGTCATTTTTCACATCTCACCCAAAACGTGTTTCCACCCATGTAGTGCACAATGGTGCAGTCGGTGTGCAAAATCAATGTATCAGACACATTAAGAAAATAACAGTGACACTGTTCATGAGCAGAGGTCTTAAAATGGCTATGTTGAAAATTTGGTGGAAAAATTCCTGAAAATGACTGTTTCTGGCGTCGTTGCGCAGTTCTCTCATGCGGTTCGTAGGATTAGCGGTTTTCAATATTTTCCTCCAGATTTTCAACATTGCCATTTTACCACACCTCCTTATGAGCAGTACAGCTGTCATTTTTCACATCTTGCCCAAAACGTGTTTCTGCCCATGTAGCGCACAATGGTGCAGTCTGTGTGCGAAATCAATGTATGGGACACATTAAGAAAATCATGGTATTTGATTGGGTTCTGTTTTTTGTGGGCGGGCTGAACAGATTTTTTAAACATGGTGTCGGCGCTCCCACTTAGTGAGGAAGTGATACTGTGGCATAGTTTCTTTTTTTATTCTTTTATTTTTTGTAGGCAAAGTTTATTTTAGAAATGTTTTGTAACTGCTTGAGCCTGCCTTTTGTTTGGAGATTGTTTGGGCTGCAGCAGACATCCTTGCTGGTACGGAGTTACTGCCAGGTACAGAGTGGATGTCGGGTCTGGGAAGGAAGCAAAGTATTGACTGCTCTGAGTGATTTTGTTTTGTATTTTGCTTTTTTGTACAGTGAAAGGTAAAAAATATATGGAAAAAATGTACCTCTCAGTGTGAATGCCGGTTTTACACTGAGGAGGTTGTGAGTCAGAGCTGTCCTGTGAGTCAGTGAGAGAATTTGGGGTGCATAAGGAGGGTGATCTCTGGCTGACTGCAGTTTATACTGGCCTTCTGGCTAACTGCAGATAGTGCCTCTCAGTGACCTAGTGTGTGGATAAATGACCTACAGTGAGGATAAATGTGATATCCTCACAGTAGGTCTGACCAATCCAGGATATTGGTGATATTTGCCATTTTTTATCCTCACCCCCATTACACACACACACACACACACATATATATATATACATTGCAACAAAACTTCATTAATGCATCAGTTAGGGTTCATATTAAAGCAACAAAAGTATGGAAATGTGGTGTTAGGGTTCAAACCCTAACACCTCACCCACCACCCAACCCTACTACCCCACCCCTACCCTCCACAGACCAACAGGCATTGGGGTGTGCCTTGGGGTTGTGGGCCCTAACAGCAACCCCATTCCATGTGTAAAGAAGCTAACATGGTAGAGCATAGGAAAATGGAGTGAGCATTAGGGTTGATGATCCCAAGGCACACCCAGATGCCTGTTGGTTTGTAGAGGGTGGGGGTGGGGTGGTAGGTTTGGGAGGGGGTATGGGGTGGGGTGCTAGGGTTTGAATCCTAACACCACATTTCCATACCTTTGTTGCTTTAATATGCACCCTAATTGATGCATTAATGAAGTTTTTTGCAATTAATTTCCTTACTTTTTGAGAAAGTGTAATCTCACCCATAGTTGGTTTGCCCTGCACACTCATCAGTCCATAGTGTGTTGTGGATAGCAGGGCCATCAGGGTCCTGTGCTCCCACACATGCATATAGCAATTGTCCCTCATTTTCATGTGGAAGCACAGGGCCATTTGTATCCATATGTAGGGCCCTGTGCTCCCATCTATCCATAAGTGTAGACACATTGTAATTAATCCTCATCTCCCTGTGGGAGTACAGGGCCCTCAGCACCCTTCACTCCCATCACTCCATAATATTATCTATATGTGGGAGTGCAGGGCCCTCCAGGCCCTGTTCTCCCACCTATCCATAAATGTTGTGACATTACAATTAACCCTTGTGCTGCCAATGATACAGTATCACAGTCACCACAGGGACATTAATAAAAATTTCCACTGCTGTTGCAATCAAGGCCTGGCAACATGCACAACATGCTTCACAAAAATCCGTATCTCAGAGCATTTTCAAGATATAGCCCCTGAAATGTACCTGAACGTGACAATGTTAGCCTATGGGAAATTTCTAAACTTTGGAATGTTTATAAGTCTGGGACCCATGTAAATTTTATCACCAAACTAGCAAAAGGCACATCTGTGGGGCAAGGCCTTTGTACCCTGAAAATGTCAGCCCATAAGAGCAAACCATTTGTTTGCTATGCCATGGCAAAGAGACAGGCATTTATTCCAAAGTAGTGTCAGGAACTGAGACTCTTTCGCAAATTTTTGGAAAGCTTTTACGAAACAGTATTGCAATTTGTGACATTGCTGAAATAGTTTTGCAAAACGGTGTCAAAATTTGAGAAACTTTCACAAAAGTAGTGTTGCAAATTTGCGACACTACCAACGGTCAAATTAAATAAACCTATTTCTGGCCATTATTTTTAAAATTGAGTAACAGGATCATGTTCCTCGGGCCCCAATTAGGTCAACACAACTGTTGGTGTTTACCAAGGGGCATTTTTTTTTTGAATTACAAAATTTTTCCCCTGTCACTAACTGAAAACAAGATGCTGGCAGCTTGACACTGCTGATCCATTTGGGAAAGCAAAGAGTGCTTTCACGAAAGCAGAAACTGCTTTCACATGGAATGTCTGATTTTTCCCATAGGATATAATGGGAAATTTTAAAGTTTAGTAACTTTTGAACAGATTAATATTTTTTCACCAAACCTTCAAAAGACACATCTGCCACTCAGACCCCATATACACTAACAATTTCAGACCACACCAGCAATCCATTTTGGAGATACAGCATGGCAAAGGATTTGTACCTCAATTGTAATTTTCACATTTTTGACACTCCACATCTCTGGAAAAGCACGTCTGACTGGAATGAAACTTGCCACATCAAGAGATCTATCATACCTGACAGCACATGAAAAGTTTCATGTGCATACGGTCATACAGTTTCAAAATTATTAATGTGCAAAGGTTTGTGTTTAATGTAATAGTGACCGTTGAACCTAACTATACTGGCACTTATCGCGCTAGTATAACATATATATATATATATATATATATATATATATATATATATATATATATATATACATATACACATACATATCTCAAGTCTCAGCTGAGGCACTTACTTCTTTCTCTCCTGTGTGTTTGTCGTGTTCCATAATATGCACGCCACACTCCTGTGTGATTGTTACAAGTAAATATTTGTGTAGCCATTGGGTTGTGCATTTGAGAATGAGTGATGTGCTCAGGGACAGCCCAGGTTCTGGTTGTCTCAGTGGCACAGCTGGTTAGCACAATCAGAACGGTATTCTGTGTGGCCTGGGTTCTAGCATATTTCTAGCCACACACCTTAACCTTATTTACTCCTTATCTATCTTCCATTCCCTACAACTTCTTTAGCCTCCCATGCCCCCTTGCAGGGTTCTCAGCATCCTGAAGGGCCCTCCTAGGCTCAGCTCTCCCTCTCCTTCCTTCTCCTTTCTCTCTCTTCTTACCCCCTTTCTGCACATAAGTAAACAGTAACCCTTATGCAAATATGCATATTTCCTCCACCCCCTTGGCCTCCTCTAAATCCTCCCTATTCCCCTCCAGTCTTCTCTACCCCCTCACAGGCTTCTCAGCAACTTTGTGGGACCCCCGCTCACAGGGTTAACAATATCTTGGCAGGCCCCCTTTTGTTTTTCCCTTCTCCTCTCCCCCACTTCCAAATAGGTCCTTCTCTCACAACATTTTATATGCCCTTGGACCTGGCTCTCCTGTTTTCATCATCTGCTCCTCCTCCTCCTTTCCCCCACCCCTTTTCTTTTCTTTTTTTTTCTTCACACTCTTGCATTTAGTTACCTACCCCCTCCCAAAACTCAATTTCCCTTTGGGAATTCCCACCTCCACTAGCACTCCTCGATCCCTTGCAGGGTTTTCAGCATCCTGGAGGGGTCCACGGGTTCTACTTTCCCCCGCCCGTACCCACTCCTGTCCCAGTCCCCCCTTCCCCTTTGACACTTTATGAATTCACCTAGCGTGAATGCACTTACCTTTCCCTAGTCTTCTCTACTCTGCTTATATCCAATTGTTCTCTTACTACTAGTTGTAATCATCTATTTAGATTCACACCAGCGCTATTCCTCATTTTCCTCACCCACTTACTCTATATTGCCTTCCGTTAATTTGCCTACTGTTTCATTCTCTGTATGTAACTGATGTCTCTTATACCTAGAATGTATATTTAAATTGCTTGCTGTTTTATTCACTGTATGTAATATGTTGTCTCATGTACCTTGAATGTATAACTGTTTATCCACTCTGTACCCTCTCCCCCCAGGTTGCACCGAGAGATGAGCAACTTGTTGTTCAGTGTGGTTTCCTGGTGAAACATTTCAATAAATAAATAAATTAATAAATAAATAAATAAAGTCCCAGCTGAGGCACTTACTTCTTTCTCTCTTGTGTGTTTGTATGTGTTCCATAATATGCACATCATACTACTGTGTGTTTGTTACAAGTAAATATTTTGTAGCCATTGGGTTGTGCATTTGAGAAAGAGAAATATGCTCAGGGACAGCCTAGGTTCCAGTTGTCTCAGTGGCATGACTGGTTAGCACAATCAGAATGGTATTCCAGGCACCCTGGGTTCAAGTCCCAGCTAATGCACTTACTTCTTTATCTCCTGCATGTTTGTATGTGTTCCATAATATGTACACTACACTCATCTATAAAATTGCCTATGTTAATAACACATTACCTTTTATAGATAGATAGATAGACAGACAGACAGATTATTGCCTATTTTAATAATACATTACCCCATTTATAAGTACAATAAGGTACTCCAGGGTTTGTGTTTATATTTGTAAGCATTACTTCCAGGTAGTTGAAAGCACTTGGCACAACTGCCTTGTACTTCACAACATATCTGGGTGTGTGGTATAAAGGCATAAGCACACACCCTGTTGTATCAATTGGATTTTGATAGAGTAGTGAAATGGTTCTGTGAAAACATGTTGAAAATTAACGGGGAAACAGACAATATTATTTGGCTTCTCTTAGAAAATGGGCTTTTTATTTCCTGGCATCTGATTGGCTGGTACCTTTGTGGGTGAGGAGGAGAGTTACATTAACTTACAATAGATGTCCAGGAAATAAAAAGTCTCAACCTACCATGCCTCACTTTTGAATTGGTATCCCTGTGGCAGTTTAAATTTAAAAACTCAGTAGCCACCATTTTTTCCCCACTCGGTTAATGAGTCCCCCCCCCCCCATGAAACTATTAGGAACTAATAGTGTCTGCTGTCAGCTGTCAGCTGTCAATTAACTCCACACAAAACAAAAATTATCTTTCACACAGTTACTGATTTTTATTGTTTCCTCTTTCAAAAAAAACCCCAAAACAGCTTTTTTCAATTGACAGCAATGGTGCTAGCATGTCACATGCTGACCAGTAGTCCGAGACAGCCCGGCTCCCATACACTGCAACCCACTTGCTGAAAATACAGAAACAAGAAAAAAAGAACAAAGTTATTGATTTATTGTTTACCCTTTCAAAAAAATGGCTTTTTTTAATTTATTGTAGTAGCTCTAGCTTATCATGTGCTGAGCAGTACTTGGAGACAGCCCAGCTTCCGTTCACTGCATCCCCGCTTGCCAAAAACACAGAAACAAGAAAAACAGAAACATTTTTCTTCTTTGTTTTTTTTTATTGGAAAATGACTTTCCTTAACTGACCTCAGTCCATCTGTGCCCTGCCACATGCAGTGCAGACCACTCCAATCTGTTCCCATTTCTCTGTGCAGACAGCGATTCACCCACCAAAACTAAACTGATCATTGGCAAGGATCAGTGGTGAGCAAACATAGTAGCCCTGATGACTACTCCTGCTGAAAACACCACAGCAAAAACAATGTATAGTGCAATAAGCTACCTGCATTGCACAGGCTTACTTTTTCTTTTGCTGATAGTTACACTCGATCACCCTCAATATTCAGGTCCCTCCACCTCCAGTTGAAGTCCTGTGACTGCTCCTTGGCCCCATTCTACCCATCCCTTGGGGGGAACACCATCGCAAGAATTCACATTAAAAAAAAACACACAATGAGAGAGAAGTGCCAAGTGCAAACTCCTGCTACAGAAAGAGCTAAACAGGTCCTAGTTTAAAGAGGAGGGGATGTTTAAAGTCTAAACTGCTTTAGCTAAACTGCTAGCCTCCTATTGCATGCAGTACCCTCTACTGGCAACTGTGCCAGGCAGGGACTACTCCCCCCATTCAGATTAAACTCAGTAGCCCTTTAACATCATAACAGCATGCTTCAGGCATATTCAAACTGAGGTTCATCATCATATGCATAGGAGGGGTGTGGAACCACAGATTTCCCTATTTATATCTAACCAACAAATGTTATCCAGTTAGTTTTTACACCACTATTTGAGTTAATGCCCGTTGGAATGGGAGCCACATTTTTTCATATTGATCTTTCTTATCTAATTTAATATGCCATGCCTTTTCCAACTTAAAGATATCTGTCAAAACATTCAGGCAAGTTTAAAGTTCAGGGGGTTGGGGTCTTTCCAGCTTTGCAGTATACACTTTTTTTGCCACTGCAAACATTAATGATAACAATTTCTTTTGGTTAACATCCAGTGTTTGTTCAAAGGGAGATATGCCCATCGTACTCATAAGTGGATTCATGGTAATTTGCTTATTAAAGATATTTGAAATAAATTGATTAATTTTTTAATCAGTAATTCAATAAAGATGGACAAGAGTGGATCATATATATTAAAGTTCCCAAGGTTACTGCACATCGTGGGCATTTGTCCAAAATACTAGAATTGAATAAATGGAGTTTATAAGAAGTGTAATAAGTCCTATGAATGGTGTTAAACTGAATTTGTTGTAGCTTTACTGTTTGGATATTATGATTGCAGGCATCTAAAATCTCTTGCCAAATTTGGGGTGTCATACATATTCTCAAATCCCTTTGCCACTTTAGTCTAAGTTTATCCAATGTTACATCCATGTTTCCCTTACTAATTGATATAGTTATGTTATAAGTTTCTTCCCCCCTGTATTCTTTTGTAGGGTGGCTAACAAGGAAGGGGATTCTACCATTCTTACAAAGTTTTTATTTTTTATCAAGAAATGTTTCAGTTGAATATATTGATACTCCTGAGAGTTCAATATATTATTTTGGTTCTTTAGCTGGGTAAAGATTTTTAACCTTCCTTCCTGATATAAGTCCCCCATTTGCTTCACCCCCTGAGTAAGCCACCTTTGAAGGATTTATCTGCTATTGAGAGTGGGAATCCATAATTTTCACATATCGGTGTGAATGCTGTAATTAAGTCCTTTTCCCCTAGTTTTTTTCTGGAGCTCTGTACAACATGTATATAGAGTCCTGGTAGTAACAGGAATTGAACCTGATATTTTCTTTATCAGAGTTGAAGAGTATAGAAGGTTTAACAAATCTGGGTATGGTTGGGATCCTGATTCCATCAAAGTTGAAGGTTTTTTCCACATATCGGGTTCCAACCAGTCGCAGACATGTGTTATTTATGTAACCCCGTAATATATTTTAAAATTTAGTAGTACCAAACCTCCACCTACACAAGATGTTTCCAGCATTTTCTTAGCTATTCTGACCTTATTCCATTTCCAGATAAATCTACTTATCATGATATCTAGTCTTTTGAAAAAAACTATCTGGGATTTGAATAGCCAAAGTCTAGAAAAGAAATAAAACCTTAGGCAAAATAAGCATTTTAACAAGGTTAACTCTCCCTAATAAAGTTAAATATAGAGTATTCCATTTGGCTAGGTCACCCCCAACATTGGTCAAGAATTCTTTGAAATTTGCTTGGTGCAGATCTCCTGTTCTTGGAGTAAGCTTTATCCCTAGAAATTTTATATTTTGCTTTGCTGCTTGCACATTCTTACCCATTATGTGGATATCCCCCAATCCAGTTCGGGGTTCAATCTCATAAATTCTGTTTTGAACCAGTTGATTTTATATCCTGAGAAGGATCCGAAGAGGTTTGTGGTTTGAATAATGGCTGTGATTGATGCATTTACATTTGTAATGTACAATAAAATATCATCAGCAAACAAGCTGATTTTTTTCAGATTTCTGACATATAGTAATCCCTGTAATGTCAGAGTGATTTCTTATAGCCATGGCTAAGGGCTCTATTTCCAGAGCAAAAATAAGTAGAGATAAAGGGCATCATTGTCTGTTTCCTCTTGCTAAAGTAAACTGGTCTGATACCAAGCCATTCATTCTTATAGCTGCCGTTGGGGCTGTATATAATAATTTTATTCACCCACTGAGCTGTGTGCCCCAGACCATCCCCTGAATAACTGCAAATATATAAGGCCATTCCAACCTATCAAAGGCTTTTTCTGTATCGATTGCTAACAAGGCAGTGTCTTGTTTATTGTTCAGTTCTAAGATGTTAATTGTTCTTCTAATACTTTCCATCATCGATCTATTTTTAATGAATCCATTTTGATCTTGATGTATAATTTCTGGCATAAAATTTGCAATCCTATTTGCTATAATCTTTGCAAATATCTTGTATTTAGTAAAGATATCAGACAACAGGATGCACAGCTCAGCGGATCTTTTCATTTTTTAAGAAATACTTGTATATATGCTTGTGAAAAAGAACCAGGTAGGGTCACTTTTGAATTAGGGAATTCAGTACCTGTACCAATACTTGAATTAGAATATCCTTATATTTTTTATAAAATTCATTCCTTAAACCGTCTGGTCCTGGTGCTTTATTATTTGCCAGATCTCATATAACCCTTTCTACTTCCTCTCCCGAAATTGGTTTGTCTAGCTCCTCTCTAACATTGTCTGTTACTTCCAGGATTTGGACAGAGTCTAGGAAAGCTTCCATTTCCTCTATATTATTGTTATACTGTGAAGAATACAAATTTCAGTAGTATTCCATGAATTGATCCAATATTTCCTTCGGTTTATTAGTCACTCCACCTTTGTTATTTTTCAAGTACATAACTGAGTTCTCACATTGAGTTTTCTTTATTTGCCATGATAATAGCTTTAATGATTTGTCTGTGGTGAAATAATAATTAGATCTAGTTTTAATTATTTGTTTCTTTGCCTTTTCCAATATTAGTTGATTGTGAAAATTCCTTTTTTGTAATAATCTCTGGTAAATTCTGGGATCCAATGTTGAGCTATGTATACTACTTAAACTCTAAATTTCCTGTTCCATTCATTTAATAATTTTCTCTCTCTGTTTTCTATTAAATGCTGTTAAACTCATTATAGTCCCCCTTATGGTCACTTTGAAAGCCTCCCAAACTGTGTCCAAATCCAAGTCATCCTTAAAATTAAAGAAAAAATATTCCTCACATGCTTTCTTGATTTTATCCCCCAAAAACGTATTTGACAAATGTGTGTTATCCATTCTCCAGATTTTGATTGTCCTAACTCTCAGTCAAGTTTAATATCTAAAATACAAGGGGAATGATCCGATATACAGATCCCAGGATAATACACCCCTTGTACTCTATAAAACAACTTTTCTGAAACTAGAAAGTAATCAATCCTAGAATGACACTGATACATTGTGGAAAAAAATGAGTATATTCTGCTGTCTCTATTTCTCTTCCTCCAAGGGTCTATCAGGCCTAAATCTACCACAAAGCTTTGGACTATATTCCTAGCGGTTCTATGGGATCTGTCTAGCATCGAAGATTTATCCACTTGATATAGGGGGAAGTTAAAATCCCCTCCAATTATAAATGGCACCTCAAAATTTGATAGCTCCAGAAAAAAGTCAGAAAAGAATTTGGGGTTGTTTTCATTGGGAGCATACAGTGCTACCAACGGAAATCTTAACTCAAAAATTCTTAGTTGCACTAAAAAATATCTACTGTCTGTGTCTACCAAAAATCTATCAACTACTGGTGTTGTTTTTCTTTCTGTTAAAAGCTATAAGTGCCTCTCTAGATTTAGTGGAGAGTTCCAAAAAGTAAACTTTACCCCATCTCCCTTCTGTCCATTGTATATCTTTTTGCATTAGGTGTGTCTCTTGGAGAAGCATGGCATTAACATTCTTTCTTTCCAAGTAGATCATAATTCTGATTGTTTTTATTCTATCCTGTAGCCCTTTCACATTCTAAGTGGCCATTCTAAAAGTATTAGACATCACAAACTATTTCATTCATTTGATAAACCAAATCTCGGGCTCCCCACCTTTAGGATAAATGTTTCTTATTTTAAATATTTTTTTCATACTCCTCTTTATATTTTCTTTTATTATTTACCATCCCCATAAATAACTTATCTCTTTCCAAAAATCTGTTTTTAACAAATCTCTGCTCTTTCCAGATTATTTAGAACTATAGGGCCTTGTCTCAAATACCAAACTATTAAATAACCCTTCCTCCTATAAATAAGAAACAGCATCTCCCCCTTAAATCTAAAATGAACCCATATCCCTCCCCTCCTTAGCCAAGATGAACACTGGTTCATCTCCATACGCTGTGGCGCAGCACAGCGTAGAGAAAAAAAAACGCCTAAATTTCTTAGCTTCTATATTGCTTCCATCTTCTTTAAAATTGAAGTTTCCCTTTATGGGAAATAGGAATTATCTATCCATTCCATTTATATTTATTTACTTTTTCTCCCTCAGCACAAGGTTAGATCATTATAGTCATTCCTTCATTTCAGATATGAAGCCACCATTAGGCTGAAGTAGACTCATACATTCTTTTACATGCTGCCATTGTATCTTTTGAGCAGTCAAAAGTCTATAGATGGCCATTTACCACAAAATGTATTTTTGCTGGATATAACATAGAGAAATGTAGTCCCTTGTTATATAATGATTGCTTTACAGGGTTAAAAAGCTGTCTTCTTCCTGTAGTGTTGCTAGAAAGGTCTGGACCTTTAGAAATCCGGGCTTTCTGTAAAATAGCTTCCCTATGTTGATTATTTCAATGGTTTAACAAAAACAGTTCTTGGATAGTCTAAGTTGGGCATTCTAAGGCCAGCTCTGTGTGCTCTGTCCAATATGATCTTTTCTTCTGGATACTTTCTTTCCAATGCTAACGTTAGAATTTTCTCAAAATAAGGTAACGCATTGCCTTAGCCTTCCAACCCTTCTGGGATTTTACATAGCTGTAAATTTACCCTTCTAGCTCTATCTTCTTGCTCGCTAATTTTAGCTTCATCGCTTGTAGCTGTTTCTCCAGCTGCAGTATACCCTGTGGTAACTTATGCATGTTATCTTCTAAGGATGAGCACCTTGACTCCAACTCCTCTGTTTTTGTTGATAATATTTTGAGCTTTGAGGATACTTCTTGAATAGTGCCTGAGATGCTATTAATCGAACCTTTAATGTCACATAGAGCAATCAGCATGTCTGATCTCAAACTCTCCACTGCCCACAAAACCTCATTATTATTGGAGGCTGAGTAATTAGGAGCTGAGTTAAGGCCCTCGTTTGCCCCCACTGAAGTTTCATTTGTTCCATCTGAATTAAATGAGCTATTTCTCCCTTGGTGCTCTGTATCTGAAGTGGCTTTATTTTGTTCCTTTTGCCCAATTCCTTGTGTTTCATCTTCATTTCCCATGTTATTAGTATTTAATTCTTCATTTTGCGATAGTGGCTGAGTCCCCTCCCTCTCTTGTGAAGTAGTAGTAGCTGCCTGCCATTCACCTGTACCTTCCGCCGCGTTATCTTTCATCATCTCTTTTTTATTGCCTTCCATCTGCTCATTAATCTTTGTTTCTATCCTTCTAGGTGATTCCAATAAATCTTCTTCTTTACCAGATTCTTCTGAATTGTGCTCAGTTTCCCCCCACATTCTTCTGACTTTGACTTTTTGAAGAGATTGAAAACATGTTACCTAAGTATTGTTTGTCTGGTTCTGGGCTTACCAAGGGAGAGAGAAGAGCACATGGAAGTTCAGCCAAGTCCATAATGTCTGATGAATCCACTCCTTTTAACCCGCGGGTATTGTGTTTTTTTTTTGTTCAGAGGCTGAGCTTCATTTGGATGTTTGCGAGTTGAATGGATGTTTTTAGGCATGCTACACAGCCAAAAATTACCGAGGGGGGTATAAACCCAGCCACGCTTCTCTTCTACTGAGGGAAGACCAAATTAATTAGTACCGATGCACCAGATGCTAAAAAGGGTGTCCGAGAGAATAAAAAAAAAAGAAAAGCATCGCATTTGAGAGAAAAGGAATATTCTTCACCCTGCAATGAAAAGGGGCC
The DNA here is from genome assembly GCA_016271365.2 of Neoceratodus forsteri. Taxonomy (NCBI): domain Eukaryota; kingdom Metazoa; phylum Chordata; order Ceratodontiformes; family Ceratodontidae; genus Neoceratodus; species Neoceratodus forsteri. The sequence continues at coordinate 1,610,384,512 of CM057450.1, read as the reverse complement.
TGAAGACCTGAGAAATTTGTTATTTTCTACCACGTTTCTCAAACTGGAAGCATCGTTGTCCATTTTCTTCTTGCTGGGGTTTTCAATTCTCCCACTGCTGCACTCCGCGCTGCTTCACCCGTCCATCTCGAAAACTCAGCGTCACAGACTGTGACATCAGAGTGTCCTCACGGGTGCCTCAGACAGGAACTACTTTACCATAAACTTTTTTCTTTGTATTTTTGAGATTTGTTTCTTATTTTGTACCTATGTTTTAACTACTGTATAAAATTAAAGCTGAGGCCCATTTTCTAAGTGCAATAATACCCTCCAGGGTGGGTGGTATTGGGCAATACTGGACCTTCCAGGGGCTATAAGGCATCGGGCCTCATTACACCCCTGGGCGGTTTGGTATTGCCCAATACCGCCCACCCTGTCAGGTATTATTGCTTACATTTAAAAATGTTTCACTCCCTTCTACTATTATGAATAATTCTCCTCTTAAAACTCTCTGAATTTAAATATTTGGGCTGTACATTTGATTTATGTCTGACCTTTAAATCCCATATGGATAAGACAGTTTCTAAGGTATGGGCTCCTTAGGTTGTTTAAAACAAGCTTGTCATAGTGCAACTCAGTTAGGTACCATATTGTTGTCCAGGATGTTTTATTAATCTTTGACTATGGAGATGATGTGCACCGCCATGCTAACAAGTCTTATCTAACTGCCTTAATATCCTCTTCTACAAACTATTAAAGTCCTATTACTGAAGACCAAGGGCCTGATTCTTGAAGCATTGGCGCAAGTTGCTGCCAAAGGCAACTTGCGCCAAAGGCCGCTGCGACATGGACCCTGCGCCCTATTCAAGAAGGGGCAGGGTCTCTGCAGTTAAGTCCTGCAACTTGCGACATGCAGACAGGTACACCAACTAAAGGGTGTACCCGAGGGGCATGTCACAAGTCACACCCCCCAGCAAGCATAAGTGCCCCCCAAAGCCCCACAGTGCAGCTGTGTCCCCCATCCACTCCCTGACCTGATATGGTGCCACAACTGTGTAAATATTAGAACCCCTGAGATCCCTGGTAGTCCAGTGTCCCCACCTGCCCATCCAGCAGTACCAGTCACCCTTCACCCATCTCAACTGTGATGGCACAGCTCACTTTCACCTCCACGGCCAGCTGCCGACTGGCGCTGCATGGCACTTACTGTACGACATGCTCAGAAATGAATGAATACTCATTCATTTCTAGATGTCTATACAGTAAGCGCTCAGCGGAGTGCCACGGCAGCTGACCATGGAGGTGAGAGGTGGTGTGCCAGTCACGGGTTGGGGATGGTGGGGCGGAGTGGCACTGCTGGGTTGAGGTAGGTAAAGCCTGACCACCAGGGATCTCGGGTTCTAATATTTACACAGTTGTGGCAACATATTGGGTCAGGGCATGGATGGGGATACAGTTACACTTCAGGGCACTAGCATTGTGGGGTCAGTGGCATGATGTGTGGGCTGTCCTGCAGGGCACTGAGGGTTTGGGGGTTCTGGGGGCTGGGGTGCCAGATGCCCAGCTGGGCACATCTGCTGTGGGGGATCAGGGGCTGGGGGGTTGTGGGCTGCCCTGTGGGGCACCAATGGGGTTGTTCTGAGCATGGGAGGAATCCTGGAGTGGGTACAGTGGGTCTCCAGAACCCCCAGAGGATGTATGTACAGTTACGCCAGCTAAATGCTGGAGTAACTTATGTTGCCAGTTCTCCTCTGGGGGTTCTTGTAGAATCCCAACATTGGGGACTTTGTTGCTGCCCTACTAGAATTGGGCATAACTGCTGCCATAAACCCCCTAGCACCATGTTGCAGGAGGTTTATGGTGCAACTGCTGGCATAACTGCTGTTTGGCACAAGTGGCTCATGACACACATTGTAGAATCCCACATAAACAGAACTGTTGACAAGAATCTGTTACTTGTGCCATTCTTTTTGGCACAAGTGCTGTTACACCAGGTGTAACTCTTTTAGAATCGGGCCCCAAGTACTTATTTTTAAACCTGTAAATTGTATTACTGCCCCATACTTACATGAGAGGCTTCAGGTCCTTTTTCATCGCTATGCTCGGAGGGATGTCCAACATTGTTTCCTAACTCTGTTACAGTCACTATTGTACTTCTTATGGGAAAGCTCCTTTCTCTTGCAGAGCTCCATTTTCTTGGAGCACCCTGGCATCTCACTTTAGGAAATGCTCCAGTCTAATGTCCTTCACAACCTCAGTCAAAAATAATCTACTTAATATTCGGTCTACATGCCATTTTTAGTATGATGGTTATTTTACTGATTAATTGTATTCCTTTTAAGTAATTGTTTGTGACATGTGATGTACTACAAAAGAAAAAAGGGACAAGAAGGACGGCATTGTCAAACTCAAGAAAGGGGATGAATGGGTTGTGGAATACAGGACAAAAGCAGAAGTATTAAATGAATACTTCTGCTGTGTCTTTACAAAAGAAAAAGATGGACCAATGCCACAGGTGAGGATAAAAAAGGAGGGAACTGTGGTAGATCCAATAGGGGTCATTGGGCTATAAAGAATGAGGAAGGGGCTGAGGGCACTGAAAGCGGATAAATCCCCAGGGCTGGATGGGGTACACCCCAGGGTACTCAGGGAATTGGCTGAAGAACTGGCAGGCCCAATGAAAATTCTATTTCATAGTTCCCAGAATTCAGGAGTGGTACCAGAGGGATGGAGAACAGCAAATGTAGTGCCACTCCACAAAAATGGTCCAGGGAGGATGCAGGCATCTACAGACTGGTCAGCCTGATTTCAATAGTATGCAAACTTATGGAGACCATACTGAAGGAGGGAATGGTGAGGTACATGGAGGAGAATGGTCTGCAAGATAGTAAGCAACACGGATTTGTAGCTGGCAGATCATGTCAAACAAATTTAGTAGAGTTCTTTGACTGGGTCATGAAGGCTGTGGACAAGGATCAGGCAATAGACATCATTTACCTGGACTTTAGTAAAGACTTTGATTCGGTGCCACACAGAAGGCTGGTAACAAAGCTGAGGGAGCTAGGGATGGGGGACAGATTAGTAAGATAGATGGAGAGCTGGTTGGGGGGCAGGACACAAAGGGTGGTGGTGGTGGGGGTAGCCTCCAGTACAAAAGAGGTCACTAACTGGGAACAATATTGTTTAATATATTTATAAACAACATTGGGGAAGGTATTCAGGGCAAGATGTGAATATTCACTGATGACACCAAGCTCTGTAGGAGAGTGGACATCCAGGAAGGGATACTGTAGCTAAGGGAAGACCTAGCCAGACTGGAGAAATGTTCAGGGATTTGGCAGTTGGGGTTCACTGCCAAAAAATATAAGGTAATGCACATAGGAGCAAGAAACCTGAGAGCAGAGTACCATATAGGAAAAGTACAAGTAGCTGAGATGGAGGAAGAAAAATACCTAGGAGTAGCAATTTACTAGTGACCTGATGCAGTCCACACAATGCAAAAAGGCAGTGGCAAATGCTAACAGGATGCTGGGATGCATTGCAAGGAGTTTCAGTAGCAGGCAGGTTATTCTGCCATTTTATAGATCTCTGGTAAGGCCTCACTTGGAATATGGAGTGAGGCATTGGCACCCGTACCTAAGAAAAGACATTAAATTGCTGGAGGGAGTGCAGAGGAGGGTGACTAAAATTACCAGGAGATCACAGGACAGGTCATACAAGGAGAGGCTGGGAGCCTTCAGGATGTACTCATTGGAGGAGAGGATGCTGAGGGGGGGATATGATAGAGACCTTCAAGTACCTAAAGGGAGTAACCAAAGTAGAATGTGAGGGTCTCTTCAACATGAGAGAAAATACCACCAGCAGATGACGCAGCCTAAAGCTGGTGGTGGAAGATATAGGAGGGATGTGAGGAAAAACATTTTCACAGAAAGGGTGGTGTCGCCATGGAATGAGCTGCTGGATGAGATCGTGGCAGCCAAGTCAGTGGGATCATTCAAAAGGGCCTGGGACAAACACAGGGGGAAGTCATGAGATCTAGGAAAAGGCAGGGGAGAGGGAGGAGAGGGGGCCCAAACAATGGTGTAGAGGTAAAATACAAAACCCCAACACAAATCAGGTAGTCAAGATAGACCAAGTGGTCTCCTCCTGCCGGCTGCTTCTTATGTTCTTATATTGAAACATAGAATTTGTCATCAGATAAGGTCTGCCAGCTCACCCAGTCTTCCCATTTCTCCCTGCTTATCCTATCCTGTCACCACAGACCCTACTTGATCTCTGACTCTCTCCTACCCCACTCGTTTCTCAACTAAGATTCCCTTTTGCCTATACCATGTATGCTTGACGCCCACCACTGTTTTTCCCCCTACCACCCCCACTGGAAGACTGTTCCAAGCATCCACCACTCTTTTAGTGAACAGGTACTTCCTCATATCTCTCTCAAGTTTTCCACCTTCCAGCTTCATTGCATATCCATTTTTTTTGTGCATCTTTTCCTCTGAAAAATATTCCCCTCCTGTACCCTATTTAACCCTGTGAGGTATTTGTAGGTCTATGTCATGTCCCTCTCTCTCCCTTCTGTCTTCCAGAGTGTACATATTTAGGTCTTTTAGTCTCTCCTCATAGAGTTTCTGATGCAACCCCTTCACTAATTTAGTTGCCCTCCTCTGGACAGCCTCCACCCTCTGTGTCCTTTCTGAGATGTGGTCTCCAGAACTGGACACAGTACTCCAGGTGGGTCTCACCAGCAAGCTATACAGTGGCAACAGCACCTCTCTCTTTCTGCTAGTGATACCCTTCCCTGTGCACTGCAGAACTCTACTGGCTTTTCCCACTGCATTGTTGCACTGTCTCCCCACCTTGAGGTTATTAGATATGATCACCCGCCGGTTCCTTTCCTGTTTGGTGACCGTCAATTCCTCTTCTCATGTTTTGTACTCCACTTCTGAGTTTCTGTACAAAGGTGCATGATTTTGCACTTTTTTACATTGAAAACCAGCTGCCATGCCCTTGAACTCTCTTTGAGTTTTCACAGGTATCTGCACATTCTTCAACCCCCTCTGGAATATCTACCCTATTGCAGATTTTAGTGTCATCTGTAAAGAGGCATACCTTCCATTCCAATTCATCTGCAATGTCACTTATAAATATGTAAAAGAGTACTGGTCCAACTACTGAGCCCTGAGGCACCCCTCTGATCACCCTGCCTTACCTGGAGTGCACTCTGTTTATGACCACCCTATGTTGCCTATGCATTAACCAATTTATTTCCCAGTTTACTGCTTTAGGACCCACCCCTAAGCTACCCAGTTTTCTTATAAGTCTCCTATGTGGTACAGTGTAGAATGCCTTACTAAACTCTAAGTAGGCCACATCCACCGTCCCACCCTACTCTATTTCCCCCATCATCCAGTCAAGAAATGTACCAGATTTGTCTGACATGACCTCCCCTGTAAATCCATGCTGCCTTGGGTCCTGTAACCCACTGGATTCAAGACACTCCAGTCTTTTCCTTCAGCAATGACTCTATTAACTTCCCCACAACTGATGTCAGACTGTCCAGCCTATCGTTGCCATCCTCCTCCCTGTTACCACTTTTATGAAGCAGGACTACATCTGCCCTCCTCCAGTCCTCCAGAATCACTCCTGTTTCCAGTGAGTTTTTGAATAGCGCTGTCAGAAGGTGCAGCCAGTACCTCCCTGAGCTTCCTCAATACCCTTGGGTGTACCCCATCTGACCCCATAGCTCTGCACACTTTCAGGTTTGTGAGTCACTTCAGGACTCTCTCTCTTCTGTAAATGGACTTGTGTCTACCTCCCTCCCCCAGTGCTCTTGCTACTTTTATGTGGCCCGTCCCCTCCTTCTTCCTCTGTGAAGACTGAACAAAAGTATTTGTTCAGCATATCTGCTTTTCCCTGCCTCTGATCCCCCACTCTGTGCAATTCTCTCTTCTTCTTTTCACTTGGGTACGTGAAAAATATCTTGTCCCCTTTAGTTACTCCGTGAGTTATTCCTTCTTCAGTTTGTACCTTTGCACTCCTCACTGTTTTACCTGCTTACCTGTGCTTTTCCTGATACACCTCCCTATCCTCTTCATTCTGCATCTTTTTACATCTCCTGAATTCTACCCATTTAGCCTTTGCCTTTTCAGCCACATTCTTTGAGTACTGTATCAGTTTCTTTTTATGCTTGCTTGTGTGCATGCGCAAAGGGAACATATTGTTACTGTAGGGTAGGAGGCTGTGGAGGTGTGTACTGTACAAGCCAATGGATGTAGAAATTTGGAGGCTTGCCTCTCAAAAGCCAGTGCTGAGAAAGGTGATGATAACAGTCAGAGCCTGTGTCAGCACCCGGGCCACATGGGCAACTGCCCAGGGCCCTGAGTCAAACTGAGGAGGAGAGGGGGCCCACCGCATGGCTCTAAAAGTTAAAAAAAACACTCAGCCAGATTGGGAGCTGGGCCTGTGTGTTACCTTATCTCCTCTGATCTCTCATCATCTCCGTGACCATCCTAGGACTCGAGTTCTTGAAGTTGTCCATCCGAGTCAGCGTCGCATCACCCTACGCCTCCCCTCCCTTACTTCGCTTGCTGACCCAGCCATCCCCTTCGATAACACACACAGACTCAGTCCAGACCAGTGAGACCACAGACATGTCAACCATGAGTCCCCTAAAGCAAAACAAACTCCAAATCCCAGCTGCCACCAGCAGTGTGCATAGACTGAGCTAGCTGCTGCTGATGTACCATTTATTGCATTGACTGTGCATGCTGCGTGGAAGGTGGAACTGCGGAAGTAGGACGTGGGCTGTGATGTGATCCGATTGGCTAATGGGCACAGGATGATGGCAGACAGTCTGTCACATGGTGGAGGATCGATTAGAGTGGGAGAAGCCTGCTGCCTGAGTTGACTTGTACTGTGAGCCCTGTAGCCAGCCACAGGGTGACCACAGATTCCGGATTCGTCACCAGAGGGAGACGCCGTAAGTTAGAAGAGGTCATCGCTCATTGTTCGACTCTGACTAATTAAATTCTATTGGGTGGGCGGGCTGAGGAGACAGGGAGGGAGTGTGAGCTTGCTGCTTGCATTTGCTGCATGTTCCTGCTGTCACTGTGCCAGGCTGTGATGATGAGCCTAGCTGGGGCCTGGTGGAGAGTCTAGAGGCTGCAGCTGTGGAGAGTACCAAAGTGGAGATTGGAATTTGGAGGGAGAAAATCAGAAAAATAAAAATCTCAAACCGGCGAGGCGACTCAGAGGAGGAGGGGGGGTCATCAGAGGTCAGCGAGTCTCTCGGGACTCCGGAGGAGGAGGAAGAGAAAGAAAGGAAAATGAACTGCAGACTGACTGAGTGCAGCAGAGCAGCCCAACCAAGCTGAAGCCAACTCTGAGACTACAAGACAGAGCCTGCCAGAAGTAGCAGCACCTGCACCTGTAGAGGTAGATGGTAATGATGAGGATGCAAAAAAAATCAAATGCCAAGAGAGCAATAGCATAGCAATAGCATAGCATAGCAATGTAAATGTAAAGTGGGGCAACTGGGATTAAATGTATATGCCTAGGCTCTGCATATTCCCCTATCCCTTTTAACCCCCCCCCAAAACAAAATTCTGTTCAACTCTAGTGCTAGCTAGCTGACTTAATATGTATGTATCACAGCCACACAAATCTGACTGCCAGGGTAATTGCTTGCCTGACCTGTCATGGCAGAGGTGGTTGTGGTCCCCTTAGTTTTCTTTTCTGTGATACATAACCTGAGATTTGCAGAGGTGATGGTGTGGACATCTGTTTTAGAAACAAGCAGGGCTATGTGTGGTGTCACCTGCTGACTGGGAGCAGCAGGGTCCCATGAGTGGTTGGCCCTTGAGTGCATTGCAAGACAGAGATATAGAATTACACTACTTTACATTTCTCTATTTACTATAAAATTCCTCTGGCATGTGGATGAACTGGTCCTCTGTCAAAGCATTTCTGTGGCCATGCACTCTGACTCTGGTAACCATACACTAGACCTTGTTTTCTCAGTGAGGTTGGCATTCAGAATATCTCAGTAGATTCAGGTGTTTGTTTGGACCACTGCACCATAGTGCACAGGCTCAGCAGCACAGGTTCAAATCAGGGTCCCTGAAAAGCCACTTCTGACTACAAAGGTTATCCAATGCCATGCTAAATGGCATTTGAAACTTGACATTCACATGACTGCTCCCTCCCATTTACAAACTAACACTTGAAAACCTAGAATCCAAAAAGAGTAACTTAAAGTTGATAGGGAAAATACCCCTGAGGATTCATGAAATCAGACAAATGTAGTCACTGGGGACTCAGAGGATCTGTCTGAAGCACAATGAGATGGGGGCAGGGCTGGGAAGGGTCCACGTCCATTGTACAGACTGTGTTGTGTTGTGTTGCTAAGTTGCAGGAGGGCAGGCTACAGCTACAGGCTTGCATTGCAGCCAGACCAGTCATGTTAGAGAGTGCAATGAAAGATGAGACACATGAGTGCTGTCTGTGCCTGCATGCACACACAGGTGGGAAAGAAGAAGGCAGAGAAAGCTGTGAGAGTGAAGAAGTTATTGGAGAGGAGCATATAGTGAGGAGTCATTGTCAGTCCCGAGTGCTAGCGTCAGTAGAATCGTGCTGCTGTGCTGCAGTGCTTTCACAGGCACTAATCATCTTGGGCATCTCGGCCAGGCTCATGGCCTCAAAGTAAGTGCAGCATCCAGATCACAAATTGCAAATATAAATGCTATAAATATTAATCACTACCAAGCAGCAGCACCACCAGCTTTAAGTTAAGGTTTTGTTTGCACTTTCTTTGCACCTTTTTATTCTTATGAGAACTTTACTTGTTTCTTATTCTTAATCTTTTTCTTTCTTTACTTTCGTACTCTGTCCCATCTGTATCTGTGTTGTGGTCTTGGGAGAGGGAGGCAGGAGTATCTAGCTGCTGGGATGGCCTGCTGCACACAGTTGCACTCTACTCTCTCTCCATGTCTGTACCACTGAAACTATCCAGAACCTCACAGATGCTCCCTTCTTTGATCTTACATCTCTTTTTCCACAAATTTCCACAATTTGTATACTAAAAACCATCCATGGGCTGCCCTCTGACTGCAGCTGAGCTCATACAGTCGATTCTGACTAGGTGGCTGTCTCTCTCTGTGTCTGTCCTCTCCTCTCATCCTAGTAAGTGAACCCATGAGAGAGGCTTTGTATTTTATAGCAAAGCAAATTATTTTTGTTTTACATTATTATTTTTCACAAACACTCTACGCAGACACAACCAATTCTAAACCATGACCTGTGAGGCTTCTGGCTTTGGAATCCGATCAGTCAGTTCTGGTGGTGCAGGCAGGGGACCTAGTGCTGTGCTATGCTCATGTGTTATTCAGCACCTCCGCTCTATCCAGGGTGCCTACAGTGCACCTATTGTCATGTCTTACTCATTCACTCGGTCTGGTGTTGGTGTTGGTTTGGTTGGTACTGACTGAGAGTGACTGTCTGTCTCTTCTCTGTCTAGTGTTCGATCCCAGTAAGTAAGGCTGTCATGTGTGAAGACTTACACTGGTGCTGTTGACTGTCTGGCACTGGCAGGCTGGCAGTGTGTCTACTCTTACTGTGTTACTACTACACATTAATATAGCGGTCTCTGGTCAGTCTCTCAAAATCTGTGTCTGTGTGACTCTGCAGTGCTGACTCTGCTCTTACTATAATTAAAAAATTAGTACGCCACTAGACCAGTCAGGTAAACCTGTGCTGATGTGATTCTGCTGAATTTACTTGTTTCTTGTCTAGGAAATAATTGAAGAATATAGGACAGTAAATAAGAAACAACAGACTAGAGTATGAGACAGTAGAGTTGGATTGGAGAGTGAGTCAGAGCACTAACTAGGCCACACAGGTGGGTGACAAGGCAGTAGCTGAGTGTGAGTGCTGCTGTCATCATTGACTTTCTCTCTCTCTCTCTCTCTGTTTCTGACTTCAGTTCTTCCTTCTGATTGAATTTCAGTGTCTCAGTCTGGCTGTGCATGCTGTTAGCTGTACAGAAAACAAAGGATATAAGCCTGGCAACAATGAGTAATCCAGAATCCCCAAGGAAAAAGCACAAATCAGGATATCAGAAGTGGAAGGACAGGAACGCAAGGGAAGAATGCATCCAAAAACTAAAAGCAAGATCCCTGAATCAACGATTTCTGCAGCCAAGTATCTTCTTAGGCAGTAGTGCCAGTGGCACAGGCACTGCCACGGCCAGCACCACCAGCATTGCTGGCACAAGTTCTACCATAAGTCAGAACACAGCAAAATTTGTAAAGAAGGGGAACTTGGGATGGAAGCGGAAGCTGAAGTAGTAGCAAGTGCAGGCATCAACAACAAAGATGAAGGTGAAGGTGAAGATGACGTTGATGATGAGCCAGGACAGATGGATAACAACAATGATGGAAATAAGCAGCACCACCACACCCAGGTCACCCAGTCTGTGAGTTTTTAAATAATTTGGATTGGAATATTTTTTTTAATCACATTACACAAGTTTTTAATGTCAGTCCAGCTGTCATGTGGTGTGAAGCCAGGCCACCACAGTGAAATCTATGTCATCATCCTCCTGTCAAATGACATCACATACTCATATGTATGTTTCATTGTCATGCAGCACACTTGACTGATGACAGCCAGACAAGAAAAGGGACAGGAGGGCAAGTACTGGCTCTGTACATGTGGCTGTCTGGTGGAGACTGGGCCAGGCAGGACCAGGACAGCCTCTGCTGCTTGCAAATTCAGAGCAATTAATTTAATTTCAGTCACTGGCAGTCAAGTGAGGTTATGAGAAATGCATCACATCGTGCTGATGCTTGAGTTGCATCATGCAATGCAGCAGCAGCACTGTGCACTACAGCCATTACAGGCTGTATTCTAGGCTTCTGCATGCAGCTTCTAAGTTCTTCTTCTGACTGCATAAAAAATGTATTATTAGCAGTTATGCCATGCACCTATCCACTTTTCTTTCTATGCATTTTCTTCTCTTCTATGTTCCTCTAGTTCTATCTTCTTATTACCTGGTCGGGGGGGGTCTGTCAGAGGTGGTCAGTGTCCTGCTACTGCTGCTGCCCTTCAGCCCCCTCCACACAGAAGTGTCTGACGTGACATCCTGCTTTAGGCTTTCAAGAAGCATTTGCTTTCTTTTATGACAAAATATTGGATATATATATATATATATATATATATATATATATATATATATATACAAGCAGCAGTAGTGTAAAAGCAACATCAACTTGCCTGCCAGCTAGCTATAGCTGCAAGCTGCTATATCATATAAGCCATTCTATTATATTTTCCAGGCAGACAGTGGCACAGTGCCCTTACCATCTTGTCTACTTCACTTAATTCTTAGGGTCCAGAAGATCGTCCAGGTCCGTCTGAGCCTGTGGCTATGGAAGCTCAACCTGTTGAACCTGCTACTGGTGAACATCATGATTCCTTCCAACTTTGTGATCCACCACCACAGTTTAGTGAAAATCCTGCTGAGTGGCCAGTCAAAATCACTAATTCTTTGTGAAGTCAAGCAGTCTTGACAGGACCTACACAGCTGACTGGATCTGATATGTTACAGGGAGATTTTCCAGTGACTGAACACCCTGATGGAAAAAAAAAAGACAATTCTCTTCTTCTCACTACTATCAGAAATTAGGCAACGGAACTAAAATCAGAAGAGACTGGCTTGTTTATTCAAAAGTTGTTAATTCTGTGTTCTGCTTTTGCTGTTTGTTATTTGATCATGATGAGAAGTCAAGTTTCTCTAGTCGGTCAGGCTTTTGTGATTGGAAACATCTCTGGCACTGAAGGGTTCTTGCATGTGCAGGAGATTTCCATTACTCATGTTGAGAATTACTTGAAGTGGAGAGAATTAGAGTTAGCTCTTAAGTCAAATGCAATGATCAACAAAGAACTGCACAGAAAGTTACAGTCAGAGAAGGAAAGATGGCGCCAGGTACTGAATCGTTTGTTAGAAGTGATTCGATGGCTAGCTAAAAACAGTTTGCCCTTTCGTGGATCTTCTGACAGAATTTTCACAGAGCATAATGGCATTTTTCTGCAGCTACTGGAAATGATGTCAAAGTATGATCCAGTTTTGATGGAACACTTGCGACGGGCTAGTGAAAAGACCAACACCCATTATCTCAGCAAAGATATGCAGAATGAGTTTCTTTGTCTTTTAGCTGATCCGGTGCTGGATAACATTATAGCCACAGTAAAAAAAAGTGAAGTATTTCGGCTTGATAGTCGATTGTACACCAGACAATTCTAAACAGGAACAATTGTTGCTAGTACTCCGCTATGTGGAAATAGATGAGGAAACAAGCAAAGCAATTGAAATTAAAGAAAGCTTCCTGGAATTTCTGCATGTCATAGACACAACTGGGAAAGGGCTTGCTGATGTTGTGCTAGATCGGCTAAGTACAAAGTATGATTTGTCAGTCTGTGATCTTCAAGGACAGTGTTATGACAATGGTGCCAACATGAGGGGACCGTACAATGGTGTGCAAGCTATCATTGCTGAAAAGAACCCTCTGGCTTTCTATGTTCCCTGTTCTTCACACAACTGGAACCTTGTAATTGTACATACTGCTGAAAGTTCCACTGAGGCAAAGTCTTTTTTTTTTTTTTTTTGAATTTTGCAAAGAATTTATACATTCTTTGCTGCATCCACACAAAGATGGGACATTGCTTCACAGCATTTGACCAATCTCACTCTGAAAGGCCTCTCAGAAACACATTGGAGTGCTCGCCTAGATTCAGTTAGATCAACTATGTCCCAATTTCCTCAGCTTACAGAATCCTTTGAGCAGCTTTTGCACGGTGACATTCTTGATGCTGAAGCCTTTTCAAAAGCACAATCTCTGATGGCTCAAATTTCCTCATACAAATTTGTTGTTTCATTACTTTTCTGGCATGACATTTTGTCAAAAGTCAACAAAATTAGCACTGTTGTACAATCAAAAAAGATGGACATCTCCAGTGCAATTCCCTTGGTTCAAGCAGTGATTTCAGACTTCCAGGATTATTTGCTGTCTGGACTCCAAAAGGCAGAAGATGAAGCTGCAGGAGTCTGTGAGCAACTTGATATTGTAGCTGAATACCCCATTCACAGAATTCGCAAACGAACCAAGAAATGCTCTGACCAGACTGTCGGGAACCTTTTGCCACAAAGCAAATGCTGAACTGTACACTGATCCTAGAAGTGAATTTCAGCAAACGTTCTTTAAGTCCCTACTAGAAACAGTCCTGGCTCAAATTCAAACAAGATTTGATTTTCTGCAAAACTTTAGCTCTAATTATGGATTCCTATTTGGCATAAAAAACATAGCTTCTTCTTCGCCATCTGAAGTTGTAGAGTTTGAGAAGAGATGCAAGGATTTCTCAGTTCAAGTTGCAGCTGGGGACCTGTCTGGGGTGGAAAGGTTCCATGAAATTAAGACATTGTCAAGAATGCTACCTGATCATCTGTCACCTCTGGAGACTCTGCAGTATTGTTTCTCGATCACTGTGCCCAGCTTTCCCAAATACTGTTGTTGCATTGCAACTGTTGCTGACTTTTCCAGTGTCAGTTGCCTCAGCAGAAAGGAGTTTCAGCAAGTTAAAACTTATTAAGAATTATCTCCAGTCACAAAGGTCACAAGAACGATTGAATGCCTCAGCTATTTTGTCAACTGAGTTTAAAGAAGCTGAATCCATGACCTTTGACAAAATTATTTCCCAAATTTGCCTCTGAAAAATCATGACGAAAACTTTTTTGATTCAGATTTTTATTTTTCTATTACTGAATAGTACAGAGGGAAAGAAGAACAAAGAAGCTCAGTCTGTGAGCTTTCAGTCTGGTGTTAAATTTGAGTCTTAGTCTAGAGAGAAAATCAAGATGGAAAAGTAATGCTTTTTTTTTGGGAGTGATAATGGTAGAGAGAGACAGATTGTAACGGAGCTCAGGAGGAGCTGAATGAATCTCATGTGAACTTTGGCTGTTATGTTGTGTTGCCAAATTATTCCAAGTCCAACTTTTTATATTGATTGCGCCATGCGCAAGAAACATGTTGTGACAGGTTTGTACAGAAGCAGGTTGTGGAGGTACGGCACTGTTGTGGCCAATGCCCCCACAGCCTGCAGAGGCTTGCCCCGGTTCCCCCAATGCTGTGGCATGCTGCTGCTGACACTAGTTCAGCCAGCGTGCCACAACTTTAAAAAAAAAACAGCCGCTGAAATCAGGGGCCGCCTCTCGTCATTGCAGCGTCAGTCATCTGCTGCAATGAGGGAGTGACCCGTCATTGCAGGGTGGGATGTAAAGCCCTGAGATTGTTTATGAACATGGCGGTGGCTTGCCGCCGTGTATACAAACAATATACCCATCCCCCCTCCACCATGTTTAGTTGCCGATGGGGGCCCCAATCCCCGTTGGCATTCTGTGCCCCCCCAGTTTTGTTCCTGCCGACAGGGTGCCCAATCCCCATCGGTTATAGTGCCCCCCCATTTGTTTTGTTGCCAATGGGGGAGCCCACTCCCCATTGGCATTCTGTCACCCCCCCTTTTTGTTACTGCCGATGGGGGTGCCCAATCCTCGCCAGCATAACGATACCCCTCCCTTCACCGATGGGGTGCCCAATCCCTGTCAGCTACTGCTGCCTCTGAATGAGAAAGCCACTGCTGGCACACTGGGAGCCCACCCCAGTGTGCCAGAGGCCCTGCAAAGTGGAAATGGTCCCAAGACGTCCATTTTTTTTTGTCCCTGGAAAGCAGGAAACCGTCCCTCAGCTCACCCTGGCTCCCACCCGCTCCACCCACTGCACGCCCTGCCTCCCACACCCTCCCTCACCCCATATTTACCTGATGAGCTCAGCGATGATCTTCGTGGACCAGGAACAAGTCTGCACTCTTCAAAGCTGACCGCGAACTGACGAAATGCCGGTAAGCTGTATAATGTAATACATAGGGGTTTTTCAACTTTACTGCATATCTCGGGCATTTTTGGGAATTTTTTTCACCAAATTTTCAACATGGGGTTTTTGGGACCGATCCTCATGAATTCTTGAACTGTCATGCCATTAATCGGGCCAGAAAGGTGATTTCGTGGTCACTGCGCGGAATCACCTTTCGGGACCGGTGAATGAAACGACAGTGCCAGTGTTCATGAGGTGGGCTCTCAAAAAGTCTATGTTGCAAATTTGGTGGAAAATTCCAAAAAATGACTGTTTTACTAGCGTGCGCTGCACAGTTGCTACGCACGCTCATAACTTCGTGAATTTGCAATATTTTCACGCCAGATTTGCAACATTGGTATTTTGTCACATCTCCTTGTGAACAGTACAGCTGTCTTTGTTCACATCCTGGCGAAACTGTGTTTTCACACTTCCGGCGCAGAATAGCGCGGTCGCTGTGGGAAATCAGTGTTCGGGACAGATTAAAAAAATGACAGTGACACTGTTCATGAATAGAGGTCCTGAAATGGCTATGTTAAAATGTGGTCATGATACTCCATAAAATGAGTGTGGTACGAGCGTGCATTGCGCAGTTTGCACGCACGCTCGTAGGTTCGCAAATTTATAATATTTTCACTCCAGATTTCCAACATTGCCATTTTCCCTCACCTACTTATGAACAGTAAAGCTGTCATTTTTCCCATCCTGGCCAAAATGTGTTTTCGCACTTCCAGCTCGGAATAGAGCGGCTGCTGTGGGAAATCACTGTCCGGGACAGATTAAGAAAATGAGAGTGACACTGTTCATGAGCAGAGGTCCTAAAATGCCTATGTTGAAAATTTGGTGATAATACCCCATCAAATGACTGTGTTACAAGTGTGTGTTGCACACTTTCCATGCACCCTTGTAACTTCGCAGATTTGTAATACTGTCACGCCACATTTCCACCAGTGGAATTTTTCCACACCTCCTTATGAGTAGCACAGCTATAATTTTCCACATCCTGACCGAAATGTGTTTTCACAGTTGTGGCGCAGAATAACGCAGTCACTGTGGGAAATCACTGATCGGGACAGATTAAGAAAATGACAATGGCACTGTTCATGAGCAGAGGTCCTAAAATGCCTATGCTGAAAATCGGGTGTGAAACTCCATGACATGACTGTGTTACAAGCGTGCATTGACCTGTTTCCACACACCCTTGTAACTTTGCAATATTGTGATATTTTCACCCCACATTTTCAACAGTGGCATTTTTCCACACCTCCTTATGAACAGTACAGCTGCCATGTTTCACATCATGGCTACAATGTGTTTTTGCACTTCTGCCACAGAATAGCACGGTCGCTGTGGGAAATCACTGTGTGGGACACATTAAGATCAAAAGAGTGAGAGGGGGGAGTGACCGCGCTCAACTGAGCTCTGTCGGGACTGCTACGGATTTGTTTGTGGGCAGAGAAAGGGCCCAACACAAGAGGCCAGAATGAAAGGGCAGCCTGCAGTGCTGGGAGAAACAGAACGAGAGAGCAAGTGAGGGAGGGGGAGTGAGCGAACTCACCGGAGCTCTTTCAGGACTGCTGCGGATTTCTTTGTGGGCAGAAAAAGGCATCAATGCAGGCAGGGGCCCAGCACAAAAGGCCAGCCTGCAGTGGTGGGAGAAACAGTACGAGCGACTGAGACACGGGGACTGAGTGAGCTCAACGGAGCTCAGTCAGGACTGCTGCAGATTTCTTTGTGTGCAGAAAAAGGCGCCAATGCAGGCAGGAGTCCTGTACAAAAGGGCCGTTTGCAGCGCCAGGACAAACAGACTGAGCGTGTGAGAGAGGGAGACTGAGCGACCTCAACACCCCTCTGTCGGGACAGCTGTGGATTTGTTTGTGGGCAGAGAAAGGGCGCAACATAAGAGCCCAGTACAAAAGGGCAGCATGCAGCACTGGGAGAAACAGAACAAGACAGCGAGTGATGGAGGGGGAGTCAGCGAATTCACTGGAGCTCTTTCAGGACTGCTGTGGATTTCCTTGTGGGCAAAAGAAGGCATCAATGCAGGCAGGGGCCCAGTACAAAAGGCCAGCCTGCAGCAGTGGGAGAAACAGTACGAGCGACTGAGACAGGGGGACTGAGTGAGCTCAACGGAGCTCTGTCAGGACTGATGCGGATTTCTTTGTGGGCAGAAAAAGGTGCCAATGCAGGCAGGAGTCCCATACAAAAGGGACGCTTGCCAGAGCCAGGACAAACAGAATGAGCGTGTGAGACAGGGAGACTGAGCGACCTCGACAGAGCTCTGTCAGGACAGCTGCGGATTTGTTTGTGGGCAGACAAAGGTGCCAGTGCATGCAGGAACCCAGTACAAATGGGCAGCCTGCACCGGCAGGGAAACCAGAATGAGCGAGTGACAGAGGGGGAGTGAGCGAGCGCAACAGAACTGTATTGTAATTGCTGCAAATTTCTTTGTGGGCAGAAGAAGTCGGTAACGCAGGCAGGAGTCCAATGAAAAAGGGCAGCCTGCAGTGCCAGCAGAAACGGAATGGGTGAGTGAGAGAAGGGGACTGCGTGACCGAGCTAAACGGAGCTTTGTCGGGACTGCTGCAGATGTCTTTGTGGGCAGACAAAGGAGCCAACAGAGGTAGGAGCCCAGTACAAAAGGGCAACCTACAGTGCCAGGACAGACAGAAAGAGTGAGTGACACAAGGGGAGTGTGCGACCTTAACGGAGCTCTGTCGTGACTGCTGTGGATTTCTTTGTTGGCAGGAAAAGGTGCCACTGCATGCAGTAGCCCAGTACAAAAGGCCACCCTGCAGCTGGCAGAAATGGAATGAGTGAGGAGAGAGGGGGAGTCAGCAGGCTCAACAGACCTGTGTCGGGACTGCTGCAGATTTCTTTGTGGGCAGAAAAGGCCCCCAACAGAGGCAGGAGCCTAGTACAAAAGGGCAGCCTGCAGCACCAAGAGAAACAGAATGCACAAGTAAGAGAGGGCGACTGACCCACCTCAACGGAGTTCTGTCGGGACAGCTGCAGAACTCTTAGTGGCCAGAACAAGGTGCCAACACACGCAGGAGCCCAGTACAAAACAGCAGCCTGCAGCACCGGACGAAACAGACTGAGCGCCTGACAGAGGGCCACTGAGCGTGGTCAACACACCAACGCAATCAACATGCAGCATTGACAAATGCTTGTTAGTTTTATCTCTCCAAAAATTAAGACAGAAAACTACTCTATGTCTGATACTATATTGGTTCGTTTAAGTTTAATATGAAAATAAAAAATGTAACACACTGCTGTGCTTACCAAAACGTATCATTTAGTATGTAAATTACAGTATGTATGTAAATGAATACTCATTTGATGTTATTTTTTTATTTCTAGGTTTGAGCTGGTTTCAGTCAAAAACTGACTTTAAAAAAAACATTATTTTGGTTGGGGGATTGAGGTGAGGGGACCCATTGGAGGTCCATTGCCCAGGGCCCACAAAAACCTGCAACTGGCCCTGATAACAGTGTCCATCTGGCTGATGGGCACAAACCTCTTGTAATTCAAAGAACAAAGCCCCACCAATCAAACTGGTGTTCTGCCTATTAGCCAGCTAGCAGACATCATCAGGCTTTGAAGATAAACAACAAGCCTCACACTGTGTGTGTGTGTGTGTGTGTGTGTTTCCCCATGGTTACAGGCAAGAAGTGCCTATTTGAAAGAACTAAAAAGTTGGGGAAAAAACAGCATGAAGAATGCAAATATAATAGCTTTAAATATGTTAAGAGCATATCAATAATGAACAGAAAACACCAGCAATAGTTGATATAAATTACACATTGTTTATGTTCCCTTTAAAAAGAGTCTGATACCAGCTGGACAACTTAAAAAAATGTGAGAGTTAGACACAATTCTATTTATCATTCAAATATTTTTGCAATACTTTTTGTTTCATATTTTATTTTCTAAACCTGTCTGTCTGTCTGTCTGTCTGTCTGTCTATCTATCTATCTATCTATCTATCTATCTGTCTAGTTTTTGGTAACTGGGTAAGTACACTAGACAATAATATGCCTGTTTTCAGTCATGACCTGGGAGAGTACAGTTACAAGCACAATGGAGTACAAATACAGTAAAGAAATAATGGCATTAGAACTATTATAGTTGCATAGTACTATATGCGAGCAGAAGCTTTACAATAAAGTACATGATAGAGGTAGCAAGGAGACAGTACATTGCAACAAAAAGCAACAGAAGTATAAGCTGCATCAGTAATAGGTGCATCAAGATAATTAAACAAATTGACTTTGTCGTCCTGCCCCTCCCCACAGGCCCTCTTCTGCTGTCAAACCCCAGCCCCATCACCCCACCTCCAGAAATTAGCCCATCTACGTCTTACGTCATTGCGCGAGTGGGTGCCATGAATGGTGTTAGTGCCATTCCTTCAGGCTCGCAGCATCATCCTGCAGACTGGGATTCTTTTCCACCTGTTATCCCCCCCAAGTCAGAGCTGGTGGTGTGCAATGGAGCACATGTAGACTGTGAAGATGGTTCACACTTTCAACGCCTACCTCTGATTTTCATGTCTGGTGACTACTGCTGTGCTACCTACCCTCCACTAAGTGGCAGCCAAGCAGCAAGACATATTGTCCCCCTGACCCGAAGGAGGAGATCCATTGATGGACGTTAAATACTCCTTTCCCTTCCAGCCCCTTAATGAGCTTGATCCATTCCTGAACCCATGTCGCTAGAGTGGTGGGAGGTGAGGTGTCCAGCATCTCAGGCCTCCCTCCACATCACTGGGCTCGCTACAGATTTACTGTAGCTCTGATTTTCTCAGACAATATTGCTTGTGGCCCTGAGGGGGACTGAACCTGCAACCCACTGTTTTACAGTTCTATGCTTTTTCCCTCTGTGCCATTCAGCCAGAACTATATCTTTACAATTCTTTACCCTTTTTCTTTATTACATAGGGAAGTGACATGAAAGCAAGATTACAGTCCCTGGGACTTTATTAGCTTTGGCTGCTTGTCTACATGTGACAACATAATGCCCCGTCTATTACATCATAATTTTCTCCACAGCAATAGATTGGGTTGCCACAAACAAAACTCTGACTGCAGAAGTAGACAAGCAAACAGAGCAAAGAGGGCAGAGATGATGTTTCCATGCAAACGTCCTTAGTAATAAATAAATAAGGATGAAAATTACAAAAACAAAGGTGCAATATAAGCTAAACTGTCTAGGCATTATGTTTTTCAGTGTTGCCATAACAACATCATGGGCTCTGTAAAGCCCTGTTTCACTGCCCGCAAACATTCAGCATTGACAAATGCTTGTCTGTCCTGTTTTTTCTTGCTTCTTTTGGGCAGAGGTTTGTTCCTTCACTATGCCTTCCCTTAACTCACTGTTCCCTCACCCCAACAAGGGCATCCCCCCTGCTATGTTGTCTCTGAGGAATTCACCCATTTTTTTAAACATCTGCCCTCTTGAAGTCCAGAACCCTCATCTTTAACTGGTTTGCTTCCACTGCGACCCTATTGTTGAACCACACTGTTTGGTGATTGGTGGTTTCCAGGTAGCCTCCTACCTTGATGTCTGTAACACTGTTCCTGTCTGTGAGCACCAGGTTCAGTACTGGCCCATCATGAGTGGGCTCCCTGACTTGCTGCCTGAGATGCCTCCTGAATACAGTCTAGGATGTCCCTGCTTCTAACTAAGCTGTGGCTGGGAGGCTCCAATCCATATCCAGCAGAATGAGGTCCCCCACCAGCAGCACCTCCCTTTTTACTGCCATTTTGCTAATGGTTTTCAGCAGTATCCTATCCAATCTCCCCTCCCCCAGAAGGATGTCTGTAGATCATGTCAGTGCAAATAGTGTCTCCAGTTTCTGTCTCCAGGGTGACCCACTGTAACTATAACCCCTCTATTCCCCCCTGGATTCCATGTGTCTCTGTTACCTCGATACAATCCCTTAACACAGCACCACTCACTCCCTTCCAACTGTATCTTTACTTAATGGAGTATAGCCTGGTATGGCCATGTCCCAGTCGTGGTTCCCTATGCCCCACAACTCGGTAATGGCCACAATATCCAGGTCTGCTTTTGCCATGATGGCCTGTAGGTCTGGAATTTTGTTTCCTAGACTTCTTGCATTTGCTCACAGGGCCTTCCAGACTTTGTTACCACTTTGACTTATGATTCCTTCTTTTCCCTTTTTCCCTGCCTCCTTTTCTGCTCTTTTTTTACAACTCTTGTTCCCATCCCCTTTTTTTCTACTGCACTGTTTTTTGTTTATTTTTCACCCTGGGGGATTTTCTGCCCCTCGGGTCCTCCCTTCTCTCTGCTTCAGTCTCGGCGGGGAGCACTTTATGCTTCCCTTTTTTCTTCTGCCACCCCTCACAGCTAGTTTAAATGTTCATCAAAGTAACATTTAACTGTCTGCTGAGGAATGTGGTTCCCCTCCAAAACTGATGCAGGCTATAACCCCTGTATAGGCCAGATCCCTTCAGGTTTGTCCCCAGTCAACAATGTAGCCAAACTCTTCTGCTCTGCACCATTCCTTCAACCATGAATTGAAGCTCTGGGTGCAGAATCCCTATCCTCCCCCTGTTCGTAGACAGGCAGTACCTCAGCAAAAGCCATCAAATGCACTACTTGCCTAAGACACCTCCATAGCTCACTAAAATCTGCCTGTACAATCCCAGCTCAGTCCCTACCCAGGTCAATAGTCACCAGATGGACAATGACATCAAGTTCCCCCTCCAGGACCACCACTCCAGCAATCCATAGGATCCGTTTTTCATCCATATGAACTGTGGCACCAGTCAGGCACCTCACCTCCCTCTTTCCCTCCTTTCCTGTTTCCAGACCTACCCTTCCAATGATTGAGTTCCCTGCCAGAAGCTGCTTTCTCCTCTGCTGGTTACCTCTACCTTCCTCCTAGGTCCTCCCCTCTGGAGGACCCTCACATGCTCCCTGGCCACCATTATAGGTCCTTCCTTCCATCAGTCCCATCCCACCAGAGTGGTGAATGAGTTCTGTAGTGGCACATGCTGAGGAATGTGCCCCAAACCCACCACCTCGACCTTCCTGGAGCCCACCACAGTCCAGCCATCCCTTCTTCTCCTAGGCATCCTCTTGGGCATTAGTAGTAGACTCAGTGGCCCCTGGGTGGATGAAGAGGTCCGTCCTAGCCAACTTCCAGCATCCTCATCCCTCAGCCCAAAGAGTTGTGTGCAGATGGGGCAGTGCCTCAGTTTCCAGAAGGTCTTTCTGAAGACTACAGCTCCACATCCACTGCACTGTACCACTTCCCAAATTCCCACTCTTTCACTCATTACTTTTTATGAGAATTTACTTTGTACCTTTACCCTAAATAGGGTGTTTCTAATTTCTCCTTTCTTGCTTTACTTAACCTCCTTGTACCCTTACCCTAGATGTTTCCTCTTTTCCAATTCAGCAAGTAGTTACTGCTTGTACAACCTCTTTCCTCCCTTAGTTTATCCCCTTGCCTTCTTTTAGTACTCTCTTGGCCAGGCAGCAAGAAGTAAACATGTACTTTACCATAACTTTCTTTATCTTACCTTAGTGGTCTGGCTGAGTTCTCTGTATGCCTTCTGTCACCTGCAGATACTTGTTGATGCCTAAGATATCAGTACTGTTCCAGTCCTGTGCTGTTCCACCCACATGCTCAGACATGAATGTGAATTACATATATTAGGAGGAAGGCATTTTATAGTGCTTTTGTAAGAAGGCTATGGAAGTCTAAATAAAGACAGTTGCTTCACTTCTGCCTATATGAGACACGTTTCACACTGAACTTATCCTATTTACTTAAACTTTTAATAACTAAATCATAAATGGGTTGTGTACATTCTATCTGCTTTGTTTTGAATAGTGTTTATAATGCTATCTAGCCATGTATGGAGCAGGCAATGCAGTGTCCAATTTAATTGTTCAAAGAGAAGGCATCAGATACTCTAAGACCCTATCTGAGCCACTTGCAAACCCAGCAAATCAGATAGTGCACTATCTACAGTATACCACCCTAATTATGACCATCCCCATTGTAAAAATTTAAAACAAGAATTTGTCAGTGCTGAATGTTTTTCATGTTGTTGTACTGTGTCCATCTTGTAAACATTTTTATTATATATATTTACTCAAGATAGACCAGATCAGATGTAATATGTCATTTGCATTGGGGTCCTGATTTTAAACAATGTTATACCACATTTACCCAGGACAGTACAGGGGAGATGTAATATCTTGTTTTTAATGGGGGTTCAGCTTTCATAATGCATTTTTCCAGAACAGATCATCTAAGATGCAACATCTCCTTTTCAGTGGGGTTTTGTTGTAGTGTTCTGTTTTTATACACTTTTACAAAAAATTTCCTCAGGATAACCCAGCTGAGATGTAATATTTCATTTTCAGTGGGATCCTGCTTTATCACATTTTTGTATTGCATTTATCCAGGACAGCACAGCTCAGATGATATCTTGTTTTCAGTGGGATCCTGCTTTTGCTAATTTTTACACTGTATTTACCTAGGATAGCACAGTTCAGATGCAATGTCTCATTTGTGATGGAGCCCTGCATTTACCCATTTTTGTAATGTATTTACCCAGAACAGCCTGGCTGGAAGGCAAGTTACACTTTCTGAGGGGTCCAGCTTTTACAATTTATTTTTGCCAGGACAGAGCAGCATAAATGCATAGTTCAGTGGGGGCTGTGCTGTACTGGGGTTTTGCTTTTACACATTTTTCTATATTTATCAATGATAGATCAGATGAGATGTAAAATCTAATTTTCAGTGGTGTCCTGCTTTTATACATTTTTAGATTGTATTTACCCATGGTAGGCCAGCTGAGATGCAATATCTAATTTTCAATGGGCTCCCACACTTTGTCCTCAAATGTCCAGTATAGTCTTTTAATTACCTGATGTTATGATCAATACAGGTGGAATTTTTTAAATCTCATCCTAAAGGTGATTTTGCGTTATGACTCCAAAACAATAATATTTTGGAGGGGATTTGAAAAATGACACATCATGTTCATGAGGTGGGGTAGCACAAGGGGTATTCCAAACATTAGGGGCCAAAAACAGCAAAAATAGAGTTATTATTAAACGTTGGAACAATTCAACATTTCTTCATAACTTAGTTGTTTTTTCACATTTTGACCCCAAATTTTCAACATAGCCTTTTTATGATCCCATATTATGATCAAGACAGATGTTTTTTTTTTAATCCTGTCCAAAAGTCCAAAAGGTGATTTCATGAAAGGATTGTGAAAACATGTTTCAAAGGGGATTTTGAAAATGACACCTGCCATGTTCATCAGGTGGGGTAACAAAAGGACTATGTGTACATTTGGGGCCAAAATCTAAAAAAAAAAAAAAAATCAACATTATGAGTTAATGTAAAAAAATGTATTTACTCTTATTGTTGTTGGTTTTTGACATTTTGACCCTACATTTTCAACACTGTCTTTTATGACCCCACTTTATGATCATGGCAGGTAGAATTTTTTTAGGTGACTTCATGGAGCAAATGTGAAAACATGTTTTGGAGGAGATCTGAAAAATTACACCTGTCATGTTCATGAGGTGGAGTAACAAGAAGACTATGCTGAAAATTGGGGACCCAAATCTGTACACATTGCAATGTTATGAGTAAACATGAAAAAAATTTGACGTTTCTTCATAACTTTGATGTTTTGTGACATAGTCTTTTTATGACTCCTCCTTCTGAACATGACAGATGTTATTTATAAAATACTGGTTGAAATGCCATTTTGCACCGCAAGTGTGAAAGCACATTTTGGCTAGGATTTGAAAAATGACACCTCCCTCATTTATGAGGTGGCATGAAAAAATGGTATCATGTATTAAAGGCAAGTATAAAATAGTGCATACTTTTGGGTGACTCAATATGGGCGCTGCCAATAATAGTGAACAGTAATTAATGGTGATCGGGAGATATGGGCGACTGTGGGGATGCTACGATACCCCACTATCAATGTGCACCATGGTGTTAGAATAATAGAGATGGGAGGCATAGCCCTCTGTGAGGAGTGCGGGGGTTAGATCCCCCCAGCATGAGAAAGCAACAGCTACTGCCCTGAATAGGATACACCTGTGGACCAGCAATATAGTCGGGTGTGTAGTCCGGTATGAGCCTGAGTGTAGCTGTTGTGTGTCACTACAATGTGTATTTGCTGTATTTGAGGTTGCTGTACTGACTTCATTTTTTTTTAAATTAAATCAACTTTATTGTTTTAAAGAACACATCATAACAAGGTTATACAGACCAATGAATGAAGAATCCCCCCACTATTCCCCCAATCCCCCACCCCATCCTCCCCAACCCACCTCATCCTCCCCCTCCCCTCATACCTCAGTCACCCCACCCCTACGGAGTGAACTATATTCCCCAAATATAAGTTTTGGTTTGACATTAGGGTAGCTTGAATTGTTTCATTCTAGAATGAGTAATCAGGGAAAATCAAAAGATCTTAGGGAAGATACAGGGCGTAAATTTTACCCCACCTCTTATTAAAAGGGTCAGGCAGTGTCAGGAACTGGAAATTAGGTGCTCTGTCCTTAGGGGAAAAAAATAGTTCATGCAGCCACTCACTATATGAGAGAGATGACCAATCCAACCAATGTCTGAGAACCAGTTTCTTAACAGTTAAAGAGTTAAGTGCCATATGGTATCTCCTCTCCTTAACCAGAATCTGGAAATAGTCTCCAATAATACAAACTTCAGGAGAAAACAGATCATCTAGTCCCAATAGGGGATCAGCATGTTCTTGAATTCTCGTCCACATGGGGATACTTTTTCACAGAACCCAAAAATATGTAGCAGGGGTCCCTCTTCCTTGCCATATCTGGTGCAGGTGGGGGAGAGAAGGTGACCCATTTTAGCCAACTTGACCGGAGTATAATACATGTTATTTAGTATGTGGTACTGAGTGAGCCGTAATCGATTCTGAGTTAAGTAAGCATAAAGATCCTTCCAAAGACGTGGCCAGTTAAAGGTATGTCCAGGCAGTAATGATTCCCAAATTTGGAACCCATTGGAGAAGACAACCGAGGAGTGGAGAGGAGGAAGAGATAAAGGGACGAGATACCGTGGGGGATAGTTGTGAGATCCTGAATTCTGTTGAGGAGATCGTTAAGTATGGAAGGCATAGCAATCAGTCCAAATTGCTTCAGAATTTTTATTTATTTATTTTTATTTCATTTTTGTTGACCGGGTAAGTGCACTAGACAAATTCTGCCTATTTTCAGGCATGACCCGGGGGAGGGGATACAGATGAATGCCAACTGATTTTGAACCAGATTAAGCTATTGGTGGTATTTTAGTGAATGGGGGAAATTTGGCCAGGGCACCGGAGAAATTCTCCTACTCTTTTTGAGAAGTGCCATGGAATCTTTAACATCCACCTGAACTACCACCAGAACAGGCAGATGGGACCTTGGTTTAATGTCTCATCTGAAAGACGGCACCTCAGGAGTGCAGCATCCCACCCTCATGCTGCACTGCAGTGCCAGTATTGGGATATTAACCCAAATGCCTAGTGTAGGGATAGAACCCACAGCCTTCTGATCTCCTGGCCTCAGAGGCAAGTGTGTTACCTGCTGAGCCACTGACACTGCTCAAATGACACTGCTATCAATTCTATCTTTTTTCAAGTGCGTCCACTTATTTATCACCTCCTTTATATGGCTTGGGAAATCCCCCAGGCTCAAATGACAGAGTTTATAAATTTTGAAAATAGAGGCTGGACCTAGTTGGAGTTTGGTCAGTAGTTCTGCAGATGTAAGCAAAGAGTCCTGAGAGTAGAAATCTGCTACCGTAAGCTCTTGTACTCTAGGAAGCCACCCAATAGGCAGTGGAACCCAACCTATTTTTATATTTAGGTTAGCAAAAATGGTTTGTGAGAACTCTTGACTGGTTGACACTTTTATGAAGGAACAGATTTGTGAGAAAACTCTGATAGAGACCCCTATTGGGGAAGAACCTAGCGAGGCCGGAAGTGCCTTCCAAGGGGAAAAAAGTGTAGCAGCTGGAGAGATGTTGTGAGCTGCAATCAAGTGGGACTCAATCCTTAACCAGATAGGAGTATCTATGTCATCAACTGGGATCTGAGGCATGGAGAGCCATTTATGACATTTATAAAGATGACTAACCCAGAAATAAAAAAGAAAGTTAGGTAGCCTAAGACCACCTAAATCCTTAGGGAGCCCTAGTTTAATATAGGAGAGCCTGGGGGATTTCCCAAGCCATATAAAGGAGGTGATAAATGAGTGGATGTGCTTGAAAAAAGATAGAGGAAGCCAAAGATTGAGCATATTTAAAGGGTAGAAGAGTCTTGGAAGGATATTCATCTTGACAATGTTAATTCTTCCCCAAAGTGAGAGTGGGAGATCTTTCCTTCTATTCCAATCTTGTTGTATAACTATCAGGATGTCTTCTAGATTTAGCTTTTGTAATAAAGGGGTATCTGTAGTGAGACTGATTCCAAGATATTTAATGAATTTGGGGGACCATTTCATCCCAAAGAAATTAAGGTCCTGTTTGCACACCCAGTGGTTAAGAGGATATGGTTACCCCCCCGACAGCGACATTTCACTAGTGAGATCCCCCACAGCGACTACAATGCCATGCCACTGTTGGAGTCCCACTGAAACCCGGCACTGCCTGTTGGGGGTCCTGCACCCCCTCAATCAGCTCTGACTGGACTTGAGAATCCTTAAGTGGGGGGTGTGCGGTCGACCTGCCGGTGTCACTGACGGGGCGTTTGACAAAATTTTTGTCGAGCTCCCATCATGGATCCAAAAGGATACACTTCTGTTTTATTAAGGTTGAGCTTATAGTTACAGTAATGGCTATATTGCTTGATCACCTTCAGAACCTCGGAAAAAGATAAAACAGGATCAGAGAGATGTAGTAAGATGTTGTCTGTGTATACCAAAAGGGATGGAGCTAAATTCCCTACAGGGATGCCTCGTATGGCATTAGAAGATTTGAGACATCTAATAAGTGGCTCTAGATATGAGCTAAATAAAAAGGGGGAACGGGCATCTTTGACGTGTACCTTGCAAAGAGTAAATGGGGAAGAAAATACTCCATACAGTAAATTTTTGCTGATGGGGAGGAGTATATCCTCTGTAATCACTGAAGAAATAAAATAGGAAAACCCATCTTTTGTAGGGTTAGCCATAAGAAGGACCAATCGACTCTGTCGAATGTCTTCTCGGCGTCTAGTGAGATCAAGGCCATGGGTTCAGTGGAGATTTTGGCTGCTTGGAAGAGATGGCTAATTTTATGAAGATGGTCAGCGGAAGACCTACCTGGGATGAAGCTGACCTGCTCGGGGCTGAGAAGACACACCCAGACTTTCCTTATTCTGGTAGCCAGAATTTTGGTTAAGATCTTGATATCACAGTTTAATAAGGAGATAGGTCGATAACTGGCAGGTTGTGTGGGGGGCTTATCAGGTTTAAGCAGCAATATAATAGTGGCCTATAAAAGTGAAGGGTCTAAGGAATCTGCTGAGAGAATAAACTGATATAGTCAAAGCAAGAGGGGAGAAAGATCTTTTATGAAAAGTTTGTAGAAATTCAATGGAAAGCCATCTGGACCTTGGGCTTTATCTCGAGTCAAACTTTGCATGGCAGTCTCTATTTTGGCCAGAGTGATGGGAGTGGAGAGGAAAGTATGGTGGTGATATAATAAACATGGTAGGGGAGCAGAATCCAGATAGGAGGAGATTTGATCCAGGGCTGGTAGATTTGGATTCCGTACATATACAGTAGGTTGGAGTAAAATTATTCAAAGACCATTATGATTTCTCTAGGAAGTGTTTTAAATGATGCTTCAGGTGCCTCAATAGAAGATATTAGTCTTGAAGCTTCTGTCTTCTTTAACTTAAGTGCTAGCAACCTCCCTGCTTTTCTCCCTGTTCTATATATTTGGACTGTGCTTTTAGAATCATATATTCAGATTTTTCCTGCAAAAGAGTGAAATATTTATCCCGAAGAGAAAGAAGCATCTGTAAAGCATCTGGTGAAGAATTGGAGGAGAGGGATTGTTCAAGGGAGCGACTTTGTCCTAGTAATGAAAGAGCCTCCGATTCCCTATGATGCTTCCGGGTGGAAGCTAAACAGATAAATTCTCCCTGCAGAAAACATTTTAAGGCACACCATTCATGGTCACCTCCCAAGACTGTGTTTTGATTAGTAACAGTGAAAGATTGAATGAGAGAGGATATTTCGGTTACCACATGCTCTTCTTTAAGAAGCTGGGTGTTAAGTCTCCATGAGGTGTCCTTTCACGAGTTAACATTGGGAGTAATGGAGATCCAGGTGACAGTGTGGTCCGAGATAATGATAGGCTCTAGTCCTGCACTACATAAGCCAGGGAGAAGCGAGAAGCTAGTGAGAATATAATCAATTGTAAAAGAGCTGTGATGGACCATAGACTGGAAAGAATATGAATGGGAGAGTGGATTAAGAATTCTCCAGGGGTCACAAAGACCTATCAGGTCTAAAAACTCCTGGAGGGCTTGTTGTGCTGGTAAGAGGGGTTTGAGGGTATTGTTGGATCTGTCTAGATCCTGAGTAAGGAGTATGTTCCAGTCGTCTACTATAATCAAGGGTATAGAGAGATAAGGAGCTATTTTATTGGCCAGTTCCATAAAGAAAGCTGGGTCGACCCCTACTGCCTGTAAACACTGTCCAAGATCAATTCCTTGTGATCCAGAAGCCCTTTAATGAAAATGTATCTTCTTGCTGGGTCAGAAATAATGTGATCTACTTGTAAGTGTGTATTACGGTTTATCAGAATTACAACCCCTTTCCTTGAGGTTGAGTCCCCTGCAGGAAATAACTGGCCAATACCCTGCCAGCATAGTTTGTTCACCTCATGTGGGAGGAGATGCGTTTCTTGAAGAAATGAGATATGCCCATTCAGTAGCGAAATATGCTTAATTATTTGGTATCTTTTAAGCTGTTCCCTGATTCCTCTAACATTCCATGTTGATAATTTATTTATTTATTTGTTATACTTTATTTTTATTGTTATTTACATATATTTGTATATAATTACATCAATATCTGAGCAAACCATACATATTATGTTTCCCAAAGAGAGACAAGCTCATTAAGCAAAGGATTTCTGTATCCCAAATATTTTGATACCTCATTAGGAGAAATCCTAGGTTAAATACTAAAAACATATTCATTATGAAGCTGTTAAAGGTAGCCCATGAGCAGTATGAATAATACAATTGTCTAAAGGACTATATTTTGATATCCGACAAGCCATACCCTATGCGGGTTAATGGTATCATACTATATATATGTAAAGAAAATACAAAAGAAAATACATTTCTTCCTGAAAAAAAGGAAATTATTAAGCAGCAAAATTTCTACTCTCTAACCATTCTGTGATAAAATAAAGAAACAGAGGAACATTGTTAAACTAGGAGTTATTTTACAAGTTCATGACACCCTCTAGAGGCTATAGAACTTCAGCTCTCATTTAAGTCAGCTTTTCCCCTTGTAGATTATGTCCTTAATAAAGTTCAAGTAGAAATTATAACTGGGGAAGGTGTCATTAAAAAAAAAATTTTCATCGAGGAACCCGTAAATTTCAAAGTCACTCTGCAAATTAAATCTTGCAAGTAAAGAATTAGTGGCACATTACTTTATTAAGTTCAGTCTTCTTCTGTTTCAGCTCGAACCCCTTCTTGAGTGTCTGAGTCTTGCGAACGACTTCTGCGTCTCGTAGCAAATCGAGAGGCCCATTTAGCAGCCTCATTAGGGTCAGAGAAGACCCAGACTTTCCCAGCATGTACTATTCTAAGGCGAGCCAGAAAAACCACCACATGGGTAATGGAGGCCTCTCGGAGTAGTTTCCTAGTATTATCGAACTTCTTTTGGCGCATTTTAGTTGAATAACTAAAATCCGGGAATAAGTACACAGGGCAATCTTCTTGAATTAGAGGACCAGCTTGTCTGGCCATTCTGAGTATTTTATCTCTGGTGCCCACACCGTCAGGAACCGAAAGGAGTGCACGAGGGGTTTCCAGGTTTTCCCTATACCCTCGAGGTGTGATACGATAAGCTTTCTGCTGCCCCAGTTGGAGATCATGACCCTCCGGTGCAATTTTATCTTGTAGCCAGTCCTGTAGGAACATGAGAGGATGATCTCCCTCTGACCCTTCGGGCAACCCTAGGATCTGAATATGAGATGATCTGGCTTGGTTCTCTAGGGTCTCCAGCCATGCTCATGAATGTGTATTTTCTTTAAGCACCATTGCAGTTGCAGCAGAAGACATCTCAGTTCCCCTCTTTAAATCTGACATTTCCATTTGTAATCCCTCCATGGTTTTCTCTACCAGAAACACTCTAGAACCTATCGCATCCATTTTGGTACTTAAATCTGATATCAATTTAATCAGTCGTTGTAACTTCAGACCTATAGATGCCATATTTTCTTCGTGCTCAGAACTCGTGGTGGCCTGCTTTTCTGAGGATTTCCCTCCAGTACCACCACCTTTATCTCACTTCAGATTTCCCATCTTGGATTTTCGATACTCTTCTTTCCAATGAGATGAAAATGTTCTTTCACTTCTGGCTCTAAATTGCGTATTTTAACAATATTTATAAGAAAGTCAAAGAGCTGATGCAAATTGCTGCTGTCTAGCTTGGGCTCCACAGCACTCCCTCTCCATGTTGATAATTTAATTAAATTGCTAACCATATTCAAAGCACCAGAATGAACATTCCATAACAATAGTGTCACCAAAGCATGCTCCGTCCCACCCTCCAACCTGCCCCACTCCCTCCTTCTGCATCAAAAATGTCCACCACAGTAAGAAGGTGAGATCTGGGTAGTGCTCTATGAAAACTGATCAGATTCAATTTAGTACCTTTTCTTGCAAGCCTACAAAGGAATCGTTGATCTGCCCCTCCAGCCCCCCTCTATCCTTCCTTCATTAACTGCCCTATTATTTAGAGTTGTAGCAGTTCCAGTAGAATCCCTATCCCAAAACCCAACCTTTCTCTTTACCCCAAAACTATATACAGTGGTCCTATTCGTTGGTGATATACCTCCATAAGAGACAGACAAGGTGAAACTGAAGGACCTTTCCTAAATGACCCCACATGCTCTAACTACTCACTCCTGAGGCCTAGGGTTTACTTTGTGCCAGGATTCCTGACCAGGAATGTAGTGATCACAAACAGCTTCTAAGAAATTAAAGCATATACCAATAACCTGACTAGCAACATGATGCCCTATTCCCCTGTGTTAATACAAAAGAATAGAAGGGTAGTAGCATGCCCAGGGTCATACCCCCCATAAGCCAGAACATGAGGCTCGCCATCTATAGGCTTCCCACCTTCTGACCCCCCACCCTCCCCCCTCCAGAGCCCATTGCATAACAATTACGCATTTTGTTTTCCTTAAGGTATAGAGAACAATAACAGGAAAAAACAAAAACAAAAAAAAAAAAATCAAGTAAATTCTGAACTGATCGTGCGTCCTAAAAGATATGCCTTTAAGGAGCTGAGGTCCACCAGTAATGGCAAAACAGCAATAAATAAAGCAGTAAGAGACTTGACATGAAATTAAACCACATAATAGGCTGCAAAAAAGAGGAGTTGGAAAAATAGGTGATGCAGGGTAAACCAAGAGCGAACCACGGGAAGAGTTTCGGGGTAAAGCTCAGTGAAAGATAAAGCTGCAGATATAGTGAGAGAAGAAAGTAGACCCAGCCAACTCTGCAAGAGGCCCTGATCAGGTATCAAACATAGCAACAATGCTTTTTAATAAACAGCAAACATCCTAAATCTAAATTTTCATGGGTAGAAAAATTCCCCTATAATAACCAGTAAGGTGGTCTAGCCCACTAGGGACCCAAATTACAGTCGGGCCAGTTTGACAGCAATATGGTCCTCCAGAAACTGGAATCTTGCTAATCTGTTCCTTGTCCCCTTTTTGTTTTTACATTAAACATAAGTGTCCGGGAGGGATCCTGTTACAGGGACCAGATGACTTCTCATTGAACCAGCTAAGCAGGATGTCTTGGGAACCCAGGAGAACCAAGCTGCACACACTGTCAAACAAACAGGTCAAATGAGATCCAAACTTCAGGTTGGAATTAAACAAGCTGAGGTAAAGTCCAAATTAAAAAAAAACTAGTAATCGCACTATTCAAGTGAAGTTAACAGACCTTAGATGCTCTTCAGGGATCTTTAAATAAGGCTGGCAATCTGGTGTTTAAATCTGAAAGGGCCTGAGTCGGGGAGCTATATGAATGCCAGGATCCGTCAGTGCGAACCTGGAGACGAGCGGGATAAGCCATTTTAAACTTCAGGCCTGCTGCTATTAATTTGCTCATGATCAGGTGGAATGCTACCCTTTTCTGGTGGGTCTCCAGTGGGAGATCTTGGGTGAATCTTAAATGTTTCCCCTCCCAAAGAACAGACTGCAGTTCTCTCGTTTGAGACAAAACATGTTGCTTCTCCAGGTAATTAAAGAATTTTATAATTATCGGCCTGGAAGGGTCTGAATCTGGTGGCTGGGGCAGGAGGGATCAATGAGCCCTTTCGATGAGATAAGTCGTGTTGTGAGGAGATGGGCCCATTACTTTGGCCAGGAGCTTTTGTATAAAGGATATTGTATGCCTTCCTCAGCCTCCGAAAGCCCAAAGATCAGAATATTATTCCGTCAGCTACCTCCTTCGAGGTCTTCAGTTTTGAGCTGCAGTTTTGCTAGTTGTTATCTTAACTTATGTAGTTCAGGCTCTGTTTTGTCTCACCAGGATTCTATGCAGGTGGTGTGGGCCTCAGAATCAGTCATTCTGTGGTTCATGTCATCCATGACGCTATGGACAGATTTAAGCTCAGCTGCGATATCTGCTAGAGACTCCTTGAAAGGTAATAACTCCTGAAGAAATCTTTCTTCTGTAAGTGGAACAGCCATTGCAGAGGATCAGAGTGGCTTAGTAGATTGCTGGGGCTATATTTTGAATTTCTTGGCCTGCTTCTCAGGAGACACTGGTGGTGTGTGTTTCGGCAGGGCCTGTTTAATTTCTGCCTACATTGTGGTGTATTTTGCCAATCACGATGCTCCAAACTGGAAATTAGAGTGCAGTAGGCAGGTTTCAGTATATTCTTCACCTTTTCTTGTTTAGATTGGCAAAAGAGACGCACATTACAGCAGATGGGTGAGGAGGGTAGCGGGAGCCGGTAGAAGAAGCTGCTACAGAGCTGACCACATCACATGATCTGCGACTTCACTGTTTTGTAGCATGCTGTATAAATCTCGCTATTATGACATGGAACCAAAATGGCTACGTTGCAAATTTGGGGCTAAAATATTGAAAATTACCAACGTTATGAGTGAGTGTTGAAAAATGCCAAAGCACCTTCATAAATTTTTTGTTTTCTAATATTTTGACCACAATTTTTCAACACAGTCTTCTAATGACCCTAACTCATGAAATTAATAGGTGAAAATGTTTAAATTCTGCCTGAAAGGTGATTTGGCACAGCAACTGCAAAATCCCCTTTCAGGCCACATTTCAAAAATGTCACATACCTTGCTCATGAGGTGATGTCTCAAAAAGACCGTATTGAGAAGCTGGGATTAACATATCAAAAAATGACTAAAATATCAAAAAATGACCAAGTTATGAGTACAAGTTCAAAAAGCATCGAAGTACATTGATACGCTTACCTGATTTCCTCAGTTCCTGGTGTGGCGTTGAAGAATGAAGATGTGTCTCCAGCTCAGAGAGGATTATGGCATTGGACTCCAGGCAGGTAAGTAAGGAGTTGGGGGTATGGGGTGCTGGGTGCTGACTGGGGGAGGGTAATGACAGTGGGGGCATGGCAGCAGCAACATACATTGATGGACTGTTTTTTTACAGTGTTAAAAAAAGACATTAAGGGACAGCTTTCATTATTTCATGTACTGGCACTAGGGAATGGGCACCCAGTGTTGGTTTTATCTTTAAGGGGCACAGGAAGCAATGTGATGGTGTGAGGGATACTGTAGTTAGCAGAGTGTGGGATATTGAAATGGGAATAGAAGCAATGGGGAGGTGAGAAGGATACTTGGCATAGGATGAGATACTGAAATAGCCACAGGAAGAGACAGAAAAGGTGGGAGTGATACTTGCCAGAGGGTGGGATATTGAAAGGTGGACAGGAGCAATTGTGAGCTCAGTTGCTTGTCAGAAGGCATACAGGGGAACAAAAATATTGTGTGCTCAGCTGCTTATCAGACTACATGTGTGTGGGATGGAAAAGACGCACAGCAAGACAACAGTATGTCACTGCTCAGCTGCTTGCTGGATGGCTTCTTGCAGATGAAAGTATTGAGGTGCTCTCTCATGGGGTGCTTCGATTATTTCAGCTACAAGAAGTTTCCACCCTGCAAGTAGTGACCAGTGCCATGATCAGCCTAACTGATCATTGGTCTGTCACTGCTGAGTCCATTGCAACTAGAGCTGCATTGGACCTGACAGTGACACACCTCTGAAATGTGGTTCTTTGTGGCAAAATGTTTGCTGCACACACATGTGCATGCAAACATAAAAAATGATGTGGCTTGACACTTGGACGATGCCATGAAAGATAAAGGAATCCTGTGGCCCCACTGATAAGGGACCATTCCATTTGATAAAGCAGGCTTTCTGACAGCCTTATGTTAGTCAACAGGTGGAGCCGGAGGGGGTGATATCTGTCCATATTCCTCTAGTTGTTGCACAAGAGGTAGAAATATACAGAATCTGCTTGAATGGTGCGGATGAAAGGTTAGTGCAAACTTTTAAAAGGTCTTTGAGAAAGAACAAATCAGGAAAAACTCTGCAGTCCTGTACAGTACTGCCAATTTCCTGTTTGCTTTTTGTTCTATGTCACATGCTACAACATGAAAGCACCTGAAGCTGATGGCAGCCAAGACACAAACTGGTAATTACAGACCAGCAGGCCATGTTCATTTAGGGTAAGATGCTTGAACCTGTTATTAAGGATATGGTCACAGGGCATATATTATGGTCTGCTTACAAGCAATCAGCATGGGTTCTGTAATGGAATGTCATAGCAGACCAACCAGGTTCTATTCTTTGAGAAGATCACACTAGTGACATATACAGGAGAAGCAGTAGATATAGTGCATTTGAACTTCAGCAACCCTTTTGCCAAAGGATCACTTGCTTA
The DNA here is from genome assembly GCA_016271365.2 of Neoceratodus forsteri. Taxonomy (NCBI): domain Eukaryota; kingdom Metazoa; phylum Chordata; order Ceratodontiformes; family Ceratodontidae; genus Neoceratodus; species Neoceratodus forsteri. Next base: position 1,610,348,354 of record CM057450.1, on the reverse strand, counting down.
ACTAGTAGCATGTATCTTTTAATAGAAACTGCATTCTAGTACAAGCCTCCATGTATTAGAAGCCATATCTAAAACTACACAAGCAATAAGACATGACAGGGAGGGCCATATGCTGAGATAACTATCCACCCAGGGGAGTAGTGAGTCCTGATGATGCAGGTGGAGGGCCTTGCAGCCTCTGGATGGGCAGTTATCTCAGCTTAAAGCCCACCCTGGAGTGTCTTATTGTGCTTATAAAATGGGTAATAGGTAGTTTAAAAAAACTAAAAAAAAAACAAGAAAATAACAAAAGGCTGCATTTTACAGAAGAAATAGCTCCTCCATTAGCTGTCACTAGGGGGAGCTTTTTTTGTGTCCTTCTGGTCCCCACTGCATACTCTGAGGACTGGGAATGAGTAGTAGACTTTGTTTTTTGTTTATTTTCCCCTGCACTTCTTTCAACAAGTTTGTCCCTTGTTGTGGCTTCTGGACATTTACTGTTGTTTCCCTGTTCTCATTGCTTGCTCTAAGGATATGGAAGGATGAACTACTGTTTTACAGGGGTTTTTTTGAATGAAGTTTCTTCCTTGTTCTGGCTTCTTTCCTTTCTGCTGATTCCAGATCCTTGCTGCCTGATCTGAGGACCTGGAAACAACTAGTTTACAGCAAGTGCTGTGTGTCCCAATCTTTGCTGCCAGCTCTGAGGACTGGGAGAGACTGTGGAAGTGCTGTTTCAGAAGTGCTGTCTCATCTGATGGGCAGTGGCATGTGTTGCTCTGGTGGGTGGTCAGTCAAGCAGGAAGGGGGGAATGCAACAAAAATTTGCAAAAAAAAAAAACAACAAAGAATGGATGGATAGAAAGTTTACTGATCCAGTAGAAAAACAAAAAGGAAGGCGACTGAGCGAGATAAGCAGCAATGGAAGTTAGGGGTGGATGTCAATGAAAAACAATGACATCTGTTTCAAGTCTCACAAGTCTATGGCGGCACACTGATATTTTTTGTCATGATGCAGGCTAGCAGTGCTACTTTTTCGTACCTGGGCATTAGACTGAGATAAATTCCCTGGTGCCAGCCTGTCTCAGCCAACCAGGATCCACAATTTCCCCTACCCATTTTATAAACTTTTGAAATAGAAGCTGCCCTGCAAAAGAAATTGAAGCCACGGCTTGTATTAGAGGGTGATTATCTGTTTACCACATGGTCTGGCATTCAGTATTTTGGTGGCATCAATACTGTAATCATTATTTTTTTAATCACAATATGGTCAAAATAATTCTGGTATTTGCTTTCTTTGTTTCTTTTAGTTTTGTTTCATTTAATTAGTTTAGTATTACTTCAGGTTTGATTATGATAATTTGTACTCGTATCCTCTCTGTCACCATTCTACGTTCTGCTCATACCTTTCTTGTTTTCCCAGCCTCAGCCTAGTAACTCAGTACTCCACAGTTCACAGTTAAAAAAGAAGCTTTATTTAATCCACACAAAAAAAATGAAAAACAAGAAAAGAAAAAGAAACAAGCATTTGTCAATGCCGAATGTTTGCTTGCAGGTATTGGTATTGGTACTGCATAGGTTAGAGAGATGCATAATAGGAATGGCAGTGAAGTACGGAATTAATGCCAACCCCCACCCCCAGCCTGCAGAGACTGACAGGTGTTGGGGTGTGCCTATGGGTTGTCAGCCATAACGCTCATGCCATTCCACCTCACCCCACCCTGAAGACACTGACAGGTGTCATGGTGTGCCTTGGGGTCTTTGTCCCTTACGCTCACCCCATTCCATAGGGAAATAAGCTGAGATGGGTGCAGTATAGGAGAATGGGGTGAACGTTAGGGCTGAAGACCCCAAGGCACACCTCGATGCCTGTCAGTGGCTGCAGGTTGGGGGTGGGGTGGAATGGCATGAGCATTGCGGCTGATGACCCCAAGCCACACCCCCGGCACCTTTCAGTCTGTACAGGGTGGGGCATTATGGTTGGAAACCCTAACACCCAGGGCATTTGTTAGTATTTTCAACATGGGGTTTCTTGGACCCCACCTCATGAACAGTGGCACTATCATTTCATTACTCAATCCCGAAAGGTTGATTTTGCACATCGAATGCGCCATTCAGAGCAACAGGTGTGAAAAAAACATTTTGGGAAGGATGTGAAAAATGACATCTGTACTGTTGATGAGGATGTGTGGAAAAATGGCAATTTTGAAAATCTGGAGTGAAAATATGAAAAAGTGGCAAAGTTATGATCATACGTAGAAAATGCTTAACACATGCTCGTAACAGTCATTTTTTGGACTTTTTTCACCAAATTTTCAACATTGCCTTTTTACGACCTCCCCTCATGAACAGTGGCACTGTGATTTCATTAATCTGTCCCAAAAGTTGATTTTACACTGCGACTGCAACCATTCTGCACCACAGGTGTGAAAACACTTTTTGGGCGGGATGCAAAAAATGACAGCTATACTGTTAATAAGGAAGTGTGAAAAAATGGCAATGCTGGAAATCTGAAGTGAAAATATTAACAATTGGTGATGTTACAAGGGTGCATGCAAACTGCACAATGCACGCTCGTAAAGCAGTCATTTTTTGAAGTTTTTTCACCAGACTTGCAACATGGGCTTTTTGGGACCCCACCTCATGAACAGAGGCACTGTCAATTCATTAATTGGCCTCAAAAGGTGATTCCAGCAGCAACCACAAAATCACCTTTCGGGACCAAGAAATGAAATGACAGTGCCAGTCTTCATGAGGTGGGGTCCCAAGAACTCTATGTTGAAAATTTGGGACCAAAACTCCCCAAACTGGCTGAAATATCAACCTAAATTGAACCCCCCCCACCCATTGATTGCCATTATAGGGCTTACCATGATTTTCTTCAGTTTACAGTCAGCTTTTGAAGAGTGCAGATGTGTTCCCAGTCCTCAAAAGATTGCAGTGCCAGACCTCCAGAGGTAAGTATGGGTGAGGGGAATGCGGGGAGGTGGGGTGCGCAGAGGGAGGTTTGGGATGGGGGAGGGGCAGTGAGGATGACGAGGGACCATTTTCATTTTTCTGTAGGTTGAAAAACAAAAGACCTCAGGGGATAGTTTCTTTTTTACAGGTGAAATATTATGGCAAATAAATTGTGGCAAACTGGGGTGGGATCCCAATGTGCCAGACTAGTGGAGGGGAGGTCAATGCCAACCTGTGGATTGGGCACCCTGAGGTCGGCTGAAAAAAAGGTGGCATGGGGGGGTGCATCTGACACTGGCAGTTGTTATCACAGTGTCGGAAAAAGATAATTACTTTGGCACACTGGGGTGGGCTCCCAGTGTGCCACAATAGTGGGGGGGCATGCCAACATGGGGATTGGGCACCCAGTTGTCGGCAATAGATATGTTTGGGCTGGGGAGGCATGCTGACACGGGGATTAGGCACCCGGATGTCAGCTTTGGAGGGAGTGTGTGGTGGGTGGAAGGAGCCACCAATTATGCAAAGCTGTGGCGGGGCTCATTTATTTATTTCACCAGGAAAGGCACACTGAGCAAATGAGTCACTCATAAGTCCAGCCATGTGCATTACTGTGCACTGCAATGCACATGGCTGGAATGTGCCTGGTTGCTGGGGGGGGGGGAGAGAGATCAGCCGCTGCAATGACGAAACTGCCCATGATTGGAGCGGTAGATTTCTTTCAAGTCCAGTGTTCACACTGAAACTGCCATCATTGGCAACTTCCCTATTGATTGGTGGCTGAGGGATGTGCCCCTGAAAGCATTCGCTGGATTAGCCAAACACTGCCACACCTCTGCAATGCTCTACTCATCTCAAAATGTTTCTTGTGTGCTGTGCGCACAAGCAAATACAAATAACTCTCACCTGAAGCGGTCAATCAGTTACGCTCAGTTAGACTCGAACAGCTGATTGAGAAAAGATAGGAGGTGGCAGGAATAGCTATTTAAATTGAAGCTGTCCTCCAATAATAGAAGTCATATTCCATATTTCAAAGTATCAATTTTAATAGAAGCTGCAGCTTGTATTAGAAGATAAACAGTATCTAAAGTTTGCAGAAATGGCATTGAGGTATCCTTTTTAAATGAATCACAAATTGCTAACTTATAGGAGGCAAAGGACATTGGTCAATTGTGGTCAGTCAGGGTGGGGAAGGGGAGATAGGTCACTAGTGAAATGCACCCAAGATAAGTTCTGGGACCACATGTGTTAAGCATTTTCTTAAATGACTCTGTGATTGACATCTCTAATAATTAACTAAAATTTTGAGAAACACACAATTTCAGGGATAATTCTTTTGGTTGAGGGGTGTTTTAGACAGGCCTAAATTTATTGAGGATGTTAACTGATGCATGGCAGCTGGAATTCTATATAGTAAGTGTAGAGTTGTGTACCTAGAAAAGTAACAGGAAAAGACATTAAACAAATTGTTTGGAATAAACTAAAATAAATTTGGGGAGAGAGAAAGATCTGGGGGGATTATGAATGCAACTCTGAAGCAATCTGAAAAGTGTACAGCAGCAGTCAACAAAGCTAGTCATTCACAAGGTTATATAAATAAAAGATGAATGAGCAGATCTAAGGATGTATTCTTACCATTGTATAAAGTACTTGTGAGTCCTCCTCTGGAATACTGTGCCCAGATTTGCTCTTCATAATACATAGAGAATAGTGGATGGGCAACCATGCACAACACATTGGTTGGGCACAGAGTTGCCCATCCACTATTTTCTATAGTGTATGGTGCCCCCTAAGAATAAAATAGACATGGTTTTCACAGTTTTATTGTTTTTTAAAATATAAGAAATAAAATTGGTAGCCCTTTCATATTTTGAAACTTAGGGCTGGTTACTAGGATGCGATGTGTGGTTGGTAGGGAGCAGATGTCTCCACATTTGTAGTGCAGCCTTCTATTGGCTGTAAATCAGTTGTGGGAGGGATTAAGAAAAATCATGGCAGCTCTATCACTTTGTGATAGGATGTCATCTGTGAGGAGAGTTTCATTACGTAAGTTAATTTTTTTTATCAGGTTATCCTACTTCAAAATTTTTTTTACTTACAAGTGTATATCTGGTTGATTCTGGTAGAGTTGAGGGTTCATGAGTTCGTGTCACCACCACCACTGTTTATCTGGTTGATCCTGCTTTTTCTCTGGCTGACGCAGCTGTGCAAAGAAATTCTAGAGGCTTTCAAAATGTTATTGTACCACAGTACAGTACAGTCATGTTCTATGACCTTTTGAACTGTGGTACGACAACATTTTGAGAGCCTCTGACTTCCATGCACAATAAGCCCTCACCATACACTATAGGGAGGATATAGACAGGGACCTGGACAATATGAGCTTATTTAAGTTTAGGTTTATTTCATTCACCAAAAAGGTGGTTGAAGTTCATACACAACATAACTACATATATAAAAAAATGCACAAGCAAGGCAATATGCTGTAATACTAAAGGCAAACAAGTCACTGAAACCCACACAGATGATTCTCAACACCGTAGCCCAAAGTCCCCAAAATTCGCTTTCCATTTGCTAGTTCCAACATTTTTCAGGTCAAAAAATGTATTTCTAATAACCTTGAATCCTTATGCCTTTCAAATCTTCAGTTCATTGCACATGTTCAGGAGACCAGGCCTCCCAGATTGAGGAGTCCTGTTCATGTTAATACATAATTCTCACAGAATGGTACTATTCTCAGTGCAACTTTGAAATACTTAAGTAATTATCCTGCTGGGGAGATTGAGCTCCCATGTCAACCAATCTCAGTGAATGACAGTGGCCACCAGTGATTCAACCCAGTAAATCTCTAGACATATCCAGATATATCACAGCAAATCCCATTGAAATGAATGGGTGATTCCTGTGAAATTATCTATCTGTCTGCCTGTCTGTCTATCTGTCTGTCTGTCTATCTATCTATCTATCTATCTATCTATCTATCTATCTATCTAATGAATGGGGGTTTCCTGTGGGGAAAATATATACTCTATATAATCTTGATATACTGGTACTTATCTCTGGCTATCACTGTATGAGGAATTCTAGAGAATATGAATATGCTTTCACTGTGAAGAAAAGGGATGGGGTGGTAATGAAAAGTAGGGGTGATGTGATAGCCATATTCAACGTATTAAAAAGCATTAATAACACAGAGTATGGTAAACTCTTTAATGTGGTACAGAATAGCAGAATAAGAGGGCATAGTTTTACACTCAAGGGCAGGGGTGGTGGGTCTATGGAATAAACTACCAGAGGAGGCAGTTGGAAAAGTCACTTTACCAGGTTTTGCAACTGAACTGGTTGAATTGCTTTTTCAGAATAGTAGTAGAGGTTATGTGCACTAAAGAGAATGTGGGGTCATGATATAATATACTATGATAGCACAGTATGTCTTGGATGAATGAAGAGGTGGGTTATTATGAACTCAGATTCCAAGATGCTACCACCTGGAGCGGCTTTTTCTCTCCATGGCATGGCTGCTGCCATACTTTCCCAACTATAAGCACACTCATAAATATGGGTTCACTACTGGCTGGTGAGCAAGAATGCAGGTGCAATGGACTGCAGGTATTTCCATCATGTGTCTATTTTACAATTTTACATGCAGGATCATCACTCAAGAGGAAAATGACAACCATATTCAATCTCTTATAATATAATTTCTTATTAAATGTCTCACAGAAAAGACAAACTCCAAAACAGTGAGGCTAAAAAAAATAATCCTTGTCTGGCAGTTGATGTCCCATGAAGAAGTTAATGTACGGTAACTAGAAAAAAAATATGTTTATTCTAGACAGAACATCAACTAGTATCTTCTCACCATTTCCAAAAATAATCTTATATGATAATTTTTATAATACTTGAAGCTACATTTTGAAAGCTGTAACATTTGAATAGTTAATACAGTTCTCATATATTGCTACATGCATATAAATATTGATATGTTAAAATTACAGTACTTTAAAATTGCAGTGAACCAGTTCGTGCTTTTTTACATTGCTATGAAACAGTTTATATTTTTTATATCGATATATGATCACTGTAGTGATATATTAATAATTTTCTACTTAGCTGCCTCCAAGCTTTCATTTAAAACAAAAATTAAGTCTCTAGCCCTAAAGGTTCCAAAGTTATAACATTTTAAAGAAAATATCTTTTGAAAGTTCTAACTTTGGGGCTAGAAACGTAATTTTTTTAATGAAAGCTTGCAGTCCAGCTTTTAAGCAACGGTGTTTCTGGAGTGTTATTACAGTGTGTAGCAATGGTAATTATGTTACTGATATAGAAACAGGGGCCTGGATATTCAAAACAGTTACGCATGGTGCAACTGAGTTGCGCTGGCACAAGTGCGGACTTGCGCCAAGCAGCAATATTCAGCAGGAGCCAGTGCGCAGTGGAAATCTCATTGCGCCAATGTGCAACTATAATTAATGCAGGCGCAAGTGCAGGGGACATGCCCATGAATATTCAGCACAGTGCGATATTCAATCGTGGAACCATGGTGCAAGTGCAGAGCAAATCAGAGATGCGCTGAGCAGACTTGTTCCTATAAATACAGGGCACAAGCACACAGAAAGCACTTGAGCCAGGTGAGAGGGAGTGAGAGAGAGAGAGAGAAAGAAAGAAAGACAGACAGAAAGACAGACAGAGAGTGACAGAGCGAGAGAGAGACAGACAGACAGACTGAGGCAGACACAGAGAGAGAGGGACAGAGGTGGCAGTGGAGAGGGAGACAGAAGCAGAGAGAGAGAGTGAGAGAGACAAGCAGACACACTGCCAGGCAATGCACCAGGGTGGCACACAGCCCACAGCAGCCAACCGCCCAAGGGGATATTGGACATCAGGGACCATGGATATAGTGCCCTTCATAATGGACACCATAATGAGGGGCATGAGGGGGCAGAATCAATCAATCAATCAATCAAACTTTATTTTTATAGCTCCTTTCAAAACCAAGGCGCTGTACATAAAATCAAATACAACAAATATAAATATGAATTAAAATGACAATAAAACAAATTAACCATAGTTAGGGAAGGCCAAAGTGAATAAATAAGTTTTCAACTCAATTTTAAACCTATCAATGGTCAGGCATTCTCTTAACTGATAAGGTAGAGAATTCCACAGGGTTGGAGCTGAAAAAGAAAAAGCACGAGCACTAGATGTCTTCAGTTACAGCCTGGGAATCTGTAGCAATCCCTTGTTGGTGGATTGGAGAGGGTGGAGGGAGCAGTGGGTACCAAGAGGTCTTGTAAGTAGCCAGGTCCCTGATCATGTAGGGCCTTAAAGGTTAGCAAGCCAACCTTAAAGGTGATCTGCCACTGAATAAGCAGCCAGTGCAGCTCATGGAGCACAGGCATAACATGACAGGACCCAGAGGTACAGCCTAGAACCTAGGACTTAGAAGGAACAGCGACGTGGCTGAGGAAGGGCCCATCGGCAGTATGCCCGACACAGGTGGTACCATGCCCACATCACCTTTGAGAACTGCAGTGACACAGAGATAGTGGGCCAGTACTGCCTGAACAGGGTCATTCTGAGGCAGCTCTGTGAGCTGTGCAGTGAGGAGATGCAGGCACCAACCAGACGGAGCTATGCCATATCCATGGAGATGAAGATGACAGCCATAATATGCCTGCTCACCATGGGCACCTTTTAGAGACCAACAAGGGACACGACAGGCATAACCCAGTCAGCTACGTCCCATCTCCTCACACAGTTCCTCAATGCTGTGCTGCCACATGCTTTGGAATACATCCATTTCCCCAGCACACAGGCAGAGTATACAGCAACCATGCAGGACTTCCACAGGGTAGGACGCATGCCTGGCATGATTGGGGCCATTGACTGCACCCACGAGGGCATCCGCATGTCACCTGGCCCTGAGGGTGTGGCATACATCAATAGGAAGGGGAGCCCGAGCATCAATTACCAGGTGGTGTGCGATGCCATGGGGTGCATCACCAATGTCTGCGCCACACACCCTGGGAGTGCACGTGATGCATTCATCTGGCACAGCTCTGCGCTGTGCCACAGGTTTGAACATGGGGACATCCCAATGGGCCACCTAGTGGGAGAGTATGGCATGGGGCAAGGGGTGATGGGCAGAACAGGCCATGGGATGGGGAGGGCAGGGTGGGCATGTGGCATGGGTGCCAGGGACAGGCAAGGGGCACAGCAAAGTATGGCAGAGGGCTAACCATGTCATTATCCACACAGGAGACAGCGCCTGTCCACTGAGGCCCTGGCTGCTCACCCCCTGCCGGTGCCTGTCGTCCCCAGCAGAGTAACGCTACAACGAGGCACATGCAAGCATGCACAACATCATTGAGCATGTATTTGGCATGCTGAAGGCATGGTTCCATTGCCTAGACAGGTCTGGCAGTGCCCTACAGTACAGCCCCTCAAAAGTCTGTGGCCTATTCCTGGCCTGCTGCATACTGCACAACATGGCCATTGACCATGGGATAGCTGTCGAGGCTGATGAGGGCCACAGTAGTGGGGGTGATGGAGGAAATGGGCCAGAGGGTGGTGGACAGCCCCCCCCCGGGGTGCAAGGATCTCTGGCTGCAATGGCAGGTGTGCCAACACTGGGACACCATTGCACAGGAGCACTATGGTGCATGCAGGTAGGTGGCGTGAAACCCATGCATGGGCCATACGCACACGTACAGCACACTTGGGGGCATGCATAGCAATGGGCATGCACACACAGAGGTGTGGGGTAGGGGTGTCAGTGGCACACAACCACACACAACCACACACAGCAACACACACATGCACCCATGCACCCACACACCCAGGCATTGGCATATGGTGGGGATCAGATGCATTGCACCAGTGTACAGGCACAACTGGTGTTGAACTGCCCTCATCATGCCCACACCACACAGTCCAGTGGCTGGGCAAGCACACACACACAGGCAGCATGTGGCACAACACACAGGTGCCACACCAGTGGTATGCACACACACACTTGCCGCCCATGTGTGCACAGGACAGCAGCTGTGGACCCCAGTGGCAAGCATCACATGTTGCTCTACAGAGGCCCACAGCAAACAGGTGTGCTCAGTGAGCAGGTCGGCATCCTGGGGATCCTGGACAGGACACCGACTCTCCTGTGGTGACTGGCCATGCTGCGCAGCCCCCCTCTCTGGTGGATGCTGCACAGTGGGGTCCTCATGGGGAATGTCCCTAGCTGGCACCCCAGCAGCAGACCCAGCATCCGGCTGTCCTGTGGCACCCACAGCCTGCTGCCATTGCTCATCCAGCTGCTTAACTCTGCCTTAGTGCCTGCAGGGCCACACCACCACCACCACAGGGCACAGCCATGGCAGTGCACACAGCTGCACCTGCAGTGATGGCAGGCAGCTGTTCCCCGACTGGCAGGTCGCTGGCAATGCTACCTGTGTTGGTGGCTGGCATGGGCATCTCCCCCACAACATCACCCATGCTGTCCAGGATGATGGTGATGTTGTCATCAGTGTCAGACCACACCCCGATCTGTGTCTCCATGCAGAGGACACCAAGACTGGCAACCCGCAGGAACACATTCTGGGCCTCATCCGACCCCATGCCCAGGACATCCACCTGGACTGTGGTGGTGTGCTGCAGCCTATCAGGCTGCTGGATGCCTGTGGAGGTGGAAGGCCAGTCCTCCAGGGCTGGGCCTGCATCCACAGCCACTGCCGGCTCCCCATCCTCTGCACACAGGTGTGCTGGTGCTGAAAGAGAAGAAAGGTGTGTCAGTGATGCAAATCCCACATGTGCCCCCCCAACATGTCACTGCATGTGTCTGGCAGCATGGCATGCATGTTGTTGTGCACACATGTGCAGGACATGCATGCCAGCAGCATGCATGCCAGCATGCCAGTGTACGCACCCTCCATGCCACCAGCTGTGCATGGCTGACATACTTACCATGCAGTGATGGGCTGCCACCCATCTGGAATCCTCCTCCAGGCACACCCTCCACCGTACTGTGGCACGTGGTGGCTGCCACCAACTCCTCCTGCACCGTGAGCAGTAGCACATCAGGAGGCCCCCCTCCGGTGGCTGTCCAGGAGGTACAGATGGCTGCCACCTTCTCTTTTATGCACCTCCTGTCTGTGCCATGCTTTTTATGGCACTCCTGCGCTGACTGCTGGTGGATGCCATGCTGGTTAATGTAGCCAGCCACCTCCTCCCAGGCCCCAGCCCTGGCCTGTGGTGTGCCTGTGGCACCACTCAACAGTGGCTCCCTGTCTAGGTAGGCATCAAATAGAGCCTCTGTCTCATCATTAGTGAAATTGGGCCTGTGCTTGCAAGCAGGCCCATGCTCCTCATGCTCCTCATGCTCCTCACCCTCCTCACGTCCTGACATGTTGCCTCCTGTGGACATAGATAGCACAGTGTGTTAGTGGAAGCAGCCCCCTGCAACATCCTACCCTGCTGTGCCGTCTGTTCCCAGGGAGCTGCAGCATTATGCACAACCCACCTCAAAGGATGCAATACCGGTCCATGGCCTGTGCTGTTCTATGGCATTTATACGGCACATCACATGCAAATTAGCTTTGGCTCAACGGTAATGACATGCCAATTTCCCTGTTGCACCATACATTGGCTGATGAGCTCACTTGCATGTGGCGGCTGAATATCGCAATTTTGCTCCATGAACAATGAAATTGCTCTGGAGCAAGCCACGGCACAATGCACATGCATGCGTGGCACACAGGACCACAGTGCACATGCGACAGATGGTATCATGTTACCAGTCATGCACTGTGCGCTGACAGCGTGATGGGGGCCATGGCACATGGTGCACCAGCCCTGCTGTCATGCATGTGTGCACTGTGCAGAGGTGGCCAAACCTGACCCCTGCTGTGACCTCTGCCCCTGCACCCATGATCCCACCTAGCCACGCCCATGTTGTGCATTTCCGAGACTGTGTGATGGGTGGACACAGCACATGTTCCCTTGGATCATGCATCTGGCACATGCTGTGGTCACGTGTGCTTACTGCCGCCATTTTGCTAATTGGCTATGACTCGCAGCATGGCATAGCAAAGGGACCAAGGGCAGCAAACTGGATGCACGTGGAACTAGTGAACCTGGTTACCTGCGTCCAGCCCCACACACTCCAACTTTTTGGCCAGGCACCCCTGCAGCAGCCCTGGGTCACGGTGTGGTAGGCCATTGCTGCCACACAGCAGCAGCACACAGGGGTGGCCAGGATGGGAGAGCAGTGCCACCACCACTATGGAGACCTGGTGAGGAGGGACCCAGAGTGCCTCAAGAGGCTGGAGGCATGAGTCAGGCATGGGGCTGTGCCACAGCCAGGTGAGTAGGCTCATATTGCCTGTGTGCCCTGGTGCTGTAATGTGGTGCTGGCTAGGCTGCCTGGCATGCCCTGCAGAGCAGTGCACTGTCATTGTGCGCATCGTGGGATGGCATCACCAGCCACCGCATGCATTGTGATGCTGCTGTGTGGGATGTGTCAGGCAGGGGCTCACCCTGCACACAGGGGTGGGGGGTGGTGGGCAGCTGCTGTGGATGGTTACTAATTTGTCCCTGTCTATGTTCCATTCCCAGGGGCTGAAAATTGGAGGAGAGCAGCAGTGGTGGTGGCAGCAGCGGCAGGATGGCAGGCTACAGTGGGCCAGGGTGGCAGCATAGGAGTGGCTCCAGCATCAGTAGGGCCACAGAGGGCAGGTAGACACTGTAATGATTCTTTGCACTGTACATGGGGGGTGGTGGGGGCATGGGTGTGGCCATGGCCGCCGCCTGTGCCGTGTGCCATGGCAGCTGTATGTGTTGCACTGTGCATGATTCCTGCCACTGTGGTGCATCCATTGGACACATGTGCCACCTGTTGGTGGGGTGGGTGTACACCTGGCTGCCACTGACGTTGCTGTGGTGCTGCCAGTGCACTGTGCCATGTGACAGTCATTGCATGGTCGAGTGGCCACTGTGCGGTGGGGACCACTGCTGTGCACTGTCATGGTGTGCTGCATTGCTAGTGGGCATTGGCCCACCCACCTGCAGGTGGCCAGTACAGGCCCTCTGGGGGTGTGTAATCCCGCTGCCCATTGCATGCTGTGGGTGAACATGGTTCCTTGGGACATTGCACTGATCACCTGTCCTGTCCCTTGTCCTAGGTGTCCAGTGGAGGCATAGTTTGCCCGTTTAATGCTGGCTGCTCCGGCAGCTCATCTTGATCATCTCGATGACCATGGAGGTAGTGCTGCAGGTGTGGAGGTTGCTACTTGCCAACTGAAGGCAGCGAAGTTGGCAAGGGGCAGCAGGCCATGGCCACCACTAGTTGGGACCCTGCATTCCCCTGTTTCCCCAGCAGTTCTCCCCCTGCAGTTCCCCTTCCCACTGTACAGTCCCTGTTCCCTATCCACTTCCTTCACTCTCCTACCCTTTCCCAAACTCTTGATTTGTACGTAGTTCTGATCTTTAATTATCTGTCTTTTGACAAACCAGTCTGTGTCTGTGTCTGCTTTGCAGATGGCATGAGGATCCATGCTGCAGTGGCCCAGTGCCTGTCCGTGTGGTGTGCATGTGTTGGGGCGCATGTTGTGCTTCTGTGGTTCACTGCTGTGTGCTGTATTGTGTCCCACTGTGGTGGTGTCCCTACCCTCAGTCAGTGGCTGTGTCTTGGGGTGCCCATGTGGTGGCTGTCAGGGATGTGTGGTGGGTGTGTGTGTGTGGTGATGGCACATGACCATGGTGTTTGGTCGGGGACTGGCCACACACTGTGTTGGAGCCCCTGCTTTGTGATGTGTGGCCTGTCCCATGTGGTCTGCCACACTACATGCCTCCTGGTGCATTCCGTGTCTACTGTGTGGGCCACCTGTGTGGCACGTGTGTGTGCTTGGCTGCGTGGTCCTGGGTGTAGCCTGCTCTGGTCTGGGTGTGCAGGGGGTATGGCCTGCAGCCTGTGGGGGGGGCCCCCTTGGTGGCCCTCCTTTGGCCATTGGCACCTCCTGTTGCCTACTATCTATGTCACTGTTGTGTTTTGGGATGGGGGTCTGGGTGCCTGAGTGCACCCTGCTGTGCCCAGCTGGTGGCGGCCTCCTGTGGTCTGTCACTGTGCTTCCCTGGCTCTGTCCCTGGGTCACTTCTCTGTGCCATGCCTCCCTCTGTTGCTATGCTGCTCTGCTCCCACAGTTGTGCTGGGGCTTCTCTGTCTGCGCCATGCCACAATGGTGTTTTTGCCATGGCGCATGTCTTGTTGCGCCATGGTGCAAACACAGTTGCACCATGGTGTAACTGTGCCATATTCAGCGGGGTTGTGCTGGCGCACTGTGGCATGTGCAACCTCTGAATATCGCTCCTGTTGCAGCAGGGCGCATCAGATTTGCGCTGCACCAGACTTGCGCCGGCCTTTGGCGCCTTTCTGAATATCTGGGCCAGGCAGTTTTTTTCTAGCTATGTTAATATTTATATTTATATCATGACAGAAGTGTTTTTTATTTGTAAAATAAATGCTATTGATATACTTTTTCCATAACGATAAAGACGTTTTTAAAAAATAAAATGAAAAAAAAAAACATTTTTTTTTGCACTTTTTCTGAATTTGTGTATTAGTCCACATAATTTAATTGGTATCTACATAAGTGTAATACTCATAAACATTCATGTTCTACCTTAAATTGCATTAGTAACATTTTGTTTTGTTTTGTTTTTGTTTTATACTGAAAAGCCTGTAAGCAAGATTGCCCATTGTAACAAGTGTCCAGTTATAATCATACAAGACTTACAATTACAAAAAACAGTGGGAACAACAAAAAAACAAGCATAACATTCAGTATACAATAAAGTAAAACCAGATAAAACACTTATATACTGAACTGGTTAGCAAATAGTTTTTGAGAGACATCTTAAAAGATGATATCTTTGTGCAATTGACTATAGAACTTGGTAACTTATCAAGTTTTACAGCCTTGAAATTCATTGAGTTCTGAGCAAAGGGTGAATGACATTAAGGAACTTGAAAAGAATTTGCATTCCGTGTTCTTGTATTAGCAGTACTAACATTTTTAGGAAACATCTGACAATATGGTCAGGTAAAAGACCTAGATGAACCTCATGCAAAAAAGTCAGTGATTTAAAATTCACTGTTTCAAACATAGATAAACAGCCAAAGGACCTATGAAAATGACAGTGATGCATCATTCATGGGAGTCCAGTTGTGAAGTGAACAATTGTATTAAAAAGAGACTTATTTATTTATTTATTAGCTTTTGTTGACCGGGTAAGTGTGCTAGGCAAGAAAACCTGCCTATTTTCAAGCACGACCCAGGAGAGTACAGTTACAGTAATGCAGCAATGACAACAATGATGTAACAAAGGCAAAGACTACTTAAATTTGATGAGCATTCTTTCTGATGAGTGAGACTAAATTATGGAACAATAATCCAGGATTGAAATTAACAAACTGTGAGTAAGGATTAATCTGGTTTCAGAAGTAAGGTATTTGTTAATTTGATGTAACATCCCCAGTCTCTTATGATGTTTACCAATTACATTTATTATATGTTGCTTAAAAGTCAAGTGAAAATTGAGAATTAAACCAAGGTATTTAAATTCAATAACCTGTTCGATTAAGTTACCAGCATTATCAAGTAGTACAACGTCTTTAGAAGGAGCTTTTCCTGGGCTAGAAAAGACAATTGGCTTTGTTCTAGAAGAGTTTAAAACCAGTTTATGTGTGTCAAGCCAAGTGTGTAATAAACTAAAGTCCTTTTGAAGGTTAGTTTGAAGATTTCTTGAGCAAAACAAAACAGCATTGTCTGCATACAATATTTATTCAGTGTGATAGCATATGATATATCTGACAGATAGTTTACAAAAATCAAAAATAAAAGGGGTCCAAGAATGGACCCCTGTGGAACTCTATATCTCAGAAATAATTTTTTGGTGGAGGAGGAGAAGAAAGATCTTGGGGTGATAATAACAGGGCAAATGGACCACTCAGCACAGGTAAGCAGCAGTTAAAGCCAATAAGATGCTTGGGTGTATTGCTAGAGGAATTATCTCCAGGAGAGGCGAGGTGATCCTGCCACTGTACAGGTCACTGGTGAGGCCGCACCTGGAGTACTGCATGCAGTATTGGTGCCCATACTTCAAGAAGGATGTTAAGTTACTGTAGGGGGTCCAGCATAGAGCAACAAGGATGATCCAAGGATTGGAGGACAAACCCTTCGAGGAGAGGCTGAGGGAGCTTAGCATGTATTCATTAGAGGAGAGAAGGGATGGGGGGGATATGATAGAGACCTTTAAATATATGAAGGGTATAAACAAGACTGGTACCGAGAGGGGATTTTTAAATTAAGGGGAGGGAGGAACATGAGGGGGCATTGTTTGAGACTGAAGGGTGTAAGATTCAAGGGGGAAATGAGGAGGCACGTCTTCATGGAGAGGGTGATGTCTATGCGGAACACACTGCCCTAGGATGCAGTATACTGTATGTCGGTGGGCAGTTTTAAATGGGGATGGGACAAAGTGAAGGGGAGGGTTACTGATATGGGGGTAGGCAATGGAGGGGCAGCTGCAGTGCAATAATTGTTAGTTAGCTGCACACTCGAGCAGACTTGATAGGTCATATGGTCTGTATCTGCTGGCAAGTTTGTATGTTCATATGAACCTCACCAAGGCAGTTTCAGTGTTATGTTTGGTTCTGAAACCATGTTGAGAGTCCGTCCACAGATTGTACTTCTCAAGATGTTCAGTAATCTAGTCAGAAATCACTTTCTCCAGAATTTTTGATAACGGTGCTAGGAGAGAAATGGGCTGATAATTATTTCAATTTGACCTTGTACCTGATTTATGAATTGGCCTAACAATAACACATCTCACTGTCCCCCCAGCAGTACCAATTCTTCCTCGCTTTTGCATGCTTTGCCTGTGAAAGTGACAGAAGATAATAAATTATAAGAGAGAGGGGTGTTGTATAAAAGATTTTAGGACAAGTAACTTGTCAGAAGTAAAAACTAAATGCATATAAAGATTAATAAATCAACTTTTATCTGTTTGCAACCCGGTGAGTTCATTGAGATATGCAGTAATAAGAATTAATTTTTCAGAGTGATGATTTTCTTAATTAACCCTTCATTCACTAGGACAGTCGCATGAGTTGTACAATCTTGTTTTCACAAGGTCCCCTGGGGACAGCAGATAAATAGACGTGTAGGGCCTGATTCTCAAATGACTCAGATTGATGCAAGGTGCCTGCAACAAACATAAATGATGCAAATGGCACCTTGTCAAAAAATGTGCCCAGTGCTATTCTCAAAAGCAGCCTGCAACAAACACAGGTTGCCTGCAGCAAAAGGGGCTTGTGCCAGCCTTTCCCCATAAAATGGGCTGTGGCATGGCGCTAGGGGGTTTGTGGCAGATGCAAGCTGCCACATCCCCTAAAATGGGATTCTACAACCATCCACAGAGGACAACTGTGTAAGTACATTTAGACCAACCAGGGGCTGGGCTAACTGTACTTAAGTGTCCCCTGGGGTTGAACCACAGTGCTGCCAGGTTCTCAATCCCCATAGTACATGCTGCCCCCCCCCCCACTAACAGCCCCGATCCCCGACCCTCATGACCTACGTCCCAGCTTGTGGCAAACTGGGGCAGGGGGAGGGACGCTAACCCACCAGGGATATTGAAATATATTTTATTGGAGATCGGGGCTTGGGGACACTACCCACCAAGGAACTCTGTCCATAGTACTCTTGCTGCATGGCTGCCCCGTGACTTGCGGCACACTTGCACAATGTGCCTTTGGTTTGCCGCAGGGATGGGTTTGCCACAAGCCACAGGACTTAGCTACTGGGACTCTACCCAATAGAAAATTTGGCGCAGGGTCCCTGGCACGGTGGCAATCAATGCAAGCCACCTTTGGCATGGCTTGTGCCAACCCTTTGAGAATCAGGGCTGTAGACACAGCAATCAGGTCACATAAGACATGACTGAGATACAGTATGTCACAACTAACAGATATGGTATGAAAGAATAGGAAAGATAAATATTTATCTACAAGTTAAGGCAAGGGCAAAGAATGGGGTTAGTTGCTCAGCTGTCTATGTGTTAGCTGTTCAGTTGCTTAGCAGTTACTGAAGTTGTAGCAAAGCTTTTAAGATAAGGGGTGAAACAGTTTTTGGAAACTGTAAGCCATAGGGGTTTGCTTCAGATAATCAGTGTACTTCGACCAGGTACAGTATCCAGTTGCTTCAGATAATCAGTGTCCTCAGCGCTTGTACCAGGTACAGTATCCGCTGCAGGGAATGCAGAGACTCACATGCCAGCAGCTTTCTTTGTTTTAGGCATGGAGAAGGTAATGGATCCAGCGGAGTACTGAGATTTGTTGCACTCTGAAAGAAGAATGTGAGGTAGTCAAGGAATAGGTCATTAGGGAATTTATACAGGAGGTTTAAAGGGGACAAGAAAGTTGTGCTAATTGGCAGCTGTCTGTTATGTTCTTGTTTACAGAAGTGATATCATGCCAGCAAAAGATCCACATTCAGCTGCCTAACTCATCAGTGATGTAAGAAACTGTATGTTGTATTGTTTTTATTTCATGGACATCAGTCTATACCATCATCTTCACAGAACCAGTAATTCTGAGTTTTCAGCATGTCAGTTTGTATACAGTATATAAGCATGAGCTGATGACCTATCATAACTGTGCTCAAGAGTTCTGTACACAAACCATTACATAATCAAAACTGTTTTCTTGAAGAGAATTGTAAAGAATGTTGCTCATCGAAAGAAAACAATATAAACTGCAGTTTTTTCACATACTGTAGATATGTATTTAAGTACAGTAAAATGCATCTCATTTGGTGATATGAATTTTGTTTTTTGAAATGAGGAACATTACAAACAGCTGTCAAGCTGTCAAATAATTTCCTGTCCTAAATTTCAAAGTCTACCGCTGGCTGACAGGTGGGTCAGTACAGCTGATTTGTAAAAACAAGTACTGATAAGTACTGATATGCTTACTATTTTTCTTTCTCAAATCTTGCTTTATTAGAAAAAAGGTGCACCATTTTATATGTATTTACTATATGCTGTAGGCCTCTCCTGGTAGTCATACTGTCAGGGTTCACGCCACATACCAGTAACAACAGGAAATGGCTTTTATATGTTGTAGCTAACAAATTATGCATCTCAAAAACTATTCTGCTTTTCAGCTGACTCAGAAATGGTGTACCGCTATATTTACAGTTTTGCTGCTTGTGATGCTGGTACTTGGTAATAGGGATGTGCACCGAATCCAAATCGACCGCTGAATATACTGAATACATTGCGTATTCAGCAGAATTCTGACTGACGAATACTGGGCTGTATTCAGAGGTATTTGGCAGATGCATTTGACAGACACATGTGACCAGTGACAGCCAATAACCTGGCTGTCTGCTAAGGCAGACCATATGACCCACACTGCAGTCCTTGGAGATGGTGGAGGGAGATGCCCTTTCTTGCTGCTGGCTGCTGCTATACTTTCACTTTATCTCACTCTAAAAGCTTAATAAAATTGCTGCTTGCTATTTTTTCTGCAACCCATGTAAAATACTTTTAGTACCAGAGACTGAACTGTTTCAAAACAAGTTTTGCTAATTTATTTGGAAACATTCTCCTGTTAAATTGTCAGCGATTCCGGGCAGGCAGGAGGGAGGGGGAATGTGAAACTGCAGGCCTAGCTCTGACTGAAGTGAGACAGATATCCTTGTGGCTATGCTGCCTGGCTACTCTAGTTTCTTTCACTTTATCTGCCTTAAAAAAAGCTTGAGTAAAGTGTTTTTCTCTGCTTTATTCTTCGGTTTGTGTAAGACTGTTAGTACCAGAGACTGAACTGTTGCAAAGTAAGCGTTTGCTGATTTGTTTGGAAGAAGCCCTCCTGTTAAATTTCACAGATTCAGATTGAGACACAGACAGGGCACATTTAGTGCCTAGTAGCCTATTTTGGTCTATCTCATACATGTCCATTGTAGCTGGGTCCACTGTAAGTGCACACTGCACTTACACAATTTATTATTTTGTTTTACAGCTTTATTTCAGTACTTTTTCTACATAAACCAGTGATATATAGAATAATTAAATTTTTCTGACAGTTTATTTGGTACCTTAACTCTTGCTCATCAGGCTTTCCTGTGCCCACTTGCATTCTGCAACATCTGTGTCCTGGCTGGGTTGGACTTAAAAGCACACTGTGCATTTTTGTGTACTTTGTGTAGTAAGTACACCAGTGACATTCTTTTTTTTTAATTCAGAATACTTTATTTATATTTCAATGCAATACACCAATGGGTATCCAGAGGACAACTGAGGAGTAAATACATTAAACATTACAATTCGGTAAAATGAGTCCCCTCAATTGAGTCATACAGTATAAAAAACAACAAACCCTCTATCACTCACTACCTCCCTCTCAATTACCCCAACCCCGCCACCTACCCCAGTGCCAAATTTGGAGCTATTTTGCAGTTAGGAATATTTGTATACAGGTTAATCCTATAATTTCTTAGGGCTTCCGAGCTGTGAGTAAAGCTTCGAGAGGTTTCCATCTGTCTGAGTAGGCCCGAAGCCTGTTGGCCATCATAGCAATATGTTTTTCAAGTTGCAGAGCCAATAACACTTCTCTATGCCATTCTAGAACTGATGGAAGTGAATTATCCTTCCAGTGTCTCATGATAATTAGCTTGACCACTGCTGAAATAAGAGCTATAGTAGGTGGGCTTTTCTGATTTTAATAATCCCCGAAGGGAAACTATCAAGCAGGCAGACCTCTGAGATAAATAATGGTTCCAATCCCAACAGTGGATCCAAGGAACTTTTGACTTTGAGCCAGAAGGTGGAAACCTTTGGGCAAGACCATATCATATGGTAAAGGTCTCCAGAGTGCCCTTGGCAACGATGACACTGCATGGATGGGAGCCTTCCCATTTTGCACAATCTTTCAGGGGTAAAGTATAGGTTGTGCATGATCTTGTATTGTATCAAATGAAGTCTATCTTGTTTGACATACCTATACAGGTTGCACCATAGGTGTTGCCAGGTTGGGACATCTGATGGAAGGGAGAATTTGCTGACCCAGTAGTAGCATATGCCTTTAGGCAAACTGGAGTCAAGGGATAATAATTCTTTATACACCTTGGATATTGAGTGTGGTTGATGTGCCATGTATAGAAGGGAGTGCAACTCAGTGGCAGGGGGTTGATATTTGGCACTATGCCCATAAATGAGACTACAGCTTGCCTAATTTGCCAATATTTAAAGGGTTTGCTGTCATGAATTTTAAGTGATTGATGGAACTGCAAGAGGGGAAGGACCTTACCCTCAAAGGCCAGGTCCCTGATCTTGGCACCTATTAAAGGAGCCCAAAAGGAGGGGGAGATTGGCCCTTTACCAATTAGGAAATGAGGATTGCCTATCAGTGGTTGTTCCAGGCATTTGTGCCAGTCAAGGTTCAAATGCTTTTGCAGTTGGTGTAAGGCTATAAAGGACCATCCAATGGGGGTACTCCTTAAGATTTTGGGAATATATTGCGGTAAGGAGTACAATAGAGCAGGTAGAGTACAAGAGGTTTTACAAGCCATGGCTTTCTCTATATCCAGTCAGAGAGGTTAGAATAGTCCTAGTTCTCACTGGTCAGGTGCAAAGACCCAGTGTGCTAATTTACTAATATGGATCACACTATAATAGGTGAAAAAAAAAAGGGGAACGAAAGGCCTCCTTGCAACTTTGGAGCAGTAAGCTTGAATATGCTCATCGAACTCCCTTTCCCCTTCACAGATATTTTTTAATCAAAGCTTGCAGTTCTGCAAACCAATGCTTAGGGAGGAAGATACCCAACATACCCAGGGGATAGAAAATATGGGGTAATACATTCATTTTAATTATGGCTATTCTTCCCAAGAGTGAGATTGGGAGTGCCCCCCATCTTGCTAAGTCTGCTCTAAGTGTATTAAATAAGGTGGAGAAGTTCTCTTTTACCAGGGTTGAAACCTCTCTGGAGACCTTGATGCTCAAATATGTCAAGGACTTCGGCTCCCGTACCAGACCAAATCCCTCAACGTCTAATGGTAAAGTTTTCCCATTAAGTAGAAAGACTTTCATTTTGGAAGGGTTAAGCTTGTAATACAAAACTTTGGAGAAGAGGTCAATCTCTCTGAGTAGGGCTGGCACACCAAGTATGGGATCTTCTAAATGCAGTGATATGTCATCTGCATAGGCTGACAAGAGAAGTTGTCAATCCCCAGCTGTGATTCCGAGAAGGTCTGGTGAGGAAATCAACTTCTGGATAAGAGGTTCTAAGTAAAGGTTAAACATTAGGGGAATAGAGGACAGCCTTGTCTGGTGGCATGGCATAGTGGGAGCAGGTCTGAGAGAACTCTATTACACCAGACACAGGCAGTTGGGGGGTGATAGAGGAGTCGTACCCATTTAATAAAATATTTAGAGAAACCAAATTGGTCTAGGGCAATAAACAACAAATCCCTGGAAACATGATTAAAAGCCTTCTCGGCATCTGAAGACATCAAGACTGCAGGGATAGTGGAATGTCTGGTCAGGGAGAGGAGGTGTAGTAGCCAATGCATGTGGTCACTAGAAGACCTGCCAGCCATGAAACCCACCTGTTCAGGGCCAATCAGAGTACCCATGATCAGTCCAAACCAGTTCACTAGAACCTTTGCCAGTATTTTGACATCAGTGTTCAAAAGTGATATGGGACAGTAATTTTCTGGGTTTTGGGAATCTTTATTGGGTTTAGGTATGAGGGTAATGATTGCTTCAACGAAACTATTGTCAGAACACCCATTAGAAAACCAGGAGCTGAACACCTCTGTCTACAGGGGAGCGAGATCTGGGGAACAGGACTTGAACAAGTTAGTTGTGAAGCCATCTGATCCAGGAAATTTATCTAAAGGAAGCTGTTGCATTGTTTGCTCCACCTCCCAGACATCTATAGGAAGGACAAGGGGAGAAGCCACATCTGGAGGGAGGCAGGGGAGATCAATTGATTCAAGGTAACTATTTATTTCATCCTACATAGACACCTCATTCCTGGGCGCAGTATACAGGTTTTGAAAGTAGCACCTGAATTCAGTAGCGATTTGTCTAGAGTGTGTAATGGTTGGGCCATTTCTTGTTAAACAAAGTCCAGGTATGCAGCGAGTTGTTTCTGCCTGTTTAATTTGGATGGCAAGCAACTTACCTGCGTGTTCACCAGTCTCGAGGTTTTTGAGTTTGGTTCTCTTTAGGGAGAGTTCAGCCTTCTGAGACATGAGGTCAAATGATTGCATTTGCAGAGCATGTAATTTGACCCAATCTGCCTCCATGGAATGGCGGCTAATATCCCTCTCCATGGACTTAATAGAGAGCAGTAAGTCTTCTACTTGGGCTTTAAATTGCCGGGTTCTAGTAGATGCAAGGCGAATACATTCATCACGCAATGCACACTTCATGGCCTCCCACACTATGTTTAATCTCATAACAGAACCCCTATTAACATCTAGGAAATGGGAGATAAAGTCCTTGATGTGCAAGACAGTAGCCTGGATTTTGAGCAATTGACGATTTTTTTATTTATCAAGTCTAGGATTACAAATACCTTTGAGCCAAGGCTCTTTTACAAAGATTCCACATCAGAGAAATACAAATTATGGGGAACATCAAGACAGACATTATGGACTTCCGGTGACGTCAGAGGACAAATAGCTGCCTAAGTTCTCAGCTCCGTCCTCGCAGCTACAACATCGGATAACATCGCCTACTGAAAGCATGTCCTCTCCAGCTAAGGCAACGAGAATGAAAACGGGGAAGCTACAGAGCACCCCAGTCCAGAAATTGATAGAAATGCTGCAGCTGGAGCAGCAGGAGACCCCGGAGACTTCAGACCCTGCAGAGGGCCTACAAGCAGGGAACCCTCATGAAGCAAAGTCTAAAACGGACCTGGCCACTACAATAATACAAATGGCCCAAACGGTCCAAAAAATTGACCACGACCTCTCAGAACTCCGATCAGATATCAACCGCATAGAACACAGAACAGATCAGATGGAACTCTGCCTAATGCAAATTGCCGAACAGACTGACAGACAGGATCACCTGATACTATATTTAATGGCAAGAGACAGAGAACTAACCAGACAAGTCGATGACTTGGAAGGAAGAAGCTGACGCCAAAACAATAGAATATATGGGGTCCAGAGGGTGTGGAGGCGAACCATAAGGACACTATAACCTTTTTACAAGAAATGTTCCGAGAGCTCCTGTCACTCCCGGACGACTTCAACCTGGCAATGGACCGGGCCCATAGATCACTGGGACCCAAGCCCCGTAACCCTGAAGCTAGGCCCAGGTCTCTGATCATGCACCTGACCTCCTACCGCCCGAAGGAGGAGCTCCTACGCCGGGCATGGCAGTGGGGCATCATGCAATATAGGGGGCAGAGAATCACGCTGGATAATGACCACACTACTGCAGTGCAGGAGGCCAGATGAGCATTGTGGCCAATATTAAAGCAACTAAAGACGAAGGGGTTAAAAGCGCAGCTCCTGCACCCAGCCAGATTGAAAGTGGAAACTGGAGAAGGTATAAAAGTGTTTCCGGACCTCCTGGCAGCCTCGCAGTACCTCACTGATATGGGTATCTCCGTTCCGCCATTAGGTAAAGAAAAATTGGAGTGGGACCTGATCGCCTCAGCCTGGTCGGTAGCTCAAAGAGGCGCTGTACACCCGGGATCGATGAAGAGGCTCCCTCATTCAAATCTAAGAGCGGACATAGCGACTCTCTTGAAAAAATACGGAGAGGCCTCAACGGTGAACAGGAAGGCAGCACACCTGGAAGAAGATGAAGAAGATCCCAACCAACAGAATGCCCTGGAGACTTGAAAGAATTTGTTACCTGTGCTGGAATTGTGTTTTTCGTCTCTAGATTGCCTGCCTGACACCCAGTGTGAACTGTGAACTGCACTTGGCTCGGGCCTCCCTCTTGGTGCCTAACTCCTACAGCTGAAGGATAAGGACAGGGAAGGAAAGGAAAAATCTCCCCCCTCCCTTTTTTTTTTTCCTCTACCTTGTCTACCCCCTGCACGAATCCCCCTCAATGAGCCTGATAATGGAGAAGGGAACTATCCAACCTTGTACGGGGCCAGTGGGTGGGGGGCCGGGACCAAAACAGATGCTTTGAATTGGTTCACACAGAGGGATGGTGCTGCTTGGGTGGGTAAGCAATATGAGACCTCTGATTCCTACATAGACACTTACACTAGATGCCGTATTGCATAAGCATTATCAGAGAGTGTTATCTCCAGGCAGTGCAGCCACTTGTGGAAGAAACCTGGGGCCTCTTTCTGATGGCTGTTTAAGTGTTCAGTGGGCTTGTCCTTCTGACTATGAAGTACAGGGGCCTTTTAACAAAAGGAGGATCCCCAGGAGCCTGGGGAACAAATGGGAAATTAAAATAGGAGCTGACCTGATTTATATATTACAGAGGGCTTCCAGTATTGAAGAATGGACAAATGAACAAATACTAATAACCTAAGTGATGTTCACAAGGTATGAGATCATAGGGCTGTGGGGGAAGGGGGGATGGGCAAGTTAAGAGCTCCTGACATAAATGACTGTCTCTGACGTCAGAGGGCTTAGCCTGGATAGGGACTCTTCCCTTGGGCTAATGTGGGGCTTCACCCTTTGGCTGAGCCTCCTACCTTCCGTCATATACATGGCGGCCCATAAGCTGGAGTCTCCCCAGCTTAACCATGGAAGTCGTTCACTCTTACATGCGCTGGGAGGTCCCTTCAGCTCTCATCTCGAGGGACCACCCGTGCCCTATTGGATAACCCCCAGGGTATGGACTGGGGCACTGGGTTCTAAATGTTCTCATTGTTGGGTTTTTCAGTTTAAACCTGCAAAGTTACAGTTATGTTTTGTTGTTATAATTGGGTACACACCAGAATGTAAAGAGTTATCCTATGTACAATTGCAAATCTGGGTCTGTCAGAAGATATGGTCATGGGGTCTGGTTCCGAAAATTAGAGATGGCTAGTCACAACTCTAAATTTCTTTCATATAACATCAATGTGAGTACAAATCAGGTAAAGAGAAAGCAGATATTAAAATATCTGACAACACAAGGGTGTGACGTGTGTTTCCTACAGGAGACCCATCTTTCACCTTCTGAGGCCTTAAAATTGACGTCTAAGAAATACCCGCGTGTTTTTCATTCTTCCCTGGCAGCAGGTAGGAAGAGGGGAGTCGCCATTCTCGTGGCATCTTCTTTCCCTTTTAAAGTGGAGGAGGTTGTGGAGGACCCGGGGGAGCGCGGTTTGCCTTGGTGGTGGGACGGGTCCAAGACACGCTGATCACTCTGGTAAATGTCTATGCCACTCCGGGATCCCCCATGTCTTTCTACTCCTCTGTCACCCAGCTGATAGCAGAAAAAACGAAGGGAGTTCTGATCATGGGTGGGGATTGGAACCTGGTATTTAACAGGACCCTAGATACTACATCAACGATACCAAATCCAGACTATAGAAAGGCAAGAGCAGTTAAAAAGATTTTTGAGCAGGTGGCTCTGGTGAACGTCTGGCGGGAAAGGTATCCTGCAGCCAGAAAGTACACATACTACTCTCCCCACTTTAAAATATTTTCTAAGTTAGACACTTTTTTCACCTTTTCCAGAGATCTTATGCAATTCCCTTCGATGTGGGTGGGGAACTCCCCCTTGTCAGACCATAGTCCCCTCTTTCTGGAGGTGGACCTTTCCCTCCCACGCTGAAATACACAATAGAGGCTGAACTGCTCCCTACTTTGAGACCAAGCCCTGGTTAAGGACCTTAAACAACATATTGCCACCACAATAGAGGAGAACAATGTGGGAGGGGTCTCACCACAAATACTCTGGGACACCCTGAAGGCCACAGTGCGAGGGAAAATAATCGCCTTTGCTTCTGCCAAAAAAAAGACTGGCAACACAAAGGCTCCAAGACCTTAATACACAAATTAAAACTCTGGAGGACGCCCAGAAGGTTAGGTGGGAACAGTCCAGGGACCTAACCTTGAAAGAGATTAAGAAAGAATTGAAGCATATACAACAGGTAGAAATAGAGAGGTCCCTTTTTTTATTTAAAGCAGAAATATTATGAGGGCGGAGCGAGGGGCTCTCGCTTGCTGGCCTTCCGTCTGAGGCAATACAAAGCTAAGACCACAATTACTAAAGTAATATCCCCTACCTCAGGCCGCCTAGTTATGAGGCAGACCCAGATCGCGGAGGCCTTTGTCTCCTACTACACTAACTTATATAAGTCTCAGAAGGAGATGACAAGGGAAGAGAAATTGAAATTTCTGAGTTCCCTATCCATTCCCACTCTTTCCCCAACTAAGGGCCAGGCCCTGGTCCAGCCAATAACGCAAACCGAAATCCTGTGAACCATTAAAACCCTCAAAACAGGCAAATGCCCGGGGCCAGACGGCTTCAGCGCCGAATTCTATAAAGTCTTTGGGAAGGAGGTGGTCCCCCCTTCTGTCGGAAGTCTTTTCTGGGATTTGGCGAGATGGAAACCTGGTGTCACCCTCGTGGCAGTACGCGACCATCTCTTTAATACCAAAAGAAAATAAAGACCCCACTAGCTGTGAGTCATATAGACCCATCTCCCTACTTAACTCAGACTACAACATTTTCACAGCTATTATAGCCTCTAGATTAAACTCCCTTCTACCAGACCTGGTGACCTTGGACCAGGCGGGCTTCGTCTCAGGCCGACAGGCCCCAGATAGTGTCCGAGCGGCCTTAAATGTGATAGATGTCATACCGCCACGTATCTCATCCTGTTTAATGAGTCTGGATGCCGAAAAGGCCTTTGATAAGGTCTCTTGGAGTTTTCTATTTTTAATCCTGGAGACCATGGTCTTTCCTCAACCCTTCATTGACAGTCTGAAGGTATTATACACTGGTCCCCAAGCTTACGTCAGGGTGAATGGAGGCGTCTCCTCACATTTCAGACTCAGACGGGGCACCAGACAGGGTTGTCCCCTTTCTCCCCTCTTATTTGCCCTTTACATAGAACCACTAGCATTAGCTATACGCCAATTAGAGCGGATTCAGGGGATTGATGTGGGGGGGATGGACCGAAAAATGTCATTGTATGCCAATGATGTTCTGTTGATCCTATCAAACCCAGAGGTATCGATACCCCAAGTGTGGTCATTGTTGGGGGAGTTCAGTAGGCACATGAGTTATACGCTTAATAGAACAAAGACAGAGGTCCTTAGCTTTTATTACACACCTACAAACAAGATAAGGGGAATGCTCCCATTAGACTGGGAAGCACATAAGATGAAATACTTGGGCACATATATCACTAAACACCTATCCCAGTTGTTCAAGGCGAATTACAGCCCCCTGTTAAATCAGATAACAAAGGATTTTGAGAGATGGTCACTAATAAATCTGCCCAACTATGCCAAGATACAATCTATCACTATGAACATTCTCCCAAGGTTCCTATACTTGTTCCAGTGCCTCCCGATCCCAATAAATAAAACGCAATTTCAGAATTGGCACAGGAAGATTGTAAGATTCATCTGGAATGGCAAAAAAGCAAGAGTCAATTTACGCATCTTGCAAACACATAGGAAAAAAGGTGGCCGATCCCTCCCTGACTTGGAGGATTACTACCTGGCCACACAATTGAAGAGGGCCCTACAGTGGTCAAACCCAACCTACATTTCCAATTGGAAGCTAATGGAACAGGGCGAAGAGGATGGACGTGGACCCCCATTAGGCGCTAGGATCATGTTCCCTCAGGGCTCCATAATCGACCCCCCTCCCGCTGATGGTAGTTAATAGCACACTGATGGCCATGCAAAGGGTGCGGCAGAAATATAGAATTGGAAGGTCCGTTTGGCCTCTGAGCAGACTCTCATGGACTCCAGATTTTACACCAGCCCAGTTAGACCATACTTTTAAGGCCTGGAGCAGGCGAGGTTTGTCCAACTTTGGACAATTCGTGCAGGGGAACGTGGTCCTGGACTTTGAAACACTCCGGAATAAATATGAACTCCGGCGCTCTGACTATTTCAGATATTTACAAGTTAGGACTTATATTAATAAATGTCAGGGGACAGATCCAGACCCAGGCCGGGCTTCCCCTCTCCTTGAATGTATGAAGGGCGTGATGGCTGGCCAAGTCCAGAGAGGACACACATCTGCATTATATAAAGCATTGGCAACACTGAAGAAAGACCATCTGGAAAAAATTAAAATAAATTGGCAAAGGGAGTCCAGTATGGATGGCAGGGAGGTGGACTGGGACAAAGTATTCTACACGTCTATTAAAACAACCAGATCTCCACTCTGGCAAGAATTTAGCTGGAAAATAAGGGTCTGCTATTTTCTTACCCCAACACTTCTCCGTAGGAGAGACCCAACTCGCCCTCATACATGCTGGAGACTCTGTGGGGATGACAACGCACATCATTTACACATTTTTTGGGCATGCCCGAAGATACAACCTTTCTGGTCTGAGGTAGCGATGACACTGGGCATCCTTTTCATGCTTGAACGCCCACTGGAGTGGCCAGAGGTGATTCTGGGCGTTCCGCCTTATGCAGTTAGGGGGGCTGACTCAATGTACCTCTGGGTTATAGTATTGGCAGCAGCACATAAAACCATTACTCACGCCTGGCTGAAGCCAGAGCCACCTGCTATCGGAACTTGGATTCAAATCACACAAGAAATCTCAGACTTGGAAGAATTGACTTTTAAAATCAGCCTGCAGACACATGTTTTTACCTGTAGGTGGATGAGATGGTTCACCTGGCTAGATGAACATAGAAACCCAGGTTCTGGGACAGTGGCTAGCTGAAATAAGATGTTTAGCTAATATAGAGGAGAGAGGGCAAGATGTTAAAGGGGACTGGGCCTATAGGGGAAGAAGAAGGTCATAGCTTCGTGACCTGGTTCAATGGGATGTTGGGGAACTTGATTCTAATGAAAAGGCTGGACACTCCTAGATTTTTCCTGGTAGAGGCAATTAACTGTCACTGTATTATTGGATGAAAATGATCTAATTGTACCTATACTGCTACTGTGAGTACTTTGATTGTGTACCTGTTTGCTGCCAACAAACATGAATTAAAAAAAAAAAGACAGACATTACAACAATGTGGACATTGCAAACAGATTACAGAATAATACAATTCTAGAGTAACATTGTAAGCAAGGCAGCCTGCGGCATTTGTCAGAGAAAACAGACAAAAGATAAGAAGTGCCAGAGTCATAGTGGGGGGATGTAGGTAGGGTGGGGCGAGGGTGAAAAGTGCAGCATTGGGTATACCAAGATGTGAGGGCAGAATCCAGTGAGGAGGGGAGGGGGGACCACTACAGCAGGCATGGAAGTGGAGAAACAAGGTTAAGTTGGGCAGTCACAGGAGCTGTTGGTAGTGAGATAGTCCTGGAGCCTAGTTTTAAATATACCAATTATCGGGGCAGAGGAGATGGTGGGGCTGAGTGCCATATGGTGTCTCTCTTAACACCTGGGCCTAAAAGGTAGGTAAGGAAGACAGAAGAGTGGTCCGAGATGACTCTTGCATGGGTTTTAGTATCTAGCACCCATGGCAGAAGAAAGGAGATGACTAGGAAGTAGTCAGTTCTGGAGCAGGTGTGGTGAGGGGAGGAGAAGAAAGTATAATGTCTCTCCATGAGGTTTAAAATTCTCCAAACATCTACCAGACCCGCCCCAGACATAAGATCTTTTAGGGCTCTTTGAGCTGGAGAGAGGCCAGTCCTTCTGGCATCAGATCTATCTAATTGTACTTGCAGCATAAGGTTCCAGTCCCCCCCCCCCCCGAGGAAAGTAGTTTTCAGCAGGTGAGAGACTATTAAGTTTAGGAGGTGCGTGAAAAAATGGGGTGAGTCCACGTTAGGACCATATACAGACCTTAAAAGGATCTGTTGGGACCCTAGTACTCCATGCAGTAGCAAGTAGCGACCGTTCGCATCCCAGATCTCTTGCACCAATTTAAAGGGCACAGATTTGGCAATTAATATGGCTACCCCCCCCAGCTTATGGAGATTCCTGCACCATAGGCTTGACCAACCCAGCTCTTGCATAAAAAGGGGGTATCTTCTTTCCTAAGGTGTGTCTCCTGCAAACAAGTGACCCCTGTGTTAAGGTGTCACAGATGTCTCAAAATAATTTGGTGCTTACACCTGTCTCTGGCACCCCTGACATTCTGTGTTAAAATATTATATGGGCCCCTCATTAACTAAAGCATAGTTGGTGTTCTGCCTAGGGGAGATTGCTGCAGTATAACCTGTCCATTCCAGTTGGCATCCTGTAGTTCATGCCCTGGGTTAGAATATTTTGGCACTCCCCACTCATCCCTACTTAAACCCATAACAAAAGCCCCCCATTAAACAGACCTACACCCCAATATCCCACAACAAATTATTAACAACTACCCCCAGTTCCAAAAACCGCACTGACTTAAAAATACTGCCAGGTGATGTCCTAGAGTAAGCCCACGATCCATCATCCCACTCCCCTACCACCCTACCCCCCATGGTGTGTTGTATAGAAATCAGTAGTATTATTAAACCGGGTACAGAATTGGTAATTTAGCTGTCAAATGTACAGTCCCAAATGCTAAGCCATCAGGGCGATCATTTGCCATCTTGTGAGAGCAGCGCTTCCCCAAATCTGCGTAGAGCTCCTAAACTCCTTGGGAGCAATACAAACAAAAAAAAGTGGAAGTAGGTCTGGGGAGGTGTGTAGCAAAAGAGAAAAGTGACAAAATTAAACTGTAATCCCCTGATACTTTGGGTGATACAATCACACTAATATGCATCTTAAATAACGGGCTTCCGTTAGTTTCACAGAGGCACCTCCGTGCTGTCTCCTGCACATGAGTCAAGTAATATCGAAAGAAAGGTGAGGGCTGCCAAAACAGATCAAAGGGGGTGAAAAAAAAGAAATGAGTAAAATCAAGGAAGCAGCCAGAGTTCCCATATTGTGCTCAGTCAGTAATCTGGGCAAAAAGGAGAAGTCTGTATTAAAACATGCAGTCCAATCAAATTATCCAGCTCTGCTTATTCCACAGTAAAGCATTTTTCAAAGAGAGCAGCTGTTACTATCCCTCAGCAAGTTGTCAGCAGGAGCATATGGGTGCTTAAGAGGTGTAGGGACATTGAAAGTACACAATACGATCAGTACCTGAGATCTCACCATGAATGCAAAGGTTAAAGTTAGAGTCACTTGAACAAGTCAGGTAGAAGTTTCTTGAGCTCGAGTAGTGTCTGGTCGTGCACTTCAAAAGAGTGCCATTGATCCCCGAATTTTCACTTGGAGCACCACTGGGTAGCAGACTGGAAACTGTTTCCCTGAAGCAATTAATTTAGAGACGAGTGGGTGTAACTCCTGTCTCTTCACCCGGACAGATTGTGGTAAATCCTGAGAGATACATATCTTGCAACCTTCCCATTGCACTTCTTGAAGGGTCTTCACTTGTACCAGAATGTGCTGTTTATTTAAGAAGTTGAGCAATTTAAAAATCAGTGGTCTGGGTGGTGAGCCGGGCAGTGGTGGTGGACTGAGTGCCCTATGTGCTCTTTCTATAATATATGTGGTGCCATTCGGGGATAGGCCCGCAATTTTATCGCATAACTTTTGAAGAAACAGAATAGGGCAGTTGCCTTCCTCCTTTTCGTTCCGTCGACTTCTCCCCTCGAGATCTTCTAACTTTTCTTCCAATTTTTTCAGCCTCCATGTGACACTGCTACGGTCTAGTTCTGCTTTATCTTGTTTTTTTCTCCAGGGAAATTAGTCTAACTTCAGAGTCACTAACTCTCATTGTGAGAGAATCCACCGAGGAGCATATTTGGTGAAGTTCTTCTGATATAGCTGCAATTAAGTTCTGCATTGGCTGCATAATTTCTAGAAATCTTTCCTTGGCGAGTGCTGTAGACCCCGCTGGAGTTTTACTACCACTGGATGCCTGCTGTTTCGGCCTCTTCACGACCTTGTCTTTTTCAGGTGTTGGAG
Organism: Neoceratodus forsteri; assembly: GCA_016271365.2. Taxonomy (NCBI): domain Eukaryota; kingdom Metazoa; phylum Chordata; order Ceratodontiformes; family Ceratodontidae; genus Neoceratodus; species Neoceratodus forsteri. The sequence continues at coordinate 1,610,315,347 of CM057450.1, read as the reverse complement.
GAGGCGAGTACCGCGGAGGAGCTTTATGCATATATACTTCCATTTTTCAGGACTCTACTGGCTCCCAGGTATTGTCTTACACTTACTGTTCAATTCAGGAGTAATATTCAATTTCAGACCATGGAGTTAGCAGTAGATATAGGCAGGAGGGATACAGAGCAATGGAAGCTAGCTGCAGATCGTCAGGCTGCCATCACGTGACTCACCAGTGACATTCCTATAAAAATATAAAGCACATTTACTAACATTTAATGTTTCAGGATATATCTCAGGCTCTGCTTTGTCCATAGACCACTCAGTTTCTCCAGTGACCATGTCCTAGCTCGGCCTAACATAAGAGTGCTCCATGCATTTTTTGTGTACTTTGTGTACTAAGTACACTAGTGCTATTCCTGTAAAAATATAAAGCATTTTCTCACATTTAGCATTTCAGAGCATATCTCATGGCTATGCCTTGCCTACAGACCACTCAGTTTCTCCAGTGACCATGTCCCAGCTGGGTCTAACATAAGAGCACACCGTGCATTTTTTTGTGTACTTTGTGTAGTAAGCACACCAGTTATATGCTTATAAAATTTGAAACACACTAACTGTTAATATTTTGGGATTGCCGAAAATAAATTTCAGCGATGTACACTCACAGTGAACAGTAAAATGGCGCACAACAGTTAGGTTTTTCTATTTTATGGGGGGGTTGTGCCCCCCACACCACACACATGGGGGGCTTTCCCCTCGCACCCCCCTACTAAAGGATTCTCAACTCCAGAGGGGTGCATGTTGGGAAGGGGGCAAACTAAAAAAAAAGAAACCCCGACCCAGAGCAAAAAACAAATGCACCCAGAACCGAACCTGGCACCCTCCCAGCCCCAGCCTGCCACCAACCCACCACGCCACATGGCCAGCTTGGCAGCCCACCACCACACTGCACCCCACAAACCCTCCCTCCCCTTCTGCTCATCGCACGGCATGGTACTTCCCCCCCCACGTGCGTGTATGCAAAGTGACATCCTGTCATTATATTCACCTACCCCCACATCTGGTTGCCCCCCTGTCAGGTAGCCCTATGCATAGGCGCCGTGATTGAGTAGCCCTTTTTGAAAGCACTCAATCGTGGTCACCATCATCACAGGCTACCCACTGTTAACCCATCCTCTAATAAGCCACCTGGAGATGCTGGACAGCATCTGTCTGATGAAAGTAGTGGTACGGGAAGACATAATGACCCTAGTGGTGGGGGTACTGCTGTATGTACAAGTAGCAATGTTTGGGCCCATTTTGTGTAGTCAGATGAGGACAGAGGGCATGCCATATGCACATACTATGGTGCTAGCATGAGTCATGGTAAGACATTATCTAAGCTGACCACCTCATCTCATTGGAACCACCTATTAAGTCAACATTCACAGTTCAGTATGGATTCTGCGGTGCTTCCTCTCACCACTCTTCGGAGAAAGTTCAAAGTCCAGTCGTGGTGGTTTCAATGTCAATGGTTTTATTAGTGTGATGCCACATAGTACTGATGTGGACACTAATCATTCTTTACCTCAGTCAAATACATCCCCTGGGAAATACCAGTAACCAAGACTGTGACCAGCATTGCACAGCTGCCCCAGCTACAAGTCCTCCTGTTGTGATCTCTCCTATTGTGACAGTAGGTCCAAGGGCACATTATTTATAACAACACTGCTAACAATTTTACCATCATTCCAGTCATGGACAAAAATTCTCCCCACTCATCTAATTGTGATGCACATCACTCAACTTATCGACGAGATGATGACATTGGACCTTCAACCTTTCTCCATTGTGGATAATCTGGGTTTCCAAAGGCTTCTGCATTTTCTGCAATCCAGGTTCAAATTTTTATCCTGCACCACCTTTTCCTGCACAATTGTACCTAATTTCTATGCAAATGTTTATCAGTGTTTGTTGATGGAACTGAAAAACGCTGTGGGAGGTGTGTTTCATTGCACCTCAGATATATGGACAAGCACCAATTCTACAAATGTATATCTGTCACTGATAGCTCACTGGTGTTCCCCAGATATTATTACTGTTGCTAACCCCTCAATCTGTGACTCTGCACTGTTACACTACACCTTCTTACTGGATGTCTGCCCTACTCAGTGTTGGTCTGATGACTGCTGATCACAACAGTGTTAACATCCTGACATGCCTCCAAGAAATGCTGGATTGTTGGACGGAGGAGACACATCTGCATGTTGGCTTCATTGTCACTGACAATGGATCACATATGGTAAAAACATGTACTGATGGGAACTACCATGGTATCTGTTGCTTTGCACATGCTCTAAACCTGGCAGTCACTGACACACTGAAAAGCAGCAAGACAGTTTTTAAGATTGTCGCTATTGCACATTCCATCTCTGGGTACTTTCACCACTCAGTAAAGGCAACGAACATGCATTGAAGTTGTCAGGAACAGCTTGGATTACCAAAGCATCAATGATTCAGGATGCTACCATTAGGTGGAACAGCACATGCTATATGCTGGATCAGATACTCAAGCAAAAGCTAGCACTCCATGATCTATCTTTATGGTAGAACATTGGTGGTGCTATCACATGACTGACTGTCGAGAGCTATGGTGAAAGTTCTTGTACCATTTGGAAAAAGCACCCATGACCTCAGCAATGAATCTTCTTCCCTCAGGAAGATGATTCATGCAGTCTACCTCCTCAAAACAACTCTGGACAAGTTTGACTAACAGAGCTGTGTTACTAGTCTGTATACAAATGACATCCACAGACTTACTGGAAAGCTGTGTCCAGAGCTGAGTTCATAGTTAACCACAATTTTTGATAGGTCAGAATACATTTTTGTCACCATGCTGGTGCATAGGTTTAAATGTGCAGTTTTCCATCTGACAATACAGAGCCATCATGTGAAGAGTATAAGCAGCAGCTGATAGCTGAGCTCACAGACACCATGAGAGAAATGGCCTTGACCGACAAAGAGGCTGAACATGGGGCTGAGGGTACTACAGATCCATCACAATGCACTGGAATGAGTTGCAGCAGATGTGAACAGGACATTGAAAAGTATGATCAATCACTGGTCAGATTTAAGCATTTCACTAATTGCAGAACAATGCAGTTTTAATGATTTGGAACCAGTTTGTGCAGAGCACATTCTCAGGGTATACTTTTCTGAACCCATAAAGTAGTTTTCCCTTGACCCACTGACATCCTGAAGTTAGAAGTATAAAACATCACCAGGATTGTTTGAGCAAGCATGGAAATATATCTCATGTCCCCCACACACTATTGTGCCTTCAGAACATCTGTTCAGCATGGCTGATGATTGTGTTGAACTGCACTTATCCCAACTACACCCAGATCATATTCAGCAGCTAGTATTTGTTAAGCTGAATTTACTACTGCTTGATGTTTTGAAGAAACAATCCAAGTGAGATGCTTCTGTTACTTTTGCCTAAGCCTGTACAAACAAAAATACTGCTTGGTGTTTGCCAGCTGCAAGGCTGAGTCAGCCCAATTGCACTGTCTTCCTCTCCCTCCAGGCCACAAAGCTCAGTCCGTCAAATTGCACTGCTGCCCTCTCCCTTCTGTATGCAAAGCTGAGTCATCCTGAATGCGGTGTCTTCTTCTCTCTCCTGGTTGCCAGAGGTCACTCATCATGACTGCACATTAACAGTGTGCAAGAAATAAACAAAACAATTTGTAAGACATAATAAACAAAAAAGTTCTGAGTAAAAAAAAAGTGATAGCAAGAAATCATTAAAAAAGTAGTTATGTGGCACAGCCTCCAGTGGCACGTATAGGCAGTCTATCTGCACACTTTCAAAGAAAAAGAAGAAATGGTAAACAGTTTAAATCTTTACTTCTTGTTCACTTGTACATAGTGGTGTAATCACAAAACAGAACAATTGTTTCTTATCAGTACATCAAAGCAGTTGTCCCTTGATACATTTTACATTTTATTTTTTTACATTTTATTTTTATACTCAAATGGCATGTGAGCAAAATTGCCCATTTTCACAAGCAGCCAGTGGTCAACATAACAAATGCAACAAAATCAATGTAATATAAACATATACAAAGTATATAAAACATTAAGAACATTTACACATACTTCCACTGAGTAAGAAATGTGTTATGTTGTTTCTAAATATGGACATAGTCAGTCACTGGACTAATGATAGCAGCAAACTATTTAAAAGTTTTGCTCCTCTATATGACTGGGAAAGTTGTCCCTGTGTGGTATGACAAAATGGAATTTGAAAGGAATGCCCATGATGGATCTGGTAGTGCATCTATAAACAGACTTCTGGAATAGGGAAACAATACTATTGGGCACAGTACTCAAGTGAAATTTATAAAGAAACATCAAAGCCTTAGTGTTGAATCTATCATCCAAATAAAGTCAACTGACAGACTTATAGAGGTTACAATGGTGAGTCATTCTCGGAAGCTGAGTAACAAAAGGAATAATGCTGTGGTAAATAATCCTTGACCTTCCTAGAATTTTTGAAGACGTAGAAGAGTAGACCAGTGAGCCATAGTCAGTTAATTGGAGCAAAAAACTATTAGCCAACATAACTCTTGTTTCAGATATTAAAAATGGTTTTACTCAATATAACATGCCAAGCCTATGATGTACTTTTTTACTTAAAGGAGATAGGGAATGATTTTTACATAGTTAACTGCCCTTCTATCTTCCCTTCCATGCCAGTCATGTATGCTGATTTGCTTTGATGATTTGTTTGATAAATAATCCAGTTTTGGGGTGCCTTCAGATCTACACTGAGTTCCACTCTCCCCACCAACTACTGCTTTTAAGTTCCATATTTCTAAGACATTCTGTGACATCAGAAACTCCCATTCCATGCTATTCATCTGAATGGCCTGGAAAGGTGTTTGTGATGTCATAGAATGTTCAGGCAGTATGCAAAGAGAAAGCAGCAACTGCTGAGGAGAGAGGGATTCAGGGTCCTTAAAAAGGCAACAAAATTAGATTATTAATTTAGCAAAAATGGTCATAAACATATTAGAATACTGGGTTGTCAATAACAGAACAACTAGAGGGCACCTGCTGTAGAAGTGTAAAAACTGTTTCCTATCATCTTTAACTGGCTTATATGATTGTCAAAGGACTTGTGACTGTCAAGAGTTACACTGAGATAATTAAACTCAGTTACTCTTTCAATATGGCTGTCATCATTATCTTTAAGAATAAATTTGAAGTCAGTGGCCCTTCTTGTGCCAAAAAAGACCATAGAGTTTGTCTTTTTGGAGTTAAGGACTAAACCATGTGAGGAGAACCAAGAGTGTAGTCAGAAAGTATTGGAGCACTGTTGCTTTTCCAGAACATAACTGCATCATCTGCATAAAAGGATCAGTTCAGTGTGCTTACAAATTTCAGGAAGAGGAGTAACAAAAAGTGTATATAATAAGGGACCAAGTATCAAACCCTGTGGCACTCCACACTTAATATGACACACTTCCAAGTAAAACTCATCAATCAACATCTTATGAGTCCTATTATGTAAATAATTATTAAACCATTGAAGTATATCCCCTTAAAAATGTATTTAGAGGCACATCATGGTCCACAAGATCAGATGCCTCGGCGAGGTCCACAGTCATAGAGCTGGTATAGTGCCTATCATCAACTGCCCTATCTATAAAGTTTGTGAACCTCACCAAGGCAGTCTCAGTATTGTGAGAAGCTTTAAAACTATGCTGTGGTTCTGTCAAAATATTGCATTTATCAAGAAATTCAACAGTCTGAACCAAGATTATTTTTCCCAAAAGTTTGGAAAGTGGAGCTAGGAAAGAGACAGATTAAAATTAGATACACTGTTTTTGGAACTAGATTTGTGGATGGGTTTTATAATAGTGCTTTTCCATTTGCTTGGGAAAACCCCATTACACACTGAATAACTGAAAATATTTGATAAAGGAAGTGCAATGGGTTTGCTAACCAGTTTCAAAATATGATAGTCTAGACTCTGTACAGTCCAAGCCCAAACTAGGTCTGGGATCAATCTTCTGAATGTGTTCACTAATCTCATTTGGCAAGAGAAACTGAAAATAACATTTCGGACTAGCAACAGATGACTTTGCTAGATTAGAGGGTGATTCAAAAAAGCATGTTCAGAGTTAAAACTAAAATCATTGAGCTGAAAACCATTAGGCTTGTATCTATCCAGGTCACCAAAATATAAGTTAAATAGGTTGGCAACAACCCATGGGTCATTAACCAATTTTCCTGCCTCATTGAGTGTTATTTGTTCATCTTTTTTATCCTTGCCCATTAATTTATTTGATATTCTCCAAGCAAGTTTGGAATTTCCCCTGTCTCTAATTTGTTTATTTCTAAAGAAATTTAAGTTGGCTGCTCGAACGGCTGCTTTACATTTTGTTTTGCAGTGATTTATAATCTAGTAAGTGGTTCATTTAAATTTTCTGTACTTTGCCCAATCCCTATCCCTTTTCTGCATTAAGTTTAGGAGATCCGATGTGACCCACTCTTTTTTTATGCCTCTAACTCTAATCATTTTTAATGGTATACATTTATCAAAAATACTGAGGAAGGTCTTACTGAAGGACTCCAGCGCGTCATCAATATTCTCAATATTATCTGTAAATGACCAATCTGTGGCAGTAATATCCTTGAACAATTCATCAAGATTTAATTTTCTCAACTTTCAAGTTGAGATAGTCTTAGATTCCCTTTTTAAGATCTTTGCTGACCATTCACAGAATATGACATAATGATCACTAATGGAATTCGGTAAGACTCCAGATGCTAGACCATGAGATGGATTATTAATGACTACCCAAATCAAGGACAGATTCATAATCAGTTTTATAATTCGTACGGGTTGTGTCCACTATAAGCTGATGCATACCCAGACCAGCAATGATCTCCCTAGCATCATCTGCTTAGCCTGACTGCCAATTTAAATTAAAATCTCCTAGTACAATCCATTCACAACTAAGGTGAAATGTGTTTCTTATATCAAAGAATGATTCTATTTCACAGCTCGGTGCACCTGGGGGCAGATAAACCACATTTAAGGTGATTATTTTATTATCACCAAGTACAAGATTCACTGATAGTGATTCTAGTGTGGGAGTACTTGACTGAAAACCCAGCTCAGAGACTATGAATTTCTTTGAGACATAAAATAGACATCCACCACCCCCTTGCCCATTCTGTCACTCCTAACAATAGAATATCCCTGCCTGTTGATCTCATTAGAAGGGATTTTGTTTGTGAGCCAGGTTTCCATTAATGCAATAATGTCAAATTCATTGTTCGCTGATGACACAAAGCTCTGTAACAGAGTAGACACACCAGAGGGTGTAGACAGAATGAGAAGTGACCTGCAGAAACTTGAAGAATGGTCAAGGGTTTGGCAGTTGAAATTCAATGCAAAGAAGTGCAAGATAATGCATATGGGGCACAAAAACCCAGGCACAATATATCAGTTGGGGGGTGAGGATATAGCATGCACCAAGCAGGAAAGGGATCTTGGGGTTGTCATCTCTGATGACCTCAAGGTAGGGAAACAGTGTGACAAGGCAGCAGGTAAAGCAAATAGGATGCTGGGATGTATAGGCAGGGGCATCACCAGCAGGAAAAGGGAGGTCATAATTCCGCTATACAAGACACTAGTGAGGCCCCACCTGGAGTACAGTGTACAGTTCTGGAGACCATACCTATGTAAGGACATAGACAGGGTAGAGAAGGTTCAGAGGAGGGCAACAAAGATGGTGCATGGATTGCATCACAAGTCCTATGAAGACAGGTTGAAGGAACTGAACATGTACTCCCTGGAGGAGAGGAGGGAGAGAGGGGATATGATAGAGACATACAAGTATCTTACAGGGAGGGACAGGGTGCAGGAAAACACTATTTTTAAGTGAAAAAGATGTTCCAGGACTAGAGGGCATGGGATGAAGTTGGAGGGAGGACGATTCAGAGGAAACATGAGAAAGAATTTCTTCACAGAATGGGTGGTGGACAAGTGGAACACCCTGCCAGAGGAAGTGGTGGGGGCTGAAACAATCACAGGATTTAAGAATGCATGGGATAGACACAAAGGAATTCTAGAGGTCAGGGGTAAGGGGCAACAGACTTCTAGGAAAACAAACTGAACTTACAAGCTCAAATGGGCAGACTGGGTGGGCCATAGGCCCTTATCTGCTGACACTGTCTATGTATCTATGTATTATATGTTACTCATAGCTTAAAATTGTTTTTTTCACCATTAAATTTTGTGGGCCCAGTTCTCAAAGCTCCTGGAGCAGCTCAAGGGGCTTGCACCAAAACGAATGTCGCAAACTGCCCCTTGCACCAAATGATGCACCACAAGTGATTCGCAAAGGCAGGCTGTGTCAACCCCTGGCTGTCTGGCACAAACAAGGCTTTTGCCACCTGTGCACCACAAAATGGGCAGCAGCATAGCACAAGGGGTCATAAGGCAGATGCAAGCTGCCACATCCCGGAATGTCAGATTCTCAAAACTCTCCCAGAGGGAGAATTTCTAAGTACCCTTAGATCAGCCAGGGCTGATCTATGGGTCCTTAGAAATATCCCTCTGGTAGAGTGTAGCATAGTGCGGCAATGTGCCACAGTCCCCCTTCCCAGCCCCAACCCCCTTATGTAGACTGTAAACTCCTTGGTGGTCTAGAAGCTCCCTCCCTGATGCCCAATGTCACCCATAATTATGATTAATAATAACCCCTTCCTGTTGGTCTAGTTGCTCCAATCCCTGATGTCACCTGTAATCTTAATTAATAACAGCCCCTTTCTGGTGGTCTAGTGGACCCCCATCCTCTACCACAGTAGGTAGTGCCCAGCACCCCTCTCCCTCCATCCCAAAACAGTGCCAGCAAGCAGCACAGCCCCCCCTCACCTCTTTGGCTGTCTGCCAACTGAACTGTCACTGAACGCATACTGTATAGTGCACATGCTCATTGATTGACTGTCAGTCAATGAGGGTATACACTATACAATACGTGCTCAGTAACAGTTCAGTCAGTGGCTGGCTGTGGAGGTGAGAGGAGGGCTGTGCTGGTCACTAGTGTCTTAACCTTTCTTTTGGCAGAAGAAAGGATTGTGTTCTTGGAATCCTACACAGCTATTATTCATCCTAATATAATTAAAGTAAAACACACAGTTTAGAGGAAAGAAATTAAGTTCCAATTTGAAGCTGTTTGAAATGTCCTATTTTGGAAATGATATCCATACCCCCAAAACGATCCCTATTAAACTGTACATAGACTAAAAACGTAAGACAAACAGTATTTTCTATTGTTTTCTTTTGGTGGGCACCATTTTTACAGGTCTGTTCATGGAATTAGTAATTGGGAATTTTGACTATGTCATGGATTGTGTTCAGGACCCTGAGCACCATTCTGATAGGTCAAGAGCTTATGCTTAGTATTCTGAACAAAAACTGTGACATAGCAAGAACTCCAGATTACTGGTTCCCATAAGGAGAACTGTAGAGAATGTTGTCCATGCAAAGAAACCCTGTAAAGCTCAGTTTTTCCCACCAGGTGTTATTCAGGTACAATTTTATGTGGATCATTTAGAGGTTTGAGTATTGTTTCTGTAAGCAAGAACACGTATCTGCCACTTAGAACAGATTTCTTGTCCCTTTAAAGAAGACATTATCCAATGTCTGATCTTTATGGTTATCCTATGGATTGACCTTAATGAGTGCCTGAGGAACTCTGGGGGAAGGAGACCATTGTTGTGAGACATTAGGGTCCCCAAATGTTTTGCATCTTTATGTCAGAACATAGAGCAGACACTGGCTTTCACAGTTTTAATCTCTGAGGGGCTAACACAGAGACACACACTGGTCTCTACAGACTGAGATGGAGGCTGAGAGAACCAAAAGAGAGTTTAAAGGTCACTTGTGGAGTGACAATACCATTAACTGCTTGCCAGAGAGGTGTTCTGAAGATGAATATGTTTGAGGCTAGAGGGGTCTAAATCAAGGCTGATGGAGCCTTAAGCATGGTGTTAAGAGGTGCAGGGCTGATAGAGCTGCCCTCATGAAAGTAGATCTAAAATAACTTTGTTTATGAGCTGCCATACCGAATTAATCGGGTCCCTGGACCTCTGTAAATACAGATGCACTTTCACAATTTTGGTAAAGGCTGATGTGTGTTACATTACCATCTCAAATAGGACTTTTTGAGTCACAAAATGCAGACATTCTTGCCCTACATTAAGACCAGAATCCAGGAATAAATGTAGGGGTTTCACTGTGAGGGTGGCTTCAAATAAAGTGCAACCACTGGGAGGGATGCTTCATGTCAAGTGCAACCCCTGGGCAAGGAGGATCTCTAGGCATCACCCAAGGACTAATAGAGTGCCCACCAACCTGTGCTGGTGCTGCCATCAGGGTAGCCAGGAACCAAAGTGTCATAGGGCAAGGGTCGCACAAGCATTTTATTAAAAAATGACTGTGCTCATAAGCTATATATGCCTTGGACATGGACAACCAGGCTATCATCAGTTCAGGAAAGAAAGGATGGGAATGAAGGGAGAATGGGTGGTGCTATATGAAAGGGAGGGTATCAAATCAACAGAAACACAGAGAATCTGGGGGGGTGGAGGAATTAGAGGTACAGTACTGTGGGTCACCCTGGAGATGGGAAATAGAGCTACCATTTCAAAATGAATGATCTACAGACCTGCAACACAGGGGGAAAATTATACCTGACACTAGTGGAAGCCATTGGCACAATGGCAGAAAAAAGTAAGGTACTGCTGGTGGGGGGGGACTTCAATCTGCCCGATGTTGATTGAAGCCTCCCAGCTGTAGCTTCAGCTGGAAGCAGAGACATCCTGGACTCCCTGTAGGGGCTATTTCTCAGGCAGTTAGTTAGGGAGCTCACTCATGGTGGAACAATACTGAACCTGGTGCTCACTAACAGGGACAGTATTGCAGACGACAGGGTGGGTGGCCACCTGGGGACCAGTAATCATTGTACAGTGTTGTTCAGCTTAAGGATGGCAGTGTAAGTGAATCAGATGAGGATGAGGGTCCTGGATAGAGATGCAGTGAAATTAAATTCTGCTGGTGAAGTGAACGTGAAGTGGCCACTTCATGTTGTCACTCCACTACACGGAGTGGCCAAAGCAAAAAGCTCACTTCTCCTTGTAATTATTACTTCGCATTGTCATTCTGCCTTAACACAAAATAAGGTAGAGTGACAACAATATTGGCAGCCCCTCACACACACAGTCACCAGAATTAATGTTTATCCCCAAAATGCTACTGTCTTGTGTCCAGAAAATTTCCCAGTGCTGACGAAGTGAAATGATAGCACAACAAGAAATGCAAAGTCTCCCAGAATTAATGGTGTACTGCAAAGTGCAAATGCACAGACAGATTAATATTGCACTGCACAGTCAAGAGATGCAGACATAAAGACACAACACCTAACCAGTACTCACAAGTCACAAATACAAATCTGAAAAGAACACCTTTGCCGGTTGGGGAGTGCACAGCAGTAACAGTCCACTACCAGTAAAGATACCACAAAGCAGTATTAAAAAAAATTCATGTAGGTGCTGTGGATAGCAGGTTCAATTACTCTGTGGCACAATAAAAGATGTCTGATTTAATGGCATGCATCGCGTCTCACACACACACACACACACACACACACACACACACACATATGCCAAGTAATGTGTGGCAAATTGAAAACCTTTAGTAATATAACCAAATGTTTTAAACAAACTGAAATTATACACTGCTGCACCACAACAATCAGCAAAAAAATGTCAAGAATTACTGAAAATATTATTGTGTACATTAACACAGTTAGGCAAGAAAAATATAACCAAAACAGAAAGACTGCCTTTTTCTCCCAGTTAATCTACCTACTCCACAGACGCCCCTCCCTCAAAGCACACTTCATAGGACACAGACTGACTGTTCTAAATTAACATTCAAACTCCACATACAAACAATAAACACTCGATGATATGAGCACAGGATGGTTTCCTACAATCGATGTACTAACTTTTGAGCAAAAAAAATGGCTCAAAAAAACTTTTTTAACAGCTTTTAGAGGATTTGGATCACAGAGCTCTGAGAGGAAACAGTCTCCATCTTGCACTATATACACACTACACAGAACTGAGGCTGTGCAGGACAATCTAGAGCCCACGTGACCTGCAATCCCATGAAACGCTGCAAAATTCACCTTGGAGCTCAATTACAAGGCAAAGTGATGCAAAGTACATTAATTTCAATGTACTTCACCTTAAAATTGGCAGAGAAGTGGTTTGGGGAAGGTGGAATATTGCAAAGTCATTGATTTCAATGGACTTTACGTTCCTCATTATAATGCAAAGTACTCTGCTTCGCGTTGCGGGCACTTCTCGGATTCCACGTTACTCCACGAATCAATACGTGGACTGAATTTCAGCCACTTCACCACCACTAGTCCTGGACTTCAGGAAGGAAGATTTTAAAAACATGGGTGAAAGCCTCAGAAACGGCCTAGTGGAGGGGAGGGGAGGGAAGGGGGCTAGATGGAGGAAGAGTGGGCTAAGCTATGGGAAGGCATAGTGAAAGCAACAAATCTCTGTGCAAAGGAAGATAGCAAACACAAGAGGATAAAGAGACTGCTATGGTTCTCAGGGGAAGTGACTGAAAAGGTAAATGCTAAAGGGGTAACTCTCAGGAGGTATAAAGAGATGGTGAGGGAAGAGGACAGGGAAGTGTTTCAAGAGAAGCAGAGGAAGGCAGAGAATGTTGTGAGGAGTGCAAAGGTGCAAACTGAGGAAAGAGTAGCCCAAGGGGTAACAAAAGGGGACAAGACATTTTTAGGTACATAAGTGAAAGGAAGAAGACTAAGGAAGGAATCGTGAGGTTAAGAAGGGCAGGTGGGGGCTGTGCAGAGGAGGATCAGGAAAAAGAAGCTATCCTGTGCCAACACTTTTGTTCAGTCTTCACAGAGGAAGGGGAAGGTGATGGCCATTCTGTCTGGCTTTGGAGGTGAGTGGTACCAGCCAATAGCCCTTTGTTAGATCTATGGTGGACAGGTAAAGGACTCCCCCTAATCTCACTGGGACCTATCTGTCCTGGGCCTGAGGTATGCATCTAACTCTGTGCAGCTGTTGATCATGCAGTAGTCAATGCAAAACCTCATGGTCCCACCCTTTCTGGGATCAGTACCATGGGAGAGACAAAGGGACTACTGGACTCTGGAATCACCTGGAGAGCTAGCATCTCCTTGATCTCCTCCACTATGACATTTCTTACCTATTCTGGGACTCTGTAGTTCATTGGTCACTGTCTAAGCCTCAATGAAGAACAAGGGCACAGCCTCTGGGTACCTTGTGGTGTAATCTACAACCACCAAAATGTACTGCTTGCTGATGTGACTTGGGGTGCTCAGGAGCCCCACACTGTCCATGGCAACCTGCCTAAATGACTCTTTAAGAATAGGCAGGGAATCTAAACCATTTTTGCCTTGTCCCCAACCTTTCCCACCCACTGGCACTGTGGACAACACTGGCAGTAGTTGGCCATGTCTTTAAAATACTGGACCAGCAAAAGTTGATACTCAGTTGCCTTTTTGCATGGCTGACCCCTCGGTGTCAAGAAAAGGGCATGTCATGGGTTAAGGGCACTATCTGTCAGAGTACCCCTTCTTCCGATCCTCCCTTGAGAACCCACCAATGGTACAAGAGCCCATTCTCCCAGTGCACCTCCCTTTTCTCTGATCCTTGAGACACCTTCCAACCTGGTGGCTAACACCCTTAATTTTTACAGGGGTGAGTCAGCTTGATGAGCTCTCCAGATCTGAATGCCTCACCTTCCCCAAAAGACACTCTGCTGTGGGAGAGTTGGCTGTGGTTGGGCTCTCCTCACTCTGTAGCTGTGGCTCAGATTTTCTGCTCCCAGTTCATTCTTCAGCTGCAACTTCTCCTGTTACTGATGTAGGGGTTGCTTCCTTGTACACTGCCACCTCTGTGTCCTCACTCCTCAGGAGCTAGTCATCTCACCTTGCTGTGGGTAGTGACACGTACGATTTTAGTCCTACTATTGAAATCATTACCCATAATCATATCCACAGGCAGGTCTGTTACAACACCCACCTCCTGTATGCCCTAGCCACCTCTACCTTCTGCAGCTGGTGCAGAATGCTGCAGCCAGGTTGTTGATAGGGTTGTCTAGAGCTAGCCATGTCACCCCTGTGCTTCGTGAAATGCACTGGCTGCTGGTGCGATAGAGGATTGCCTTCAAGGTCGCTTTGCTGACCTACAGGGCCCTACACAGACAGGGACTGGGTTACTTGCAAGACCTCCTTCAGCCTTATTGCCCCCTCCGCCCTCTACTCCACTGACAAGGGATTGCTAGAGGTTCCCAGGGTCTGTCTTCAGACTTCAGGGTCCAGGGCATTTTCATTCTCAGCCCCGTTCCTGTGGAACTCTCTACCTCGTCGTATTAGAGAGTGCCTGTCCACTGAGTCCTTCAAGTCTTCCCTGAAGACTTATTTATTTGATTTAGCCTTTGGGATAATATATAACTTATGAATTTGCTGCCTTTTATATATTTTAATACGTTTTATTTTACTGATTATTTATATGTCTGTTGTATACATGCTTTGTTATTTGAAAAATGCATTAGAAATAAAGATTGATTGATTGAAAGATCTGGGCCACTGACACTGAGACTGCAGACCCGTCACTCCTCTAGTCCTAGAAAACTGGCCAAGCAGGATCAGTTCCTCCTGAATGAAATCCTGCTTCACCATAGAATAGAGGCCCCATGTCCCTCAATCCCTGGGTTAAAATCCATTCACCAATGGGCACATATGTTCAGTGGAGTTAAAGGGCACTGCACTCTGTATACAGGCCACTATCTACTGTGAGCTCCCTGAGCTACCCCCTCCAGCTGTACTAGTCCCTTTTGTTATATTGTTTGGGACAGTCATAAGACAAATGCCCAGATGGATGTGTTCCCCTGACTCCTTACCTCTGAAACCACTTGTCTTCCATTTTGAGTTGGGCACAGGCTGTCTTCCATTAAACCCTTAAAACCACCTGGGCCAGGATTCACAAAAAAGCACAAAGTGCCAGGCAAAGGTTTGTATGGCACCCCATGGTTGTGCAGGTGGGCAATAGGTCTATTCACAGTCAGATAGTGCGGTGCACTATCCGACTGTGAATAGGGGCAGGTGAGAGCAGCACTAACCTAGGCAAAGTACCAAGAACCCCAGTAGTGCTGCCCCTATAGCCAGCCATGGTAATGGGCTAGCAACAATAGTGTACATGTACTAAGCCCCTATTCACTAAGGGAGCCATGCAAATAAGCCCATTGGGCATGCAAGGTGCCACTGGCTATTAGCAAGCTCATTATTGGCTCATTTGCTTGGCCCGCAGGTGGCTTAGCATGTCTCCCCCAGCCCATGCCCCACGCAGCTGCATTCCCTGGTGGTCTAGTAGTGCCCTCCCCAATCGCCATAAGAAGCTGAAGGTTTTCATAGTGTAGTGGCCCTCCCTGTCACTGATCATGCACCTGATTGTATATAATCATTTTCCATAGTGTAGTGGCCCTCCCCATTCCTGATCGCCCACCCAATGTGTGCAACCATCTTCCATAGTGGTGTTACTTTTCCCCATCCCCACTACTCCACCCAATTGTGTATAACAATTTTACTGTATACTGCAGCCCCTGAGGGCTCAGCTGGCGGCCAGCCAGGTGGTGTGAAGAGGGCTGTGCTGGTCATTGATCACGGGTTGGGATGGGGAAGTGGGATGGTGGGTCACACTTGATGGGGTGGGGGAGGGACTCTAGACTACCAGGGACTGGCATTTACCACATTTGGGGATGACAACTGGTGACCAGGAAGGGGGAGAGACCACTACATTATGGAAATGGGTGTTTTTACTGTTAGAGTCTGCGATCGGGGACTGGGGGAGAGGGAACACTACACTATGGAAATGGGTGTTACTACTGTTAGGGTCAGCAATCGGGGACTGGAGAGGAGGGAGGGAACACTACTCTACACTATGGAAATGGGTGTTATTAATTTTAGGGTCGGTGATAGGGGATCAGGGAATGGGGACGGAACACCGCACTATGGAAATGGGTGTTATTATTTTTAGGGTCAGCGATCAGGGACCAGGAAGGGGGGAAGGGAACATTACACTATGGAAACTATTTTTGCCAATATCTAGTGGATGATCAGGGACAAGGAAGGCCACTACACTATGGAAAATGGTTATACACTACTGAGTAGGTGACTGGGGATGGGGAGGGCCACTACACAATGGAAAATAGTTTACACTAGCAGGTGGGCGATTGGGGACAGGGAGAGCCACTACATTATGGAAAATGGTTATTAACTATTGGGTGGGCAATCAAAGACTGGGGAGAAGGGCTGCAGTACCTCTGCCAACCACTAGGATTGCATGGATTACTGGCAGGTTTTTGTTGGCAGTAATTTCTCCACACAAGGGCCTTCGCAAATGGCCCTTGTATGGAGCAAAAACTTTGTGAATTGGGCTGCGGAGATATGCGGTTCTCCTTCCCTTCATTTGCATTGCTACCCTCTCCCAACTTTGCCTGGGGGCAAACTGAGCTTTGTGAATACCAACTCCAGGCAAAACCCAGTTTGCCCCGGGCAAACTGGGTTTGCGCTGAGGCAAAGTTTGGTGAATCTGGCCCCTGATGTCCCTCCCCACTTACCTTTGTGATGAAAGGATGGTTGACTGGATATAAAGTAATCAGCCTTCTCAGCTGCCTCCCTCATGGAGCTCAGAGTTCTATCCACCAACCATAGTTCCCATTTCCTGAGAAACGGATACAATTTTTAAGACCTATTCTAGAAGAAATAAATTGTTTACTTCCTGTTAATAGAAAGCTTTTGCACCCTGTACTAGGACTGGGTGGGCTGTTCTGCCCAAGATCCGAACCCCCAGATAGAACCCGTAATCCACGGACCTGGGTAAATACAGACTTTGCTGCAGAAATCTGTTTCTGAGTCTGTGGAGTGCCATTCAGTGTACTTTTGCCATGGGGATGCTGTTGGCACACTCGCTCCACGTACAGGTGGCCAGCAGCATCCAATCAGGCAACAGAGCAGGATAGTCAGTCACATGACACATTCATGGTATAGAACCATGGTGAGTGTGCATTGTAGGCCCAGACGATTTGGTGGATGGTCAGAGGAGCTTGCTGCTGCAGAGCAGAGCCTACAGTTGTGTACCACAGACAGAAACTAAATATACATTAAAAAATATATATTTTCGTTAAGCAGAGCCAGAGAGGAGAAAAGAAAGAGAGGAGACATATTAGGGTGTGGGGGGAGACAAAGTCATCATTGGGGGAGGGAGAAGAGAGGAATCCAAAGAGGGAAAGAGATAATGGGTGGCTGCCGAGGAGGAAGACAAGCAAGGCAAAAAAGGCAGTGTGACAGGCAGTGTATTACAGGGCAAGGGCAGGCTGGCAAAAGAAATCTTTTACTTATGGCATACAGAAATTGAATCCAGAAGATGCTCTAGATAAGAGAGAGAGAGAGAGAGACTACTGGGACCCTAGAGAACTTTTACAATTACAGAATATCCCAAATAAAAGTGTTTTCTTTTCTTGGCCTCAGATAGTTTGACTGTGTGTACACTGAGCAAGGGCAGGCTGGCAAAATCTTTGACTTGTACCATTCCAGATCCAGAGGAGAGAGAGAGAGACTACTGGGGGCCCAGGAGAAATTTTACAGTGCAAGAAATCCATTAACTTTTTTTTTTCTTTTCTTGGCCTCAATCTGGCTGTGTGTAGTACAGCAATGAAAAAAGTGTTTTGCAAGCCAGTGAAATAATGTCTTCATATGATTTTCACTTCCATCAGTAGTTTATTTGCAGTGTTTATGGATCGCCTATGTGTCACTCTACAAGATCTTGTTCACAGGTTTTTCTTTTCAATTCTGTTAATAAATCATTTATTGTAAAATGTTTTAGTCTTTCTCTCCAAGTTTAACACCCCAAATTAATTTCCTTCTATTTGTTTCTATAAGCAAAGCTGTTTTGGTTCAAATATTTGAATTTAGTGATGACATTTCTTCCAGGAGTTCCACAGATACAAACAGTTGTTTGAATACTGCACCACAGGTTTCAGCTCTTGTTCACCATGTCCTCTTGAGTTCATCTTGGTGGGTGTTGTGGGGTGACATCGGTGTTAAACTTGGGGAGAAAGACTAAAAAATTTTACAACCCTGTCTTGTAGAAAAGAAAATAACAGGTCAAAGACCTATAAAGGGGCAAATTATCTTTTAACGAAAAAGCCTCAATACCAGGTAGACTTTCTCTCTCAGATATGTGGTGGCAGGCCTTTTGGCAGCAGTAAACTTGGTGGTGATGCATTTGAGTGCAATTTAAGAATTCTTTTTTTATTACAGGATTCTTAAAGCAGAAAAGCAATTGCAATTAATTTTTAAAAAAAGAAGGAATAACAGGCAAAATATGAGCAGCGTGAAGGTGAATAACAGTTCATTATATGTATATTGATTATGCAGTTATATATAATGAGAACACAGTATAAGCCACAATTAAATAACATAATGAGTGTTTTATTAACAGAATTGAAAAGAAAAACCTGTGAACAAGCTCTTGTAGAGCAAAATGTAGGGGATCCATAAACACTGCAAATAAACTACTGATGGAAGCGAAATTCATGTGAAAACATTATTATTTCACTGGCTTGCAAAAACCTTTTTTCATTGTTGTATTAAGCACCTCAAGCAAGCTGAACTAAAAAGCATCACAATAGAAGAATTCATTGCCCACCTAATATTGATAGATAGATGTGTGTAGTGCAGGGCAAGGCAGGCTGGCAAAATATATTTTTGACTTGTGCCATCCCAGGTCTAGAGGGGGGAGAGAGACAGAGAGAGACAGACAGACAGACTGGGGGCGAAGCATGAGAAATTTTACAGTCCCCAAAATCCCAAATAAAAGTGTTTTTTCTTTTCTTGGCCTCAATGTGGCTGTGTGTGTACAGGGCAAGGGCAGGCCTGCAAAATAAATATTTGACTTGTGCCATCAAGATCCAGAGGAGACAGAGAGATAAAGAGAGCACACGAGAGAGAGAGAGAGAGAGAGAGAGCTGGGGGCCCAAGAAATTTTACAGTCCCAGAAATCCCAAATAAAGATTTTTTCATTTCCTGGCCTCAGTGTGGCTGCGTGAGTGTGTGTAGTGCAAGGAAAGGTTGGCAAAATAAATCTTTGACTTGTGCCATCTCAGATCCGGGGGAGAGAGAGCGAAACTATTGGGAGAGGGACATGAGAATTTACAGTTAAAGAAATCAGAAATACATTTTTTTCTTTCATGGCCTCAGTCTAGCTGTGTGTAAAGGGCAAGGGCAGGATGGTGCAATACATCTTTGACTTGTGCCATCCAGATCTGGGGGGGGGGAGAGAGAGAGAGGAAGTACAGGGAAGGGGGATACAAAAAATGTTACAGTCCCAGAAACCCAAAATAAAAGATATTTTTTCTTTTCCTGGCATCAATGTGGCTGTGTGTGCAGGGCAAGGGCAGGCTGACAAAGTAACTCTCTGACTTCTGTCATCCAGAGGGGAGAGAGAGAGAGAGAGAGAGAGAGAGTACAGTGGAGAGGGGGCACAAAAAATGTTACAGTCCCAGAAATCTCAAATAATTTTTTTTTCTTTTCCTGTCCTCAAGTGGCTGTGTGGGTATGGGTAGGGCAAGCTGACAAAATAAATATTTGATTTATGCCATCCATTTCAGATCCAGAGGAGAGACAGACTATGTGGGGGTGTGGGGTGGGCATGAGGAATCTTACAGTCCCCAAAATCCCAAATAAAAGTTTTTGTTCTTTTCCTGGCCTCAGTGTGTCTGTGTGTACAGGGAAAGGGCAGGCTGGCAAAATAAATCTTTGACTTGTGCCATCCAGATCCAGAGAACAGAGAGAGAGAGAGAGAGAGAGAGAGCAAGAGAGAGAGAGATATTATGGGGGGCACAACATTTTACAGTTCCAGAAATCTCAAATAAAAGATTTTTTTCTTTTCCTGGCCTCAATGTGGCTGTGTGAGTATGTGTAGGGCAAGGGCAAGCTGACAAAATAAATATTTGATTTGTGCCATCCATTCCAGATCCAGAGGAGAGAGAGACTATGCGGGGGTGGGGGCATGAGAAATGTTACAGTCCCTGAAATCCCAAATAAAAGATTTTGTTCTCTTTCTGGCCTCAGTGTGGCTGTGTGTACAGAGCAAAGGCAGGCTGACAAAATAAATGTTTGACTTGTGCCATCCAGATCCAGAGAGCAGAGAGAGCGAGACTATGGGGGGGGCAAGAAATTGTACAGTCCCAGAAATCTCGAATAAAAGATTTTTTTCTTTTCCTGGCCTCAATGTGGCTGTGAGAGTGTGTGTAGGGCATGGGCAGTCTGACAAAATAAATGTCTGACTTGTACCATGCATTCCAGATCCAGAGGGGAGAGAGAGACTTGGGGGTGACATGAGAAATTTTACAGTCCCAGAAATCCTAAATAAAAGTGTTTTTTTCTTTTTCTGGCCTCAATGTGACTGTGTGAGTGTGTGTAGGGCAAGGGCAGGCCTGCAAAATAAATATTTGACTTATGCCATCCAGATCCAGAGGGGGGTGAGAGAGAGAGAGAGAGAGAGAGTGAGAGGGAGACCTGGGGAGGGCATGAGAAATTTTACAGTCCCAGAAATCCTAAATCAAAGTTGTTTTTTCCTTTTCTGGCCTCAATGTGACTATATAAGTGTGTGTAGGGCAAGGGCAGGCCTGCAAAATAATCCAGAGGGGAAGAGAGAGAGAGAGAGAGAGAGCCGGGGGTATGAGAAATTTACAGTCCCAGAAATCCCAAATACATTTTTTCTTTTCCTGGCCTCAATTTGGCTGTGTAAAGGCAAGGCAGGCCTACAAAATAAATATTTGACTTGTGCCATCCAGATCTGGGGGAGGGGAGAGAGAGAGAGAGAGAGAGAGAGAGAGAGACTATGGGGGGGGCAAGAAATGTTATAGTCCCAGAAATCCCAAATTAATGTTTTTTTTCTTTTCCTGGCCTCAATGTGGCTGTGTGAGTGTGTATAGGGCAAGGGCAGTCTGACAAAATAAATCTTTGACTTGTGCCATGCATTCCAGATACAGATTAGAGAGAGAGATGGGGGGGGCATGAAAAGTGTTACAGTCCCAGAAATCCCAAATTAAAGTTGTTTTTTTCTTTTCCTGGCCTCAATGTGGCTGTGTGTACAGGGCAAGGACAGGCTGACAAAATAAATCTTTCACTTGCGCCACCCAATCACGATCACTTGTTAACATTCATTCACAATTTCATGTATTTCAAATACTTTTCTGACAAATAACAGACAAGTTACTGTGCCTGTGCTGCTGGCTTGGGGGTCCCGGGGAATATTCTGAATTTGTGACCTGTACCAGTCTGTGTACACTACAACACAGGTAATAAAAGCAGACACACAAGTGTCATCAATCATCATCACTCATTTCATCCATTATTTCTCCTCCTTATCCTTCTTAGTTTATCGTTACATATAACCATTAACCAAGCCATGTAGGACTGTGTGTGTGGCCATGTGCCAGATGTGTGCATCACCAATTAAAATTTTGAGGCACACTGTTGAGTAGGTCACTGAACAGTAAATGTAGTAGGAGTCAGTCAGCTAAGCTTGGAAGGAAGTGGTGGTGGACCTCTGTGTGCTGTATACTACTACTATCATGAACAATTCACGTTCATGACTCATGACTGTAAATCTATCCCTGGCCTGTGGGTGTGGGTGGGAGTCATCAGAGGAAGTTCGGTAGAAGGATCTTTTTTTTTGCACTTAGAATAAGAAATAAAAAATGGATCAAAGTGTTGATGAGGCACATTCTTTTTAGGAAGGCAGTGCAGTCAGTGCCACTGTAAAAGACAGCAGTCAGCCTGCAAAGGAAAAACAAAATAAAATCCCCAAAAATGATTTGTTCACATCTCAAATTTCATCTTCCAAGCAAATGCTTGAACCCAAAAAGGTGCATCTGTTGTATCAGTCCCAAGTAAAAAAAAAAAGTTATGCAATTAAAACCAAAGGGTTGGTGGGTACAACCCACAGAGTCACCCAAAGATATGGTACAATTGCATACTGTGCTACTGCCAGTCCCTCACAGATGTCATCTGATTCTTCTGAGGTCGAACCAGACAAAGGTACTAATAATAAAGATGAAGAGAATGATCAGGCAGCAGAAGGCTTACAACAGGAGGAGATGGAAATTGCAGATGAGGAAGAAACGGACAGAAATATTTTGGTTGAGGAGGAGGGCAATGGGAATAAACCACAAGAGGAACAGGCCCAAGAAAAATCCAGTAGTATAAGTAGTCGTAGACAACATTGCCACCTGTTGGGACAGGTAGTGTACCATGTCACAGTACACTGGGACATGCAATACAGTTGCAGCATTCACATAGGTAGGGTGAGTGGGCTCTTATTGCTACTCATTTTGATAATTTGTTTCTTTCACCTGGTTTGCTCCGACTGGAAAATCCATCAAAATAATAGCCACACAGCAGCTGCATTAATACTGCAAAATAATCATATCTGCCTGCAGTGCTTGGTATTTCTTTGTGGTACAATAGTATTTGCATCTGTCTGTCTGTCTCTGTCTCTGTCTGTCTCTCTCTCTCTCTCTGTCTCCCCCAGCACACTCATGTCACAGGCCCGAGCAGGATATGCAGGATGCTACTGCTACCAGTACAGGCCAGGCATGAAGCAGCTAGTAGTAATTAATTATTGCTTTTATTTTGCAGTTTTACTGTCTGTTTTATACAAATAATGTATTAAATTATTTTCTTTTGGCCTCTGTGTTGAATATGACTGACTTTGGTCACTTTTATGCATTTTATCAAATTTTTTCAAATATTTATAAAATATCAAAACTAATCAGAACAAATCAGAACTCCACCATGTTCTGGTTCTTATTTAATAAGGGTCAGAATTGTACCGAGTTCTCTGATCCCTACCTTCTACCCAGCATTCTAACAAATTACTTAGCTGCACACACATTTCTGCATAGCTGTATATAGGCTTTGGGAGTTAACTCAAAATGCTTTAGCAAGACATTTTTCACTTTATCACAGTCCATGCAGTCCCCATTATCCACTCTGGCAAAAGCTTCTAAAGGCTGCCCTGTAAGCAGTGGCACTAGTTGAGTTGCCCAAGGAGCACTGCCCAATACAAATTACTCACAGATTCTCTTAAAAGATCTGGGACTCTTTCTCTCACTCCTCAGCCATTTGCTTCTCCACATCAGCCCTTCACTTCTCCTCCTTCTCTTGCTCCTCTGTTTCCAGCTTCATCTTCTGCAGCTCTGCCTCAGCCTTTGCTGAACCAGGGCAAGCTCCAGATTCAACCTCTGTACCTGCAAAGCTGCATCAGTTCCCAGCCTTGGCTTAATTTCATGCCTACAGCCTCTGTGTCATGACTTCTGCTAGCAGTGACCACTTTTAGAGCAGATTTCTGGTCACTTACCTCAAAGATGTTTATGAGTTCAGCCCTTGATTGACTTTCCACATAATCCGCCTTTCTACTTTTGCACAACTCTTGCCAGTTAAGCAAAGTGCACCTTTCATATGGTCCAGACATAATGTTTTCTCTCTAACTACTCTTGCTAAAACCAAAAATAACAGTAGTAGTGCACTTTGTGTTCCTTTATGTATATCATGTTCTGAGACTGGATAGTTAACTATGTTATTGACACTTCTTTTCAAATCCACACAGCTGGCACCAGTTCGTCATAACCTATCCACACTCAGAACGCAATCTGCAACAAATTGCCAATTTTCTCAGCTCTCCACACCTGTAAGGGCACTTCAGTAGCTGCCATCACTCAGAAGTGATTCTGTTACCTGGGGACTTTCTTTGGTCCACATTCCACCAGAGCCACTGCTCACATGGTACAGTGCTCCTTTAGCTATGGGTTCATCCTTCCCTGGTCACTCACTCCTGAGACAACACTTCACTTCTTAGACTATGGCAACTGTAGCCATTTGCTCCCCCTTTTGAGATGGATTGTGGATTTGTCAGTACCAACAGTTAAATATCCCTCCAAAAGATTCAGTCACAGAAGCATAAAGATAGCATTTAGGAAGTATAAGAAAACACAGAAGGGGCAGGACAGAGAACTGTACCAATTAAGGCAGAAGGAAGTAGGGAGGGTAGTCAGAATAGCAAAGGCACAAACTGAGGAAAAGATAGCTAACTCAGTTAAGAAGGGGGATAAAACCTTTTATAGGTATATCAGGGAGCATAGAAAGACAAAGGGAGGGATAGTAAGGCTGAATAGAATGGATGGTGGGTGGGCAGAGAGTGACAGTGAAAAAGCAGGGATACTGAATGAATACTTCTGTTCAGTATTCACAAAAGAGGAAATGGGGGAGGTGACAAATCCAATTAACAGAAGCACTCTGGAGAGTGGGGTCGATCCCAGTCCTTTCACTGAAGAAAGGGTTCTGAAAAAACTCTTAAAACTGAAGATGGACAAAGCAATGGGGCCAGATGGAATTCACCCAGAATTCTAAAAGAATTAAGCAGAGAACTAGTGACACACTGACTACCCTTTTTAACAAATCATGGGAGGATGGTGTGGTACCCGAGGACTGGAAGAAGGTGGATGTGATTCCCCTTCACAAAAGTGGGACCAAGACAGAGGCAGGAAACTACAGACCTGTCAGTTTGACCTCGGTGGTAGGAAAAGTGATGGAATCACTTCTGAAGGAAAGAAATGTTGAATATCTAGAGGCTAGTGGGGCACATGGCCCAAGGCAGCATGGATTCACAGTGGGAAGGTCATGTCAGTTGAATCTAATTGATTTCTTTGACTGGGTGACCATAGTAGTAGACCAGGGAGGGGCTGTGGACATGGCCTACCTAGACTTTAGCAAGGCATTTGACACAGTCCCACACAAAAGATTAGTAGTCAAATTAACCAGCCTGGGAGTGGGTCCCAGGGTGGTAGCCTGGGTAAACATTGGCTGAACAACAGGACACAGAAGGTAATTGTAAATGGAGTCCACTCTGAAGAAAGGGGGGTTACTAGTGGGGTACCGCAGGATTCAGTACTGGGTCCTGTCCCTTTTAATGTCTTTATAAGTGACATTGCAGAGGGACTGGAAGAAAAGGTATGCCAGTTTGCAGATGACATAAAGATCTGCAACAGGGTTAATACACAAGGAGGTGTGAAAAGGATAAGAAGAGACTTGGCACGGTTGGAGGAATGGTCAGAAGTATGGTAACTTGGATTCAATGCAAAGAAGTGCAAAATAATGCACCTGGGAAACAAAAACCCAGAGGAAGATTACACAATGGGGGGGGGAGGTAGTAACAACAACAAAAATGGAAAGGGACCTGGGAGTAATCATATCAGATGACCTTTAGGTTGGCAAGCAATGTGAGAAGGTGGTAGGAAGGGCTGGGGGATACTGGGATGTACAGGGAGAGGTATCACCAGCAGAAAACAGAAAGTTATTATCCCACGTACAGACAGTTGGTGAGACCCCATCTGGAGTACTGCGTCCAGTTCTGGAGACCCCATCTCTGCAAGGACATAGACAGGATGGAGGCAGTTCAGATGAGGGCAACTAAAATGGTGCAGGGTCTGCAAGAGAAGCCATATGATGAGAGACTAAAGGAGCTTAATATACATACCCTTGAGGAAAGGAGGGGGGGCATGATAGAAATGTTTAAGTACCTCAGTGGAATCAACAAAGTCCAAGAGGGTAGCATCTTTCAGAAAAAGAGATGTGCAAGAACAAGGGGACACAATCTGAAGATAGAGGGGGGACGGCTCAAGGGCAATGTGAGGAAGTATTTTTTCACAGAGAGGGTGGTGGATGTATGGAACAGCCTTCCTGAGGAGGTTGTGGGTTCTAAAACTGTGGGAGAATTCAAGAATGCATGGGACAGACATATGGCAATTTTTGTGGGGGGTAGGAAGAAATAGGCTGTTGGTTAAATAGGATCTGCAGCTTATCTTCTAGGTAGGGAAATGGGCAGACTAGGTGGGCCAAGCGGTCCTTATCTGCCATCAAAGTCTATGTTTCTATATAAAAACAGTATTTACTATTTCATAATATTTACACAATCTACAGAATAACACAATACAGAAAAACTATTGTAATTACATGGTTACTACAGAAATTAA
Organism: Neoceratodus forsteri; assembly: GCA_016271365.2. Taxonomy (NCBI): domain Eukaryota; kingdom Metazoa; phylum Chordata; order Ceratodontiformes; family Ceratodontidae; genus Neoceratodus; species Neoceratodus forsteri. The sequence continues at coordinate 1,610,289,141 of CM057450.1, read as the reverse complement.
AAAGAAAATGGTTTGCACAAAGACGGAGAAACAAATAGAAAAAAACTCTTTCAAGACAAGAGCTTCTTAAAGTACAAGAGTAGAAAGATTTCTTATCACACAGGATCTTATTAAATCAGGGCAGACTCAAACCTTAGATGGTAACTGCTCAATGCCCTGAACCCAACTACTTTGCTAGGATATGGCAAGTCCTCAAAAACCTTCAGTTGCCATCCCCCATGATGCATCATCAAGTATGTCACACTGACATCATAGATTCAACACATTCTTTGCCTCCTGGAAAACTTTCCATCTGGAACACTGATGCAAACTGGATTTATACTCCAGACCTTGGTTTCATTGATTTCCATGTCCATCCTTTGGTCTTCCAATCTGGTAGAGTCAATGGGGTTCCATCTCCCCTGCTCTGGCTTTTTTTACACTCAAAACAGAACCTGTGCTTATGAAAGCGATTCACCTATTTGAAGTGTGAGTACCCTTTAGCTGACAGGAAGTCCATTGTTTGTCCAAATGACCCCTGAGCTTATTGCCTACACAAAAGTTGTTACAAGCAACTCTTTGATTCAGAGGTGAAAAATGCTCTGAGGGATAGTCAGTTTTTAAAAATGACTTTGAGGTCCCTATACACTCTTTGTTTCAGCCAGATGTCTCTTACAGCTAATCAGCCTCATGGCAGCTGCCATACTAACTGTCCCACTTGCATGCCTGCACATGAGTATCCCTCAGTGGTTCCTCCAGATGCAGTGAGCACAGCATTCAGAAGAGATGGAGTGTCTCAAACAAGTGCTCCCTCCTCTGTTGGTTGGAGCACTCCCACCTAGAGACATGTCCCTTCTCCTCTGACCATATCCCTTTCTGATGATCATCATGAATGCCTCAGGTTCAGGGTGGTGTGCCCTTATGGGTCCCTTCAGAACTCAGGGCCAATGGACCCCCTCTGGATACAGAGCTGCACAGAAGCACTGAGGAGATGAGGGTTGTTCTGTGTGGCCTACAGACCTTCACCACCTTAATGCCAGGGCATCAGCTGTTGATCCATACAGACAACATTTCAGTGATGTACTACATTAACTGACAAGGTGGTCCACTTGTATCTTCTCTGCATAAAGGTGATGAGAGGTTGGCACTGGGTGGTAGAATGCAACATATTCCTGTTCACAGTGTTCTTGCCCAGTACCCTGAATGCCTTAGAGGATCACCTCAGTTGGTTCTGTGGACTCTGCCATGAGTGGGAACTCTTATACTTTACTGTGGTGGACCTCTTTGAAAAATGGGGTCACCCAGACATAGATCTGTTTGCATCTCCATACAATGCAAAACTGCAGTGTTTACTGCTCACTTGCTCCACGGCCTGGGATTTTCTGGAGAGATGCACGGTCCCTCTCCTGGAAAGGGAGATTCCTACAGTTTATGCTTTCCCCCACTGTATCTCAAACAAAAGGTCCTGGTCAAGCTGTGGGCTGAGTCAGTCATCCTGATTCTAGTGACTCCTTGCTGGCACAATAAAATCTGGATCCTTTTGCTCCAGCAATTGACAGTTGAATCTCCTGCCCCCCGTAGGTGAGACTTCTGACACAGGAGCAGGGTACTCTGATGCACCTGGATCTATGGTTCCTGCACATCCACACTTGGCTCCTGAGGATGAGCAAAGCTTTCAGGAAGCTACACCTATCTCAGTTGATCACAAGTCCTATGAGATTATCTTCTTGTTCCAATCACCAATACACACTAGACTGGAGCATCACAAATGGAGCGGAAAGGATTCAGGCTGCTGGCACTCTGCCAGACTCAATTAGTGACCGTTCATTGTTTTTTTGCCTCTGGAGTGCTCGTGCAACTAAGCCTTCCCCCAAGGAAATTCAATTTCAGGATTTCTCACTTGTAAACATTGGGGCCCTGCATGTGGACCTATGCAATACTGACTGATCACCGCTTTTCCAGACAAAGGATGTAAAGGTCATCCTGAACTTCCTCTTACCCGCACTTCGAGCTATACAGGATAATCATGAACCCCTCAAAAAAAGGAGAGTTAGAGCTTCCGTTACCAGATGGTTGAACAGAGAACATCTTGCCTCCTTGAGAAATAGGGATAAGGCCTGCGCCACAGCAAAGAAAACTCAATTACAGGCTGACATGAATCATGAGTCATGAATCCCTTCATGTTCTTCCAATAGTATCCACATTTCTAGTCCCACAAATGAAAAAGTTATGCGATGCACCTAAGAATCAGTGCTTAATGCTAAAATGCTCAGTGTTCCATATTAAAGGAGCAAGTTCAAAATCCAAATCTCCAAATAATGTGCACACCAAAGCAAAACTAAAGCCACGCAGGAGGCTGCATTGATACTTGGATTATAGTAAGGATTGTAGACAATCCTCACAACTATTTGTGGCTTTTGACCCCAAATGGTGGGGTCCCCTATTTTTAAACAGGGTCTACCCAAATGGTTGGCAAGTTGTATTACTTTCTGTTATCAAAAGTATGGTAAGCAGCTTCTTAGTTCTACTGTGCTCATTCCACCCCTGAGGTGGCTACCTTAGTGGCTTGTTTCCACAATGTGTCCATGGCTGATGTATGCACTGCTGCCACTTGGAGTACTGTTCATACATTCATTAAACACTACAGTCTGGACATCATCTCTCGTAATTGTGCCGGCTTTGGCCTCTGTATTCTGCAAGGCCTCCTTACTCAGGATAATTAGGACCTGCCATCCTCCCTCAGTGCTTGGTACTGCTTTGGAATTGTTCCATGATGTAGCTCAATGGAGGGAATTATCCTCAAAGAAGATAGAACTTACTTACTGTAACAGTAAATCTTCAAGAGAATCTCCTCCACTGAGCCATATCTTTCCCTCCCTTCTTTCCTCCTTGTCTGGTGACAGGTGACAATCCTGCTTCCTCTGGCAAGCTGGTTCTCCTCTGATACCTTCTTCAACACCAGTACTCGGGTTTCCATATTCTCTCTAATGTGCCTGGTTTGGTCCTGGTCGCTTCAGTCTCTGCTGGTCTGATGATCCCTGAGCTTGTCTGCAGCTGGGAGCTGAGGCATGCTGGTGATGCTGATGTTATATAGGCCCTGACTAGATGTATCCATGTGGGTCATCCCAGCCAGCAAAAAATGTCTGGGTGGTCATGACACTGATGGCTAACAGTTCCATAATGTTGCTCAATGGAGGAGATTCTTTTGAATGTCTACTGCTATGGTAAGTAGCTATTCTTTCCTAGGACTAGGGTCTTTGCACTATGTGAGCAAGAGCTTAATGTAGGACAACAAGGGAAAAACTCAGTAAGTTTATCTCCAGGAAACTGTGCATGTTTATTCCCAGAATTGTGAAAACATTACTGAAGTGGGTTAAGTAAACTATCAACTAAAGTGGCACAGCGAGAGTAGACACATTGGGCAATACTCCTTTATATCCTTTTCCACCTGTTGTCTGTGACAGCAATCATCACCCACTCCCAGCAGGGGCTGATACAAACTTGTTGGAGCTCATCTCTAGAAGTAGGTTGGAAACTCCTTACCATGATGCTGCTTGCCTTCTTTAGTTGTAATGGTTTGGTTTATGGATGGACTTCATCTTCCTATCAGGCTTGGTCACCTGGATGTTGTGGATGCACTGGTTACTTTCAACATCTTTGTACTATAGATGACAGAGTTTTTTCAGACGCTGTGTTCATTCATCCAGGCCTGCACAACATGGGAAATTGAAGAGAGGTTCTGATACTGTTCCTGGTTCCAGGCACAACTCACCCAGCATATGCTTGAGGGCCTGCTTTTGCAGTCAGACTTCCTGAGGGGTCTCAGTCTCCTTTCATGCCCAGGCAGGCAGGCAGGTAGGGATACTGGCACTCCCACTTGGCCTACACAATGCTTTTGATGACTCTATCTGCCTTGTACAGTTTGGTTAGGCAATAATGTCCTGCTGTAACCCTTACTGGCCAAATGTGTTTCTCCCACTCCTCTATTTATTGTGTTTTGGTAACCATGTCAGCCAATGGGACAGAGTCCCTTTTACAGGAGCAACTTTCATAGAATCAACATACAGTAGAGAATACCGCTGCGGACCGGAATCCAAAGAACTTTTGACCCCATGGTAGTCTTCATGAGTGAAACTTGTAGCAGATTTATGTAGTGCTAGGGATCTGACATTGAGAATATTCTTGTTGTCTGGTGAGCGCTACTTTGATGCGGAGTATAATAAGCAGCAGTGCATATACTGGCCAGGCATGAGAGCAAATTTAGCAGTATGATTGCATAGCACAGATTTCTTAAAAGCTCCGAGGCTGGGGCCTGATCACAGACTGGTGACCCATATTCCATGAAAGGTAGGGGCACCTGTTGTACAAGGCAGAATCAAGATTTAGGAGACAGACAGGACTTAACTCAATACGGTATGCCTAGTTTTTTTGTGAATTGTTTTTGTAGTATTCTTGATATTTTCTGCATAAGACAGGAAGGAATCAAAATGTATGCCAAGGTATTTAAAACTGTCCTTGCATTTAATGTGGATATAATCAGCTGTAGTAAGGAAGAGATCATTTATGTACTAGTGAACTCTAGGCCTAGAGCCAAAGAGCATTGCTTTAATTTTACTTTTGTTAAGCAGGAGTCTGTTTGGGGTCAGGCCTGTAGTAGATGTAGGTCTGAACACAGGCCCAAGTTAAAAGCAACAATTTTGTTGGACTTTGAGTATAAAATAACACATCATTAGCATACAACAGGCCACTGGAATGCTTAAAATAATAGGCTAGGCATTAATAAACAAATGAGAATGAGGCTCAGTATAGAACCCTGAGAGATACCATGTTTGATAACTAGGGGTGGGGAAAAGTTACCATGGCATTTTACAACCTGGGAGCAGTCAGTGAGGTACAGTGAAGCCTGTCAGGATGAAGCGCAGTGTGATAGGTTTATGGCATGACAAAAGGGATTAACTCCCATTGAAACTGCATTGTTTGCTGCAGTAACTCTACTGTAGGATTCTGTAGTGCTGTACTTCATCCTGGTGGGCTTCACTGTACTTCCAAATTCAGCTGAGGGAAGAAAGTAGTGCTGTGTAGAATCTCTCTGATGAAAACTGAGCTGCCCCTGATGCATGCGGGATGGTGTTCATGAGACCCAATCTGAACCTCGCTGGCTCGCTCAGATTGCCTCTCAGTTTATTTTATTTTTTTTACCTCCCTCAGCCTCCCAGCTTGCATGCCTGTCACGTGAAAGGCTATGGAGGCTGAGGAGAGGTCACAGGGTGACTGAGGGGAGTGCCCACAGCATAGATACTCTAGTTTGTGCATGTGCAAGCAGCAGTATCTCTAGCTACATGACTCTGACTTTGGCATCATTCCAGCTAAGCAAGTGATGGGGAAGGAGCTACATTTTGTGGTTGCCACTGTTCACCTGTAGAAGCACTCAGCAGGCCAAAGCAGGAAGGGGGGAAGGAGTGGGAGTCAAGGACAGACAGGACAGAAGGAGAAAATGTGTTTTTTTAATTTTTAAAGAGGAAAAAAAAGAAAACTTTACTTTATAAAACAGAAAAGAAAAGACTGATTAGAGAGGAGATGGTGTGTGTGGGGAGGGCAGGTGCTAGACAGCTTACGGTTTTCAGATTTGCAGAAGAAAACTGAAGAGAAAATGATTAGGAATGCAAATTAAGAAGAACAGTTAAAAAGCTTAGAGGAAAATGAAAAAAGAGAATGGACTATTTCTGAGAGACTGTGTGGTGGGGAGCTCACTTTGTAACCTGCAGAAAAGAGCAATACAGAAGAGAATTTGAAGGAGAACATCAAAAAGTTAAAAAAACAAAGAAAAAAACAGAAAACGTAAGAGAGAAAGCTTTCATAACAAGAAAATGTTTGTGTGTATGTGTGTCAGGGGTTGGGAGGGGTGTTGTGTGAAGGTTTTTTTTGGGATGGAGGGATTCCCTTTGACAGTTGCATTGTAGCCCCTGTTTGCAGCTTCACCAGCCATTTCCCACACAAGCACAGGACCATTTTTATTTGGTGTAATCCAACCAAAAAAAACTGAATACGCAGAGCTGGTAGAGGCTTGCATCATGTGCAAAGCCTTTTTGGAGAGAGAGGAAGCCATTTGGCAGTTGTGTAGTAAGCCATGTCTGCAGCATCAGCAGACATGTCTTATGCAAGCATTGGAAAATTTTTGCTTTGTGTAGTCCAATAAAAAAATAAAAATTATGAAAGCAGAGTGGATAAAGGATTACAACATAGGTGATGCCTTTTTGGAGGAAGGAGAAGACCTTTGACAGTTGTTTAGTAGCCCCTGTCTGCAGCATCACCAGCCATTTCCCATGCAAACACAGGCCAGAACCACTTTTGTTTTGTGTGGTTCAATAAAAAATTGAAAGCACAGCTAGTAAAGGCCTGCATCACATGCAAAGCCATTTTGGAAGGATGAGGCAGCCCTTTGGCAGTTGCATGGTAGCCTCTGCAGCATCACTAGTCATTTCCCACACAAGCACGGGACAATTTTTGTTTCATGTAGTCCAATAAAAAAATAAATTGCAAAAGCAGAGCTGGTAATGGCTTGTGCCACATGTGAAACCTTTTTGAAGGGAGGGGCAAGCCATTTATCGGTTGCTTAGTAGCCCCTATATGCAGCATCAGTAACCACTTCCCACACAAACACAGGACACATGTTTCTTTTGTAGAGTCAAATAAAAAATAAATTGCAAAAGCAGAGCTGGTAAATGCTTGCATGATGTGTGATGCATTTTTTTGGGAGGAGGGACAGCCATTTGACAGTTGTGGAGTAGTCCCAACTTGTAGCCTTGCTATTGTTAGCCAGCTGCTACCTTGTCTTGAGATGTGCACTCATTATTGCCACCTATTTCCCCAAGGTAACTGAGGAAGGTACTGGGGGTTTTCTTGGAAAGGAGCTGGCTTAGATAGTGATCAGTAACTGTTATTGAATTTTAAAACTTATTAAACAATACTAAGAATGGAAGGAAGCGGGCATGTGGGCTTCAAGCATCAATAAGAAAAAGACAGAAGATGACAATTCAGAAGACTAAAAAGTCAAGAAAAGAGCTTCTTCTACTGCAGTAGGTGTATCCTGTTTCCCCACTGAAGCTTCCTCATCCTCTGTTGTTCTTATTGTCTTCTGAGATCCCATCATGTTGTCTGCTGCTGCAGGTGATACTCAGTGAACAAATACAGGCCAATAAATAGGCAGCAAGCAAAGCATGGGTGATGATACAGCAGTTCAGAAAAGTAGATTTGGCAAAGGTACAGTTATAAAAACACACAAAACAAAAAAAATAGGCATTTGCAGGCACTAAACATAGTGGAAAGGAAAGAATAAGCACATACGCCTACAATGTGCCACTTTCTCAAGATTCTACCATTTCTCATTCCTCTGGGTCAGGCCAAGTGGATAAAAATGGCAGTGAGTACATTCCTAAAACAGGGGCAGCGCATGATGGGGACTCTGATGATGAAGACTCAGAGTCAGAGGAACCTCCTGGAGTGAGATGTCAGACCAAAAAACCAGGGGAAAGGCCATCATCAACAGAGGAAAGGTCATTAAAGGCCAGTGAAAGTGCAAAGGAAGTTATGCCTGCCTTCTGTGCGGAGGGTGAGCCTCACAGCCAACCATCCACTGATGACACTGAGCAAAATATAGACCTGAGCACAAACATTCTGGATGATAATTCAGAAGTTGTAGAACTGGGGGAGGAAGAGGAGAGGGAGGTAAGGTGCCTGCCAGGCACCATGGCTTGGAGGGACAAGGAGCGAATCCTCAGGATCACTGGAGCAACTGCACAGGGGAGGAAGCTGGATGTCATTTCCATCTAGGGACAAATGACCTGGCTAAAAAAGGGATCAAAGCAGTGCAGGAAGTGTTTCTGGAGTTGTGGAGGGGCCTTAGACAAGTAGCATGCAAGGTAACCTTCTCAGAGGTGCTGCCTGTCTATGGCACGAGTGAGGCTAGGGTGCTCCACACCAGGGGATTCAATCAGTGGTTGAAAAACTGGTGCAGAGCTCAGGGATTTGGCTTCACTGGGGACTGGGGGTCCACTTGGAGGGATGCAGGCCTATACTGGCGTGATGGTCTGCATCTGTCCAGGAGGGAACCAGGATCCTAGATGACGGGTTTAAATGCTTCATTGGCAAGCATTTAAACTAGCCAAGGGAGGAGGCACTGGAGAGGAGCAAGGAACTCCTAGTCCCCCCTCCAAAAAAAATCAGAGTACTAACTGAGGTAAACACCAAGATAGAGATGTCGATAGGGAGAAGTCCAGGGGTAAATGGAGAAAGTGACAAATGCAATAAGGACAAGATGGGGCAAAAAGGGCTAAGGCCATCAAGAAATGGAGGGTGATGAGTACCAATGCCCGCAGTCTGGACAATTAGCTTCCTGAGCTGGTGGTCTTGATAGAAGAGGGATGCCTGGATATCATAGCAGTCACAGAAACACGGTACACAGAGAACCATGACTGGGATGCTAACATTCCAGGGTACACAACCTACAGGAGACACAGGGAGGGGAGAAGAGGGGGAGGAGTAGCTCTCTATGTAAGGGAAGGGATAAAAGCAACTGAACAAAAGAGTAAACAGGGAGGAGAGGAGGCACTGTGGGTCACCTTGGAGACTAGAAAGGGCACCACAATCTGCACAGGGGTTGTGTACAGACCCTTATGTCAGGGGGAGGAAATGGACAAGGATATGATAGAAGGCATACTTAGGATGGCAGAGAAAGGGAAGATACTGTTGATGGGGGACCTTAATATGCCAGATGTTAACTGGAGCACCTTTGCTGCAGCCACATCCCAAAGCAGGGCCATTCTCGATGCCCTTCAGGTGGCATGCCTCAGACAGCTAGTTTTGGAACCCACTCATGAGGAAGCAATCTTAGACCTCATACTCTCAAATGGGGACAGTGAGAGGATCTCAGATCTAGAAGTGGGTAGCCATCTGGGAACAAGTGACCACCAAACAGTGTGGTTCACAATAAACTCAGCTACAAAGTCAAGCCATGCAAAAGTGAGGGTTCTGGACTTCAGGAGGGCCAACTTTGGCAAGATGGGAGAGTGCCTTAGAAAAGCACTAGCAAACAGGCTAGAAGGAGGGGTGGAGCAACAATGAGAAAACATCAAAACTGCCATCACAGAGGCAACAAGCCTTTGTGTGAAGAAAATAAACAAATCAAAATGAAAGAAAAAGCCACTAAGGTTCTCAAAAGAGGTGGCAGAGAAGGTTAGGAGAAAAGATAGCATTTAGAAAGTATAAGGAAACACAGAATGAGCAGGACAGAGAATGTACCAGTTAAGGCAGAAGGAAGCAGGGAGGGTAGTCAGAATAGCAAAGGCCCAAACTGAGGAAAAGATAGCCAACCTGATTAAGAAGTGGGATAAAACCTTTATAGGTATATCAGGAGCGAGAAAGACAAAGGAGGGAGAGTGAGGCTGAATGGAATGGACGGTGGTGGGCAGAGAGGACAGTGAAAAAGCATGGATACTGAATGAATACTTCTACTCAGTATTCACAAAAGAGGAGGAGGGGAAGTGCCTAATTCAATTAACAGAAGCACTCTGGATAGGGAGGTCGATCCCAGTCCTTTCACAGAAGAAAGGGTTCTGAAAGAACTCCAAAAACTGAAGGTGGACAAAGCAATGGGACCTGATGGAATTTACCCCAGAATTCTAAAAGAATTAAGGAGAGAACTAGTGACACCACTGACTACCCTTTTTAGCAAATCATGGGAGGATGGTGTGGTACCTGAGGACTGGAGGAAGGCAGATGTGATTCCCCTTCATAAAAGTGGGAGCAAGACAGTGGCAGAAAACTACAGACCTGTCAGTTTGACCTCTGGGCAGGGAAAGTGATGGAATTACTTCTGAAGGAAAGAATTGCTGAATACCTAGAGGCCAGTGGGGCACAGGACCCAAGGCAGCATGGTTCACAGCGGGACGGTCATGTCAGATGAATCTAATTGACTTCTTTGACTGGGTGACCAAAGTAGTAGACCAGGGATGGGCTGTGGATATGGCCTACCTCTAGACTTTAGAAAGGCATTTGACACAGTCCCACACAAAAGATTAATATCAAATTAACCAGCCTGGGAGTGGGTCCCAGGGTGGTAGCCTGGTTAAAACACTGGCTGGACAACAAGACAGAAGGTAATTGTAAATGGAGTCCACTCTGAAGAAAGAGGGGTTACTAGTGGGGTACCGCAGGGTTCAGTACTGGGTCCAGCCCTTTTTAATGTCTTTATAAGTGACATTGCAGAAGGACTGGAAGGAAAAGTATGCCTCTTTGCAGATGACGTAAAGATCTGCAACAGGGTTAATACACAAGGAGGTGTGAAAAGGATAAGAAGAGATTTGGCAAGGTTGGAGGAATGGTCAGAAGTATGGTAGCTTGGATTCAATGCAAAGAAGTGCAAAATAAAGCACCTGGGAAACAAAAATCCAGAGGAAGATTACACAATGGGGGGTAGTAACAACAACAGAAATGGAAATGGACCTGGGGGTAATCATATCAGATAACCTTAAGGTTAGCAAGCAATGTGAGAAGGCGGTAGGGAGGGCTGGGGGGATACTGGGATGTACAGGGAGAGGTATCACCAGCAGAAAACAGAAAGTTATTATCCTCCGTACAGACAGTTGGTGAGACCCCATCTGGAGTACTGCATCCAGTTCTGGAGATCCCATCTCCACAAGGACATAGACAGGATGGAGCCAGTCCAGAGGAGAGCAACTTAAATGGTGCAGGGTCTGCAAGAGAAGCCATATGAGGAGAGACTAAAGAAGCTTAATATGTATACTCCTGAGGAAAGGAGGGTGAGGGGGGACATGATAGAAACTTCTAAGTACCTCAATGGAATCAACAAAGTCCAAGAGGGTAGCATCTTTCAGAAAAAGTGATGTGCAAGAACAAGGGGACACAATTTAAAGATAGAGGGGGAATGGCTCAGGGGCAATGTGAGGAAGTAGTTTCTCACAGAGAGGGTGGTGGATGCATGGAACAGCCTTCCTGATGGGGTTGTGGGGTCTAAAACTGTGGGAGAATTCGATAATGCATGGGACAGACATACAGCAATTTTTGTGGGAGGTAGGAAGAAATAGGCTGTCAGTTAAATATTATCTGCAGCTTATCCTGCAGGTAAGGAAATGGGCAGACTAGGTGGGCCAAGCGGTCATTATCTGCCATCAAAGTCTCTGTTTCTATGTTGTAATGCCTGGGACAAAAATGAATAAGGCATCCTGACCTTGACCACAGAGCAGTATGCAAGCAATCTGCTATTTATGAAAGGACTCTTTCAGCAGAGGAAGACAGGCATGCCACATTGGCACATCAACCTTAATAAGACACTTACAGGAAACACATTAACTTAAATGGACCAGGAATAAGTCACAAGGTGACTTGGTAGAACATGTTCCAAAGGTTGACAGTGGTATACAGATTGGTGGTATAGGTATTTTTTCCATATCCAGCACAAAACCCCTCCGACACAAAGCATGACTTTAAATGTGCCCACCATGACACCGCTGATGACTGGGTCAAGATTTCAAGGATCCAAGCCCTCCCCTACTCCAATCTGCTGCAGCTCGTAACTCATCCTCCCAGTGTTCCAGTGTGGCCAGCAATTTCACTGGACAGCAGACACTGCTGATGATTGGGTTGAGAGGGCATGGGACCAATTCCTCCCCTACCCCAACCTGCTGTAGCTCACAGCCCATCCTCGCAGCATCCCAGCATGGCAAGCAGTTTCACCAGACAGCAGACACTGCTGACGACTGGGTCAAGAGGCCAAGGAGCCAAGCCCTCCCCTACCCCAATCTGCTGCACTTCGAAGCTCATCCTCACAGTGTGCCAGTGCGATCAGATAATTTAATCGGTGGAAGATCCACATGGCCACTGGCATTGGGCGCCATCTTGGAACCACAGCTGTTGGTAGGTGAATGCTGATTGTTATTGTGGGAAAGTGTTCTCTGCCTTTTACCTGTAGTTTGCTCTGATATTTGCAGGTTTCCTTAAAAACCTGCTCTGCTTGTACATATTGCTTTTTCTTATGGGTCTTACATAAACTTCACATTGTACTGTACCGATCGGTGTTTAACTTCACTGTTTTACTTTAATGCTACCTGTAGTGTTTTATTACACTAAGCTGTTACTTACCATTTTGCTAGCTGTAATTCCTTGGCTCTCCTCCGTTTCCCCAATCTCTCCACTGTACCCTCCCTCCTCCCTCTTGTATCCTGTTTCCAGCTCCCCCCCATGTATTTCCTCCCCATCTGCTCCAGTTTCACTCACCTCTTCACTTTTATTTCCCCTGCAGTAGTTTCACCGGACAACAGACACCACTGATGACCGGGTTGAGAGGGCAAGGAGCCAAGCCCTCCCCTACTCCAAACTGCTATAGTTTTCAACTCATTCTCCCAGTGTGGCGGCACCAGAAATGCTTTCCTCCCACCCACCCACCCCTACCTCCAGCCCACCTGGGTGTTGCTGTTCTCACAGGTACCTAGATTAGTCTTGTGACGATCCAGAACTAATCAGCTCACTTTTGCACCCCTCTGTACCATCACTGCTTGGTATGCCCCCTTCTTACTCTCCCCCCACATGTTCTTAATTGGTGCCTTCTGTACACTTTTCTTTCTTCCTTCTGTTTCTCTCTTTTCTCATTCCCACTTCCCCAATCAGGGTAAATTTTTGCTTATTTGCAAGGGCACAGGGGTATCTCTGTATCTCCCCCCCAGTAAGTTTCTGAATCTCTCTCTACCCCCTGTACTACTACCCTTCTATTAGCACTGCACAATTTCCCCACCCCTCATTTGTTCTTGCCTCAGTGTCTCATTACTATGGCCTTCAAGGGGCTCTGTGTAGGTATTACAGTATATCCTGTGGACTGTTCCTATTGCAGTACCTGATGATGTTTTTGGCCATATAGCTGTCTCCACAGAGCTTGTCCATACAAAGGCACAACCTACCATATTTCACCTCCACCCCTTAATATCCCTATCACATGACTCCTCTGTAGCAAGCATACCTGTGCCCTGGGGCACCAGGTCATGATGCTGTGCTACCCATGCCTCCCCAAACAGTTGCATTGCTACTTCATATATAAATATCTCACTACTGCTTACAGGGGACATATAAAAAAAAATGTGGCCCTATGGATACATCTGCCCTAACCCCCCAGATTTGGACTGGTTCCACAGGCATTCGCAGCACACATTTAAATACCAGAAGTGTGGTCTCTAAAATGTACAACCTCGAGGCCTTCTCCACCCTTCACAAATCCCATGTACTAGCAATCTCGGAAAGCTGGCTCACCCCCTTCATAAAGGATTCAGAAATCTCCCTTCTGAACTTTATCATCTTCCGTAAGGATAGATGTCCCAAAAGAGGGGATGGCATCCTGATTTAGACTCACATCAACCTGGCAGTAGAAATTTGTGATCCCCCCGTAGTCCCAGCATCCAGTATGAATGGCTTTCTATCAAAAACTCACTAGGCCCAAAACCCCTTAGAATCTGCTGTGTTTACAACCCATCCAAAGTAGGGCTCAGTGGCCTTTATGACCTCATGCACATGCTCAGCCAGCTCCCACCTTCCAAACTAATAGTTCTCAGGGACTTAAACCTTAACTTGCTTGACAATGAAACCTTATATAAGGACACACTTAACTCAGGCCAGTTGCAGCAAATCGTACACATCTCTGCTAGGATGAACAGTAGAACCGGCCAGCACACTCTGCTAGACTGGATTCTGGTAAATAAAACAGAAAGAATCCTGGTCTCAGGAGTCTTAAGTGACTCAATCAGCGACCATTTGGCCACTTACTGCCAGTGGCATAACAGCGTTCCCCAAAATTCCCCTCTCAGGCTAATCACCTATAGAAATTGCTCCAACCTCAACACTGACTCCTTTCTAGCTGATCTGTTCAACATCAACTAGTCATACCTTGACATGGCCCCCGACATAAACAGTGCCCTTGATTTCTTTATTAGAACTTTTTCATCAGCACTCGATAAGTATACCCCCTCGCACACTCATAGAAACATAGAAACATAGACTTTGACGGCAGATAAGGACCGCTTGGCCCATCTAGTCTGCCCATTTCCCTAACTACAGGATAGGCCGCAGATCCTAGTTAACCAACAGCCTATTTCTTCCTACCCCCCACAAGAATTGCCTTATGTCTGTCCCATGCATTCTTGGAACTCATAGAGTTAAACCCCAAAAATCCCCCTGGCTCATGAGTGACATCTTTTCCCTCGTGCAAAAGAGAATATTCATGGGCTAGGTTCAAAGAAACAAACCACATCTCAGACTGGAACACATATAGGTACCTAAGGAACAAGTGTAAGCAATTAATCCATACAACCAAAAGCCAGTACTTAAAATCCCAACAGTCACTGAACCTGAACAACTCTAAAAAGTTTTGATAGTCAGTCAACTCCCTCCTAAATGCCCGTTCTCATCCCCCAACAATGTCCATTGACATGGGTGGCAACACCTACTGACCCTTCAAAGATTGCTACACTTTCCAATTACTTCTTCTGTGACTTGTCAAAATACAGACCCACTGGACACATCAATCCTGGTCCCGATATGGTCCTAAATGACCCTAAGCAGCCACTTTTCTACATTAAAAGGGTCACATGCCATGAAGTCCACAATCTTTTTATCACCTTTAAAACTAATCAATCTGCTGGACTTCATGAACTTAACCCTAAATTCCTAAAACTCGCTGCCTCCCAAATTGCGCTTCCTCTTTCCAAAATCTTCAACCTGTCCTTCCCATCCAGTACTGTAAGTGACCTCTGGAAAACATCTGTTGTTATCCCTATGCATAAATAGGCCAAAAAGACCTCCCTTGAAAATGATTGCCCACTCTTGATTCTCTCTGCTCTGGCCAAGCTGCAAGGAAAAAATTGTCCACATCCAGCTAGCTGAATACCTGCAGCTGCACGACTGCACCTGTCCTGAGCAGCATGGTTTTCAAAAAGGGCATAGTACAGACACTGCCCTAATCATTTTCAGTGATGCCATTTACCAAGAATGTGATGTTCATGGATCTGACTAAGGCTCTTGACCTTGTCAACCACAAAGTACTAACTTCCAGGCTACTGGCACTTGGCCTTGGGCCCCTGCTGTTGCCTGGTTTGAAGACTACCTGCGTCATCAAAAACAAGTGGTCAAAATTGGTAATACCCTACCTGGTGTAAATACCATCTCAAGTGCAGTCCCACAAGGTTATATTCTGGGGCCACTCTTGTTTTCAATTTTCCTAAATTACCTCCCAAAAGTCTGCAAACCAGTGCACATGCTCCATTACGTTGATGCCATCGTCCTCTATGCCCACAGTGACAACATAACCTCAATTAACCTATCACTCAGCAACTGCTTCACAAGGCACGAGGTATGGTTCACACAAGACAAAATGGTACTAAACCTAAAAAAAACCCGCAATCTCTGCTATTCGGGACTAGGCAAAACCTTAATAAGCTATCTCCACTGTTCAGCATCAATGCTGGAAATGTCTCTTGCCTGGAAAAGACCCTCTCCTTTAAGAACCTAACGGTACACCTTGACCCTTCTCTTTGTTTTGAAACTCATTTCCAGCACATTACCACCCTTCTTCCCCAGAAGTTAGGTTCACTCTATAGAGTCGGCCAATTCCTGATGCCTGACACAAGGGTCAGAGTCGCTCAGGCAAACCTTCTCCCCTCACTTGACTATTGTTCAGTTGTCATTAATGTAGCCAGTAGATCTGCACTTCAAAAAAAGCACACCTTATACTATAATATTGCCAAATCTGCTTCTGGCAGCAGCTGCAATGCTCATCACTGTACAGTGCTAAATACCTTAAAGTCGCTACCCCTTTGTCTGTCTGTTACGTGTACTGTGGTTATTTTATTATTCTTCCTTTTTATTGTTCATGAGTATTTTGTTATATTTATTTATTACTTTTGTACGTACCCTGGTGGTTGTTTTGTTGGTACCATCCTGCATGTAATTAATCTTCAATAAAGCATACTAAATTGAAAAAAAAATGGCTACCCTGGTTCTTAAAGCCAATTTAGCCCTTGCCTCCCTTATCAAATAAATCATGTGCACAGGCACCCCTCCTTACCTTGCTAGACTGTTTTTTTCATTAATCTCCCCACTTTCCGCTCAGCCTCTAACAACAACATTGCTGTCCCACTGTTTCACACCAATATGGGTCAATGCTTCCTTTTGTTACTGAGCTTCCTCTATATGGAACTCAATACCCCCTCCTATTAGGAACATCCCCACTGTCCCTGCCTTTATGAAGCTGCTGAAATTCTATTATTCATCATTTATTGTATGCCGGTGCTTTCACTAACCTCCCTCCCCTCATCCACCTCAGCCACTCCTGTTTGCTCTCTCTGTTGTGTGCAGCTACATTTTCATCCTTAACCTAGTGCTGTCTCCTGACTATTTCCCCTTTCCACTGTTCATGCCTCTTCCCCTGAATCTTGTTGCTCACTATCCCCCCAATTAGGTAGCTCGCTCTTGCACCACTCTGTTTGTATTTATAGAACTTTACTGTAAGCTACTGTACACAGTCCTTACTGTAAACTACTGTTCATATTGTGCACCTTTTGTAAATGCAATGCAATGTAAACAAATACTGTAAATTTTGTTTTGACTGAGGTATTATGTACTGCTTCTCTTGCCTGTGCTACTGCACCCAGGGCATGCTTGAAAAAGGCATTCGTGCCAATGTATTTACCTGTTCATCAAAGATAAATAAACAAATAAATAAAATATTATCATCCTCCTTTTTATCTGCTAGGTTTTTAATAAAATCAGAAAGCTCTCCAACTGAAAACTGCCACAGACTTGTTCTCTCTCAGAACTCAGTCTGCACTGTTAGCAGTTTTCACAACCTTTCAGATGCCTGAGAGGGTTACCTATGCTGACACCACTCAAGGTGACCCTCACTCGGGGTATCTCTAGGTCCGCATCCCAATTGAATGACTTCTCACACAGTATAGGGCTCTCAACAAAAGAGCAACCAACCAATCCTTTTTCACAGCTTAGAACACTTTGCTTTTAGATATGCTGACTGTAGTCTGTCTGTTTGGAAATGGATCACAGACTTGCAAATTTACCCCTGGTTATCTATACCTGAAATGACTCAGTCACAGAAAGCATGAAATACGTAAAACTAATATTTAAACCTACATGATATTTATATATGTTACAGGATAATACACACTAAAGAGTACAGGGATATAGTATTTCTACAGATATAAAAATAAGCACTGTTGGAAAAAAATAGATATCACAGAACATAAACCCTCTAAGCCATCTAGATTTTAAGCAGAGTAGAAGAAACTTACCCTAACTAGGAACTGGTGAGTTATGGCAGACATGAACCCATGATATTGCTAGTTCAAAATCTCAAATATAATTAGGCTGTCACTGTAACCATCCAACAAAAATACTTTTGACTGGCCAGTCCACTACATCCACATAATCATACATGCCTCTCGGACAACACATCTTTGACTTTCTTTGATCTCTGGGGACAACCTTTTTGCTGAACTGGTCTGAACTTATTTTTTGGATTGGAGGAATGTTTATACTTTTCTGGTTGTTGTGGGCATGGCCCTTCCCTGTATGGCCTCACTTTTTACTGGCTTAGGCCATATGTACCAACTTTCCACCCTGTGCCCAAGGTATGACACTGGTGCCTCTCTGCTTTGACTCTCAGCCCTGCAGCCTTCAGTCAGTGGAGCACCAGAGTCATGTGCTTGATGTGATCTTTCCATGTCTGGCTGTAGATGGTGATCTTGTCCTTGTATACCAAAGCAAAATGTCCTGCCTGAGACAGAATGTGGTCCATAAGCCACTGTAAGGTGACTGGCACATTCTTCATCCCAAATGGCAATATTCAAAACTCAAATAGGCAAAATGAAGTGACAAAGGCCAACCTCTCTCTGAATTCAGGGGTCGGGGTACCTGCTAATAGCCCTTTGTCAGGTCTATGTTGGTCAGGTACCTGGTTCCCCAACCTCTCTAGGACCTCATCCATCATGGGCATGGGAGTAAGCCTCTAACTCTGTACAGCTGTTGAGCTTGCAGTAGTTGATGCAAAACCCCATGGTTCCATCCTTCTCGGTGATTAATACCACTGGGGAGGATCAGGGACCACTGGACTCCTGGATTACCCCAAGAGTCAGCATTCCCTTG
The DNA here is from genome assembly GCA_016271365.2 of Neoceratodus forsteri. NCBI lineage: Eukaryota > Metazoa > Chordata > Ceratodontiformes > Ceratodontidae > Neoceratodus > Neoceratodus forsteri. Next base: position 1,610,270,952 of record CM057450.1, on the reverse strand, counting down.
CTCTCCTTCTCAGTGGCATGTCTCACTCTCACTGGAATGCCGTAGGGTGGCTGCCTCAGCAGTGTCTGGAACCCTGTGTCCACATGGTGCTCTGCCAGTGTGGTATACCCTGGTTTCTCCTGAACATTTCACCAAATGTATGCAGCATTCCAAAGTGTTTGGCAGCTTGAGCCAGTGTCAGCCACTCCAAGATGGTGACAGTGTACACTGAGGATTCTCTCTTAACTTCTTCAAGGAGATTCACTAACAAGTCTGCTTCTGCTTCCCCCTACAGAGAGCTACACACAGCCAAGATCATCTCATTCTGGTCATGACAGGACTTCATCATGTTTATGTCATAGATTCACTGCTTGCATCGACTGTTGGGTAACTTCACCAAGTAATTAGCATCATTCACACTGCTAACCCCCAAGTAAGAATCTTCCTAAGCCGCCTGTGATTTATTTTGTTTGATGGGAATGAGTACCATCACCCAATGCCCAACTTCATACTCCTGGGTTCTGGCCCCACAGCTGTACAACATCTTCTGCTTCTGCTGTGCAGTGACTAGGTTCTCCTGGGCAAACCCCAAGAGCTTCTTGAGCCATGACCTAAAATACAGGTTATACTCCACAAACTATTCCCCTTGGGAAGCAAGTTAAGCCACCACTTGTATTTTTTAGTTCTCTTCTCTCTCTACTATGGGTTGCCCATTACCCAAACAAATAAGATCCCCTATAGGGTGGCTGGCTCCCTCTCCCTGGGATGACATACAAACATGGCACATTAATGAGTCCAAATGAGGATGAAACACGTGTTTGTGTCTGCTGTTCTCAGCCTTTGCTGATTGTATTGTGAGGCCTTCTGGCACCATGCAATTCTGTTTAAAGTTGAGCCAGTCCAAATTAATTCATGGGAATTTGCATATGCATCCCATGGCACTTTGCATTATTGGGTTATGTGCAATTTGTGTTTTCTTTACTTTTTGAGTTGCCCAGCAATGAATATCTATTCAGAAGGAATATTTAACACTGTTGGCTACATTGATGTCAATAGGAGAAGACATTTCCTTTCAGAAAATGTTGAAATTCTAACTTTTATTAAACTGAGCTATGGTGTATTTGCTGTATACTCAGCGTCACTTTCAAAACACTGCTCAGACAGTAGTAATGATGACCCTATTGGCAATGATGTTGAAGAATAGTACTACTGGGGGAATGTTACCATTTGCTTCAACCTGTCTCTCGTATTATTCATGTTCTGTCTCATGCTACTGGCCATTTTGTTTTTTCAAGTGCTAGCAAAGTACTGTATGGCAAAACTAAAACTAGGGGCTACTCTCTGGCTCCAAGGAATATATGAAAGACTTTCACACTCACACTTATGCATATTTTTTTTCAATCTTTCATTTGTAAGGCCAACCTAAATTTGTTAATGACTAATAACTGCCATCTCTGGCTTGGACTTCTTTCAGTCATGTACTCTATGTCAAATCTTTTTTGTCTCAGATAAAATCTTCCTCAATGCAACTCCACTCTGAATTCCAACTGATCTGTTGTTCTTGAATGGATAGTCATTTAGAAACACAAAATCATACAATGATTACAGAAGAAGACCAAGGGTCCATCAAGTCTGCCTGTAGTTCCCTATGTGCTCTGGGACCTATTGTCCATATGGAGTTCTATCCCTTCCTGTCCACCCTCTGCTTCCCACTCTATTGCAATCAACCAGATTAACCACCAAACTGTTCACTCTGTCCCAGCTATGCTTGCAACCATTTATGGTCTTTGTGTCTACCACATCCACTAACAGACTTTTCCATGGCTCCACCGCCCTTTCCGTAATATCAAACTTCCTCGCATCCCTTTTTTAACCTTTCCCCCATCAGTTTTTACTTGTGACCTTGAGTTCTTGAATCTTTACTCCTGCTAAATAGTTCCTGCAGTTCACCTTGTTCATTCCCTTCAGGAACTTGAAGTTCTCTATCGTATCCTCCCCTCACCTGGTCTCCAGTCAATACATGTTCAGTGCCTCAAGGTGATCCCTGTAAGACCTGCCTTGCTGGCCATGAATCACCTTGGTCAGCAACGAGTATATATTCAGAAGGAATATTTAACACTTGTTGTTAGTAATAGGTGCATTGCATAGCCTCAAGCCTGTCCTTGTCCTTCTTTAGGTTAGGACTTCAGAACTGAGTGCAGTATTCAAGGTGTAGCCTCATAAGTGACCTATATAGAGGTAGTAACAACTCCTTTTTCCTGCTGTCAATACTCTGTCCTGGGGTTCATGTTCCCTAGGTGCATAACCTTGCACTTTGAGGCATAGAATTTCAACTGTCTTTGTAGATCCCTCTACATCTCTCAGATTCCTTCATCACTATCTACCCTACCACAGAGTTTTGTGTCATCTGAGAAGAGACACAACTTGCCCTGAATGCCTTCTCTAATGTCACTGATGAACATATTGAAGGGGACAGGTCTGGGGACTGATTCCTCTAGCAGCCTGCTTTTGACTTCTCTCTCTTTTCCAGTTTAACCTAGTTTACCACCAACCTCAGCTATCTCTCCTTCAACCAGTTTCCCACCCATCTAACTATATTCCTAGCAGTGCATAGGTCCTCCAGCATCCACAGAAATATTCTGCATAGCACCAACTGGAATTCCTTGCTGATATCAAAGTAGAGAAAATCCACAGCATGGCCCTTATCTACCACCTCTGTTACCCAGTCAAAGAAAACTATCTGGTTGGTCTGACAAGACCTCCCTGCCATATACCATGCTGTTTACCATCCTCTAGACTGTTGTTCTCCAGGAAATCCACAAGGACCTCTGGGACTAGTAACTCCATCACTTTACCCACTACAAAGGTAAGGCTGATAGGTCTGTAATTCTCTACTTGCTCCTTGTCTCCACTTGTGTAGCAGGACTACGTCTGCTATCCTCCAGTCTTTTGAAACTACTCCTGTCTGAACTGAGCTACTGAACAGCTCTACTATGAGTTCAGCTACTTCTGATCATTATTCCTTGAGTGCCCTTAGGTGCATACCATCCCTGGGGTCTTATCTACCTTTAGGGCTACTAGCCCCTTCTGGACCCTTTCTCTGGTAAAGATTACCTCATTTCAGGAATTCCACTCACAGTTGCTTAGATGCCACTTCCAAACAGGGGCTTGTAGTCTTCTTCTGTAACACAGAGCAGAAGCAATCATTAAGGACTGATGCTTTTTGTTTATCTTCCTCTAAGGCCCCTCCCCCCTTCTTGTAGCCTAACAATACTCTCTTCCTGCTTCCATTTTTTCCTGAATATATCTGAATAATTATTTTTACCAACCTTGGCCCACTACACAATACATAGTCCCATGCCTGTCTTTGCCTCCCTGATTGTCCTCTTAACATCATTTGTTCTCATTAGATATTCTCCACATTCCTCCTCTCAATTTTTCCTTTTACCTGGTGAAAGCATTTTTCTTGGCACTCACTGCTTTCTTGACCCATTCCAAAAACCATATTGGTCTCTTCTACCTGTTTTATTTTGTAACAATTCTTATACATGACTTTGTTGTCTTGAGAATTGTCCCTTTAATTGTCCTCCATCATCTACACCCCAATGCTGTCCACCCTAATCAATTTGTCTCAGAACAGTCTGTTCTTCTGAAATCTAGGACTTCAATTTTTGATAGGTGCATTATGGTCTCAAAGGCCTGCCTGAGCCAAATGGAGTTATGGTTGCTGGACCCCAGTGGCTCCCCTACCACACTCCACCCACCATCTACAAGTTGGTGAACACCAGATTAAGAATGGCCACTTGTTTAGTGGGTTTCCTAACCAGCTGCACCAGCAGACAGTCCTGCATTGTATGCAACCATGCCTGACTTCTGATGCACCTGACCACTGGAATGTCCCAGTCAATATCTGGCAGGTTCAGACTGAAGTGATCCGAGGAGATATATATATATATATATATCTATAGAGCGAGAGAAAGAGAGAGAGAGAGAGATAAAGATGGAGGATGATGAAGTTTAGTTGATTTAATGGTGGGTGTTGTGGGAGTTAGCAGGTAGAAGAGATAAATCGATTGGGTGGTAGGGCAGTTCTTTTCCTATTGGACTACACTACGCTAATTTCACCAAAATGGAGAGGCAGGAGACACAACTCATAAAAAGGACCAGTTTATTAAACAACTGATCACAGAATTTGGAACAGGAAAAAAGGGTGCAACAACATTCACTTCCACTTATGATTTATACTATAACTCTAAAGGATCTTATACTATTTATATAAACACTAATAATGCTATGGTTACTAAAAAGATCAACTTGCAAGATTCTAAAGCTGTAAAGGACCTTATACTATATCTATCAGCATTAATATTACTATGGTTACTAAATGGATCTATTTGCAAGACTCTAAAACTCTCATACGTGACACCTACACAATTTTCACCTTAGAGTACATGCAGATTAATTGGGTGCCATGAATAGCAGAGGGATGCACATCAAGGAAACCTTAGCGCACATGCTTCCATTGGCCAGCTTGTACAGCAGGAAAAGTAAACACTTGACCACTGGGTATTGACAGACCCAGCAGTGATGCAAACTGCAAACTTCCAGGCTGTCACCAGTAACCCAGGAGAAGGCTTGAAACTGAAGGCTGAACCAGCTGAAGAACTGGAGAACAAGGACACTTCCAGGCTGTCACCACTGACCCAGGAAACTGGAAGAACTGAAGTGCGGGCCTGACAAACTGAAGATCTGTAGCACAAGAACACCTCTGGGCCATCACCACTAAACCAGGAAACTGGACTCACTGATGTAAAGACTGTACAAACCGAATATTTGCAGCACAAGAACACCTCCGGGCCATCGCCACTGACCCAGGAAAATCTGAAGAACTGATGATTGAAGAATGAAGAACAAGAAAACTTCTGCCGAAGAACTTTTGGAAGACCAAAACCTGCAACAAAAGACCCAACCCACTGGGAGACAGATCCTTATCTGTGAACTGGTGCAGTTCCTTGCACTACCTAGCTCACTGTTATTGAGGAGTTGGCCTGAAGATGTTGAAGAAGAAGCAAGTGACACAGAGCTGTGTGCACTATTTCTATGCTGATGACTGGCCCCAACTTGTCCATAAGAGGATGGTTATCACATTCTCTAGGTGGAGACTGTTAGTGACAGTCTCAAATCGAGCAATAATCAGATGAGAATATAGGCAGTAGGCAAAGACATTTCTGACTACATAGGCAATCTAATGGCATGCAGGGCAGTTTATCATATACAGGACAGTTCATAAATGCAAGGCAGATTTCTGGGTTAATCCAAGCAGCCAATAGGTTAAATAAGGCAAATTCAAGTAAGAAAGACAATAACACTGTTACATTCAGGTGCTGTCCCTTTAAATTGCAGGAAAGCTCAACAGAGCTTTTCTGCAATAAACTTGAACTAAATGCAGTGTCAAGTGAATAGAAGTTTTGCATTTTCCACAGTTCATACATAGTTCAGCATTTCACTTTTAATATGTTCCACAGAATCATTTTCTATAGTAGGTAATAAGAAGAGGAAAATCTGGCAGATGCTGGATATGCCTAGCTACGCGGGGACCCTGAGGTACATCCTCCCCTCACCAGGCATTTGGATTCAAAAGGGCACAACAGGAGGATTACCCTGTTAGCTGATGGTAATCTGGCTAGCTGACATGTTAGGGATCCCATGTGAACTGTCCCTCCCTGATTTGTGGGGGCTACATGGCAGTTACTAAGCTTATTAGCCCTTGGCTAAGGCTGTGACTACTATGTTGCTAGTGTGGCTAACTGGCTGGTCCACTCCCTTCCCCTTGGCCCTGGCTGGAGCTGATGCAGTAGTGCAATTTAATTGGCAAAATTCTACAATTTTAACACATTAGCCTTAGTTGGTGGCCACTTGACTACTAGGCACCTTTGTCACTCTGGGGCACTTTCCCTTATGATCTGGGCCTTGCTTCCCCTAACTGGCCCATCTGGAGCTTAATTAATTGAATTAAAATAATAAAACCATCTTTTGGACTAGTTAGCCCTTTTTTCCACTAGCTCAGCTTGTTAACTTGTCTATAACTGGGACTTCCTTTGCCCTGCCTGGTTTTCTTATTTATGTTAAATAAAATCAAACATTGGGCTTTCTAACCCTTGTTCAGTAGACCACCTGGCTAACTTGACAGTATACTGGGGCTTGGCCTGCCTCTGCCTGTGGCTGGAGCCCCATTATTTAATTTGCTTATTTATTTAATTATTCAGGGAGTGTCTGCCCTGTGCTCCTCCTCCAGGAGCCTCTTAATTTAAATAGCCTGACCCTGCATTTATGCTCCCTTGCTGGAGCTTATTTTAATAAATTTACATAGGGCTGCATTCACCCTATGCTCCCCAATGGAGTGCTTTTGATTAAATTACATATGGCTGCCCTCAGGCAATACTTTGTCCTGGGTCCCTGCTCTAGCCCCTCTAATGGCCATGGCCATTCCTCGATGTGCCCTCTGGCATGGGAAAACTTTTATTTTATTTTTATTTTCATCTATTTATTTAACAGTTCTGGTGGACAGTACCTGCTCAAGGGTGCTGCTGCTGCTGACTCACTGCCCCAGCCTGAGGAGAAGTATGCAGTGGAAAGAAGCAGGAGAAGGTAAGTGCTGGCTGGAGGCAGGCAGGAGGAGGTCTTCCCTTGGGGCCTTGCTGGGCTCGATGCTCCTCCCAGTGCTATGCTGGCCTGACACTCTTTCTGTGAGGATGCAGCCCTGCTTGTGGGCACTGTCGCCAAAGGACCGAAGAAACTTTTACTTTATTTTAAAACAAAAAACAGGGCTAAACTGAGCCCACACCACGATTGTCTGACATCACTGCTGCACTGAGGGACCCACTGATCACTGAAGGACTGCTGCAAGACTACAGGGAGCTGCCGCAACTACAGAGGAATGAGAGGAGGACTGCAGGTATAATTACGCCTTTACTTCTTCCACCCTGCATCCCCTCTCTCCCTCCCTTCTCATCTGCAACACTTGCCATTTTCTTCTGCTTCTCTTTGTTGAGGTGCCTAAAAATTGCTCCCCTGAACCCTTTGCTTGCTGCCCAAATTCAGCTACAAATGGCCATTACTGGCCACACTCAGAACTCTCCCTGGTGTTCAGGACGTCAAGTCCCTAATGACCAGGGAGGGAAGCAACTGTTTAGTGCAAGCTGGACTTTAGAAGCTGGCAGAGGTTCATGCCATGGCTGGCAGGCTGCACAAAGAGAAAAAAAAAAACGTTTAAACTGCAGGCATGCAGTTTAATGTTATGGGGCTCCTTACTCTGTTACCCCCCCACCCTTGCCATCTAGACCATAATCAGCACCTGGGCACCTACTGGGGATGTACTGGTGACACTGGAAACTTGCTGGGGTGGCTCATATTTCGGGGTATTGTACAGACCACCCACCACCACTTCTCCCTTCTTCACTCCTCTTGGCAACTCTTCCTCAAGCTCCCTGTCACTCTCTTCTCCTTGTCCTGGTGGTCTATAGATCACCTCCACTCAAAGTTTCTTACCTGAATGAGCTATGAGGTGAACCCCCAATAACTCAGTTTTCAGTTTCTCATTTAATCCCCCTGATGTGTCTATTCACAGCCTCTATGCCCTCCATCCTTTACCTTTCCCTGATTCTGTCTAAACAGTATGTAACCTGGGACTGACACATCCTAGTCATTATTCTCTGTGGCTCAGGTTTCTGTGATGGCTTAAAGGTCCGCCTCATCCATGAAAGAAAAACACTGAAATGAACAAAAATAATATAATACTATATAACACATCACATCAAAGAGAGTGTTCTCTTTCACATTGCTACCTCAGTATGTCTTTTTAATATATGGATTGTTAAAATAATATGCTTGAAAAGCATACAAAAAAATCCTGGTAATACCATCACTCCTGGAGCGATAATACTACTGTTCCTGAGTGATAATACTATCGTTGGGGTGCCATAATACTATCGTTCGGCACCTCAACAATAGTATTATCAACAAACTGAAAAGTGCATGTGCAAGTCTATCCCTGACGTCTTAAAAAGTGTGCCTTCTGATTGGCCACTTTTCCTCTGTGGGTGGGCAGAATGAGTCCAAGAACATGGTGGCTTGCTTGCTCGCTTAGCGAGGCAATCTTCACAGCAGCAACTGTTTTTTTTTTACTTTGAAAAGCATTTGTCTTGGATTATTAACAATCCGACTCTCTCTGGGACTCCTGTGCTCGCCCCATACTGCCACCGACAAACACTAAAAAAAAAAACACAGCTAAATGAAGCCACAGCAGCTGCTCATCTGTACAGGACTGGGGAACCCTGCCAGCATGCACATCCACCCGCTAACTCCAGTGGTCAAACGGAGGTGAGTCAGTTCACCTCATATCCATATATTTAAAAAATAACAAATAGGTTCTGGCATAACAAGGTAGTAATTCCATCTCTAGGTTCTGGGGACACATGAAACCTCACGAGCTTTGCTCTCAAGGTTTTCTGTGTCCCCAGAACCTCTCGATGGAATTATTACCTTGTAATACACCAGAATCTACATATTATTCTATTTATAATTAAAACATTTCTTCATTGTGCTGTACTTAAAAAAATAAAAAAGTAAATAAAAAATTGACATGTTCATATGCATCATAATAAATGAAAGTAAAACAATAAATAGAGAAAACTATGGGGGTCCCATTACTGGCAACACAGACAACAAAGTCAGTTTATAAAACAAAATAGTATCAGCGCAAAAGGGTGGGTATTGTTTTCTGTGTCCTCCTGTTACCTGTGTGTCTCCAAGTCACTTTTGTCAGCAGTGAACAAATGTCTTAACAGACTAAACTGACCAGAGGCTACTCAACTGTTACACTGCCTCAGCCTGTGTCTCATCATTTAACATGTTTTTCTAGTTTCCTGTCATTTATCTTCGTCTCCTGCCATTCACCATATCACACAATCTTTCTGCACAGTTGGCTAGGGATCTAGACTACAAGCTAATGAAGCAATGTGCCATTCAGCTTCTGAAAATAGTACGGTCTCAAATACCTTTCAAGGAGACTTCCCATGAGCTTACCAACAACTGGAGCTTGCTAGCTGCAGTGCTGCTAAACATTTTTTTTCTATGGAATTGAACCTGCTTTCCTCTTTATTATACCTTAAAATGAAGCAACAGAGAAATTTTACATTGAATGCATACTGGCCATGGATTCAAAACCAAAACCAGGACCAAAACCAGTGATGATTTGGCAAAACCAAAACCAGAATCTCCCAGTTTCGCACACAACTAGAAGAAAGCTCAAAGCCTGGACCTTCAGGCTGGTGGAGTAGGAGCTGATGATTAACCAGATCAAAAGCTTTCAATATGCTTAAGAAAGAACAGGGCATCAGTCAGCAAGCCATTCTCCATAACCTGGTATTTTTTATTTATTTATTTATTTTATTTATTGGAACATCAGTTTAACAACCTTTGAGCCAGAGCCTCATTTACAAAGGTACCTCGTTACAGTGAGGACAAAACAGTGCAGGAAAACAAACAACCAAGCAGACAAAAACATCTGAGAACAATTAGGAAGCAGACAGAAAATGCAGGCAGTTGTCAAACACAGTATACAAACAGGCTTACATGTGCACTTTACAGAGTAGACAATATACAGTAGTTACATGGAGATTGATTCAGTGGGAAGAATAAAGGTAAGGCTGGGTGGGAGGTATCAGAAGAGGAGTGTGGGGAAGACAGTAGCAAGTAAAGGTAGAGCTGGACAGAATGTCAGAGAGCGGCTCAGTGAGCCTTGTCTGGGAGGATAGGAGTAGGCTTAGAGGCAGGTATAGCTGTGTGTTGAAAGCAGGTAATTTCTAAGACTAGTTTTGAAGTATGATAATGAGGCGGCATCAGTGACTCTGGCAGGGAGGGCGTTATACCAACAGGGGGCTCTGTAGGGGTAAGCCCTTTGACCTTGCGAGGTTCTCGCCCTCGGTATAACCAGTGCAGTTTTGCGGGATATATGGGTATGCACTGTACGGTTAGCACGGTGGATAGTGGTTGACAGACCCAGTGGGGATAGCCCAAGGAGAGATTTTTTTTGTTAGGAGGCAGGTTTGGTATTTGAGGCGCTCATCTAGGTTGAGTAGATTAGCCATGGTGTAAAGATGGCAAGTGTGGGTTAGACTAGGAGCCCCAGTTATGAGCCTGCAGGCCTTGTTTAAGGTGAGACGGATCTTGTTCAGGGCAGTCTGATCTGCTGCACCATACACAGGTAGGCCGTAGTCTACCAGAGATAGAACAGAGGATGTGACTGCAAGTCAGAGGGCATCCGTGGGGAGGCAGTTTTTGTGACGATAGAAGATACCCAGCCGAGAGTTAGAGGCTGAGGCAAGGGCAGAGATGTGGGCATGAAAAGAGAGGGCAGGGTCAAAGGTTATACCTAGGTATTTATAAGAGTGAAATAGCTCAATAGGGAGTTTAGAGGTGGAGGGGACTGCGAGAGGATAGTTACTGGATTTATTTTGGGGGTGGGCAAAGAGCATGGTTTTGGTTTTCTTTAGATTAATTACGAGCCTGTGCTCAGTAAACCAGGCTTCTGCGTCATTGTAGAATTCCTGCAGAGAATCCTGAAGTGAGATGGGATTACAGTTGGAGGCAAACAGTACAGCATCATCTGCATAAAGAAGGATTTTTCCAGTGCACACACTGGGCAGGAAGTTGAGAAAAAGGGAAAAGAGCAAGGGCCCGAGAATAGAGCCCTGAGGGACTCCGGAGCGGATAGGGCAGGTGCTGGAAAGTTTCCCGTTGATTTTCACACATTGTGAGCGGGCTGACAAGTAGCTGGAGCACCAGGAAACAGGCCCAGTGTCAAAGCCTAAGTGACTAAGGGTAGCTAGCAGGAGGGTGGGGACAGTATCAAAGGCTTTTGATAGTCAATGAACACTGCACCTGCTAGGAGCCAGAGTCCAGTGAGGTGTGAAGAAAGTTAGAGAACCCAGGAGGGCAGTATTGGTGCTGTGGCCTGCTCTGAAACCATGTTGTTCTGGGCAGAAGATGCTATATTTATTGAGGTATTCAGAGATTTGGGTGGTCACAATTTTTTCTAAGGCCTTAGAGAGAGGAGAGAGGATTGAGATAGGTCGATAATTGCTAGGGAGGGTCCTATCACCACCCTTGTGTATTGGGGTGACAATAACTATCTTCCAGGCAGGGGGGAATTTCCCTAGGCAGAGGGATTTGTTAAAGAGGCTGGTGACTGGTGAAAGAACCAGATCCAGAACCTGACGGAGAAGACTGGGATCAAGGGAGTTATTGCCAATTGTGTTACTCTTTAAGGCTTTTAGTAAGTAAGGTCTGACTTCCTGGGCAGTGACTCAGTGCAAGTAGAACAAGGGGTGTGGGAGAATAGGGACAGACCTGGAGGGAGGGGGAGTGAAGAAATTATCAGGGAGCACCGGGCTAAGGTCTGTGAAAGAATTGTTGAAGTGGTTGGCAATAAGGACAGGGTCTGAGGAGACTGAACCATTAATGTTGATAAGCGAAGGTGGGGGGGAACGCATGCCACCATTCAGCTGCTTAATGTTGTCCCAGAAAGTCCTAGCATTCCCCCATGAGAAAGTGAGGGAGGCTTGATAGTGTTCAGCCTTCGCTGCGAGTGGCCCATGTACATTTGTTCCGGGCAGCAGCATAGGCCAGCCTGTCAGCTGGGCGGCCCGTTTCCGTGGCAATATGCCATAGATTGTCCCTGTGCTTAAGAAGTTGGCTCCAGGTGGGGGTAATCCATGGGGCATGCCTTACTTTGGACCAGCATGCAGTAATGGGTGCAAAAATGTCGCAAGCAGAGTTGAAGGTGTGAGTAAAGAAGGTAAGGGCCGTGTCAATATCCGGGGCATTTAGTATAGGGGACCAGTCTATGAGGGCTAGGAGTTGCTTAAGGCCTTTCAGCCCACCAGGTCTAAGACATTGCCGAAGGGTAGTTTGTGCTGTGGGTTTGGGCAGGGAGGTTGACCAGTAGAAGAGAACCGGGGAGTGGTCGCTAAGGCAGTCCGGGAGGATTTGGATATTGCGGATGCGGTCAGGGCGGTTTGTGAGGACCAGATCCAGGAGTGTGCTGGGGCCCATTCTAGGATTCCCTCTAGTGGGTTGGGAGACTAGTTGGGTTAGGTCGATGGCTGCAAAGGTGTCACGGGAGGAAGTGGATGAAGGGCTAAGCCAATTGAAGTTCAAGTCCCCCACAAGGATTTGGTCGGAGGAGTGGGGTAGGGAGGTAAGATAATCGATTAGTGGGCCTAGTGCTTGTGCTTGATTCTTTGGAGGTATGTACACTGTAGTCAGGTAGATGGGACCCCTAGAGGGATCAGGAGATAATTTTAGGGTTAGGGCCTGAGCCCTGAAGTCAAGGACCGGGGCTGAGAGGGCTAGTCCAACAAGAGGGTCTTTGACATAAATGGCACAGCCCTCACCTCGCCTACCAACACGGTCCTCACAATAGAGGGAGTAGCTGGGGAGGGAGACCAGGGAGTCAGGGGTAGAGTCTGAGAGCCAAGTTTCAACTATTGAGATAACGTCAGGTTTATGAACTGCAACCCAGCAACTGAGAGAGTCGAATTTTTTAAGGAGGCTACATATGTTCATGGAAGCAATAAAGGAGCCTTTGCAAGCTGGACCGGGATTGGGATGTATGTTACCAGTCAGGAGCAGAAGGAGGAGAGCTGCTCTGGACAGAGGGTGGCAGAAGGAGAGTTTTCGCTGGGAGCGATAGGAAGAGAAGGGGGGTATCGTAGCACAGGGGTTGGGTAGGGCAGCACAGGCCAAGAAGGCTTATATGGTATAAATAATTGGTAAAAGTATCCAGGGCAGTGGACATACCATGGTGTCTCCTGAAGTCAAGTTAGTAAGGGGAGAGGAAATTGTGGAGGAGACAAGTGGTACTGCAATGCAATAAAAAAGAAATTGTTGTAGTTAAGTGACGGACTGTAGGCACTATAGATGTGCTTCAAAAATGTCAATTTATTATTCAGATAATCTTTTCATTTCATTCATGTTTCATTTTTTTTTAATTTTTAACTAGGAAGTGAACTTTTTCAGTCATGCCTGACATAAACAATCAGACAGCAATAACAAATAATTACAAAATTTAGGACAACTATTAACATCAACAAGGACATTTAGAATGTGTGAACTATAACCTCTTCAAAAGATATTTAAAGTGCATAATATTACATGCAGATTTAACCAAATCCGACAAATCATTTAAAATGCTTGGAACAAACCATGAAAATGACTTTTTTTTTCCCATGGTTAATTTAGTGAACTCAGCTGAAAAAAGTAAAATTGAATTGGCCCTGGTATTATGGCTCCTTGAGTTTGGACAAGAGGCTGAAGCAAGGAAAAAACACTGCATTATAATATATCCTTAGATGAGATGGCAGCATCCCCATATCTGAGCATAAACTGCAGTGATGAGTTCTAAACAGTACTTTTACTGTGAAGCACCAAATATTATTTAAAATATATTGGTACTTACTTAAAAAAACACTGCTTTGATTTATAAACAATGCATTCCCATATTTGCTTCACGATGTCGTTCGACAAGGTTATCAACCGCCATCAGTGACGGATGGCGTTCACCGCAACTTGCGGTCAACATAAATCCCGACTTCAGACCCTGATGTTTTTTCTTCAGGACTCTCACCCCCCAACCCCTAATCTCTAGGGATTCTAACCCAAGTCAAAGTTAGATCGGGAAGGGGGTGCAGGACTTGGAGAGAGAGTGCCGTGGTCTCAGGTGGTCTATCATAGTGAAAACATCAATGTTGTCAGCATTGATGTTTTCACTGTAACAGTGTTGCCGTCCTGGGTGCATACCCCCATACTCAAATGTTGTTATCATAATTTGTTTTGCTATTAAAATTCATGCTTCTTCAGTCAACAAATTTATATTTCTGTGCACATATTCTAACTTTTGATTGATCTTGTTCCTAATAGTGTCAATATGTGCCATTAACTTAAAGTTGGTGTCCAAATGGACTCCCAGATACTTGAAAGTAGGGACCATTGAAAGCTGTTGACCATTACTGCCCATTTTTTTGTAGGTTGCCCTCAACTCATGCCAGCCACTAAGCTTCACCAGAAAGCACTACTTTGGTTTGTTTTTATTAAATGTTAGGTGATTCAATGTCAACCATGTAACCAGATTATTGTAATTTGATTGCAAAGAAATTTGCAACTCAGACAAACAGGGGCCCAAGCTCAAAATGACTGTGGGTTCCATGTCATAATATCAATTGCTAAATAGTAATTGCTGTTACAGCGAGTGTACATCGCCAAAAAACAAAATGACAATATACACTCCCCAGCGAGGACACGGACACTAACAAAAATGGACTAATGTATTTATGCAGGGGTCTGCACCCCCCACAGCCCCCTTAATTTAGAGTCTCATTCCAGGGGGTGAATGTTGGAGAGGGGGAGAAACTGGAAAAAAGAAGTTAAACTCCCACACATACTAAAGAAAACCTGTACCCCTACCCAGTCCTGAACCCTGAACTTCCTCACTGCAGCCAGCCACCCTCACCACCACACCGCACAGCCAGCTCAGCAACACCTTGCCACACTACCTCCCACATACCTCCGCCATTATCCCTCCTCTTCCATTTGCCCTCCTGCATACTCATTGTTCTTCCCCTTGATCTGCGCTATAACCATGCCTTGCTACCTTTTCAGGGTAGCTCACATAACGGGTACTCAAACTGAGTCACTCAAAACTGAGTCGCTCAATTTGAGTTGCCCATATGACGGGTTACCATGACAGTGTCATCTGCATACAATAAACTTTTTCCACTTGAAAAAATTCCAGGCAAATCATTTATAATGATAGAAAATAATAAAGGACCCAGTACTGAGCCGTGTGGTCTCTTGCCCTCCCCCAGTCTCAGACAGGGAACCTCCAACTCTAACTCCCCGTGTTCAATTTCCCAGATAATTGGCAAACCATTCCAGATCCTGACCTGGGTATGCCAATACTCTTTAGTTTTTCTAATAACTATCTATGATTCACCATAATG
Organism: Neoceratodus forsteri; assembly: GCA_016271365.2. NCBI lineage: Eukaryota > Metazoa > Chordata > Ceratodontiformes > Ceratodontidae > Neoceratodus > Neoceratodus forsteri. Next base: position 1,610,255,914 of record CM057450.1, on the reverse strand, counting down.
ATGGTCTTGGTCAGGTTAATGGATGCTGCACCCATTAATAACCATGCCTTACAGGCATCAGGTACAGGGCTTGCCAAACCAGTCAGCAACAAACAATCTATCCCCTTTAATGATACATAAAGTCTAGGGCAGAAATGACATCGGATGTATACCTAATAGGGTACCAATCTACTTTAGCTCAGAAAGGAGGTAGAAAAGAACCTGAAGTTATTTTGACACCTGATAACTTCGAGTGGGGGTCTGGGGACCTCATTGTGCCAAACACTGAAGACTGGGGAGTTGTGACCAGCTGAGTCAGAAAGATTGCCAACATTTGCGTATCAAACCTGGAGCGTGTGGTAGTCTTTGGCTCGCTGGGTCCCTTGTTGGTTGGTGCCCTTTTCTCTTAAAGTGATACAGCTGCAGTGCCTGGGGGTTCAAATACAATCTCTGAGGCCTCAGTGGTCTGGCAGCTTGGACATTCTTTAGGTTTTTCCTTGAATGGGCTGGTGCAAAGGGAGGTACAGCACACAAAGACTCATCAGAGGCATTAGCCTCTGCAGAAAAATCCAGCAAGTATGTACCTCTCACCCCAGCAATGATGCTTGAAACCATGGAATTGTCCAGTCTGATGTACTCAGAGTTGCTATTATGGGCCAGCATGGGTGTTGCAGACCCTAGTGAACTCTTATGAGGAGTAGTTGTCATCATTTAGACCCATACAATCACTGGCAGTCATGAGCACCACCTGTTCCTAGTGAGAAAAGGATGATTGTGATCTTGAGGAAGCAGTTTCCTACTTCTTCATGGAGTGATAATTTCCCACATATGACATCATAGGAAGGCAGCTCACTTAAAGGCACTGGCCATCCTGGGTTAGGACATGGACCACTGCACAGACCAGACAGAAACTGTGGTGAGACATTACTCCCTCACAGCAGTAGTATGAGAGATACAATACAGACCTTTAAGTTCCTAAAGAGAATAAACAAGGTAAACTCTGAAGAACTACTGTATTTAGTACGAGTAATGGCTCAAGAATATGGGGGCAGAAGTGGAAACTGTTGGGGGGGGTTCAACAGAGATGTGAAAAATTTTATTTTGCACAGAAAGTGTAGTGGAGCTGTAGAATAGTCTGCCAACTGAAGTGATGGGCATGAATACCATAAATGGTTTCAAGGACAGCTGGTGCAGAGTAAAGAGTTTAGTGGAGTTTAGTGGATACTCAGGGTGGCAGCAGTAGGGTGTACAGCAGGGGTGTGAACTGTGAGGGTTACATCCCTGTATATAATTTAGGTCCCAGGGTTTGATAGGATACTATGGGAAGACTAGATGGTCAACTGGAATTTTCCTGCCATTGTTGCCAATGTTTCTATGTTTCCAGTGTTTCTATGTTTCTCTCATGCCCACATCCTGAGTTAAGGGCCTCCATTACGTGTCTCTCACCCTGTATCCAGTTTTAAAATGGACAACACAGTTGGTGATAAGCAGCACCAGGGTAGATCAGTTTTGCCTCAGATCTTTGCACAGTCCACTATGGTGTCCTTCCACCCAAATACGCAGTATATGGTGAGAGGTGATCCTACTACTGTACAGGTCACTAGTGCAGCCTCATCTAGAATACTGTATGACATACTGGAGACCACATCTGAGGAAGGACTGCAACAAGATACAGCCAATACGGTACAGAGGAACTAAGATTGTCCATTGCCTTGGGGGTATGAAGAGAGGCTGCAGGACTTAAACACGTAATCCCTTGAGAAAATGAGAAAAATGGGTGACATGATTGAGACATACAGTACAAATACCTGCATGGGATAAATAGGGTAGACACCAAGGAAATATTCTGCTTGACTTCAAACACAGGGACACGATGGAATTTCCTAAACTGATTGGGAGGGGGGGTTGAGAGTCAAAAAGGACATCCATAGGTGGGGTGAAAAAAAATAATAGAGGATGTCCACAAGCACTTCTTCATGGAAAGGACGGTGGATAAGTAGTAAGACTCTGTAGTAAAAAGCTTTATTTTGTTGACAGGATAGGAACTTTAGAACCAATTTGGCCCTGTTTTCAAAGTTTTCCAGTTTTTGGTATATCTCTAGGTGACAGCATTCACATGTTTAACAACCGTGCAACATGCATTACAATGTACATAATATATTAATACAGAATCAAAAGACACAGTAGTTAAAAACTGCAACCAATTCATTTAATTACAGCTGTAAGGTGTCAATTAATCATGAAAAAACATTAACTTCAACATATCTTACTAAAGGATTATCTCAGGCAGATCCAATTTTTCAAAAATGCACTTAATTGACATGCAGAGCCTATTAAGCCTCAATAAAGACAATTAGATGTGTGCACTGAAAGCATAAATATCCTCCAATAGTTCTATTTATCTTCTAGTTCACGGGTTTAAACATTTTTATTTCCTTGCATATCATAGAAACATTGAAATGGTTTACTTACTGCACATCGACACCATCACAGCGAAGACCATCACAGCAACAGAATTCGATGAAAAGCATTGGGTCACTGTGATGGTCCCCACTGGCACCAGTACTGCATCTCCTGGTGTTTCGCCCCCTCCCTGAGACAACTCTGAATCAGAGTTGTATATATAGAGACCGGGGGGTGTGTTGGGGCAGAGCCGCCACACTGGGGGTTGAGGGGGTGAAGACTCCCAAAGAAAACACACAGACATCCCTGACAGAACAATGCCAACACTTGGCATTGTGTCTGTCACTGTCGGAGATGTCAGTGAGAAGGGTGTCACCTCGGCTTGGTAAAACCCATAGAAACATAGAAATTGATGGCAGATGGAGACCAAAGATCCATCTAGTCTTCCCTGAGCCCTACCCCCTCTTTAGGATTTCTATGAGACAATCTCCTTGTGGTTGTCCCAAGTTGCTTTGAATTCCCCTTCTGTTTTGAAGTCAATGACTCTAGCCAGTAGACCATTCCATGGGTCAATCAACCTCTCTGTGAAGAAAAACCTTCACATGTTGCCCCTGAATCTTCCTTCCCTCAATTTCATCTCATGTCCTCTTGTTCTACTGGTGCTATTGACCATAAAGAACTTCTGGGTGAAAACTCTGTTTATACCCTTCAGAAACTTGAATGTCTCAATTATGTCCCCTCTATCCCAGCATTGTTCCAGGGAGTATGTGTTGAGTTCCTGTAACCTGCTTTTGTATCCCAACTTATGGAGACTGTGTATCACTTTTGTTGCCCTTCTCTGTACTGTCTCCAATCTATCTATCTATGTCCTTCCTGAGAAAAGGGCTCCAGAACTGGATGCAGTACTCAAGGTGGGATCTCACCAGAGACTTTTACAGTGGCAGGATCACCTCCTTTCTTCTACTTGTTATGCCCCTTCCTATGCATCCCAGCATCCTGCTGGCCTTCTTTGCTGCCTTTTTGCATTGTCCACCTACCTTCAAATTGTCTGATATGATAACCCCTAGATCCCTCTCCTGATGGATGGTTGCTAGTTTCTCCCCTCCCAGGTAGTAGTCTGTCTCTGGGTTGCTTCTGCCCAGATGCATAGCTTTGCACTTTTCCATGTTGAATTTTAACTGCCACAAGTTGGACCAATGTTCCAGGTTGAGTAGGTCACTTTTCATTTTGCTCACCCCCGTGCAGTGTCCACCCTGTTGCAGAGCTTTGTGTCATCTGCAAAGAGGCACACCTTCTCGCTCAACTCCTCTGTGATATCTCTGATGAAGATATTAAAGAGTAATGGTTCGAGGATGCTGGGGTGGCTCATACTTTGGGGTATTGCACAGACCACCCACCATCACCACTACTGATGCTGCCCCATTTATTGTCATAGACTGAGTTCTCTGTTCAAGCCAGCTACTCACCCATGCTACTACTTCCTGACCCACTCCTGTATGGTCAAGTTTTTTAGCAGCCTTCTGTGTGGTACAGAGTTGAAGGCCTTGCTAAAGTTAAGGTAGTTAACGTCAACAGCTCCCCCCTGGTCCATAGCCCTAGTAACTGTGCCAAAGAACTTAATCAGGTTAGTCTGGGGGGACCTTTCCATTGTGAAGCCATGCTGCTTGGTGTCCAGATGTCCAGATTCCTCTAGGAATGCTAGTATCCTTTCTTAATGGAAGACTAGGTTTGCTGGCAAAGGTGCCTAGCTTCACCCGAGCTCTTTTCTTCTAGGTTTGCTTGTAAGGACAGAGCAAGGAACAGCATTATCAGAGCAAGGAAAAAGATTAAGGCTTCTTTTGGCTAGGCAGATTTACTGTGTGTTACTATTTTCTTTTGTGCTCATATGTTTTGTCACTGTTTTTTGCTTACAGTTTACTGATGTATTGTTCTCTGATTCAAACTGTTGTTGCATAGTATACTTTCTGTTGCATTATTACAGGGTGTGCCTACAAGTTTGTTACTGTTTGTGCTTACAGATTACTGCTGTAATCTTCTCTAATTCAACTTGTTTTTTTACAAGGTATATCTTCTGTTAAAGTGTTCTGCAGATTGTACTTACAGGTTTTGTTACTTTTTTACTGCTTTATTTTTTTTCTCTGTAGCAAAGTGGTTTTTTCAGGGTATATCTTTGGTGAAATTGTTACAGGTGGTGCTTACAGGTTTTGTGACTTTTTTTTATCTATCATTAGGTTAAGCTTTCAGGGCTAATTACAGGAACACATATGAGATACAGACTGAGGGATAGTGACAGAATTTGTTGTTGGTTGGTTGATTGTTTCTGCTCTTACCTTCTTGTTTCTTTCATCTGCGGTTCTTTTTTTTCTGGGGATGGGCCCAGCCACCCACCCCCATCCCCAACCACCCCATGCTACACTCATTTTATAGAGTAGCACAGTTGTGACATTTCCTGTAGCATAGCAGGAAGGGGCGGATCAGAGGGGTATCCATACAGTGACCTCACTTACAGGGGCACAATTAATTTAACTTGTTATAAAAAGTAATACAAAAACAAGCAAAACAAACAAACAAACAAACAACAACAACAAAAATACAAAAAACCCAAAACATTTACTTTCATTTTTCTTCTAAGTACTTGGACCAGGTTCTAAACTCAGCAACTCAACTGTAATGGATATTATTAACTGTAGGTGCTGCAGGACACTTTTAAATAGGGCAGTTATACAGGATTTAGGATGCTGTCCTACATGCTGGACCATCAGAGATCTAAGGGCTCAGCTCTGGGCAGCTTGGGCAGAGATTGTGCTCCTCAAATCACATATTCAGGAGGAAATATATTATAAGAACTACCTACCATTACCCCAGCATCCAACTGAAGCACCTTGACCGCAGAGGGTAGTTGGTCTGGGAGGTTGGCAGATGGTTAGAAGGGGTAAATCAGGTGCCTCATCACTTAATGCTCATCAACATATCACCTCCACAAACCATACAAAAATCACAAACAGGTATCTGCCTCTATCTCCGAAATCAAACAAAGGGACAGAGGACACTGCAGAGCAGAACACTGTAGCACAGGAGCTAGCACACAAAACTCTTCCAAAACAGGGACCAAAACAAAAAAGGAAATCCAGAACACTTCTGATCATAGGAGACTCCATGATTCGGGGAGTTGATACCTACTTCTGGCCGGGAGTAATGGTCAGATGTCTCTCAGGTACATCAGCATGGAGAAACACTGACTGCATTGCTAAAATCATGCACAAAGCAGGAGAAAACATTGATGTCCTAGTACACATAGGGACTAACAATCTTGCCAACTGGTCAGTTGTGGAGACCAATGAACACCTGACCAGGCTGGGAGACAAACTGTCATCCATTTCATCCAGCATATCCTTCTTTGAGATCTTGCTGGTTTGGGAGAGGGGGCAGATGGACAGAAGGTCAGAGAAGGGGAGCTAGGGGAGCTAAACATGTGGCTCAAGGGCTGGTGGTAGGAAAAAGGACACAGATTTGTAGGTATCTGGCAAGAGTTTGGGGAGTGAACGTTCTTTAAATTCAGTGGACTGCATCTGACTAAGGAGGGAGTCAGTGCATTGGGGCAGAAGTTTGATGTCTTTGCAGAATATTTAAACTAGCAAATGGGGACAGGGGTGCATTGAATGAGAAGAACACCCCTCCCCCCTCAACTAGTGATCAAACAGGAGTTCAGCATGGTTGTAGTTCATTTGCATCACCAGATAAGGAAACAGGTCTGGCTCCCCATATGATATGCAGGGAAAATGCCAGACCTCACCCAACAAGTAACACACTGAAATCTGGCCAATGAAAAATCATGTACACAAATGCCCACAGTCTAGGAAACAAGATCCCAGACCTGGAGGCAACAATGATGGAGACTAAACTGGACATAGTAGTCATCAGAGAGACATGGTTCACCAATAACCACACCTGGGAGACTTCAGTATCTGGCTATGTACTGTTCAGAAGAGACCAAGGTGCAAAAGGGGGTGTGGAGTGGCGCTTTATGTCAATGAAAACATCAAAGCTACAGAAATTCAGAATACACATAAGGAACCAGAAGAATTGTGGGTCATCCTGGAAACAGTAAATGGGACAACCATATGAACTGGGGTTGTCTGTAGGCCTCCAGACCAGGGGAGGACATAGATACATTACTGTTAGAAGATATACAAAACATGACAGCAAAAGGGGAGGTTCTGCTAATGGGAGGCTTCAACATGCCAGATACAGATTGGTCAGTACCAGCAGGAACATCTGCCAGAACCAGACACATAGGGGATTCCCTGAGGGGGAGGGCCTCAAACAATTGGTACAACAACCCACAAGAGTCAGGGCTATCCTGGATCTAGTGCTGACTAATGGGGAAAGGATCACAGATCTCAAGTTGAAGGTCACCTGGGGGCCAGTGACCATCACATGGTATGGTTCAATTTGGCCATTAGAACTAAATCATCCCATTCCGAGGCAAAAATCTGGGACTTCAGAGGAGCTGACTTTGATAAGAAGGCCAACAGAGTTAAGCTAGCCCTGGCAAGATGAAATACAAGTGTGGGGGTACAGGCACTGTGGGCAAGCATTAAGGATGCAATACTTGAAGCAACATCCCATTGTGTTAGGGAGAAAAGCAAGAGCAAAAGAAGGAGGAAGTCACTTTGTTTCTTAAAAACAGTAGCAGAAAACATCAGGGCCAAAAGGTTGGCATTCAGGAAACATAAGGGAATGCAGTGGGACGAAGATAAGGAGGCATACCAAACTTCTCTAAGGGAAGCAGGGAAGACAGTAAGGCAGGAAAAGGCCCAAACTGAGAAAACACTAGCATGAACAGTAAAAGAAGGGGACAAAACTTTCTATAGATATATTAGTGAAAGGAGAAAATCCAGATGAGGTATTGCTAAGATCAAAGGGGATAAGGAGGAGTTTGTGGAGGAGGACCAAGGAAAAGCACTTATCCTAAATAGATACTTCTGCTCAGTATTTACTGAGGAGAAGGTAGGACAGTGCCCACAGCTCAGCACCATGGACACAGGGGGGAGGGAGGTGTGCACACGTCCCTTCACAAAAGAAAGGGTCCTACAAGAGCTTGCTAAGCTCAGGGTACACAAGGCAATGGGACCTGATGGCATACATCCCAGGGTACTAAAGGAGCTAAGGGTGGAACTAGCAGAGCCATTAGCAGAACTGTTTAGTGAGTCTCCAAGCACAGGAGAGGTCCCAGAAGACTGGAGAAGGGCTCATGTGATTCTGCTCCACAAGAGTGGCAGCAGGGAGGAGGCAGGGAACTACAGACCAGTCAGTGTTACCTCAGTAGTGGGCAAGCTTATGGAGGCACTCCTTAAGGACAGGATAGTACAACACCTAGAATCCATAGGCACACTGGATCGAAGACAACACGGGTTTACAACAGGAAGGTCCTGCCAAACTAATCTCATAGATTTCTTTGACTGGGTAACCAGAGTGGTGAACCAAGGGGGTGCAGTTGATGTCGCCTACCTTGACTTCAGCAAAGCTTTTGATACGGTTCCATATAGAAGATTGATTAATAAGCTGGGTAGGCTCGGGGTGAGTCAGAGGTTGGTCAGCTGGGTGGCAAACTGGTTGGCAGGCAGAAAACAGAGAGTGGTGGTAAACGATATACAGTCAGAAGGGATGTAAGTCACAAGTATCACATGTCTCCTCCCCCTAGAGCAAACAACTAACTGAGAAGGAGAGACTGTCTGCACGCTGCTGAGGGCTGTGGAGGAGTCCCACAGCAGGTCTCATTTATTGCTTGTTCTATCTTATAAAAGTTATGCCACCGGTTTTATAAATGAGATTTAGCGGTTTTTCTTGTGATACTCTGTCCTTGGCTATTGGTTCCCGATGTTTTTTGTCTCCACAGGAGGATCCACATAGGTGGTGGTGCCATTGAGGTGGAGGTGGAACAGCCCTTTGGAAAGGTCAAAAGCCAGGTCCTGAATCAGCCTGTTGTCCTGAGCTCTGAATTCTGTGCCAGCAGTTTGAAGATATGCCAGTGAAGCCAAAGAAGGTTGCTATTGCTACCGCTGTACTTGTCTGCCGTTGGTCACATATTGTGTGAAGCTGGTCAGAGAAGCTATGAAGGGGCATTTGGCTTGGGCAAACTACAGACTGCGGGCTGTGTGGGCTGTGTGGGCTGTGTGGTTTAGAGCCCTAAGGCAGAAGCCTGAGGGAGAAAAAAGTTAAATGCTCTGAAATCTGGAAGTAAAGACTCTTACAAAAGGGAAGTATATTCTCTTAACTGTTTGTGGTCATTATACTTCCTTTTTGTCTCTTTGTAAAGAGAAAAAGCCCTGTGATTTAATTTTTATATTTATTAGTATATTTTTTTTAGTTTTTAATTTTTTAGCTTTTTTTGTTTTTGTCCGAGTTGTGCTATTGGCTTTTGCATTTGTACTGTTTTACAGATGTGTGAATGCTTTTTTGCTTTAGTGTTGGGCTACTTGTAGGTCACAATGTTTATTTTTTTAGTTTTTGAAAGTTAATTTTGTTTATTAGTTTATAATTCATGCCACAAGATATTTAAGTTTTTTAGTCGGTCACTCTGGCACCATGTGATTTAGTATTCTGGGTGCATTTAAGCACATGCATGGCGTTATAGTAATCATTTCACCTTGCTGCTGTCTGTGAGATTATGTGGAACACTGCTGTGCTGCTGCTGTATGTTGTTACATGTTTTGGCTGTTGGCATTTTGCCAAGTTTTAGCAGCTTATCAGTTCAGTGTATCTTTAGTGCACTTTTCAACAATCCTTTGTTTAGCTCTCATACTAGCAAGGAGAGCGAGTGCTACTAAATGAACTAAGTGCATCTATGAGAGTTAATTATATATACTGCAGCTAATCTATTCTTGCTATTCTTGATATTACTGCTATCGGCATACTGAGGATGCTGTTTTGCCAGCAAGTTTTTTGTCTTGGTTTTGAAGTTCATGTTATAGCTTTTGTAAACATTTAAATACTATTAATCCTCTGCTTCTGGCTTGTAAGATTTTATTGAGTTTCTGTCTTTTTTTAGTGTTTTATCTAGTCGCACATGGTAACTTTGGGATGATTATTTCTGATGCTGATACATAATTCTCTTTTATTGTAGATTTTGTCCTGGACTGATTTTTAAGGGAAGTTTCATCTAGCTAAGGGCGACCTATAGAGGGGGATCCCTGATTAGCTTGCTGATTTTTATCTTGGAAAAAAGAGAGAGAAAAAAAAGCTTTTCATCTATGGAGAACAATTACAAGATTCTGGTATAACCTACTTCATTTCACCGGTGGTATAGCTAAGTCCTGTTGTGCTTTCTGGAAGGAACTTTCTTCCCTTTTGCTGTGTGCTATTTATGATCAGCATGAAGAGGAATTGTATGCTTCTTTTGACAGTTTTGCTAAAAGAGTATTAGGTGCCTGCTTTCAATGGTGCCTGTACTTGGAGCCAAAAACAGTGGTGGAATTCAAGCATGCATGGGACAGTCATAAGGCAATTATAGGGGGTGGGGGTAGTTAGAAGTAGGCTGCTGGTTAACTAGGATCTGCAGCTTATCCATTAGGTAGGGAAATGGGCAGACTGAGTGGGCCAAGCGGTCCTTATCTGCCATCAAAATCTATGTTTCTATGTTTGCTGATGAAGATTTGAATATTTTAGTATGCAAAAGGCCTGAAGGCTGTGAGAACTGATTTGTTTATGATTTTTTAATACTGTTTGCACAAGGAAAAATTATTTGCAGTTATAAATCTGTGTATTTTGTACTTTCACTATCTGTCTTTTTCGTTGATTGCTTTTTACTCTTGGTCTCTATCTGAGACAAGATGCTGGGTAAATTAGAGAAAAGTGTGATGAAAACATATAGTGAAAAGAATGCAACAAAGTAATAAACGCAAAGAAATATCCTTGGTGGGCAAAGACGTGGTGAAAACTAATAAGGGCAATCAGAAAATAACTCAGTTTTTCTGCCCTTCGATGTCTTCTGTGGAACTTAGGTGTAATAAAAAAAATGTAAAAAATTGACATCTTCCCCATTGGGGAGGGCTTGTGATAGTAACCATTCTTCACTCCACCCTTTACTGAAAATAATTAATTGATTATGCCATTGATTATGCCTCAACAAGGTGTGGTTAATAGTTCAAATAAGCAAGAAAAGCTGGAAACAATTAATACTATGAATCTGATTGGTCCTGGTCTTCATATGTCTGATTTAACTAATTTACCAGCAGGGGAGCTGCTATCTAAGCAGGATAGAGTAAAAACTCTTCATGATAATGTTGGTGAAATAAGTATGATGTATTTGGAAGATAGTGTGACTAATTGTGTAAATGGGTAACACCATGAGAAAGATGTCACAGGAGCTGCTGATATTTACATGATATAGATTTTAGCACTCATCAAGCTATTCAATCAGTGAGTAAAGGTTCATTTCTTAACAATTTTGAGTCTTTCATGATGCCATATATGTCTGGTCAAAATTTAAAAGAGCAGTTTAAAAGGAAAGAATCCTCTGGTCTTGGTATAGGCTGCCAGGCAAATGGTAGTAGTAGTATATCATCACATGCTGTTGCCCAAGATAATAATGGCTATGAGAGTTTAGCTCCTAATGGTGAGAATCTGGAAACTATGTTCTATGAGTTAAAAAGGGAAATTCAGTTTGGGAATGAACATCTTATGGAACTCCAAAAACAAGGTGCTGCATCAGCATGTGGTCTAAAAGCAAAACAAAATGGTTATATTAAATGCACGCTGAAAATAGAAAATAGAGTTAAAAATCTATGTTTTGACCTTGGGTCTTCTTCAGGAAATATCTAAAAGAGAAAAAAACAAAGTAAGTGTCACATTGGTCACATTGTTTAGGTTCTTTAAAATTTTTTTGTAAAGGACAGAGAACAATTCTCTGACAGTTTGCAGCATAATGAACTCCAAAGTAATGATAGTCTACTTCACAGATCTGGTAACCAAGAACAGGAAAAATAAACTGCTGAAATAGAGGGAGGCAATGTTTTATCCTCAAATGATAGCCCTTTAGCAGTCCAAAAAGATAGTAAGAGCATCAGCTCTATCATAGATGAAGTATCCAATAAAGAGGTGGTAGAAATAGATAAACTGATTAAAGTACTGGAGGAACGAAAGTCTTATATTAGCAAAGCAGAAAAATAGAAGGATAACATATCTAAGAAGGGTAATGGTAATGGTAAAAGTAAACAAACTCTCATAAACTCTTCAGTGATTGAACCAGAGATAAACTCTAGGAAAAAGGAAAAAGAGAGATTAATAAATTAAAAAGGAACTACAACTAGGAAAGTGAAGTTTAGGAAAACAACTGAAGTAACCCCAGTATCAACTAAAGGGAGAACATCTGAGTCAAAAGAAGACAAAAAAGAATGCTTAATTGTGGATGGAGATATGCTCCCAACTCTGTTTATTAAGGGATTCCCTAAGGGAAAATCAGAAAATAATAATTTATTAAAATTAGCAACATATAATCTAATTAAAGGTTTAGCGGGCTCTAGGGTTGGATGACAGGACCTTAAATCAACTTATAGATACAACGATGGATCCCACAGAGGGTGGGTTTGTGTGGTATTTAAGAATGCTTCTGTAAGGTCCAGAATTTTGGCAATAAAGGATACATTTATGGATATTGGGATTACCCTCGATGTGACAATAAGGGAACAACTAAAAGAATTAGAAAAAAAGCCCAATTAAGAAAAAAAGTGGGACTTTAAAAGTGATAGAAATAGGGAGAAGCCCTGCAGTGGAACAACCTCAGATAACTGCTTTTATTAAGCCAAGGGAGCAGGTTCATACTTTAACTGGAGTTTGGGGGAAAGACTGTTTTTTAGAAGAAGCAGGAAACAGCTTAGCGTAAGAGTGAATAGCAGTATTGTAATGAAAGAAGGAAGTAGCTTACTATCATCAGTAAATTCTACAAAAGAAGGTTTGCCCCTTAGTGAGATAACTACAAATAGTACCATTAACTTGACAGATGACTCTGCTTGGCAACCAAGTTGTGAGCAGCTGCACCAGAAAGAAAAAATTAAATTATTAAACTGGAATATTGCTCGTTTAAAGGGGAAATTTCTGGATAAAGAATATTTACAATGGATGAAGACTTTTGCAAACTTATTTATCCAGGAAACTTGGGTAAAGAATGTTCGTGACTAAATGTTGGAGGGGTACTCTTCCTGGGTTTCACCAGTTTATAAGGATAAATGCCATGGTTGACATAAAGGGGGTTTGGTAATTTTTATGGATATTAAATTGGATTTTTTTTTACAGTTGAGGTAAGCTCCTATAATGAATACTATATGTATATTGTGATTGCAAATAACCTTACTAAATGGGTGCTTTTTAATATTTATATTCCACCTAGGTTAAATTCCCTTGGTTATCAGAAGGTTACAGATATGATCAGGATTAGCATTAATTCTGTGAAATCAAGATTTCCTGGGGCCAAATAATTTTTGGCAGGAGACTTTAATGCTCATATAGGATCCCAAATTGAAGGTTATACAAGGGATTAGCGTATAGATGATATTGTGAATATACCCCTTTGGCACTCTAAAGATAATTGTATATCTAAGACTAGGGAAATTGTTCTTAAATTCTTGGGAAAATATAACTGCAGAGTCCTTAATGGTAGAACAAATGGTGATTGGGAAGGTGAGTGTACTTTTCCGACTGAAAATGGGGGAGGTGTTCTGGACTTATGTATACCTGAGGCTATAGATTATCCATTAGTAAAATCTTTTAAAATACATAAATCTTGGGATAGCAATCATTACCCAGTTATATGCTCCCTGTTTTTTGGATTTGTAAAGTCTCAGACTGATTATCAAGCAGAAGTCAATGCTAATCAGTCACTTCACTACCAGTCTAGCATTGCTAGTAAAGCGCTTTGGATGTATGAAAAGCACTATATAAATGCTGATTCTTCTTCTTCTTCTTCTTCTTCTTCTAATATCCATATGTGCACTAAGTATGAAAAAAAAATAAAGTGGAACTCTTTCTCAAAGGAGGTGCTTGATAATCTCATTTGTGGTGATCAGGTTATAATTAAAAGGCAAATGATTTGAAATAACACCAGAACTGAAACAAATCTATTGCTGAAGGAATTTGAAGAGCTAATTGTCTTGATGACAGAGCTAGGTGAAAAAGAAAGACCTAAGAAGCAAAGTGATATTGGCTTGGATAAGCCGTGGTATGATTTTGAATGTTATTATATGAGGAAGGAAATAAAAAAAAGTAGGAAAAACCAGGACTAAAATTCCTTCCTATCAAATTTTGGGTGCTTTTAAACACCTCAAATTAGTATATAAATGAATGTTGGAAAGCAAAAAAAAAAAAAAGATTATATTGTTAATTTATGGGGAAGTTGCAAGAGAGTATAATGTTAAAATACTCTAAAACCTTATGGACTATGGTTGCTTTTGGGTGCAGTGAAAATAATATTTCTTATAATGTAACAGGGATGATTAGTGAAGAAATGTGGGTGCCACATTTTAGTGAGATTTATGAAATTGTACAGGGTTCAAATATGGCATTGGGGGATGATTTTCACACACCACCTAGTAATTTTAAGGGTGGTGTGTTTCAATTCTCACCTAATGAAGTCAAAGTGGCCATCTCTGCACAAAAAAGAAATTAAGCACCAGGGATAGATGGCCTACCAGCAGAGGTTTTTCTACATAATCCAGGCTTCTGGGCATCAATCTACATGCCTATTTTTACATTAATAAGTAAATATGTAATTCTCACACAAAACTAGAATGAGGGTATTGTGGTCCCTCTGTTTAAGAGAGGGAACAGATGTGATCCTAGCTGTTACAGACCTATTACTCTTCTTCCTGTTATGCAGAAAATATATTCGAGACTGATATTGGATAGACTACTGGTTTGGGTAGAGGAATATGCTTTGCTTTCCAAATTTATAGAGGGTTTAAGAAGGGCCACAATACACTTGATCTAATTTTTACTTTAAATTTTTTAGTGGATAAATCTGTCATGTATAAAAAGGGTCACCTTTATGTTGGCTTTTTGGATATTAAGAGTGCTTTTGACTCAGTCAATAGAGCAAAGCTTTAGGAAACATTGGCTGATTTAAATTTTGACCCCCAGTTGTTGGAAATTATTAAACTATTACATCAAAACGCAATGATTGAGATTCATTATGGTAGAGATAGTGCACTATCAAGGGAACTGACTATTGGTTCTGGTGTAAAACAGGGGTGTCTATTGGCCCCACTTTTGTTTAAACTTTATATTGAAAAATTAGTTAAGAATATTGCTCAAATTGACACCTCTTCTCCATCCATAAACAATGAGGAAGTGAAACAATTGCTTTATGCAGATGATGGCTTGATTATTTCAAGAACCCCGCTAGGTCTTAAACGAGCTATGACTAATGTCATGAACACATTGAGGGAGTTGGATCTTAAGCTAGGTGTTAATAAATTGAAAATTCTTGTGATTGGGAAGTCTAACCAGCTTAAAAAATCATGGGTAATTGATGGATGTAGTTTTGAGGTACTCAAGGAATTTAAATATTTAGGTGTAACCATCGAAAAGAATTTATCATGGTCCAGCCACTTGACAGCTGTAAAACACAACTCTGTTAAAACCATGGGGCAATTCAAAATGTTGCTGCTAGATTTGCTAATAACTCTTCTGTTTCCTTGGAAAAACACTTTTGAAGCTAAATTGATAAGTCAATTACTATATGGTAGTGAGGTTTGGGGTCATTGTCTGGATAAAGTTAATCTTGAATGTACTCAAAATCACTTTTTAAGATCTACTCTAAACCTCCCTCGTGACTGTCCTTCAGGTTTTTTAAGATTGGAATCAGGATTTTTACAGGTGAAAACAAGAATACTGTTAAGAGTAATTAAGTATTGGGAAAGGCTGATGAAATTAAATAGTAATAGTCTTCCACGGATACGTTGGGCTGAAGTGCTGGGGAAACTGGAGCAGGATGGGCAATTTAAGTCCTGGTTTCATAAACTAAATATTGTTTTTAAACAAATTGGATGCCCTGCTTTGTGGGGAAATTATGCTTTAATTAATTCAGAAGGTTATGTGAATGAAGTGGCCCAGAGATTAAAGGATATAGCTGTTCAGCAAGATTTTGCAAAAATGCATGACTTAGATTCATATGGTTTTTATACAAGTGTTAAGATCAACTGGGGTTTAGAACCTTTTTTTGTCCCTTTGTGAAAATGGGTTACATAGGAATACTATATGCAGATTATGGTTGGCATGTCTTGGCAAATCTTACCATAATTTGAATAATTGGCACTGTCCAAAATTTAGAAGCAGCTGTGATTGTGTTAATAAATCAGAGATTGATATTCTGCATACATTGTTTGAATACAGACTCTAGGCGCATCTTCGTGAAAGGTATATTCTACCCCCGGTACCAATGCACTTTCCTCTATATGGTCTAGAGTATAAAAAACATGTTTTTAAATTGGATTCTGTAAAAATGATTTTTGGAATTGTGAAATTCTGCCTTTATTAAGTTTATATTGGTGGAATGTTTGTATGCATGTTTGTATGGAATGTCTTGTATTAGACTTCTGCCTAAAAAAGGTGCTTGTATAAAAATGTGTTATGTTTTTTATTGATCTAGTTATGATCTTACGTATTTGGATCTTATTGTGATTAAATGTAACAAACTACGGTTTTATACATTTGAAATAAAGTAACTTGAACCTGAACTTGAACTTGAGGTCACAAGTGGGGTACCTCAGGGATCAGTCCTGGGGCCACTCCTCTTCAATATCTTCATCAGTGACACTGCAGATGGACCGGATGGTAAGGTTTGTCTGTTTGCAGATGACACCAAGATCTGCAACAGAGTAGATGATCTGGATGGGGTCAGCAGAATGAGAAGAGATCTGGAAAAACTGACAAAATGGTCAGAAGAGTGGCAACTGGGGTTTAATGGAAAGAAGTACAAGATCATGCACATAGGGAAGAGAAACCTTGAAGCTACTTATAGGTTGGGAGGGGAGTTGCTGTTAATCACAAGGGAAGAAAGAGACTTGGGCATCATCATCACAGATTACCTAAAATCATCTAAGCAGACCACTAAAGCAGTAGGTAAGGCTAGAGGGATGTTGGGGTGTATTAGTAGGGGTATAACAAGTCATAAGAGGGATGTAATAATCCCTCTTTACAAGACACTGGTTAGGCACCATCTGGAGTACTGCGTGCAGTACTGGAGGCCGCACCTGCTCAAGGACATTAACAAAATGGAGGCAGTCCAGAGAAGGGCAACCAAAATGGTACAGGGACTACATCAGAAAACATATGAGGACAGATTAACGGAGCTCAATATGTATACCCTAGAGCAAAGGAGGGCGAGGGAGGTGATATGATCGAAACATTCAAACATCTTAAGGGCATTAACAAGATGAAAGAGTCTAACATGATTCAATATAAGAAAAAAAGCAGGACAAGAGGACACAGTATGAGATTAGAGGGAGGCTGATTAAGGGGTGATGTGAGGAAGTAATTTTTCACAGAAAGGGTGGTGGATGCATGGAACGGCCTACCTCAGGAAGTGGTGGATATGTATAAAGTGTAGGGCTTTAAACAGGCATGGGATAGGCATAAGGGAGCAATACAGATGAGTATGAATAGATAGGCCATTGACAGAGTAAAGGCCTGTTGCACATTCGTAAGGTAGAAAAAACGGGCAGACTGGATGGGTCTTGCAGTCCTTATCTGCTGTCAGCTTCTGTATTTCTCTGTGTTTCTTGAAAGACGACTCCATTATCTTACACACCACTGAGGTGAGGCTGACCAGGCAGTAGTTTCCTGTCTCCTCGCTGCTTACATAGAAATATAGAATTTGACGGCAGATAAGGACCGCTTGGCCCACCTAGTCTGCCCATTTCCCTACCTAACGGATAAGCTGCAGATCCTAGTTAACCAACAGCCTACTTCTTCCTACCACCCACTAGAATTGTCTTATGTCTGTCCTATGCATTCTTGAATTCCCCCACTGTTTTTGACTCTACGACCTCCTCAGAAAGGCTGTTCCATGTATCCACAACACTGTCTGTGAAGAAATACTTCCTCACATTACCTCTGAGGCCCCCTCTATCTTGAAATTGTGCCCCCTTGTTTTTGCACATCTCTTTTTCTGAAAGATGATACCCTCTTGAACTTTGTTAAACAGGTTCCTTTGAGGTATTTGAAAATTTCTATCATGTTCCCCCTCCTTCCTTTCCTCGAGGCTATACATCTTTAGTTCCTTTAGTCTTTCTTCATATGTCTTCTGATGCAGACCCTGCATCATTTTGGTTGCCCTCCTCTGGACAGCCTCCACCCTGTCTATGACTTTGCTGAGATGGGGTCCTCCAGAACTGTACACACCTGCTACCATTCTTGTGTATCGGGAACCACTGTTGCTCTTTTCCAGTCCTGGGGAGCTCTCCCTTCTCTCAAGGATCTGCTAAAAATATCCAATAGTGGTGCTACCAGTTCATCACTAAGTTCCCTGCATATGCATGGGTGGACCCCATCTGGCCCCATGGCTTTATCTACCTTTAGTTTTTTTAATTCTTTCGTTACCCTCTCTATTGTGAAAGGACTTGTGTCCATTCCTCCTTGGTGACTTCTATCCCTGGGGTGGGTTCATTACCAGGTGCGTCCTTAGTAAAGATTGAGCAGAAGTACTCATTTAAGACTTCTGCCTTTTCACTGTCTGCTTCTACCCTCCTCCCATCCCTGCTTATGAGCCTGAGAATGCCTTCTTTGTTTTTCCTTTTGTCACTTTTGTACCTAAAGAAGGTCTTATTGCCTCCTTTAACCCCCCGCGCTATGTCTTCCTCAGTCTGTGCCTTTGCTTTCTGATCACCCCTCCTGCCTCCTTCAAGCTGCACTTGTATGCCTCCCTATCTATTTCACTGTTTGAGCCTTTGTATCTTTGGAATGCTAGTCTCTTTTCCCTCATTGCAGCTGCCACCTCATTTGTGAACCATAGCGGATTTCTTTTTTTCTTTGTCTTACTGACTAGCTTGGAGTATTTTGCAGTAACCTGCACTAGTGCTTCTCTTATGTTTATCCAACATTCCTCTACCCCTCCTTTTGCCTTTCTCTTGAGGATATCCCTAAAGCATATTCTGATCTGATTGGAGTCTGTTCTTCTGAAGTCCATGACCTGTGTCTTAGTGTGGCTTGTTTCCTTGGCCTTTTTGACCTTGAACCAGACAGATCTGTGGTCACTTTACCCCAAATGGCACCCCACCTCCTCTTCCTGGACCTTGCCGCTGTTTGCGAGCACTAGGTCCAGGACTCTGTTTTCTCTAGTGGGGGCTGCGACAAGCTGATTAAGTCCAGCCCCTCCCAAAGTGTTTAGGAAATTTCTGCTCCTAGTTGCCTTGTTAGTTGGAGCTCATATTCAGTTGGATATGACCACAACTATATTATTTAAGGCAAGTGGAATAAGCTACCTGAAGAAGTAGTAATGGTCAAATCGATCAGCAGCTTCAAGCAGGGATGGACAGGTTGGTAGGTTTAGTTAGAAAAAGGGGGGCAGAAGGAAAGGGGTAGAGTGCTACAAGGGCAAGCCAGAATAGTTAGATTGGGTGAGCAGACTGGGTGGGCCGAGAACCTTTATCTGCAATCAACATCTATGTATCTATGTATCTTCCTCACCTTCTCTTATCTCCATTATGAGCTGCAAAAGACCTATGGTGCAAAAGGTCTCCTGATAGCCCTCTTGGGCTGAAACCACTGCTGTGGTCAGGACCTTTGGCAGGTGCCCCATGGCACACAGAAACTACTGCACCAGCCCCTGCTCTCCTGCTTATCAGGTCCCCTGATAACCCTCTCGGGCTTAAACTGCCACTATGGTCAGGACCATCGGCAGGTGCCCCACGGCATGTAGAAGCTACTACACCAGCCCCTGCTCTCCTGCATATCAGGTACGGAGTTCGGCACCTCAGACCTGGCTTCTCCAGGGAATGGGCAGACCAGCTTTCTTCTCTTCAAAACTTCAGCACCGCTTTGGGACAACTCTTATTGGCTGCTTAGTCAGGCAGTGCGTCCTGATTGGTCTGTTGCTTTGCCCGGACTTTGAAGCTTAATTTTTCAGTTCATTTGTCTCCCTCAATGGATTTTGCAGTTTACTATTAACTTCGGAATGTTTTGCTTTTGTATTTGCCTGCATTGACCACCGCTATTAGTCTCTAGCCCTAATCCAGAGTCTTCTTCATACCGCCTGAACTTGCATTGGATCCCCAGCGCCAGTCAGTTCTCGGTGGCTGCTCTTCGGATTATTGGCTGGGGGGGAGGCAGCGGTCCCTGCATCTATCTTATGCCATAGTTCCATTTTATTTTTTGTTAAGTGTGTGACTGCACTGTGTTTCCAATTGTTTATGTTTATTGCTCCTGTTCCCTTTGTGATTCACCACTTGAGAGCTGCACCCGGGGTCACAGAAGCCGCATCGCTCCGACACTGCCCTCCCCTGCCCTTTGCCTTAATTTCTTTTTTATTCTTTTCCTCCCAGACCTTTTCAGATTCAGTCAGCGCCTGCCCTAGTCTGAACCCTTCTCATTGGCTGCTTAGTCAGGCAATGCGTCCTGATTGGTCCATTGCTTTGCCCGGATTTTGAAGCTTAATTTTTCAGTTCACTTGTCTCCCTCAGTGGATTTTCTTCCCACCCCTCCACCCCCTCCCTAGGCCACCTTAAATACTCCTTTATCTCCGCCCACCTAGCTATCCCTCTTCTCATTGGCTTATCTCCCACCCACTCTGTTTTCCTATATGCCTCCTTTTCATTGCCACCCCTTAACCAAATCTCTTGCAAATTTTACCTGCTTTACTCTGGATATTTTCTTATTATACACTGGATACTTTAGCACCTTGACTAGATTCCTGAAAAAACTTGTCTAGATCCTAGAAAACTACTTTTACCCTTACCTACTCCTAGGCTATCAAATCCATCTAGTTTCTTTTACGGATTCTTGTCCCTTATACCTCTGCATCATGGATTCTGGCTTATTAACACAGGGGATGTGGGTTCTATTCTGCCTTCCTGTGATACTATTTCCCTCATTACTATTAAACTCTACAACTCAGCCATTTCCCTCCAAGCCAGGGGAATACACCTATAATTTGTATACTGTAGACATCCTGGGACTTATCGATTGCCTCATAGGTGCCCTTAGTTCCATACTGCCGAGTTTGGATACACACTTAACACATTAAAGAAGTACTCTTGCTGAGCACTCCCCATTCTTTTTTTTTAAACACATCTTTATTCATTTTCCAAACAGCGACCAGACAAACGTACAAACAAACATAAACCTGGTTACCCCAGGGCACACAATCCAAAACTGACTGTGTAAACTATGTACAATTTAACTATTTACATACACAGAGGTAGCACCACCCCTCCAAGCCTAATCAAACTTACTTCATCACCACCTTAAGTTAAGGTCCTCAGGCTGCTTATACAACGACCTCTTTCCCCTTACCCCATGAAAATTATCTGCAGCCCGATAGGTGCTCCTTAGCCTACTTTCATGCTAGGTTACCGCCTATTTAAGGGTGGTGCCCCTCTGTGTCCCCTGGAAAGAGAGTTTGTCCCCGTCCCCCCAATTTGTCTAGCAGACCCCTAACTATTATTCACATTCCAAGTTCCGACCACCTCCCCTACAATCATCCATCAAACCCTCCAATCTTTGCTAGTGTTTCTAATATACTTTAAACATTCCATCCCAAATTTCTCCAGCTAATCACAGCCCAACAGACAGACCTGCGTCCGGGCGTCTACCTCTTGCTGGGAGTATATAGCCTCCAATACCACCCATCTTTTAGCATATAACCCTTTCCTCCCCTCTGAATGTAAATGCCTCTTAATTCTATCCAAAGCCCCGATAAGATCTCTTACCCAATGTTTATACCCATGTGGCTGGCCATCCTTCCAATGCTGGACCACATATGACTTAATTACTGCCGCCATCAAGGATAAGTGATACTTAGGTGTAGCACCAACAATATGTGATAGGTCACCTAAGGCGCATATCTCCGGTATTATAAATTCCAAATAATCCAGCATTGAGTCCATTTGTCTCTTTGTTTCACCCCACAAAGGCGATATTTTCCTGCAGTTCCACAGCACATGTAACAAGTCTCCTCTCTCCAAGACACACCTAAAACACAGGTCTGTCTGTCTTAGGCCTCTATCACATAGTTTCACAGGGGTATAATATAGATTAGAGACAATAAAAAAATGTAAGCTCTTATATTTAGGTATTACAATATACTTGCTATTCTTCCATACGTTATCCCAGTCAATATTTCCAGGCGCCAACATTTTGTCCCATTATGACACTGATATAGGAGAGCTCGGACCAAAGAAATCGAGAAGTACTTTGTATACTTGTAATAGGGCCCTAGATTTCAGATCAATCTCCCTCAGCTCATCCCATTTAAATGAACAGTCTGTAAGGCCTCCTAACCTCCTTAGCACCCCCTCCAGCATGCATATAAGTTGTATCCTATGGAAAAAGGGCATTCCATTGCACTGTACCGGGAGGACCACCTTGTTATCCTGAATAACATCCTCTAACTTCAAACCTGAAACCCACCTAGACCACTTCCCTTTATGTACCTGGTTCCCTATGACTAAGTTGGGGTTACCCAACAATGGTTGTCCTTGGGCCTTCATTTGGTCCTTTTTCTGGACCCGAGTCAAAAACGACCACCACGCTTCAGCCGCCTTCAAAACTGGGTTTTCCAACCCTTGTTTAAAACATTTAGCTATGTTAGCATACAAGGGTGCCTCCAGAGAGAGAGGCCTATCTTCTTCATCATTTGGGTCTCCAAATGCAACCATTCCGGGATATAAGCATCTCCCTCATTACTTCTACCCCATCGGGTCATAAGACCCAACTGTCCCGCAACATAATATAAATGGAGGTCTGGCAGCTTAACCCCTCCAAAGAGAGAGATAGGCGCAGATCATTGTACTTTTTCCTAGGAGGTTTAAGATTCCATAAAAAATCTGAGAGTAGCTTTTTAATCATTCTAAACCACTTTTTGGGAATACTATATGGGGATAAATACACCGGGTATAGCAACCATGGCAGCAGATTCATCTTGATGAGCCCAAGTCTAGCCATAAAATTCAAGGGCAGCTTATTCCATCTTATTAAATCACCCCTAATAACTGACAAGGTCACTTCCATATTTGTTTCTGCCCCTATCTCAAAATTTCCCACAATCCAAATGCCCAAACATTTGATCTTATCAGTCACCCATTGAATTCGCAGCTGAGCAAAATCTGCCTTGTATACATGGGGCGTCAGGGGAGAATTTGAGTTTTGGTCAAATTCAGTTTATAGTTATAAACTTTAGCAAAACGACCTATCAGTTCTCTGGTCCTCTCAAACCCAACCACCGGGTCCCGCAAATGCAAGAGCACATCATCTGCAAAAACTGACAATTTTAACTCTCGTCCCATTATCTCGACCCCCCCCCCTTATATATCCATCATTATTAATTGCTCTGAGCAGAGGCTCTAGGTAGATATTAAATAATATCAGGGAGAGAGGACATCCTTGGCAGGTCCCATTTTACAGCTGTATTTCCTGTGAGATATAGCCATTACATAGGACTCTAGCCATCGGAGCAGCATACAGGTTTTTAATGCCTCTAAGAAGACCTTCGGGGAAGCCCATCTTCTCCATTGTGGCAAAAAGAAAAGGATGGGAGACCCTGTCAAAGGCCTTCTCAGCATCTAAAGATATCAAGGCTAAGGGTAATTGGGAGTCTGATGCATAATTCAAGATATGGTGTAACTTCCTCAAAGCGTCATGTGCCCCCCTCCCTGACATAAATCCCATTCGCTCCTGACTTATTACAGCCGGTGCTATCCGCCAAATTCTATTGGCCAAGATTTTTGTAAGAATCTTGATGTCCTGATTCATTAATGCTATAGGCCTATAGTTACGTGGTAAATCCCTAGGTTTATCTGGTTTGGGGATTAATGTAATGTACGCCTGATATGGGGGGGGGGTGTGACACTCCCTCCTGCATTATATTATTAAAGAATTCTTGAAGCATAGGCAATAGAATGTGTATATAAGTCTGATAAAACTTTGCCGTGAGATCATCCAGCCCCGACGTTTTGCCCACCGGTAAAGACCTGACTACCTCCACAATCTCTGCTGTGCCAATAGGAGCCGCTAATTCACTAACTTGAATGGGGACGAGTGCAGGTAAAGATACTCCCTCTAAAAAAGCATTAATTTCTTTCTCTCCCACCGTATTCCCAATCTGATATAAGTTTTTAAAATACAGTGCAAAAGTATCTGCTAGCTCCTGGGGATCCATTATAAGCTTCCCTCCATGCCAGATAGATGTCACCATTCTGCTCACCTCCCATTCCCTAACTCTAGCCACCAGCAAGCATCCATGGACGTCTCCCATCAAGAGATATTTAGCTTTAATCTTTTCTAGCCAGAAGTCTACCTTGCCATAAACAATATCCTCTAGTTCCTGTCTTAGGCTTTTTAGTTCCCCATCAATTTCCTCTGTAGACCCCTCAAGTGGAGCCAATGAATTGATGGCCCCTAAGATAAATTCCTCTTTTGCCCTCCTCTGCTTATTTTTCTGAGCTGCCAGCTCCTGAGCCACTCCCACAAATAGCACCTTGCAAGTTGGCCATGCCAACTTCCTATCGAGCAGCATAGGTAATTGTTGCTGTATAATTTCTAGCAGGGCTCCCTCAAGCTTACCCCTGGTTGCCGTTTCTGTCAATAGGGAGTCACTCAGTCTCCATCGGGGTGGTCTAGGCAGGCCTAATTTCGGTTCCCAAACTAATTTGATCGGAGAGTGATCAGAAAAAGTTCTGCCCTCCGTTGTCAATCCTGTAATTCCCATAAGTACTTCCCTATTAACTAAAAAGAAATCAGTACGGGATTGGGTCTTATGTGCCGCCGAGTAGAATGTCATAGTATTACCCCCCATAGAGTGGGTCCGTATCGGATCCACCAAAGCCGCAACCTCTAGCAGTTTGTTTAAAGCAATTTGAGCCTTCGTTAATGGTCCTCTGGTAGGCGGGATCCTATCTCCTACATTGTCAGCATACACATTCCAATCTTCCGCTAGAATAAGAGAATGCCCAGAAAAAATGGCTATATCCCTCTATTGAGGCAAAAAATTCCGGGTTAGGGGGCATCGGTCCATATATAGAAGCCACCGAAATAGCCCTACCATATATTAAGCCCGAAATATAGATCCCTCTACCATCTTCTCTTGTAGTCACCTGCTCCACGCTGAACAAGCAAGTTTTTCTAATTAAAATCGCTAGTCCTCCTGAGGCCCTTTCCTTGTCTATCCCATAGACCTGCCCCACACAGAGTCGCTGAAGGCTATTCAGCTCCTCCATCAATAAATGTGTCTCCTGCAGAGCAGCAATATGGACCCTCATTTGAACCAGAAGTCTCATAATTACCATTCTTTTATGTCTACCCCTGAGTCCTTTAACATTCCACGAGATTACTCTAACACTCGTCATAAGCCGTGCCAAAAACTTATACTGGGACTGTTGACCCTTGGAACCTTGTCCGAGCCTGCCTTCTTTGCTCCTATCGTGGTGGACTCTCTCTCTCTTTCCAGATCCCCAACCCCTGTCCCTTTCCCTCCTGCCCCCGATCCCTAGATCGCCCGCCTTCCATTTCTCAGATCATCGATGAACTCCTTCTTATGCTACTCCCCTGCCCCTCCATAACCTCAACCAACTCCGGGGTCAATTCTTAAACCCAGAGAAGATCTTACCCTAATGATTACATTATTTCCCTCCATCTCCCTTTTCCGGTCCCTTCAGTCTATCTAGCTTTCCACTCTATCCCTACTGAAAACCTCATTATGTTATTCAGCAATAGTCTCCTTGTCGTAGCCAGGAGATATTAGTTAATATTATTCCGGGTTCCCATTAGTGGGTAACAGCAGAAATTGACCCCCCTTCCCGGTCATAAACCCCAATTTTATAATCTCTCCCTGTTCCCGTCCAGGTACCCCGGAGTCCTGCCCCCCCCAGGGCATTCCTTTGGCCCTTATATACCCACTCAGTACAATAATCTTAACGTTAAGCCATCTCCTAGCATGCTCTCAGTCTCTTCACGAGGGCTAAGATTCCTTCTAAGATGTTATTAGCCAAAGTCTATTACTTATATTTTAGCCAACGCCCTCGCCATCTCCCCTTTCTTTTCTCCTAAGCCGTTTGGGTGATAGGGAGCAAGGCAATCTCAGAGAACCCCGGGCAGGGAAACCAGATAAGAAAAAATTGCTCCTGTTGAACACACCCTCCTGATACTCTGAGAATGGGAAGTGGTCATCGCCTTTCTGAGTTCCCTTCTTTTATAACATCCATACCCACTCCCTACCACTGGCCAGGTATTCACCAGGCCCCCATATATAGCCCCTTTCAGCTCTTGACTTTTCCCATATCTCTCTATACTTTGCCCCCCTCTACATATTTCATTTCAGAGCCCTCTCTCTTTGTCCATTCCTCCCTCTCACTCCATCCACTATGTAGGGCTCCCATATCCCATTTCAAATATTTGGGATCCCCAGTCTCCATCTTATTCCAACACCTTGCCCCCCGCTACTTTTACTCTTCTTTTCAGCTTTTCTTCATCCCCAACCCTATTTTAAACTCTTTCAGACTTTCTTCCCCACGGTAAACTCTTTTAAGCCCATATGTATCGAGGAAGCTCTTTCTCCCCCACTTCAATACCCTTCAGTTAAATCGTCTAAATAAGGATTAGATTCGCCAAATTAAATATAACAAACTTTAGTGTCCCAATAATCCCAGCCCAGTCATTCCCATAACTCTCCATTGCCTCTAAAACAGCTCAGCTCGGCGCTCTAAATAGGTCGAGGAGCTCCACTCGTAGCCCTTCTAGTGCATCCTTTGCAGTAAGGAAACGCTTCTCCCCTGCTTGAAGTCGCACCACTAACGTGGCAGGATACTGTAGCCGAAACTTAATTCCAGCCAGATATAATTTCTTTTTAATTTTCAAGTATTCTTTCTGTTTTCCTCTCACTGCAGGTGTTTGATCCTGGAATAACCACAGGGTGGCACCATTCCACTGCATTGATTTCTTTTGCCTTGCTGCAGACAGGACATACATTTTTTCTTTGTAATTAAGAAAGCGCATAATGATTACTCGAGGTCTTGCTCCCGGTGGTGGTACCTCTCTCAGAGCTCTGTGCACTCTCTCTAAGTTGTAGGCTTCCCCAGATGGAGTGGGGCCAAACAATTTGAGCAGCATATCTTATACATAAGAAACACAGTCTGTCCCTTCGGCCCTCTCAGGCAACCCTGCCAGGATCAAGTTATTCCTTTGGCTTCTTGATTCTTGGTCTTCCAGTCTCTCTTCCAGTTTCTTGACTTGCCTTCTGACCACCACCAGCTCCTGTTCCACTGCAGACATTTTTCTTTCCTGAGATGTGATCTGAACTTCCGCATCGCCCATTCTCTGAGCAAGCGATTGCAGCACTGGTTTAACCGTTGCAAAATCCACTACCAGCCCCTGCAGAAATTGCTTTATTTCCTGAATGTCTTCATTATTCGAATTAGCTCCCCTTTCTTTTCCTGCCACCTCCTCCTGTTCACTAGGGGTGGGGGATTGGGGTTTTGGCTGTTTGGAGGCAGGCAATCTCCCCGCAAGAGGCTCCACCACCTCGGATTCCATTTCAAGTTATTAGCGCGGCCTAGTATTACCACCGATTGTTTACCACATACACTGACGCTGGCCCGCTGAATCACCACCTCTTCGATTCACCACGCCACAGATCTGGCCCCGGGCACCTCACCAGTCCAATACAGCTCTTTTAATGCAGCTCCAGTTGTTCCCGAAGGTTTTAAAGCTTTTTTTAAGAAGCATTGGGCCTCGGAGCAGCACAGAAGACATCTTCCTAGACTTAGCTCATCACGTGATCCCCAGCACTCCCCATTCTTCACTTACTCATTTCCTCACCCTGCCCACCTTACTCTGTACTCCGCTGGCAAGGTACTATTGTATGTAACCCTATACCAGGTAGGTATTAGCCCTAGGGTCCCACCACGCCATGCCCATGTTCCCCGTAAGCGGGAACACATCAAACTTTTAAAACTACTCTTAGGATCATGCAGGAAGCTTCTGCTTCTCCTACTACTGTGCTCAGGTAATGTTGAGTTGAATCCGGGACCACCTGTATCTATTCAATCTCCAACAGACTTATCTAGCATTAAAGGGTTAAGCTTTATGTATGTGAACATGTGCAGCTTGTTAAAAAAATAACCTCTATCCAGGCTTGGATATGTCACACTGCCCCTGACATTTTGGTTGTCACCGAGTCCCGGCTCCACCCGGTGACCAACAATAATGAAATAAATCTCCCCTCTTACTCTCTGTTTCGAGCTGATAGGAAATCCAGAGGTGGTGGGGTGGCTATTTATGTCAGTGACAAATTTGCGGTCTCCATCATCGACTCAGCCTCGGTCCCTCATTAGTTTGAAAGTCTTACTCTGCAGGTCGAGATTTCATCTGGATTATCACTTTGTGTATCAGGCTGTTATAGGTCCCCTTCCACCAGGTTGCAGCTTCTAGATCATTTAAGTCTCATCCGGGAACACAGGTCATCTGGGGTTATATTACTAGGGGACCTTACTCTAAACTGGTTGTCCAGTGCATCCTCTCCCCTTAAAACACTCTGCGATTCTCTCGGGCTGACACAACTCATCAGAGAACCCACACGCCCTAATAAATCAAACCCCTCTAACAGTTCCTTGCTGGATATTATCCTTGTCAGCAAACCTTACTTATTCACCCATGCTGATGTCTTCTTCTCAGATTTTAGTGACCACTGCTTCATCGCCTGTGTGAGGTCCAATCATAATCCCCCAGGTGCATCAAAATTCTCCTTCAAAAGATGCCTCCAGTATTTTGATCCCTGTGTATATGTCACAGAGCTATCTCATTCTGTGTACTGGTCTGACTTTTACTCAGCAAATTCAGTGTCCACTGCCTACTACTTTTTCCAAGGCAATGTATTAGGCGTTATTAACAGGCACGCACCCCTTGTGAAAACTCGTGTTAGGAATAAGCCTTGCCGGTGGTTCACCACTGAGCTGAAGGAAGCTATGCACAGCAGAGATTTGCTGTGGAAAAAAGCTCATAAATCCAAACTTTCGAATGACTGGAACCTCTTTAGGAGGGTGAGGAACTTCTGCACCAAAATGGTTAGAGAAGCAAAGGTTAAGTTTTACCACACTCAATTCGATCTATCAGCTAAATGCCCCTCAAAATTCTGGCAATTAATTAAAGACATTGAAGGCCATCCCTCCGGTGTCACATTGCCATCAAATATATTGACTGATGCCAATATACTCACCGACAAACCCATTAATTCTTGATGCCTTCAACAATCACTTTGCCATTGCAGGGCTCGCCTTCGATACTTCCCCAGCCAGTTCGCTCTGATCACAGTTGGGTTTAAATAACCAAGGTATCTCCTTCCCAAATGCATCCTTTGCATTTCAACCCACAACCCTGAAAGAAGTTGAGGGCCTCCTGCTCCAGCAGGATGTTAGGAAAAGTGCTGGAGCTGACCTCATCGAGCCTTACCTCCTAAGGTTAGGCTATCATGTCCTCGCAGTGCCTATCACACACTTGTTTAACTTATCCCTCTCACAGGGTGACCTTCCCACCACCTGGAAAATAGCACTTGTTATCCCCTTGTTTAAACTGGGAGATCCCAGTGACCTGAGCAATTATAAGCCAATCTCCATCCTACCAACTCTGTTTAAGTTACTGGAAAAAATTGTGAACACCCAGCTTAGAGACTACCTGGAATCGGCAAATTTGCTCAGTCCACTACAGTCAGGCTTTAGGGCGAAACGTAGCACAATCTCGGCCCAGGCTAAAGTTACAAATGACTGGCAATGTGAGTTGGACAGCAAGAACTTTGTCCGTGCAGTGTTCCTGGACCTAACTAAGGCCTTCGATACTGTTGATCACGACCTGCTCCTCGTGGCCCTCTGACATATTGGGTTGGATTCTTTATCTATCACTTGGTTCGAGAATTACCTCGCAGGCCGTTATCAGCAGGTAAAAGCTGAAGGTGAAGTTTCACCTCTAAAACCTCTCCTGAGGGGTGTACTGCAAGGTTCCATTTTGGGTCCATTGCTATTCATTAGCTACATAAACAGGATAGAAGCCTCCATAAAGAAAGCCCAAATACATCTCTTATCGGATGACACCGTGCTTTATGCTAGTGGTTCCTCTCCAGACTTGGCATGTACAGCTCACCAGAATAATTTTAACTTGCTGAAGCACCAGCTCTTAAACCAAAAATTGTTTTTGAATGCTAAGAAAACTAAAGCTATGTTCTTCTCACCCTATCCCAACCTACCTAATCCAGCCTTGGCTGGGACTCTCCCACTGCCCTGGGTGAATGGTTGGAGTATGTAAATCAATTCAAATACTTGGGTGTATGGCTTGACTACAGACTCTCCTTCGTAGTACATATAGAAGAACTGACAAAGAAGCTTCATCAAAGGCTTGGCCTTCTCTTTAGGATAAAAAATCTTCTTCCCTCTGATGCAAAGACAAGACTAGTCCAAACTACCTTCCTACCCCTGCTAGACTATGTGGATTTCCTCTATAGCCAAGGCCCAGTCAGCACACTCTCTAAGCTTTATACTCTCTATCATAGAGCCCTAAGGTTTATATCAGATCTTCCATACTCCACCCACCACTGTTTGTTGTATTCCGCTGTAGGTTGGTCTTCTCTTACCCTCAGATGTCACAGAAATGCCGCTATCTGGACATACAAAGCTATTGTCAACAAACTGCCTGACTACATCTCTGTCTATTTACCACTTTTCACTCTAAGCAGATATGCTCTGAGAAGTGCCTCCTATATTACCTTAAAGGTAACAAAGGCTAGATCCCGCTTTGGCTGGGCTTCCATTAGCCATGCGCTTCCCAAGCTATGGAACAACCTGCAAAAACCCCTGAAATTAAAGCATAAAGTCAGCATCACAGCCTTTAAAATACTTTATTTATAGCACAATACAGAATCCTGTGCTTGCTACTCTTGATCAAATGACTCCCCCTCTTAGTGTGTCCCCAGATCACTCTTGTCTTGGCCCATTCCTGGATTCTGATCCCAGTTTCTGCATGGTTATCTCCCTCCCTCCCCTCCTTCCTCCCCTTCTCTCTATCTCTTCACCCCCCGATCTGTTGACCCTGAACTCTGTCTCTGCCTGGCCCTCTCCCTTCCCCTCCATCATTTCTTCTCTCCTCTTTGTCTTTTACCCACCGCTCTGTTCCTTATATTGTACCCACTCTCCCTTTCATCCTGCCCCCCCATCTAGTTCCCCTCATCTGGTTCTTCATTTCTGCACTCCTGG
Source organism: Neoceratodus forsteri (assembly GCA_016271365.2). Taxonomy (NCBI): domain Eukaryota; kingdom Metazoa; phylum Chordata; order Ceratodontiformes; family Ceratodontidae; genus Neoceratodus; species Neoceratodus forsteri. The sequence continues at coordinate 1,610,225,093 of CM057450.1, read as the reverse complement.
TTCACATTCCCTCTCCTTAGGCCTCCGACCTTTATGCACTCCATCTCTTCTCTACTCCTCTGCCCCAATTCCATCCCCCCCCACCTGTGCCTAAGGGCCCAGTCGATCCACTACGGTGCTCCAGGGCCCAGTCAATTAGTCTTGGTGCTCCAGGGTCCCAGTCGAGTTGACATGGCCCTTGTCACCCCATCTTCTCACAGCTGCTGACCTAATCTGTATTACTGTTACTAGCTCAGTTTATTATGTGCAAAATATTGTGCTACTTTTCCTGTATTTCCTTGCAATTTATTATCCATGCATGTTGTTGATCAAGTCTGTGTATTCTATTTTTGTGTATTACCCTGTTATTTTGTATTTGTGCCCTCCCAGGTCCACCTTGAAAAGGAGCTTGCTCAATGGTGTCCGCCTGGTTAAATAAAGATTTTGATTGATTTATTGATTGAAAAGTCTGCTGGAGACTCTCTTGAGGCAAGACAAGGCAATTTTATTTCTAGAGCACCCTTTCCCAAAGGCTCAGGCCACTTCACAGTCACAATAAACAGCAAAAAAATTCTGCAGCATAAATAAAACAACTAAAACATAACATATGGTTGCATTTCTCAAGCTGTTTAAAACAGTTTAAAAACAAACTGGGTGGCAGGTGGATTTTGGGGGAGATCCACCTGCCACTCATTTTCCTGACTCACTTCTCTCCTTACTTCTCTACTCTGCTTCACTCCTTTAAAATGGTGCCAGGCTCCCCATTTTATAATATAGCTATGGTCACATGGCATGGAGTTGGCGCTTGCTGAGATGTTAACCCTTAGTAACTAAATGGAACTTGGATAACAGATGGCACAGTGTACTCTGATGTTAGGGGGCTATATACAAAAGCATTCACAGTGCTTATATTGCAATGTGGATGAAGATTTATGCTGACATATCCTCTTGTGGGCCCTGACCCAGTTGCCTGTTTCAAACAACAGATTGTGGCTGCCATCTACAGGTGGCAGAGTTTAGTTTGAGTATGTGTTTAGGCTTCTACAAGGGTGAAATGTTGCCTCCATGCATCATGGGTCACCTTACACTCCTGCACTGGGGAGTGAAAGTGGTCTGTAAGTGTTCAAAGATCTGTATAAGTGTTATTTCTCTAGTATTTTTTTTTAACTCTGTTTATCACCGTGACATGGCATGGGGGATGTACCCCCTCTTCAGCACCCAGACCTCGCACCTGGCATCCCCCCAGGCTGCCCAGACTGGGAGGCCTGCAGCTGGCCCCCTGTGGTGGGGTTGCTTAAGGGGAGGGACCGAGATACAACTGAGGCCTCAGCCAAGGCTTATACTTGGGGTGTCTTTCAGGTGGAGGTCTGGGGGCTTCACTATGCAATCAGCCCAGGAGTTTTCTCATGAGTTTTCCTCAGAGACGTGGATGTGTAATGACGTCAGTGTGGGCTGGGCATGCTCCTGCACTGACCTACAGTTGTCCGTCATTACCTCCTCCCATTGAAGAGTGACCCTGGCTGTTGAAAACCCAGCCTCCACTGGGTGTTGCTGATATATCCTGGAGCAACAATCCTCCCCCCCTGGAGGAGGAGAGCTGTCCATGGGATGCTCACCCTACCTCCCCCCAACCAACCCTGTGACACACCGTGCTCATTCCTGAATGCGGGTTGTCAGCACTGCAGGCAGTAGCGCTACTGCTGTGCTGGCGGACAGGCATATTTCACTAGTGTTTTTGCTATGGTTCAAAATATAGAAAATGGCCATCATTGTTTACATCATATTTATTTCCTTCATTGTATAGTGGGGGATTATGGTACACTTCCTCATTAAGGAAGGTTTGTCAGTGGACAGGGACAAATTAAGATCATTATGACCAGCTTAACAAATGAGGGAACAACTAGCTGGAGAAGTTTGCAGCCACGTTTATCTGTTTCTGCATAAACACAGAAAGAGAAACATAAAAAGAATGGCAGGAAAAGACCCAGCAGCACATCCAGTCTGCCCACCCTGCATAGCTACACTGCAAAGGCCCTACTGGCCATCCCTCTCTATTACTTCCAGGGAGTAATCAGGATTTCAAAAACTGAATGACCAAGCACAAGTACATGCTGTTAAGGGCACATTAGTATCCATGGTCACTTCAGTTAAGGCATATTTGGTCAAAACGTTTGAATCCAAATCAAGGCCTAGGCCTTCAGGATATGGCCTGGTTACTCCCCTGACTTCTGCCTGCTTTCCTCTCACTAAGGCCATGTATCTGTCCCACCTTACCTTGAAAATCCTTGCTGACTTGTCCTTCACCTCCTCCTCAGGCAGTTTCTTCCACTTGACCACCACTCTTTCAATAAAAAAGTGCCTGTGGACATCCTTCTGGAGATCATGCGGGTCATAATGTAAATGCATGTAATGGCGCTTTGACATTATGCCGAATCCTTGACCTGTGCGCCTCCGTGTTGGACCTCCAGAGTTATAATCCTTCATCGGGGGTTCAGGGGTGCAGCCCCTCATAACATGGATGGGGCAGGCCCCACAGAAAGAAAATACCAGTATAGCGTGCAACGCGCTTAAGCTGCACGACATTTTGCCGTGCGCGGTTTTGACCCGTGCCTTCTGGATTCTTCCTCCTGCCTTTTTCATTGAATTCACCCTCACATCTGTGTTTGTGCTTTATGAAAATGTCCTTAAAATCTCCCCTTTTGTTCTCCAGTATGCACATGTTGAGGTATTGCAGCCTCTCCTAATATGCCTTTCCCCCCATGTCCTGGATTATTTTGGTTGCAATACTTTGTACTTCCACCACCTTCTCATAGTCTTTACACAGGTATGCAGTACTCCTGGAGCACTCACACAAGGGATCTGTATAGTGGGAGGATCACCTTCAAGGCTTCAGCTGATGATTCCCCTCCCAAAGCCCCCTAGCATATTTGCTGTGCCCACAGCCTTGTTGAAATATGCTGCGGATATTATAGTCCTGAAGTCTGTCTCCTCTGTAGTGCTTTTCAGTATCAGCCCCCCACTGAGTATGGAGCTCTCAGGTTCTTTTACCTGATGTGCATCACTTTGTGTTTTTTTGTATTGAAGCTCAGTTGCCAGATCTTAGACCATGTAACCAGCATGCCTATATCCTACCTTAGTGCCCTAATCCTCTACTCTTGCACAAATCATAGTGTTGTCTGCAAAGAGGCAAATCTTGCCCTGTATGTGCACTACACATGTTGCATTTGAATATGTGAAAGAGTATCAGGTCCAGGACTAAGTCCTGTGGACCCCACTCATAATCTCTTTAACATCTGAAATCTGCCATTTACCACTGTCTTCTAAGATTCCCCCGCAGTTGTCCATTCAAGCAGCTGTATATTCTTCCACCTCTAGGTCCCTCAATTTTTAACCAGTCTCCTGTGGGGGACTGAGTCAAAGGTCTTACTGAAGTCCAGGTAGAGTATGTCAAATGCCTGTCTTTTTTGGCTGTGTTTTTTTGTATTGAAGCTCAGTTGCCAGATCTTAGACAATGTAACCAGTATGCCTATATCCTACCTTAGTGCCCTAATCCTCTAATCTTGCACAACAGACTGCTCTTCTCTTCCTGGGGAAGACTTTGTCTGCCCCACTACTGACTGCCACCAGGTGGAGGCCTGGTGGCAGTGCAGGCTGGGGCAGCATGTAATAGGGAGGGGATGCCAGTTTGGAGCAGTGCTTGTGTGCCTCTACATGGCAGGCACCACTGCCATTCTGGGTAGGGGGCGGGACACCAGAAAAATGGGAAATGGAGGCTATGTGAGCTAATGAAGCCCTACATGCCTTGCCTTGGCCCGCATCACCAACTGACCACCGGAATCTAGATTGTTTCACCCAAGGGGGGAGGCCCTCCTCTCTCTGGCCCTGCCATGGGAAGAATCCATGTGGGAACTGCTGGTGTTTCAGAGTGATGAGTGCTGGCAGTGGGAGGCAAAGTCAGGGCTGATAGCCCACCTGCAAAGCCACATGCAGGAAAAAAGTTACATGGAAAAAAGTTCACTAGTCTTTCCCTCAGTATGGCCTCAATACTCAGTACAGATATCAAGATGACTGGTCTCCACTGTAGTTGCCAGGCTCATTCTTCCTTCTGCTTTTATGTAGAGGGAATACATCAGCAGTTCTCCACTCACTGGGACCATTTCAGTGTCCTGTCGTAAGCAGTTAAAAATATCTGCAAGCAGAACTGCAATTACAGTGCCTCTGCTGCTTCTTTGAGTATTCTGGGATGTAGCCCATTTGGCCCCATAGATTTGTCTAACCATCAGCCTATTAACCTCTCCAGCATTCTTTTTTTTCAGGATGCATTACTTCCTGTCTCTCTCTCTCTCTCTCTCTCTCTCTCTCTCTCTCTCTCTCTCTCTCTCTCTCGTATGACCCCACCCCACATTCTAGTAGGTCCTTCCTCCTCCCTGGTAAATACCAAAAATATTGCTTCAGTATCTCAACTTCACTGCAATCCCCTTCCTCCCAACTGTTCTTTTTTTAACCTCACTATACCCTCCCTGACTTTGCAATTCTCCTGAATATACCAGAAGAATGCCTTGTCCCTTAGCTTCACTCCCTTTGCCTTTCTGAACTTTATCTCAGCCTTAGCGTTCTGGTTCATCCTACTTGCCTCTGTTGCTGTTAGATAATCATCCCTATCTTCCTTCCTCTGGCTACCTGTACACTTCTTGAATGTCCTTTTTGTTCTCACTGCTTCTTTCACATACGATGAGAACTACAGGGGGTCTCTTGCTTTCTTCCCCTTACTAACCCTCTGAATACAACATTTCACAGTCTCTAGCACACCTAATACAATACCTTCCATTTTATATGAACCCATTCTATCCTCGCTATTACCATTATGTTTTCACCTAGTAGCCTTCACATCCTTTTGAAGTTTGCTTTTCTTAAGTCCCATACCTTTACTGCACTGTTCCCCTTGTTGGCATCCAGCTGGACCTCAAATCACACAGTCGTGTGGTCACTTTACCCTGGTGGTTCTTTGACTGCTGTGTTCTGGAGCCGCTCACTGTTTGTGAACACCAGGTCCACCAGTGCCGCCTCTCTTGTAGGGGCCCTGGACCAGCTGCGCAATGAACAGTTTTTGGAACACTTCTAACAGGAGTTGGTTCCTTGTAGTTGCTATAAGCAGGACCTTCCAGCCCACATTAGGCATGTTGAAGTCCCCTACTGTTACTACTTCCCCTGACCCACGTGCCCTCATCAGAATTTCCCTTAGTTCCTAGTCTGCCAGCTGGTCTTGGCTTGGTAGCCTGTAAACCATACCAACCCTAATTTGTTTTCTCTTCCCTGCTGCTACTAGTACCATCTGAGTCTTTGAATCTCCAGAGCCACCCAGATTATTTGCCTGTGTGACTTCAATGCCTTGCCTCAAATAGCATGCTACGCCACACCTTTGCCCTTCACCATGTCTTTCCTAAACAATGTATACTCTGGTATGGATATATTCCAGTCATGGTTTTTGTTAACCCCTGTTTCTATTACAGGTCCAGACTACCCTCTGCTACCAGTGTCTGAAGTTATGGCATTTTTTTGCCCTGACTTCTTGCTATGGTACAAAGCAATTTCTAGCTAGGCCCAATCTTCTCCCTTTTCTTCCCTCCAGACTTCACCAAGTTCGAATAACCATTTGGTGGGAGGAGGCCCACAGAGCCCTCCTGGGTTTCACCCATGTTAGTGTTCCTAACCAAGCCTCCCTCCTACCTAGTTTAAACTATCTGTTATGTACTTAGCTACTTAGCCCACCTAGCACCCAGCCTCCTGTTGCCCTCCTCATTAGGGTGCAGGTCATTCCTTTTGTGCAGCCTCTATCTCCTCCGTGTTGAGCCACAGTTCCTAAGAAACTATATCACTCTTTCCTGAACCATCATTTTGCCACATATTAAACTAAAACACATGAAACTATTCCCTCTCATTCAGGCATGGCCATGGGTAGTACCTCTGAGAAAGTTGCCACCCCTACTCTTTTCTTTGCTACCTTCCCTAGGACATAGAAGTCTGCGTTCACCTCATCCACGCTCATGCTGCTCAGATCATTCATGGCTACATGTAGTATCAGATCCTGCCTTATCTCCCCCTCCTCTCCCTTGAGTTCCTTCACCCTAGCTATGAGTCTGTCCACTGTCGCTCCTGGGAAGCAGTATACCACCTTTTCACCAACAGGTGTTATACTCACCTCACTCCCAGTACACCTCATTATTGGGTCCTCTACTAAGAGTTTCTTTCTCTTGCCCCCTTTGGTGCTGCTTTCCTTCTTTGGTACATCCTCAGACAATTCCTGCCTATTGGGTGTGTTGGCCCCATTCTCCCTTGGCACTGTCTTCTGACATACTATAGTGTTTCATAGGCTGAATCTGTTGCTCATGCACAACCCTTGTCCATAAGCTTTACCTTCTTACACACACTCTTTCTCTTCCTCCCCACATCCACTGCTAAGTCTTAAGGTCTGGTCTGAATGGGCCTCTGTGGTAGCTGTTACAGTGGCTCCCTGCATGTCCCGGTGGTTGCAACTCTCAAGTAGCATATCTTAGTCCTTGTAGCTTGCAATTCCACCCTCATGACCTGGAACCTCCTACAGTTAACTGGCTGAACTCCCAGAGCACCCTCTGGATTATGACTGTCCCTTACCCCCTGCAATCCCCCCACATCCCTCCATAGTGCCCCCCTCATTGTTATGTGTTGTTAGGTGGATTAGATCAGGTTACTCTGTCAGTTGCTCTGAACACATTCCCCCATTACATAGTCCTTACCAGTAATGCCCTTGTGACAGTACCCTAGAAAAGATGGCTCTAGAATGCTATACTTTTGTTGACATTTGGTTTAACTTCCTTACCTCTCACCAACAGTAACTTTTTCTATAGGCAGTTGTTCTTACTGTAGATGCTGTTGTCCTTTCATCTTTGTGTAGCCTTGTATTCACTCTGCACAGTGCCCCTCAATCTTTCATTCAACCTTCTGCTGGAGATTTCATGCTCCTGTCCTATCTATTCCCTCTTGGCTCTTACCTCCTTTGCTTCCTGCAACTAGGATCCCCTGTGGTCCTGTGATCTTCATGCAATTGTCCTACAAATATTCCTTGTCAGATGCCACACTCCTGCTCTTGGGCACTCACATGATGGAACACTCATGGTAGAATGCTAGCCCCTGCCTTTCTTTGTAGCAAAAGCCACAAATCCTTCTGCCTCCTGATTGATGTGTGTGGTCACGTAACTCAACTGCCACCTCCCAACCTGCTGGCAACTTGCTGGTCGGGATGCTGCCCACTGACCTGAGAAGGAACTTGTGAATACACATGAAAATGAAGGCATAGATTAAACATAGCTCCAGTCACACACATTTCAAAGATGCTAGCACTCACTATACAGCATAAAACATTAAGAATTTATAGTTTCTCGGGTTTTATTTCACAATCCTCACTTTCTTCTGCCTTTAAGTTGGTCTCTGTGGTCACGAGACCCAACCTCCTCTTTTCAATTTGCCACTGATTTCCTGGTTAATACACTGCCCTTTAACCTGTGGAGGAACCTGGAGACACACCCTAAATGCGGGCAGTTATTAAACAAGTGTTTGTCGATGCTAAATGTATGCTTGCTTGTATTTGCTATGTGGATGTTTGGCATAGATAGTGCAGAGAAGATAATTAACTGATTAATAACAAGAGTTATAATAGTAAAATTGTTATGACTGGGAAATGAAGAGGTTCGCACATAACATTGTAATTTTCTTAGACTTAGATTAGATTGGGCAGGATTTGAAAAAAACGAGACACGTCATGTTTATGACATAGGATACAAAAATGGCTGTGTTGAAAATCTTGGGTCACAGACTGGTAAAGCAACAAAGGCAGGGCTAAACATTGAAGAATTTCAATGTTTCTTTATACCATTATAATTTTTTGAGATTTTGACACCAAATTTGCAATATAGTCTTATTATGAAATACTGAGGTAGCTGAGGGAGGAGTTAGCAGACCATTAACTGGCCTGTTCAATAGAGCATTAGAGACAGGGGTGGTTCCAGAGGTAGGCCCCCAGGATGGCGACACTATTACAGTGAAAACATCAATGCCGACATCATCAACGTTTTCACCATAATAGTTTGCCCGAGACTCCAGCACTCTCTGTCCTGGTCCTGCACCCCTCGATCCAACTGTGACTTGGGTTAGAATACTTTAGATGGCGGTGCAGCTGGCGAAGACCCGCATGGGGGGTTCAGAGGCCAAAGCCCCCCATTGAAAAAACAACCGTAGTATCCAGTCAGATTTATGACAACTGCTAGTTGCGGTCGACATAAATTTGTTGCTGTGATGGCGGTCGTCAACTTAGTTGTCAAACTGGCATCATAGAGTCAGTTCTAGATGACTGGAAGGGAGCGGACATATTCCCTCTTCATAAGGGAGGAAGCAAGGAAAAGGCAAGTAACTACAGGCCAGTCAGTCTGACATCAGTCGTGGGGAAGTTGATGGACAAATTACTGAAAGAAAGAATTATCAAGAACCTTGATTTAAATGACCTGAAGGATCACAGACAACACAGTTTTACAGAAGGGAGGTCATGTTAAATGAACTTAACTGAATTCTTTAACTGGTGACCAGAGTGATAGATCAGGGTGGGGCAGTGGATGTGTTGTACCTAGACTTCAGTCAAGCATTTGACACCGTGCCATGCAGAAGGTGTCTGCACAAAACGAGCCCTTGGGGTGGGACCAAAGGTGGAGAGATGGGTGAAAAATTGGATGGAGGGAAGAAGGCAAAGGGTGATCATTAATGGAGTTCCATCAGGGGAGAAAAGGGTGTCTAGTGGGGTACCACAGGGGTTGGTACTGGGTCTGATCCTGTTCAATATTTTCATAAAGGACGTTGCAGAAGGGCTTTGTGGGGAAGGTCTGTCTATTTGCGGATGATGCAAAGCTCTGCAGCACAGTAGACACTGCCGATGGGGGTAGACAAAATGAAAAGGGATTTTCACAAACTAGAGGAGTGGTCAAAATGGTGGTAGTTGAGCTTTAATGCCAAAAAATGCAATGTTATGCACATAGGGAGTAGAAATCTAAAAGCAGCATACAGGATGGGTGGTCAGATACTGGAAGCAATAGAGCAGGAGAGGGACCTTGGTATAATCATATCTAACAATCTCAAGGTGGTTAAGCAATGTGAGAGGGCAGTAACAAGGGCCAGTAGAATGCTGGGATGCATAGGCAGGGATATTACGAGCAGAAGAAGGGAGATGGTGATGCCCTTGTACAAACAGATGGTGAGGCCACATCTAGAATACGGTGTCCAGTTCTGGAGATCATACCTCAAGAGGGACCTGGAGAGAGTGGACAGAGTCCAGTGGAGGGCAATGAAAATGGTATGATGACATTTAACATATGAGGAGAGGCTGTAAGACCTCAACATGTATACTCTGGAGCAAAGGAGGGAAAGGGGGGCCATGATAGAGACCTTTAAGTACCAAAAAGGTATAAACAAGATCCCGGATAACAGAATATTCTAGAATAAGAGGCTATCAAGGACAAGGGTTTCATGACATAAGCTAGAAGGGGGAAGATTCAAGGGAAACATTAGGAAACACTACTTCACAGAAAGGGTAGTGGGTGGGTGGAATAAACTCCCTGAGAAAGTGGTGGGGGCTGAAACAGTGATGGATTCAAGGTTGCTTTGGATAGGTACGTGGGAATTCTGGAGAGGGGTTGGGGAAATTACCCAGATCATCTAGGGTCCTTGGGTAACAAGCTAAGGAAACAAGCCCCTTCCAGCACTCCCTTCCTCTCTGTGACCTCTACCCAAACTACTCCTATTTGTATTCTTTGTATTATTTTGCAACTGTATGTTAAATCTGTTTTATCCTCCCTAATATTGCACTTGCTTTATTGAATATTGCACTTGCTCCACTGTGAACTACTGTATTGTCCAGTCTCTGACATGGAACCTTTGTAAAAGAGCCTCGGCTCAAAGGTACTTGTAATCCTAGATTCAATAAATAAATAAGAACACTTGGGCAGACTTGGGGGGCCTGCAGGTCATTATCTGCCAACAATTTCTTTGTTTCTGTGTGTCTATATCCCCACTTTACAGAAAAGACAAGTGGAATTTTTTTAAATCCTATATGAAAGCTGATTTTGCAGAGCAACTATGAAAACATGTTTCAGAGGGGATTTGAAAAATTACCCATGCCATGTTCATGAGGTGAGGTAAATAAACAAGCATTTGTCAATGCTGAATGCTTGCTTACTGGTATTAGCATCGGGAATGCAAGAGTTAGACAGATGCAGAATAGGAATGGCAGTGAAGTATTGAACTTCACGTCAACTCCATCTCCACCCTGCAGAGAGGGACAGGCATTGGGGTATGTGTTTGGGACGGCGCCCATAACATTCATGCCATTTCACCTCACCCTATCCTGCAGACACTGACAAGTGTTGAGATGTGCCTTGGGGTGTTTGACTTTACAGTCACTCCATTCCAGAAGGACATATGCTGAAATGGGTGCAGTATAGGAGAATGGGGTGAACTCTGGGGCCGAAGAGTCCAAGGCACACTCCGATGCCTGTCACTGGCTGCAGGGTGAGAGTGTTAGGTGGAAATGGCATGAGCATTACAGTCAGCAATCCAAAGTCACACCCCTGATGCCTGTCAGTTCAGATAGAGTGGGACATTATGGTTAGAAACCCTAATGCCCCGAGCGTTTGTTGGTATGTGCACTACAAATTTTCAACATGGCCTTTTTGTGACACACACCTCATGAAAGCATTTGGGGCCTCTTCTCATGAACAGTGGCACTGTGATTTTGTTAATGTGTCCTGAACTTTGAGTTCCCACAGCGACCGTGTCATTCTGGGCCATATGTATGAAAACACAAATCAGGCAGGATGTGAAGAATGACAGTTGTACCACTCACAGAGAGGTATGAAGAGATGGCTATGTTGAAAATCTGTTGTAAAAATATAAAAAATGCTCAAACTTCCAAGCATACATGGAAACTACACAATGCATGTGCGTAACACAGTCATTTAGTGGAATTATTTCATCAAATTTTCAACATAGGCATTTTGTGACCTCTGCTCATGAACACTGTCGCTATAATTTTCTTAATCTGTCCCGAATATTAATTTCCCACAGTGACTGATGTGTAAATGCATATTTCGGGCAGGATATGAAAAATGACAGCTGTACTGTTCATAAGGAGGTGTGAAAAAATACCAATGTCAAAAATCTAGAGTGAAAATATTACAAATGCGCAACATTACGAGGGTGCATGGAAACTGCACAACGTACGCTCGTAACACAGTGATTTCATGGACTTTTGTCACTAAATTTTCAACATAGGCATTTAACACCTCTGCTCATGAACAGTGTCACTGTGATTTTCTTTATCTGTCCTGAGCACTGACTTCCCACAGTGACTGTGCCATTCTGCACCAGATGTGCGAAAACACTGTTCAGGCAGGATGTGAAAAATGACAGCTGTACAGTTCATAAGGAGGTGTGAAAAAATGCCAGTGTTGAAAATCTGGAGTGAAAAGACTACAAATTTGCGAAGTTATGAGGGTGCATGGAAACTGCACAACGCAAGCCCATAACACAGTCATTTTATGGACGTTTGTCACCAGATTTTCAACATAGGCATTTTAGGACCTCTGCTCATGAACAGAGTCACTGTGATTTTCTTAATCTGTCCCAAACACTTATTTCCCACAGAGACTGCACTATTCTGCGCTGTAAGTGTGAAAACACGTTTCAACCAGGATATGAAAAATGACAGCTATACTGTTCATAAGGAGGTGTGGAAAAATGCCAATGTTCAAAATCTGGAATGAAAATATTACAAATTCACAAAGTTACGAGGGAGCGTGGAACCTGCACTACACACGCTCATGAAACAGTCATTTTTCGGATTTTTTTCACTAAATTTGCAACATAGGATTTTTGAGAGCTGACCTCATGAACAGTGGCGCTGTCATTTCATTACTTGGTCCCAAAAGGTTATTCCATGCAGTGACCACAAAATCACCTTTCGGGACAGAATAATGCCATGACAGTGACTGTATTCATGAGGAGGGGTCCCAATAACCCCATGTTGAAAATTTGGTGGCAAAAGTCCAAAAATGGCCAAGATATCCACATAAGTTGAAAAAACCCTATTTATGCCATTATAAAGCTTACTGGCATTTCTTCAATCGCAGTCAGCTTTGAAGAGTGCAGACGTTTTCGGTCCACCAAAGATCGTCGTGCCGGGCTTAGAGGTAAGTATGAGGTGAGGGGGGTGTGGGGAGGTGAGGTGCGCAGAGGGTGGGTGCGGGTTATGGGAGAGGGGTATGACAGACCATGAGGGACCATTTTCTTTATTTCAGGGACAAAAATAATAAAAAGGGCATCGCAAGAAGGGTTTTTTTTTTCAGGCTTCATTTGTGCACACTGGGGTGGGCTCCCAGTGTGTCGTCTGCATTTTAGGGAAGGGTGGGACTTAAGCCAATCGGGATTGGGCCCCCCATTGGCAAATAAAGACTGTTTGGGGGGCATGATGCTGAGGGGGATTGGGCACCCCTTCAGCACACAACAAATGGGGGGGACATTATGCCGATGGGGAGTGGGCTCCCCCATCGGCAAATGAATTGGGTCATTGGCATTCTGACAGGGGCATTGGGCACCCCCATTGGCTTACATAGGACTGTGAGGTGGTGACATAGCTGCCGCCATGTTCACAGAAGTGTTACACCAGGCAAGGTACCACCCTGCAATGTCGGGTCTCTCCCTCATTGCAGCAGAATTGCTGAGGCTGCAATGATGAGGCGGCCCCTCATTGCAGCAGCCAAACCATTTCAAGTTGGTGACTCTTCTGCAGAACCAATGTCATTAGGACACTGGGACTGCATTTAGTGCACACTGCCAAGGCCACAAATGCAGTGCTGGCATTGGTCGCCACACTGCCGCACCTCCACAACCTGCTTCTCTCCTAAGCTGCCCCATAATGTTTCTTTGCGCATGCATGTAATCAAACATAAAATGGCTATGTTGAAAATGTGGGGTGAAAATTTGGAGAAATAGTAAAATTATGAGTAAGCATGGAAGAACATCAATGTTGCTTCACAACTTTATTTTTTGAGATTTTGACCTTGCATGTTTAATATAGTCTTTACTACCCTACCTTATGGTTAAAACAGGTGAAATTTGTAAAATCCCACTGGAAACATGATTTTGTAGAGTAACTGGAAAAAAACTTTTTTGGGGAGGATTTGAAAATCTCACCTACCACATTCCATGAGGCAAGGTTATAAAAGGCTATGTTGACAATTTGAGGTAAAATATATTAAGAAATGACAAATATGTATGAGTGAAAGTTCAAAACCATTAAATGAATATACCTTGTTTTCAGTCACTTCCTGGCTGAGCTCAGAAGGAGCAGGACATTTGAAAAGAAACAGCACTGTGCCAAATTAGTAAGTGTGGGGTGTGGGGGTGGAGAGGTGGTTGATGCTCAGAAGGGGTTGGGCTGGGGATGGGGGGGGCAGAGGTCGTCACTGGATAATGTTTTTCATTTGCAGGTTTACCAGTGGGGCACAGGGGAAGGATTGGGAGGTGGGAGAGGCACTTGGCAGTGGGAAGGTAGTTTCTTTTCATGGACAAGCCATTGAGAAGGATTGGGAAGTAGGCAGGATATCTGGCAGTGAAAGAGCACTTTTATTTTACACATGGGACACAGGGAAGGATCAAGAGGTGGAAAGAATACCTGGCAGTGGGAGGGTATTTTCATGGATGGGCATGGAAATGAATCGGGAGGTAGGTGGGATACTTGGCAGTAGCAAGGTAGTTTCTTTTCATTGATGGGGCACAGGGACTGATCGGGGGTAGGCAGAATACTTGGCAGTGGGAGGGTATTTTATTTCATGAATTGGGCATGGAAAGTGATCGAGAGGTAGGTGGGATGCTTGGTGGTGGGAGAGTATTTACTCTTTTCACAGATGGTATATGGGTAGTATCGGGAGGTAGGCGGGATACTTAAAAGTAGGAGGGTATTTTCTTTTCATGGATAGGGCATGGGGAAGGATCAGGAGGTGGGTGGAAAACTTGGCAGTGGGAAGGTATTTTATTTCATAGATTAGGCATGGAAAGGGATCAGGAGGTAGGTGGGATACTTGTCAGTGGGAGGGTATTTTCTCTTTCCACAGATGGGGCATGGGGAGGAACAGGAAGGGGTCATGACACTTGGTAGTGGGAGGGTATTTTCTTTTCATGGACAGGACATGGAGAGGGATTGGGAAGTGGGCGGGATACTTGGCAGTGGGAAGGAGTTGTTTTTGCATGTCTCCTCAACTTGGAGCTGATTGTGATATTGCTCAGCTGCTTGCTGGGTGGCGTCATGCAGATGAAAGGATTGAGCCACTCTAGACTGGAGCAGCTCTGTCCTTTCAACTGCATGAAGTTTCCACCTAGCAAGCAGAGAACAGTGTCATGATCAGCTTTGCTGATCATTGTTCTGTCACTGTCAAGTTCACTGCAGCCTGAGCTGCATTGGGCCTAACAGTAACACAACTCTAAAACCCAGTTATTTTAACAAGATGCTTGCTGCATAGCATACTTCTACAACTGAGTCACCAGGACAGTGGACAAGTGCCAAGTGTTTGATGTCCTGTATCTGGACTTCAGCAAGGCCTTCAACACTGTACCTCACAGAAGACTGGTCAGGAAGCTAGAAGACCTGGGGGTGAGGGCTAAGATAGTTGGATGGGTCAGAAGTTGGCTGGAAGACAGACGTCAAAAGGTACTAGGTGGGGGGAGAGATTCTTAGAAGCTAGGCCTGTGACTAGTGGGGTCCCTCAGGGCTTTTTGCTCAGTCTGGTCTTGTTTAACATTATCATAAGTGACATCACAGATGGGAGGTTGGACACAGAGGAGGGGAGACAGGAACTCACAGAATACCTTGACTAAACTAGAGAAGTGTTCTGGAGTTTGGCAACTGGGGTTCAATGGTAAAATGTGTAAAGGTAAGCACTTGGGGGTGAAAAATCCAAGGAACAATACTGGTTTGGTGGTGTGCAGGTAACCAGGTCAGAGGAAGAAAAGGACCAGGGTGTAATTATCCTGAGTGATCAGAAGCACTCAGCACCCTGTAGGAAAGCTGCAGACAAAGCAGATCGGACACCGGGCTGCATAGCCAGGGGAATTATCATCAGGAAGATGGAGGTTATTCTGCCACTGTACAGATCTCTAGTTAAACTGCACCTAGAGTACAGTGTGAAATATTAGCGCCTTTATCTAAAAAGGATATTGACTTGCTGCAAGCAGTCTAGAGAAGCTTAACCAAAATGATCCAGTACCTACAAGGCAACACCTATGAGGAGAGACTCGGGAAGGGGGGCTCAACAATTACTTTCTTGAGGACAGAAGGGAGATGGGAGACATGACTGAGTCCTTCAAGTACATTAAATGTATAACAGGGTGAGCACTGCAGGCCTCATCAGCCTTAGTGGAAATAAGAC
The DNA here is from genome assembly GCA_016271365.2 of Neoceratodus forsteri. NCBI lineage: Eukaryota > Metazoa > Chordata > Ceratodontiformes > Ceratodontidae > Neoceratodus > Neoceratodus forsteri. Next base: position 1,610,209,614 of record CM057450.1, on the reverse strand, counting down.
CACTGGGGAAACAGCCTGAAGCTGGTGGGGGGAAGGTTCAGGAGGGAGTTGAGGAGGCACTTTTTCACCAAGAGGGTTGCCGCTAAGTGGAATGAGTTGCTGGAAGAGGTGGTATCCCTAAAAATGGTGTACTGCTTCAAGAGAAGTTTAGACAAGGTGAAGAGGAAAGTTGCAGGTGGGTAGGGGGGCTGAGGGATATTTGAGAGGAGTCAAAGAGATGGATACGGTACAGGGTGAGAAGCTTCCTCTAGAAAAAACACAGTGGAAACTTCACACTGGAGCAGCCTAGATATACCGTAAGGCCTTTATCCGCTGGCATTCATTCATATGTTCATATGTGCACAAGCAAACATAAAAACAGCCACAATTATATAGACTAGATCACATACCATACCTCAGAGAAGCTGGCACTCACATTGTAACCTAATTCATTGCGTATCTCTTTGCTCATATTTATCTGTTTCAGTGAATTATAGTAACTACCTCACTTGCGCAAACTAGCTGGTACGTGGAGGATTTTAGTTATGGAAGTGAGCTGGATATTGAATAAGTGCATCTGTATCATTATTAATTGCTGAGTCCTCATCAATAATTAGATCAGTAAAGTGACTATTAAAGGTCCATAACTGTGGAGCCTTTAGGAGTGTTTTCTATGTAATAATATTACTACTGTAGGGCGAAGAGGATCTTAACACCAGACACAAACTTCTTGGCCTGCTTTTAGATTATTATTGTATTTCTTACCACCTTGTAACTCCCCCCCCCCCAATCAGCTCACACCTGCAAATAAGCTCTGGCTCAGTGTACCTGTTCTGGTCAGTACATTTTAAATCAACAAATTCCTAGAAAGTCTGATAGTAAAGTGACTTCTTGGGAAGCTTTTACTGAGGTTATGTAGACAGTGATATTACAGCCCTTCCTTTACCAAGTTGGATCTCTTGATTTTTTTTCCCCAAGTTGCATCCTGCTAGGGGATGACCTCCTGAAGCGTGCTGGTTGCAAAACAGTAGTGGTAACCTTTCACCCTGAAGGTCCTTAGTGGGGTGCAACTGTCACAGTGATTAGAAAAATTATCACTGAAGAATAACAAGAGTAATTCAATGTCAGGTATTAATTCTAATCCATTCTTGTGAATACACTGTCTAAGCTAAAGAGCAAATTACTGAGATCAAAATACTGATAAGTATATTCTATGATTTATTGTAAGAGAGGAGGGATTTATTTTGCAGTTTCCATATACAGTAGGTGATTAAGTCATCACTAGCACAGTTGGCTAGGATTTCGAGAAGCAGGCACCCTGTCAACACCACTGACATGATTCCTGTCAAGAAGGCTGCTGTAATTTCCAGATCTGCCATTTAGATGGGTTGGGTATGTAATTACTATGTCAGGTTCAGAATGTATGGTGCAGCCAGTGCTTGTAGCACAAGTTGTAAGCCAATGTAGATAGAAATCTGCAAGGAGGAATCTCTTCATGTTGTGGTTGCCAAATTAATTAATAATGGAGGTCAGGAATTCACCCCTCAGTTCTGGATTTTGCAATTCATGCTCAGTAGGAAAAGAGGAAATTTGGTTTTATTGCATTCAGTTATAGTACATATTGCTTACTTCCTACTTTGCAAGGCTGCCACCCCACCAGGGTTGCACTTGGAAACAAGAAATGGCTCATTGTGCCTCGCCTGGACAATAAATGTCAAATAAATAATGAAAGGCTGAAAAGGAAAATCCACATACTGAATGGTAATGGAAGTTGAAATGCACATGTATGAACTATACTATATACTGTATATTTATACAATATACATCAACATTTTTTATCCTAAATAAAAAGCGCTATCTGTACCAGAGAACACCAACTAGCTAGATACATTTTTTGTCTCCACAGTAGGGTACATCACAAAATTTTTTTAGCTACAGTAGTTGGGTACAGTACGCCACAACAAGTATTTCATTCTGACTCCTGTGCCCTGTGGTTTATATAGCCGTATGCTCCTACCAGCACGAGCAACATCTTTCAATCAGCATGTCACTGTAACTTGGGAACATGTCAATCATGGCTTCACTCAGAATTCTAAAAACAAACAGAAATCAAAGACAGTAAACTTTTATGTTTTATTTAAAAGTCACGAGGAAAAAACTCTAATGTATATTGTATAAACCAACTGATGTGCATTCATGAGATACAGTATTTACCTTCATTCCTGGGCAGACCTATTTTGATCTCACTAGTGGTTTCTTCACTTGTGAAGATCAAGAGGTCACTGACCACTCCTGAAGATAAATACCATATCGTATAAATGTTCATCCCATATAAATCTATATATATAGATGTATATATATATATTTTCATGGCAAAAAAATCCATTTAATGCATCAGTTAGGGTTGTTCCACAGCGACAAAAGTGAGGAAATTCAGTGTTAGGGTTGAAAATCCTAACTGTGCATTCCTCCCAACCCCCACCACCACCACACACACACATACTTGCAAGTAGGGGAAGGACCTTTAAGAAGTCTTCCACCACAAAATGGCGGAAATCACGGCCAAAAATGCACTAAAATGGTGGACCTGGTGGCCAAAAAATCAGTAACTGCGAAGCGGGCCAACTTCAAATGGCCATAACTCTGGAATGGAACAACATTTTTTCACCAAACAAAAACTTTCTACCTGTCAAGTTTCAGACCAATCAACCACACACTGGCTGTGCTATGCATCATGGAAGGCAGTGCAGAAAAATAGTAAAACATAATGTTTTGCACTGCACTACTCAAACGCAAAAACACAAACAGTAACGTTAATGCAAATGGTGATGAAAACAGTGAGGTAAAATAAAATAGTAAGGTTAATGATAAAGCAAATGCAAGCACAAATGGTAACTCACATGGTGATGCAAACATAAACAATAGCGCAAACGGTAAGAGAAATGCAAGTGAAAATGTAAATGAAAACAGAAATGGTAATGCAAATGGTAACGCAAATGCTAATGGCAACAGAAATGCAAATGTTAATGAAAACAGTAATGCAAATGCTAACGGCAATAGAAATGTAAATGGTAATGAAAATGCAAATGGTAACACAAACACAAACAGAAATGCAAATGGTAATGGCAACGGCAATGCAGAAGGAAACAGTAATGCAATCAACAATGGAAATGCTACCAAAAATGCAAACACTAAGGCCAACAGAAATGCAAATGTAAATGGTGATGAACATGCAAACAGTAATGGTAATGCAATTGGAAACACAAATGGTTACGGTAACATCAACGATGATGCCAAAGGAAATGCTAACACAAACAGAAATGCAAACACAAGCATGTACGCAAACCGTAATGTGCACAGTCATGGTAATGCAATTGTGGAAATGCAAACACGGTAACACCAACGATGACTCCAAAGGAAACAGAAAGGCAAATGCAAGTGCGTACTCAAATGGTAATGCACATGGTGACACAAAAGTAAATGCAAACAAAAACAGTAATGGAAGTGCAAATGGTAACAGTAATGCAAACACAAATGCAAACGCAAAGGGTAATGCACACGGTCATGTAAACGGAAACGCTAATGCAAACGGTTATGGAAACGCAAGCAGAAATGCTAACAGTAACAGTAACGCAAATGCGCACACTTTTTTCCCAAAAAGGTGCATTCAGAAGTACTGTGAATACAAAGAATGTATGCATAATAATGGCCCTCGGAGCAGAAAATGAACACTTGGAATACTAAATTGCTTATATCTCAGGAACCGTATGACATAGAAAAAAATTTAAAATTTCATATTATTTGTGACTTTCCAGGTTAGTTTTGCACTTAGCCCCCTAATGGGGGACTAAGCATTTATTCCTGATGAAAAACCCATATCTTGAACCGTTTTCGAGATACGGGCCCTGAAAGGTGCAGCGGACGCCGTACTGTTATCCTATGATAAGAAATAATCAACTTTGGAGTGCTGTAACTTTGCAGCCCTCTAATATTTTGTCACCAAACCACCAAAAGGCACATCTGTGGGATTTTGGCTTTCTTTCCTCCAAATTTCATCCCAAAAGACCAAACTGTTCTTTTGCAGCAGGGTGGCAAAGATTCTCTATTGTTCTGGGCATAGTACTGCAAAGCACTTTCGCAAATCAAGACACTTTGTAAATAAAATCAAGAGCGATATGTATATCTAATGCTTTACTACACTACTTTTACAAAAATGAAAATATCTTTCTGGGGTGTTTTACCCCCAAAAAAGACATGGCTAGCATCCTCAGGGCTCGATTAGGTGAACACAACAAGAATTGTGTCCTTAGAGTGTCTCAAATTTAAATGCCAAGCATTTCTGTGACCACCAACTGAAAACAAGATGGCTCATTTGCGACACTACAAGGGTCATTTGCGACACTTTCACATATTTTGTTAACTTTTCCCATAGACTATAATGGGATTTAGTGTTTTTTGAATAACTTTTGAGCCATTTAATATTTTTTTATGGAATCTTCGAAAGGCACATCAGGGACCCCGGCTGCATGTTCCCTGATGTTTTCGGACTGACCGCACAAAACTTGTGGGCTGTAGATGCGAGCAAAGAAACGTGCAAAAAACATAATTTCTACATTTTTTGGTGCTCTGTAGCTCTGTAATTGTACATCTGATCACAACGCTATTTGGCAGGTTCACAGATCTATGCTACCAAACCATGTGTTCCAAATTTCAGCCAAATCCATTATACAGGGGCAAACTTATTAAGCTGCCAAATTTCAGATTTAACCATAAATGGGGTACTCAACCCTGAGGTGGCAAAACACACTGGTTGTGCATAGAGTTGCTCATCCTGTACTTTTTATAGTGTATACTACTGTGTAAAATATGTGTTTGTGCATTCTTTTGCTTTCAAAATGAAACTGACTCATGCAGTCTCTCGAGGTTCTAGAATGCTGTTCTACCACAGTAGGGTAGAATCACATTCCATGACCTATAAACTGCGGTACAACAGCATTTTGAAAGGGATGGAATTCTATACAGAACAACACTCCACTATACACTATGATATATATTTACATATGTTGACTTGCAACTTACAAAGCTCAGTGCTCGAGATAGGCTATAATATTGCACTTTTAAGAAGTAATATTGCCCTTTCAAGTACTACATGCAACGTTTGAGTTATTACACATTACAGTAGGTTAATAGGCAAATCACTGAATATATTGCATATTTGACTCTTACTGGTTGTTATTCCCAACTCTGTATTATCAGTCAGAACAATGTTTGCTTAAGCCTAGAATGTAAAGAAAGACTGACCCGTGAAGAGGATGTGTTTTCTTTTTTATGTTATACAACAAATAGGAAAACTAGACATGTTCATCATCATGCTGACTTTTTTACAACATGACAAAACTTTGTGACAAATGCTGCTTGCCATGAAAAATTATTGTGCGAAAATCTGCATTTTTTCAAACAAAATCTTAGTTTTTGCTTGAATTTACTGATGACAGGATCTAATTTTTTTTGAAAGCAATGATTTTTTTAGTTTTTAAAACTGATGATCTGAATGTGGTTTTGCAGATGCAAAAAACTTGCCACATCCTTTCAATATTTGCAATACAACCTAACACTAAAATAGAGTTTTGTTTGGTTTCTGCACACAGAAACAAAAATGACACCTAAACCTAGTGTTCTTGTTAGATTTTGTCTGAGGAATGTTTTGTTCAGACTTTAAATCCATGAAAATCATAATAAATATTTGTCTCTTTTATAATAATTCTATTTTTAGGCAATATGGCCCTGATATTCAGAGACTGGTTCAAGTGCAGCCATTTGCATTGTGTTTTGCTCACCCAGCTCTGGCAATATTCAGACAGATAGCACTTGCTGACAGAGATCCACTATCCAACTGAATATTGGTCCATGTCAGTGCTGCCCAAAGTGGATGTGAGCTGCCCCATCACAGATCTGAGGGCTGCATATGGTAACAGGAATAGCGCTGCCCAAAATGGGATAACCCCAGGTACCCTGTGGGCCATATTCAGGTTGAGCATGCAAATGAGCCAATGGGTCATGCAAAAACTAAGGGGCCATCTGCATGCCCATTATGGGCTCATTTGCTTGCAGTACAGTGACCCATTAGTGCCCCTTTTCATGTCAACAATCCCTGGTGGCACAGTGGTCCCCTCACCCCCTATCATCCAATTGTATTCATTATAAAATTAACTGGTAGTCTAAGATACAAACATATGAACATACGAACAAGCCAGCAGATAAAAGCCTTATGGTCTATCTAGTCTGCTGCAATGTGCAGGTCCCTCATTGTTTATAGAGGGTCTTGACCCTCCCCCTTCTCCCCTTGCCTCATCTTGATAACCTCCTCCTCCCAGTCTCCCTACATGTAAGTTTCCTCTTCACTCCATCCCAGCCACTCTTGAAGCCATCCACTGTCTTCAGGTAGACCACCTCCTCCAGCAACTAGTTCCACATAGCCACCGCCCTCTCAGTGAAAGAGTGCCTCCTCATCTCCCTTCTGAATCCCCCCCCCACCTTTAGGCTATGTCCCCTAGTGGACCAGATCTGATCGTGCTAATGCTTTATAGGCTCTCGGTGCTCATCCTATTGATACCTTTAAGGTATCTGAAGGTCTCAGTCATGCCCCTCTACCTTCTGTCCTCCAGGGAGTACATGGTGAGCCCCCTTAGCCTTTCCTTGTATGTTTTGCCCTATGGGCCCTGGAGCCCCTTGGTTTCCCTTCCCTGGACTGTTTACAGTATGCTAACATCCTTCTTTAGATAAGGGTACCAGTACTGAACACTGTATTCCAGGTGCAGCCCCACCAGTGATCTGTACATTGGCAGTATTACTTCCACCTTTCTGCTGGTTATCCCCTTGGCTATGCAGCCCAGCATCTAATTAGCCTTGTCTGCTGCTCTCTTACAGTGTGCTGAGTGCTAAAGATTACTCCCTGGCCCTTCTTCTCTGACCTAGTTACCTGCACACCAGCCAGCCAGTATTTGGTCTCTGGGGTCCTCTCCCCAAGTGTATTACCTTACACTACTTAGCATTGAACCCCAGCTTCCAAATACTAGACCACTTCTCCAGCTTAGCCAGGTCTTCACTGAGTTCTCATCTCTCATCCTCCGTGTATACCCTCCCACAAAGCTTTGTGTCACCTATGAACAGACAGATTTTGCCTTTGATCCCATCCGTGATATCACTAATGAAAATGTTGAACAACACTGCACCAAGCACTGAGCCCTTTGGGGCCCACTGGTCATTGGCTTAGCTTCTGAGAATTCCCCCTCTACAACTACTTTCTAACTCCTGTCCTGCAACCAGTTTTTAAGCAATCTAGTAAGATTACCCCTACCCCCCATGTCTTCCATCTTCTTGACTAATCTTCTATGAAGCACAGAGTCAAAGGCCTTGTTGAAATACAGATACAGGATATCAGCCTCTTGGCCCCTGTCCACTGTCCTGGTCACTCAGTTGATGAAGTCAATTAGGTTAGTCTGGCAGGACCTGCCCACCACAAACCCATGTTGCCTCTTATCCTGAAGCCCATTTTTTTCTAGAAAGCTCACCAGTCTTTCCTTCTGAATGGTCTCCATCAGCTTTCCCACTACTGAGGTCAGGCTGACCAGTCTGTAGTTCCTGGGTTCATCCCTTGACCCACTCTCATGGACAGGCACCACATGAGCAGTCCTCCAGTCCCAGGTTACATTCTTCAACTCCAAAGAGGTGTTAAACAGATCTACCGGGAGTACTTCCAAAACTACCACCAGCTACAGTACTTCATAACTCTTGGGAGCACACTGTCAGGACCTGGGGATTTATCGAGGTTCAGGGCCTTTAGTCCTTTATGCAGCCTGACTACTTCAATCTCACCATCTGTGTCCCCCCCCCGCCCATATACTACTCCCCTTCTCCCTTGTGACACTGGCCCATCCTTCTCCTTTGTGAAGACAGAGCTGAAATTCTTAATTTCTTTCACTTTCTCTTTACCATCCTCTGCACAACCGCCATCCTTTTTCAGTCTGACTACCTTATCTTTAATGTCCCTCTTTTCCATTATGTATTGGAAAAAGGCCTTCTCCCCCTTTTCATGATCTCCACTAGCTGTAATTCTCTTGAAGTCTTTGCCTCCCTTACCTCTCTGCCCAGCTCCTCTGTTTTAGCACAGTAAGCCTCCCTTGTCTTCTGCCTTCTGAATACATTATACTTCTGGAAGGCTGCCCTCTTGTTTTTTATAGCCTTTGCCACCTCCTTGCCAAGCCATCTGTGCTTTTTGGTCTTAGATTTCTTGCTTTTAAAATGTAACACACTTGTTGGTGGCCACCATCAATCCCTTTTTAAATATGTCCCATTGCTGGTCCACCTCCATCTCATGTCTAATCCCAGAAAGGTGACCTTCCAGGAGCTCTCCCAACCTACTGTAGTGAGCCCTCCTGAAGTCCAAAACCCTCATCTTGGTGTTTGCCTTCTCCTTACCAATGTCCAGATGGAACCATGCCATGTGATAATTGCTTCCTGCAAGTGGCTCCTCCACCCTAACATTGTGGACATGCACACCATTGGAGAGTAGCAGATCCAATATGACCCTTTCCCTAATGGGCTCCATGACACCTTGTGTCAGGAACCCACTTTGGAATGCATCCAGCAGAACCTGTGACCTGGTGCAGGAAGTAGCCAGGATTTTCCAGTCCATCCCAGGTAGATTGAAATCTCCCACTATCACTGCTCCCCAAATGGACATTTCCATAATCCGGGACCCCAGTTCCTTGTCCAACTCATCATCTTGGTTTGGAGGCCTGTACACTACCCCATCCTTTGCTTCCTACCCTTAGTGAATTTTTCCTGTACCCACAATGCCTCTGTCCATTCTTCCATCTCCTCTTCTCTGGTACAGGTTATCCCTTCCCTCACATACAGAGCCACTCCTCTTTCCCATCTCCCTCTCCTTCCTGTACAATTTATACCTATGGAGTGGGGGGGCAGTTATGGTTTGGCATGACACATGTCTCTGTGATGGCCATGGTGTCTACCTCACCCTCATCCTTAAGCATTGGCAGTTCAGCCACTTTGACCTGTCAGTTTGACCTCATTGGTAGGGAAAATGATGAAATCACTTCTGAAGGAAAGAATTGTTGAGTACCTAGAGGCCAGTGGGGCACAGGACCCAAGGCAGCATGGATTCACAGCAGGAAGGCCATGTCAAACATATCTAATTGATTTCTTTGACTGGGTGACCAAAGTAGTAGACCAGGGAGGGGCTGTGGACATGGCCTACCTAGACTTTAGCAAGGCATTTGACACAGTCCCGCACAAAAGATTAATAAACAAATTAGCCAGCCTGTGAGTGTGTCCCAGGGTGGTAGCCTGGGTAAAACACTGGCTGGACAACAGAACACAGGGCAATAGTAAATGGAGTCCACAGTGAAGAAGGGGGGGTTACTAGTGGGATACCGAAGAGTTCATTACCCAGGCCGGCCCTTTTTAATGTCTTTATAAGTGACATTGCAGAGGGACTGGAAGGAAAAGTATGTCTCTGCAGATGACACAAATATCTGCGACAGGGTTGTTACGCAAGGTGGGGTGGAAAGGATGAAAAGGGACTTGGCAAGGTTGGAGGAATGGTCAAATGTATGGCAGCTTAGATTCAATGCAAAGAAGTGAAAAGTAATGCACCTGGGAAACAAAAACACGGGAAAAGTACACAATGGGGGTGAGACACTGACAACAACAAAAATGGAAAGAGACTGGGGGGTAGTCATATCAGATGACCTAAAGGTGGGCCAGCAATTTGAGAAGGCAGTAAGAAGGGCTGGGGGGGATACTGGGATGCATAGGGAGAGGCATTTCCGTTAGAAAACAGGAAGTTGTTGGCCCTCTGTACAGGCAGTTGGTGAAACCACATCTGGAGTACTGTGTATAGTTCTGGAGACCCCATCTCTGCAAAGACATAGACAGGGTGGAGGCTGTCCAGAGGAGGGTGGATGCTGCCCAGAGGAGGGCAACCAAAATAGTGCAGGGTCTGCACCTGAAGACATATGAAGAAAGACTAAAGGAGCTTTAAAAAGGAGGATTAAAAGCTCTTAAGATGTATAGCCTCGAGGAAAGGAGGGAGAGGGGGGACATGATAGAAACTTTCAAATACCTCAAGGGAATCAACAAAGTCCAAGAGGGTAACATCTTTCAGAAAAAGAGATGTGCAAGAACAAGGGGGCACAATCTGAAGATAGAGGGGGGAATAGCTCAACGGTAATGTGAGGAAGGATTTCTTCACAGAGAGGGTTGTAAATGCATGGAACAGCTTTCCCTGAGGAGGTCGTAGAGTCAAAACAGTGTGGGAATTCAGGAATGTGTGGGACAGACATAAGGCAATTCTAGTGGGGGGTAGGATGAAGTAGGCTGTTGGTTAACTAGGATCTGCAGCTTATCTCTTAGGTAGAGAAATGGGCAGACTAGGTGGGCCAAGCGGTCCTTATCTGCCATCAGATTCTATGTTTCTATGTTTGTTTCCCATGCTTCTGGCATTCAGAGACACTACCTTCCACCATGACTCAAGTCCCCCTCTCCCTCTGACCTGCCCCTCCACCTCCCTCCTCTTCCCAGACCCTCCTTCCTTCCACCCCCTCTCTGCCCTTCCTCTAGCTCCATCTCCAGCTGCTCACTTTTGGGAGAGGCTGATTGGCTCCCACCTCCAGGTGACTAAAGGTGCTATGCCCACTGCTACCCATGATCAGATTAAATTTAGGTTTCTACCCTTGAATTCCTTCAGTTTACATTTCAGAACCCTAATGTTTCCCACTGCCACTGACTTCCTGGTTGTATTCATTGTAAAATGCCCTGTGGTCTTATGGTACCTCTTCCCCTGATTGCTCAATTGTATACTTTGTAAAATGGCTTGCTGGTCTAGTGGTTCCCCCTCCCCAGTTGCCCTGTTCAATGTTATTTATTATATCTGATCATCTAGTAGGTCTCCCAGATCCTGACCATACACCAATTTCCCACCTGCCCACCCTCTGAGGACCCCTGCACCCCCTTACCCTGAGGGCTGAGGTGGGGAGGACCTGCTAGACTACCAGGTAAGATACATGACATTAAACTGAGCGATTGCAAGTGGGGGTGGGCACTACACTGCCAGGTAATATTTGCAAAGTATACAATTGGGTGATCAGTGGGTGGGGAGGGGTACCACCAGACCACCTGGGCATTTTACAATGAATACAACCAGGCATTCAGGAGAAGAATGGGGGCAGCTTGGCACAGAGGTGGGTGGCTGCAGTACAGCTGGTAGGCCATCAGGTGGTAGGGAAGTGATTTTTTGGTGGTGGTTAACAGTGCCACATGGGGAGCCATTAACCACCATCACAATTCTTTGAATATGCCGCTGCACTGGTATGCATGAAGGGACCCTCCCCTCATTTGCATAGGTGCAGTGGTATATTTATCACCTTGGCACAGCTGGATTTGGGGGTGCTCCAAGAGCCTCTGAATATGGTCCCACCTAGAATGCTAGTGCAAACCCAGGCTAGTACTGGTGCTAACCATGTTCGTGCCAGTACTAACTTTTGAATATTGGGTCCGATATGTTTTTTTAGAATGCTGAAGTACTCTATTATTCAGCACAGTGCTATTAAAGTATAATAGTTTGGATAAAGCAACAAGATGGTACTGTGTTCTACAATCAATGAGTGTGCTAATAACAAAAGTAATCAGTAAAAAAAAAAAAAGAGGCACAGTGTGTGGAGGGGTTGTGGGATAACAGATGGACCAGACACTGAACTTCAAGTTCAACACACAATCTCCACATGATGTTTACTCAAAATACAGGAAATAAGCTTCTGCAATGCCATATTCCTTCTTCAGTACATCAGTTTGCAGATGCAAACTATGTTTGTCCTTTCTCTGCACTTAGCCAGCACCTACTGACACTGATCTCTGATCTAACTTGCCAGTTGAGATGCAACCTCCACCCCTATGCAGGCCCCATCTGCTTGGATAGTGGGGTCCCAAAAAGAAAAAACACAAAACAAGCTATAGACAAAGAACCTCAATGTAGAATCACTGAAAAAAGGGTTACCCAAAGGGCATTGGCAACAAATCAGGTTTCAAAGAAATACAACATCATACATACTTCCATAATGCAAAGCATAATGGGATATATGCAAATTGCCATGAAATTACAGACTTGTTCAACTTACAGCAATTTACATGCATTTAAAATAGTACAACTAACTTAATTTCTATAATAGTCACCTAGTACTTTTTAGCTTTATTAAAAAACACCTAGTGCCATGGTATTTTCAACATTTACAGGTTTCACAAACATAAGGCATATACATCAAGGTATTTTATGACATAGTGCTATTACATACTAAATCCAGCAATGATAAACACAACCTGTTTTACATACATTTGGAGGTCACCACAATAGCCTCTCTGTATGAGGACCTAAGAGGGAAAAGGAAAATTAAAGAGGATACTATAGCATAGTCAAGAAAGGGAAGGGGGTGCTCATAGGTGGCCAACCATATGGACTACAAATTGTAAAGGATAGATTAGGCTAAGAAGTAGAACTGTTGCAACAGATTTAAGAAAAGGTCAGAACTAAAGAGTGGCAGGAGCTCCCTGTCACACAGTACACACACCATAACCTGATAAAAACACAGCAATACTGATGCCAGTACCTAAAACGTGCTAATATAGCAAAGATATTCACACATACTCATTTTATTCATGGAAAATAACTGGATATAAAAAGCACTGTTTCACAGCATTACAAGTGTTTCATCAGGGAAGGTGTTGCCTAGTGTTGCACATTGCTTTTTTAATATACAAATCCTAAGGTTTTACCATGCTGAATTGATAACAGTGGGTTTTTTTGTGCCCCCTTGTTCTTGCACATCTCTTTTTCTGAAATGAAATTTCACCTGTCAGACATTGTGTGTTTTCTATTGGGGGGCTGCACCCCCTGCCCATCTTATAAAGATATCTAACTCCAAATTGGAGTTGTTTTGGGGGGGGTGAAAGATGGTGAAAGGGCAAAATTTTGCCTTTGGGTCTCTCACAGCGACGATCTTGAAACCAGTTGAGATTGTCGCTGTGAGGGGTTTCGTCATCCCAAAGTTGTCCAGTCAGCATACCAAATCCTAAAGGGCAACTACAGTCAACATTTATAAAAAAAATATGCTGTGCAGAGCATTCTGACCTGAGGGTGCATTCCTAGTTGTAGCAAAGGACATGGTCAAATATTTCTAGATATTTTTTTGTTATTTCTAAATAGATTCTTTCTGGTGGCCCTAAAGTAGCACTGAAAGCAGACAGAGTTTCCTAGAGATTCAGTATCAGAGACATTTCAGGAAATGTCTGTGCATGCCTTTTGCAGCAACTGTATTGCACCCTTTCTTTTGTCTGCTGTTAGGATTTTTTTTTTATGTGCTTACTAGTTTTATGGCCATGGGGGAGCTCCTTGTTTAAACTTTTCATTGCTTTTCTTTTTCCTACAATGCCTGCTGTGCCACGTGACAATGACATGTCTGTGATCACAGATTCAAGTGCTGGTTTAGTGTCAAGCTTACAACAGCAAGGCTATGATTTTAAGTGCCTCTCCTAATCCAGTAAGCACTAATAAGGCTACATTTACAGTTTGGCAAACACCTGAGGGATAGCTGAGTGGGCTATTCAGTAAGGAAACAGCTAACGTCTTCACTAATTATAGTACTGAGTCCTGGGGTGATAATGTGCTTTCTGCATGTCTGTGTGTAGTCTGATGAAACTGAAAGCTTTAGAAACAAAATATTTACTCCTGCTGGCTAGACCTAGACACATACCTAAAAAACAAAAAGATTGCATTATCAGGATTTATTTAGTTGAGGCCACAACATCAGGCTCTTAACAGCAGACTGCTGCTGCAGCAGCTATCACTCACTGAATCTATGGTCCTGAATGCATCAATGTCACAGGGGTCAGGAAGCACTGTACGAAAAAAAAACAATAAAAATCCAAACATGGAGATCCCCAGGAGTTATAAAACTAGTAGGCAAATTTAGATAAAACTCCTAACAGGACAGGAAAGGAAAGGAAAGGAAAGGAAAGGAAAGGAAAGGAAAGGAAAGCAAAGGAAAGCAAAGGAAAGGAAACAGGTCTACATACATAAGCAAAAGACTGTACAGCATGTGTTTTCATATTTTGACTTTTCTTCTCCTTTAAAGGGGCAAGCACATAGTTTCTGTAATGGCTAGTATTAAACATAGTACTGTACCTTGAACAAAACTGGCCAATAAATTAGAACAACCATCACAAATTACATACATAAAGTGAGACCTAATACTACCAAACAAACACAAAATCCCATTGTTCAAAACGTACAAGAATGGTGCTAAAATAAGTGAAAGTAAAAGAATAACTGGGGTACCAGGCATTCAAAGAGAAACCTTGGACTTCAGTCCGTTTCACCACTGTCCACGAATAGATACACTTTCCGTTTTTCAAATAGATCTTAGTTCATGTAGATAGCTATTTAAATAGGCATTTGTCAGTGCTAGGGCAGGATGGAATTTTCATGAAATTCCTTGAATTTCACAAAAGCCACAAATTTTGTGGCACTTTCCTATTTTCTTTATTTGGTCATAACTTAGTTTATAAGCTAGACAGCTGATATTTGGCATGCATACTGTTTGGAAGGGGATCTAAAAGGATGTCAAGCTTCATGACATTTTAATGAAGGGGAAGTTATAGGGACCAAAATATGGCAATTTATAATTATTATAATTTTTTTTTTTAACTTTAGTTCTCACCTCACCTCCAGTGGCCTCTCTCTGGTGTGGGATCTTGGTGCTGTGACTTCTCCCATCTGCCTGAAGCCTGGTGCACTCACAGGTGCCAGCTTCCCCTCCTTGACTGGCCAGGCCAAACCCCTGGATCTAAGTCCCCTGGGGAGGGACCATCTTGCTCCTCTGGTGCTCTATCTACAGTGTTGAGGGCTGCCAGTCAGGAGAAGACTGGACTGAGCTACCACAATGCTCAGCAGTGATGTGGGGTCATGACCTCCGGCCCCGCCATTGCCTACCACCAGTGTGAGGGGTTTTCTACTCCCCCCCCAATATGGGATGTGCAATGCTGCTCAGCCCATTATGTGAGTGCTTCCACTCACATCCAGAAGGCAGCCACCCATCATGTTCCTTTGCCTGGTCCCTGCAACTGCAGTGCACCTCAATCTCCACCAGGTGCTGCTAGCAGCAAGGGATGATCTCCCTTTCCCTCCCAGGAGAGGAGAGCTGTCCTTCGGATGCTCGATCCTCTCCTTCCCCTGCCGACCCCCCGATGGCCCAGGTCTGTTTCCGAACCTGGGTCACCAGTGTGGTGCGAGCTGTGGTGTCCAGCGCCTCAACCCTCAGATCCACTGGGCCAGCAGCAATTTATTATTTATGTGAACATTTCTGAAAATATTTCTATGCTTACAACGTAGCCACCATTGGATCTAGTTAAGGGAAAATACATATGCATACTTTCTTGGAAGAGTCTTAGAAACTGTTAAATGGATGGGTAGTTGGTTCTGTAAATTGCAAGTTATAGGAGTTCAAAAAGTCACAATTTAATTATTTGTTAAATTGTGTGAAAATGTTCAAAATATTTGGATTTTATAGTTCCACTGCTATTGCGGGTAAACACTCAAGATTTGGCATGTGTGCCTAAGTAAATATGTCTTGGAATCTAAATAAGCTGGATAAATGTGGGTTAGTAGGTTAAAATGTATTGATTATACTTTATAAATTACTAATTGGAAAAATGTGCTCAAAAATGCATGAACACATAATAGGTAATGCCCACAGAATTCCACTTGTGGAATTTAACTTTCACAAAGCACTTGTTACCACTGAATCATCTTATTTGCACTAACATCATGACCCTGCAATGCCCCTACAACACTCCAGCAACAGTGATGCCCAGCATCATGCTCCATCATAAATAAGGGATATGCAGCGGTTCAGTGTGTGATAATGCATTTATCTGGTACAGTTTCCAGTGACCTCAAGTAACCTCCACGAGTGCCGAAGGCACGAGTGAGAGTTACGAGAGGTCACTGGAACTGTACAAAATAAATGCATTATCACACACTGAACCACTGCATATTCCATTTATGCAACAGGTTTTAGATGTTGTGTGAACATTTTGATTTTGGTAGTGTAAATAATTTGCCAAAAAGGAAAAGAAATTGAATTTTATGCTGTTTTGCTAATTATAAAAAAACAAAATGGTATCTATAAATGAAACACCACTCATTTTGTAGATATTTTGAGCTGAACATTTTTCGTGCTCACAGTACCATGCTACCATTTTTTGTTTGAAAGTTATTTATATTTGTTTGTCAAAAAAGTGAACAAAAAATTACATTTTCTTCTGTTTTCTTGCTAACCATATACAATATACTGGGTTTATATAAATGAAACATTATTCATTTTGTAGATAATTTTGTGCTGAACAATTTTCGTGCTCACAGTACCATGTTATCTTTTTTCGTTTTTAAGTTATTGACATTTAAATATGGTTAGTACTGCTTCTGAGGCCGAACATTCTAAATGAATTCTGAAGAGAACTGTGTAGATAAATGAGCTACTGATGTAGTTACTGTGTGAATAAATGGGTGATGATGTAGTTACTATGTGGATAAATAAATATAATAACTGGTCAGCAATTTCTCTCAATGTACTGACCAGGTTGATATTTTCCATAACAACCAGCTGGTTGTTATGACATTCATGAGCCATGCCAGTCAAACTATGCTGCTGCCTCATTGGCCAACATTCTGTAAGTGGGCGGGGCCAAACAGTCTCACAAACTGCTGGAGAAAAATTGCTGGTCTGTTATTATAAAAAATAAAAGATGGGCAGGGTTTTTCATATGAGAATTTAATGCACACCCTCATTGTGGGATGCTCTGATAAACACCTCGGGCTTTGCCCTCGGGGTTTATGTAGCATCCCACAACTCGGGTGTGCATTAAATTATCATATCAAACCCATCCCCATTTGTTATTCTCTATTTATTACCATAGTAGCGAAGATAAATGGCTTTATTCTACAGTTTTTATCCTGACCCCTGTTGCATAAATACAGATATACAGATACTTCTTTCACAATGGCTGAACTAGCAACACGTAAGGCTTGTCGTCACTTGGTGCCACTGTTTTCAAATAGTGAAACTATACATTGTTATCTACTGGGTTGATACTGAGTCAGCAGGTGTCATTCTACAGAAACAATGTTACACGCACATGCACTACCACAAGTCATTAAGTCAGTGAGCTCTAGTGGTTAGCTGGTATATTGGAAGAAGATAGGCTAGCACACACTGATAGGACACTAGGCACCACTATATGTTTACTGTGGGGTATTCTATGAATACTATCTTATTGCCTCTTTACCCAGCCTTTATCTTCCTCTGCAATGGCAACTCAAGTTTATGACTGGGCAAAATGTATGGACATGACTTTCACAAAAGTATCACAACATTCCACAGTTTCACAAAAGCTCATGAAATTCAGCTTTAATTTCTGATGTTATTTTGGAATCTTTGGCAACTCTTAACTTGGCCAGCCTTTGAGCATGTGATTAGAGAGCTGACACACATAGAATCTTTTCTTTCCATATTGTTTTTTCTCCTGGCCAACAGTGTTTCTCTCAGACATATACCCTGTTCACAGCGATCTACACTGGTAAGGCTGAACCCAGCCATCATTCAACTGGCTACCTAATTCTTATTTATTTTTCCCACTCTCATCTCTATTGATGGGGTAGTGCCTCTGCCTCCCTCACACAGCCACAGCTTTCCCTGTAGAAAGAGCAAGCTCCCTGGCCTAACTGCAGGGGTCACTGTGTTGGTGGACCCCACCACCAAACCTTCCTGGCTGAGATGCACTGCGAAGAGGCGGCTGTCTCAGCCATGGCCTGCCTCCCGATGTGACTTTCTAGGCTCACTTCCGATACCAGGTTGTCAGCATGATGGTGTGATTCTCTGTTGATGGGCCATGGGGGTGGCCTCAGAGCCTAATATTTATGGTCAGTGAACCTAACAAAATTAGTCATATTCCGTTCTATGGTTTCAAAGTTATTGGGGCTTAAAATGCTGCAGTTTACATATCTGTGAAATTAAATTTTAAAATTTCCAAACGTTTGGAGTCTTTTTATTTATTTAAAATTTGGTAATCAAAAAAAGGCACACTGAGTCAAGACTCATTTCCAGGTGTGATCTGGGGGAGGGGAATGGAGTACAGACATGTAAAGCAATTACAGGATGTCCAAAGTGCATATACAACATACAGTAGCAGTAGAGGTAATATGAAAATAAGTGGGAGGCCCCAAGTGACCTAACAACAGCATAATGTCCAGTTAGAGAAAAGAACAGTACATGGGATTCTTTATATGGCTGCAATAATCTAAAGTGCGTAAGAGTATGGACCACATAAATTAGAGAGCAGATGGAGGCATGAAGCTCAGGGAGTGCAATTGGTGGAGAAACAGGCATGGGATGGGAATAGGAGAGGCTGGGAGAGGGGAGGCAGGAGGCTCAAGAAAGGAGTGGCAAGTGCAGGAGGGAACAGGAGTATGCCTTAGCAGGCATCTTAATGCAAGAGGGGTATGAACTGAAGGAAAGCGATGAGTAGATGCCAGAGAGAGGGGAGATGATAGGAGAAGGCAGCCTGCCCAGTACAAGAGTGAGGATAGGGAATAGCGAAGGTACAGGAATAGCTGGAATGCAGTGAATAAGAGGAGGAGAGGGCAGGAGAGAGGAGTGAGGAGAGGTAGGAGGGAAGGGAGTCAAACCAGTATTTAGCAATAAAAGAGGCACAGTGGTACTGGCAATGTAAGGGAAGAGGGAAGATGAAAAGGGAGGAATAAAGAGAGCAAAGATGAGGGCAGAATGGAGAGTTAGTGGCAAAATGACAGAAGGTATTGCAGAAGTTGTCCAGTCTGGCTAGGAAAGAGGAGGGAGTGGTGCCATAGACCACATTTGCATAGTCAAAAACTGGGAGAATCATTTTGGTTACAGGTTCGTGACGAAACTGAGGGGGAGGCAATCCTTATTACGATGTAAAGCATTGAGTTTGGGGTGAAATTTGGCATGCATGGCATCAATATGGACAGAAAGCTCAAGATTACTAGCAAACCAATCCCCCAGGTGCTTGAAGGTGGGGACATAGTTGAGGAGGGTGCTGTTCAAGGTGGAGAAGACAGGTGAAGGTGAAAGTTTTGCCAATTTTTGGCTAGAGCTGAAAGTCATGGACACAGTCTTCTTGGTATTAATCCTGAGCTGATTGGTATGGAACCAACGCAGCACATTATGGAAGTCATGCTGGAGAGGGACCTCAACAGCTGGGGTTGTTGGGCCAGAGCTGAAGATGACTGTGTCATCTGCTTGCATGTGGATGTGTGAAGAGACACAGGCTGAGGAGAGGTCATTTAGGAAAATAGAGAATAAGACAAGACTCAGGATGGCACCCTTTGAGACTCCTGCATGGATGGGGGGGGGACAGAACACCGCCTACCTGAACTGACTGTTGGCAGTTCACAAGATATGAGTGGAACTAGCCCACAGCAGTTGCTGACAGGCCAGCAGAGTTCATTTTATCCAGTAGGAGTGGGTGGGACACAGAGTCAAAAGCTTTAGCTAGATAGATGAAAATGACTGCAGTGATGCGTCCATGGTCCATACCAGAGAGGGCAGAATCAGTTACATGCAGCAGGGATAATAGGGTGGAGTGGTTCTTCTTAAATCCAGTCTGCAATGGTGAGATGAAGTTTGAGGAGGAAAAGAAATCTGCAAGCCTAGAGTAGATCATGGATTCTGGAAGCTTAGTGAGAGAGGGGAGGAGTGAAATCGGCCTGTAGTTACTGGGGGAGAAGTGACTGCCCCCTTTGCACAGGGGCAGAACTTTGGTGACTTTCCAGGCCTGAGGGACAGCATGGAGAGAAAAGGAGAGGTTCAGATGTTGAGTTAGTGGGAGGGCAATGACTAGTGCAGAGATTTAAAAGAGTTTGGGGTCCAAACCATCGGGGCTAGAATTGGACAAGTTAAATGACACTAGGGCAAGGAAAACTCAGTCACCTTTAAAGAAAGGAACCAGCAACATGGTACACATCTGTATGGACATTGGTAAAGTCACCATGTCAAGTGTGGTGCCATTTGGACAAATACTTTTAACATTAAATGGAAATAACTGAAATAATACTTTTGGTGAAATTTTGCCAAATGCCTTTGGAAATTTTATGAAATTTAACAGAAGTGAAATTGGAATTTCATCAGAATTTACTGGCAGAAGATAAGTTTCACCCAGCCCTAGTCAATACCCAGATTGTTTGTTTGCCTGCTGTTACAAGTAGGGATAGGCTACCTATCAGGTAGCTGGAGAGGGTAGGTCAGGTATTAACTCTTTTTTTTGCCGGGTAGGGTAGTTTCGGCAATTTACTTCCCTACCCAACATACCAGTGTACTTTGTGGGTTGGGTAACAGGTAATTGCAATTTTAAGCCAGCTTTACAGGAGGCTTATGGGGTCCTGGAGTTCTTCCAAACTCTAATTGGGCATTACAGGCAGCCTGTGGGGTCTTACAGCAGAAAGGAGCACATGACATCAGTCTGACAATCCAATTAGGCAGTGCTGGTGTCTGAGCTGCCTGTCTGCTGTGTAAGCATGCAGGCTATATCTAGAGTTTTTGGGGGAGGGAGCAACCGTGGCAAAAAAACTAAGAAAAACATTAATAAAATAAAAAAATAAAAAAAAACAACAAGTGCAACTTTTGTCCATGAAGGGGAGCAAAGGTTAGGGACTGAAGGGAGAATAATTGGGGGATTGAGTGCGACGGTGCTTGGGAGAGAAGGAGAAAGGGGGGGGCAAGCGCTCGTTGCTGGCAACAGCTGTGAAAGTCATTTAAGCTGTATTACACACTGTCTGTTGTTTGGTGCCCTGAGTCTTGTTTGTCACATAGCTACTTTGTGTGTCTCTCTGCAGAATAGTTAAACTATTTAGGCTGTATTACACACTGTCTGTTTGGTGCCCAGATCTTTGTTTGTGACACAGCTACTCTGTGTGACTCTGCAGTATAGTGAAAGCCATTTAGGCTGTATATTTACACACTGCCTGTTAGGTGATCTGAGCCCTGTCTGTGACGTATAGCTACTCTGTGTGTTTCTGCAGTATAGTGAAAGCCATTTAGGCTGTATATTTACACACTGTCTGTTAGGTGCCCTGAGCCCAGTCTATGACATATAGCTACTCTGTGTGTTTCTGCAGTATAGTGAAAGCCATTTAGGCTGTATACATTCTGTCTGTTGTTAGATGCCCTGAGCCCTGCCTGTGACATATACTCTTTGTCTTTCTCTGCAGTATAGTGAAGCCATTTAGGCAGTATTGTACACTGTCTGTTGTTTGGTGGCCTGAATCCTGTTTGTGGCATAGCTACTCTGTGTGTCTCTGCAGTATAGTGAAAGCCATTTAGACTGTATTACACCCTGTCTGTTTATTGCCCCAAGCCCTGTCTGTGACATAGCTACTCTATGTGTCTCTGCATAAAGTCATTTATTGTAGGCTGTATAACAGACTGTCTGTTAGGTGCCTGGAACCCTGTCTGTGACATAGCTACTCTGTGTGTCTCTGCAGTATAGTGAAAGCCATTTCAGCTGTATCACACACTGTTAGGTGCCTTGAGCCCTTTCTGTGGCATAACTACTCTGTGTCTCTCTGCAGTATAGTGAAAGCCATTTAGGCTGCATTACATTGTCCGTTAATCTGTTAGGTGACCCAAGCCCTGTCATAGTTACACTGTGTGTGACATCTCACTGTAGCATAGCAAAAGCCATAACTGTCTACTATGTCTTCTATTTCCCACTCTAAGTCTACTAAAAGGAAAAATAGTGCTGCTGCACATGCAAGGGAAAATGATGTGGACAATAAGAATCCTAGCACTAATGAAGAACATAGCGATAGTAATAACAATAACATTACCAGGACTGGCACTAAATGTCCTCCTGAACCAAAAAAGCATATTATCAATGAAATGATAGTAGAGTTTCAGAAAGAACTGACAGGAATTACTCATAGAGGTACTGAACGTTTTGCCACATCTACCAGGATACTTCCAGCTGCTTAAGCAGCATGCAAGAACAAGGAGGCATCCTCCTCAAATATAAGCTTGGATGCTGAGGCAGTGAATGCTGATAAAGATGGTGGTGACTGGAAATGGGATAGCCCAGGCTATGTCCCACCTGATTATGATGAAACTTCCAGTTCTTATGAATCTTGTGGTCATGAGGTCAGTAGTAGTTTCAATGAGGGGGTAGGAGAGGATGCCACTGTAGGGCATGAAAGGCAAATACAGAAAAAAAAAGTTTGCTAAACCTAAGAATAAGATGACCATGAATGTGAAAAATGCATTTGAACAAGGAAATGGCAGTATAGGGTTTCCTCCATGTCCCTTGACTGTACAAGAAACAGTGTCAGGCATTGTAGTACAAAGCACAAAGGGTAAATCTTTAGTGTGGAATTTATTTTAAATTGACCTTGCAGACAACTCTTGAGTTGTATGCAGTATGTGCAAAAAACAGTGTCAGTCATGGTGTCAAAGTGGGACATTTTGGAACATCAGTAATGATATAACATGCAAAGGCAAAACACTCAATTGAGTTGAACAGGGCAAGGGTCTGTGTGGTTGGTATAGGCGGTAGTGGAGGTGGTGGTGGTGGTTACCATAGTGACAATGAACTGGAAGTAGGAACTGACACTGAATCACTAGATGTGCCCCTGGAGTCTTCCCAGGCAAACAGATTGTTTTCTTCTGAAACCATCAAGTACTGCAGCATCCCACAGTAGTACTCCACCTGAAAAAGATGCGAAAAGTGCAATCTCCCAAAATTAAAATGTTGCAAAGACATCAGAATTTACCCACAAGCATCCAGCATGCCTGCTGTTAAATAGAGCCATTGCAGAGCTGTTGGCCAATTGTCAACTCCCTTTTGCTTTTGTTGCCCAGAAAGGTTTCCTCAAGTTCATGAACCAGATTGAACCATGGTACACCATTCCACTATTGAACATATTTCTCAAAAAAGGCTGTTCTACAGTTGTATGACTTGGTGTGTAATGCAGTGACTAAACAGTTGAAACTTTCTGAGGTGAAGCAGGTTCATATAATCACAGATATATGGATCAGCAACCAAACAATTGACTACATGGCTGTTACAGCTCATTGGGCAAGTTTTCAGTCAGAAAGTAATAATTCCCACTCTACCATAAGTAGTAGAAAGCAGAATGTATTTACTAAGTTGTGAATGGCTAGTACAGTACACACTGCAAGCCCATTGGTCGTCAGTGTGGACCAATGAGCTTTCAGCACATACTGTAAGCTGTCATTCGGTGGGCAGCTGTGGAGGTGTGTGGATGGGTCTGCTTCCTGCCGATGACATGGGGAGTGGGGTGGGATGGGGTCCTGTGTGGGTGGGGAGCCAGGGGCTAGATTCCATGGATGTGCAATTTTCAGGTGATCGGGGCTATGGGCGGGGGGGGACCACTGGACTACCTGGGAACTTTAATTTTATTTATTACGGGTGATCAGAGGTACAGGATGAAGAGAGGGGTACAACAGGACTACCGGGGAAATATATTTGTTTTCAGTACAGGTGATCAGAGGTACAGGATGGGGAGGGAGTACCACTGGACAACCAGGGAATCATGTGGGTGCTACTGTACGGTGTTCTGGGGGGAAGCCACCTATGGCTGGTGGCTGATGTGTTGCACCATGCATTATGGCAGCTCACCTGTGGGTGGCTTCCCATATGGGTTCTCCTTGCTCAACTTTGTGCCCATGTATGCAGCACATCTCCAGGACATGCTGGCAGATGCACCACACATCTTGGCTGCATATCGAGATGTGCCACATATGCATGGGCACACCTCCTGGAGATGCCCTGCATACATTATCTTTGCTCCACGGCACATTGGGAATTGCACAGCACAATTCCCCCTTTTGAATATAGCCCCAGGCGCAACTCCTTTGACTATCCAGACCCAGGTGTATGCAAGCAGCCAGAGCTAAAAGAGTAGAGATACTGTATCCATGCAAATACCCTTAGTGTTAAGGAACTAAGGATGAGAAGTTTAGAAAAATTATGAAATATATGCTACATTTATGCCTGAATGTTAAATTTTTTTCAAAGTTGTCTCAACTGTCAACTGTCAGGAGCTCTTTAAATTTTCAGACATTCAGGCAATTCCCTAGGCTTTTATAAAGACCCTTAATACCACGCTCAGAAATGCAGTGAGATGCAGCCATTTAAAACCTGACACCATTAAACATAAACCATGTGTTGCATGTCTGTCTGTAGTTTTTGGCACAGTTGGGAATTTAAAAAACAAACAAACAGAATTTTATATGGACAGACAGTGTCAAAAAGAGACTATGCCAAAGTCATCCTCCCCCATATCATTTGTAGAGCAGATATCATCATAAAAATTGTTCAGCTGTGACAGGCCTCCCTAATATCAAAGCTAACCCCATGTGCATGAAAATTTACAACCTAAGACAAGAGGAGATAAGACAGCAGTGAGGAACACATAAACTCTTAATTTAACCCCTACTGCTGCAGACAGAAGCAGAATGTAAAGGAATTCTTGACTGATATGTCAGTCCATGGAAAAGCAAGGCTTAAGCACAGTGCGGTTTTTATCTGCATGCCACTGCTACTGTAATGGGTGGCTGTTTCTTTGATCTACGTGGCCGCACATCTTAGGGGGAACATAGGTGCCAACATAGTCAAGGCTGTTAGAGATGGTAACTACCAACACATACCTTGATTTGCACATTGTTTAAATCTACTCATCCATTGTTTCTTAAATGGAAACAGAAATGTTGAAAATCTGTTAGGTCTTGCTAGGAAAATATGTGGGTATTTCAGCTACTCCATGAAAGCACAAAAAATCCTGAAGAGGTTGCAGAGGTCAAACATCTTACACTTGCATACATTAAAGCATGAAGTTCCAACCCACTGAAATTTAACATTCTACATATTGGAAAGGCTTCTTGAGCAGAAAAAAGCTGTACATGACTACACAAAGCAGAATCAAATAGATAAAGTAGACATTGGGTGGGATATTCAAAGGTGTTGCGCAGGACGCAACAGGATTGTGCTATACGCAACCCACCGATGTGCCCAGTGCCATATTCAAACAGGCGGGTTGCGCTGTGCAACCCCCCAATGCACCAGGTGCACCAGTAATGTATGCAGTGCAAGTGCATGGGGCGTGCCCATGCGTATACGGCATATCCCAATATTCAGCCCTGGATATGCAGTGCATATGCAGGCACAAACCCGCTTTGCACCACACAGGGGGGTGCAATGTTGAGCCCATTGAAAGCTGGAACATGTCAGGGACACCCACAGGTGGGCTGCCATATTGCTGGGTGTGACACGGCAGCCACCTGCTGTGGATGGCCCCTGACCTCCCAGGACACAGTCCATCAGCCCCCTGCCCACAGGACATCATGCCCCCCTCACCCGTTCATGGGCATGTGAAAATGAAGTCCTTGTGGTTCAGTGGACCATACCCATTCGCCCGATCATGGGCATATGTTAAATATCTCCCTGGTGGTCCAGTGGACCACACTTCCTTGCCCGATCACAGGCATGTAAAGAATTAATCCCTGGTGGTCAACCAGACTGATCACCTTCACCCGCTTATGGGCAACTACGGGCCCCTGGTGGTCAGTAACCTCCCACCGCCCTTGGTCCCCACCACCCTGCTCCCCAGTCAGTGGTGGGCAGCAGCTCGCCCACTGACTGACAGCATACAGTAGGGCTGTACATCTATTGGTCCACTGTGTGGGCCAGTGGACATGCAGCCCATACTGTACTACACAATCTTGACCTGTGAATGAACATTCATTCACAAGTTACAGCCCTACTGTACGCTGTCAGTCGGTGGGTGGCAGGATGGCTTGTGGGCTGGGAGCTGCTGCCTACCACTGACTGGGGGGGTGCTGGGTGGCAGGGAACTATGTGGGTAGGTGGGGAGGGGGGTACCATGGACCACCAGGGGGTTTGATGAATGCCTGTGAGAGGGCAAAGGTGATTGGTCCACTGGACCACGAGGGATTAATTCTTTACATGCCCATGATTGGGCAAGGGATTGTGGTCCACTGGACTACCAGGGAGTATTCCTAATCATGCCCACAATCAGGCAATGGGGTTCAGTCCACTGGACCACCAGGGAGTGACTGTACATATGCCCATGATCGGGCAGGGGATAGCAGTCCACTGGACCACCAGGGAGATATATAACCTATGCCCATGATTGGGCAAAGGTGTACAGTCCACTGGCCACCAGGGCTTACATTTACACTTGGTCATGAATGGGCATTCAGGTGCTGAGTCCACCGAGGGGCAGGAGGATGTCAGTCCCTGATGGCTGCAGCCTGGCAGGGTGCCATGCTCAACTCGCCGGGGATCGGCACACCACATGCAAATGGGGCCATAATGACATGCAAATGGCCCCATTTGCACCTTCCATGCATAATGGCCCCATTTGCATGCCCAGTGCTGAATATCATGGTTAATGCACCTAGCGCAACTGCACTTATGCTGGCGCATCACCCTGCTCCTCACCTGCCACTTGCACTGGCACAGTGCCACTGCACTGTGCGTAGTGCATGCACGTGCCCTCAGTGCCATATTCAACGGTGCTGAGCCATGGCTCAGCACCATTGAATATCGCCTGGACCATGCCCCGGCTCAGCCCAGTTGCGCTGTGCCCAGGCTTGCGCCGCTGCCTGGCGCAGTCTGAATATTTAGCCCATTATGTTTAGTTCCAGCAGCTGGACTCTACTGGAATCTTTGGTCACCTTATTCAGCCATTTGAGGCTGCCACACATGATGTCAGTGTGGACAGTGCAACTCTAAGTCAAATTCTTCCTCGAATCAGATTTCTTCACATTTGCCTGGACGACATAAAGAAAGATTTTCAGTCAGAGGACACCACCACTGCTGCTATGATGGCAGATGACTTGAGTCTCAGACTGTTGACTTGATCAGAGAATAAATGCCAAGTTTAGGAATGACACCTATGTGTTGGCTACGTTGGTAGATCCCCAATTTAAGTGGAACATTGAAGCCATACTTCCCACAGGGGAAGATATTGAGTATTGGAGAGCTCTACTGCTAACCAAATGTGACATTGCCCTACAAACACCATTAATTGATGTACAGCAGTCAAACCTTGCTGAACCATCACAGTGCACCTCTGGCACAGACAATAGCACAATTATCAATTCTTCACAGTCAATAGTGTCATCAATGAGGGAAAGTACATTTACAGCTACTTCTTGGGCATTCTATATTCAGGGTCAGAAACGTAAATCACTTCTGAGTCACCCGCAACAACAAGGACTGGTATCCCATGTAGAAAGTGCAGCTGGTTCATCTGCCAGCCTGGTAACCATCTCACACAGCACAATGACCCTGGAGTACTTTGCAGACCATACTGTGATTGGTTTTGAGGAAGATCCAGTGCTCTGTTGGAAATAAAAGAGAACAATATGGCCAGATCTAGCAAATCTTGCAATAATGCACCTCAGTTGTCCACCTTCAAGCATATATTCAGAATGCATATTTAGTGCAGCTGGAGGAATAGTCACTGACCACAGAACACTGCTAAGTCCTGCAAATGTGGAATGGCTTACATTTCTCAAAATTAATGCTGTCAAGTTCCCAGTTGTCACAAACACTAAGGCCCTGGACACACTACAGAACTGTTTTTGAAAACCATTTTTAAAACCAGTTTAGCTAAACCATTTCAGTGCAGCCACACTACTCAGTAACCATTTTTATGTTTGCTTGCACGCATGTGCAAGAAACATAGTGCCATCATCCGAGTTTTCGGAGGTGTGTCACCCCTTCCTCCAATTCAGTCAGTGTGTTGGCAGGCACGGCCCCTGTCCGCCAATGCATGCTGGAGCTGTCTATGATAAGCTCCAAATGTAGTGATGCATAGTTGAAAGGGGAGCTACACTTCAGTGAGCAGCGATAAGATATTGCCTGCTCATGTGCAGCTCCCCTACACACACACACACACACACACACACACATGCGCATGCATACTGCGTGCTGCCCCCCACGCACACACTCTATGGCGGCCAGAGGTGCCCAATCCCCGTCGGCTGTGCTGACCCCTCCAAAGCCTTCCAAATGCCATGCTGGTGCCCACCCCAGCGTGGCAGAATATCATATAACCCCGATGGGGTGCCCAATCCCCGTCGGCTCCACTATCCTCCCCAAAAGTACCAGGTGACACGCTGGGAGCCCACCCCTAGCGTGGCAACCGATGATATGGCCGACGGGGGTGCCCAACCCGCCGGCTTCACGCCCCCCAGTTCCTTGTGCTACGCTGAGCCCACCCAGCGTGACAAACATCCCATGTCATCTTTTAAAAAAAAACATCTGTAAAGCAAAAACGGTCCCACGAGTCTCCCAGCCCCCTCCCACAACCTCGCACATCCACTGCGCAACCTGCCTCCCCACACCCCACCCCATACTTACCTCCGAGCACGGGTGCGATGATCTTCGTGGACGGGAACACGTCTGCACTCTTCAAAGCCGACCGCGAACTGAGGAAATGCCGGTAAGCTGTATAATGGGCTAGATAAGGTTTTTCAACTTTATTGCGTATCTCAGGCATTTTTTGGAATTTTTGCACCAAATTTTCAACATGGGGTTTTTGGGACCCCTCCTCATGAATTCTTGCACTGTCATGGCATTACTCGGGCCCAAAGGGTGATTTCGCAGCCACTGTGTGAAATCACCTTTCCAGAATGATTAACAAAATGACACTGCCAGTGTTCATAAGGTGGGCTCTCAAAAAGACTATTTTGAAAATTTGGTGGAAAAATTCCTAAAAATGACTGTTTTATGAGCGTGCGTTGTGCAGTTCATACACACGCTCGTAAGTTCGTAAATTTTCAATATTTTCACTCCAGACTTTCAACATTTCCATTTTACCACACCTTCTTATGAACAGTACAGCTGTCATTTTTCACATCTCACCCAAAATGTGTTTCCGCCCATGTAGCGCACAATGGCGCAGTCGGTGTGCAAAATCAATGTACGGGACACATTAAGAAAATCACACTGACACTGTTCATGAGCAGAGGTCTTAAAATGGCTATGTTGAAAATTTGGTGAAAAATTCCAAAAAAATGACTGTTTTACAGGCGTGCGTATGCGCAGTTCCCACGCACGCCGTAAGTTTGTATAAATTTCAATATTTTTACTCCAGATTTTCAACGTTGCCATTTTACCACACCTTCTTATGAGCAGTACAGCTGTCATTTTTCACATCTCACCCAAAACATGTTTCCGCCCATGTAGCGCACAATGGCGCAGTCAGTGTGCAAAATCAATGTACGGGACAAATTAAGAAAATCACAGTGACACTGATCATGAGCAGAGGTCTTAAAATGGCTATGTTGAAAATTTGAGTAACATTCTAAAAAATGACTGTTTACGGCGTCGCGTTGTGCAGTTCCTACGCTTCGTAGGATTCACATGAATTTTCAATATTTTTCATTCCAGATTTTCAACATTGCCATTTTACCACACCTCCTTATGAACAGTACAGCTGTCATTTTTCACATCTTGGCCAAAATGTGTTTCCGCCCATGTAGCACACAATGGTGCAGTCGATGTGCGAAATCAATGTATGGGACACATTAAGCAAATCACAGAGACACTGTTCATGAGCAGAGGTCTTAAAATGGCTATGTTGACAATTTGGTGAAAAAATTCCTAAAAATGACTGTTTTACGAGCGTGCGTTACGCAGTTCCTATGCATGCTCGTAAGTTTGCGAATTTAACATTTTCACTCCAGATTTTCAGCATTGCCATTTTATTACACTTTCTTAGGAACAGTACAGCTGCCATTTTTCATATGTGGCCAAAAATGTGTTTTCGCACATCTAGCGCACAATGGTGCTGTTGGGGTGCGAAAGCAATGTTTGGGACAGATTAAGAAAATCACAGTTACACTGTTCATGAGCCGAGGTCTTAAAATGGCTATGTTGAAAATTTGGTGACAAAAGTCCATAAAATGACTGTGTTATGAGTGAGCATTCGCAGTTTCCACGTACCCTCGTAAGTTCATGACTTTGTAATATTTTCAGTCCAGATTTTCACCAGTGGCATTTTTCCACACTTCCTTATGAACAGTACAGCTGTCATTTTTCACAACATGGCCGAAGTGTGTTTTCACACTTTCAGCGCAGAGGTGCGTGGTCGCTGTGGGAAATCATTGTTCCGGACAGATAAAGAAAATCACAGTGACACTGTTCATGATTGGAGGCACCAAAATGCCTGAGTTGACAATCTGCTGTAAAAAATCCCCAATCTAATTATATTATGGGTGTGCGTTGCACAGTTTCTATGTACACTCGTCACTTCACCATTTTTTTAATATTTTTACTGCAGATTTGCAACATTGCCATTTTTTACACCTCCCCATGAATAGTACAGCTATCATTTTTTACATCGGAATGTTTTTGCACCTGTGGTGCTAAATGCCGTAGTCGCTGTGCATAAGCAGCTTTCGGCTAACTAACTGATATTCTGACTGTTCATGAGGTGGGGGTCACAAAAAAACATGTTGAAAATTTGGAGTGAAAATACCAATGAATGCCTGAGGTATTAGGGTTTCCAACCATAACGCCCAACCCTGTAGAGAATGACAGGCATCAGGAGTGTGACTTGGGATTCTTGCCTGTAATGCTTATACCATTCCACACCCTGCAGCCAGTGAGAGGCATCGAGGTATGCCTTGGACTCTTTGGCCCCAAAGTTCACCCCATTCTCCTATATCGCACCCATCTCACCATATTTTCTAATGGAATGGGGTGCGCATAAGGGCCAAAGACCCCAAAGAACACCGTGACACTTGTCAGTGTCTGCAGGGTGGGGTGTGGTGAAATGGCGTGGCCGTTATGCCTGACAACCCAAAGGCACACCCCAATGCCTGTCACTCTCTGCAGGGTGGTGGTGGGGTTGGCTTCAGTTCAGTACTTCACTGCCATTCCTCTTACGCAGCTCTGTAACTTCTACACTACCACTGCCAATGCCAGCAAGCAAACATTCGGCATTGACAAATGCTTGTTGAAAACGGTTTAGTGTGGCTACACTGCTAGTGTTAAACCTGTTCTCCTTGTAATTATTTTGTGTGAAGTCCAACACACAGAACTGTGCTTGCCAGGACACATTGCAGCTAGAACTGTTTTAGTTAAACCATTACAGCTTAAAACACTTTTACTCCTGGACAGACCTGTAAGTAAAGCCATGCTAGCTCTAAAACATTTTTAAAAATGGTTTTAAGACTAGGTATCTAGCTGGGTTTAAAAACACTTTTGTTAAAATGTTTTAAGGGACTTGTAGTCTGTCTGCAAACAGTTCTAGGGGAATTTAAACTGTTTTAAGGCACTTAAACCATTTTAAGTTCCCCAGTGTGTCCAGGGCCTAAGTTATACAAGTCTGACCCTGAACATAAACAACAGCCTGCAAACAGATACTAAATATGATGACTAGATTGTGTATGAAATGAATGGAACCATCACCACTGCCACCATGCCAGCCACATGTGCCACACTAGTACTACTCTTAGTTTTCTTTCATCAGTCATCAGTTTATATAATGTAAGTCTGATCGATGCCCACCATGAGAATAATTTCAGGAAACAGCAGCAGCCTTACTCAGAGTAGCTGCGCCTCTTGTATCTACCTCAGCAATGCCCGGCATGGGTATAATTTTTTTTAAAACAGTAGTAGGCTCAGTCACAGCAGCTGTGCCTCTCTTACCTACCTCAGAAATGCCTGCTGTGGGTTTAATGTTTGGACACAGCAGTAGGCTCTCTAAGAGAAGCTGCACCTCTCGTACCTGCCTGAGCAATGCCCACCAGTGGTATAATTTTTGGAAACAGCAGACTCGCTAAGAGAGCCTGTGCCTCTCATACCTGCCTCAGCAATGCCCGCCATGGGTATAATGTTTTAAAACAGCAGCAAGCTCAGTTACAGCAGCTGTGCTTCTTGTACCTACAGTACCTCAGCAATGCCCACCATGTGTATAATTTTTTAAAACAGCAGCTGGCTCAATCACAGCAGCTGCCTCTTGTACCTACCTCAGAAATGCCTGCCATGGGTTTAGTTTTTGGACACAGCAGCAAGCTCTCTAAGAAAATCTGCACCTCTCGTACCTGCCTGAGCAATGCCCACTAGGGGTATAATTTTTGGAAACAGCAGCAGTCTCACTAAAAGATCCTGTGCCTCTCATGCCTGCATTAGCAATGCTCGCATGGGTATAATTTTTGGACACAGCAGTAGGCTCACTAAGAGCAGCTTCACTTCTTGTACCTACCTGAGAAATGCCCACCATGGGTGTAATTTTTGGACACAGTGGCAGGGTCACTAAGAGCAGCTGCACTTCTTATACTTGCCTGAGCAATGCCACCATGAGTATAATTTTTGGGAACAGCAGCAGGCTTGCTAAGAGAGCCTGCATCTCTTGTACCTGTCTCAGCAATGCATGCCATGGGTATAATTTTTTGAAACAACAGCAGCAGGCTCGCTAAGAGAGCCTGTACCTCTTGTACCTGCCTCAGCAATGCCCCTCATGAGTGTAACGGCTCGAGGCACTTAACAAACAGTCTAGTAGTCCAAAACAACAGTCTTTCACATGATTTTTGTTATGGCCTGGGTCGGGTAATTAGGTAGTAGAACAGGTCGGTTAGTAACTACCCGACCTGACCCAACTACTCGTTCTTCATTCTGATATTTTTAGAGTACTTTTGGGGTACCCATAGGTAGTCTTGGTGGTCTGGTATTTTAATATCCACCAATCCCTAGTTACAAATTAGAACAGTATAATGAGGAAACTGGTAGAATTTTTGTACTCATTTTAGCCATTGTCTTGTGGAGTTTGGGTTCTACTGAGCTAAGGGGTATATGCCCGCATAGTCAGAGAGCAGCTGTGAGACTGAGCTAGCCTGAGGGCTAAAGAGCAGCTAGCAGATGAGCACTGACTGGAAGAACTGTGAATGAGTGGGGATAGTGGGTGTGTATTAAGGCCCCCCAAACCCTAGCTACCAGTAAGGTGATGTGGCTTATTCCCTAGGCTCAACATTGATCTGATCCCCACAGTCCCTGCTGAGGTACCCACTGGACTCAGTTTCCTACTCTGCCATGCCAGCCTGCCTTGACACTGGGCCCCAACTAAGACAGGCTCTCTGTCTTTCAAGGCACCACGAGGACTCCCATCATTTGGGCTGTCATTTCCTCACCAGCATGTTCCCAGCCCTCACTCATTACTGTGACTGAGGGGTGCCCATTTTCCAGCTCATTAGCTAATGGAGTTACCAGTAGGTTAACTTCAGATGGCACACTCAACAGGCATCACATATTGCAGTGGGGGGGGGGGATTCAGCCACTAGGTTACAACTATCCTGTCACATGGTGCCAGTATAGAGAGGAAGGTTGGGGGGTGATTGACAACCACAAACACCAACAGAATGCAGTCAGCATGCTGGTACGGGGGCCAGCCACAATCGGGTTCCAATACAGGACCGCTGTCCATAATGGGGATTGGACACCTCAGATTCCCTCAAATACATGAGGAAATTAAGTAAATGAAAACAAAACCCAAAAGATTTGACTGGTGCTAACAAGGCAGGTTTTGTGTTTTTTATGTTGTTGTCTTTGTTTATTTTTTGTAGCAGGCCTTAGTGTCTCCAGTGTCACTAATGTGCATGTTGAAGATGGTTGGCCCTAAGATGGACCCCTTTGGTTTACCACTGGACATCTCCTTTACCCCTGAGAATTTACCATTGAGAACCACTGTAATCTCAACTTTACCTTGTCTGGCGATGGCAAAGAGACTCTTTTTTTTAGATGTTACTCTCTGTCTCTGAGGATAATGAAATAGAAACCAAACCATATACTGTATCAAACTGCCAGTTGCTAAAACAAAACAAAAAAGCAATATTAAATTCACTCTGAAAATAGAAAATGGTTAGATTTGACATTTCAGCCATATGTCTTCTTCAGGAATTATCTAAAAGACTTAAAAAGCAGTTAGTCTAGTTAGCTAGCTTGCTAAAACCTTTTGAGGTCTACACATCCACATCCACTGAGACTCAAAGACAGTTTTCCATTCAGCCAGCTTGTGAGGAGCTGTAGCAGACTGTCCTGATGATAGGTTGACTGATCTAGAAGCAGAAAAAATGAGGAATTAACTCGAAGAGGGGTTTAGGTAGGTGATTTACCTTGCTGATAAGAAAGCAAAACACTAAAATAGAAACATGCTACTTAACCCAAAAGAAAAAGAACAAAGAAAGGAATGCTGATGTGGAGATAATGTGACATTTATCTGGTTTCAGTCTGGTTCCTTCTTTAGCAGGTGGATTCGTACCTTATATACACAGCCTGTAGCGCAAATTCAGATCAACTCAATGCCCTCTACCCCTTTTCCCTATACAGAGGCATTTGCCAAGGCTGCCCCCGTCCCCCATGTTATTTGTTTTGGCTATTGAGCGCCTGGTAATTGCCCTAGGACAACATCCTGCACTGGAAGACTGCAGGGTGGGGCAACAGGATTACCACACAATGCTATATATGGATGTTTTCCTGGTCCTACTCAGGGATGCCCATCGGAGCATCCCTGCTCTTCTCCATACTTTGCAGAAATTTCACGGCTACTCGGGCATTAAAACTAACCCCAGTAAGACTGAGCTCCTACTGTTGAATCCTGCCTGTGCCCAAGACTTGAAAGTCAGCCTGGGCTTACACTGGTTCCACACCCCCCCCCCGTGCCGGCTTTCCCGATGACCCAAGTCCATTTCTGAACCCAGGTTGCCAACATGATACAACATAAGGCATCTAGTGCCTCATCCCTCTGAGCTGGGCCAGCACTAACTCCCTTACTCAAAAAGCTGAAGGACAACTGTGACAGGTGGAAATCTCTCCACCTCTCTCTTGTCAGGAAAATCTCTGTGGTTAAAATGATCACAGACCCAAAATGTATACATTGTCTCACATATCTAGTGATGGACAGTCCCTCCCTATGGTTTTCAAAACTGGATAGCATGGTCCATAGTCAGTGACTTTTTCTAGGAAGGGAACCCCCCCCCCTTTAGTAGGATAAAACTCAGGGCTCACTGGCATAAAGGACCGTGGAAATTGCTTTAGTTCTATGCATACTACGTGGCTTTCAGACGTGGGCAAATGTTACAGTGGTTCAACCCTGCCTCCCCACAAGCTTTCCATAATAACTGAGGATAGAAAAGGGACTGCTATAGGATGTCCAACCCTCCATTCTTCTCTATCCCCCCCAAACTTGTATGAATAAGGCCTGCCTTATGCTTTTCTGTCAGGACATGAAAAAAATTGAGGGTTTGGATTCAAGTCTTTCTTACGCTCAAGGTGCTTATCCCTTTATGGCATAACATGCAAATTTGCATTGCTGGGCATACATTACATTAGAAATTGTGGGATGCATAGGGGTATATTTAAGGTTGCAGGTCTTCTTCAGCCCTCTCACATTCATTTAGACTCACTGGAAAACCTTAGAAGACGATACAACATTCTCTCCACCAACTTCTGAAAATAGCTCCAGACACATAGTGCTCTGGTTGCCATGTTA
Source organism: Neoceratodus forsteri (assembly GCA_016271365.2). NCBI lineage: Eukaryota > Metazoa > Chordata > Ceratodontiformes > Ceratodontidae > Neoceratodus > Neoceratodus forsteri. The sequence continues at coordinate 1,610,173,934 of CM057450.1, read as the reverse complement.
AGACAGATGCCCTCCAGGATCCCATTTACCCCTCTCTGACTCTAAGTTCATGGTTTATAAATCACAGAGGAAAAGTGGGAAAAATGTATTAGTCACTTATGTACACTATTCCTGAGCCCACTGACAACACCAGGCACAAGTGAGAGCAAGCACTGGGTCTAAGTATCTCAGAGGCCAGAGGTTCTAGTTATGGGTCTTAACCCACAAAGCTTGTTCAGACACTAGAGATCTTTTTATTCAAAAATAAGACCATGCATTATTGGTATCACACTCTGGTCCAACTCAAGTTGCTAGGCCTCATGAGTTATGATGTCTGCTGGAGGTGTCAGCAGCCAAGAGAAGACCTTATGCATATTCATTGATCCTGTAGTAAGTGAGGCCATTTCTGGCACCAAATCAACAGCTGTTGCATCACTGTCCTGGTGGTCATCTTCCCTTTTTCCCCTCCCCTGTACCTTGTTGGGATCCCTCCTTTGAATAGTCCTATCTTGAGAGCCCAGCTGCACTGATTTTTAATAGTGGGTTTAGAAGCCAAGAGGTTGATACTACAATGCTGGAGAACTGACAGTGTTCTCTCTTGCTCCCAATGGCTCTCTGCAGTCAAGAATCTGGCCAACCTGGCCAGGTGGTTTCACTTCACCAGAAAGATGGCTCCCTGTTATCAGACAATATAGGCTCCCTTCCTGACCTCCCCCTACTCTGTATTAGACAATACTAACAATGACAATTCACCTTGATAGGTTGGTCCCCCCAGTCCCCCTCTTTGTCCTTGCAGGTTAACTGCTTCTATTTAGTTAGACTGAATGTTGGTATATATGATGATGAACCCTTGATATACACCTTTACCTGTGTACTACTGGAGTGTTGTCATCCGTAAAATATCAATCATACTGTGATGTTTTCTGTGCTTATCTGTGCTTGCTTGAGTTCCTACTGTATATGGATGTCTTTTCTAAATTTAATTAAAAGAATTAACTGTAAAAAGAATTCAATATGGCTGCTAGAAAAATAGGACCATTCATGTATAAACACTGGTGGGTCTTCAAAACTGTCAACGCATTTCAGTTTGCACTTTTTGTACAAAAATATTTTTTTACTTAATGTGTACGTCAATTTTTATAAAATGGGTAGGGAAAATACTGCATACTGATTGTCTAGGACCTGTGTACTGAGAAAACACAACTCATGGGTACAAAAGTACTGGCAATCAGGACACAGTACATTAACAACATCAAAGCTCAAGATCCTAGAAATTAAACTCCCTCAAAATTAAAAGAGCAAACAAACTAATTAAATGTTCTTTTCCTTTATATTCCCATCCTTACACACATATGCAAATTTGAAATGAGTACTACTCATAGTTTTTTTTAGCTTCTTTTCTGACTATGTACCCCCAATCCTTACCTGCCTACCACGGAAATCTTTGCTGCTTTCTCTGTCCCAAATATAATTGAATCCCTAGCTTTCCTGAGACCTTCTGTTTTGTGTGTTTGTGTGATGAGATATGGGCATTTAGGCTGTAGAATTCTGCAGAAGTTTGATTTTCTGCATGCCAAGATAAACAAGCATCCATCTGTTGAATGTGTGGATAGACAGAAGGACTACTTTTAATTATTTACTTTTAACAAAAGAAAATACCTGCTTTTAGTAAAAAAAAAAAGCTTTTTGGTTTTTTAAATGTTCTTTTTGTACCCATGTTATAAGTGCAATAAGGCATTTGAGCAGAGTGTTGTGCTGGCACAATGCACTTCCAGGGGATGAAGGCACTTTACCTGCAGTATCAAGCCTCGCTCAACCTTATTGTGTCTTATTGCTTACATAGTAGATTATATCAGACTGATTCTGCTGACTTCCAAGCTGTATTTTCTGTAACTACAAATCCTAATCCCCTAGAGATGACATTAGAGAAGGGCTGCTGCAGTGGGAGATTTTATAGCCTGCAGTGTATGTTAGAGCTTTAATAAGCACCAATACGATGTTTACCACTTCTGCTGTTCTCCCAGCATTAGGTACAGTCCTGTGTGACTACTTAGTGCAGGATGACAGCAGGCCTACCAAACTAACAATCAGGGCTTATAGAAACTCCAACAAGAACTGCAGGCTATTGAATATCCTATTGCTGTAGCACTGCTCTGATGTTAGCTGCAGGGAATCCTGAGATTTGTAGTTATAGAAAATGTTAGTTTGGAAGTCAGCAGAATCAGGCTGATACAGTCTACTATACTGCAGTAAGCAGTAAGTAAATAAAAAGGTTTTTGGCCACAAAGTGAAAATTGGAACCAGCTCCACACTTGAGTGTGGGTCTCTTACTGCTGACTGTTCCTCTTTAAATGTGGAATACTAGGAGCAGGTTTAACAACCAATAAAATGAATTACTAGAGCAGACTAATATATAATATACTGTAAGCTGTACCACAAATGGCCCACAACTGGCACGTACAGTATGTTGAACAGGAATATAGTTACATGGCCTAGACAGGGTATAATTTGTTTTGTTGTTATGCCAAAGATCTACTATTTACAAATGCTTGTATTCCATGCCAGTTTACTTCTGGACAAGCAACCATGTAGAAAGGTTGTGTGACTGCTGAAACGATCATTAGAAAAATGTTATCTGACATCAAGTTTAAATCACTGAGTACTGCATTTCTTTGAAAGTAGAGCACATTTCTGTAAGCAGTATACATTTAGCCTTCTAAAGGATAAATGGCTGGATTCTTCTCTATTTGCTTTCCACACTTGCACGTTCAGAGGTGTGTTTGTGTGGGGGGGTCAAAATCATATTCTAAATAAGATCTAAAATGTTTTTGTGCCAAGGTTCTGCCTAAGTGAAGAATGTTTTTAAGGTCGAACCCCTTGGGGTGGAGACACAGCACTCCCTTGACCCTGTACATGTTTGCTGTACATTGTGTAGACATCTGCTAGGGGGCCTAAACTGATATTCAGATAATGGTACAGATGGAGGCCTGGCAAAGACCCATGAGCGCAGCCATGAAAATCTGCAAGTAGCAACTGCTGTAATTTGTGCAGGCAACACATTGCACTACACAGAGGACAACAAAAGGGATTGTTTCATTTACTAATGTGATTCACTTCTGAATTCAAAGGGAGATTACAGGGCCATCCTATAGGAGTCACTGCGGACAGCAGCTGAGACCCCTACGATACCCCTGACAGCCCTCTATGATTGTAACTGCAGTCCATTTGATTTCTTCCATGAAAGGTTGCCAAATGATTTGGTTTCACAAAGGGTGCTCGGCCACCCCCATGGTTCTGATGAAAAGGTGCTTTGCAGGCCCTATCATTTTGGTAAAAACCTTGGGAAAGTGTTTTACATGTAGTTCACAGCACTAACATCTTTACTACATGCAGATACTGAATTGGTTTTGCTTATCTAGGCTATATTTTACAAGGCAGTTCCTGTCTGAAGAAAACATTTTAAAATGTATGAAACATTTAACCATGCTAAATGCTTGGAATTATGGTTGACTGCTTCAAGTAAATAACTGTCAGCTGGAAGATTCTGGATGTAATCCTTGCTTTGCTGCTGGCAGGCTTTCTCATCAAGGCCAAGTCCTTTGACCTTGTGCTTCTGTCCTCCCAGCTGTACAAGTGGGCATGAGTAGTACCCCACACAGTTAGATGAATCCTAGGTAAATCAGTCAAAATTTAAATATATTAGTAAAAAATTACCTGAAATCAATGAAAGCTGGTCTGTGTGGGAAACCCGATCAGTTATTTAATGTTTGCACAGAATACTTTTTCTATCCATGCTTATGAAGAGGAGGGACAGGCATAATAGACCTAGTGTCCATCCAACCTTAAGTTACTATGTTACCTAATATTTTTATGTAAGTTAGGAACCTTGTGAAATCCTGAATATCCATGTGAACCATTTAAAACATTCATGAGACAGAGGTGTGTGGGTGGGGGGGGGAAGGGATATCAGACTGCTAAAGGGTCAGTTTTGCATGAAGTGTAACAGCAACACTGCTTGATTATTCCCTGACCCTGGAATCCAACAATGCAGCACAACATGCTGCCTGTGAACTGTCTGACAGGACCATTGTTTTCTTGTAAACCATCATATGCAGTATATATTTATACTATATACAGATGCCATATAGTACATGATAGGTTGAAGTAGAATAAGACTGTTATGCTCACATGTGAGGATAGGCTTCATACCTTATGAGTGGCATCACATCTCACCTTGCTGCAACTCATAGATGCTGTGAATATTGCATCATTTGTTTTTTAAATACAAAATCTTCTGGTCTGTTGACTTCATGAACATTTAAGTCTTTACGAGTTAGACTTTTGATTTTTGAAGGCGTCACAAGGAACTGAACAACCTTTACACTCACACTGATGAAGCAGGTCATTATGACATAAATACTCTGAGGATAAACTATATTTTATCAAGCCCACTGATTTATGGTGATTAAAACAATGAAATTCCATTTTCAAGACTTCAGATTCCGGTATTGCACCTGTGATTGTTACTCTAATTTCCAGATTTTACCAGGATTCTGCTGTCATTCTTTTAGTATGTGTATAAATAATCAGGATAAAAAAAGGCTTAATATACAGAGCTTTAAATGAAGCAAATTGAAAATAGAACTGGAAGCAATTATAAGAAAAATACAAGTTTTATAGATTTACTGATCTGGTATAAAATGCCAGATTCCATAAAATCTTTGTTTTTACTGGTGCTCAGGCAGCCCTAATTCCTGAATTTTACTGGGTTTTCCAGTAAAAAATGAAAACCAGTGTCCTTGATTTTTATTTATAATTTAGTGTCAGGATCGGCACACAAGCAAAGTCTCAGTTCCAGGTCTGACTCATAAGGTCAGGAAATGGGGAGGAACATCAGAGAAAAATTATATAGAACAAAAAAATACAGTTAAAAATACAGAAGCAAAATATGTACAGCACATAAGAATGCAAAAGTCAAATGTGTGTGTGCGTGTGTGGGGGTGGGGTGTGTGTGTGCGAAAATAAGGACAAAAGCATGGGGGGGAGGTAAAGGAGAAAAAGTTGGGAGAGCTTGGAAAGGAGACAGGAGAAAGGAAATAGACAGAAATATTGTTAATTAACTCAGGTTTATATTCACTGGAGTGGTATACCCAGATGCTGCTTTACATCCTTGAGTGTTTTTCTAACTTGTGTCTAACAGCCAAGTGTAATTTTATTCTGGCTTGTATGTTACTCCATTTCTTGTGCATTAAATTTTTCTGCGTAATTAATTCTGAGTCACCACTGAAAAAAGGATTTTTCAGTAGTGTTATGCAGAATGTGGAATTCACATGGAATGAATCTTTCTGGCACTGGAATTTCTGTCAGAACTTTGCTGGTAACATTCTGTGGAATCCCAGCTGCTGTGATCCACATAATTATATTCCATGGAACAACATTTTCCAATGAAAAATCATTCCACAAACATTTCCAGGGAATACTGTATATCAAGATCTGCTGAATTTCATTCTGCAGAAACATAGCAGAAAACCCATTCTACATTATTCCATCATGGGATTCCACTGCTCCACATCTGACAAAATTTGGTGGAATTTCACGAAATTCTGCAAAATTCTATTCTGTCAGAATGTGAAAATTCTGCACACCACAAACTTTCAGTCTCAGTGAGCCTACCCAGTTAAGAAAATTCAACAAATAAATAGACTATGTACAGTTCCTATCTATCTATCTATCTATCTATCTACCTATCTATCTATCTATCTATCAATCTACCTACCTACCTATGTATCTATACATGTATACAACACTAATAGAGATAAAAAAAATACTGATGAGTGATGTTTACTTAAAGCAGCAGTATTTATTAGTCAGCATATAGTTTTTCAGCAATAATGTTTGCCTGGCAAAAATGTCAAGATACACATTTTTATGTTTGCTTGCGTGCGCAGCGCTCAAGAAACATATTGAGGTTAGTAGAGCATTGCAGAGGTGTGGCAGTGTTGTGGCCAATGCAGGGGACACATTAATGGGCACGTCTCTCAGCCACCAATCAACCAGGAAGTTGCCGATGATGGCAGTTTCAGAGCGAACACTGCACTTGAAAGAAATCTGCCACTCCAATCAGGGGCAGTTTCATCACTGCAGCAGCAGATCTCTCCCCCCCCCGGCAACCAGGCACATTCCGGTCATGTGCATTACAGTGCACAGTAATGTGCATGGCTGGCTGGAGTTATGAGCAACTCGTTTGCTCAGTGTGCCTTTCCCAGTGAAACACATTAATAAATAAACAAGCAAACATAATAAATGAGCCCCACCACAGCTTTGCATAATTGGCAACTCCTGCCACCCAGCACACACTCCCCCCAAAGCCAACATTGGGGTTCCCAATCCCCATGTCGGCATGAATTCCTCCTTCCCCCCATTAATGTGGCACACTGGGAGTCCAGTGTGCCAAACTAATTATATTTCTGAAAACCAGGATGCCCACTCAGATGACTCCACCCTTAGCCCGAATGTATCTTTTGCTGACAATGGGGTGCCCAATCCCCATATTGGAATGCCCCCCACCCCCACTATTGTGGCACACTGGCAGCCCACCCCAGTGTCCAAAGTAATTCTTTTTTTTTTTCCAACATCAGGATGCCCACTCCCAGTGTCGGATGTGCCCCTATGCTCCCTTTTTTTCAGCTGATCTTGGTGTGCCCAATCCATGGGTTGGCATTGATATCACCATCTCCAGTAGTCTGGTACACTGGGAGCCCACCCCAGTGTGCCAAAATTTATTTTTCATACTATTTCACCTGTAAAAAAGAAAACTGTCCTTCCTCATCCTGACCCTCCCTCTGCACACCCCACCTCCCCGCACCCACTCACCCATACTTACTGCCGGAGGTCTGGTGCTGCAATTTTCTGTGGACTGGGAACACATCTTCACTATTCAAAAGCCAACCACAAACTGAAGAAAATCATGGTAAGCCCTATAATGGCAGTCAATGGGGGGTTTCTATTTAGGTTGATAGCTAAGGAATTATTTGGGAATTTTGGTCCCAGATTTTCAACATGGGGTTCATGGAACCTCACCTCATGAACACTGGCACTGTCATTTTGTTTCTCAGTCCCAAAATGTGATTTTGTGGTTGCTTCCTGGAATCACCTTTCAGGACTGAGTAATAAAAGAACAGTGCCACTGTTCATGAGGTGGGGTCCCAAAAAGCCCATGTTGCAAGTCTGGTGATAAATGACTGCATTTTGAGTGTGCATTGTGCAGTTTGTACTCACGAGAGTAACTTCACCAATTTTAAATATTTTCACTCCAACATTGCCATTTTCTCACTCCTCTTTATGAATAGTATAGCTGTTATTTTTTGCATCCTGCTCAAAACATATTTTCGCACCTGTGGTGCAGAATGGCACAGTTGCTGTGTGAACTCAACTTTTGGGAAAGATTAATGAAATCACAGCACCACTGTTCATGAGGGGAGTACCCAAAAAGGCCATGTTGAACATTTGGTGAAACAATTACAAAAAATGACTGCGTTACAAGCGTGTGTTATGCAATTTCTATGCATGCTCATAACTTCGCCAATTTTTCATATTTCCACTCCAGATTTTCAACATTGCCATTTTTTCACACCTTCTCATGAACAATACCGATGTCATTTTTCACATCCTGCCCAAAATGTCTTTTCGCACATGTTGTGCCGAATGGTACATTCGCTGCGCAAAATCATCTTTTGGGATTAAGTAATGAAATGATAGTGCCACTGTTCATGCGGTGGGGTACCAAAAAGCCCATGTGGAAAATTTGGAATGAAAATACCAATAAACGCCTGGGGCATTAGGGTTTCCAACAATAACACCCTACTCTGTACAAACTGACAGGTGCCTGGGGTGTGACTTGGGGTCATCAGTACTTCAGTAGAGATGCAGCAAAATTAAATTCTGCTTTCAAAGTGAACGCAAAGTGGCCACTTAATGTTGTCATAATGCTATGTGAAGTGGGCATTGAAAAGTGCTCACTTCACTTTGTTATTATGACTTTGCGTTGTTATTCTGCCTTAACGCAAAGTAAGGTGGAATGACAACAATATAGGCACTTTAAGCAGCCCCCCCATACATTACATGGCTTACAGTGCTGTAAGTCACATGCTTTAGCCAGGCAAGAAGAAAGCGGGTCATACAAGCAGATACTTTCATTTTTTTCTTTGCAGAGGTAGAAGGAGGAAGCATTTTGTGTAGGAGAGGAGAGTTCATTATTAGTTTCTTTCTTAAGCAAATTCCAAAAACCCAAAAGCTTTTTTTAAAAGCTAATTCTTTAGTTTTCTTTGTACTGTTTTGTCAGTTCTTTTTGGTGACCGAATTCTTTGTTTTATAAGTTTTCTTTTGTGTATGTGTGCGTGTGTGTGTGTGTGTGTGTGTGTGTGACTGTGTGTGTGCATGTGTGTGAGTGTGTGTGAAGTCGCTCATCGCATCAGAGTGGGAAGGAGAGTTTTTTTGTGTGATGGACCAGGGACAGTATGTGGCCTGTGACCGGAGGGGAGTGTGCACATGTGGGGGTCATAGCCGGGTGGCATTGGACAGCTCCAGACTCTTTGGTCCTGTCTCCCCCCTCCGGAAGCAGCAGCACCACCAGTGCCACTGCCAAATCCACCAAGTCCACCGCCACCACCACCACCACCACCACCAGTAGCAGCTGCAGAAGCTCCAACAGCACCACCTCCACAGTAGCAGGTGGAGTTCCAGGTCCATGACCATGTTGCTGGCACTACATCTACCCCTCCTGTACCTGGTCCCCTCCATGGTTCCCCAGTTTGGCAGTTTTTCAACCATGTCAGAAGGGAACAGCGGCCTTATGGTGTGTCTGCTTTGTGGTGTGCAGCTGCACCGTGGCCCCCGGAAAACACATCTGGGGACTGGGGGTCAGCACACACACATATGCTGAGCCACCACAAGGTGGAGTGGTAGACTGCTACCGAACAGGCCAGGCCTCCACTTCTGGCAGTGGCAGAGGGTGCTACTGTTGTACATCACTGCAGCAGGAGGAGGGCCACAGCAGCAGCTGTTCCTCCACTGCCCCCACCACTGCCACCAGCACCACCCTCACCACCACTGCTACCTGGTTCCCCCCCGCACCAGTGGACCCCACATGCAGACATAGCACTTTTGTGGGCTGTGGTGGAGGAAAATAACAAGAGGGTGGGTGCTGTCCAGCAGCAGGTGGAGCAGGTCGAGCAACACCAGCTGCAGATTGTGTCAATGCTCCATCTGCTGCTGTAACATCAGGGGATCCCCCATTAGCTTTTTTTTAGCACACCTCCCCCCACTGCTGTAGTGTTTTGTCTTTTGTTTATGTTTAATAACAGATAGAGGGAAGGCCACAGTATTAGTTTAAAGGGAAGCAGTCAGCAAGAGGAGGTCCTGCCCCCTGGAAGGCTTACTCTCTGGTTAAGCCTTTTAAGTGTGTTGCAGCATTTTTCTCACGATGCAACATACTTTATTTTAATAAAGAAAAGTCAGCAAACTGTAAATATTGCGGATGCTATGGGGGCTCCATTATGTGTAAAGGTGCAACAGCGATTCACCATGAACTTCAGTACAAAAGTATTGAAGTGCATGGTGCATCTCTGCCACACCTTTCCTTTACACATAATGGAGCCCCCATAGCATCTGGTCTGCCATACTTACGGGTCACTGACTTTTCTTTATTAAAATAAAGTATGTTGTGGTTCAGAAAAAATGCGCAACATACTTAAAAGGCTTAACCGGAGGGTAAGCCTTGCAGGGGGCAGGAGCCCCTTTTGCTGACTGCTTCCCTTTAAATATATACATACAGATACAGTCATACATGCATCTTATTGTCCTGTTATTATAATCCAGTGCTTCAGTAATGTTTACTTTCTGTTGTGAAGCGGTTGTGGAAAAGCTGGTGTGAGCAGTGCAAGTATGATGTGCTAAATTGCACGTGAGCAGTCAGCGTTGTTTCCTCTGTGTGTGTGTGTGTGACATCAGACATTGTGCAGCTTCTTGCAAACATATATTGCTGACTTGTTGCAGTGTTTATGGTATAAAGAACAGCGATAAGAATAACGTATATTTTATTGTCACCATCATCTGCAGACTAAGTGATACGATATTTTTTCAGAGGTGTCTGGCCAGAGTGCACCTTAGTCACATACTGCACACATGACTTTTAGGAGAGCATATGTTTTTTGTGCTATGATCTCCGCAAAGTCATGTGTGCACTGTGAGTGACTGAGGTGCACAGTGACCCGATACCTCTGAAAAAATATCGTATCACTTACTCCATTAGTGCTGATGGTACAAATAAAATATACATCGTATAATTTTTCTTATCTTTATTCTTGAGATACTGCAATAAGTCACACCATATATATGTTTGCATGAAGCTGGACAATGTCTGCACACACGGGAAAGAACACTGACAGCACACTTGCAGTTTAGCACAACATACTTGCACTGCTCAGTCATGCTTTTTGTGAAACAATTCAAATCATGACTCCCGACACAAAGTAAACATTACTGAGGCTCCAGAAATATTTCTTTTTTGAAATAGACATTAAAATAGTAGCGCAACAATCAGGTGAAAATTTTGACCTATACTTTTTTATGCTATTTTTCAGTGCCACTTTACTTGCCGCCTGACTTGTATGATACCATTCTTTCCAGTATTTGAGTCTGCTTTAGTACTTTTTTCATGTCTGAAATAATAAAAGGAGCACTCCTTTTAATACAGTGCCGACCAGGTCTTTGTCAGTATTTTCCGCTGTTTTTCTCCATCAGTTGTTATATATTACTTCTGTTGTAAAATTAACAATCATGCAGCAGGCAGTGTTTTATGACCTCACAGAACAATATTTACTCAAAAACAGATGCAATTAGTGACAAAAACCTGGTCAGAACCATATTAAAAGGTGTGCTCCTTTTTTTTTTTTTCAGACATAAGAAAAAGTCATAAAGCAGACACAAATTGTGAAAAGAAGGGTATCATACAAGTCAGGAGGTAACTAGTGGCTGGCAATGTAAAATAGCATAAAAAAGTATAGGTCAAAACTTTCACCATATTGTTGCACTGCTGCTTTAATTTATAATTTAAGTATGACATTATGTGCTCACAATCACAACACACAAAATGCAACTGTCTTGTGTCCAGAAAATTCCCAAGTGCTGAGGAAGTGAAATGTTAGCATTACACCACATGCAAAGTCGCCCAGAATGTATTGCAGTCACTCATGTGTGCAGTAGTCACACAGAGTCCCCAGAATTTTTCTGCATCCCCAAAATGCATCTGTCTTGTGTCCAGAAAATTCCCAACTGCTGAAGAAGTGAAATGGGAGCATTACACTGCATGAAAAGTCCCCCAGAATGTGTTGCACAGTCACTCATGTGTGCAGTGGTCACACAGAGTCCCCAGAATTTTTCTGCATCCCCAAATTGCATCTGTCTTGTGGCCAGAAAATTTCCAAGTGCTGAGGAAGTGAAATGGGAGTGTTACACCACATGCAAAGTCCCCCAGAATTTATTGTGCCATCACTCATGTGTGCAGTGGTCACACAGAGTCCTCAGAATTTTTCTGCATCCCCAAAATGCATCTGTCTTGTGTCTAGAAAGTTTACATACTCTGTGATGATGATGTACTCATGATGCACAGTGTCTTGCCAAACTGTGTGAAAGAGGGATAACATGACATGAATTCATTCAGTGTTCCATCAGAAATGATGACAGTGAGAGAACTGTTGCTGGTCCAAAGTGTGCTGTGATTGCTGCAAATGTGATCACCTCAACTGGATGGAAGGGTGACCTTTGTGTGTAGATTAACAGTAGCTTTGGTGAGTTGATATATATATATATATATATATATATATATATATATATATATATATATATATATTTATTTTATTTTAGTCTTTAGTAACCGGGTAAGGTCCACTACGCACAAGTGTTTGTTTTCAGGGGTGACCTGGGAGCACTGGGTGGTTAAGTGACTTGTTCAGAGTCACACAGTATGCAAGTGGAGGTTGTGAGAATCAACTCAGGTCTGGTCTGCTGGATGTAGCAAGCTCGTTCACACCTTGTTCCTCTAACCTCTAGGCTATACTACCAGCCCAAATATATATATATATATATATATAGCAATAGATAAACCACTTTGGGTGTCTTGGTCATGCTCTGATATCATGCGCCTTGGTGTGTGTTGTATGCGCAGTGCGTCAACGCCAAGGTAATGTATATCAGAGCATGACCACACACCCTCAGAGTGGTTTATCTATCTTATAAAATATCAAAATTTTTTTTTTTGGGGTAAAGTGCAAGTGCAAGTGCCATTGCGCTCTGATATATGCATGGTCATGTGATGTGTTTTATACAATCAGAACTTTGGATTTGGATGTGGATTTGGATGCCATTTTATAAATATATGTATATATATCTATATATGTATTTTCTAGGTGGGGGTTGACATATACAGACATGTACTATTGTATTGTTTTGTATCACAGGTCACACATACTGTTGGTGTGCACATTCCAGTGCTTGATGAGAAATGTTGGCGTTGAAATTGGAAATGGAATAGTCTCAAGCCAATGAAGGTAAGTATTTTTTTGGGGGGGGAGCATATTTGCAAGTAGATCTCATTAATGGTTTATTATTTGGCTACTTCTTCAAAGATTTCTTCTGCATCCTTCTCAAGTCTGGTTGGTAATGTTGGTCATGGTCATCGACTGAAACAACTTCTGCTTGTTGCATGTCTGCCCCAGCCTGGGGGGTGCTTATGTTGAAGAAGTTCTTTGGATAATGCAACTATGACACAACAAAGCATCTGGAAGTTTCCTAAGAAAAGAAATAAATGACTTATTAAAACATGATTGCAGCAGTAAGCCATTATGTTTAAGCCGTGGCTGTTCCATGGGTATCTGGATTAACACAGATAGCAAGCTGTCCCACTGCAATCATCAGATCACAACTTAATTTAGTACCAGGCTGTGTAGCAAATACACAGTGTCAGTGTCCCTGCATCTCAACTGAAGTTACATTTCAAAACCACGTCTTGTCAAGTAATACAACCTGGGTCTAACTTTTTCAACACTGTCATGGCTGCACATCTGTACCTGTGGAATACAGTGCATGAAATGTTGCAGAAACATTTTTTGTGATGTACACATGTCACCTAGTTTATGAATCCTCAGTCAGATTTGTTGCACTCGTATGGAAAAAAAAGGAACAGATGAAATAAAATTGATATACTTACCAGTATGGATTGGAAATGGATATTCCATAAGTCCTGTAGACAGTACTGTTGCTGTACCATTGATACAGACCTTCAACAAAGGAGATACATTTGTTGTTAACCTGTAAAAAAACAAAATAAGTTGACTGTATGTGTTTGACCATTGTAGCTCAGAAAAGCAACAGAAAACAAAACAAAACGCACAGCTAAAAGAAGTTGAATATCATAAAAAACATTAGTACACATACTCACATTATAGTTTTAATAGTAAGAAGCCTTGTGCCTGTGTCTGATGGATGAGGTCTCCTGTTCTACTTCCTCTGCCTTGGCATGGTCAATGTAATGGAAAAACATTGTTACAATGACACTGGTGGTGGGTGCTGGTGGTCATAGCTGTGGGACGTGATGACAGTTCCTCTCACATCTTCCTGCATCTGGTGGTGGTGGCAGTGGCGAACAGCAGTCTTATGGTGGTGGTAGTCTGGGGACACACATGGTCACATTCCCTATGGTGGCAGTGGAGAACAGCAGTCTTATGGTGGTGGTGGTAGTTCGGGGGCCAGGATATACTGTGCTCTGTGTTATAAATGTGATGATCTGACATATGGAATTTAAGTCAGTATGAGTGGGAAAGAGATTTAACTTTATGAAAAAGAGAACATGCATCATACAAGACATGTGACAGCCTTTTAACCACTTAAGTTAAAACCTGCCAACATTAACCTCATCATCATTCATCATCATCCTCAGAAAGAAAGTTGCCCTCGCAGTCTTCTATGTCTGAATTCAGACCACAGGGAAATTCTTTCTCCACTGTGTTATCATCTACATCAGTGGTAGGCTACTTCATGCTGTCACTGCCACCAGGATGTTCCCTTTCTTCAACATCAGCAAAACCATGAGTATGCTGGGGTATGAATACCGAGGTTGCAGTCTGAGCTGGTATGCGCCTCTCATTCATTTTTATGAATGTCAGCAAACTGACATTTGCAGGAGAGAGGTTTGTATGATGATCCCGAGCTATTACACCTACTGAGCTGAATGCCCTCTTGACACTCACACTGGAGGGTGGGCATGTCAGGTACTTCAGTGCCACAGAGGTCAGCACTGGCCATTCACTGACCTTTCCACTCCAGTATAAAAGGGGATCATCAGTGATTGACAGATGCCCGTTTTCAGACACATATGACTCAACCATTTGCTGTGCTGCTCTAAGTCCAGTGGTTGATGCATCATCCTGTTCTCCGGAATCATTTGTGTCACAAATCCCCACTTGGGACAAAGCCTCCCAAACTGGGTTAACACCAGCTGCTTTGGATGACAGACTCCCTGGAACTGCAGTCCCCTTCCTCTTACAGTATATGCTTGATTCTACTCCTCTAGGTTCACCTTCAGCCTGATTATGCTGCTCAGGTTTTCTGACCTTGGCACATGACTTCTGTGCCCCATGAACCAAGCACACCAGTTGCCCACTGACATTTTTTACCTGTTCAGGCCCATCCTCCAGTACTGAGGCAATTCCACATTTGTATCATGTGTCCAGCATTGTTACTATTGTAAAGTTGTCACTACACTGAATGCTCAAGATGTGACAATTCTGGTCGAATACTGTCAGCATGTGTTTCAGCAACACACTGCTAGCACTGTCTCTGGCAACATCAACGCTATGCTGTACATTCACCAAGGTCTGCCTCGGCACCCACAGCAGTGGAATTGATTGGCTAACGGAGGCAGACTCGCCACTCACTGCCTGTGTGGCATGTTCAAAAGGCCTCAAATTTCTTATTACAGAGTCCATGAGTTGCCATTGTTCAGTCGTCATAGACATGGAGGCCCCAGAACTGTCACGACTAGTGTGCATGACAAGATATTCTGAGATAGCTTTGTACTGTTCATACAACCTCTCTGCCATGTATAAAGTGGAGTTCCACAGGGTGACAACTTCCAGTTTCAAGCGGTGCTGCGGGAGGCTGTTTCGGATCTGCAACTGCCAAAGTTGGTCACAGGCCTTTGCAGAGCGTGAAAAGTGAGAACAAATACGGTGTGCAGCTGTCAGCATTTACTTTATATCAGGATGCTGCAGAAACACCTGCACCACAAGATTTGAACAGTGGGCCATACATGTAACCCAAAAAAAGCCACCATTCGTGATGCATTTCATCACATTTGACCCATTATTACTTGCTATTAACCCAGCTCTCAGGGTCAGGGGGTTCAGCCACTTGTCCTTTTCAGTCAGTACCATGTCCAACATGTTTTCACCAGTGTGTGAACAGGTCACATTGTGCGTAGCAATTGTTGCATGCTGTCAAATTCCTGGAAGATTGCTACCACAACGCTATACCTTAAAACATTGATTATTCACACTACCAACAGCACAAACAACCCCCGGCACCTGCGTCCAGTGTGCAGTTATACACAAATATGAACTCCCTGCTGTTTTGCCACTTGTTCACAAATCCATACTTAAATGGATGAATGGAGAGGAGGAATGTTGAAGGGCATGTTTAGCTGAGTCGGACACAGTACGGTACAACTCGGGGACAGCACGGGTCGAAAAGTATGTTCTGGATGGGACTGTCCATCTTGAACAGGCACATGCAGCAAACCGCAGAAACCCAGAATTCTCCACAAAGGAGAAGGCAAAAGATCAATTGCCAGCATTTCCTCTACAGCAGCATTATATTCACGTGACACTGTATGATTGGGTGGGTACTTCAGCTTATGTGCAAAAACACTCTGTAACATGGGCTGACTTAAACATTTTACATGGGCTGTGATGGCAAATGGTTCTTCTTTGTTAATGGCAGGAGGTGGAGTGTGGACGTGTGATGAAGACAGTTGCACAGGTGATGACAAACCCATAAATGCAGTTATTTGCTCAGATTTAGTAACAGGGGTTGATGTACCACTTGCACTACACATACTGCGCTGACCACCACCACCACCAAAACTGCTGCTCTCATCACTGTTGGACAAGACTTCAAAATCATTCTGCTCTTCCACCTCATCATGCCTGTAGTAATCCTCTATTGTTATTTCATCACTACTTCACACATTTAATTTTCTACTTGATGCTACAGTCATGGAAGGGGATAACATGCTCATTATGGTTGATGCCGAGGGTGAACGCCCCACTGTGGTACACTTATTAGCTGCCATCTTGTGCTGAGTCCCCAGTGCCATGTGCCTTTTCTTAAGATGTGTATGCTGTCCCGCTGTGCCCAGATGGCTCCTCTTTTTACCTCGACTCACACACACCTGGCTAGCCTGACAGATTGCAACTGACTCATCATTTGCATCTTCCACAAAAAAAAATCCCAAACAAGGGATTTTAATGCTCTAGTTTTAACATGTCCCACCGATGCTGCTTATTGGACTCTGTTTTTTTAAGCCATGAAGTGGGGGGGTGCTACATGATTTTTCAGGCAGGACACACTTGGACTGCAACTGACCACCACGACTACCTATCATTATTACTGGGTCATCATCATCAACTGAAACTGGTAAATCACAACTTTTTATGGGGGGGAGGAATGCATACAGACCTAGACACAGCCACCTTGAGTTTCTTTTTCTCTGGTTCCCAACAGGGGGTCACTGACATCATCATCATATTCATCAACATCATCCACATCTTCTGCTTGGATGCTGGCATATGGACTGCATGTTGCAACCAGAGCAACATCATCATCATCATCAGCACCATCATCACCTGAAATTTTTTCACCACACTGTGAATCACTGCATGGCAAATGCATGACCTGAACCACGGTGGAAGAAATTTCACTTTGTGTGCTATCATTAACATGATGATCAGAATCCGCATGTTCAGTCATTGGGATGTTACTGGGGAGTATGACATCATCTACACTATCACTCACTGCCACTGCTTCACACTCCACTATATTTTTGGACATGGTAAATTGGTCAGAACTGGATCTTGAGGCAGCAATACTCATACCACCAGCAACTGCACTAACACCACCAGCTGGGACAACATCATCTTCTCCAACTATGAGTGAAGCTACTGATTGAGCTGTAAAAAACACTGAAGGAGAAATACCTTTCCTCACATCAGCAATGCACTTCTGCGACTGCGTACTACTACCATGCCCACAGACAATCTTACCATTGGCAGCAGTGCCATGGCGAGAAACAGCTTTGCTTGCACATCTGTTTGCGGACATTTTGGGGGTCAACAGGAATATTCTAAACAAATTCAGATTTTGGAATGTTCACTCTGGGTGGGGACCAGGGGGTGATGCTGGATGTGAAGCCAAAAAACAACTGTGGCTTCAACAACAGATACAGATGCAAAGTCACAACAAGTTCAACAACACCTTAACTAACCAGTGGTGTTCTCAAGTCACAAATAATCCAATCTGGAAAAGAATACCTTTCCGGCTGGTGGGGGGCACTGACTGCAGATTACTGCAGTGCAAAACCAAGAAAAGATACCACAATGGCAGTACAAAATCACGCAGCTGCAGTGGATAGCAGGTTCACACTGCTGCACCTGTAATCACACTGTGGCACTATAAAAGGTGTATTGCTTGATGTCACATCACGCACCGCACACACACTCACACAGAATTTGTCTATAAGTAATACGTATCAGATTTAAAACTTCAGTAATATACAAGATTTGTTAAACAACCTCAATGCTGCACCAGGTCCCTCCAGACCACAACACACACAATTAGCAAATATATAACAGTCAGTTATACAAGAGAAATATAACCAAAAAACAAAGAACTCCCTATTTCTTCAACCTAAATCTACCTACACCAGATACACCCCTCCCCCAAAGCACACTTCCACTGTCTCTCAGTACACAGACTGAATGTTGTACATTAACATTCAAAATCTACACACAAACAATAAACGCTTGATGATATGAGCACAGGAGGGTTTCCTACAATCGATGAACTACAGTTTCAGCAAAAAAAAAAGACTCAAAAAGACTCTTTTAACAGCTTTTAGAAGGTTTGAATCACAGAGGGCTCTCAGAGCAGACTGTCTCCTACAGCGTCCTACACACACTACCCTGAACTGAGGCTGTGCAGAACAATCTAGAGCCTATGTACCTGAAATTCCATGAATCAGTACAAAATTCGCCTTTGGAGCTTAAAACAAGGTGAAGTACATTGTTTTCAATATACTTCACCTTAAAAATTGGTAGAGTAGTGGTTTGGGAAGGTGGAATAATGCAAGGTCATTGGTTTCAATGGACTTCGTGTTACCATTTATAACACAAAGTACTCTGTTTCGCATTGTGGAGCACTCCACGAATTCACCTTCACTCCACGAATCACTCTGCAGAGCAAATTGACGCAACTTCACCCATCTTTAGTCATCAGCCATAATGCCCATGCCATTCCACCCCCACCCCCACCCTGCAGCCACTGACCAGCATTGAGGTGTGCCTTGGGGTCTTTGGCCCTAACGTTCACCCCATTCCCCTATATTGCACCCATCTCAGCTTATTTCCTTATGGAATGGGGTGAGCATAAGGGCGAAGACTCCAAGGCACACTCAGGCCCTGCCATCTGCAGGGTGGGGTGAGGTGGTGTGAGTGTTATGTCTGATGACCCAAAGGCACACCCCAACACCTGTCTGTGTCTGGGGGATGGCATTAGTTCAATACTTCACTGCAATTCCTATTATGTATCTCTCTAACTCCTGCCGTACCAATGCTAATACCAGCAAGCAAATATTCAGCATTGACAAATGCTAGTTATTTTTGTTTTCTTTCATTCCTGAACCAAGATATGGAATTTTGAAGTTTTATGAAGTTCCCATTCCTATGCCATGCACGCCAAGAAAAAAATAGATATCTTGGTACAGTGCTGTGCTGTTTATCATCAGAAGCATGTGGGAACACCATCTTAATATATTTACATTATGATTCTAGCATGTACACTCTACAGGTGACCTCAGCAGAAGAGATATTTAAATGTTGCAAGCCATTTTTAATAGCTTGAGTCATTAATAAAAAAAGCTGTAACAGCTGTTTTAAACATGTCTGAGAGCTAAAATCACTGAGGATGGATCTATGGATGTCACAAAAATAATTTTGCTAAAAAACTAAATGATGAAATTTTGCAGACTAACAAATACTGCTCCTTTAACATAAAAGATATCAAGATATAATTTGTTAATGATATCACTCTCGAAAGAGGCCACTAGTTAATGATATCACATATCACATTTAGAAGATGTCACTAGTTAATGATGCCATACTCAGATTATATTACTATCTCACTAGTTAACGATGTCATACTCGTACATATTTATTAACAAATTGCACTGAACATTTTCAATGTCATTTCCTCTTGCCCAAAATGCCAAAATGCCAAAATTGTTGAGACACTGCTTGGGCTTTGATTGTACATGAAATACAACACAGTGTGTTGGCTTAATAGAAGATATCAGAACAATATTCATTTGTTGTACTTGACCCCTATTGACCTTACTCATGACTTTTCCACTCATGAGGTTAGACAGCAAGTGCTACTCATGATGATATTTCTGATATCTTCTATGAAGCCAGCAAATATATAATACAGGGATGGGAACTTTTCATCATAGAAAAGGCCATCATTTATTTCCCTGTAATCCTGTTACTATTAAAAGTATGCATGTGACTAATCTATTAATTCAAAGTATATACCTGCACCAATTGAACAAGTACAGCTATATACCTACACTAACTAAAGTTACAAACCTACACTAATCAAAAATTAAACTATATACCTGCACTAATAAAAAGTATACAACTGCGGTACATGAAACCCAATGGGACACCACTAATAATACAATTAACACAGCATTAGGAAGCAGGTCAAACCAATTAACTTGATGCAAAAGAACCTGGAAAACAAGACACTTACACAAACCCCTCTGAGACCCTAAAATCCCCCAAACTCCTACCTACACTCAGTACACACCATTCACTCCTTGTTGCAAGAGATCTTCAGGGGCAATAACATGATTTTGAATATGATCTCCATAACAATAACCATCCTAATGTATTATATTGAACAAACAATGGGTAAAGGTGGAACACTCAGAAGTATACCCATGTCAGGGGCTAATTAAGGCAATAAAGCCACTCACCCTTCAGGCTCATGTTCTTATAGCCCTAATTAGCTACTTGATGGGTATGCATCCTTGTATATCACCCTTACCCTTTAATTCTATATATATTATATTATGCAGTTGCCCCCGTATATTAGGGTTGAGTAAGTACTTTAATGTTAAACCTCAGTTTTTGCACCTTAATAACTTTGCCCCATTCAACTAATTTACTTGACATTTGGAAAACATAGACATGGTGCCAGGATCACGAGATCTGGAAACGTTTGTGGCAATCATTTTTAGAGGGGCCCAAAAAAATTACAGAAATTAAGACCTTTTTTCTCATCTATAACTAAAAACTAGGAGGATTTGAAACCTGAAACTTGTAGGTTTCTTATAACTTGGCCCACTATGTCTGCTTTTGTGGGTTTTAGCACCCAAACTAAAGTAGTTCTTAAAGGTATAAAACAATTCTGTTCTATTCTGAGCATGCGTTGTTAGAAAAATCAGTGTTCTAAGGATAACTGAATTTTTACGACCACATTGGTTAATGTAGTCATTTTCTGAGAATGTGTTCATGTATCAGGTACCAGGACTATGTCTATGCATTTGTAGGATGTTCAGCTGTATTTGTTCAGCAGGGATCAGGCTACGCGTCAGTGCGTAGCCCTGCTCCTACTGAACGTAGCTGTGTGTGGGTGTTTGTTTTCTTTTCCTCACCCATCTACCATTAGTTGCATTAGTGGCCTCATTGATTTTAATGGGACACAGGTTTGCCCAATCTCCAGTGCCAAATGTATTTAGTTATTTTAAATGATTCTGACACTGGGGTGCCCATGCATGCTCCTGGATCATCTCCCCCACCTGCATTTAAATTTCCTAACACCTGGGTGCCAATCCCCAGTGTTGGCAGAATTGAACCCCTTCACCTAGCAGTCTGGGACACGTGGTGCCCACCCCCTGTGCCCACAGGTATCAAGCCAACACTGGGGTGCCAAATCCCTAGTGTCAGTAGCTACCTGAAATTAAGAATACCATTCCTTGACATCTCTTTCTTTTTTTTTTACCCTGAAATACAAAAAATGGTCCCTCTTTGTCTTGCACCACTGACCCGACTCCTCCACCACTCACTCAGCACCATTGACCCCACACAACCCTGCCCTATACTTACCTACCAGAAGTCCAATAGCCATAGCTGTTTCTGGACTGGAGACACGTCTTCACTCTTCAAAGCCAGACTGGGAATTAAGGAAGTGAGGTAAGTGTGGTTAATGTATTTCGATGCATTTTGAACTTTTACTAATACCTTTGCCATTTTGTTATATTTTTCTCCCACATTTTTGACATTGCCTTTTTGGGATTCCACCAAATGAACAAGGTAGGTGACATTTTTCAAATCCATCCTGATTTTAAAGTTTTCACCTACTGGCTTCATGAGGTGTGTCATAAGAAGACTATGTTGAAAATTTTGGGTCAAAATATAAAAAAACAGCAAAGTTCTGAAGGTATGTTAAAATTGTCCAACACTCGCTCATATGTTCATTTTCTCAATATTCTGACCCCACATTTTATACATAGCCATTTTTTCACATCACCTCATCAATGTGACAGCTGTTGTTTTTCAAATTCTGGAGAAAATGTGTTGTCATACCAGTAGTATGAGATGATGTTCCTCCTGGGATTTGAAAATTGTCATGTACTGGGTTCATGAGATGGGGTCATAAGAAGACTATGTTGGAAATTTGGGGTGATAATATCAAATGACAAAAAAGTTGTAAAGGTACATTGTAATATAGTAATGCTTGCTCATAACTTTGGTAATTTTCAGTATTTTGACAGCAAATTTTCAACATAGCCATCTTTTTCAAAACACCTCATGAATGTGATGGGTCTCAATTTTCAAATCCTGACCAAAATGTGTTTTCACACATGTGATGTGAAATGACATTTTATCCAGTAGTTTATAAATGACTGTGAAGGAGGGAAAAACCTGCACACACACCAGACAGGTACTCAAATCAAGATTTATTAATGACACACAAGCATGAAAGAGCTGGGCTGACACCTGTATGTACTGCTTCTACAGGGAGGCTTCATCAGAGAAGGGAGGGTCATAAAGAGACTATGTTGAAATTTTGGGATCAAAATATTACACATAAATTATGAAGTAATGTTGTTTGCAGGGAGGACCACTGGCCCAATGGGGAACAGGTTGCCTTCCCATGCCAATGACCTGAGTTCAGGTGCAAGCTCAGTGAGCTATCTGTATAGGCTGTGGCATGCAGCACCATTCCTGGCCTTGGGAGGGAGGGATAGAGCAGTGTGCTAACACACACACACACACACACACACACACACACACACACACAACACCTTGTGGTGGGCTGGGTTCCCTCACAAGGGGTTGAAATGCATGCCAAGCCCTGATGAGCCTATGCTCTGTGTCAGGACTATCACCAGCATTCTATTTATTTCGTTTCATGCAGGTCCCTTTGGGACCTGCATAAATGAGGATACAATTACACTATCAGAAAAAGAAGAGAATTTAATTGCAAAAAAGTACGTTAATGCAGACATTATGGTTGAAAAACACAAAGTGTACAAGGTAGAGAAATGAAAAACATTAGGGATTTGGGTCTCCAGAGTACTGGCAAATCAGTGGTGGGGTCTTCCTTGGGGTTGTCAACCCTAATGTCCACCCTATTCCTGAGCAAAGAAAGTCAGATGTGATCTCTTTTCTTCATGCAAGACCCTGTGGATCCTGCATGAAGAAACCTATGATAGACTGTGTTGGTAACATTCAGTGAGCCATATTTCTCTACCTTTGAAGAGTGTATCACAATGAGGCACAAGCTTGGAGCTGTACCTTATGCTTCGGACAAGAGTCTATGGACTAGGGGAAGGGGATGGGCATTAGAGTTGACAAACCCAAAGAAGACCCCACTACAGATCTGTCAATAATCCAGAGACCCAAAACCCTAATATTTTTCATTTCCCTACTTCGTGCACTTTGCATTCTTCAACCATAATGTCTATATTAACATAGTTTTTTTGGAGTATATATATTATATATGTTTCCCCTTTGTAAAAAACTGTGTTAATGCACCAGTTAAAGTTCAACCTAATGCAACAAAAGTAGGGAAATGTGGTGTTAGGGTTTCCAAACGCAACTCCCCCCTAAAGCAGCACAAGGACAACACCACACAAGCAACCACTGTCAGCCATCATCAGGTAAGACAAACAACATACAACTGTTTCCAGATTAACTTTCAGTAAATGACATGTCACAAAATACTACAGTGAGAAAAGGGCTTACTTGCCTTGGAATTACACTGTTCCCTGCAGCATATTGCAGCATTTTTGTGGTATATTACAGCATTACTGCACTGCATCCTGGCTGGTGCTGCTACACCTCTGGTTGCAGAGGTGTCAGTTCCATGGGGCCTTCTGGGGCCTACTCTTCTTCTGAAACCACACATTCTCATGCTCACAATATGACTTACACAGGTGTGGCTGCATAAGCACAGGTACCTATGCAGATACAAATCCACAAAGGGAGTCCATCAGTGCTACTGCATTTGTGTCATCTGGAAACAGATGTATGTTGTATATCTTTCCTGATGCTGACTGTCTGTGGTTGCTTGTGTGGTGCTGTCCATTTGCTGCTTTAGGGGTTGGGGAGCCAGGCTTTCAAACCCTTATGCCACATTTCCCCACTTTGTTGCATTAAGTTGAACCCTAACTGGTGCATTAACACAGTTTTTTTTTTTGCTAAGAATTTCCTTGCTTTTTGAGATAGCGAAATTGTACCCTCATTCACGCAGATCCCTGCATGAACAGATGCAGATGGCTAGGGCCCTCTGTACTCTGCACCAAGGGAAGAGTCCATCTGCCTTGGAAAGTGCAGAGCCCTGCTGGCCTTGCACTTGTGTGCAGTGACAGAGGTCAAGAATTCATTGGGCTGTCTGGTGGGCTGGGGAAATGAAGGGTCTTCTGGGCTCTGCACTTCCATGTGGCCGCAGATACAGATGCACAGGGAAAAGATACCATCTATCAGCCAATGCACAGAGATCTCTGCCACACATGGGTGCAGTGGTGCAGGGCCGTATGCCAAGAGAAGTGTTATCTTCACTTTATGGTACCTGGGCCCATGCGGGCAACCCTGCACCTTTCCTTCCCTGACTGCAGGGTATCACATAACAGTGCCATCCCCCCACCGTCACCCCATCCAGCTGGCTCACTAAGCTCACTCCAAACTCAGCTTACTGGCACAGGATCACAAAGTACTACCCAGAGGGCAAAGTCTGGCACAACCCACACTGTTTCTTAATAAGTACTATATTTATTTTTAATTTTGCATCACATTTTCAAGATAGCCATTTTATCACTCCTCTTATAAGCATGACATGTGGCATTCATAGCATATTAGGCAAAACATCATTTTGCACCACAAGTGCAAAAACATATCTCATTCAGGATTCAAAAAATGACACCTATCACATATAGGAAGTGGTGTGAAAAAATGTCTATATTGAAGGTTTGGAGTCAAAATATTGAAAATCTGTGAAGTTATGAGTGAACGTTGAACTATTTCAATGTCCATTCACAACTTGGTCATTTTATCATGTTTTTACACCAGACTTTCAACGTAGCCTTCTTATGACCCCCAACCCATGAACCCAGTTGGTGAAAATGTTCAAATTCCTGCCAAGACATAATTTCACACCACAGGTACAAAAGCACTTTTTGGCCAGGATTCGAAAAATGACAGCTGGCATCTTTATGATGAGGTGTTAAATAATGTGTTGAAAATTTGAGGCCAAAATATTGAAAATTACCAAAGTTATGAGAAAGCATTGAAAAATGTCAACTTACACTCATAACATTGTTTTTTTTAAATATTTTGATCCCAAATTTTCAATATTGCCTTCTTATGACCCTACATCATGAGCCCTGTAGGTGAAAATGTTCAGCCCCCCTCCGAACGGTGATTTCACACAGAGACTGTGAAATTACCTCACAGGAGGCCAGATTTGAAAAATTGCACCACTCATGTTCATGAGGTGGGGTCCCAAACAGGTCATGTTAAACATCTGGTGTAAAAATATTTAAAAATGACAAAGTGATGAATAAAAGTTCAAACTCCATCGAAATTCAGTAAACTGGACTTACTTTATTTCTCATAACGCAGTAGCCAGTTCTAGCAGCAAGATGTGTCTTTAATTGGAGAGTGCATCTATATCATAGGACATGTTCAGATAAGTGAGGTTGTGTGCAGGGTGTGGGGTGGTAGGTGCTGAGTTGGGGAATGGGTGGGGTGGGGGTCAGATTGGTAAAGGACTAGTTTCTTTTTGCAGGTTAAGGAAAAATATAATGAGGGGCAGTGTTCTTAATTTCGGTGGGGGACTCTAGCCAACACTGGGGATTGGGCACCTCAGTGTCAGGATGGTGTTTGGTGGCATTGGAGATGTGCTTCCCACTGCCACCAACCATAGACTGGAGACAGTGGGTGGGTGATCTAGAAGGGAGAGGATCAAGGGAAGTGGTATCAGGGATGGGCACCCTGGTCCACTTATTATAACATTAAATAAATGAACATTGGGAAGGAAGGGCAGGCAACCTGGAGGAGATGGGGAGAAAGAAGCAGTAGAGGGGGTGGGCACCCTGGTTTGCTTAAGAAATATTAATAAGATAGATAGATAGATAGATAGATAGATAGATAGATAGATAGATAGATAGATAGACAGACAGACAGACAGACAGATAGATAGATTAGAAGGGCGAGAGAAAGATCACATGATTGCCGGTTCACCTCTCTCATGCAAGGCAGCAACAGCCCTCCAGTTACGGATAAAAAACCAAGAAAGTCCCACTGTTGATTTATGGAAGAACCATAGTTAGCATGTATGAATTCCACCAAAGTCCAATGGGAATCCATTGAAAATTCTTAAATGGTGCAATGGTATAGAGATAGGAATAACACTTACTATACTACATTAAGGTACCTTCACGAGAGATGAGGACAAAAATGTTGTCATTGTCAATGAGCAATGTGTGTAGAAAGCTCAAAGTTTCAAGTTAATGTAAATTATTTAGGCATGTAGAATTTCAGCCTTTTGCAGTTTACCACAGGCCCACATGTGGTTCCATGTCATGATAGCGACGGCAATACAGCGATCGCTATCATAGCGTATGTGATTCGCCAAAAAGCATTTCAGCAATATACAAACCCAAGCGACCCAACTTCAGGCTATTTTAAGTGTTTTTGCAGGGGGGCCCCTCACATGAGGCTTCACCCCCTGCACCCCCCCCGACAAAGGATTGTTAACTCTAGGGGGTGCATGTTGAGGAGGGGGCAAAACATGGACGGAAAAAAAAAACCCAGAGCCGCATGCAGCAGCAAAACAATCGCCCCCAGCAGGTCCCGAACCCAAAGCCTGCTGCACCATAGTCAGCCACCCTCACCACCACATGACAGGGCTGGCTCAGCTGCAGCAGTATCCCCTACCCATACAAATCCTCCCTCCTATCCCTCCCCTACACCTCCCTATCCCTCCCCTTCTGGTCACTTTCTGCACTATAGCATTGCTACCCTTGCAGGGTAGCTGATGATGATAGCGCTATAAATGAGTAGTTGTTTCTACAGTTTGTCATTTATAATCGCTATCATCACTGGTTACCCCCACACACCAACCCCCTGATCCTTCATTTGGCCGAGTGTTTACAGTTGCCTAGCAACCGACGGAGCAAGTAACTTTTACAAACTTTTCAAGAGGCACTTTCTAGTGTGAGTCACCAGTGCTTCACTAATGATTCTAAAATGCATTTTGGCAGGTCTAATTTGAGGACACACTACCTCCTAAATGGTAAAGTCTTGAAGGAAATCATGGAGGAAAGAGATTTGGGTGTAATAATTAGTAATGATCTAAAGTTCATGAGCCAGTGTCGATCACGTGCCATGACTGCAACCTTGTATCAGAAGACACATTAGTAGCTGAGCTAGATGGGTGGTGTTGCTACTGCATACACTTCTTGTGAAGCCCCACCTGGAGTATTGTGCCCAACTGTGGTCACCCTGCACCAAGGCTGAGATAAAAATTATTGAGAGTGTGCAGAGAACCACAACTAAGATGCTCAGTGGACTCAGGGGATTATGAAGACAGGTTAAGAACCCTGGGTTTATATTCTTTGGAGTACAGAAGACTAAGGGGAGACATGTGTTTGCTGTTTGATTCACTTACTAATAACAACCTTGGGGACTGTTCGAGCCTTGAGTTGAAAGAACAAAATTACAATACAGTACTAGAGCCCACAGTTTATAGCTTAGAGGGGAAACAAGTAATACCATGCCAAGGGCAAACTTGTTCAGCCAGAGGGTTGTTACAATCCGGGACAGTCTTTCATTGGATGTGGTGGGAAGCAAGGATATGTCCACTTTTAAGGACAGGATAGGTAACTACTTTGCATGCTGCACTTCAGGAATCCCCCCCTTGAGGAAAGAATTAAATAGGTCTTTTGGCCTTCTTTGCTCGTAACACTCTATGAGACCTATGAGATTTAGTGAAAGAAATGTATTCCTTGTACTTAGGGTATAGTAGTAGCAGTGCAGCACAAAACATGGCAAATTAGAAACCTAAACAGTTTATTCATCTTCCAAAGAGGCACGCTAGCCGTTGAGCAAAATTCAGAGGGTTTTTACATTTCAACTTGAAATAATGTGCCACATTAATAGTAACAATGGTTTATTTAATGAGTGAACTATTTGTAAGGACAGTGAGTGAGACTGTAAAAAAGGAGAACAGAATGTTTAATAAAGCTTAATAGGACATCAGGTCTAAGAGACTGGGTCAAAGGGAGAACAGCGCTTACTAGGGTCTATGCATTAAGGTGTGGATTGCCTGTGCACCATGTATCCCTGGCACGTAGACAAGGCAACTCTAAGTCAGAATATCATGAACCAGAGGTCCAGCTGACTCTCAGCAGCATTCTTGGAAGGGGCGTGCACACCTTGTGCACATGATCCCAGTCAATCATGCAACTATGTGCCACCATCAGTCTGGGTATGTATCTGGGGGCCTGCCAGGACTCTGCACCATTTATGAAGCTGTGGAGTGCCAGGCAATGGGGGGGACAAGATATGGTAGCAGAGACCCTGGTGTATCTTTTACATGTCCCCTATGACACCAACTGGCTGCAGCAGGACTGGGAATACCCCCACTAGTATGCCCTAGCCTACTGGGCTGACTGTGAGGGCTGGGGGCATCCAGTCAGGAAGTTGCCCATACATTTATTAAAATGAAACCCATGCCTAACCAGAATCCCCTGCTTGCATGGAGCAGGGCATCCACCATGGAAGCCAGGATGGCCT
The DNA here is from genome assembly GCA_016271365.2 of Neoceratodus forsteri. Classification (NCBI taxonomy): domain Eukaryota; kingdom Metazoa; phylum Chordata; order Ceratodontiformes; family Ceratodontidae; genus Neoceratodus; species Neoceratodus forsteri. The sequence goes on along the minus strand of CM057450.1, from coordinate 1,610,145,261 downwards.
TCCGACTGGATGCCCGCCTGTGTCCTCCGAACTGCCCCCCTATGATTTTGCACACAGGGAGGGGTGAGGCTGTGGACAGGTGCCCTGCGTGTGCATGCGGCTATGCCTGCCACACATCCTGCACCTGCCCTCAGTGCATAGCTACACAGGCTGGGTATACACAAATCGCACATATCTGGCTCCACATTAGCATGTAGGACGCATTGCGAATAATGAAATTTCAACTCCAATGTTTCTTATGAGAGCCAGAAATTAAACCAGTTGTTTCATTTCTGTACAAAATATGCCCCATTTATCCTTATCTGTATTACTTATATCCTGTCAAGCACAGTAACATTATAAACAAATGAGTTTCTGTTAAAGCAGCAGATGCAGTGTTAAAAGTAGACATGAACAAATGAAATTATGTATGGATGTATTATTGCTGTAAAAAATGGGACTACATTACTGTTTCGTGTATTTATTTTAGAATTCTACTAAATTGGGGTGGAGCTTGCCTGCAACATGGCATCAGCTTAATTCTGTGTGAAAAGACTACTGAGGAGGCATTTTCATTCATTTGACTACCCTACCAGCATTAGATGAGCAGAACCTGACCAGCAGAGACTGGAGGCAACAAACTTTTCATTGGTACCTTTTTTCCTATGAGGGAGCACCGACAAGCCTTTGTTTCATGATTAGATTTGTTGAACAGACTGGCAAACACAGCTACTGCTGGTTTGCCATGAGGCACAGGCCCATGCAGGGGGCTGGATTACACATTGGCACAAACCTCTCCAAATAAGGGGACCATGGCTCAATTCACACAGACACCGGCACCAACGGACATGGAAAATATCTATTTTACGCTGAACCGCATCCTGAGTGACATGGCAAAACTTAAAGAAATGATGACAAAAACTAGTAAGAACCTTACTTCATGGGCCTCTCGGGTATCAGCTGCCGAGCAGCATGCTAAAGTGCTGGAGAGAGCCCTGTCAGATCAACAAGCACAACTAAGGGAACATCATGACTAATTACAATATTTGCTACACAAGACAGACAATTTAGAAAACAGGGCTGGACATAATAATGTCAGAATAGTTGGGATTGCAGAAGGCTCCGAGTGGTGATATATGATAGCCTGTTTTTATTCTGTACTGCCAGGCAGTCTGCATATAAAAAAATGGCACTCTTCCTGAGATTGAGTGGGCACACCAGTCCCTTGCCCGTAAACCTCTGGGAGAAAAAACGAGACCCATACTCTGCAAATTCTTGCATTATCCAGTCAAGGAAATGTACCTCAGACTGGCCCATGAATGAGGCAGAATGCACTGGAATAGGCACAAAGTCCTGGTGTTTCAGGATTTCTCTATGGACCTGTTATGTCATTGCAGGGCTTATGCTTCAGATAAACGGCATTTCTACAAGCTGAATATCCCCACCTCGTTGCACTATCTGGACCATCTTAGAATTCAATGGAATGGGGAATTCATAACTTTCACATCCCGATGGAGGCTGAGCACTTCCTAACCAATTTGCACTGCAGGAGGTTCAGTCCTAACCAACACCCTTTTGCCAACACAGATCCGTTGTCCCAGGAAATGGAGAGAGCGCCATCTGACAGTTTACCAACTACCTCGCAGGAGAAAGTGGTCCCTGAACAGTATTCCGCCTGGATATCAGCTAACAGGGGAAGGCAGAAGAAATGTAATAAACACCCTGCATCTCCAAAGCCCTTGAACCAAAGAGCCAGCCCAAGAAGCAGACAGCGCCGCTACTTTCCATCAGACGGCAGCAGCTCTCCCCAAGGGATACCACCATAAAAACAAATAATTGCTATGATGCCTTAAGGGAATTAATTCCAGCAGCATTAGACCTCTCAAAAGTACCTGGGGATGCTGACATACTGCCAGGTCAGGATGATGCAGCGGACATGGAGAGGGAACTGACAAGCAGATACTGGGCAGAAGACGCAGTAGATCTGAATGAGGATATCAATCAGCATGCCCTTTTGCAGCCTGTACCAAGTGACACCATTTGAACAGATGATCCACCTCCTTGACTTGCAGCACAATACAGGGTTTGTACAGTTTTGTCAGGCTTTTGTTGCAGTAATGGCTAGGGTGATACAGAAAACTATTATGCCAGACTGCACTCATGCACTTACATGCCATGAACAAGGTACTTTTCAGTTTCTCTTTAGACTTATGCTGCAGATTTCAGCAGCATTCACCTCTGCTTTTGATTAGTGGTTTGATTAGTATGATGGGCCATTTTAAAAGCCCTATAGGACCCCCGTAACACTCTGTGATCAATGATGATATTTTCAATTCACCCATGGAGCTCCTGGTGACAGGATGTGTTTTGAAAATATAAGTGACCCAAAAAAGGGGTCAGCAAGGAGGATCTTTAAAGTCCCTAGTTAAGTTAGAGATGTCATGGGAACTGCTCCTGCTGGGGTCGAGACTGGATAGAGCTGCTCAGTTGCTCAGCTGTCATTAGCTAGCTGTACCCTCCTATGGTTCCCATGTGCTTCTGTTATGTTTGCTAGTTTAAGCAACTAATGTTAGAGCACCGGTCTTGCCGACTAAGGTGTCTCTGCAATATGAAAACACTCAATCAAAAGTACAAAGTTCTGGCTCACTGCTCTTGCAGGTGAAAAAGTATTTGTCAGATGGGGGTATGGGGGTTCTACTGTGATGTGAGATACTGAGGTGTCAGTAGGGTGCATTTATTGTTTCTCCCTTTTACCTTTTGAATTCCATGGAATCCTTCAGCACTCAGAAGGGACTGTCAACAAAGGAAACTAAACCCTCCTGTGACCCTACCCTATCAGGAGTTCTCCCTCTTCAAAGTCAGAAAGGAGAGTATGGGACACATTGTCTTCTAGCTGTCCCTCACTACCGATGCCCTCACCCAAAAGTAAAATTTTTCTTACTAGGTTTTTGGCCTTACCCCTTTTGTGTAGGGTAAATGGAAAGGGAGAAAGGAGGGGACTCGATGTCTTTCATAAGGTTGCTTAGAGGTCTGCCATCTTATGCTAGGTGACCAAATCAGAAAGATCCAAACAGTCTCAGTACACCCTCCCTGACTCCCCCTTCCCTCCCCCCCCTCCCACAGCCCCTTTAGCTGTCCCAAAAGGACACTGGTGGTGAGGATTCTGCAGGCCAATGCATATCTCTCATTGCTTTCACAGACCGGTAGGGGTATGACAACTGTGCCTCCTCGAGAGACCTCACTAGGGGACTCTTTTGTGACACAAACATCTACCCCCACCAGAAAGTAATGTTGCATCTTTACTGTTGGCAGTATTTTTCATGCCCCCAGAGGGTTTATCCTAGACCCATTGAAGCTATAAGGGAAATAGCTTCTGGGTCCTCTTATGGATACCTTCCTCAGTCTGGTACTATTTGGATCATCTTAGTTATCCTAAAGTTCAGTGTGTTTACTAATATGTGGTTTGACAAAAAAAATACCTCTTCTATTACTGTTTGTGATGTTAAGAGTTCTTATCTCCTTTAACATATTCTGCTCCTTTGTAGAACACTGGATTTATGTATATTATGTAAAGTTTGTGATGCTTAACACAAGTGGTACAGAGGTATGACAACAAAAGCTCAAAGGTGGAGTGAGTAAGGATCTGAGCAATCCATGGGTGGGGACCATAGGACTGGAAAATGGACAACATAGTGGGGCATATAAAAAGAGAGCCATGAACCCCGTCCAGGTCTTTGTGGTTTTGTGAAAATTGCCTTGTACCAACATGAGTTGTTCTCTATACCTTCAATATGGCTAGTTCCACACCGATAGCATTCATGTCCTGAAATGTGACGGATTTAAACTCTCCCATCAAAAGAAAGAAGGTGTTGTCTTGTTTTCAACTACTAAAGACACACATAGCCTTCCTCCAAGAAACAAAACTTAAAAAAGCTAAAGCCCAAAAATTGGCCAGAGAGTAAGTGGGGAGAGAAGCACATAGCACCTCATGGAAGGCTAAACATGGTGTGTCTATTCTGTTTCACAAGTCCATCAAGTGCAAGCTTATTAGGCAGCAAGCAGATACTGATGGAAGGTGGCTTCTGCCCAAATTATCACTCCAAGAGGTCCAGTTCTGTTAGGTAATGTGTATGCCCCCCAGTGAGGACAATCCGGGTTCTTTCAACCATCTATCCCAGAAAATTATGGGCATGACCTTCAACAATCCTGACATAATACTGGGTGGTGATTTTAACCTAGTCCTTGACCATTTTATGGACAGGTCTAATGCCAAACTGGAACCCCACATCAAAGCTCTCCACTTCAGTAAAGACCTACTCTCCTTACATCGGTAAACTGACATCTGGAGACTATGTCATCCTTCTAGTAAGGATTTCACTTACTTTTTTGAGGCCCGCTCTATGGCCAGTAGGCTCAACTACTGGTTCACTTTGCTCAATATAACTTCAACGGTGCTGGATGTCAACGTTGCCCCGCTACACATTTTGGACCATGCTCAGGTAGTTCTAAAGGTTCCCTTTGATCCAGTCAAGTGTAAATCAGCAATGTGGAGGTTGGACTGCTTGCTTTTGCTGGAACAAGGCTTCTGACAATGGATTAAAAAAGAAGTGGGGTACTTTTTTATGGCTAACACACTTGGGACCTCTTCCCCTTCCATGATATGGGAGGTGTTCAAAGCCACTACACAGGGAACAATGATAAGTTTTGCAGCAGATCAGCCTCATGACAGGGAAAAGGAGGCCCAGAAATTAGAAAACCAACTTAAACAAAAATAGAACATGTATACAAATTACCCAAGGCAGCTGAATAACACCAATTTGATCTTTGAAATTACATCCATCCAAATCTGGCTTAATACCTTAGCTACTAGGGAAGCAGAGCTACAAATCTATAGACTCAAGCACAAATATTGGTATCACAGTGATAAGGCCAGCAAACTGTTGTCATATCAGCTGCACAAACAACAACCTGAGAGATATATTGCCCAGCTTTAGGACAAGCAAAGGAATATATGCTCCACCCCCACTCCATAAATACCACCATGATGAACTTCTATAATAATCTATATGCATCTCACTCTCAGTTTGACAAAGAAAAATAATTTTAGTTTAAGTCCAGCTTACATCTCCCTACCATCACCACATTGCAGAAGGTGGATATTGAACAAGCCATAAAAATCGTGGCTCCCCACTAGTCACTGGGTATTGAAGGCTTCCTGGCTGATTTCTATCAGCTAATTAGTGACCAAGTCTTGACCCTTTTTTTGCATGTTACAAGATTCACTCAACAGGCACTCCTTCCCTGATTCTCTTAATGAAGCTATCATTACACAGTTGTCAAAAGAGGTCAGGGATCCTCTCCAAACAGCCAGTTATAGGTCCATCTCAATGATTAATACAGATGCCAACATTTTTGCCCAAATCCTAGCTGTTAGACTGGAGAGGGTCTTGCCTTCCATTATCCATCCCTCCCAGGTAGGCTTCATCAAGGGAAGGATTAGCTCTGACCACTTAAAGGACCTAGTCTCTTTGTTTCAGGTGGTGGCAAATCTTACCACTCCAGCTGCTGCAATAGCAATGTATTTTAAGAAGGCTTTCGATCCTGTGGAGTGGGAGTATTTGCTTGCTACACTGAGTTGCTTTAACATTGGCCCGGTATTTGGTGCTTGGATTTGGACCCTATACAGCTGCTCAAAAGCTAGACTGCTCACCAATGGCACCCTGCCCTGAACTTTCTCTTTACATAGAGGCACTAGACAAGGTTGCCCGCTCTCTCCCCTACTATTTGTCATCGCTATTGAGCCTTTGGCGGCTGCCATCAGGTCCCAAAATCTAATTGAAGTGATTATCATTGGATGCTCCCAATATCGTACTAAACTATATGTGGACAACAGCATAATCCTTACCAGTAATATCAGAACTAGTCTTCCTCCTGTTCTGGAAATATTGGATGATTTTGTGAGGCTCTCTGGGCTACACATAAACAAAAGCAAAATGGAGCTCCTCCCCATTAATGATTCTGCTACACCTGATGTGCTACATAATTCTGGTCTAGTTTGGGCACCATCAGAAATTAAGTATCTAGGGGTATGAATTACCCCAACCTGAATCAGCTAGTGGCAGCAAATTTTAACCCCCTAATAGACCTTCTTCAGAAGAAGGTAGATAGGTGGAGACATTTTAGTCTCTCTTTAGCAGGGACTATAGCACTGATCACAATGATGCTTGCCCCCCGGGTGCTTTATCTTTTGGCCCACCTACCAGTAGCAATACCACCAAAATGGTTCCAAAAACTGGATGCACCGATTGGCAGATTTTTGTGAGCCCCTCCCCCCCAGAGCACTGGAGAAGAGGAGGGTGGAATCTTCCACCTTTTCTACATTATTCATATGCATTCTCAAGTTGCCAAATCAATGTCAGGCACTTGATACACCCACTTTGGAGCCCCCTGCCTGGATAGAAATTTAGACCGCTGCCCTGGAAAGGTCACACCCCTTGACATATTTAGGTCCGCTACTCCCTACAAGATTTCACCACTGGCTAAGCCTGAAAGCAGCACATGGGACCTAGAGAACATTGGGCTTTCTTACCAACTTCTGCTAATGCATGGGGACTTTTATGCATTTGTGGAACAACCCTGCTTTATGTATAGAGAATAAGCTGATATTCTGAAAAGGATAGGCCACTAAGCACATTTACAAGATAGGGGATCTATTAACTCTGGACCAAAGGGCTATGGAATCTTTTGCAGAATTGCAATGCAAATATTCACTCCCAAAGTCTGATTTCTGGAGATTTCTCCAAATTTGGCATCTGTATGATAAATGGTCAAGAGCAGGGTGCACATGCTTAACTTGTCGTAGCGAGTCTCAGGGTCTGAGTTACCGGTTTCCCCTTCAGAATTTGCTCAATGTATCGAGAGTTTGGGTGGGGGTCATATAAAAAGTAATCAGAGATGTGGCTCTGAACCCCATCAGTTTGGCTAGACAAAATTGGCAGTTATCATTGAATCGTTCCTTTTCAGACAAGGATTGGACATTTTGCTGGAAACTTGCCCATATTGTCTGTGTGGACCAGTGCAGTCTGTCAATACAGAATAAAATACTGCACCACTGGTACCAAACTCTGGTGTAACTAAAAGCCATAGGGGTTCTAAATCATGACAGGTGTTGGAGCTATGATACCCCCAGAGTGGACCTGTTACATGTTTTATGGAGCTGTGAGGGTATTAAGTTATTTTACAGCCAAGTCATACAGTATAGTTTGAAAATCTTAAATCAACCAATATCTATGGCTCCTGATTTGATCTTTCTTCGAGGCCCTACACATATGGCCAACTATAGAGCTGCACAGAGACAATGCCTTCTTCTGGCCACATTTGATGGAAAGCGTTTAATCTTACAGAGATGGCGTACAACAGACATCCCTACCCTCCTGGATGTTAGCAATAGGAAAATTGGCATCCAATGCTAGCATGTCACATCGCTTATCCAACACTAGCTAAAAATTTCAGAGAGAATGGGCTCCCTATTTACAATTTGTTCAGCAGCAATCCAGGACTGCCATAACTTCTCACAGCAAAGACTTGCTTTGATCCCCACGAGTAGGTACAGTAACTGTTTTTTCTTGTTAAGGTCTCTTGTTTCTCTTTTTCCCTATACAGATGTGTGGAAAACCCTTATTAAATCAAATCATTCTTTATTTATAAAAAGTGCTTTGCCAAAGATCGAAGCAACTGGGCATAAAACCATAGAAGTAAAACAGCAGTTAAAAACAATCATCACAAACAGGACATTTATAAATAATAAAACTACAGCTTAATAAATATGTCAAATCTGAATTAAACAAAATCTGGATATGCCAGACTGAACAAGTGTGTCTTTAATGCTGTTTTAAAACTCTGGATGGTCAGGCACTCTTGAACCTGTCGAGTCAGAGAATTCCACAGGGTAGGATCTGCAAATGCAAGACCGAGCCCCAAATGTCTTTAACTGCACCCTGGGAATCTCTAGCAATCCCTTGTCAGTGGAGCAGAGTGGGCAGAGGCAGCAGTAAGAGTGAAGGAGATCTTGCAAATAATGGAGTCCCTGTCCATGTAGGGCTTTACAGATCAGAAACCCAACCTTGAAGGCGATTTTCCACTGTACTGGCAGCCAGTGCAGTCTGGCAGTACAGGTGTAATATGATTGGCCCTAGAGGTACCAGTCAAAATCCTGGCTGTTGCATTCCACACCATCAGCAAGTGATGGATATCAACCCCCGGTAGCCCTAGGTAGAGGGCATTGCAGTAGTTAAGGCAAGAGGTCATGAAGACATGGATCAACATTGGAAGATCCTCAGGAGGAACCAGATGCTTCACCCAGGAGATATTCTTCAGATGGAAAAACAAGGTCTTAACAATGGCCTATGCCTGAGATTTGAGGGTCAGGCCATCATCATAAATAATGCCCAAGTTACACACCCGATCTGAGGTAGTCAGCTGAAGACCCCTGAGCGAAAGCCCAGAGGGCTACCCTGCAGACAAACCAGCCCCGATGATCTGGGTCCATGTCCAGCACCTCAGTCTCAGTCTGGTTCAACCACAGCCAGCTGGCACTCATCCAGTGTGGGATCTCAGAGAGGCAGTTGTTAAAAACTGAGAGAACCCCATCCTGCCTGGGCACAAAGGACATGTACAGCTGAATATCATTTGTATAGCAGTGAAAACTCAGCCTGTACCACCTAATGATATCTCCCAATGGCAGCATATACACTGCAAACAACATTGGTGACAGAATGGAGCTCTGTGGTACCCCACAGGATTGGGGAGAGATGCTGAAGAACAAATCCCAGACACCACTCTCTAAGTCCTACCCTCAAGGAATGTGTTAAACCTTCTGAGGACCATACCAGAAAGTCCACAGATGAGCTGCAGTCACTCTAATAGCACACCATGGTCCACAGTGTCAAATGCTGCAGAGAGATCAAGGAGTACCAAAATGGAATGAGTCCTCTGATCTCTCGCTATTAGGAGGTCATTTAGCACCCGGACAAGGGAAGGCTTGGTACTATGCCTCTTCCTAGATCCAGACTGGAGAGAGTCATAGACATTGTGGATAGACAAATGGTCATCCAGTGCAGCACAACCACCTTCTTAATAACCTTATCCACAAAGGGCAGGTTAGAGACAGGTCTGTAGTTAGCTAGACAATCTGGGTTAAAGGAGGATTTCTTAAGGAGGGGTCGCTCAACCACTTCCTTTGGGGGTCTAGAAAGAGCCCCCTCTCCAATGACCTCCAGACTATCTTGGCTGGGACAAGGCCGATTTCATCCACGCACCCTACAAGAAGGCATGTTGGGCCTGGGTCAAAACTACAGCAGGCTGGCTGCAAAATCTGGATGATCCTCACAATGTCAATGAGTTCTAGATGGCTAAAGCCAGACCAAGCAAGCTAGGCACCCACAGCCTCCAACCAACCTCTGCAATACCCAATAGAGGGGGCTGAACAGATTCCAGACCTGGTGGTGACAATCTTATCTGCTAAGATCCAAGCAAACTCCTCACACCTCTCTTGTGAAAAAGCTCCACCAGGCTGAAGACAGATTGAACTACACAATCTGTCAACAGTCTGGAAGAGCTGAGCTGGTCGGTTCTGCGCAGCGGCAATCTCCCTGGATAGGAACTCTGCCTTCTTATGGGTGATTGCTGACTGATAGACTGCATAATGGTCCATCAATCTAAGTTTGTCACCCTCCAGGCCCGATTTCCTCCAGCACCTCTCTAGTCTTTGTCCCACTCTCCTCATCTCCTTCAAGGTCCCATCAAACCATGGGGACCTTGGACAAAGAGTGCGGGGCGAACACGAACAAGAGCAATGGAATCCAGGGCCTCTGTCACTGCCTTGTTATAGGCAAGTACTAGAGTCCCTGGATCCATGCATTCACCCGGTATACCCAATAGGTCCAGCACTGCCATAAGGCCATCTGGGGTCACACCTCTCAAAGGGTGGTACTGGACCATCTCCATAAGGGCAGGCCTATTGGTGGGAGCCATGAAACTGAACCTTATTGTGTGATGGTCAGATCATCTGACTGGCTCCACCACCAAGTTGGATATCTCCATCCCCAAACTGCAGAGGTAACAACCTGTTTAAGGCCCAAAGAAGTCATTAGTTTGAGGAAGTCCTGTCCAAATTGTGAGAGTTCATCGTCAATCCAGACATTGAAATCCCCCCAAATTAACCATCTGGGGGATCCCAACACCACGTCATAGATGAAGTCCACGACTTCCTGCAGGAAAGCTTTCCCATTAGCGGGTGGACAGTAGATGAGGAGTATCCTGCATCCTACACCTGCACCACGATACGCTCAAAGGAGTTGGTAGTCCCCACTGGTACATCCACAAGGCCCAGTTCCGATCTAAAACAGATGGCTACACCCCCACCCCTATGATCCATCCTTGGGCGGTGCATCACCCAGTACCCGGCCAGAACTGCTGAAGTCAGCGCAGGGCCAGCATTTTCATCCAGCCAGGTCACGGCGATGCAAGCCAGGTCTGATGACCCAACAAGATCCGCTATTAAGGCAGTCTTTTTCCTAATGGACCTGGCATTGCATAACACCATCCCAGTAAGATGAGCAACTGAGAGAGAGACCGTGTCACTTGCCTACATGAAGCAGAGCCCTTGGGCATGGGAACCAGACAGAGAGTACCCCTCTCCTGGACCCATTTCACCATAGGGCTTCTCCTTGTTCCCACTACCCCAATCTGTCTACTTCTCTATATTCCCCAACCAGGCCCAGTCCCCCCCTTCTCCTCCTCACAAGCCCCAGTGCCCTACACACCCCATATGCCTCTGAGGACAGTGGAGGACAACTAAAAGAGTGGAGTCCCCTGAGCCTGTAGGGGGAATAGCGCCTGACCATCATCACACCTTCCCAGCACATTCCAACAAGCAAACAGCCTACATCACAAACTCAAAACTTGCACAAACACTCACACACTCCACTTTCACACATACAGTACAACGTCCATACACTAAAACACCACACACTCAAACAAATAAATAACACACTCAATACCCCTCCCAATCACTAACCCCCAAACCAAAGACTAACAAAAAGAATGAAAACTAGACCAAAATCATATAGCAGTATGTAAGACAGTAGATAAAGAGCAGTCACTGTGAGTCTCTTAATTATGAGAGTTTTGGGGTCCATAGAACTCCCACCTCCACAGACAAAACCAAGACGACTAATCAAAGTTCAGCTGCCACTTAGACTTGAGAAGCCAGACAAGAATTAAAAGGAAAATGAATGAACTTGTAAGGCACTCTCACTGCCAATAAGTTTTTGGAGGTCCATAGAAGTCTAGCCAGTTCACAGCTGATGCTTATGCGTGTACTTCCACCAATATGTCGCACGTTGCTGCTTGTCTCTACAATGCTTCAGACTTCCAACCTTGTGGATTGCTCCTTTGCGCTTTCACTTGAAATCACTATTTTCATTTTCTGTTTTATATCTGTTTGGTTCATCCATTAAGATGATAGCATGTTAAAGAACTTCGCAATTGCTACACTCAAAGAATCAACATTGTTATCCCATTCCTGCTTGTACCCAAAAAGCTGAAAAAAGTTGATGTATGTATGTCTCACATGTATTCAATAAAAAGATTAACTGCAAAAAGAATTCTACTAAATTAAATCTCCTTGAAAAAGCCTGATTATATCAGACAAAACATTGGGGTATTGATTAAAATAAAAAGAAAAAGCATCTTATCCATAGCAAATGGATAGCGTTCCTTTCAGAAGCAGCAAACACCCCCTACACTACATATTTATTGTATGAGGCACCTTCAGCGGGGTAGAAAATGGAGAGCCATTTCCCATCGCCTAATGACTACTTGATAGGGTTTGCTCAAGGTGTGTGCTTTTATACTTTTTAGCACTGTATTTGATGCAGTTTTTAACTTATAAAACAAAAAAGATCAGTTTTTTGTGCATACTTGGTGCACGGAATCAATGTTCTGCAGCTAATTGCAGAAGAAATGGGCACATAAATGTGTGTTTCTGTTTTACATTACTATGACCATTTTTAATCTGGAGCATGCATTACAGTGTCAGTATTATTACATTGTGTTTGTGAGGCAGGGGGCAGGACCATGGATCACTGTGTCAGTGCCTTTCTATGTGCATTGACATGGAGTGCAGCCATCATGGTCCCACTTGCATCTGGACCAGCATAGTATGTACTGTGCAGGCTACAAGATGTTTAGAAAGGACAGAGTAGGAAGAAAGGGGGTGCTTTATGTTAAGGAAAACATAAAAGTGATAGAGGTACAGGAAAATCAAGGGTGGGGCTGAGGTGTTGTGGGTCATCCTAGAGTAAAGAAATGGAGCTGCTATCTGGACAGGAGTGATCTACAGGCCTCTGACACTGGGGGAGGACTTAGATAGAGAACTGTTAGAAGCAATTGGTAAAAGGGTAGAAAAGGGGGATGTGGTGCTCGTGGGGGTAGGGGGGCCTTTAATCTGCCAGATATAGATTGGAGCCTCCCTGCTGCAGCATTAGTTTGAAGTAGAGACATCCTGGACTCCCTGCAGGGGGCATTCTTCAGGCAACTAGTCAGTAAACCCACTTGAGATGGGGCAATACTGGACCTGATGCTTACTAAACAGACATTAGGGTGGGAAGTCATTCTGGGGACCAGTGATCATTGCACAGTATGGTTCAATATGAGAACAGTGGCAGAATACAATCACACAAGGGGTGAGGGTCCTGGATTTCAGAAGTGCTGACTTTACAAAAATGAGAGAATCCTTCCAGAAGGACCTGGTAGGAGGAGCTGTCCCATTTGGGGTGGAGGGCAAATGTGCCAGACTAAAAGAGGGCACAGTAAAGGCAACAAACCTGTATGTCAAGCAAGTAAGCAAAAGCAGAAGGAAGAGGAGATCATTATGGTTCTTGAAGGAGGTGTCAGAAATGGTAAAGGCAAAAAGAGTGGCATTCAGAAGGCATAGGGGAACCCAGGAACAGGAGGATAGGGAAGTGTATCTGGGGGAACAGAGGAAAGCAGGCAAAGCAGTGAGGAGTGCAAAGGCACAAACTGAGGAAAGAATAGCCCAGGCAGTGTCTAAAGGGGTCAAAGCATTTTTTGGGTATGTTAGTGAGAAAAGGAAGACAAAGTAGGGGACTGTATGGTTAAAGGTGGTTTTGGGACTGTACAAAGGGGGACCAAGAAAAGGCAAACATCTTAAATAAATACTTCTACTCATTGTTCACAGTAGAAGGGAAAGGGGAGAGACCACGAAAAGGCACCCGGAGCTTTGAGGGGAGGAAAATGGACGTCAGTCCCTTTTCTGAGGAGAGTGTCAGAAAAACACTCATTAATCTGAGGGTAGACAAAGACATGGGGCCAGATGGGGTGCATCCAGGAGTGCTGAAGGAACTCAAGGAGGTGCTGGAGGCACCCCTGACAGATTCATTTAACAGTTCACTGGAGACCAGCATGGTTCTGGAGGACTAGAGAGGAGCAGACATAGTCCCACTTCACAGGAGTGGTAGCAAGGAGGAAGCAGGCAATTGTAGGCCTGTCAGCCTGGCTTTGATGGTAAGGAAATTAATGGAAACACTATTAAAGGAAAGGATTATGGCATACCTGGAATGCAGCAGACTGCAGGAGCTGAGGCAGCATGGTTTCACGGAGGGACGGTCATGCCAGACAGACCTGATAGATTTTTCTGACTGGATGATCAGGGCGTTAGATTAGGAAGGGGCAGTGGACATGGTCTACCTAAATTTCAGCAAGGCCTACAACACTGTTCCACATAGGAGACCTGGTAGACAAGTTGGGTAACATAGGGTGGGCAATAAGGTGGTGACCTGGGTAAGAAACTGGTTAGGGGATAGGAGGCAGAGGGTGGTGGTAAATGATGTTCACTCTGAGGAGGTGAGAGTGACCAGCCTTGTACCTCAGGGGTCAGTGCTGGGGCCAGTCATCTTAATTATTTATTTATTTTATTCTTTAGTTACCAGGTAAGGTCCACTAGGCACAAGTGCCTGTTTTCAGGGGTGATCTGGGAGCACTGGGTGGTTAAGTGACTTGCTCAGAGTCACACAGTAAGTGTGGGTCATGGGAATCAAACCCAGGTCTGCTGGATGTACCAAGCTCATTCACAGCTCATTACTATAACCTCTAGGCTATACTGCTAGCCCTTAATATCCTCCTTAGTGACATAGCAAAGGAGCTAGAAGGAAAGCTTTGCTTCTTTGTGGATTACACCAAGATCTGCAACAGAGTGGACACTCTGGGGGTTTGCAAAGGATGGTAAGATATTTAAAATGGCTGGAAGAGTGGTCAAAGGTTTAGCAGCTAGAGTTTAATGTAAAGAAGTGCAAAATAATGTGCTTCAACCACAGAAACCCAGTGGTGGAGTACAAAATGGGTGGAGAGATACATGCAATGACCAACAGGAAAGGGACCTGGGGGTAATCATATCAGATGACCTCAAGGTGGCCAGACAATGTGACAAGGTAATTGGGAGAGCTAGGTGGATGCTGGGGTGCATAGGTAGGCATATTTATTTATTACAATCTTGGAAATGCCTTTTAAACATAGAAACATAGAAACATAGACTTTGATGGCAGATAAGGACCACTTGGCCCACCCAGTCTGCCCATTTCCCTACCTATTGGATAAGCTGCAGATTCTAGTTAACCAACAGCCTACTTCCTGCAACCCCCACTATAATTGCCTTATGTCTTTTGAGCTAGAAGCTCTTACAGAGGTTCCACATTATATAAATACATAACAAACAATATTGAGACAGTTATACAGAGAGACAAAGCTTATACAGGATTTACAGCAGGATATGTAAACATAATAGCACATCAAACAAAATATGAACATGGCAAGGAAGGGTTTCAAACAATCAAAGTAGATCCAGTGCCAGGAAAAGTAGTACAGTCAATTAACATTTCAAAATTAAGTGCTCTGGGGGAACAGGCAGGAAGAAGGAAGTGGTGTTGCCCCTATATAAGTCACTGGTAAGACCTCTTATGGATTACTGTGTCCAGTTCTGGAGGCCACATCTCAGGAAAGACATAGACAGAATGGATGAACTCCAGAGGAAGGCTACTAAGAAGGCGCAGGGTCTGCATCAGAAGCTCTATGAGGAAAGGCTAAAGGAGGGGAGGAGGGAGCATGACCAAGACCTTAGAACAAGGGGTCATGATATGAAGCTGGAGCGAGGTAAGTTCAGGAAAGATGTGAGGAAGTACTTCACAGAAAGTGGACGTGGAGCCTTTGCAAAAGAGTCTGTGACTCAAAGGTTTGTAATTCCGATTGTATTCCAATAAATAAAAAAAATAAATAAGAAAGGGTGACGGATGCTTTTAACAGCCTTCCAACAGAGGCAGTGGGGGCAAAAACAGTGGTGGGATTCAAAAAAGCATGGAATAGGCACCAGGGAATCATAGAGGAAAGGAAGGGTGTGGAAGAGACAATGCCGTAGACCAAGGAGGGTCTGTAGCATAAGCAATCACAATGAAAATGGGCAGACTGGATGGGCCAAGCAGCCCTTATCTGCCATCAGTTTCTACATTTCTATGTAATTGTAAAAAACAGTTGCAAATGCTTATGAATCCCACCACCAGGATCCATGTTTACATTTGCCCAACCCTTGGTGTTGGGTATTTTTGATCCTCCACCCTGATCATCTTTTCTGACACTCATGTGTTCAGCCCCAGTCTTGCTTCTTCAACACCTCCAAATTGTGGCGAGTGGAGTGCCCACAAGTGCCACTGTAGATGCCCCGGGCAGTTGATCTGCTTGGCTTCCCACAATAGTTGATGACACTGGGGTGTCTACCTGATGCTGCCAAACAGCATACTGGCACTGGGATGTCCAATCTGGATGAATGTGAGTGTTTTGGGTCTCTGGAGCCTTGGTGAATCAGTGGAGGGGTGTTCCTTGGGATTGTCAATACTAATGCCCACCCCCAGCTCATAGCTTCCTGTCTGAAGCACAAGGTACAGCTCCAAGCCAGTGCCTTATAGTGATACAGTCTTAGGAGGTACAGAAATATGGCTCACCACACATTGCCAACAAACATCAGTCCTAGTTTTCTTCACACAAGGCCACATCTGACCTAGTTTGTTCAGGGAAGGGGGTTGGCATTAGGGTTGAGAACACCAAGGAACATCCCACCACTGATTTGTTAAGACTCCGGAGCCCCAACACTCTAATGTTTTTTCCTTTTGTTGCTTGGGAGGTGGAGTGTTAAGGTTGGAAACCCCAACACTATGTTTCTCTACTTTTGTGGCATTAAGTTGAACCCTAACTGGTGCATTAATGCAGTTCTTTGCAAAGAATGTTCTTTCTTTTTAGGGCTGCAGTGGGCAGAGCCCTGCAGGCCTTTTATGATGAGAAGAAAAAGGACTCCACATTCTTTCCGAATGAACAATAAGTTGGACTTGTGTCACAGTTGCCTCCACGCCAATGAAGCAATCCACCCATGTTGTCCCTACCTGCTGCAGGACTGCACTATTTCACAGTGCTGGTGCTCACGGTGGAACACAGCACACTCTGTCATGTCCAAGATGGGCACCGCAGTCTACAGTGCATGCACTAGCAGCCACGCATGTGCAGTAGCATTTGCCTGCCATCTTGGTCACGGCAGTGTGGGCGTGTTCGCTATGACCATATAATATGTTCTTTATTTATTTTTAGTATACTAAAATTCCCCCACCGACCCTTCCTTTCAGCACCCACCACACCATCCCCCCCACCAAACATAACTGTGACACTGGGGGTGTCCAATCCCCCAGTGTCATGATCGGGGATCATAAGTCTTTCTTAGTGTTTTTTTACCTGTAAAAAAAAAAGATGGTGCATCGATGTCTTCCTCCACATAACTGTGACACTGGGGGTGCCCAATCCCCCAGTGTAGTGATTGGGGATCTTCTGTCTCTTTTTTTTTTTCACCTGTAAAAAAAACAGGTCCATCGAAGTATTTTGGGCTATTCCTTACCCCCTAACTGACCCTCCCACTGAGCATCCACCACCCTGCATCCCTCAAGCCCTTACTTACCCATCGGGGGTCCAACACCATAATTCTCTCAAGACTGCAGACACATCTTTACTCTTCAAAGCTGGACCACGAACTGAAGACACAGGTATGTAGTTCAAAGCATTTCAATGGAGTTTTGAAATTAGTGCTATAACTTGTGGCTTTTTTTTACATATTTGTCGCCCAAATTTTCAACATGCCTTCTTTGGGATCCCACCTTATGAACAGTGTCACTGTCATTAGACAGATCTGTCCTGAAAGGGGATTTCACAGTCCCTGTGCAAAATCACCTTTTAGGTAGGAGTTGAACATTTTCTCTGCCCTCATTCATGAGGTGGGCACATATGAAGGCTGTGTTGAAAATTTGGTGTAAAAATATTGAAAAACAACAAAATTATGAGCCTACATTGAATTTTGCAAACGCAGGCTCATAACTTAGGTGATTTTCAATATTTTTACCCTTAATTTACAACATAGCCATATCTTTACAGTACCTCATGAATTTGACAGTTGTCCTTTTTTTAATCCTGGCCAATACGTTTTTTACATCCCAAAAGGTGATTTTGCGGTCCCTGCATGAAATCACCTTTCAGCCAGGAGATGAAACTTTTCCCTGCCCTTGTTAATGAGGCGGGGTCATATGAAGGCTATGTTGGAAATTGGTGTAAAAACATTGAAAAACTAAAAATCATGGGTTGGAGCATAGTTAAAAGTTAAGATTTCTGATTTATTTTGGTTTAATGTATATCCTGCTGTTTCTTTGTATTGGGACACTCGTTCCATAAGTTTGGGTATAGATTTTTCTGGGTCTTGCAGGGACAGCAGGATATAATCTGCATAAAGTGCTATTTTTTGTTTCATTCACACATCACTTTATTTCCTTTTATTTTGGTATCCTGCCTAATTCTCTGTGCTAGGGTTCTATATATAGTGAACAATAGGGGAGAGAGGGGCATCCTTGTCTGGTGCCCCTTCCTAAGTTGATCCTCGTAGAGAGACTACCATTCACCCTAACGTAAGCTTGAGGACCCTCATATATTCATGGTATTATTTGCAGGAAGTTGTTCTGAAACCCAAACTCAGAGAGGACACCATACAAATAAGGCCATTCCACCTTGTCAAATGCCTTTTCTGCATCTAGACTCATTATCACTGTCTCTGTTTTGGATTTGCTTAAGTGATCTATCACGTGAGTCACCCGCCTCACGTTGTCTGCTGCCTGCCTGCCCGCCCTCCACAAAGCTGGTCTGGTCTTTATGAATTAGGGCCGGGATCATATTGTCTAATCTTTTTGCCAATATCGAGGCCATAAATTTATAGTCGACATTTAAGATTGAGATCAGCCTGTATGAAATGCAGTGGCTGGGGTCCTTACCGGGTTTGGAGATCACTGAGATCACTGCCTGAGTCCAAGTGGGTGGCGTCTTCCTCCCTTCCTGCACAACCTCCTGGTAAACTCCCTGCATATTGGGTACTAATTTTTGTTGGAATTTTTTTATAGAACTAGGTCGGAAAGCCATCCGTGCCCAGATACATTCCTGTCTTACTATGCCCTATGGCTCTCTGTATCTCTTCTGCTTCAATGGGCCTAACGAGAGCCTGTGTCTGGGGTTCCCTAAGCTGAGGTAATTGGAGTTGTCACAAGAATTCTTTTAGTTTACTCTCTGGGCTATCTACCGCCAAGGTGTATAATTTTTGCAGTATATTTTGAAAGCTGCCAGTATATTATCTGTGCTAGTCTCACTCTGCACAGTTACTGGGTGATGTATATTTATGATTTGGGTCTTGGCCCTTCTCGCTCGTAGCCTACAGGCTAGTAGCTTGATTGCTCTGGGTCCTCCCTCATAGTACCTTGGTCTCAAAAATTGTAAGTCTCTCTCTACCTTATGCTCTAATGGGAGGTTTCATTTCTTTTTTAGTTGTATTAGTTCTTTTCTCCTTTGTTGGTCTACTCTAATTTGTTGTTGTTATTCTAGTGACTTAATTTGCATCTCTGTTTGTACCTGCTTTTCTGTCCTTTGTTTTATTCTAGTTACCGAAATAGATGTTAGCTTCTCTCTTATTATAGCTTTTAATATATCCCATAGTATTCCCTTGCTTACTTCAGTGTATTTATGGTCCTGCATTGTTTGGTCTATTATCTTTGGTATCTCTTTTATTACCTCCCTATTCTTCAGCAGCACCAGCGAAAGCCTCCAGAAGGTAGATTTCTTCACTCTCTGTATTTCAAAATACAAAATTATTGGTGCATGGTCCGATACACCTAGCATCCCTATTTCTCATTTTTGTAATCTGTCTGTCTCTCTCTTAGATGTCAGAAACCAGTCCAATCTTGAGTACACCTGATAGACAGAGGAAACTATGTATACCCCCTCATCTGCCCCTCCATGTACCGCCACACATCTACTAATCCCAGCTGTTTCATTAGGTTGGAGACCTGTCTCTCTACCTTGTGGTTTGCCCTGGATATCTTTGATGTACAATCCAAATTCAGATCAAGTGTTAGGTTCCAGTCCCCCCACAGATCAGGACTCCTTCTGTCACTTGCATAACCTTCATTAACACATTTTTATAGAAAGTAAAAGGGGAGTTTTGCTGGGCATGTACTGCAAACAAAGTCACCATCTGACCGTGCAGTCTCCCTTTCAGTAGCACATAGTGGCCCTCATTGTCTATCATTTGTTCAACTAGTTCAAATGGAGTGCTATTAATGATGAGGATCACAACCCCCCTTCTCCTGCTTGTCTTATATGAAGACGCATACGTGTTAGAGTAGCCGAACTGTTTTAATTTCTGATGTTCTATGTCTGTCATGTGTGTTTCCTGAAGAAACTCTACTTTTGGCCTGAGCTGTTTTACATATGACATAACTTTTTTCCCTTTTTATAGGATTATTTAGGCCATTTACATTAAAAGAAATCACTTTTGTGGATTGTGTCTGCATCACCCTGTAACAAATAAATGTTCTGCGTGCATTGTTTTTCTTCTGAATTTCCTCTGTTGTACCCTTGCCTTGTTCAGAGACCTCGTGTACCTCTGCAAACTGCAGCTTGAGATATGCCCTGTCTAGTAACCTCAATGAGTCTGCCAACCGGGCAGATTAAAACTGTAACTTTTAACATTAACAACCAATCACCTCCAAGGTAGGAAGAGGCAACCATATCTCTCCTGTCTCTGGGTAGCAGGATCCTTCTCCCTCCTTCTGCTCCCAGAGTGATGATGGTCTCACCCCACCCCCCGGGGCCATCACCTCAGCCGTATAGCCCATAGGTTGTCTCTTCTGTGCTGCTCATAGCTATATCTTAAAAGAAAAAATAAGAAAAACCTAGACCTCAGCCCGTATGTTTCTTCTAGTGTTGTACTGCTACCTGCACTCAGCCCCCCCCCCCCCAGGGTATCTTGTGTTATTTTTCCATAAGCATTTAGATATTCACCAAGTGTGCTTCCCATTGTTCTCCCCTCTTCTTCTGGTTCTGGTACTTTATGTCCTCCTTTTGGGGTTCTTCTCCTTCTTCTTATATTATTCAGACGTACAACCTCTTTAACGTGTTCTTATTACTACCAATCATACATCTGGCTTTCTATGTCTATCACCTTCTCTGGACACTGTACTTGGGTATTTACTTTGTATTTTTAATATATTCATACTGAGTGCCCTACCCCTCTAGCGCTTCCTGATCCATTCCATTTCTATCTTACCTGCTCGCTCCAGTGTTTTCATGGCAATCACAATCAGGCGGGCTTCTCTGGGTACCTTTCATGGAGTCCTCTCATCACAACTCGTCAGGGCATCTCATTGCTGTACAAGTCTCCTGATGTTCTGGTATTGCTCTGGCATGTTTCTAGTGTCTCAGAGTCAGCTAAACACAATAGAGGTTCCAGTAAATAACATTGTCTTTTTTACACCATCCAGGTCATATACAACATTTTTCCTCCCTTCACTTTGTTATGGGCTTACCTCCTTCATGAATGCCCCCTAAGCCTGGCTCTCCAAATGGGACACCTCGTATAACAACATGTCGGTTCACCATATCAGCCCCTCCTCTCACCCATTGGTGTCTACTTTACTCTAGACTGGGTTGGCTTTCCCCAAGCAACCATCGCTTACTCATTATGGGCAACTTTATGGATAACATCATCCAATCATCTACTCCTCCAGCACTTGCTGACCTCCTCCAGCCTGTCCCCTCTGGCTATCAGTTGAGGTCCACTGAATCCCAGGCGCTGATGGTTCGGAAGACTCACTCCCTTGCGGGAGATCGAGCATTTGCAGCTCTTGCCCCAAAAACCTGGAACCTCCTACCTCCTCAAGTAAGAACTGCCCCCACCCACAATTGTTTCATGTCCTCCCTTTGGGATTACCTAAAACAAGCGTCAAACTGCCTCTGTCCCCTGTAGTCCCTCCCTCCATGAAGTGCCTGAAATTAAAAAAAATAATAATAATTCCTGGCTACAGGCGTGCACTTATTCCAAAAATAAATAACAAATAAGCAATATTCACAGATATTGTTGCTGCTGACACTGGCTCTAATTTTTCCTGGATGCCCTCCCTGGGTTGTTCTGCCTCATACTGAACTGCACTAAAATTGTTCTCTGCCTGTTACCTGAATGTAGATGATTGCTTATACCTGTCTGTACCTTGCCTGACAGTTGGACTCAAGCCTTTGCATTTTGTTTCGGCTGGTCCTTCTTGTTTGTATTCTGACCGTACCTTTGTGTAACTTGATGCTAGCCTCTGTACTGTTATTGCTTGTATCTCTGTAACTCTCCCGGGTCACACCTGAAAATAGTCACGTGACTGTCTAGTGTGCTTACCTGGTAAACAAAAGCTAAATAAATAAATAAAAATAAATAACATTTTCCTTCCCTAACTTTCCTCCTCCTCCCCTTCCCTCCCCAGTCTCCCTCTGTCTATATTTTTTCTCTTTACTGTTTCTTTGCCATCCCTGTCGGTTATGTAATAAAACTCTCTGATCTACTCTGTATCCTGTTCCCCTTCCCCTCTCATTTCTCTTGTCCCCTTTGTCTCTGGTCTGATTCTTTTATTTTATTTCTGGGTAGGATCCGTATGGTATTTCGCTTTAATACTTATGCATGCCCCCCCTTTCCCTTCTAAGTAATATCCTGTAGTTGGATTTATTTAATTTAATGCCTATTGTACCAGTTCGTAGCCCATTACCCCCTTTGCACTCCCTCTTTCCCCCTCACCTTTTCTTTAATCTATACGTTATGTTTTCATTTCTAGGGTGCTTGAGGTGTATCCTTTACTATGCTAATCCATCTCTCAAATACTTTCTATTGCCCTCTCTTCATTTACCGTTTTATATTTTCTTCCCTTTAGTTCCCTCCTTGTGATCCCCCAGTCTTTTACCTTATATTTTAGTGCTAATCTCCCCTGCAAACTCCCCCTTATACAGTTACCACCCTCCTCCAATACCCTCAGATCTTGATCCTCTTCTACCATTATCCCTAATTATCTCCTCCTTTCCTCCCTTTGGTCTACATTTAGCTGTTTAATTAAAAAATTTTCAGTTAACGTATGAAGAGTGTTCTTTTTATTTCAGAGATCTGGGCTGGGAGAAAACACTTAGCTTAGTCTGATTCCAGTTAGAGTTAGGTCCTTGCACCAGGCCCATTCTCCTCCTGATTTATGCTCCATTGCCTCTGTCTCAATCCGTTGTCTCCATTTTGTCAGCTGGCAGGTCGGTCTTCCTTGCTGATGTCTTCTTGTGAGGTATGTATCAGTGTCTTTAAAATGTCCTGGATATCTCTCATTGTTTTCCCTGCATCTCCTCTGCCTGTCGGTCATCCATTCGTGTTGCGCACCTGCTGCCATCTAGTGGAGTCTGCTGTCTGTTGCACTACACTCATTCCCTGGGTATTCTGTCTGGTTTCTACCCAAATTCCATGTTTTGCCAGCCATTCAATCACCTCTTTGGGTGTGGAATATGTACAGATGCCCCCCTTCCCGAAGACTTTTAGTAGTGCTGGGTATGGTGTTTGGAATTTTATTCTCTTCTCTCTGAGCACTTTAATCATATTCAAATATTGAAGTCTCTGCTTATGGATTTCTGGGGGGTAATCTTGCTGTAGGAAAAGATGGGCTCCTTTATACATTATAATTCCCTTCTGCCAGGCAAACTTTAGTACAGTCTCTTTACTTCTATAACTTGAACATTTCATGAACACTTGCCTGGGTCTGGAGTTTGGGTCCTTAGATTCTGGATGCAGGGCCCTGTGTGTTCTCTCTATTTTTATATCCAGTGTTTGTGGTAGATCCAATAACTTAGTCAAGAGCTTCTGGAGGAATTTAAGCATGTCTGTGGTTTCCACGTTCTCAGGCAGCCCAGAGTGTCTCAAGTTGTCTCTCCTTGAACTCGCCTCTAAATCAATACATTTATGCTGCAGCACTTCCACCTGTTGCACCAGTAGTGTCACCATGTTGCCAAGCTGTTGCATATCTCTCAGTAGTTTCCACTCTGTCCTCAGCTTCTTTCAGCCTGTTGTCAAATGCGGTGAATCAATCTTGGATTATTTTGAATTCCCACCTGTTATCCAATCTAGACCCTTTTATTTTGGTGAGGAGGGTCTCAAATTGGTTTTGGGAAAGTGTCTCCTCTTCCTGATCGATCTCGTATTCACGGCCCAGTGTGCTTGCTGGGGAACCATTCCTACTGCAGTCAGAGCTTAGAGGCCTGTATCGTGATCTGATCTCCATTCAATTGAGCAGTCCCTTGTTTGCTTTTGGGTTTCTCAGATCCCCTTTCACCTTGGATGCCATTCCTTCGATACTCTTTTAGCCCAGTTTACTAGTTCATTTGTTTTATTTCATCTGGGGGGCAGAGAACTCTCCTCCTAGCATCTTGTAAGGGCTGTGACATCACTGGAACATCCAAAATTAGGGGTTTAACGTGAAAACTCTTAGTTATCCCAAACTATATTGGTACTACAATGCCAGTAATACATATATATATATATATATATATATATATATATATATTGTATACAGTGTAGGTGAGAGTACAACCTGACAAATAAATGATTTATGTTAGCCACCGAAGCATTCTGTATTAAAATAAATCATTTACTGTATTTCCGTGTTAGGTGGGTCATCAGTGTTTAGTTCCTCTTTAGGTTGTTTCATAGGAGCTCTTAACCAATTGGAGAACAGCTTGCATGATGCCTTATGACATCACATTGGCCTCTGCTGCACTCAAAACAGAGCAGTGAATTCAAACAGAAACAGTTAAATGTAAATTAAAAAAAAACTAAACCAAAAACTAGACCATTTTAAAATACATTGCATAAATTGAACACACAAAGAACTCGCTCAGAATATGACATTTATCATCACTTGGGGCTGGAATGTCCTAACTTAGTTGTGGGACTGCAACTCATAAGTTATGGTCCTGTCCCTTCGCTTATGAAGATAAATTGTATATTCTGATTCAGGCCATTAATTATCCCATGTGCATTATGGGGACACTGTAGAACCCATATATTATATTCTTGGCTGAATGGCCTCTGGCTTCTATTGTTACATGTACCTTTGCCAGTTTATGCCTTCTGTATTCTCCCTGTAAATTTGTACCTATAAATAGGCATCAGCTTGCATAGTGTACCCTTCCTGGTAACCAGAAATCAAACACAGAAATAAATAAATACATATAAACATACTTTTTTTTTTCACCAGGAGAGACACATTCATACCTCTCAACCTCTCAGCATTAAAAATCATAGCACTGGCCTTCAAAAATCATAGCAAAGGGCCAGAATGTGTAGCACTTTCTTATTTTAAAGAATAATATGTCTGCAGATAGTGGACCCTATATACTTAGTGATAAGAAATGTTTCTGTCAACTTAGTTAAATTATTTAATAGTTTGTATGTCTAGAGATAGCTCTAACATTATGAGGAACATCAGTAAACTTATGCAGAGCTAGGGTAAATCTGAGTGTAAAAATCATAGCGCTACGTGAAATTCATAGCAGTTGAGAGGTATGGACACACTAAGCTGAAAGCTTGTTTACAAGTGTGACCTGGGAGCACAAGGAAGTTAAGTGACTTGCTCAGGGTCACACAGCATGCAAGTGGGGGCTGTGGGACTCAAACCCAGGTTTGCAGTTCAGAGCCTTAAACCACTGTACTATACTGCCTCCTATTAGGGTTGATTAAGCAGTTTAATTTTAAACCTAGGTTTTGAACCTTCATAACACCACCATCTCTGGATGGAATAGCCTAAAATATGTTATACACATAGTTAGTACCATGGTCTATGGATCATGAAACACTTTTTAATGGTCAGCTTAGTGGTGTAAAAGTTATGAAAGGTTGAAAATACATCAAAAATATGTTTTTAAACTTTTTGATTACTAATTGTAAGAGTTTAGCCCAAGGATAATTCTTTGGTAGGTAATTTTACTGAACAATGTGTAGATTTTAAATTATTAAGAAAATAAAATGCAATTTTTCTTGCATGCACAGTTTGTTTTTGTGACATTCTTTTCACAAGGTGATGTTTGAAAAACTGAAGTGCAGCATGTCACTTTCGTGAGTTGTGACCCACTTTCATGAGTTAAAATCCTTGCTTTTGTGAGCCTTAGGAGTTACAAAAGTTAGAAAAACAAAAGAAACATTTCCACATCACAAACAAAAAAATGAGTTTGCTGCTGAGCCTGTAACGTGTGTGGTTAAATGTTAAGTGTGTCCTTTTCAACTGTTTTTAGTTAAAAAACAGTACTTTTACTAAAACGCATAGACAGCATTTGAATTATGATCCTACCCTGACTATAGACCTAGCTCAAACCCTACCAATATTTCCTCCAGGGGGCTCTTTTCGCTTCTGGGACAGATTAGTATCCTGTTACATATGGGGGGGTGGAACCACAAATTAAAATCTCTGTTCTGTAACTTCCTAAATCCCAGGGTAGCTTAGCCCTAGCAAACTTAGCCCTTTATTATGCTGCAGCCCCGATCTGCACAGCTCTGTACTGGCTAACATCACAATATACTGCCCACTGGAAGGTCTTAGAATTAATCAAAGACCTTCTTGCAACCCAGAAAATCTTATTATTTGATCCCCTACCACAACCCCAGGAAATCTCAACAAATTCCTATACCTTAACAACTTTACCTTGCTGGTGGAAAACTATTCTCAATGAACAACTTCAGATGACTAGATTCCTAGTTACCCCTTTTGCCCACAACTCCTCTTTTCTGCTGGGGTGAGTTGATTATGCTTACATCCATTGGGACCATGTGGGACTTTCCTGTGCAGTTTCTTTGAGGTAGAGATCTTATTTATTTTCAGAAACTCTCCTGGTCCTTCAGATTATGCCCCCAGGATCATTTACGATATCTTGAGGTACTGTATCTCATAACCTACAAACTGCTCTTCAAAAATGGCCCTCTAATCTGGAGATCCCTCACCTTTATCAGTTATTAATTTCTATTTTCAAGGGGGAGCCTATAACCTCTTTGATCTCTCAGGTCTATCAAGCACTCCTTGAGCTAAAGGGACACCATGTTGACTCCATCATGGTCAAGTGGGAGATAAACCTGCACATCCCAATTTCACAGCTAGAATGGAGTAAATATTTGCTTCACATTCATAAACCAACTTCTTCCCATTCTTGGACAGAGTACTCATGGAAATGTTTCATTCATTTCTTCTGCACCCCCTACATCATGGTAGACATAATTCAGCTTAGACTGTGCAGTGTTGGAGAAGATGTGGCATTAGCCCTGTCACTCATGGCCATAGTGTTTGGTCATATCCACTGCTGCAGCCCTATTGGGCACAACTCTTTACAGTGCTTCAATTAATTTTTGATACAGACTTCACATTATCTGCAGTGAATGTGCTCTTCCTAGATGCCCCCCCCCCCAAGGTCGCGAGGCCCTCAAACAAAAACTGGTATGGATTTGCCTACTGGTGGCTAAAAATGTTATGACTAGGCTTTGGTTATCCCCCACAATCACTTTAATCTCACACTGGCAGGATGGCATGCTTCAGATTTACAATATGGAAAAGCTGATGGTCAAATTGAACAACACTACCACACACTTTAAAACCTTATGGCAGTGAGGGGGGTTTGTATATGCTAGATCATAAACCAGTTTTACTCCTAAATTATCAAGAATTTATTTAACTTGCTTTTCCTTTTTAAGCCTGACAGCAAATGAGATATGAATACATCTAAATATGAACTTTGGAAGCTTACTGATGTCTATATGTATTGTATTGTTTGCCTTTGCATATTAAACATTTCATTAAAGAGTTATCTGAAAAAAAAAACAGTACTTTCAAAAATATTAATGAAATTAGGCTGTTGCATCTCACAAAAACAGGCCCTGCTTACATGAGTTGTGAAGCTGCTTTTGTGATTTGCAAACCCACTTTTTATGAGTCTTAGTAATCATGGAACTGGAGAAAACAGAGCATTTTGTTCATCAAAAACTACAACATCTGTTGTAAGTTAACTGTGAAACTTGTATAGTCAACACTCTAGGGTATAACATCAATTCTTCAAGTGTGCTTTTTTTTTTTTAAAAAGATATTTTTTAAAATATTAATGAAATCAGGCTAAAGTATGTCATGAAAACAAGCTCTACTTTTATCAATTGTGCCTGCTTTGCTGACTCACAGCTGATTCCTGTTGGTAGGAAATAAATATTCCCTGGTGCCCACTGGTTCTCCAAACCAATTGAGAGCAATAGACACAGCTGAACCACACTCCAAGACACAGAGTTGTCAGTGTGTGCCAGAAAAAAGTCAGTAAATGGAGACTCACTCCAATGATGCAGTCCTCAAATATTTACTGTAAGCCAAATAGCCAATACCACACATAGACAAACGCAACAAACCAGCAGGCTGCCAACTGTTTACTAGGTACTACGGTGCTTCACTCCTTTGAGCTTCTTCAGGGGGTGGTAACCTGTAGGGAATGACGTCCTTAACTACAGTCCATGACTTCATCAGATTATGTCATAGAATTTAAAAATTAGAATATTAAAAGTTGCCTTAGTGATGTTCATCAATTATATTCATCACAAATCATAACAACATAAGCACCCGCGGGTGAAAATCAAAGCATTTTAAAATAACTTGAACAAATGTTATGATATTTGAAGCTTAATGCATAAATTCACTAATTCACAAATTCATTAATTCATGAATACTAGTGATGCTTTTGTGATGATGATGATTCTGTGTATACAGCATATATTACTCCCACATTAAACATTCTGCCTAAGATACATAAGAATTTGTAAAATCCCCCAGGCAGACCCATGGTCTCGGGGATTGGGTCACTTACCAACAATTTTATGTATTTAGTTATTGAAATGTTTCCAGGAAGGCACTTTGAGCAACAAATTACTCATCTCCTGGTGCAACCAGGGGGAAGGGGTACAACAGGAATGAGACAATAAACATTCAATTTACAAGATTAACAATAGCATACAATTTGTAAGGCAGGTATTACAAAATGTATGTGTCTTTATTGATTTTTTTAAAAAAATGAAGTGTCCCATGTCTTAATTCATACTTAAAAGACATGATGCATGTGTTAGAAAAATGTGTCGACATTGAATTGTCCCTGAAATATAGGTGGCTTACAAATGATGTGGAATCACTGTATGCATCCATCCATGGACTTGCAGCATGTAAACAATTTCTATCCCACTGAGAGATCTTATGCCTGTCACTTTAATAATGGAGAGCCTTGAATTTGTTCTTACAACTATTTTTAATTTGATTCTAATTACTATTTGCAGAACTGCGGCACAGCGATGGGAAGTACAATGGCTCCCTTGTATGCAAATGTGTTTTGGGGAGCTTGGGAGGACAGTGCAATCTTTGACAACAACTATAAACCCTTTCATAGAAATATAGTCACGTGGTACAGATTTATTAATTATATACTTTGTGTGTGGTCTGGTATGGAACAGGAAGTAATGGAATTTGTGTCCTGGTTGAACTGCAATAACCTGAACCTGAGATTCACTCATAAGACAGACTTCAAAATATTGACTATTTGGATATAACCCTTATGAGTGGCACTGACAATAAGGTTATTTCAAAATCATATAGAACGTCAACAGTGGCTAGTAGCATCTTACTTGCCAGCAGCTCCTACCCCAAATCATTGAAAGACTCCATCCCATACAGCCAGTTCTTAAGAAACAGGCACAATTGTTCTGAGTATGAGACTTCTTGCAACAAGTTCAGGAACTTAGGGACAGATTCTTGGAATGGGGTACTGTCCAAAAATTTTGGATTTAGGTTTTAAGAAGGCTGCTGTTAGAGATTGAAGGGACTGATTAACACCCAAATCAAGAAAGGATATGGCACATACCACCATTAACTTTATTACGGAATACAATTTATTTGTCTGGTAAAATAGAAAATATTGCAAGGTATTGGCCTATCCTGTTAAATGACCACATCCAAGCACTACACATAGGGAGCAAACCAAGAATCTCTTTCAGTAGAGTCCCCAATCAGAAGGATAAATTGGTATCCAGCCAGTTCTCTCAACCCACCCATGGTTCTAACACATGGCCCCCTATGAAGCCTCCAGGAATGTATGAATGTGAGAACTGCAATGGTTGCAACCACTGTCAACAGGGAGAAGTTTCTCAAATCCCAACATGTAAAAGGAAGGTCCAAATCCAACAATCCATTTCCTGTTCCACAACTTTTATAGTTTATGCAACATGGTGTGACTGCAACAAACTCTATGTGGGGAGGACAGTTAGGCAGATGAAACAGCGTATCCAGGAAAACATTAGAGACATTAAAAATGTAAGTCTGGGAAATTCAGTAATTGAACATTTTTATTGAAATATAATAGTGACCCTAGTGGATTAAGATTTATGGGCCTGAAACAAGATAGGGTAGGTTGTAGGGGAGGTGATTGCTTGACCAGACTCTTACAACATGAGAGATATGGGATTGTTTTCCTTAAAAGCCCCACAACCTGAGGGTTTAAACCCCAGCTGGGATTTGAAACCTTATTTATGAAAGGAGCATAAGGCAATCTTCCATTCTTCCACTGACATCTCCCCCCCCCTTGTATTTCAGTTCTGCCAACACTCTGCTGCTGTGCATTCAGAATGCTTTTAAATGCATGCATTTCTTTTGTCTAATTATACTTCTCTCTATCTTTTCACAACCTGAATTATGTGGAGAGTGCAGGAGATTTGTGCTTTAAAACAGCAATCTGGACTTCCAGTTACGAGAGATCTCAACTCTGGTTTGCCTTTACTTATATTTTTCTTTTCTAACTGCTTTACTCCACCCTTTGCTAAACAATGGGAAATCTGAAAATAATGTGATAATCATCATCAGTAGTATTCATGAATTAATGAATTTATGAATTGATGAATTTGTGAAACAAGGAAACACAGAAGTTGACGGCAGATAAGGACCACAAGGCCCATCCGGTCTGCCCATTTTTTTCTATCTCATGAATGTACCATAGGCCTTTACTCTGTCAATGGCGTATTTATTCATATTCATCTGTATTGCTTCCTTTTGCCTATCCCATTATGCTTCCAATATCATAACATTTATCTAAGTTATTTGAAAATGCTTTGATTTTCAC
The DNA here is from genome assembly GCA_016271365.2 of Neoceratodus forsteri. Lineage (NCBI taxonomy): Eukaryota > Metazoa > Chordata > Ceratodontiformes > Ceratodontidae > Neoceratodus > Neoceratodus forsteri. The sequence continues at coordinate 1,610,114,625 of CM057450.1, read as the reverse complement.
TCACAGGTATTTATGTTGTTATAATTTGTGATGAATGTAATTGATGAACATCCTTAAGGAAACTTTTAATATTGTAATTTTTAATTTCTGTGACACAATCTGATGATGTCATGGACAGTACTTAAGGATGTCATTCTGTCTAGGTTACTGCCCGCTGAGGAAGGTCGAAGGAGCAAAGCACTGGTGTATCTGGTATATGGTTGGCAGCCTGCTGGTTTGTTGTGTTTGTGGAAGTGTGGTATTGGCTATTTGGCTTACAATAAATATTTGTGGACTGCATCATTGGAGTGAGTCTCCATTTACTGACTTTTCCCTGCCACACACAGACAACTCTGTGTTTTGGAGTGTGGTTCAACGGTGTCTGTTGCTCTCAACTGGAGGGGTTAGTAGCCCTGAACCTGCACCCTGTACAACACCAGACAGCATGGCAGATTTCTGTTTGCCTTCTCCCAACCAATCTATGTTGACATTAAATAAATATTCCTTGGTATCCAGGGGTATCCCCTACTCTCACCTAACCCTCTTTAGCATTAAAAATATTCCCTGCTGTCTGGTGGTACCCCCCACCCTCTTCCAATCCCTGTTGGCATTTGCAAAATATCCCCTGGTGTCCAATGGTCTCTCCCCCATCCTGGTAGCCTTCTGTCCCCCAGTGCCAACCCCCACCAGATAGCAGCCAGCTATTGCCCTCCCTCATTTCTCTGTCTGGCTGCTATAAGAAGATCAAATGGGAATTAAAGGTAGAACATTCAGTAATCAAGGCATTACAACATTTGGCCCATTTGGATGCAAATGTTACATTAATGGAAATGAAAGACTATGTAGTAAGTTGTTTTTCTATTTTGTTTAGTCTCCTGTATAAACTCATTCTAAGTAAAAAAGGGGGTGAATAGAAACAGCTGGTATGATAAAGAATGCTTCTTAGCACCCAATGGTCTTAATAGAATGATAAGAAAGCTGAAATTTTCCAAAGGAAAAATTAAATATAGGAAATTAAATAAAGCCAGGGAAGAGAACAGGAGATTACTCAAGCCGAAATGTAGAATATTTAGATTGAACCAATGGCAAAAATTTTTTGAAATAATAGAAAAAAACAACAATCTTTATGGATGATGGTTGTGAAGGGAACGGATAACAGTAAAAATGCATTGGATGTATACATCACTGAAAAAATATAGGCTGAATATTATAGTAAATTGTTTTTTGATATAAATCAACATAACATTGACTTCCTGTGGGAAGTACAATCAAATCGAACTCAGTTCCAAAAAAATAACATCAAAAGAAGCTTATATTTCAATAACAACATTAAAAAGAAAGAAAGCCCCTGACCTTGATTAAATTCCAGCTGAAGTATTTTTATGTTTCCCTTCTTTTTGGAAGGAGATTTTAGTTGCATACTTCAATGAATGCATCTCTACAAAGAGCATTCCATCAGAATGGAAGGGTGCAATGATAATATCAATCTATAAAAAGGGCGCTAGAAAGGATCCTGCAGTGTATCATCCAGTCTCCCTCATTGATGTTATGGGAAAGATTTTTGCTAAGATCATTTGTAGTAGATTAAAGGAAGAGATAATAAAACAAGGTGGTCTTTCAGAACTCCAAGCAAGTTTTAGGGAGGGATATATGACAATAGATAATACATTTATAGTGCATGGTAGAACGAAACAAAGGATCTATTTGGCCTTTATAAATTTTAGTCAAGCATTTGACTCCATTTATAGAAACAAATTGTGGAAAATAATGTTTGAATGGGGAATAGATCCAATATTGATTAGTACGGTGAGGGAGCTATATATGCAAACTTGGGCCCAAGTAAAATGGGGTAAAAATGGATAAACATCTTAACCCTTTCCTACAAACAAATGTGTAAGGCAGGGATGCATACTAGCTCCTTTATTATTAAATATTTATTTAAACACATTTTTGATCCAACTTAGTGAAGAAAATATGGACTCTCCAAAGATAGGTACTTATTTATGTCCTGTACTTGCTTATGCAGATGATCTGGTATTACAGTCATGGCCAAAAATATTAGTGCCCTTGCACTTTTTTCAAATAACTCACAATTTCCTATAAACATAAGTTGAAATTAACAACAGTATTTGGTCTCCACAATTCTTTATTTCTCTGTTAATATTACAGAACCTCTGTTTTTGATTCAGAATTTAATATATCCTTTTAAATCAGAAAATGAAAAGAAATGGCATTGACAAAATTACCCTAGACTTAATATTTGGTAGCACAGCCTTTGGTCAAAATAACTGCAATCAACCGCTTCCTATAGCCATGGATGAGCTTTCTGCACCTCTCTACTGGCAGTTTGGCCCATTCTTCTTGTGCAAACTGCTCCAGTTCTACCAGATTTGAAGGGTGCCTTCTCCCAACTGCTGTTTTCAGATCTCTCCACAGGTTTTCAATGGGATTTAGATCTGGACTCATCGCTTGCCACTTCAGAACAGTCCAGCGTCTTGTCTTGAACCATTCCTGGGTGCTTTCTGAAGTGTGTTTGGGGTCATTGTCCTGCTGGAAGACCCATGACCTTTGATGGAGACCCAGCTTTCTGACACTGGGTTCAACACTGCACTCCAAAATGGCCTGGTAATCTCCAGATTTCATGATGCCATGCACACATTCAAGGCACCCAGTGCCAGAGGCAGCACAGCAACCCCAAAACATCACTGAACCTCCTCCATGTTTGACTGTAGGGAAGGTGTTCTTTTCTTTGAAGGCTTCATTTTGTTTTCTGTAAACATAGAGATGATGTGCTTTACCAAAAAGCTCTAATTTGGTCTCATCTGTCCACAGGACATTCTCCCAGAAGGATTTTGGCTTGTTCAAGTGTGTTTTGGCAAACCCCAGTCGGGCTTTCTTATGTCTCTCTCTCAGCAGTGGGGTCCTCCTGAACCTCCTACCATATAACCCTCTTTCATTGAGTTGGCAACGGATAGTGCAAGTTGAAACTGTCGTACCTTGTGTCTGAAGGTCAGCTTGAATCTGTTTGGCAGTTGATCGAGGTACTTTCTCCACCATTCGAACAATCCTGTGCTGCAATCTTTGATCAAGTTTTCTCTTGCGGCCATGTCCTGATAACATTACGTATGGTGGAAACAGGAACATCAAGGTCTCTGGAGATTGATTTGTAGCCTTGAAACTGTCCATGCTTGGCTAAAATCTTCTGTCTGACCTCCTCAGACAATTCTCTGGCTTTCTTTCTTTTCTCCATGCTCACTGCGGTACACATAGTGACACCAAGCAGGAGAATGAGTCCTTTTCTCTATTCAAACTGGTTGAATGAGTGATTTTTATATTGCAGGCACCTGCAACTCACCACAGGTGAGTTCAATTCCAAATTGAAGGAGAATCACCTGCTTGAAATCTAATTATTTCTAACTACTTCTAAAAAGTGCCAATAATTTTGTCTGGGCCATTTAAGGATTTCTGTGTGGAATAAGCCAAGATTTAGTAAATTTTTCTGCTTTTTGTGTTTTATTCCACTACAAGCCAAAGAAATACATATGTGGATACCAAAATATTTTTTAATTTCAACAATTTTCTGGAAGGAATGGTGCATTATTAGAAAAAACTGCAAGGGCGCCAATATTTTTGCCCATGACTGTATTAGCTTTGACTAAAAAAGGGTTGCAAAGTAAATTAAAAGAAGTCTTTCTTTTATACAAAGAATATGGACTGAAAACCAATGAACAGAAAAGTCAAATAATGATTCTAGGGGAACGCAGAAATAGTCAAGATTGGAAGGTTAGCAATAGGAAGTTAAAAATAGTTCATCAATATGACTATTTAGATCTTAAAATATCATCAAATGGTAATTGGTTTAAACATATTAGAAAGCTTAAAATAAAGTTAAAACAAATGGTAGGAGCACTACAGAAGTTAAATTTTATGTATGGGGGTAATTCAATTTTACCATTGTTACAAGCAATAAAAGCAACATGTTTTCCATAAATTACCTATCAAAGTGAGATATGGAATCTAAAAAAAAAAAAATTAAACAATGGAAACTTTGTTAAATAGACTTTATAAAAATGCTCTGGGACTTGGATTTTACACCCTAAATGCTTTGGTAAGGACAGAACTTGGAATTGTAACTATAAGTACTTTAATGGCAGTAAGGAAATTGACTTATTGGATTAAATTAACGAGAATGAATAGGAATCGATTGCCCTCATTATGTCTCATAGAAAAGTATGAGTGGGAAAAAAATGGTTATCAGAAGTCAGAATGGCTAAAGAATATAGAAAGCTCAATGAGTAAATGTGATTTGGACATTCTGAACCAACTGTATCAAAAAGGGATTCAAATCAGTTTGCAATATTCTAAATATGTTATGAACAAGGTAGTAAATGTGCATAAAAAGCATGATTTATTGCTAGTATCAAAAATAAAAACTTCACCTTGGTTAACTATATATGATTTGAAGCATGAATATAGACATTATTTGGACGTTATTATAGAACAGGATAAAAGAAACTGGTACACTAAATACCATATGGAACTCTTTTATGGAAACATAATGATGACTCGATATTCAAAAAAAAATGAATGAAGAAGGCAGATATCATGGCAGTTCTTATCCAGAATTAGAGGATTTAAACCATGTGATATTTAATTGTTCATGGTTAATAAGCAGAGATCTTACTGGCCAAGGCCAATTTGGAATTCAATACAAACGAATGATAGTACGATATTGCTGAATATTATGTTCACAACTCAGGATGAATTAATTATAAACCAAGTAGCTTCGTGTTTAAAGAACATTGCATTGATTAGGATAAAGCACTGAAAGACATGAATATTACTTGGGTCTTTTAATAATATTAAAAATCTTATCATGGAAAAGTATAAAGGTCTTATGCACTTTAAAATCTATGGGATGTGCTGAAGAGGGCTATTTTAGATATTATATTATGTGTAATTTAAATATAATATATTAATGTATGACTAAATGTCTATTTAGGAGTGACTACTTATTAAATGTTATATTTTGTAATGGTCTATGACCGAACAAATAAAATAATTTACTTACTTACTTACTTACAGTATGGCTGCCGTCTGCCCCATGCAAGTCCTGTATCACTATACACCACTGCAATTGGTACAGGACTTGTCATCTGAAAACACACTAAGTCCACATAAAGCCATACTGTGCATGCACACAGACTCTGTTTTCTACACAATTTTTCCTTTACTTTTAACTTTGCCAAATTTCATGCTTTTTTACCAAACCTGAGTGAAACCTTTTGAACCATCCCTCTCATGACCACATTACAGGTGAAAAGTGCCCCCCCACTCAAAATGTATATTTGGAACTTGCCTACTAAACATCCACTGTGGGTGGGAGTTACAGGTCATCACTGTTATGACTCAGATGAGCTAGTGGTGTTGCCACCTCCCATAATGATGGATACCAGTCCTACTGAACCTTCATCTGTGCAATGTAAAAGAAATAAGATGGTGTCACCCACACACTTCACTAATGCATGATGAGGAAAACATGATTTTGGAAGGGGTGAGGAGGATGATAATGAAAAGGATGTGCTGCTCTCAGAACCAGTCAACTTCTATGTTTTTATAAATTATTTATTGCTAACCAAAAAAATGTTATTCATGAAGACAGGATAAGGAGGATGATTAAGAGGATGTGTTCTTTTCAGAAGCATGACTCAAGCCAATGTGTCTCTGGAACTGTCAGCACTTGAAGAAGCAGGATGAAAACTTGAAAGTTCAGTGCAGGTATGTAATGAACTCAGGCAGTGTACATTGTCTTTACAACAAATTCAGAAGCAGTTGGGGAACATATGCTGGGCCTTGCATTTGATTGTTAGACCCTTTGTGATGTGGTGCCAGTCCTGTACCAAGGGAAGCATCAGTAGGTTCAGGTTGCTACCACCAATGGTGGCTGGAATACATCAATAAACCATCTTATCCCACCATTTCTCTTACCTAACCTAACCTAACCTTACCTGACTGTTGTTGCTGCTGAACCTTCTGACCTGAGCAAGGATTTGGAGTATATTGCATATGGCTGTTAGAAGGATACCATGCTCATTTTTTAAAACATTGCTCAGAGCACTGGTTGTCCAAGTTTACATAGACTTAATTGAGACCCTAATGATCTTTTTACCACAATTATTGCAATGTACTTTCAATAGATGTCATCTGTAAAATACTCCCACACTGCTGAGGATCCATTTTTTTTGGTACAGTGGCCTGGTGGTGGTGTGGTGTGTGTGTGTGTATAGGGGGTACTTCCAAAGGAACTGGGAAGTAATTGTAATATAATTTATTTTTTTTCCAGCCACTGTGGAATAACATGTATTTGAATAGCATTGGGCAGGGAAGGCAGGTCAGTAGATATGATACATGAGAAGATAATATAATCTGATATAATATTACATAATATGATCTATGAGAATATAATATAATTTTATATGATTATGAGAGTGGAATATAATCTGATATAATATGATGTATAAGAAAATGATATAATACTATATAAAATGATATGATATATGAGAAAATACTATAATAAAGATACTATAATCTGTTATAATATGATTTAAAATATATACCTTACTATATGATTATTTTGTATTTATTATTTTTAATGTGTACCATGAAAACATGAGTCTTGAAATTGCACTTGTAACTTGGTCTTACCGCTTGACTTCCTTTCTTCATGCTGATTTCAGAAGCTGCTATTGACCATGGAGGGAGGAAGGGCGGGAAGGAGAATTTTTTATTTAACCTGTCGATAGTTGGGGTCCTGTGGCCCTTTTTCAACAATGCCTGAGAGAGTGCAGGTACACAGCATTTAGATATACATAATTTAAAAATAAAAACATAAAAAAAAAACTACTCATGTAATCTTATGGACAATGCCAATACAGTAATTAATGTTTACATTTACATACTGTGGTTCTCAGTTAGACATATTTAAAAGGATAATGCTTAAAACAAGCTTGGCAATCTGTAATATTTCCAGAAGATGGCAAATCATTTACAAGCTTCAGAGCATATACTGTAATCATGAACAAATGTAATTAAATGCATCTATTCTATACAGGCATATATACATCCTGCACATACATACATCAATACATACATACATACATACGTACGTACGTACGTACATATATACATACATACATAGTTAAACTCTTTTTAGTTAAGTATTTTTTTCAAACATTTTACAAAGAAAGGCATACTGAGCTGGTAACACTTCATTTTCCAGGTGTGTCAGGTGGAGAGGGAAGAGAGGAACAGAGGTACACTAAGAATAATTTATTTATTTAGTTTTTGTTAGCCGGGTAGTGTACTAGACAAAGGAAATCCCTATGTTCAGGCATGACCTGGAAGAGTACAAAGACAATGTTCTTCCATTAAGGTTGTGGAGTCCATAGAATACCTAGGAAGCTACCTGGACCAAGATCTGTCACTAAGACCTTATGTGGAGCAATCATCCAAAACTATGCACCAAAAATGGGGTTGCTCTACTTCCTCAGTAATTACTTCACCAAAGAATACAGGCTTGCAATTGCAAACTCCAGTCTACTCCCCATACTGCATTATGGTGCCCTGATACTCAGACCTGTCAGGGCATTTGAAATGCAAAAACCCCAAATACTGTATCATAGAGTTGCTCACTTTGCTGCAAGGTCCCCAAACCTGGCGCATCATTGCTCTGTACTAAAACTACTCAACTAGCCCACACTGGAGGGCAGACTAAATTTTCCCCTACTGCATTCAAATTACTAAAAGGCCCTGGTCTGCCTAGCTTGGGAGATGTTCTGAATATCAAGCCACAGAGAAGGACTCTGCTGTCCTCAGCCAACACAATACTGGAAGTTCCTAGGATAAGGACAAACACAGGTCAAAGGACCTTTTCCACTATTGCCCCATCATTAAGGAACAATCTCCCACCCTCCCTCCCAGACTACACATCACTTGGGGACTCAAGATGGGGCTTAAGACCTCTCTTCTAGAGCTTAATATATGCAACTGTCTTCACTGATATGGTCTTTCCCACAAAAGTATACTTTAGCCTCTATTCAGCACTTTACTTGTCTTAGTACCAGTAATTAACCAACTCATGCAGCTGCTGGCACAATCTACCTGGCCTTCTCTGAACTGTAAGAGTAACAGGTTTATTGTTGTTTACCATATGTATTTGGCTCCAAATGTATGTAATACTGTTTGAATGAAGTATGAATCCCTGCCCTTGTATTCTGTATGTAAATAACCTAATATAATCATCAACCACGACTGAATGCTCAAAATCTTTACTGTTGATACCTCTTTGTAATTAAACCTGGTTCGCCCCTGAAAATGTGACACTTAGTCTCAGTGGGCTCACCTGATCAACAAAATTCAATACATACATACATACATACATAAATACATAAATGAATAAAATTACAATGGCAACAATGTAACAGCATAACAAAAAGTGCAGAACAACATAGAAGCATAACATGTTCTAGAACAGAGTCACAATGAGCAGACAAGGATCAAAACAAGCACAGATGAAACAGCAATGAGTGCAGTACAATAATAAATACAAATGCAAATAACACAAATAGGTAAATAAGCATCATACATAACAATTGCTCAAGGACAGAGACTCTGTGTAAGTAAAATACATTACAATCCAATAAAGTGCTGGCAGATCACAACATTTGCATTATGCAGAAGGCAATATTGATTTCAGGGTGGAAGCAATGGTCATGAGATGGGTAGGGTGGATGAGGGGACTGCACTAGTATAGGAGCAGAGCAAAGGGGAAGCAGAGGTAGGAGGGTGGTGGGTAGCAGCCCAGGGTCCAGTATCAGGAGCAACTGCAGGGATGCATAGTGAAGTCACGGAGGAGAGAGGTGAGTGAAGGGGGGAGGGGCAGAGCACCTTGTCAGTATTAATGAATAAAGGGTAGATTAAGCAGTGGAGCAAAAATAAACATTAAACCTGTTTTATTGGTAAAAGCAAAACACACAGGGCTCCATACAACTGGTGTACATGTAGTTCCCTATTTTCTTTTTCTGGGCAGAGGGAGGCAAAGTACATATCTAACAACAGATGTGTCCCTTCTGAAAAAAATGTATTTCAGAAAAGGGAAATTTATTTGTTTTCCATTTTAAAAAATCAGGTTCACCACATACTGCTAATAATGAACTACTGGCTTGAAGTCATACATTTTGGGAGATTTCTTTCATCTTGTTAAAAAGAAGAAGAAGAAGCAGAAGAAGAAGAAGAAGATTATATAGTGCTTTTCATACACATTGTATCCTAAAGCACACATTATATCCCAAAACAAGCAATTAGAGACTGGTAGTGAAGTGACTGTAAATGTGTAGTGGCAATTTTTCACATCAGCACCCACACACAGTCTTAGACACTAGCCTAAGCCAAGATGTATGGGAAGGGAATGTTGGCTAGGATACTAGGGAACCTCCATATATCTTGCAAAAAGGGCATTGGGTTCTTTACTTCCACCTGGACACCCAATAGGACAGCACAAAACATGGGCAGAAGAGAATCTGGTTTAACATCTCTTCTGAAGGATGGCACACCCCGAAAGTACATCCTCCCCTTATTATTGCACACAGGTGCCAACATTTACAGTACGTGCCCAAGTCTCATTTTGGGACTAGAACTCATGACTTTCTGACACAGAGGCAGATAGGATACCAACTGAGTCATGCTGACACATGTTATTGAACAGTAGGTATTTAATTATTCTCTTATAATTATTGATTTCCATATGATAAGCACGAGACTGAATAGAAATTCAACAAGAAAGAATGCATAGTACAAAAATGTCTACAGAACTTGTAACATGCTATATTAATAGTTTAGTATAGTTCATTTGAGCCATTTTCTTGGCAATACAGGGTTGCTGTTGTACTCTTCTGGTTATTGATTTCAGCAAGTTGGATCCTAGACCTTTTTATTTGCTACCTTTTATAATGAACATATATAAAGAGACAGAGGAATAGGCTGAAAAAGTCACCAATAGCTAAAAAATACCCTCCTATTGTTAGGTAAAAGCAAGAAATAGCTTTGACAAGTTCAGTAATCAGTTCTTACGTAACCTCCAGAGAAAGCTTTAAATCTTGAGACATGATCAACTATCCTTGCAACTTATCACTGACCAGTGGATCCCTCAGAGCCAGCCTGCTGGGCCTAAGTTGCAACGATGGTAAGGAGAGCATCATGTCATATAAAACCAAATCATTAGTGATCACACACATAGATCAGAGGAATCTGAAAACACAGATGTACTTACTTTGTATCAGCTACGCATACCATCTGTCAGAGCAGCTGATTCTTGGCAGAGGTTTCTGCATCACAGAGCTAATATAACAGAGTATTCCTTCTGCTCCCCATCCGTTCTGCATAAGGCTCCCCAGTAGGGTCAACAGAAATATGTGTGCAAAAGCCATAAACTCTTTTCACTTATGGTGTGATGTAATTTTGCAGTTCATTGAATTCTAATTTGATCCTCTTATGCCATACTTACTTTCAACAGTCTCAGGAAAGGCATGCACCCAACTGGTAGCTCATGAGGAGAAGGAGAACAAATGCATGTCCATAGGATGAAGAACAATGTTAAGATCAAAAAAGGGATTTTTTCCTATTTGCCTTTTGAAAGTGTTAACATCCAGCCTGATTCACACAAGCTCATGAATACTTAACGAACATGCCTTTCTATGTGAAGATTAACATATACTTCAAAGTTTGCAAGTTTTCATTTTAAAGGTCATCCTAAGTAATATTTAGCATGGCAATATGCCAACCACTGATCCATGAGGCATGTGAAGATCACTGTTTATATACACAACAGCTATGATGGGAAAATATGCCTATGAAATAGTTGTATCAGCTGTAGCTTGACAAAGGGCAAACATGTAAGATTGTGTCATACATTTAGACTTAGTTCTTATAAAAAAAATGGCTCATTGACTCCCATCACTTTTTGGAAGGAAAGTAAACCAGAGATGTATGGGTATTTTTGTTGTGTTCAGCATGTGAAGGCAAACAAAGAAAAAAAAAAACTACATTTGCTTTGTTGACCAAACTAAAAAAAAAACTTTAAAGTTTGCTAATCCTTTTGAATGTCTCTTCAATTAAACACAGATGTTATCATCCCCATCCACACATCATGTGTAAGAATGATAAATAATGCAAGAATACCGCTTAACCCTTAGGCTGCCAACAGAATTAGAACCTATAGGAATTCTGGACTGATATATCAGTCTGCGGCACAACAAGGGTTAACAGAGAGCCATGTCCATATAATACATCATCTAAGATATTTCCTTAGTCTTAGGAATCAAATAAACAGAATTTCTGTGACCAGGCCATTTTAATATATAGGGCCATTTTTTCTAAAGTGGTCTCTTAGAAAGTATGCTACCATTGCCTGTATTCCTCTTCCCCTGTAAACATATGTCACAAACCCCAACTGTGAAATGCAGTACTACCACTGAATTAGTGGGGAGCAGTTCACATGGACATTTAGCCTCCTTCTGCTCCACGTACTGTAGTATGAACCACAGTATGTCTCCTAATAGGTAACAATTGTAAACAAAAATGCCATACTTCAAAGGCTTTGTGGCAGCACATGTTGGTTAATTACACAGTCTCATTCCTTTCAAGCTTTTTGATCACTGTAAAAAGCAGCCTAAGGTACTGTACATTAATGAAAGACTATGAGTACTACTGAGTGCAGATAATCAGCCCTGTTCTCAAAAGAGTTTAGCCTGTGTTGTGCCTATGGCAAAAGACAGTGGAAATGAAGGCCCAATGTGTGCATTTGGAAGCAGGGAATTAGAGCAAAGTAATGTGTCTCCTGATCAGAATGTTGAAGTCCAGGTTCTTCTGCATTTTGTGTAGTCAAATAATGAGAATTTGCAGAGAAAAATTACTGGTCTGACACATCAAAAGTTGTATGGTCCAGGAATGGTGAGCTGTAACAAAAAGCTGCTATTAGACTGGTTACTAGTGTTTTTATTTACCCAGGATTGCCCAGGCTGAGGCACAGCATCTCATTTCTAGCAGGAATCTGCTTCTACCCATTTTCACAACTGGGTGGCTTGGTACGCTGAACACTTAACTGACTTACTGGAAGCCAAACAGTGAGTACGTGGCTTTTGTGGGGGTTAAGTCAATAATCTCCCAATACCAGGCCAATTCCCTGACCAACTGACCACATTGCCCCTTAGTCAGTTTATTTATTTAGTTTTTGTTTACCAGGCAAGGTGTCGTAGCCACAAAATACGACCATTTTCAGACACGGCCCGGGAGGTTACAATACAAAATTGGCAGACAAAACAAATAACAGGTATAGTTCAGAGGTAATCAACCATACAAGGAAAACTGTACACAATGTTCTGTGACATAAACAGTATTGCTGATATAACAGAGACAATGGCATAAAAATACACAATAGTACAAAACATAATATGCATACAATCATAGTGTAGTAGAGTTTTAACATGTAATCCATGGTAAGTGCTACATATAACAATAACAAGGGATCAGAGCAAAATTGAAACATTTTGAGAGCTGAGGAAGGGGATGTCAAGCACCCTATGTGGGTTTAAAAAAGAACATAGGGCATGTTTGATGAGGAGAGTGTAATGCATCTTTTTAAAAGCAATATGACTAGGTGCAGAGCGAACATCAAGAGGTAGGGAATTCCAATATTTTTGGGCCAGGAAGGAGAAAGCTGAGGTTCCTTGTAGGGTAATGCACCTAGGGGTGTATAGTAGAGAGAGTCCAGTAGAGTGAAGACCATAGGTGGGGGACAGAGGCACCACCATATCTGCAAGAGAGGTAGATATATTATTTCTAATGATGTTGTCCAGCAGAGCACCAAGGGCAAGGAGTCAATTGGCAGATGGAGAAGGCCATCTAAGGTCTGCATATAGTAAGCAATGGAGCTTCAAACATGGGGAAGTCAAGGTATAATGACAGATACTATTGTACGTTGTATCCCACTTACTTAGGGTGGTGTTCAAAGCATTTATGTAGGTGACAGCACAATATGCAAGGGATGGAAGTAGGATACCCCTAGGAATAGCCAGTCTAGCTGAGGGGGTAAGCATCCGGCTAGTCCTGTAAGCTATTCCGAGTTTGGAGTTTACTGACTTGCAGGTGTCGATGATATGTTGCTCAAAGTTGAGAATTTCGTCAAGCAGGATACCTAAATACTTGAAAGAGGTTACTTTCATAAGGGGGGGGGAGCCATTTGCACAGGAGACATTGAAAAGGTTGTGGTTTGTTCTAAGTTTGGTTGGAGATCCGAAGAGCATGCCCTGAGTTTTACTTATGTTTAGGACAAGCCTTTTGTTGTGGATCCATTCTTGCATTATGAGAAATGCAGATGTTAGTCGATTATTTATTTCTTCTATGTTTGCAGAGGAGGTGTAGAGCACCAGATCATCTGCATACAAGATTGTTGAGCACCAAGGGGTGTTAGAAGATATGTCATTTATAAAAATGAAGAAGAGAAGAGGCCCCAAGATGGAGCCTTGAGGAACACCAACATTGATAGGTGCAGAGTCTGACACCACAGGGTTAAATTTTATCTGTTTTCTTCAATTGCTTAAGTAGCTCTGGAAACAGTTTGTGGCTTGCTCTGAGAAACAAGTGAAGCTAAGGCAATCAAGCAGAAGAGGGTGATCTACAAGATAAAATGCCTATGAGAGGTCAATGAACACTGCACCAGTCATGAGACCGTGATCCATAGCAGTAAGGGCATCATTTGTAAATTGTATCAGAGCAGTAGAGGTGCTATGCCCCTTGTGGAAACCATGTTCAGCAGGTGATAGGAGGGTATATTTATAGAGGAACTCGGTGACCTGTATAGCCACTAATTTCTCAGGTATTTTGTTTAGTACTAACAGAATGGCTATGGGCCTATAATTAGCTATGTCCTTCTTGCCACCTTTCTTAAAGACTGGGGTGACTTTTGCCAATTTCCATATGTCCGGAACATGACCATGGCAGAGAGACAGTGTAAAGATTTTAGCCATTGGGGCCACAATAAAAAGAGCAGCCAGCTTCAGGAGTTTAGGATCTAGGTAGTCGGAGCCTACACTAGTGCTATCAGAGATTGAGTTAAGTAGTTTTAGAACATCAGCATTTGGAATAGCCTTAAAATAGAAGGGCGGATGTATGGGCACGTTTGTGTGAGTAACAGGGGTCAGGATGTGATTTGCTGTGAAAGAGGCAGTGTATTTGATGAGATAAGTAAAGTATTTGTTGAAAGAATTTGCAGTGGTGGTGGGGTCATTACAGTGCATACCATTGAGGACCATATCATTCATGTGTTGAGACTGGTTTAAGCCCAGGAAGGATTTTACATGTGTCCAGGATTTCTTCGGGTCTGCAGCAGTTTCCAGCAATAAACTTTTGCAGTATGAGCTTTTGGCAAGCCTGATTTGTTTTTTGCACATATTGCGCTGCTTTCTGTAAGTGTCATATTCACTTTGCTGACCCAAGGTTTTGTAGCTGTTCCAACTTTTGTTACGTGTCCGGAGGGAGGTGAGAAGTTCCTTGTGCAGCCACCTAGTCTGTTTGGCCCTAACGTGTCAATTCCGTTTAGGTGTATGTATGTCCTGGAGGGATAAGAATATAGAAAGAAAGAGATTGAGAGCAGATTCAATGTCTTGGGGCTGGATAATAGGGATCCAGTTTACAGAAGAGATATCATGTAGAAAGCTTGCTTGATCATGTGTGGAAAAATCCCGGAAGGTGAAGTAGCATGGCAAAGGGGCTGGAATCATTGTTGTTCACCACATGCAAAACACAGGGGAATGGTCACTTATAGAATCAGGAAACACACCTGAGGCAGTCATTCTATCAGGTCAATTTGTGAGTACCCAGTCTATAAGTGTTCCAGCAGCAGGTGACTGGGTCAGCCTGGTGTGATCTTCAATTACCTGGTGCATGTTAAATCCATGTACTAGAGATACCAGTGCACTTTTATTTTTCCCCAGCCAATTTAGGTTGAGGTCGCCAAGAATAATAAGTTAATTTTGGCCAGCTGCAGAGGTAGAGTACTCAAGTAGTTCGGAGCATCCTAGTTGACCTGCTTTAGGAGGATTGTAGGCACATATTAAGTGAATTTTTTTGGTTCCAAGTAGAAGCAGGATATGTAAAAGCTCACAGTTAGAGGCAACAGAACATTGCGTTAAGGACATTTTCAGGTGGTTTATGAAATAGAGCACAACTCCACCTCCCCTTTTTCCAGATAGTCTGTCTCCTTGAAATAGGGAATAGTTAGGAAGAGAGCAGGAAGAGTCAGGAGTAGAGGGCTTTAGCCAAGTTTCAGTCAGACAGAGCATATCAGGTTCATATATGGATATCCATGCCTCAAGTTAAAGTGATGGCTTCTAATGTTTAAGTGCACTATACAAAGGCCTTTCGTATTTAATGAGTCAGTATTCGGAGAGGCAGTGGATAACTGGGGGCTAGAGTTTTTTTTGATGTCCCCAGATAATAACAAAGCTAGGAGCACAAGATGCTATAGTTTCTGTGGGAAAAGAGGTGGTACCAGTAGCATGTTCTGCCAGAGGCATTTACAGGTAAAGTCAGCAGCCGGCATAAGTCGGCATAAGAGATGCCTAGTGAGTAATAGAGGAGTCACTTCATGGCGCTTGATCTGTGACACAAGTAGGTTCGAGTAGGTAAAGTCAGATAGTGTGGAGGTCAGTTTAGCATTACCTGGAGAGCAAGGTCTAGCAGTGAGAAGAGCCAGTAAAATGAGAGCAGGGCTCAGTGTCAGCAGGGGCAGTATTCTTCCAGCCATAGCTATCATGGAAACATTTGTGGACAGAGGCGAGTAGCAGGGCTCTGAAAAGAAACACCGCACAAGATGTAACAAATAATGTCACGTACTTCTAGCTGGAGAAAAACTTGAGAGCAAATGTGCAACCCTGTGGGTGAGATTGCTTTAAAAAGGAGTGGTAAGAAAGTGGGTCAAGTCAGGTAGTGAAGACAGGGAGGCTGATAGCAATAAGAATGTGCAGCAGTGGAGTGACCAATCAGCTGCTAGGCTGAGGAAAGGGGCAGAGCAAGATAGCCAGTTAACTCTGTCAGTTTTATAAGTAGCCAATGCATACTAAATTTGGCATTGAGGGTACTAATAAACAACTGAGCAGAGCAGTTCTATAATTTTTTAGATGTACAAATAAGGAAGTTAACACATTAGAATGCTCAGCATTGACTTTTTGACTATACACATCATCTGTGTGGTGTGGCTCTTAATTGTTTTCTATCGTGTTTTTGTATTCATTGTTATGTCTTGCAATATGTTTAGTGTTTTGTTAGTATTGCTGTGAAGAACCTTGAGTTAATTGGTAAAGACACTTTATAAACAAGCATTTGTCAATGCCGCATGTTTGCTTGCTGGTATTAGCATTGAAAGTGCAGGAGTTGGACAGATGTAGAATAGGAATGGCAGTGAAGTATTGACCTTAACACGAACCCCACCTCCACCCTGCAGAGATTGACAGGCACTGGGGTATGCCTTTGGGTCATCGCGCATAACGCTCATGCCATTTCACCTCACCCTATCCTGCAGACACCGACAAGTGTTGAGGTGTCTCTTGGGGTGTTCGCCTTTACAGTCAACCCACTCCATAAGGGCATACGCTGAAATGGGTGCAGGTATAGGAGAATGGGGTGAACTCTGGGGCCGAAAAGTCCAAGACACACCTCGATGCCTGTCACTGACTGCAGGATGGGAGTGGAATGGCATGAGCATTACAGCCAGCAATCCAAAGGCACCCCTCCTGACGCCTGTCAGTCTGTACAGGGTGGGATGTTATGGTTAGAAACCATAACACTCTTAGTGTCTGTTGGTATTTGCACTACAAATTTTCAGCATGGCCTTTTTGTGACCCCCCACCTCAAGAAAGCATTTGGTATCTCTGCTCATGAACAGTGGCACTGTGATTTTGTTAATCTGTCTCAAATGTTGATTTGCTACAGTGACCATGCCATTCTGCACCAGATGTGTGAAAACACAGGTCGGGCAGGATGTGAAAAGTGACAGCTGTCCTATTCATAAGGAGGTGTAAAAAAATGACAATGTTGAAAATCTGGAGTGAAAATATTAAAAATTCTCGAAGTTACGAGTGTATATGGAAACTGCACAATGCACGCTCATAATACAGTCATTTTGTGACATGTTCTCACCAAATTTTCAACATAGGCATTTTGGGACCTCCACTCATGAACAGTGCCACTGTGATTTTGTTAATCTGCCCCAAATGCTGATTTCCCACAGCAACCGTGCCATTGTGTGCCACATGTGCAAAACCACATTTCAGGCAGGATGTGAAAAATGACAGCTATACTGTTCATAAGGAGGTGTGAAAAAATGGCAATGCTGAAAATCTGGAGTGAAAATATTAAAAATGCTCAGAATTATAAGTGTGCGTAGAAACTGCGCAATGCATGCTCATAACAGTCATTTTTTGAATTTTTTCACCGAGTTTGCAACATAGGCTTTTTGGGAGCCCACCTCATGAACAGTAACACTGTCATTTCATTACTCAGTTGAGGGGGGTGCGAGGATGTGGGGTGTGCAGAGGGTGGGTGCAGGTTGGGGGAGAGGGCACCGGACACAACGAGGGACCGTTTTTCTACTTTTCAGATAAAAAAAAAAATTTTAAACCATCGTGGGAAGGTTTTTCTTTTTTTGCAGGTAGATTTGCTATGATGGGGTGAGCTCCCAGCATGCCACCTGTGTGTTTTGGGTGGGGGAGACTGGATCTGACAGGAATTGGGCCTGCCATCGGCAAAGAAAAAAGGATCTGTGTTTCGGGGGAGATATGATGCTGAGGGTGATTGGGCACCCCCCTCAGCAAACAAAATGTATGGGGGACATTATGCCAATGGGGAGTAGGCTCCCCCATCGACAAATGATCTGGGAAGGGGGTATGCCAACAGGGGGATTGGGTACCCCATCAGCTTTCATGGGGACTCTGAGGAGGACGGTGACAGCCACCGCCATGTTAATTGCAATGTTACACCAGGCAAGGCACTGCCCTGCAATGACGGGTTGCTCCCTTATTGCAGTGGCAAATTCAGTTTAAGTTGATGGCATGCTTGCTGAACTAGTGTCAGCAGCAGCATGCCATTGCATTGTGGAAAGAGGGCAAAGCCTCAAAATGCAGTGGGGGCACTGGCCGCTACAGTGCTGCAGTTCCCTAACCCTGCTTCTCTCCTAAGCTGTCACATAATGTTTCTTGCACATGCGCGCAAGCAAGCATAATAAATTTATGTACCTCAGCAAGCTCCTAATCCCCTACACCCCTGCCAGGGCCCTTTTGAGGGTGCCTCCATAGTGATTGGATTCTGCTGGTTACCAGGCTTTTATGGTAGCAGCCAGTGTCCTCTGGAACTCTTTCCTAGACTATGTCCATTGTTCTCACTCCATTTTCATTTTTAAGTCTAAGCTGACAAAATATTGATGTAATCAAACTTTGCCTCCATCTTTATAACCCAGTCTTGTTGATTTACTGGGTTATATTTTTGCCTACTTCTGTAGATGTGCATTCTTTCATATGGCTAGGAACGTTTGAAATATATTTTCTTTTCACTGCTGTACCCTTCATTTGTATTTGTAGTATGTCTTCTGTGGTGTAAGCTATTGTCTAGTCATACTAGTGTACTAAAATGCCAGCAGAGTAGGCGTCATGGTCTATCGAGTCTGCTCAGGAGTCAGTACCCTGAATGGGTACCGATACCATCCTCCTGGCCCCTCCCATGATCCCCCTCTCCCCCACAAGAGTTCCCCCCAGACATGCATTCCTCAGCTTCACCCCCCACCTGAATCTGTCTCAGCCTCTCTTGAACCCCTCCACTGTAGATACCTCCACCAGTTCCTCAGGCAGTGCATTCCATGGTTCCACCACCCTCTCAGTGAAGTACTGGCTCCTCTTTCCCCTAAGTCTCCCACCCTCCGGCCTCCAACTGCACCCCTGGTGCCCTCCTACCTCCCTCCCTCCTCCCTCTGAAAGACCCCATGAAGGTTTACCTCATTTCCCCCTTTTACATACTTGAAGACCTCAGTCATATCCCCCCATCTCTCTTCTCCTCTCTTCCAGTGAGAATTGGTTGAGCTCCTCAAGCCTCTCCTCATATGTCCTATGCCCCAGACCCCAGATCATCTTGGTTGCCCTCTTCTGAACCTGCTCCAGGAGTTTAATATCTTTCCTTGTTCAATTGTACACTTTTTAATTAAACCAATGTGAAAGTGCCCTAAGCATGGAAGGGTGCCACATAAAATAAAACTACTACTACTACATACCTATTTACCTTGGGAAGTGAGCCCTGCTGTTACTGAGACTATTAAATCATTTAAAGAGCTAGTATATTGCCTAAAATTAATATTAATTTTCAACAGTAGTGAGCTATTACTTCTTATGTCAGAAGTATTTTTTTTTCTTTTGCTAGTTAAAAGATTTTTCCCATCTGAAAATACTTGATGTGATGTGTAGAACAGTACTCTATCTGGAAGCTGACATAAAAAGTTATGTTCCTCCTCATACAGTATCAGCTCTATGACATCACAGATTGTGACATCACAAATGACTAAGAATAGTCAATTACCTGCTGTAAGATTGATCACTACTAATATTACAATACATGAGATAATAATACTGATGATCTATGAAGAGGAATAGAACTAGATATGTTGGCTGCCAGGTCCTCACTGTTCTTGATGTCCAACCTTTAAACTATCAGGTAGAAAACCTTCAACAAGCACATGGAAAAAGAAAACAAAATTTCAGAAATAGAAAGTAAGAATAATTTTTAAAAACTTAACATTTTCTACCTGCCACTACTAGTTCTTCAATAAAAACCTAATGCTTTTGTAAGTTGTCCCATGCAGAGTTTTGTTTATTTTTTTACAATTCATTTATTAGAATAAACCAGCTGGAGAAACATCATCCCATTCTCAAGAGACTCCTGCTTCTGTTTCACTTTGCCACATGGAGAACTGAAGTGGGAGGAGTGGGCAGCATGGTAAAGGCCATGCACTGAGTAAATGACTTTGATGGGTTGTTTTCTGACAGCAATGTGGTACAGTGGTTGGGCACGTACTGTAACCACAAACCTGGAGATCCAGTTGGCCCACAGGCAGAACGTTCGCACTCTCACCTGCAACGCTGATGACCCAAGTTTGAGAGTGAGCCCGGAACATCAGAGGGCCAGTCCAGGGGGAGGTGGGATGAGTGTCTCATAGATTGCCTTTCTACTCTGGAGGGGAGGTCCTAAGTGCCCGGTGCACGAGTGACACTAAGCAGAAGCTGGGAGTACACTGACTGGGACCACACAGAAAGGGGAGGAGATGATGGCAGATGTCTGTGGGGCAAGTGTGGAAGCATGCATGTCCACATATTGACATCATTGCATGTCTGCATTTCCAAGGAAAAGTTAAAAAAGAAAAGCCATCAGGAGCAGAAGAAGAGTGATGCTCCCTTCTCCATCCTGAATGAAGCCCCAGTGTAAGTTTCTGCTGGGATCTAAGGTGGATCTTGGTCTCACCGCAGGAAGCCACACCATAAGGGGTGAGCTGTGGGCCTCTCAGTCAGGGCAGCTGGAGGGGGATGCCAGGTGGGGTGTCAAAGGGGACTGATATAGGTTCATCCCCACCTGATCCTGGGTGAATAAACAGAACTGGAAAAAAAAACAGGAGACTCTGGGTGTAATGAGAGCCACAGTCACTGGCTCATTGCAGGATCCCAAAGTTAGTCCCCTGAACTCCATGTACTGAATTCTCTTCCAGCTGTAAAGTGGGAGTGATGTAGTACCATGCTGTAAACAAGATATTTAAGCAATAAGGCACGATAAGGTGTGTGTTATCGTGTAAGAACGTCACTCCTGGGGTGGGTTGAAGCACGAGACGAAGCCGAGTGCTTCCACCACCCCAGGAGTGACGTTATTACACAAGATAACACACACCTTGGAGTTCCTGATTGCAATTATACAATGGCTCGATGTTATACAAAACAAAAATAAAAATAAAAATGTTTTTAGTAGATTTTTAGTGAAAGAGAAGAGAGAAAAAAAAGGTGGGGGTCATGGTGAGCAGCAAGCAGACCTAATGCTAATCAATGACAGTGATGTTATACTGCAATATCATCACTGTCTCAGGCTCACACTGACCAATCAAAATTCAGGAAATTTCCTTGCCATTGTATAATTAATCTTAGTTAGGCTTATCCTGACTAAATACATTGTAAAAACAAATGCTTCCTACCTTGTGACTCCGGGTTCACACTTTTGCACTCTAAGCACTGAATCTACTGATTTCATTATTGTATCAGGATAGTTCAACTAGTAGTGTTTGGGTCTTTGGGCCAGAAGGTTGTGGGTTCAAGTCCCAGAGTTAGTGGGGTACTAAAGACCCTTATCTAGTATGAGAATTCCACAGTAGTGTAGTGACTAAATGTAAGTGCACTTAGTTATTTTTTCTCTGTCATGATTTGTTCACTTCCATAATCCTTCTGCTCCAAAAGTGTTAGTCAAAACAATAAGGACTGCAACAATGAAGCCACCATTTACAACAGTACAATGTTTATCAAACCCTAAGGAAAGGGCTGTTTCTTTTGAGAATGTTTGAGGGGAGGGTCTCCACCACTCACCATATCATTTCTTTTTTTTTATTTAAAAAAGATCATGTTCATTTTAGATTCAAACAGCTGGTCCATTTAGGATGGGAAGGGGGGCTCCAGCCACACATTCCCTACACTCAATGTGTTTTATTCATGTTTTTACAGCTAGCATTGTCCAGCAGGCTGTTGGCAATCAGGAAAGCACAGCAGAGAATAGTTGACAATCAGTATAGCACAGTTTGGCAAAACATAGCATTACACATAACAAGTAAGAGGGTCTATAGACCTCCAGTTATATCAAGTTGTTGATCAAGACCTTAGGCTAGCATTTAATGTTGGTACTGTGGGTTACTGGAGAGGCAACACTATTAAGAGGTGCTGTATTGTTGATTCATCATGCTCAGGTCTCACAGATACACAGGTACATAAAAGTTGTTCACAGATAAGGGCCACCAGGTCCTTCTAGTCTGCCCTATTTTCCATACCTACCATGACACGGCAGGCCCTAATCAGCCCTAGGTGTACCCCCCCCTTACTTCTAAGATACATTGGTGCCTCAGTTTCCCTATGGAGTCTGGATTCCCAGATTCTATCTGCCTGATTCTGGTGATTTTGTGCAGGTGAGGAGTTTAAAAATCCCATAGTACTATTAGAAAGAGTTTGGGATATCCTTAAATATCCTTAGTGTCCTGATCACCATTCTTTCTCCTATTTATAATTTTTTTTATTTAAAATGTGCCAGCTAGGGTAGACATAAGACATGAGAGCCATTAAGTAATACTGCCACAATGCAGTAGATGCCAATGCAATTGTCTACACTATGTTGAATGTCGGTGCTGTAAGCCACTTCACTGGTCTACAGGATTTTCAAGTGGTGACACCTAGCTGTTAATGAGGGGTGGTATACCACAAATGCATCTGTATTTTATTAAGATGGAATCTTGGATCTGGGGAACAGAACCTAGTTCTAAATCGGGTACCATTAGTTGCAATAACAGTTATAAACTTAAATGGCCACTCAAACTGCACATTCTAGCATTCTTTTAGTCCCAGACAGACAGGTATCAGCAGGCGTAAAGCACGGTGGACACTTGAATCTAGGTTAGGAGCTTTAGATGACAGTGTCCCAAACATTTACAATTAATTCAGCACTCTAGGAAGGTAAGGATGACTGCATAGCTGGCATGCAAATAAGAGTCTCCAAGGGAAAATACTCTTGCAGTTAAAAAGGCATATCATTCTCATGACATCCTACAGGATAACTGGTAAAATGGTATGCAGCCATGGGCATCGTTTAGGGGTAGTCAGGGGTTGTGTTTGAGACCTCTATGATTTCTTTGCCACCCCTAAGATGCCTATGCAACCCCTAAGAACCCATAAAACAAGATTTCCCTAACATCTATTTATATACATTTGGAGGCTAAAGGAGTTTTGCAACCCCTATAATTCTGCTGAAATGGGACTTTGCAACCCCTATGGTTCCCCTAAAATGATGCCATGGCATGTAACTTTGATCTTCAGGCACCCGGCAGTTGCAACGCAGACACTGACAGTCACAGCTAGTAACTGAGGTAGCTACATATAGCAAAGAAAGAGAAAAAAAGGTGTGTGACTTAACAATGCCTGTGTGTATGCAAAGTGATGATTCAGGCCCACCTGGGCACCAAACATAACAACTAAATCCTCTATCCCCATGTTCAAGGAATGAAACCTGCTGGCACTATTCCAGCCAGAGCATCTGACCTTGCCAGGCAGTGAAACAACCCTCATGACAACATCCATAGCAGTGGGCAAGAATCACTGTAGTATTCACCCATGCTACTGTACATCACAACAACCCATCTACACAACAGTTTAGGCAGGAGGTAAATAGTGAAAGATATATCTTATAGTTCTTGGTGAGGATGACACAAACGCAATTTCAAATAGCAGCAATTTGAAAAATAGAACTTGGTTCCAGGTCTAGTAGAACACTGTTCTGAAGCAGTAAAAGCAATAAGTGTTCCCCACTTCTTGCAGTGGCAAACTTAGGAAGAACTTTAGAATGTAGTAGCATCATTTAAAGTGTTACTGTTCATCTCTGATGAGAGATGATGGAAATAGACTGCAAACAACAGTCTCATGCAAACAGGCAGTCCATGGTTGCAGCAGTAATCCTGTCAGAGTCTGTAGACAAAGCCCAAGCTGATCACAGCTACAGTGGTAGTTCAACCCTGCAGGCAGGGCCCCTGGTGTTCTGCGGCAGCATTTTCTGATTTCCCCGGCATGATTTATTAATTTCTCTGGCAGAATGCAGTCCTGTCATTAGCTAAATATGATGTGATGTCATCGATGACATCATATGCTGAGCATAGAGGAGGGGCTTCAGGATAAATGAGGTGGAAAAGAAAGCCTGACACTATGGAAAAACAGTATATTTATATGAAAATCCACCCAAAACAATGAATTCTATGGCACTATATATATTCTGCGGCATGATGCAAATTCTGTGGCAAATTCCTCAACCGTAGAACTGCAGAATTCCAGGGGCCTTGCCTGCAGGGTAGATACTCAATAGCTGGATGAATTGCTATGCTCTTTGCCACTTCACAGAAGTGCAAATAGAATGAGGGGCATTATGGGAGGAATGAGAGAAGGGGACTTCCACTGCAGCTAAAGTACAGGGGGCTCTCCGCCAGACTCCCACTAACTTCTGACTGATGCCCCCCTGAGTAGCAGATACATAGCTCACCACACCCTTCCCCCTGCACATGCACCAAAGCACATTGCAGCAGGAGCTCTCAAACCTTAACCCCTGAGGTAGCAGTGGGAAGCCACACTGGATTCTAATAATCATCAGGATTCCCATTACATACATTACTGCACTCTTTGGCTACATAGAGTTCCTGCACTGCATGGGTCTAATTTATTGCTCTTTAAAAACCCTCATGAAAGATACTTCAGCAATACCAAAAGAATACATCATAAAACTTAACTGACTTTGACTGAGGAGCAGAAAATAAGTATAAATGTCCCAGGAAACTCTCAATTCAAATTGCGCCCAGAATAGCTGCTGGCTCATTATATAATCTTAGGCAAATTGCTGAACTGCCTCGTGCTTCAGTCCCCCCAGTTTAAAAATATAGGTGCTGCAGGCATAGCCCCCCATCAGGGCCCATGGAAGGGTGGGGGAGCCGGGGATAATTCCTGGAGCCTGGTGCCAAAGAGGGAGCCCAGGCCACCCAGCATCCTATTGTACACAGCTGTATAGAGGCCCCAGAGTCAGACCTTTTCCCGGGGCCCAGAATCGTCTCACGGGGCCTGCCCCCCATAAACTAGTGTAGATGCTGCATCTCATTGAGGTGAATGCATAAAGAAAAGCTGCTCCTTCATCATCTTTTTTCATTATAACTTACACGGTTTGGAAATACTGAAGCAAGCTTGTTTTTAAGTTTCCCCAAGATTGCTGATGGGCTCGTATTGTAGACTAATATAAAATCCAGGGTTTATAACCTAGTGGTGTTCTGCTTTTCTCAGTGATATCAGTGGTAGCTAAATAGTGCAAGCATTTTAACAACAGAAAATAAGAAGCAGTAGTGTACAGTTTTTCACTCTAAAGGATAATTCTTCCAAACAGAACTTAATCCATCTGTACAGAGACACGAATCTGCTACGGATTTCAGTTATTGCTAAAACCATAAGAATAGATGTGCAACCATCACATTTTCTAGTAGAATTCAGTAATTGCATTCCTCAGCCTCAGGAAATGGCATTATTTTATGGCTTGAAGACCCTTGCTCCCATGTTCCCTTGGAAGAAGTGTGGGAACTGAGCTCCTTAAACTGATTTTCTAATGCCTGGATGAAAGCATACAGTACCTGCAAGATGTACCTGGTCCTACAACACCCACTACTTCTGTTTGAAGGCAATGGGAGCAATTTTCAAAACTGGGTCTGACTGGTTTATAGTAGAATGTACCCAACTGTCACTATTTACAGACTAAGAGCTGAATGCACAAAAGCAATGTTTGCTCTCTGCAGGTGATGAGGGACATAAATGGCTGCAGAGCATCCCATGCACATATGGGGCACTCCACAAGAAGTGAAAACCTAATTGTACTCCCCCACTAAATCTGATTCTGTCCTGTCTGTGTTTCTGTGTGGGTGATTGGACTGTGGGACAGGCATGGGGGCAGATGCATGCTTCTATCTGATTCCTGTGACTATCTCTGCAGTGCTTAGGGCCAGTGGTGGGGCAAACTGCTGCATGAGGAATGACTCTGCAGTAGTATTTTGGCACCTCCACCTTCTGGCTGCCATTAGATGTTAGGGGAATTGGTGTCCTACACTTTGCCTCTAGCCATCATAGCCGACTTGAAGGCTGGTGGCAGTATCCATCAGTTTGCTGATTATTGTTATTTCATTTTAATTAATTCTTAATGCTCCCTGGCCACAGCTTTGCCCCTGTATTGCCCCCGACACCCAAGCACACTCTGACCATGGAGCATCAACCCAATGAGTTCACCCCCTCATGATGGGGCCATCCAGAAGAATGGTTCTGACTGCCATGGCATTCCCATGGTGGCTATGCCGGGGGGCACCAATTCAGGAGGTCCTAACACATGGGGGGGATCTTCCCATTACTGCCCACTCCCAATAATTATGTGCCCTTGAAGGGATTCATCAGTCCTTGGAGGACTGCTGTATCCCATAATAACCTACTTCCCACAGAGCAGGGGATCCACATGAATGCCACCATCCTGCTATGCTCTACCATCAACATGCTCACAGCTACTCTGTGCTTCTCTCTCTGCATATGACTCGGGCCGGGGGGCTGAATGGAGGCCAACACATTTGCAGCACTCCACATGTATGGCACTCCATGGTCTGGATATATGCCTTTGGTATGTATCAGGGCCATCTTTGTGGATCAGACAATATGTTCGTGAGGCCATGTTAAATACTGTATGTTCTAATTCAGTTCAAAGCCTCATTAATTTATTATTTTAGACGTAACACATGAATGGAATAACCACTAATGTCTTCTGCCCATAAATGTTACACATTAATAATCTTACCTATACATTTATTATTTTTAAATGTTTTTAACTATCAATATCAATTAAACAGGTGCAACAGCACCACTATTATTAAGACTGAGAAGACACTTCAATGTGAAACACCAGTCATTGCCCCTTAATGCTGCAGATGTCCCTGAACAAAATAGCCTGGAACTGGCATGTATGTAGTCAGGACCAGGATCTCTGGATCCTATAAATTTGATAATGGTCTGTTGAGTGATTAAAAAGTTCTAGCAGGTTAAAAATACACAAAAGACATTTTTTATGACATTGCGTTTGCTCACCAATGGCACCATTGCTGTGAGTTAACACCTGAAACATTCAGGTTTGTTAGAGGTTGGCTCAAGAATGAATTCTTGTGATTTTGTGAGCCTTAACGGTCATAAAATAGGGAGAAACAAAATAAATCTTTGCATGTGAAAACTATGCTAAAAATAAAGTTTGAAACTTACTGTATGTTGTCCACGATATGGTATGTAAGGTTGATTCTTCAAATCATTTTTGTTTATATGAAAAACCATGGTTTAAAAATGATGAAATCAGGCTGTTGCATCTCACAACAACGGGCCTTGCTCTTATGAATTAGGAACCTGCTTTTGTGGTTTACAGACCAACTTTCATGAGCCTTAGCTATCAAGAAAATGGGAAAAACATTTGACATGTCTGTGCATCATAAACAAGAAAAGCTGTTGGAAATTAAGTCTGGAATTTGTGGGGTTAGCAATGCTGGGTGTAAACTTAGTTATTCAAGTGTTTTTTGAAAATAAAATATTTTTTTAAATATTATTGAAATTAGATTTATGTGTATCACAAAAAACGGCTCTGCTTTTGTCACTAATGAGTATCCTTTTGTGACTCACAAAACCACTTTTGTGAGATACTTCCTCACTTACGTGACACTGTTTCAAAATAAGAAAAACTAGGTGGCTTTGTAGGAACCTATCTGTGAACAGACAGATAATGTCTGATGCATATGCAGTTCCTTTGGGAGTGGCCCACAGGGTCACTAATGAAATAAACTAGCAATCTGGTGCAGAGAGCACTATGCCCTATATTGTTGCTTCATGTCTGGCTCTGTGGGCCGCTCCTGAAGCAAACTACAAGTCTGGCATGAGTGTCGCTTTCATCACTGGTGTACACAAGGCAAAAAGCTAAAGGTATTAGTTGTTACATATACATTTTTCAAAAAATAATTAAATAAATTATAAGAGAAATTGCAATTTTGCATTGGGGTTGAAGTAAAAAGTATACAAAGCAGGGAAGCAAAAAGTATACAAATTAGGGAAATAAAAAATTGGGGAAAAGTCCCTATAAACTTTGACAAATTGGTAGTGTTGTGTCCCTCAGATTTTAATGATCATGTGATGTAGTCTTGGTGTTTTCCTAATAGTAGCACTGTCTTGTCATGTAAGATAAAATACTGACACATCAGTGCTTGACTTCACATGATTGTTGCATCCTCAAACAACACCACACCACCTATTTCCCAAGGTTCTAGAGATTTTTTTCCCATAACTTTTAATTTCCCTACTTTGTATGTTCTGTGCTTCAAACCTATTAAGTTCATTGTTCTGGACTCCCCCCTTTCCCCTCACAAAAAACAGAGACCATTGTTTGTTGTTGTGCTCAGATTGGCAATTAATTTATTTATATATCATAATTCCATGTTTCATTTCGTCATCTTTTATTGATATATCTCTCACAATTTCATTTATTTCCATCCATATATCAATCTCTGATCATCCCTCTTTCTTCCTCTTTTTCTCCCCCCCAGGTGAAAACCTGGGTGCCTTCTTCTTCTCCTTTTCTGTTAGGTAACAGTGAAAACCGAGACCGCTTTTCTCCTTCAGCTTCTTCCTCTTTTCATCTTATTCCTTTTTCTTCCCCCCTCACCTCCTTCCCCCCCTTTTTCCCCATTAGCCGGTCTCCAGCTTCCGTTGGACAACTGGCTTTCCCCTCACTTAGGGTATTGTTCCACCATACCTCAGGGAAAACTCCTTCCCAATTCTTACCTTTTATATATTTTATTTTTTTATTTTTATCTTCCATTTTTTGCATGCCTCCTCCATGCTTCTATAAAACCCATAGTTTCTGTATTAAACATGTCTATGGCTAGAGCTGACAGATGCACGTCATCCGACATGTAGAAATCTTCTACTCACTCTACCACACCCTGCAGAATTACCTGTCCTCCCATTGTCCTTATGAGTGTCCCTACCCTTCTGTTCATCTTTCTCCTGGCCATATCCACAGCTCTATGGCTGTGCTCATGTCTCCAAACCCTCCTTGGTATCATGTCCAACCAGGGAAGGCATGATCTAGGCCACCATTGTTGTATTGTCACTAGGTCCCTTTTTACCTGCATGTATGTGTCCACCCATGGCTTACCCCCAAGGTCATTGCCCCCTAGATGTATAAGAATTAAGTCTGAAATGGGTCACCGCTCCTTCAGTTCTTTCAGGGTAGGAAGCAGCTGTGCCCATCTCATCCCCCAGATGCCACACCAAACCAATCTACATTGTTTCACATCTTGGTAAAGCTGCTTTCCCCCAGCCTTTTTCTCAGCTCTCCTTTCTGCCCAATAAATATAAGAGTGGCCGCAGATCCAGACTTCCTTGATCCTCTCTCTACCTATAGAGTTTAAGCAAAATAAATATTTTATACATGGTCTTAGTCTCTTCCCATAATAACCCATCTCCCAGTCCCCCCCCATGTGGTTCCAGATCTGTAACAAAAACATGGGTGATACGTTAGTCTCCATACTGCAGTGTTCGAATGTATCTCTTATAACTGGTGAACCGCCAGCACCCCTTTTTCAAAATATTATTCACAGTCTTGCCTGCCACTGCCCACTATGAGGCAGCCCCATCCGTAAGGAGTGGGATGAATAATTAATTGGATCTTCCCCCAGGTATTGCATACCTTTCTTGAGCAATGCTGTGACTTGATAAGTTGTGACCCTTCTTCCATCACCATGCACAAATAATCTCCCTGTCCTATTCTCACGCTCTATGGCGAAAGCCCACAAAGCCTGCACTGGGCACACTGCGCCCTCTACATGTTTCTTTAGTGTTACCATGCAACCCTGTCCTCTTTGATCCATTTTTCACCTTTTAATCATGATTTGTATCTCCTTCATCCCCCATCTTATATCTTCCCATTCTGATCCCACTTCTTCTTCTTTACTGCTGTGCCCTACCACCTCACTTACTCTCATGGCCCCTGCGAACATTACCACATAAATTGTGTGAAATAGTTGGCCCGTGGCTTTTGATCTGCAGATTGCTGGTAAAACATCCTTTAGTTTTGCAAGTCACTGCTCCCCTATTGGTCTTCTATTATCCACATTCCCTTGTCTTAACCTACCCCACCCCTATATCATTCTTCTGATGAACATCAATTTTGTTGGGTCCTTCCATCCCTTTAGACTGCAGACTTTGCTAATCCCAGCCAAATAGACCTCCATTGTGGTGTGGGCTGTTCCTCTTTGCCATTGTTCTATTGTGAACTTCCCTAATTGCTCTTCTATGAGTGGCCTACTTACCTCCATGTGGTGTGTTGCCCTGAATGTTTGAAACACTCACCAGGCCCCATCGTAGGCCCTCAGTGTCCGTGGTGCCTATGAACTGCAAAACAACAGTTCTGCTCCTTCCTGCCAATGTCCCAGATTTTCATTGGTATGGGCATTTTTTGTTCTTCTACTGTTGGTGCCAGCCTCTGGAAGTGCTCCAGCTGCAGACGGGAAAGGCCGTCAGCCAGGATATTGTTTATCCCTTCTATGTGTTTTGCTCTGAATGACACATCCAATTGTAAGGCCCTTAGCACCAAAAGTTGCAAGACTTGATTGACCATGTCTGACCTGGCTCCCTTGTTGTTTAATACCTTTATCACTGCCTTGTTGTCAGACCAGAATGTCACTTTCTGATTCCATAATTCATCCTCCCAAACTAGGGTGCAGACCCAAATAGGCATGATCTCTAACAATGTTATATATTTCACCGTCCCTCATCCAATCTGTAGGCCATGGTTCTGCAAACCATCTGCCCTTCATATAGCTCCCCATGCCTAGACCCCTGGCTGCATCTGTGTACAGATCAAGGTCTGTGTTACACACCCATTCCTCCTGCCAAAAGGAACAGCCATTATAGGCTCTGAGGAATTCCTCCCATACCTTAAAATCCTCCTTAACTCCCTTTGTCATGTCTACCCAGTGGCGTGGTCTGGTCACTCCGGCTGTAGCCCTAGCCAACCTTTTAGTCAAAGCCCTTCCTGGTCCAATAGACCTGCATGCAAAGTTCAGGTGCCCCAATACCTGTTGTACTTGTTTTAGTTGTACTCTTCTCCTGCTGGTGTGTACTTGGATCATCTCTTTCAGTTTTTCCACTTTTTTGTCTGGCAGCCTGAATATTTACCCCAGAGCATCTATCTCAATACCCAGAAATTCTAGCACCCTACTGGGCCCCTCTGTTTTTTCTGGTGCCAGCGGAACCCCTAATTCCTTGCACAGCTCTTGAAATTTGACCAACATTTTTTGTGTCTCCTTTTTCCCACTACCAATAAAAAGGAAATCATCCAAATAGTGAATAACCATTCTATAACCAGTTCTTTCTTGAAATATCCACCACAAACAGGTGCAGAATGCTTGAAATGTTGCACATGCTATAGAACATCCCATGGGCCTGGCTTTGTCAAAATAGAACTGATCCCCTACTTTAAAACCCAAAAGGTCCCAATCTTCTCTCCTAACTGGCAGCAATCTGAACGCGGATTCAATATCTGTTTTTGCCATCCATGCGTCATCAGTAGCCCAGATTATCTGGACTGCATCTTCTAATGTTGCATATGTCACTCTACTATATTCTTCTCCGATAAAATCATTCACCGAATCCCCTTCAGGAAAGGATAGGTGGTGAATCACCCTGTATTCTCCTTCCTGTTTTTTGGGGACCAAACCCAGTAGATAGATTCTCATGTTCTGCAATGGTGGGGTATCAAATGGCCCTTCTACTCTCCCTGCTGCCTTTTCCTTCTCTATCTTTTGTCTTAACATTTCTTCTCTCCCTTTTACTGAACCCAGGTTGTTCACCTCTTTCACTTGTCTGGGGCCTTCACAGTGCAATGAAAAACCTGAGCAAAAACCTTTTCCAATCATTTCTGCCACTTTTTTATTTGGGTATCTGTCCAATCAACCTTTCCATGCCTCTATCCAGATGGGGGTTCTAGCTTCCCTAAATTGGTCTCTGTCTTTCTTCCCTTCTCATCTCCTCTCTCAGATTCTCCCCTTTCACTCAGTGCTTTGCCTCGCTAGTCAGTGATTCTGACTCCCTCTAATCGTATGCCCCCTATCCCTCCCCCCAATTCCATGCCTGCCCCTTATATCCATGTCCCTCATGAAAAAATTGTTGACCTGAACCTTGACCCCCAGATCCTTGGGCTCCCTGGACCCATGTCATCCTGCATCTGCTTGCCGGATGTGTTCCCCCGCATTTCGAACATGTGTGCCGAAAACAACATTGTGGCCAAGAACAAAAGGCCCTATTGTAAGCCCAGCAACACCTCCTGGGCATAACTCCTTTTCTCCCCAACTCCCCTTCGGGTGTGGACTGATCAGTTACATAATCTGTCCATAAATCTAGTTGCTTTGTGTCCCATCTTACATCCTCATATGTTGAATTCTCTGCCGAAAAATTTGTCGTCGTATATCCACCCCACCCTCCTTTCGCCTTTGCTCGCCTTATTATTAGGGAGTATGTGATGAGTGGGATGCCCAGCTTCGGTTTCTTTTCCAATACAATGGCTGAGTATGTGGCAAAACCTAAAACCCACCCTTCCCAAGTGTTCCCTTTTGTGAATTTGTCCTCCTTCTTCTTTCCTAACAAAACTACAGCTGCTGCCATTTCACTCTTTCCTATGTTCTCTGTTTCTTCATATTTAGCTGCCGCTTCCCAGCTTACTAAAGCTAAGATATCCACATACTCTCCTTTCCATATTTTTTCTTTTGTGGCCAGTGGAACATGTTCACCTACCCTCATCCCAGGGGCACCTATCTCCTTTGTTCCTTTTCCATCTTTCTCTGTACCTCCTTCCTTTTCCTTTGGTACCTCTTTTTCTGTCCTAATCTCTGCCAGCGCTGACTCCATTTTCCCTAAACCTCCTGCCCCAAGTTCCGACACAATTTGACTTATATACTCTCTGATACTGTCACCCACTGAGCCGGGTGTGTTACCTGTGTCTTTGTCCGTTCCTTGTTGTCTGACGTTTTCCTGGTGCCCAATTATGGTCCCCTGTGGTTTAGGGGGTGGTTGCACCACTAGCGGTTGTGGAGGAACCACTATGCTTTGGGGGAATCCAGTCTGAGTTCCCCTCGGGGGACCCTGACTTGGTCTTGGAGAGGTACTGGCAGTGCTGGGTCAATAGGCTGCAGAGGTACTGGATCAGCCACCCTGGTGGGTCCCACTGTCAGTGGTTGTACCCTGGTTGGGCTGCATGGTCTTTCAGCCGGCCGCTTCCCTCTGCCCCCTTTACCCATCCTCACTTTCTTTTTCTCCCTGGATCTCCCTGGTTCCTCCCCTTCCACCAGTTCCTGTATTTTGTTGGCTTTTTTGGCCAATTCGACTATAGCCCCATAAGCGTCTTCCTTCGAAGGCTACTCTTCTTTGGTGCCATGTCCCTTGTTCCTTTCAGACTGTGAAGACAACTGAAGAGAAGAAAACAAAATTCCATTATTAACTTATATCTACATCAGTCCTTCGTATGGCCAGGCCCTCTTTTAAACAGCCGCTTAATGGTAACAAAGCATGTCCTGTTTTTTTGGGGGGTTTTTTTGGGCCTCGTGGTCCAATCTCTGCCTGGGCCTTCTTCCATCGCAAATGTTCCACAGGCCCCTTCCAGGTAACCTGTATTACTCTTCCAGTCTCCCCTGCCTTTTCTCCCCTTCTTCCCATCCACTACCCGCTAGGCCCCTATCTCTTCCCCCTGCCCCACCCCCATGAGCCTCAGGATGGTCGTGGCCTTCACGCACCTCAGGCACCACCTCTTGTGGGCTTCCAGGCCTAAACCTCTCACCCCTTGCATGCTCTCGCATGCCTCTGGCTGTTACCCCCCGGGCCTGTTCATTCCCCTTCCCGTGCCCACCCCTGTGAGCCTCAGGCTGGTTATAGCCCTCGCGCGCTTCAGGCACCACCTCTTGTGTGTTCCCAGGCCTAAAAAACCTCTCCCCCCTTGCATGCTCTTGCATACCTCTGACTGTTGCCCCTCCGGGCCTGTTCCTTTGCCCTTTTCCTTTTCCCAATTTTTGGCTGCGCCACATATCCTCGTGGCCTAACTCTGATCCCCTGTCCTTGAGGGCCCCCCTTTTTTAGGCCTACTTCCTCTCATGGCTGTCGTCGCCATGATTCTTGGCCTGTTGGGATCCTGTCCCCTTGTGTCCCCCAGCCACTTTTTAAATTGAGGTCCCTTAGGGCCTGTGCCTCCCCCACCCTGCATGCCCTCACAAGCCTCTGGTTGCATTCCCTTTTCTCCTGCAACCTTGCCTGCTTGGGCTGCCCCCTCTCCCCCAGTGCGCATTGTCTCCTTGTCCGATGATGTAAGCCTGTTACCAGCCTGCAACAGAGGAAACCTGTGGCTGGACCGCATGGTCCTGCGGGCGTGTGATGTCACATGTTTTTACCACGCTAGTCCATGTACTCTCTTATTCATAGCAACCAGGCCCCAATTACTGCCCCAACCTCTGTTTGCAGTCCTCCGGGTTCCTCTCCTTCTTCTCATGGCTCCTTATTTGTCATCAACTCCCATTTAGGCCCCCCACCGACATCGCGGCCTCCACGTGGCATGTGATGTCATGCCATGTGGCTGCCTGCATCTGTCGCTTGCTCTCTTTCTGCGCTAGCCTCTTTTCTCAGGCCTACCAATGCACTGCTGCTCCCCTGGTCCACAAATCCACCTTCCAACTCGGCTCTCCCCCAATAACCCTCCAGGGCCACTGCAGGCCGCATGCTATCTCTTCCCAGCTGAAAATAAAACTCTTTGCAATGCAGTGCTCCTCCCCAGCATCCTGTTCCCCTGACTCTTCATTGCTAGGCCCAAACCGGGCAAACCCAGCTGAATGCACGTGATCCACCATTTCACTGGCATTCTCCCGACCTCCCTCGTCCTGTACAAAATTACTTATCAGCTGCCCCTTACAATGCTTCCTTTTGTTCAACAAAAGTCCTTGTTAAAGCTGTGCTCTTTGTATTCAGTGTCAGCAAGACCCTGGGCTGGCTAATATATGATAAAACTGGGTTTTAACCCACAACCTTTAAATATCGCAGTGCCATGCCTTATCCACTGCGCCACAGGAAACACACGCTACCCCCTTTCAGCTCAGCCCCCTTCCTGCAGTTCTTCACCTTTGTTCCACAAAATGCTTTGTTATCGCTGCAGTATGCAGAATCTCAACAAGCTGCTGCCTGTACCAGTTAAGATTCAGTTTTCTCTGCTCCACAAAAAATGCTTTGCTATCGTTGCATTGTGCAAACCATGCTCACTATGAATATACAATTTAAAGTCAGTTTTCCACTGTATCACTTAACCTCTGCTTCCCACAAAAAAAGCTTTGTTATCACTGATATATGCTAACCACCTTAAACTATGCGTTTCTTTCTCACATTATTTGACTTCTCAGCCTCTCACAATTTTCTGGCCTCCTGTTCCTCTTACTGTCCTTTCAATTACTATATATATTATTATTTATGTGTATTTATTTATATATATTCTTTTCTCTTTTTTTATATAACCTCAACCTTTCATCCATATTATTTGTTTATTTCTTACCTCTTTATCATGTTGCACAGACCTTCCAAATTAATCTGCCAATCTGACGTGCTGCAGTTTCAATTAGCTCAGATCAAAACTCCAGCAAAAGTGGCTGAACCACTCCTGTGCTGCCCATTGTGTACTGCCACTTGCCCCTCCCCTTCCTGTTTGTTTGGCCATTGTTCTATCCCCTGGCACTCCCTTTCCTTCCCCCATCCCTTTCTGAGCACACCATCTTGATGGAAAGGGAAGGGGTGCACCAGGACAACCTGGTCTGCCCCTTAAAGGGCAAACTCCATTATTGCAGTTTTCTGCAATTTGTTTCATTAACATATACCAAAGATAAACCAGTATTTTGCTATACATTTTTTAATATAATACTTTTTAAAATATTAATAAACTTTTGCCTACTGCACACTGGCTAAACAACCTTCCTACCTCCATCTCTGAGCTACATAAAATGTCACTGTTCAAGAGAACACTCAAGAAGGAACTCACCCAAGAGTCCACATGCAGATTCCTATCCTAACCCCTAACCTCAGTGTGACCAATCCTGTTCTACCCATCCCCCTTCCACCTCCTTAGCCCCCTTCTACACTGTCTCTTTCTTCTACTGTCTTTCCTCCTCCAACCTAACCTAATGGTATATATTGTAATCTACTGATTTGTTAAAACCTTGTATTGTATATTTTTTTAATATTGCTCTGACAAATGCTCACCTGAGCTGCCTGTGATCGGAAGCACCAAGGGAGGTCGACAGTGAAAATGCCAATCTCCCTCACAGCGATGGCACAATACCGATGCAGGTATTGTGCCACCCATTCAACAAGTGTTTTCTGTGGGGCTGTGCACCCCTCACCCCTCCCCAGACTTTATGATTATCAACTCCAGGTTGGAGTTGGTCTAGGAAGGGGGCAGAACACTGGAGGAAAGTAAAACACGAAAAAAGGACCATTACAGCGATTGTCACCGTAATGATCTTTTTTCATATTTCACCGTCGGGGTGTCGACCTAAAGGGGTGCACCACCTGTAATCAAGGTAATAAATGTTTTGACAAATGCTCAGTTTGCCACCTGTATGCAAATCTGTCTGTTACATTTAATGTGAAATCTTTGAAAATGAGCACATAGCTCAAAGGTATTCTGATGTACAAATAAATTAATAATATTGGTACAGTATAACAAATGGTAAAGCAATGCATTTTCAAGAAAACATATTTGGTTCCACTTGAGCCTATTTCATTATGGTCTGTACTATTTTTAACCTTCTATACTCCCATCTTATACTTCTAATTGCATTGCAAGCATTTTGCTCTACCCTGAAGTAACTCCTAATCATCCTTACTTTTTGCTGGCTACATCTGTAAAAGCATTTGAGATAATTGAAATCATGTTCCTAGTCCTATACCAGCTCCTAACTTGGCCATTCTCACATAAATTATCTTTAGAAAGGACTAACTTTGGAACTGTTAGGGCTACAGTAGGAATGCATTTTTATGTTTGTTTACCACACCTCCTTATGAGCAGAACAGCTGTCATTTTTCACGTCACCCAAAATGTGTTTTCGTGCATGTAGCGCACAATGGCTCAGTTGGTGTGCAAAATCAATGTTCTTGGCAGATTAAGAAAATCACAGTGCCACTGTTCATGAGCAGAGGTCTTAAAATGGCTATGTTAAAAATTTGGTGACAAAAGTCCATAAAATGACTGTGTTATGAGCGAGCATTGCACAGTTTCCATGCACCCTCGTAAGTTCATGAATTTGTATTATTTTCAGTCTAGATTTTCAACACTGGCATTTTTCCACACCTCCTTATGAACAGTACAGCTGTCATTTTTCACACCCTGGCCGAAATGTGTTTTCACACTTCCAGTGCAGAAATGCATGATCGCTGTGGGAAATCACTGTTTGGGACAGATTAAGAAAATTACAGTGTCACTGTTCATGAATGGAGGTGCCAAAATGCCTGTGTTGACAATCTGCTGTAAAAAATTCCCCAAACTAATTACATTACAAGTGTGCATTGTGCAGTTTCTATGCACTCTCGTGACTTCACCAGTTTTTTTATATTTTCACTGCAGATTTTCAACTTTGCCATTTTTTACACCTCTCAATGAACAGTACGGTTGTCATTTTTCACATCCTGTTTGAAATGTGTTTTCGCACCAGTGGTGCCAAATGGTATAGTCGCTCTGCAAAATCAGGTTTCCTCTAATGAACTGATATTGTCACTGTTCATGAGGTGGGGGTCACAAAAAAACAATGTTTAAAATTTGAGGTGAAATTACCAACGAACTCCTGGGACGTTAGGGTTTCCGACCATAACGCCCACCCTGTAGAGACTGATAGGCATCAGGGGTGTGACTTGGGATTGTCGCCTATAATACTCCTGCCATTCCACCCCCACCCACACCCTGCAGCCAGTGACAGGCATTGAAGTGTGCCTTGGACTCTTCGGCCCCAAAGTTCATGCCATTCTCCTATACTGCACCCATCTCACTGTATTTGTTATGGAATGGGGGTAAGCATAAGACCCAAAGACTCCAAGGCACACTATGACAATTGACAGTGTCTCCAGGGTAGGGTGTGGTGAAATGGCATGGCTATTATGCCTGATGACCTAAAGGCACACCCAATGCCTGTCAGTCTCTGCAGGGTGGTAGTAGGGTTGGCTTCAGTTCAGTACTTCACTGCCATTCCTATTATGCATCTCTCTAACTCCTACACTATCAATGTCAATGCCAGCAAGCAAACATTCAGCATTGACAAATGCTTGTTTTTAATTAGAGCTTAGAGTTAGGTCAACATTGATTAGTCCTAGTGATACATCATATACAGTGGTAGCCAGAGATAGGCCCCTGTATAGCTAGATATATCACTGGAAGCTCCATTCATTTCAAATGGATTTCCTGTGATATATTTAAATATATCCAGATAGCTACTGGGTCATATAACTGGCTACCACTGTTTGTCAACACACATGGATACACCCCCTTTTTAATTCATTGTTTATGTACCCACTCAACAGGCTGGTCGCTGGTCTTCACTTCAGTCAGTGAATGGATTCTTACTGGTGAAACCTTGTCAGCCTGCACTTCACAAGGATTTGCATACCCATGATGCCTTGCACTGGATTTTAGTCTTTAAAGTGTTATGTGTGTGGTTTAGAGAGATGCATAGAAACCAGACAGAGGGTAATGGTAAACAGAGTGCACTCTGAAGAAAGGGAGGTTACTAGTGGGGTACTGCAGAGTTCTGTACTGGGACTGGTCATTTTTAAATGTCTTTATAAGTGACATTGCAGAGAGATTGGAAGGAAAAGCATGCCTCTTTGTCGATGATACAAAGATCTGCAACAGGGTTGATAACAAGGGAGGGTGAAAAGGATGAAAAGGGACTTGGCAAGGTTGGAGGAATGGTCAAAAGTGTGGCAGTTTAAATTCAGGGCAAAGAAGTGCAAAGTAATGCACCTGGGAAACAAAAACCCAGGGGAGGTGTACACAATGGGGGGAAGTATTAACAACAACAAAAATGGAAAGGGACCTGGGGGTAGTCATATCAGATGACCTAAAGCTAAGCAAGCAATGTGAGAAGGCAGTAAGGAGGGCTGGGGGGGCATGGAATGTGTAGGAAGAGACATCGGCAGTAGAAAATGGGAAATTGTTATCCCTCTGTACAGACAGTTGATGATACCCCATCTGGAGTACTGAGTGCAGTTCTGGAGACCCCATCTCCACAAGGATATATACAGGATGGAGGCAGTCCAGAGGAGGGCAACTAAAATGGTGCAGTGTCTGGACCAGAAGCCATATGAAGAGAGACTAAAGGAGCTTAATATGTATACCCTCAAGGAAAGGAGGGAGAGGGGGACATGATAGAAATGTTCAAGTACCTCAAGAGAATCAACAAAGTCCAGAAGGGTAGCATCTTTCAGAAAAAGAGATGTGCAAGAACGGAGGTGGGGGGGCACAATTTGAAGATAAAGGGGAGACGGCTCAGGGACAATGTGAGGACGTTTTTTTTCATGAAGAGGGTGATGGACTCATGGAAAGGCCTTCCCGAGGAGGTCATGGGGCCAAAAACAGTGGAGGAATTCAAGAATGCATGGGGCAGACATAAGGCAATTATAGCGGGGTAGGAGGAAGTAGGCTGTTGGTTAACCAGGATCTGCAGCTTATCCAATAGGTAGGGAAATGGGCGGACTGGGTGGGCCAAGCGGTCCTTATCTGCTGTCAAAGTTTATGTTTCTATGTTTCAAACAACCTGGTTAGTTCTTCTCTTCATAAATCTTTTTATGGATCCTACACAGTGCTGTGCTTGCAGGTTGCCTCTTTCATTGCTACCTCATATTGTACTAAGTGCCTGATTTCCTCTAGGGTTGAACTTGTTCCTGACTAGGACAACAAGTGCATTGAAGAGCCCCAACAGGAAAAACATGTGCCTGTGGTTTGTTGTTCTTAGCCTGTACCATCTCAGATGCAATAACCTTTTTAGAAAATGATTTCTGTTCTAGTAAAGCCTTGCCAGCCTGCTTGACCTTTATTGGTAGACCGATGATGCAATGGGCATGCACTGAGGTTGATGCTATGGAATGAATTCATGTAATTTAAAGATAAACACACAGACCAAGAAAAGAAAATGATGTTTTAACAGAGTATAGCCCCCAAATGGAGGGTAAATAAATAAATTAGAAACATGTAAAGTTAATAAATATATTACTAGTTGTGGCCTGCAGTTATCCTGGTATACTGATTTAGGGTTGGCTCTGTTTCCATCTGTGGAAATTTGTATTTAATTACCGGTAAACCTTGTATAGTAACTGGTAAGCATCAATTATATATTAAAATCCATAGCCTACTTTCTGCATTATACACACCTTGTTATAATAGGGGGTATGTAACCAAGCATGTGTGACTCACAGCTATAAATCAATGAGAGGTGCAACAGCCATTTAAAAAATCTTGCAGTCTGTAGTATGACGTCACTGCCATTTGAACCTTAACATTCCGTCATTTGGTATTATTACTCATCTAGTAAATATATCATTTTATTCACAGCATTAGTAAAAGTTTACACTTCAAACCCTTTAGCTGTATCCTACATTATAAATTGTTACATTTCTGTCTATCACTTTTCTCCCACTGCACCTCCATTGCCACAACAATACAGATTCAACCCAGAAGTAGTGGTGGTTGAAGCAGCTGAAATTCGCTCCATGGAGCAATTAGCGCAGTGGCTGGGAATCTGTGAAGTACTCTGCCACGCGGAGAGGAGTACTTCGTGCCATAATGAGGATCGAGTCAAGTGATTTCAATGCACTTCGCATTACTTGGCCTCCTCCCAACCACTTCTGTGCCTGTTTTTAGGTGAAGTATATTGAGTTCAATATACTTTGCATCACTTTGCCTTGTTTTGGGGCTCCAAGGCAAATTGTGCATTGATTCATGGGATTGCAAGTCACGTGGGCTCTAGATTGTTCTGCACAGCCTCGGTTCGTAGTAGTGTGTGTGTAGTGGTAGTTGGAGACAGTTTGCTGTCAGAACTCTATGACTCAAACTCCATTAAAGCTGTTAAAAATCCTTTTTGAGCCTTTTTTTGGCTTAAAACATAGTACATCGATTGTAGGAAACCCTCCTGTACTCATACCGAGTGTTTATTGTTTGTGTGTGGATTTTGAATGTTAATTTTGAACATTCAGTCTGTGTACTGAGAGATGCTTGAAGTGTGCTTTGGGGAGGGGCAAATCTGTGTGGTGTACGTGTAGGTAGATTAACTGTCTGGGAGAAAAAGGTGCTTTTTTTGTTTTGGTTGTATTTTTGTTGTATAACTGTGTTAATGTACACAGTAATATTTTCAGTAATTCTTGAAATTTTTTTGCTGAATTTTGTGTTGCAGCAGAGCATAATTGCAGTTTGTTGAAAAGATCTGGTTATATTACTGAAGTTTTCAATTTGCTATGCATTACTTGTAGTGTGTATGTGTGAGTGTGCATGCAACGCGTGCCATCAAATCACAGACACCTTTTATTGTGCCACAGAGTAATCGCAGCAGTGTGAACCTGCTATCCACCACAGCTGCGTGATTTTGTACTGCTTTGTGGTCGGGAGGGATTGTGGTATATTGGATTGGTTTGGTTTTTTACTGTTACTGCAGTGCACTGCCCCCCTCCCCCAACTGGCAAAATATTGGATTTGGATTGTGACTGTTGTGAGCATCAGTGGTTAAGGTATTGTTGTGACTGTGCATCTGCATCTTTTCCTTTTTTTTATCTTGTAAGATTTTATTAAATTTGCCAAGTAACATGAAGCGTAAGAACGGCCTTCATATACCATGTATACAACTTTAGTCATATATGCCCAGCTGTTCTCAGGACATAAAGGATTATCTACAAATATGTGCTGCAGATAGTATTCTTTAAGCAGGCATCTCCTAGAGCAAAATACAAAGTATAAACTCCTTCAAGCTTCATGAGATGGTTCTCACACAGTAAGGAGACCAGTTGTTGTAATCCTTTTACTTAACCCAGCAAATTGCTGTAGTCTGGTATCAGGTTCCAAACACTATCACCTGCCATCCAATAATATAAACATCTTCAAAGTAGCAGCTACATAATAATGCCCTATATAGACTAAGATAAATCTGTCCATCAAATTAGCAGACAGAAGAAAGAAGGCCATAAGGGTCCAAATATATAGAATACTATAAAATAAGGGTGGCAACAAGACCATACAACCACAGTCACCTAGTATACTATAAACAGACTATGCTGTCAATTATATTAAGGGGGGATTTTGGAACAGCCGGGGTGCATCTTTTTCTTGATTGCACAGTGAACCTAATCTGTCTGTGCCTTTGCATCTGTTTAGTTCGCAATCTACATCCGCAGACCACAAGCCACTGTTGTTGTTTTTTTTTGGGGCTTCATATCTCATCCACTGGGCCAGACTGAAAGTTCCAAAATCTAAATTGGTTTACAATTTTCTTTGTGATCCCCAAAATGCCTGCAAAGAGACGTACAAGCAAAGCTGTTTCTGGCCATGGCACTGCTGCCAGTGGTAACATTGTCTGTGGGTGTGGTAATATGTAGAAGTGCATAGCTGACATGAGGAAAGGGATTTCGCCATCAAAGTTTTTTTACAGCACAATCTGTAGCCTCACTCACAGCTGGAGGAGATGATGTTGTCCCAGTTGGTGGTGTTAGTGCAGTTTCTGCTGGCATGAGTACTGCTGCCTCAAGTTCCACTTCTGACCAGCTAACAGTGTCAAAAAAAAATATAATTCAATCTAAAGCAGCAAGTGACATGTAGATGAGGTCATACTCCCCAGTAACATCCCCATGGTAGTTAAACATGATTCTGATCATGACGATGATAATGCACAATGTCATATTTCTTCCTCCGCAGTTGAGGTCATGCCTTTGCCATGCAACAATTTACACTGTGATGCAAAAATATTGGGAGGTGATGATGATGATGATGATGCTATGGTTGCAACATGTAGTCCACATGATAACATCCAAGCAGAAAATGTGGACGCGGATGATGTTGATGAATATGATGATGATGTCTGTGACTCCTGTTGGGAACTGGAAAAAAAGAAAGTAAAGATGGCTGTGTCTGGGTCTGTTGGCGTTAAATCCCCCCTGCTGGAAAAAGCTGTGATTTAGTGGATCCAGTTGATGTTGATGATGATGATGATGACCCAGTAATAATGATAGGTAGCCATGGTGGTCAGTTGCAGTCCAAGTGTGTCCCATCAGAAAAATCATGTACACACCCCCTATTTCAGGGCTTAGAAAACTGGAATCCAATAAGCAGCATCAGGGACATGTTAAAAGTAGGGGATCACGATCCCTTGTTTGGGATTTTTTGTGCAAGATGTAGATGTTGACTCAGTTGTAATCTGCCAGCTTTGTCATGTGCATGTGAGTTGAGGTAAAAAGGGGAGTCATCTGGGCACAGGGTGGCAGCATACACATCTTAAGAACAGGCACATGGCACTGTGGACCCGGCACCAGATGGCAGCTAATGCCATAGTCAACCTTAACCTCATCATCAACCTTAATGAGCATGTTATCCCCTTCCATGAGTGTAAGACCAAGTAGGAATGTCTGCAGTAGTGATGAAATAACAGCAGAGGATTACTACAGGCATGATGAGGTGGAGTATAATAATTCTGAAATCTTGTCATGTGGTGGTGAGAGTAGCAGTGGTTGTGGTGGTCAATGCAGTATGTCTAGTGCAAGTGGTACATCAACCCCTGTGCATAAATCTGGGAAAATAATTGGATTTGTGGATTTGTCACCTGTGCAGCCCTCTTCATCACATGTCCACACCCCATCCCACCCCTGGCCATTCGCAGAGCAGAACCATTTGTCACACCCCATAAAAACGTATAATTCAGCCCTCGTTGCAGAGTGTTTTTGCCCATAATCTGAAGTACCCACCCAATCATGCAGTATCACGTGAACTTAATGCTGCTGTGGCTGAAATGCTGGCAATTGATCTTTTGCCCTTCTCCTTTGTGGAGAATTCCAGATTCTGGCAGTTTGTGGCATGCGCCTGTCCAAAATGGAAAGTCTCATCCAGGACATACTTTTCCACCCGTGCTGTCCCCAAGTTATACCATACTGTGGCCGACTCTGTAAGACATGCCCTTCAATATTCCTCCTC
Organism: Neoceratodus forsteri; assembly: GCA_016271365.2. Lineage (NCBI taxonomy): Eukaryota > Metazoa > Chordata > Ceratodontiformes > Ceratodontidae > Neoceratodus > Neoceratodus forsteri. The sequence goes on along the minus strand of CM057450.1, from coordinate 1,610,070,438 downwards.
TCCATTCATCCATTTAAGTATGGATATGTGGATAAGTGGCAAAACAGCGGGGAGTTCATAGTTGTGTATAACTGCACACTGGACACAGGTGCCAGGTGTTGTTTGTGCTGGTGGTAATGTGAACAATCAGTGTAGTAAGGTGGAATGTCATGGTAGCAATCTTCCAGGAATTCGACAGCATGCAACACTTGCTATGAACAGTGTGACCTGTTCACATACTGGTGAAAACATGCTGGATCTGCTACTGACTGAAATTGATGAGTGGCTGAACCCCCTGTCCCTGAAAGCTGGGTTTATAGCAAGTGACAGTGGGTCAAGTGTGGTTAAATGCATCACGAATGGTGGCTTTGTTCAGGTTCCATGCATGGCCCACTGTTTAAATCTTGTGGTGCAGGAGTTTCTGCAGCACCCTGATATAAAGGAAATGCTACCAGTTGCATGCTGTATCTGTTCTCACTTTTCACGCTCTGCAAAGGCCTGTGACCAGCTTCGGCAGTTGCAGATCCAAAAAAGCCTTTCGCAGCACCGCCTCAAGCTGGAAGTTGTCACCCAGTGGAACTCCACTTTATACATGGCAGAGAGGTTGTATGAACAATACAAAGCCATTTCAGAATATCTTGTCATGTACACTAGCCATGACACTTCCAGGGCCTCCATGTCTCTCATAACTGAACAGTGGTGCCTCATGGACTCTGTAATAACAATTTTGAGGCCTTTTGAACATGCCACACAGGCAGTGAAAAGGCAAGTCTGCCTCCGTTAGCCAATCAGTTCCACTGCTGTGGGTGCTGAGGCAGACATTGCTGAATCTACAGCATAGCATTAATGGTTTAGGAGACTGTGCTAGCAGTGTGTTGCTGAAACACATGCTGACACTATTTGAGCGCAATTGGCACATCTTGAGCATTCAGCAGAGTGATGACTTTGCAGTAGCAGCAATGCTGGACACACGATACAAACGTGAAATTGCCTCACTACTGGAGGGAGGGCCTGAGCATGTAAAAGATGTCTAGTGCACTTGGTTCATGGGGCACAGAAGTCACATGCCAAGGTCAGCAAACCTCAGCAGCATAATCAGGCTGAAGGTCAGTTTGGAGTAGTATCAAGCATATCCTGTAAGGGGACTGCAGTTCCAGGTGGTCTGTCATCAAAACCAGTTGTCATCAACCCACTTTGGGGTGCTTTGTCCAAAGTGGGGATTTGTGACATAAATTATTCCAGAGAACAGGATGATGCATCAACCATCGGACTTTGTGCAGCACAGCAAATGGTTGACTCATATTTGGCTGAAAACAGGCATCTGTCAATAACTGATGATCCTCTTTTATACTGTAGTAGAAAGGTCAGTGAATGGCCAGAGCTGACTTTAGTGGCACTGAAGTACCTGACATGCCCACCTTCCAGTGTAAGTGTCGAGAGGGTATTCATTTCAGTGGGTGCAGTAGTTTGGGATCATTGTACAAACCTCTCTCCTGCAAATGTCAGCTTACTGACATTTGTAAACATGAATGAGGGCCACATACCAGCTCGAACTGCAACCTCAGTATTCGTACCACGGCATGGCCATGGTTGTGCTGATGTTGTAGAAATAAACCATCCTGGTGGCACTGGCAGCATAAAATGGCCTACCAGTCAGGTAGATGATGACCCGATGGAGAAAGAATTCCCTAGTGGGCAGAATTCAGACACTGATGACTGCGAGGGCAGCTTTCTGTATGAGGATGATGATGAGATTGATGTTGGTAGGTTTTAAGTGAAGTGGTTAAAAGGCTGTCACACTTTTTCTATGGTACAGTACATGTTTTGTTTTTCATAAAGTTAATTCAGTGTCCCACTCAGAATGACTCAAATTCCATATGTCATATTTGTAACTATGTCCAGCCTGCCACCCACCTGTGTGTGTGTGTGTGTGTGTGTGTGTGTGTGTGTGTGATAGTGAATGTGTTGCAGTCTGCAGCTGTTCCCCCTTGACTACCACCAGAAAACCACTCTTAGCCAAAGCCACCAGATGCAGATAAATGTGAGAGGGAATATCAGCATGTGCCCTCATGACCACCACCAGAAAACCGCTGTTAGCCAAAGCCACCAGAAGATGCAGATAAACATGAGAGGGAATGTCATCATGATGTGCCCATGACCATCCGCCACCACCAGTATGCCAATGTTTTTCATTCTGCGTCCTGCCCGTGCCATGGCAGATGGAGTTGGAGAGGAGACCTCATACATCAGCCATAGCCACAAGGCCTCTTAGTTGCTATCAATACTTTAAAGTGAGTATGTGTACTAATGTTTCATACTATGGAACGTCCTTTAGCTGTATTATGTTTCCTGTGGATTTTATGAAATGCAGTGGTCAAACACATATAGTAAACTTATTTTCTTTTTCTACAGGTTAACAAACCACTCTCCTTTGCTGCAGGACTATGGTACTACAGTACTGTCTACAGCAACGTACAGGATATCCATTTCCTGACTGGTAAGTATATCAATTTTATTTCATCAGTGCTTTTTTGTTTTTCATTTCTTCAAAAGAGTGCAAATCCGACTGACGAGTCATATAAAGTAGGTGTCATGATATGTACATCACATAATATGTTTGTCACGCACATCACACACTGTATTGCTGCAGCAGCCATTTTAGTGTTGAACAAAGTTTGATCCAGGTTGTGACTTGACAAGATGTGTTTTTACAATGTAACTTGAGTTAAGAAATAGGGACATTGACACAGTGTATGGGTTACAGGTATTAAATCTGTGATTGTGATGATTTGGTCTTCATGTGGCTTACTGAGACAGCTTTGCATCTGTTAATCAACATATATGACAGGATGGAACAGCCACACTTTAAACATAAGGGACCGATTCTCAAAGGGGGCTGCATCCGGCGCAAGCTGCGGCAAACCGCAGCTTGCACTGAAGCCTCGTGCACCAGGGACTCTGCACCAGATTCTGGTACAGGAGGGGTCCTGTTGCTTAAGTCTCTACACTAGTGGCAACCCCACCCATGCAGCAAACACATGGCGCGCAGGAGGGCTCACCGCAAGCCCCATGTAGCACTGGCTGGACATCTCAAAGCTCCAATCTACATTGTGCCCCCGTAATGCATACAGGGCAGGATCGCTCACCTGACCCCGATTTGTCCTCAATGTGACCTATAACATGTATAGAAATAGTGCCTCCCACCTGGATCCCGGTGCCCCCACCAGTACCAAGCACAAGCCACCAACCCTCCCACTGATGATCCCGTGCCCCCAACCTAGGCAGGTAGCACTCCTCCACATCCCCAGACAGAGCAGGGGACTGGCAAAGCTCTCCGCACACCTCTGTGGCCAGTCCCCATCTGAACTGACCATGTAGTGGACTGTACAGAGTGCGCACTTAAGAGCATACTCTGTACAGTCTGCTGCACTGTCAGCTCAGTTGGGGACTGGCCACGGAGGTGTGTGGAGGGCTGTGCCAGTCCCCTGCTCTGTCTGGGGATGTGGAGGAGTGCTACCTGCCTTAGTGGGGGGCACGGGGTTGCCAGTGGGAGGGTTGGGCGCAGTTTGTGAATACCATTTTTGGTATGTGGTAGCTTGCGTCTGCCGCAGGACCCCTTCCTCCTTGTCAAAGCCCATTTCTGGGCGCAGGGAAAGTGTAAATCCTGTTTTTGGCAGGCAGCCTGCATTTGGCACAGGCTGCCTTTGTGAATCACTCCTGGATGTATCTTTCGGCACAAGGTGCACTTTGCACCATTCTCTGTGGTGCAAGCACCTTACGCCATGCTGGAACCTTTGAGAATTGGGCCCCAAGTGTTACTGCAGTCAAGTACTAATAACTCCTTCTTCATCTCTTTTAGGAGGAAACTTTCTGATGCTGTGTGCTGTCATTGTTGCTTTCTCTAAATAACAAGTTCACATCATACACCCGGGATGGCAGACATGATGCAACAAGTAGTATGAATCCATGACCATGACTATCAGTACTGGACAGGAGGAAAATGCAGATAAGACCTGTGAAGAATTTACCAAACAATAAACCATTATTGAAACTTGCTTGAAAATGCCCCCCCCCCCAAAATACTTACCTTCACTGGATTGACAGTATTCCAACGCCACAATTCTTCATCAAGCACAGAAATGCGTGTGGAAAACAATGATGGTGCCAGGCAGGTACATTAATCAACTTACCAAGGGTAGTATTAGTGTATACACAAAGGGCATCCTTCCTGTTGGGGTCCATGCAGCACACTTTGGGCAACCAACATTGTTCTCAGTCTCATCATCTTGGATGCTAAACTCAATGGTCAGGTTATCCTTCTTGCACACCATTTGGCTAGACACTATGCATCATCCCATCACAGTCAGGTCAACAGCAGCATTACATGTAATTCCAACAGCAGCAGTAGGGCACTTGCTGTAGTTCTTATTGGAGTGTGGAGACTTTGCATTTGTTGTTATGCTCTCATTTCACTTCGTGTAGACTGGGGAATTTTCTGGAGACAAGACAGTAGCATGCTGTGGATGCACATTAATTCTGGTGACTGTGTGTGAATACTATGCAAGACTGAGTGTGCCATTAATTCTGGGAGACTTTGCATTTGTTGTTATGCTCTCATTTCACTTCGTGTAGACTGGGGAATTTTCTGGAGACAAGACAGTAGCATTCTGTGGATGCATATTAATTCTGGTGACTGTGTGAACAATATTTTTGGTGCCTCATTAATGTTTACTTTCTGTATGAATACATGCCACAAAAAATGTTCAATGCTACTGCAACTTTACTGATGGCAAAACAAGGCACACACAAATGGCCACTGCACTTTGACGCTTAGGCCTTCATTAGGAGGCACACTACTGAAGGCCTAACTGCCAAAGCGCAATGGTCATTACTGTGTGCCTTGTTTTGTCATGAATACAGTTGCACTAGCAGTGAAAATATTTTACTGGCATCTATTCGAGTGGAGATATGGCTTTCTGGTTTTGTTAAAGGAGTAGTCAACCCAGAATTTGCAAAAACATGTGATGCAGAGCACTTTTCATTTGTATGTAAGGTCCTAGTGTGTCCTTCCTTCTGTCTGCTGTTAGGAGGTTTTACTAAATTAGCTTGCTAACTTTATGGTAGTTTTACAATCTCTGTGGATCTTCATGTCAAATAGGTGTACTGCCTTTATCGCTCCTACAATGCACCCTGTGTCATGTAAAAGTGATGAAGCATAGCCCATAGATTTAGCATATGCACAGCTGTGTAACTTTTCTTTTACAATGAGCCCAAATGGCTGCTGTTACAGTTTAGCAGATAGCTGAGAGCTAGGTGAGTGGGGTTTCTGTATGAAAACTTCTAGGACAGGATTCTCAAAGCTTTCAGAAGGTGCAAAACCTTCCCTAAGTCCCCAAAACTTCCTCAGCTATTGAAAAAAGGGGAGTTTGCTCCAAGTGCTATTCACAAAACCCTCTGCAGCTGTGGGAGAAACCACTATGGACTGTGGAAAAAAGTGCAGCTGCGAAAATCCCTCAGGACAAAAAGGTGTGAGAAAAGTAAGGCACAGCTCCTGAAAGGCTATTCACAACCAGTTTTTTTCTGCAGCTGAGGAAAGAATGTTACACACAGTGGAGTGAGATGTAACACTCCCTCAGCACACTGCAGTAGTGCCCCAGCAATTGGAATCAATTAAGGTGGAGGTGTACCACAGGTAATAGCATCTCAGAATGTATAGCAGTGGCTGATGTTACAGCACTGAAAGCACACATTGCCATGATATGGCAACAGGCACTAGACCCAGTGCAGCCCATGACAGAGCCCCACAAGCAGTAGAGCCTGACCAGCCAGCAGTGAGTGCTACCCCCGCAAGCCACAGGAACGCCCCAGGGAGGGACGGCCAGCAGGGACAGTCAGCCACTGTGGTGCCAAGGTATCGCTGGTACCTGTAGTGCTGCTGTTGTCCCAGTTGGGGACTGCTTGCTGGTCTCTGTGTGTGCTGTCAATTTCATATTATAGCAGCATTGTTAAAGTCTGCTGCTTCAGCTACATAGATTTACTATTGAGGTGCCTCCTCAGTCATTTCCACAGCTGCAGATCTGCAGCTGCAGATTCGCAGCACTTGCAGGATTCCCACAACTGCTGCAATTCTGCAGCTGTGGGTCTTTCTTTAAGAATGTCACACAACTGCGTTTCCACAGTGCTGCAAGCTTTTTCCCCGCAGCTACAGAATATTTGCTTTTCTTTGTGAATTCTGCCCAGTCTTTACTAATTATAACATTGATGATCTGAGGCAATTTATGTGCCTTTTATTGTTATGTGTAGTTTGACTAAATTGAATTTTAAAATGAAAATACTTACTACTGCTAGCTAGACCTGACACACACAGAAAACACAAATAGCGAATTACAGCTATATAGTAGCTGTTTTCTTACAGAAACCACACTCAGGTAGCTCTCAGGTATCTGCTAAACTTCAACTTGCCATTTGTGATCACTGGATAAGAATAGGGTTACCACCTTTTAAGAAGCCCAAAGTGGGACATTTCTTACTAAAACATGTTTTTTCACAGGACAGTAGGTAACCTCGACCACTGCAGCAGACTTGTTTTCTCTATATAATCAGAATTAAGGATAAGTATTGTAGTTTCTTGGTTGCCTCTATGGTTTAATATCATTTTAATGTATTTTAGTTATGGTACTATAGGTTTCTACAAGATTTAGAGTAAAATTAGAAAATATTTTTTCTACTAAAAAGTCAGGACATGTAGTGTTTTTCCTGTTTTTTTGCAGGACACAGCTGCCCAAACCAGGACTGTCCTTCGAAACGCAGGACAGGTGGTAACCCTAGATAAGAACAGTTACACAGCTCTGCTGTTGTGAACTGTGAATTTGCTAAATTGATGGGCTATGCTACATCACTGTCACATGACACAGGGTGCATTGTAAGTAAAAGAAAGGCAATAAACATATTTGAGATGGAGATCCCCAGTGGTCATAACTTGTAAAACTAAACTGCTGCTGCTGCTGCTGTGATGGAACTTCCACCATCACAGGTGTTACTTTTTCGCAAGCCACCACCTTGTTTTCTGTTTTTAAAAAACAGCAATTGAAAAGCACCCAACATGAAGGTATCTAGAGACACCAACACATATATCTTGTTCATCAGGACTCTGTTAGGTGGACTGTGAAGTTATTTGATGGAAGAACAACCTTGCAATGCCTTTTTTTTACATTTTAATTCTTTTTTGGTGCCTCACTTAGATCCTTTTTTGTGAGTCAATTCCTTTTTCGCGAGCCAATTCTTGTTTCATGAGCTCTCAAAAAAGGATTTTACAGGCTACTTTGATGCATAACTCACCTGTTTTTTGAGATTTTGTTTCCAAATTTTCATCATGGGCTTTTGAGGACCTCACCTCATGAACAATATGACTATCATTTGTCAATTCCTACCCGAAAGGTGATTTCACAGTCACTTGCTGAATTCACCTTTTGGGCAGGATTTGCATAATGACAGTCATATTGTTCATGAGGTGTGGTCCCCAAATTGCCATGTTGAACATTTGGGATCAAAATGATAAAAAATGGCTGAGCTATGACCATTTGTTGCAATTTCACTATGCACGCTCATAACTTTGTAAATTTAAAATATTTTGACCTTAAATTTGAAACACAGACTTGTTATTACCCCATCAAATGTATGTCACAGCTGTCATTTTTTAAATCCTGGCTGAAATGTGTTTTTGCACCTGCGGCACAGAAATTACATTGCAGTTGCGTAGAATTATGTTTCAGTGGGGATTTGAATATTTTCTGCAGTGGGTACATCAGATGGGGTAATAACATGGCTATGCTGACAATTTCATTACTCTTGGGCTATACATGGAAGTTCAGGGCTCCACCAACTAAGTAAAAATACACATATATGGAGGAATTGGCAAGCAGGACCCAGAGGGCCATGTGCTCCCACAAGCATATTATGATATGATTATGCTATCTTAAAAAGTAAGGAAATAAATTGCAAAAAAATTCATTAATACATCAGTTAGGTTTGCTGCAACAAAATTAGGGAAATGTGGCATTAGGGTTTTACCTTAACACCCCACCCCTACCCAGCACAGACCAAGAGGCGTTGGTGGGGTTGCAGTGGAGTAATCAACCCTAACTCTCACCCCATTCCATTATAAAATAAGCTGGGTGGGTACTGTATAGGAGAATGGGATGAGCGTTAGGGTTGACAACCCCAGTGCCACCCCTCAACACCTCTTGGTTTGTGCAGGGTAGAGGTGGGGTGGGAGGGTGAAACCCTAATGCCTCATTTCCCTACTTTTGTTGCAGCAACCCTAACGGATGCATTTACAAAGTTTTTTGCAATATATATATATATATATATATATATATGTAGATAATACTTCTGAGGTGCGGTCGCGCTCGATATACACACGCCTTGGTGTGCGCCAGCGCATTTGGTCCGCAGGTCGAGTGCATCAACCGCACAAGGCGTGGTATATCAGAGTGCGCACCGCACACCTCAGAGTGGTATATCTATCTTATAAAATGGCTACAGATTTTTTTTGGGGGAGTAGTCCTTCTGTGTAGTTAGTAATTAAATGATATGTTGGCAGAGGTGACACTTTTTGGTGAAAACTGTATTTGTAAATGATTTTAACTTTATGTAGTCATTTTGGTGGTGAAAGCATTTCTGTGGTAAAGTAGTGTTACCTTTAATCGTTTGAATAAGGGTGATCAGCGGTAAGTCATTTAGTGAAGTTATTGTCAGGAAGACGCAAAGTTTAAAACAGGGTGACGTTTTTACGGTGCCGTTTCCAGAACAAAGAAACGATAGGCGATGCGAGCAGTGAGGACAGATCGAGCAGTCGGTATTTAGAACGACGAAGCGTGAGCGCAGTGCTGCTGGGCAACACTTGCTCGCCCGCCTCACGCTTCTAATGACCGAGTTGCTCGATTTATCCTCGCCTGCTTCTCATCGATATGGAGCTAATATTAGGAAACCGCACAAAATAATAAAAGGCAGTCACTTTTCTGATTTTTAAACACACCACGCCTTACTTTGACCTAGTAACAGCTTCTCACTTTCTAAAATGAGCACCGTCGTCACGCTACATTTCCTATTGAAAGTGAAAGTACTGCAGGATCGGTATTGTGAGTGGAAAGGCATCTTTTAAATAAATGAAGAGAAGAATACAAAGGAATGTATGTTATAGTTTTTATATAGAGTTAGGTTTCGTTAGTCAGAGTGGTCACAGTGGTTACAATAAAAGTGGTTGTACAGTGTGACACTGTAAACATGGCAGGCAGGATTTGATTTTAAATTAAATTTTCAGTAAACATTAATGGTAGGATGAACAGATCTGTTTCTGTGTGGTGCTACTACTGGTATATTTATTTATGGGTGTGGGTGTCAGTTGCACATGTGTGTTAGTGTGGGTGTCTATTCACCAGGTGTGGAGTGGTCTTGCTGCTGGTGAAGAGGTTTTGAGGAGTGGAAAGTAGTTCAGGCTTGCGGTCGTAGTGGAAGGTGTGCGGTCGTTGGGAAATAATGCATGGTCATGTGATGTGTTTTGGCCAATTGTATCACTGGGATTTTTATGATTTTACCACATCATTTTATAAATATATATATATTATATATCACAGTGACCCCTGCAGTCAGACCAAGGAGCTTGCACCTGTCATTGGGGAAACTGTGTAAGTGCAAAGCTCGATAGAGGTATCATCCATGCCAGAAGAAGAGGAAGAAGGAAAACTGAAGGAGAAAAAAAATGGTACCCATCTAAAGGATGGCCATGTGCGGCCTGATCTGGGTATATCCCTGTTAACAGGGTATACCCCTGCATAGACGTACTACTGACAAGGGAGGAAAATCTTTATAGAAAGAAATGAGTGTTCAAATATAGCTCAGAAAACTAGTAAAACCTTGAGAAAGCCATATTCAAACAAACTGTCTGTTGCTTACTTCAAATCTTAAAACAGCTAAAGGAGACTTCATACAGGAGGTTAAGGGCATCTTACAAGACATGAGAAAAAGAACATGCTAAGATGAAATAAAAAGGTATGTATATGTCTACAAGGCTATGAGAAATTATTTGGTACTTAGGATTTGCCACTTCTTATCTTCAGAAAGATTTATTTTACTTTGAGTGTGTTGTGCACCAGTGCTAACCAGATTGTTGTGCAATGAAAGGCTAGTTTTGGAATTTGTGACCCAGAGCAAAATAATAATAATAATAATCTTTATTTATAGTGCGCCTTTCAAAAATCAAGGCGCAGAACATAGTTAAAATCAGATCAAAGTAAAACATCATAATAAAAATAATGAGATAAATAACATCAAACATCATAGTAAAAACAATAAGTTAAATTACATCAAACCAAGTCAGCACCGTCCCCAAATGCCTTAATCCACAGGAAGGATTTCAGTGCTTGTTTAAAAGCCCCTACAGTCATGCACTCTCTAATCCAACGAGGTAGAAAATTCCAGAGGGTCGGTGCCATGAACATAAAAGCCCGGGCACCAGAAGATTTTAAAACTACCCTCGGAATCTCCAGCAACCCCTCACTGGCCGAGCGGAGTGGTCTCTCCGGGAGGTAAGGAACCAGAAGCTCTTTCAGGTAGTCAGGGCCCAAACTGTGTAGGGCTTTGTAAGTCAGTAAACCAACTTTAAAGATGATCCACCACTGAACCAGCAGCCAGTGCAGTTCCCGCAGCACCGGTGTAATATGGGAGGAATGAGGTGTCCCTGTTAACAACCGGGCTGTGGAGTTCTGCACCAGCTGCAAGTGGTGGATGTCAACCCTTGGAAGCCCAAAGTAAAGGGAATTGCAATAGTCCAAACACGAGGTCACAAAGTCATGGATCAATGTAGGTAGGTCCCCAGACGGAACAAGGTACTTGATCCTAGCGATGTTCCTCTGATGGTAAAAGGATAACTTAATGACAGGCGACACCTGAGCACATAGTGTCAGCCGATCATCAAAAATCACCCCTAGGTCATGCACCTGTTCAGAGATAGGGAGCTCAACATCCCCCAGGAATAAACCTGTGGGATGGTTTGCTCCCCATCCCCCTATCCGGCAACCAGGATCCACAACTATCACCTCCGTCTTCCCAGAATTCAACTTCAGCCAGCTGGACCTCATCCAATCTTGGATTTCACCAAGGCAGTTATTAAACACTGAGAGTGCTCCATTCTGGTCTGGTGCAAAAGACAGGTAGAGCTGGGTATCATCGGCATAACAATGAAACTCCAGCCCATACCGTCTTACAATGTCTCCGAGGGGAAGCATGTACACTGCAAACAACATGGGAGACAGCACTGAGCCTTGGGGCACCCCACATGACAGAGAGGTAGGATCGGAGGAAAACACCCCTGACACCACCCTCTGAGTTCTACCAGTGAGGAAGGAAGTAAACCATCTGTGGACCAAACCTGAAAGCCCACAGATGATTCTCAGGTGCTCAAGCAGCACCCCATGGTCTACGGTGTCAAATGCTGATGACAGATCCAACAGGACCAAAATGGACTGTTTTTTCTCATCTCTTACCATCAACAGATCATTGAGCACCTGAACCAGCGCAGTCTCAGTGCTGTGCCTCTTTCTAAAACCCGATTGAAGAGGATTGTAGATGATATGGATGGTCAAATGGTTGTCCAACTGAGTAGCCACTACATTCTCAATTACCTTCCCCACAAAGGGAAGGTTTGAGATAGGCCTATAATTTGCAAAGGAGTCAGGGTCCAAAGAAGCCTTTTTCAACACTGGTGTCACCACTGCCTCCTTCAAGGAGCAGGGGTACTCACCAGAGTCTAAGGAGCACCAGACTATCCTCGCCTGAACTGGGATGATAATCTCCCCACAGCCCATAATCAGGGCTGTGGGACCCGGGTCTAAACTACAGCATGTACTGCGCATACCCTGGACAATCCTCATAACATCCTCGATTTCCGGCCTTCCGAAGGAACTCCAGGAAAAAAGAGGGAATGTGACCAGGGGCTGGTCTATGGCAATTCCCATAGAGAGTGCTGCACGGGTTTCTGCCCTGATGTCATCCACCTTATCTGCAAAGAACCGAGCAAGCTCCTCACATTGTAACTGCAAAAAAGCTCTATGAACCTGTAGACAGGCTGGGTTGCACAGTCTGTCCACGGTTCGAAAGAGCTGGGCCAGTCGGTTCTGAGCAGCAGCAATTTCTACGGACAGGAATATTACCTTCTTACGAGCAATTGCATCTAAGATGGTCGGCATCTAAACCAGATTTCTGCCAGCACCTCTCTAACCTGCATCCTAATCGCCGCATCTCCCTCAAGTCTACATCGAACCATGGGGCCTGAGGGTGAAGAGAGAGAGGACGCATACAGATTGGAGCAATGGAGTCCAGAGCAGAGGTAATGGTCTTGTTATAGGCCAAAACCAAGACTTCTGGATCCAGGCATATCACAGGAAATTCTGATAGGTCAAGTACCGCAGTTAGACCATTGGGAGTCACATCCTGTAAAGGGCGATACTTGACCATCTCCACAGGGGTAGGCCTACGCAGGGGGGTGCCAAAATTGAATCTCACAGTGTGATGGTCGGACCATCCGACAGGTTCCACCCCCATGTCAGAGGCTTCCATCCCCAGGAGAAAGGTCTAATTTAGTAACATAGTAACCTTGTAAAGATTTCAGGCAAAAATAGGCAATTGCCCTTGTAAATTGCATCTTTTCTCAAGTGTTATAACCCAGTGAAGGTATAATAGCCATAAATCTATCTAGTCCACCTTTAAAGAGAGTTATGGTGTTATAGTTCACTATCTCTGATGTTAGGGTATTCCATCCTGCAGTCACCTTTTGTGTGAACCAGTTTTCCCTTCATTCTGTTTTAAGAACTTTCATATGTACTGATAGTTATGCATTTTCATTCCTGGCTTGATATCTCTTGAGTACAGATGAATTGATTTAATAAGTTCTGACTTAACTGGCCCTATAGGTCAATATCATCTCCCCTGCCTGTCTTCTCCTTGCAAGTGTGTACACGTCCAATGACTGCAATCTTTCCTTGTATGTCCTATCGTCTTGTCCCCGATCATACAAGTAAATCATTTCTGAACCTCCTTAATTTTTATTATGTCATTCTTTGTAAAGTATGTGGGTTCTAGACTTGCACTACATTCTAGAAATATGGCTTAACCAGTGATCTGTACAATAAAAACAAGACATCCCTTCCCTACTCACAATATTTCTTTTAATGCAACTAAACTCTTGATTTGCTTTATTAACTGCTGTTTGGCTCTGATCTCCCCATCTGAAACCAATTATTACCATGACTCTTAGGTTTCTTTCCTTAGCTGATTCCCTTTTTTTATAACCATTTGATGTACACTGGAATCTTGTGCTGTTCTTTCCAAAATGCATAACTGTGCACATTTCTGCATTAAAGTTCATCTCAGAATTTTACCCCAGTTGCCCAAGTTATCCAAACTGTTCTGAATTTTAATGCAATCAGAAATAGACTCAGTTTCTAGACCAACCTTCATATCATCCACAAATTTGGCTATCCACCCCATGTGATCTTTATGCATGTCTTTAATAAAGGACTTAAATAATGAAGGAATGTAGGACCCAATACTGATCATTGGGGTATCCAACTTGTCACTCCCCCCCCAGTTTGAATATTCTCCCTTCACTCTACCCCTCTGTCTCCTTCTAAATAATCAGTCTGTTATCCAGTTTGTAAAAGTCACTGGTACTCCTTCCCTCCTCTATTAGTTTATTTATCAATAAACTATGGGGCATGGTATCAAAGGCCTTGCTTAGATCCAAGTAAATTACATATGTGGATTTCCTGTAATAAGAGCTTTGTTTATGGATTCAAAAAAGTTAATTAAATTTACCTGGTATGACCTATTATTCATAAGCCCATGGTGTATGTTGTCCACCTGATGTTGTGCTTCAACCCAATCTGTGTTCTGTTTTCTCATTATAACTGTAATGATTTTCCACTCTTGTCATTGATTTGTCACTACGTGTACCTCACACACAAAGGTGACTGGATGGCCGAGTGGCTACTTATAGTTTTCACTGGCACCACTGTCCACTGCTCACCAGTGTAAGGCCATACTCTAGGCACATAACCACTTCTTTTAATCGCTTCCCAGGAACCTCTCATGCACTCTGCATTAGACACAGTGTACTTTTATTTACAAGAAGTTTTGAACTCATAGAGTCATGACATTGAAGGCAAAATAAGGTATTGGAAAAGTATTTAATCCAGCACCATGGAGAACTGCCTTACACCCTATGCCCCAGCACTTCAACTCAAACAGGGCCCCTGATGAAGACCCTGTTTGGATTGAAGCACTGGGGCATAGGGTATAAGCCGGTTCTCCATGGTTTCCAGATAACATTTTTTAGTACCTTATTTTTCCTTCAGTGTCGTGACTCCATGACTTTGGAACCTCTTGTAAATTGTTCATTGTACAGACTAGCCATCTTGTTCCAAACTGCCTCCTGCCTTACTCTGGAGTGTGCAGCTGCTCCTTTGTCTGTGTTATGCAGTTTACTTTTATACCTGGTAGTCAGACTGTTTGCCACTGAACACCAGATTGCTCAAACAAAATGTACATTACCTGCAGCATAAACACTGCACATTCACAGAGAATATTATATTTATAAATGATTAATATTTACACTGCAAAACTTCAGAATACACAGTAAAACACAAAAGGGATTAAACGCATTAGGGAATGCAAAATAAACAGATTAATCAGAAAGAAAAAAGCCTCTCTAGTTTCTAGATTAACATCTTTTTTGTTTGTTTATTCTTTGATAACTGGTTAAGACCCACAAGGTACATGTGACTATTTTCAGGGATGCCCTGGGATCACTGGGGAGGTTCAGTGACTTATTTAGAGTCACACAGTATGCAAGTGCAGGTTGTGGAAATCAAACCCACAACCTGCAGGTCTGCTGGATGTACCAAGCTTATTCACAACTTGTTACTCTAACCTGTAGGCTATACTGCCAAATCTAAATTATACAATGGGCAAGAAAATACTGTTTCCTGATTGGCTGGCTGGCATGATTTACAATGTGTAAATCCCGCTATCACCCCATGGGAAGAAGTGCCAGCCAATCATGGCACCAGACTTCAAAGCTGCTGGCTGCCATATTGTTTTCTCATGGTAAATGGAATGTGCGAAACTCAAATTAGAAAAATAAAAACTTCTGTCACCTACCTTTCTACATTGTATTATCACAATATACCATGAGTGACTGTGGGTGATGAAAGGATTTACCCATGCCTGGTGTGGTTTCTTCACTTGGCCAGCGGCCTTGTGAGCAAACCACCACACAAGGCGTGGGCAAATCCTGCCATCACCCATAGCCACTCATGGTGTATTGCTCAAAAATGTCCCCCAACTCGGATTTCTTCCTCTCCTAGGAAACAAAACACCACTAAGACCTGAGATACAGCAGACACAGAACTTTTGCTTCTCTTACATTGCACCTCTGATATGTTCTGCTCCCAAACAGAATCTTCTTTCTGAGATGTGTGTTTATGAGTTAAACCTCTGAATGGGTTCATACACCTAGTGTATCATCCTGTCAATCACAAGAATCAGCCTTGCTTTGTCTCTTAACCCAAAAGCAGACCGCTACCAGTTTTCAGTCTGGTACATATAACCCCAGACAAAGGTTGTGTATTGGAGGCTACCCACAACAAACCCAGATAACTGTGTAATTTATAAAAGACCCAACACTTTAGAGGTTATTTTGAAATCTACTAAAGGCTAAGGCCCTCCTTTTACTAAAAAGAACATTTATGAAAATACAGTTGTAGCCAAAGACATGGCAAAATGTTTCCTGCAATTTCCGTGACGTTACTAGAGAAATTCCCTGCCTGCCTGCAGTAAAACGTTGGACCACCTGAGAGAATCTTTTCAGATATATTGCAAAATATCTGGAAATATCTAAATGTATCCATAACTGCAACTGTAGTGTAACCCATTCTGACCACCTAAGAAGAATGTGTAAAACGAAATGTCCCAGCTATGTCTAGGTATGCCCCATGAACAGTATGACACACTTATGTTACATACTGTATTGATAGCTGTGTTACAGTTCGATTCAGTTCAATTTTATTGATTGGTAATTGACTTTTCAACATAAAAAAGTCATAAACGTATTAAATTACAACAAGATATAAGCAATACTTAGTTAAAAAGATATATACAGGCTTATTGCATGTACAAGCTAAAGCTGTAAATTCATTAGGGAAATGATAAATTGCACATACAGCATCTTACATCTTGTATTATAGACTCATCATACTAACATTCCTATTTATCTGTTTTAATCCTTTTAAATCTAAGGTGTATTCTTGAAATACACACTAAATAGTGAGCTACTGTGCTAATACTAATTTCATCATTGGTGGTAAAAAATCACCTCAAAAAAAGGTCTTGTTCAAAGGTCTGAATAGTGTTACAAAGTTGTGTTAACCATTTCTCCCTCGGTGTCTTCTACCAAGGGCACTCAAACATAACATGCTTTAAATTTTCTGGAGATGTCAAAGTACAAGAACTCAGTCTGGCTTGAGTAGAGGAGTCTTTTCTGTATATTGCATCTAGTATGTTCCTGGGAAATAACTAACTTATTCTTTGTGTATTGAATTCTCTGATTGTAATCAACTAGTCCTAGTACTCAGTTTAACCCTCCAATCCAGTACTCTGTCCTGTAAAATATGGAGTGGTGGGTCCCACATGGCAGGATCGCATGGAAACCATGAGTCACAACACAGCACAGTGACAGGCAAGTACGGAAATTGGGCTTGCAACAGCCATTTGCAGGAGCAACCAGTGTGTGTCAGTCCTACTCCTCCTCCTCCGCCAATTACAAAGCTTCTGTGTTCACAGCTTTCACTAAGTAGCTGAGCTGCTGCAACGGTGGATTAAATTGAAAATTTAATCCACACCCAGTAGCTGTGCCACAGCCAGTCAGTGTCAGCCTTGTACAGCTGTCACAGTGTAGGGACTGGCAGCTCTGTGGTATCCAGAGTTGACATACCAGATTGTTAGATATCACAAATGCCAAAAAAAACAACTATGATTGTGACACTTGTATCTGCATAAGAAGCAACAGCATGTATCTTTTGTGAGGGACTGTTTTGCAAGGTGAAAGGATACAGTCCCTTTCTTCCATTAAAACAGGGGCAGTAGCTGCTTTTGGGGGATTGTATCCTGTTCTCAACCTAGCCCATGTTATAAGCACAATAACCCACTCCAGGGTGTGGGGTTACAGGCATTTAATCCCTGCCTGGGGCACTGTGAGGACACTCAGCCTGCTGCCTTATGCCTCACAACGCACCCCAGGCATGGATTAAATGCATATAATCCCACACCCTGTCATGGACTATTGCCTACATATCACATGGTTCTCTAAGGCCCTATGCATTAGCACAGAACAACACCCTGTGACAACACTTCCTTATTAAAACTCACCCAAACACCACAGTGGGGATGCTAGTAAGTGTATACACAGCACTGACATTTATGATTTCTGGTTTCTGTTAGCACCCTTTGCAAACTGTGTGAGAGGCCTTTCGGCGCCATGCATTTCTGCTTAAAGTTGAACCAGCATAACATTCTGTGGTGATTTGCATATGCAGCCCATGATGCTTTGCATTGTGTGGGCATGTGTGATTTTGTATTTTCTTGAAACTTGGCTTCCCAGCCAAATGCCCTTTGGGGTAACCCTTGCCTCAGTGTTTGTGCACAGAGGTTCTTTGTCTTTTTTTATGATTTCTGCTGCATTAGGGACAATTCATGTTATTTTATTATGATCCTTAGTCTGTACCGAGATAGCATGGACCAAGCACAATAATTGTTTTATTTCTACTATTTAACAAAATAAAAGTCCATCAGACATATCAAAATAGCTTCAAAAAAAGATACAGTACAAGAGCACAACCCAGCAGCAAGTTCACTGTAGCAGGTGTGAATTCACACAGTGTTTGCTAACTGATGTTATCAGTCTTTACTTTCCTAGAGAGTGAAGTAGATTGTTCTAAGGAGTACTGGAAGCCAAGACATTAGAGATCAAATTTTATAGGTATTGACTCACAAAACTAACTAATTGTTTAACTAATGACTTCTGTTATTTTATTATGTGCAACCTTTCCATTTAATGTGATTGTGTGCTTTGCAGGAATGGCAAGATACATCAAGTGCTGGTCTTCAGCAAAAGATTTTACAGGCTTTAAAAATATTTAACCTTGCCTTGTGTTTCCTTGGTGTCACCAGGGACACAGTCATTTATTTTAAAGTACCTTTCAGGGTGGTTGCTTCTAGTGTTAGAACTATACTTTATGAGCTTTGGGAGCTATGGGGACCGTAAGGGTCCTATCTTTAAACTGACCCCCTATCCCATTATAAGTAAATAGCTGTGAGGTGTGAGCTACTGGGGCTTACTTCAGAGCCACGGGGGGGGGGGCAAGGCCTGGCAAGCCCCCCTTTAATTCTAAAACTGGTTGTGTCTTGTATGTAGCAGTTTTCTATATATTACTAGCCCCCTTATTTTAATATAGCTGATGGTTTTGCAGAACCATTTAGCATTCTTGTGGGACACATCACTTTAATTCTTGATAAAATCTTTCTGTAATGTGTGTGCATTAATTGCCTATAAGTGGTGGAATTGATGTTTTCTCTCCATGAATTTGTCTCCATTTGTGCTCATAATGAGCTGTCATTAAATTGAATAAAAGGCCAAAGGTGACCCTTCTTTGTTGTTTAATTTCCCAGAGCTTATAGAATATTTATGAGAGTCATTAACCCTGGTATCATGTTACCACCGTTATTAATGGGTATATCAATATGTAAAAGGTTAACCCACATGCATTGCAGTGATTTCACTTGGGCTCCAGATGTCAAGCAAATATGACTGCAACAGATTGTGCCTAATTGATTTATCTCAATGTGCATAGTTTAGTAAATAAGCCTGCCCTATGGATCAGTTATACATTCATCTTAGCAGAACCTCCAGTGCCTTCTGCATCATTGAGAAGAATTATTTATTAACTTTGCAGGGTTTGATTTATCTGTCCTTGTGCAAGTTAAGCTTTTTATAATATTTGTTCTTTTACTTTTTTAAAAAAAGAAATATATAAATATCAGTAGGTTATATGTTCTCTTATACAAAAATTCAGTATTCAGCTGCAATACTGAAATCAACAAAATATTTTTTCTAATGTAGTTGCTTGATAAAAATTTTGTTTTGTTTGACTGAAGAAATGTAGTTTCACGTTTTGGCTTTATTAGAAAGTTCAGAAGATTAATCTTAATAGTAATGACACATGACATGCTTTAACTCAGTAGATCTAAACACTACTGTAGGTGGTATGCTTTTTATAAGAGTTCTGTACAGTCATTTGGGATATTATGTCACAGGTCTGGTTCTAATTGAATGCATGCATTCCAATTTTCCTTCAGCAGTATTTGGATAAGAAAAGATGATGCAGTACCATTTTTGTTCATCAATAGACCTGCAAAGGAATTGAGGTACGTATCTTGTAACTTTTTAACACCCAATGGATTTTTTTTAATTTGAAAATTCGTTTATCTAGGTCAGCCAAATGGAGATGTTACACTTTAAGGTTGCTTAGTGAAGTTAATAACAGACTTATTGTTAGTGGTCTGCTTGACATGACCAAAACTGCATAAGGCGAACAACACTGTTTTAACCATTCCAAGGGAAAAACACAGCGGGGTACTGACCACAGAGCAGCTGTAATGCAATGCTGTAGATTGGGTAGGGATCTCTATCATCATGTAACACAAGGAAGTACTGGTATTAAATTTCGTTTTTCACTTTCAGTTCCTCGCTGACTGGCCGGCTCTAGCCATGGAACAGTTTGGGAACTCTGTGCACTTAAAAAGTAGGTGGTGTAGTCTGTTGCATGATCCTGGCCCCTGCAAGCAGTTAAGTTGACATGGCAAACTGCAAATAGAAATGCTGAAAATAAAAATGTGTTTCACTATAAGCAGGATTAATTTGAATGACGTCTCTCATGACAGCTGTAGCAGGTGGAGCGAGGAGGATCCTGCTCAGTGTGCAGTCCCTCAGCGAGTTCTGTTAGCTGAGTGCTGGGTACCAACTCTACACCAGCAAAATATGAGTGAAACAGCCAAACAGTTAAA
Source organism: Neoceratodus forsteri (assembly GCA_016271365.2). Classification (NCBI taxonomy): domain Eukaryota; kingdom Metazoa; phylum Chordata; order Ceratodontiformes; family Ceratodontidae; genus Neoceratodus; species Neoceratodus forsteri. The sequence continues at coordinate 1,610,050,284 of CM057450.1, read as the reverse complement.
GTGAGGTGAGCAGGAAGTAACTCAGAATGGGCCAGTTTCTGCAAAAGGTGCGGCACTTTACAGCAAATGCTGAGTTCATGGACTGCAGAGCTTTAAGAACTGGCTTGTCAGCACTGAATGATTAGTTGTGCAATCATCACGGTGGTGTTATTTTAGGTGCTGTGGAAAAATACAGTAAGTGAAGCTCCATTCCCTTCGGGTCCCAACCATTAAATAAATACCATCCCTGCATCTAGCTTGCCAGTCCCTCCCAGTCCTGAGACACCTTGGCTGATTAAGTAACTACTCTTCCTGCTCCCAGCTTATCAGTCTCTTCCAGTCCTGGCCCATCTTGGCTAAGTAAGTACTCTGCCTGATCCCAGCTCACCAGTCCCTCCCCACCCTGCCACTCCCAATATTTATTAAATAAATACCCTCCTTGCTCCCAACTTACTAGTCCTTTCCAGCCTAGCACACCATAACTTTAACCACCCTCCAAGATCACCAGTCCTCCCCAGTCCCATCTGACTGTCCTGAAACAGTATAGCTTTAACTATCCTTCAAGCTCACCAGTCCCTTCCAGTCCCAACTCGCTGTAGGCAATTAAATAACTACCTTCCCTGCTTGCCAGTCCCTCCTTGTCTTGACACACCATGGCTATAGTTAAATAACTGCCCCCCCCATTCCCAGTTTGCCAGTACCTCCCTGTCCTGACATATTCTTTTTTTAATCAAGTAAATATCCTCCCTGATCCAAGCTCGCCAGCCCCTTCCAGTCCAGATACACTTTGGATTTATTAATTAAATACCCTCTCAGCTCACCAGTCTCTCCCAGTCCCCGGTCACCGTGGCTCTGACTACCCTCACCACCCCCAACTCACCAGTCCCTCTCAGTTCTGACCCACTTTGGCTAATTAAATAACTACCCTCCATGCTCTCAGCTTTCCAGTCCCTGCCAGTCCTGATATACCATGGCTTTAATTAAATTACTTCCCTCTCTGCTTCCAGCTTGCCAGTCCCTCTCAATCCTGACACACCATGGCTTTAATTAAATCAGTATCCTCCCCACGGCAGTTCACCAGTCCCTCCCAGTCTGACACAGCATAGCTTTAATTAAATAAATACTTTTCCAGTTCATCAGTTATTTCAGGTTCTGACCCACCATTATTTAGATACACTCCCTGCTTCCAGCTCACCTGTCCTTCTGGGTCCAGACCCACCATGTTTTTAATTAAATAACTATTACTTCTGCTCCCAACTCACCAGGCCCTCCTGATTCTAACTCAGTATGGCTATAATAGCTACCCACTCTCTTCCTGGTTGTCAGTCCATCTTGCTTCCAACCCACCATAGCTTTATTAAATCAATCCTTCCCCACTCCCAGCTCACTAGTCCCTCCTGGTTCCAACACACTTTGGCTTTAATTAAACAAACTCTATCCAGAGCCTATAGAGCTGTAGTGCTCTTGTTCAGGCTTTGGGGAAGGAGCGCCGTTGAATGACATCAATTAGATGGTGGCGGCATCGGAACTGCATATGCATGGCATTCACACATGTACAGTTTGCTGAATGGCAAAATGCCATTCCAAAGATGACAGCTCTGGTGGAACTGCACATGCGCAGTTCCTTTGCAATGTGGAAGTGGTGGACGGCACAACAAATAGCGGTCCTACCAAATACATTGCAATCAGCATTGTGGACTGTTTCCATTGCTTTGGAGTGTTGGAAGGCTACACTTCTGACAGTCCAAAATAGAAGGTTCCACGATGAGTCATTTTTTAGCCACTGATCACCAAACAGCTGTGGGCTCTGCCCACGCAGCCTTAATAACTACTCTTACAGCTTATCGGGCCCTCCTGGTACCAACTTACCTGTACAGAGATTATAATTAAATAACTACCCTCCTGGTCCCAACCTACTCAATGTGGCTTTATTAAAAAAATTCCCTACCCACTTCCAACTCATGATTCCCACCCAGTTCCAACACACTGTGGCTTTAATTACTGTAACTAACTACTATCCCAGCTCATCAGCCCCTCATGGTGCCAACATAGAGTGGCTATAAGTAAATAACCACCCTCCTGGTCCCAACCCACCCACTGTAGCTTTATTAAATACTGCATATACCCTACCCACTCCCAGCTCACCATTCCCTCCCAGTTCCAACATACTGTGGCTTTAATTAAATAACTACTCTCCCAGCTTATTAGCCCCTCGGGGTACCAACATACGGTGGCTATAATTAAATAACTACCCTCCTGGTCTCAACCAATCTACCATGGCTTTATTAAATAGATTCCCTACCCACTTCCAGGTCACCAGTCCCTCCCAGGTCCAACACACTGTGACTTTAAACAAATAACGACTCTTCTAGCTCATCAGTCTCTCCTGGTACTGCACCAATACATGGTGGCTATAATTAAATAACTACCCTCCTGATCCCAACCCATCCACCATGGCTTTATTAAACAGATTCCCTACCCACTTTCAGTTCACCAGTCCTTCCCAATACAAACATACCATGGTTTTAAATCACTGTCTCCCAACTCACCAGCCCCTCCTGTTCCTGGCACACTGTCAAAATACGATGTTAAAATAACATTGATCTAAAAGTTTTATTTAATTAGAGCACCTTCTTTAAAAGAACAGTGTTAGTTTGTGTTGTTTTAGTATTATTGGGGTCCATGTCTCACCTCTGTTTCATCTGCAACTGCTGCTGCTTGCTGGAGAGTACAAGAGCTGGACTGTGTATATCCCCTTCTTGCACTCAGTCCTTGGGGGAATGCTGCTCACATGAATGTGTTGGTGGGAGCTGACTGGAACTGGCACCATATCCTAAAACATGCTACAAAGTGCAGACAATGGAGTGCAGAGAATGCTGCTGGAGTGTGTGTGTGTGTGTGTGTGTGTGTGTGTGTGTGTGTGTGTAGGGGCGGCTGACTGGGTTCAGAACTCTACCCCTAAATGACTAAATAAGCTGAAAAGCTGAAATCAGGAAGATGGGGTGGAGAATCTGATAACACATGGCTGTGATCATGTGTGTGCATGTGTGTGCTGATGTGTGTGTATGTGTTAGTGTGTGTGTGTGCACACGCATGCCTGTGTTAAGAGCTAACAGCTAATTTGCCATTACTGTAGATTGATGTGTAAGATTTTATTTGTTTTGCTCTATTATTTAATGTATATGTTGTGCTATTAAATGTCAATAATATAACAAATAAATTGCAATCCAACCCAAACATTTAATTCTATATACTGTACCTTGTAAGGTTTCTATATTAGTAGCCATTTGAGCTCTGATCAGATCTTGCTATTTATAGTGAGGTCCTGCTTCTTCTACCTCATTTTACATCTGAGATGACTGATGCATGGAGTGTGTCAGTGACTTCCTGTAAGTTATGGAGTGAGCCAGGTTACCACCCTTCAAAATGTAGGGGGAAAAGAGACAACATGTGTGGCAAATCAACTTATTTTGGAGATGCATGCTTAGGGCACTGTAGGAACAACTTCATTTAAGCTGATAAAGTTAACTGCTAGTTGAATGTATATTGCCTCCTGAAGCCTACATTTCAATGGATGACCAAATACCCTGAGAAAAAGAGAATTTCTGCTTTAATCCTTGCAAGGCCGCGGACTGATATATCAGTCCAAAACTCCTATATGTTCTAATTCTGTTGGTAGCCTAAGGGTTAAAATGTCAAAGTACAGTGTGGGGTTCTGAGAGGTAATGTAAGAGATGTGTCTCCAAATGTAAAGTTGTTAAAAGTCGTGCTGAGGAAAAAAAAGTTAAACTCTTTGAGTGCTGACCACGAATTGCAAAGGCCATGACTGACCCAGGAGCAAGCACTGGCAGGCACCCCACTGCTATTTCAGCCTGTCCTCTCCTATTAGAGATTTCTGCTGATGAAGGGCTGTTACACATTATGATGGTGACTTACGGAAGCCTAGGGGATCTCTTGTAAAGAGCCTGTAACTTGCTACCTTTCTGTAGATTTGATTAATCCCAGGTTGAACATTAATATTTATGATAGGTAAGCATTTATGTGGTCTGACTTAAAGAGTGTAAAAGCAGATAAAATTTAATGAATATACATCAAAGGTTACTCGTTCTACCGACTAAGTAGAAGTTGATCTTGGTGGTGGGCAAAGCATAATTCGTGTCACCTCCAAAAGAGTCTATATACAGTAAAATGATACCTCTTTTTTTCTTCATTAAGAATACGATTGTAAATATAGTGCTCAAAACTGGGCTGATGTCACTGGAAACTAAACTGTCACACAGTGTTTATCTGTGTGCAGGGTCCTGGGAGGTGCATGGGAGATTTTACTGCACTGCTTTGCCAGTGCACCACGGTATTAACCTGATAAGACCTCTGAACTCCGGGGCTCTAACCATTTAGTCTCAGGCTCCACTGAACAAAGACTGACAACTCTGCTGAATTATTTATGGTGTGACCTGAGCCTGCAGTCCTCTGAGAACCCAGCCGAGACACCAGATTATTGCACTTGCTGCCTGAACAGGAATTCATCTGAATAACCAGGGGCATCATTCCATGACAAAACAAACTGAAAAAAAAAAACTGGTGTATGATGCTTTCTCATGGTGTTGTCCTATAAATTCAATCTGCCATATCACTATTCAAGGCAGTGTTGCACAAGGAAACATTTCAGTGAAAACTTCCATTTGAACTGATGTCTATAATTTATGATTTCAGATATGATCTGCTCTTGTGGGCCTCTGTTTAAATGTTCAGTTTGAGATAGATAGTTTTTACTGGCAGTAAGTAGGTAACCTAACCCAAACATGGTGGGAAATAGGAGGAGTGGAAATTCAGCTGCCTCATGGATGTGGTCAGACTAAATGGACTGGCCTCAACCTTGCTGAGTAGGCGGTATAAACAGCAACAGAGTGGACCAAAAAACAGGCAAGAGTACAAGAAAAATAAGAAAAATTCAAAGCAGAATATTCACCACAGGGAGCACTTAGGAGGAAATAATAGTTGGCCCAAGCTGAAGCCAAAAAACGTTTTTTTTTCTTTAGAAGGTGGATGTTGTAACATTCTGTATGAAGGTGGAAATACAAATAAATTCAGTTCTTGTGACAGTCAGTGAATAATTGGAATCTTTGAAACTGATGCAAGTACAGTAGCTCTCTACAGATCACTGGTGAGACCCCATCTGGAACACTGTGCTCAGTTCTGGAGTCCTCACTTGAGGAAAGACAGAGACAGGTGTAGACAGTGCAGCAGTGAGTGGCCCAAATGATTTGTGGATATCAGGGCAGATCCTGTCAGGACCAATTCAAGGCACGGAACATGTACTTACTGGAGGCCAGGAGGGACAGGGTCAACATGATGAAGACTTTCAAGTTCCTGAAAGGAATAAAACAAGGTAAACTGCAATGAACCAGTCAGCAGGAATAGCCGGGAGAGAACAAGGGGACATGAGTGGAAGCAGGCAAGGGAAGGGGGCGGTTCAGGGAGGTGAGGAAGTTTTACTTTACTTAGAGAGTGGTTGAGACATGGAGTGCCACCAGCAGAGGTGATGTGTGCAAAAAGTAGTAATGGGATCAAGCATGAATTTGATGGGGGGGGGGGTGTGCTGTGGAACCTGAAATGTGTGGACACAGGAAACACACCTCCACATTGTATGAATTTATAAACTTATAAATTCCATTTTTAACCTACAGCTGCAATGGCTAAACAGTACCTCCATACAGCAGAAACCAGCGGCTTCCAGACAGGCAACCCAAAGAATGGTAGTGCAACAGAGAAAGCAAAGACAGCAGTAGCAGGACCTAAGCACCCAGTGATGGTGCAGGGGAAACCCTGCAATCACTGGGGCATGAGATGAAACTGCTCTTTTCCTCAGTGAATAATATAAACACTAAACTAGATAGCTTGTCTGGTAGGCTAACTTCAGCAAAGGCTGCTGTGGACCAGCTGAGTGTGGATGTAGAGAATTTGAAAAAGCACTTGGACAAATGCAGAATGGGGACTTTGGGTCATGCTAAGGAGAACCAACATATCAATAATCAGTTAGAACATTTGGAAAATCAAATATGGAGTGTCAATATTCAAATTCTCGGTCTCCCAGAAGGTTCAAAAGGGGATTGCCCCCATTGTTTATTAAGGACTGACTTGTGGAATGGAACAGTCTGAGAGGCAAGGAGATCTCTCAGATAGGAAGATTATAAAGGCCTATAGAGTGAGACCATGAGGCATGATGTTGGAGGAAGCCCCATGAGTCCTGATGGTGGTGGAAGACAGTATGGGCAACAGAAACAAAATTCTCAATATGGCAAAACACCATGGTCCCCTCAGTGCTGACAGCAACACAGTCCATCTGTTCCTTGATATTTCATATGCACCCATCAACACTGGAAATAATTTGATGGGGTAAGGGTGAAGATCTGGGAACTCAACATTGTACATGCAATGCTTTTTCCTGCAAAAATTCATCTCATCCATCAAGACTTGGTATCTATCTTTACTGAGTGAATCGATGTTGGGAAGTTAGCAGCAATTATTGATGCTCACAGCAAGCAATATCTGTATCAACAGGACTCAGAAGATCTGACTGATGAGACCTGAGTGGTATCTTTCAAAACCAGAGACTCTCTTCACCTTGCAGCCTGGCTGGCAGCAGGTTACCTGTTTACCTTTTGTTAAAAATGTGGCTATCTGTTTTTGTAAGTATTGTTTATAAATCTTTGAGGGGTATTAGACAGCATATATGAATTTAATGTCTTTCTGCAGGATAACCTGGAATTTATGGGCATTTTGGACTATGCTATATACCCCTTAACACTGTTTCTGTTATAGTGGGTTCATGCTGTTAACATTATCTGTTGAATTATGGTTATTTGTAGCAGATTGTAACTGTGCCCCTCTGGCTACTTTAGTACAGTTACCAGCTATTGATGATGTTGAACTGTGTTAATCCTGTGTGCGTTATATGTTACATGGTTAAGTCTTTTGTATGTTAGTATATTGTATGCATTTATGTTAGGCGTAACTGAAAAAGGGCTGGTCCCAGTTACCTCCTGGTTAGAAATAAAAAACAAACAAACAAACAAACATGGTGGAGGCTATGCTATATTCTCCCCCACAATGGTCTATACTGTATGAACGAATGTGGTACCCATGGCCCTGATAGCGCAAGGCATTTTGTTGGAGAATTTAAGGACTACTGTTTGGTTTTTATTAACCACATGCTCATCAGTAACAGTTCCATAGACATTCTTTGTCTCTTGGGAATTATTAAATATAATTTTAGTTTAGCCTTTCCATTTACAGCAATACTCCTTTTACTGTATAAACATGGAACTGTACTGTTCCATTTCTGCACTGTAAGTGTACATTATGCTGTTTCCAGTACACAATATCTCTTCTATAAGTTTACATATGGAAATTAATAAAACATAACCTAAAAAAAGCATGGCTGGGACAGAGTAGAGAGTTTAATAGCTAGAAAGAGTTCTCTGTACATATGCACAGACTCCCTTGAAACAGAGGCTAATTATGGGCACATCACACTTGGAATTGTTGCAACAGTTTATATATTCATTGTTTTATTGTCCATAACACATAAAACATATGATTATGCAGATTTTGAGATGTGTAAACTTGGCAGAATTACAAAGCAATGTGTCACAAAGTCACTGTTACAGTCTCCTTGCCCCTTTTGTTTCTCTTGGATACAGAGACCCCTTGGGATCCTCTTATCTTGCCATCTAGAAGTCTGCATAAGCATATCTTTTATGTATTATGGAAAATAATGCAATGACTATGTAAACTGCTGCAAGAATTTCAGGTGTGGTATGCCCATAATTACCTCATGTTTCAAGGAAGTCTCTGTTTGTGTACAGAGAATTCTTCCTAAATTGTGCCCTTGGACAGAACACTCAACCTAGTGTGTGCAAGGGACATACTTTTTTACCTTTAGGGCTCAATAACTACTCAGGAGGTAGCAGTAAGGCAGGAAGTGATGGGGTATGGGAAGCAAGGGGGAAAACCTGTCTAGACAATTAGTCACATGATAGGGTAGGGTAAAACTGCACAGACTGGATGAATAAATGGTCTTTTTCTGCTGTAATTGTCAATGTTTCTATGCTAAATCAGTGGTGGATATATTTCAATGAACATGTCTGAGTTTAGATCCACAGGGTGGCATTAAATTTATTTGTATTCAAAAGTTATGTTTATTAGAACCTTCAGCAATGTTTATCTTTTTCTAATACTTTACCAAAATACAGAATGAAGCTATCAAAAAGTCTCCCAGCACTATAGATTTGTTTTGGTTTATTAGCCTGTGATTTATTAGGCTCCTTAATAGCCAGCTCTTCAAGACTGCATATTGGGTATTGTGTGAAATGACTGATGGTGTAAAATATTCCTTATTAAATATATTGCTTAAAGTTAAATATGTTTAATGCTACGCTTGTTTGGCATAAATGTCTTTTGCTGGAGTGTTCCTTTCTTGTGGTTACAATTTGGTATGCAGTAAGAACTGTGAATGCAATTAAAGTTCACAGCCCTTTGATGTTTGTCTATCATGTATATGTTCAACAGATGAAGCTCAGCTCAGCAATATGTAAACTGAAAAAAAAAATAATTATCCAGTGCAGGAGTGCAGATTGAAACAAAGACCAAATAAATTAGGATTACAGACTTGAAGAATAGCTCCCAATATGGATTTTGATATAAGGGTTAAAATTATATCGAAACCACATTGCAAACTGTGTGCACATATTGAAACAAAAATGTATCAGACTTTTTAAAAAGAGGCTAACAACTCTGGTAAACTTTTGAAAACATAATATTGAGATACACATCTATTTATATATCACATATTTTCTATGTAAGTAATAAGACCTGACAGGGTGTGGGGTATTGGTGGATACCCGCATGCCAAGGGTCATCATGAGGCCCAATGCTGCAGACGGAGAGCCTTATAGCTTCTGAAAGTGCAACTGTCCATCAATATCTCTCACTCTGAAGGGTCTCATTGCACTTACTAAATAAGCTGGGAAAATTAAACAAAAAAAAGAAAATGAGAACAAATATCTAAGAGATAAAAAAGACAAAAAATAAAATAAATATTGATTAGAAAATGCAAATAGTCTCTCCACAGATGGTGTCTACCTTCAGACATTTGTCTTTCTACACATAAAGTAGAAGGTTTGTTTGTTTACCACAGAAAATAATTCAATATTCTGCAATATTTCTCTAATAGAATGCTCACTATCCCCACCTGCAGCATGGAAAGTTAACACAAAATGCATGAATTTAAAATTCTGCAAAATTCCACTGGGATACACTCACATAGACACACACAGGCCTCATGTAGAGCCAGAGGTTCACTTTTACCTAGGGCAGGGTTAACAGCAGAGATTGCTCTGTCAAGCTAGTTAGGATATGAGGGGGATTTTTCATGGTCATCAAAAAAATACCAGAAATAAAAAAAAATGAATAGTGCTTTTTTTTTATTTGTTTATGTGTATAAGAAAAGGATCATGAATATAAAGAACATTCAATTATTTATGTATTTTTCAATTTAAGGAGTTTTATTTGTAGGGCCGAGTTCAAGATTTTAACATAGGAGTAACGGTGGCAGCTGTGTTTGTGATTTAAATCAGGAATGAGTGAAGTGGCTCATGAATTGTGTATGTGATTTGTTCAAATTCCATATCACATGTTGGACCGTTTTCTTTATAGGAGGGGTACTGGCACATAAATGTATGCAGTCCAGAGAAGGGCAACCAAAATGTTGCAGGGACTGCATCAGAAGACATATGAAGACAGATTAATGGAGCTCAATGTGTATACCCTTGAGCAAAGGAGGGAGAGAGGTGATATGATCGAAACATTCAAACACCTTAAGGGCATTAACAAGGTGAAAGAGTCTAACATGTTTAAATATAAGAAAAATAGCAGGACAAGCGGACACAGCATGAGACTAGAGGGAGTCCGATTAAGGGGGAATGTGAGGAAATTCTTTTTCACAGAAAGGATGGTGGATGCACAGAACGGCCTACCTCAGGAAGTGGTGGCTATGAATACATTGCAGGGCTTCAAACAGGCATGGGATAGGCATAAGGGAGCAATACAGATGAGTATGAATAGATAGGCCGCTGACAGAGCAAAGGCCAATGGCACATTTATAAGGTAGAAAAAGAAATGGGCAGACTGGATGGGCCTTGCTGTCCTTATCTGCCATCAACTTCTATGTTTCTATGTTTCTATGCTAATGGCATGGCAACAGACAATCAGAATACAGTATTTAACATGCCCATTTTCTTTCTTGCTAAATATATTTGCTTGTATCAAAACTTCTGTCCCTTAGTCTTCATCTGTTCTGGCTGCTCATTCCCCACTAGAAGTCATAATTCATTGCTTACGACATCACAGTTGCTTCCTTGATAGTACAGCAGGATGTCACAGAAGATTGTAACTTAATATGGGGAATTACCATTAAGTGTAGATGAACTCTGTGATTCAAGGACCCCATTTTCATGTGAGTATCCTTAATAATAAATGACAGGAGGAAGATAAACACTGAGAATATTCAACTTATATGTTATATTTTGTCTAATTTTATGTTTTTCAGACTTCTAGAGGTGCCATCTGCTGTTTAAGACTCAGCTTTGGAACTATTTTCTTATCTCCCTTACCCCCAGGTTTCCTTCTGGTCCTCATGCATACAATGGGGTTGCCATTGCAGCACCATTCTTCTGGCTGGGAGGGAGGAGGAAAGCAGCTGCCTTCATAGACAGTGTCACTGTTGCACCTTGGTTGGCCAGCAGGGGATGCATGAATGCTGATTGACCATCATTGTCCTTCCCAAGGAGTCAAGCAGCTGTCTGCAGTGTCTGGCCTGCAACTGGTCTCAGCAAGGGATTCTGGGGTTTGCACATGAATCCCGGTCTCCCAAGTGACAGCACCGCACAACTTGGCCCCCTTAACTTTACATCTATCTTCTCCTCTCCTACATCTCACCTCATTTTCCTTCTCCTCCATATCCCTATTGCTGCACTAACTTCAGTGTTGGACAGTGAAGGTGATCATCCGTTGTCCCATTACCTGGTCTTGGATAACCAAAATGATAGCATTCACAATACTAGGAATTCAAATATTAAGAGGTTGAAAGTACCCAAAAATAGTATGAGGTTTGGGGAAATGGGGATTTGTAGCAATGCTGCTATATTTTGGAATAGTCTGAGTGTTGAGATGCTGCTGACACTCAACATGTTCCAAAAAGCTTACTAGATAAAGTTACTTTCACATGCATTCCTAGCATCAGATGCAAAGTGGTATGGTGTTCCAATCTGGGACCGTAAGTACAACAAGCTTGATCTTACCTGGCCTTTAAATTAGACTGAAGCACAAATAATAGGCCTTGAGAGCTGTTCTGTGTGATTCTAGGTGATGGGGCAGGAAGAAACAAATCTGTAATGCTGAGAACAGACAAGAAAGGTCTTACAAGCAAGGCAACCCTCTGCTAGACTGGGAGCTAGTGCAGCGACATAAAAATGGAAGTAATGTGCTTGTAAAGCATAGTTCTAGTTAGAGCATGAACTGTGACATTCTTTTTGTTTTAATCAATTTGTTTATTATCATTTTAAGTTACAGTTTACATACTTGGTTTATATAAGTAAGATAACATATACAGTAACAAACTACAGAGAACACTGTATTACTCGTAGGTAATGGGCAAGTTATTAACTATGTGACCCTGGCCAGGGCAGTTCCCCTTGGATTTACATATGAATGAGGAAGATCAAAGAACATCAGATTTTGATAATACTGTATGTACCAAAGACATAGATTTTTTACACAATATAGGTTCAGTAGTCATCTGGTAGGTCAGCTTACATCTCTTTTGTTGAGAGCTATACACTGGTTTATATTATAGGGCTGCTAGTCACCCATGGGGTTTTGGATAGGGAAGTTGCCCTGACGTAATGGGGGCATGTAGTGTCCTTCTGGGATTCTGCAATGCCTGGGTGTCAGGTACTTCCCTTAAATTAGTGAAAAGGTTTCAATATTCCCTATTTTTATGAACTGTACTCTTTCAAAGCAGGTAGCATTCTCTAATTCCTGTAACCCTTCTAAGACTGAGAGGGGGTCCTTCCAGTGTCTGATGATGAATCTCTTTGAAGTGATCATGCCCCAGCAATTGCTTGTGTGTCAGTGCATTGCTGTGACTGGTGACTCACTATCCTCCAGTTCCATCGCCAACATAATCAATCTAATGGAGAATGTGATGGCTGGGGAAATCACACCCCTGCATACTGTTTGGACTGAGTCCCAGTACTCACTGAGTTTAAGACAGGACCATATTATGTGTCTGAGGTGTCCTTGGTGGATGTTACATCTCCAGCATGTATTTGAACCCAGTAGGCCCCATATGCAATTGCACTGGTGTCCTGTGCCATCTTTGTATTATTTTTTGTTGTGTGAAATGATTTATTGAGTTTTTCACCCCCATTGCTAGGTCTCACCAGCATCTATCCCACTCCTGCTGTGTGATGCTGTGTTCTAGTTCCAAGACCCATTGTTTTTGTGTGTTATGGGAGGGGTTGAGTCCAGATTGGAGAATGTGTCTGTAAATGTAGGCCATTTTGCAGTTGGGGGAGTGAGAGTTCAGGCTGCCCTGGGCATCATCTGTTAGATGTCCTGTACCATTCTGAAGGTGTTGTTATCTACTATATCTAGCCTTATACTTTGCAAACCAGCCAGCAGAGAGGGTTGCAGTAATCAAGACAGTTGGTAACAAAATCATTTACTAAAGTTTGCAAGCTGTGGGATAAAACATCACACACTGTGGATACATTTCTGAAATGGAAGAAAACAGCTTTGATAGATAGTCCTACTTAAAAGTAGACTGTAAGAAAAGTTAGATTCAAGCATAAAACACCTACATTCTTAACAGTGGCCTTTGACATTATTTGAACATTTATCCAAGATAAACTCAAATTCGGGGAACTGCTTGTACAAAGGTGAGGGTTAATATTATGAGGTCAGTTTTGGTGGCATTAACTGTAAGAAATTCTGGTTCATGCAGAGTTTGATGTCCTTCAGTCAAGGAATAAGTAATGCAGACCCATAATCCAATGAGTTAACAGTGAAACACACTTGTGTGTCATCTGCATAAAGATCCATTGACATGTCAAAGAGATGCAGTAGTGTCTCTAGAGGCTGCATGTATATATTAAATAGTATAAGCACCACAACAGAACCTTGCAGGAACCTTTTTGGTAAAAGTGAAGATGCAGAGCTAATCTCTCACAGAGATAAACAAACTCTGGCCAGAGCCAATAGGGCTGCAGCCAAGGAATTTGGGGTAAAAATATTGAAAATTTAATTTTTCATATTTTTATACCAGATTTTCAATATAGCCTTGTCATGAGCCTGCCACATGAAGAAGGGCAGAGGAAATGTTCAACTTCTGGCCTTAAGGCGATTTTGTGCAGGGAATATGAAATACATTTTCAGGATGCAAAAACACATTTGGGGCAGGATTTGAAAAATGACAGCTGTCACATTCATGAGGTGCTGTAAAGAAATGGCTATGTTGAAAATGTGGGTTAAAAATATTGAATATTTATTTATTTAAGAGTTTTACCAGGCAGGCATACTGAGCAGGGTATGGCTCAATTCCAGATGCACCCTGGGGTTGGGGGGAGGAGTGGGAGAAATACAGTAGAAATACAAATAGCAATACACAAATGTACAGTTAGGCAACAATAGAAAATACAATTCATAGATTCATAGACAGTGTCAGCAGATAAGGGCCTATGACCCACCTAGTTTGCCCATTTGAGCTTGTAAGTTCAGTTTGTTTTCCTAGAAGTCTATTTCCCCTTACCCCTGACCTCTAGAATTCCTTTATGTCTATCCCATGCATTCTTAAATCCCGTGATTGTTTCAGCTCCCACCACTTCCTCTGGCAGGGTGTTCCACTTGTCCACCACCCGTTCTGTGAAGAAATTCTTTCTCATGTTTCCTCTGAATCGTCCTCCCTCCAACTTCATCCCATGCCCTCTAGTCCTGAAACATCTTTTTCGCTTAAAAATAGTGTTTTCCTGCACCCTGTTCCTCCCTGTAAGATACTTGTATGTCTCTATCATATCCCCCTCTCTCCCTCCTCTCCTCCAGGGAGTACATGTTCAGTTCCTTCAACCTGTCTTCATAGGACTTGTGATGTAACCCATGCACAATCTTTGTTGCCCTCCTCTGAACCTTCTCTACCCTGTCTATGTCCTTACGTAGGTATGGTCTCCAGAACTGTACACTGTACTCCAGGTGGGGCCTCACTAGTGTCTTGTATAGCGGAATTATGACCTCCCTTTTCCTGCTGGTGATGCCCCTGCCTATACATCCCAGCATCCTATTTGCTTTACCTGATGCCTTGTCACACTGTTTTCCTACCTTGAGGTCATCAGAGATGACAACCCCAAGATCCCTTTCCTGCTTGGTGCATGCTATATCCTCACCCCCCCAACTGATATATTGTGCCAGGGTTTTTGTGCCCCATATGCATTATAAATGGAGTGAATGTACAGTATGTGCAACTTAGTTGTGGACTAAAGAAGAAAAGACAATAATGTAGCATGTATCAATGAGCTCAGTGGGTACAGTTGTGCAGAACCACTACCTACTAGCTGAGGGACCTGTATGCATAGCAGTATTCACAGAGCTGAGTTGTAAGACAGTAAACATTGTGTTACGACATAGATAGGGGTCTGTGAAAAGCAAGTGTGGAGTAGTGCAGCTCAGTAAATAGGACATAAATTGGTGGTGGGCATGATACTAGGCCCTCAGCAGTGCAAGTTGCATGAGCATGCAGTGGAGAAGTGTGTCTTGAGGAGACAGTTGAGATGTTGAGTGCTCTAGGTGTGCCCAATGTCTACGGGCAAAGAGTTACATAATTTTGTCATGCCATATTTAAAGACAGCCAGGTCAGTAGCAATGGACATGTGAGGGACGTGGAGAAGCTGGGAATCAATGTTCCTGAGCATGTACGCAGGTTTGGGTACAGCTGCTAGGGTGGCCACAAGGTAAGAGGGAAGGGACTGTGCCAAGAATTTTGCTGTGGTCCTGGCACAGTGGATCAGTTTCTGATCATGGAGAGAAGGGAGGTTTAAGGACTGGTATAGGTCACAGTGATGGGTTGTTGGGGGGGGGCAGTCCAAGGCGAAATGACAGAAAGAGTGAAAGAGAGGATCAAGTCTGGCTAGGGAGGACTAGGGAGCTGCACTATAGACTACGTCCCCATAGTTCAGTATTGGGAGGATAATTTTTTTGACAATTACCGTGCGCATTGGCAGGGAGAAGCAACTTCTGTTGCGGTATAAAGCACCCAGCATGAGGTGCAGTTTCTTGTGAATTGCATCAATATGCACAGAAAAGTCAAGATGCCGATCTAGCCAGACCTCAAGGTATCTGAAGGATGTACAAGCCTCCAGGGGGGAGCCATCAAGGGTGCAGAAGATAGGGGAGGTGGGAAGTTGGGAGATTTTTGCCCTCATGCTGAATGTAAGGGAGACAGTTTTCTTAGGATTTAGAAAGAGCTGATTAGAATGAAACCAGAATTGGGCATTGTTGAAGTCCTGCTGAAGTCTGGTTGCTACCTTAGAGGAGGATGGACCCGAGGCATACAGTATTGTATCGTCTGCATACATGTGAATGGAAGTATGTGGGCAGGCTGAAGGCAGATCATTTAGAAAGATGGAGAACAACATTGGGCTAAGGACTGAGCCTTGGAGGACCTCTGTAGTGCCAGGGAGGGAGGGAGGTGGAGGTGGAAGAGCCAATTTGAACTGATTGGGATCTGCCTGCCAGGTATGAATGGAACCAGCTGGTGGCAGATCCTGATAGTCCGGCGAGGGAGAGCTTGGACAGTAGCAGACCATGTTGAAAGCCTTTGCAAGGCTGACGAAGATAGCCAAGGTGATAACCCCATTATCCATTCCCATGAGGATGGTGTCGGTGTATCTTAGAAGAGAGATGATGGTGGAGTGTGATTTTCTAAAACCAGCCTGGTACGGAGTGAAGAAGGAGCTGGAGTCGAGAAAGAAAGAGAGCTCAGAGAGCACAAGGTGCTCCTAGATTTTGGCTAGGATGGGGAGAAGTGAGATAGGGTGGTAGTTGCCAGGGGAGGAGGGATCACTGCCTTTATGAAGGGAGATGACTGTAGCATGTTTCTAATTAGATGGGATTGATTCATGTGTGAAGGAGAGGTTAAAGAGAGCAGCCAGTGGGCTGGCAATGGTTGAGGCAGATAGGTGGAGCATTTTGGAGTCCAGTCCCAAGGGGCATTTACCTTTGGAGGGATTGAGTGACCATAGGGTTTTTATTACCTCTGTTGGAGTAACTAGGTGAAAGGAGAAGTGGGGGGATGGAGGTGTGGCTGGGATAGAAGGGGGTAGCTCCATGGGGTGGAGCGGAAGAGAGGACAAGAGAGAGAGGATGCACAGCTTGTGAAAAAGGAGTTAAGCTCAGTGGCCACAGTGCTTGGTGCAGTGACAATGTTGCCTGCTACGTTGAGAGCTGGTGTAGGGGGTTAGGATGGAATGGAGAAGAGAGCTTTAATTAACTTCCAAAACTTTGCTGAGTGATTAAAGTTAGTGTGGAAGGATGCCTTGAAGTAATTAGTTGTGGCCTGATGGATAAGCCTTGTGCAGGCATTGTGCAGTGAGTGGTAGTGTTGTAGTGCTACTTGAGAACCTGCTACCTTATAGGTTTTCCAGGCTTGATCCTTAACTCGAAGTTGAGCTATGAGATCGGACGTCACCCAGGGCAAGTGGGTACCCGTTACACTGGACCTTCTGAGTGGAGCATAGTAGGCCCACATAGGAATCTGGACATGAAGAATTCAAGTGCAGCATCGATGGAGGGTGCCCATTGGATGTAGGATCAGTCGACATTATTCAGGTCCGTTAGGAGTGCTGTCAGGTCCAGGGATTTATAGCACCTGGTGAGTAGAGTATGGGGGGGGGGGTAGAGCCTTAGGTCTGAATTTTTTCCGTACAATGTATATCATGTGGTGATCACTGAGAGAATCCAGTAGGAGACCAGTGTCAAGTATACAATGAGGGGTGGGAGGTTAGGGCTCAATCCAATAGTGTATGGTTCTTGGATTTGTGGTTCAGTTGAGTGGGTTCTGTTATTTGCTGGGACAGGTTTAGCTCATTCACTTGGCTTCGTATTTTAGAGCTAGTACTGGAGAGCCAGTTCAGGTTGAAACCACCAAGGATATGCAGCTCACCACTGGCCATGAGGGTTTTAGGGTGCCAAAGTGGTCCAGGATGATGGGCAGCTGGGTATCCGGGGAGCAGTAGGACCCTGCTACATATAAGGGAATTGAGTGAGGGAGTGAGATTTTAATTAGCAGGGAGTCTATAGACAGCGTGGGCATGGAAAGCCTGATTGCGGTAAACTGGAGCTTGGAGGAGATGAATATGGCAATGCCCCCACCCTTCCTTTTACCCTGACAGTCCTGCTGAATGAGGGAGTAGTCAGGGATAGAGAACTCTGCGTCCAGATTGTGGGGTTTCAGCCAAGTTTCAGTAATAATTAGGATGTCAGGGCACAGAGATAGGACGCTTGGTTGCAGTGCTGTGAGTTTGTTCAAGATGCTGCATATATTTAGATGTGCTATTTTGAAATCACTTGATAAATGGAGAGCAGGGGGAGGGCGGCGTCCAGTGTGGGGGGGGGGGTTGGACCAGGGTTTTGCTCAACATCCTCGGCTACGAGGAGCAGTAGAGTCAATAGTTGTTTTGCTAGAAGCATAGCCCATTGTGACTTGCGGCGGGCAAGGGGTTGCTCAGGTGTACTTGAGGTAGGCAAGGAGTTGATTAAGGGGGAGACATTTAAGGCTGTCAACCCCACATGAAAGGAGGGGGAGGATGGCAGCTTCAAGTTCTCAGTTATACCTGTGATATAGAAGGGGCTGCTCAAAGGAGGAGGTTGTGTGGTAGGGCTGCGTGGCAATCATAGTGTGGATTGTTAGGGAACTAGGCTGCTGTTGCTGTTCTGGGTAGGAGGAGGGTGGGAGGGATGATGTAGTTGTAAGTAGGCAGACTATAGCTAGAGAGAGAGGCATCATGTCATACTGTGTTTAAGCAACAGCAGCAGCTGGTAGAGTGACCACTAGTGTTGGGGGAGTATAATCTGCAAAGGGAAAAGTGGGCTGATTGGTTCTGGCAGTCATAAGAGACAGCCTATATAACTGGCAGCTCACCAAGGGTGGTGGTTGGGGTGATAGGGCAGCCGGCGTGAAGCACTGGTGGGGCCACACACTCACAAAGCAGACAAACAAACTGGTGCCCTGCCTTGGCCAGCAGCTCAGTACCTGGGGAGAGTCTTCATTCTGTGGGCTCGGGGAAGGGCAGAAGATCTGGTTGGCCCTCGCGACCACCGGAGGAGCTGGAGAGTTAGGAAACGGGCAGAAATTATATAAGGTGGGGAGAAGGAGGGGCTGGTTAACAGGCACAGAGATTACCATGCAACAGGAGGCTTTCTGGCTTGAGTTACCTCAGTTTGTGTAATTAATTTTGGTTCCTAAATTCAAATTAAAACCTTGGTTTGCTTTAAATGTGGCACCTGAATTCAAATTAAATTGGGGGAGATTTGCAATAAGGCATCCAGTGAATACGAAGTACCACAGTATTACGGGGATAGCATTAGGCTGGTTTGAGAGCTTAAAGCATGTGCAATAAAATAGTAAAGGGACTTAAAGCTGCACTAAGCCTCAGTAGCACAGTGTTTTTAAGGTGCTCTAAACCCTAAAATGCCCATCTCAATAAGTGTTTAAATACAACATGCTGTGCAAAATTGAGTAACCAGAAGACCTTAATGCCCGTTATATAACAGAGTTAAAGTACATGTAGAGCAGAATCAATTAAATAACACAGGAGCATAAACCCCATAAAAGCTCCCTTATAGTACAGTACTGGTAACAGTCTTTTAGAGCAGCAAATAAAGGTCTTTTTAAAGTTCCCTCCAGCTTGGCTTAAAATACTGCAAAATAGTGATGGAAGGTAGGCAGAAAAAAACTATCTGTGTGGCACTGCCGATGGAAAATCAAGTGTCTTTGTTTGAAAAAAGACGCCAAAGTTCCACACACTCACAGGGCAGACAAGCAAGTTGGTGCTCTGCCTTGGCCAGCAGCTCAGAACCTGGGTAGATTCTTCATTTTGTGGGGCTCAGGGGAGGTCAGGAGATCCTGTTGGCCCTCGCGACCACCAGAGGAGCTGGGGAGATTCTTCATTCTGCAGGGCTCAGGGGAGGGCAGGAGATCCTGTTGGCCTTCATGACCACTGGAGGAGAGAGCAGACAAACAAGCTGGTGCTCTGCCTTGGTCATCAGCTCAGTACCTGGGGAGATTCTTCATTCTGCGGAGCTTGGGGAAGGGCAGGAGATCCTGTTGGCCCTCACGACTACCAGAGGAGCTGGGGAGATTCTTCATTTTGCAGGGCTCAGGGGAGAGCAGGAGATCCTGTTGGCCCTTGCAACCACCGGAGGAGCTGGGGAGATTCTTCATTCTGCGGGGCTAGGGGGATGGCAGAAGATCCTGTTGGCCCTCACAACGACCAGAGAACCAAAGTTATGAGCCTGTGTTTGTAAAATTCAACATAGCCATAACTTTTTATAAAATATTTTTATACCAAATTTAAAACATAGCCTTCTTATGATCCCACCTCATGAATAAGTTCGGAGACAATTTTCAACTCCTACCTGAAAGGTAATTTCATGCAGGGACAGTGAAATCATGTTTCAGAAGAAATTTGCCTAATGTCAGTGCAATTGTTAAGGAGGTGGTGTTGAAAATTTGGGCAAAAAAATATGCAAAAATGCCCAAGTTATGCCACTACATTCAAAACCACACTGAAATACATTGAACCGCATACGTATTTCTTCAGTTCGTGGTCCGACTTTGAAGAGTGCAGATGTGTCTGTGGTCCAGAGAGGATTATGGCATTGGACTCCTAATGGGTAAGTAAGAGCTTGGGGTGGTGGGTGCTGATTGGGCACCCCCGGTGTCACTGTTATGTTTCTGGGGGTGGGAGTGGGGCGGTGGGTGCTGAGAGGAAGGGGTCAGTGTGTTTGGAGAATAAAAATAAATAAATATATATATATATATATTTACACACACACACACATATATATTAAAAGGGACTGTCATTGTGGAACACAGTCGTGACACTGGGGGATTGGACACCCCCAGTGTCATTGTTATGTTTCTGGGGGGATGGAGTGGTGGGTGCTGAGAGGAAGGGTCAGATAGGGGAGATATCCATAAGTAAAAATAAAATCGGCAGTCATGGTTCAACACAGCACACTCCATCATGTCCAAAATGGCCTCTGCTCTTCACTGTGCATGCGCTAGTAGTTGCACGTGTGCAATACAGTTTGGTGGCCATCTAGGACACGGCAGAGTGGGCCGTGTTCCACCGTGACCTCTGACAGTGTTAAAATAGTGCAGTGTGACTGCCAATGGAGACAGTGAGTGGAGTGCTTCACAGACAGGGAAGCAACTGTGTGACAACTCCAACATGTTGTTTGGTTGGAAGGAATGTGTTGACTCCTTTTCTGATAGCAAGAGGTCTGCAGGGCTATACCCATTGCAGCCCGAAAAAGGGTCTCTGGAAGAAACATAAGACTTGAACCAAGTCAGAGGGGATCTGAGGTCATCAGAGAACCAAGGGAAAGTATTACATTTATGAACTTCTCTTTGTTTTCATGGGGTCCAGTTGATCCAGAAGTGTAAATACTGTAAGTCTTCATTATAAAATCCAACAATCTCTTCTAAGGGGTTTAGAGATTTAATCTGGCCATGGAGATCTGTGAGACCTGTTTTACAACAGCAGAACAAATATTTTTCAAAGGACAATATGAAATTATATGTTTTGGGGAATTGTGTGACAATCCAGAGTAAAAGAAATTAATGAGTGGTATGAAGGACCAATGTCATTTACTTCTGACGGTACACACAGATACTACATATAATAAAGAATGGATTTATTTGCAAAGGGATCTGCACTAACAGAAGAATGCCTATGAGCACCTGGGGTGCACAGAGGTTCAATTTTGCATTCACAGTCCTGGCTTAATGCCTCTTCAGCACCTGATCTTCAGCTGTGTGCATAGCTATACAGCTGACTGGGTCGGGGTGGGCAAGGATGCATGTCTGTGCTCAATCCAGGAGTGCTCAGCAGTGCTGCATAAGCCCTGCTGTAGCATCTCTGTTCCCCAATGCTGCCATCAGTGGGTCACACACTGAAGCCCCATGAGCCCCCGCATCACCAGCTCCCAGCCCTCCGTGTTGGCTGAGAGAGCTGTGTGGTCCATAGCTGCTTGGGCTAGACACAATGGCTCAATTTAATGCTGTCCCAACAGGGATTTGGGAGATCATGGAGGAGTGACCCAGACTGCCATAGCCCATGGTGCCCTACTTTTTGCAGAGCAGGGCATCTACTGCAGTGCTGAGCCACACATCCGATTAGATGCCCAAGATTCTGTACAGCACTGCCCCAGTTGCCACCCCTGCCCATCCCCTTGCATGAGGCTTTGCATGCACGGGGGGTGTGGGATGATGCAGCTGTGGATTCCATCCTTTCCTGCATGACACTGGGGTGCACCTCTGTGTTGCTGATGGAATACACTGAATCTGAGTATGCTTCTCACCCTCACCTTTGTTGATCAAGCCTGAAGTCTAGTGTGTGGCTGGCCAGTAGGTAGGAGACCTCATGGCCTAAATAAAGCCACAATAACTCAGTAAAGCTAAGAAATGTTTAGTTCTAAGATCCAGAACTTTATCTAAATTATAATCATCTAAAATTAACAGTTCTACAAAACAAAGTAATGTAGCTGATAAGAAATCATCAAATTCAGTTAAGAATATGAAGCAAATTTGAGGTGTTTGATAAACCAAAGAAACTGTCAGTGTGATATCTGAGTAAAAAATAAACATGTTTGTTGAAAGGATTTACTAATAGTATCAGTTTTGAGGTAACTCTGTGGCAGATTCTAAATATCACTGACATCCTCCACCATGGTCAATTAAACAAGCTTGGTGCTGGTAGGAGAATTCGGTGAAGGGGGGGGGATAGATTAAATTAGTGAAAGATGATCAAATTAATTTTGCCATTTTAGTAAGATATAAAAACTGAAGAGCATTATCCAAAGCCTGCCCAGTTGTCTAATGGAAGCTTCAAGGATGGTGACCCAGGAGTGAACTCAAGAGCTAGTGCTTCAGTGACAGAGCTCTGTGACCTGCCGGTGCTGGCAGTGTAGCCTAGCTGGGGAGAGAGGCAGCATGCTACAGTACCACAGCAGGTCCTTCTGGTGGGCCAGGGAGCTTGCTCTACTGGCAGGAACATGCTACATACAGTACATGCAAGGTACCCCACACACTATGCATGTAGCTGAGGAACACCGGAGAAAACGTGGTGGAAAATCCTGACTGGTACAGGAAAAGGCCTTTCTCCAATGAGACCAGACACCATTGACCAGGCACTTCACTGGATCAGGATTCCCAAAGCGTTTCAAGCTACCCTGAAGGCCATAACATGGGAGGCAAGTCAGAAGCTGGGGTGCATACCCCCAGAGCAGCCTACCCTTAAAGCCCAGCCCACCTTACACTATAGCCTAGCCTATACACCACTTCTAACAACCTTATCATATCTGTTGCTTTTAACTTCACAGACACTAGTCAAAATGAGGTTCTAAAATTACTCAAGGAACTGGACATCTCAAAGAGTGCTGGCTCTGGTGGCTTGGAGCCGCAGCTGCTAAGGATAGCTGCAGAACAATTGGCTGCACAAGTGTCAGTCCTTTTGAACTGCTCCCTTTGCACTGGTTTGATCCCAGCAATTTGTGATATCACCACAGTGACTGCATTATTCAAGGCTAGTTCACCAACAGATCCTAAGAACTACTGGCGAATCTCAATACAATTTGTTGTAAGCAAACTCCTTGAAAAGGTAGTGCATAGCTGATGGATTACAGTATATCCTCCAAAACAATGCTATGAATGAGGTGCAAACTGGATTTCACCCAAATCACTCTATATGTATTGTCTTATTAAAGGTGACAAATGCTCTATCTTTATTGCCTTTGACTCTGGCTATAAGACATGGGTCCTCTTTATTTACCTAACAAAGACATTTTACACCATCAGTCATAATATCCTACTTCAAAAGTGACTTCAAATGGGAAACACACAAAGGGAGCAGCCATGGTTGAAAGCTTATCTGACTGGCGGATCACAGGTGGCCAAATTAATGGGGAATCCTAATTTTCATTGACAGTGAATCTAGACCTGTGTTTACATAACTGTACCACGCCACAATTTGATGTGCTCAAATCCTGCTGCGATTAGTGCAGTGCCGCAGAGTTCTGTCCATACAGCCGGTTATTGCCCTCCTGTCTCAACACCACAGAGGGGCTGGTGACATGACTCAGGCAGAGGGTTGGTCCTTCGCATAGCACATCCATGAGACCGTGGAGTGGGCATGTGCTAATACATATGCACATGCATATGCATATGTATTAGTGCATGCCCAGTTCCACACTCTGTTTCTGACCCTATTTTCTACTACTTGTAACACTCGGTATACATTATTATGTACATCCCCAAGTTCAGCTTTCATTCTAGTGTAGAAAACGTACTTTTGCTAAACTCAGGTGTGCTACCACTCATCGCAACATCAGACGGGCTGGAGGGGAGCTACCAGAGGATGCTGGGAGAGGAGGCATACCGGATCAGAGTGAGCGCTGTGGACTGTCTGCATGACAGGTGATCCACTCCAGTTTGCTTGCTCTGCTACACATCCCCTCTCCAGAGCTGCATCAAAAAATGGATGCAATGCGCTCTTAGGACAATCCAGAATATGTCCACACTGCTGACTTGTGCATGGGTTGATGCACTTTAAATTTGGCAGTGTAAACTGGGCTTAAGCATCCTACAAGGTTCCACAAGCAGCTCTCTACTCTTCAGTCTATAGCCGTGTTTACACGGTCGCATTTGCACTGGAGTAACATGAGCACTCGGGTTGCTCCAACTCAAGTGTGGCCATCTAGACAGACACTCGATCATGGTAAGCCACTCACAAACATGCTCCTGGACTCCCTAGCAAGCTGGGAACATGGAACATAGTGAGCAGCTTACAATGGCTTCCACTGCTGTGTGGGCTGTGTGCACTGTTGCAACCTGTTCCATGGCTCATGATTCCTTGAGCTGTCATCTGCCCTCCCCCGATGCACGGCCCCTCACCAGCGTGGATTAAAGTGATTCAGAGAGGGGTCGTGTAGATGGGCAGACAATCAAGTCACTGGTGGTCAGGACTGCACTGTTGCAGTTGGAGTTGGAGGTGCTGCTGCTGTGTAAACACAGCTTGTGTGTCAATGCCCCATGATCTGTATGTATCAACTGAGATGCCAGCATTCATCTATATGCAGATGACACTGTCATCTTTGTTACTGTAAGCCAAAAGTACCTCTGACCTTAACAAAATGCCCCAGTCTTCTACAGAACACAATCCTGGACTATATCTGACTATATGTTACTTAGGACACCAAAACCAAAACTATGGTCTTCTGTGGGAAATCAAGTCTCTCAAATCTGCTCAAAATTGTAATAATAATAACAATAACTTTATTTTTAAAGCACCTTTCAAGAATATCAAGGCGCTTTACATCAAGCACAATATAAAATATCAATTTAAAACATACAAAAATACATTAAAACAACATTTAGTTAGAACAAACCATACAATCATCCAAACAATAACAAATATTGATAAATAGTTTTCACTAATCGTCAAGATAAGCTAAACCCCATAGGTAGGTTTTTAGATCTTTCTTAAATATCTCCACGGAAGTGCACTCCCTTAACCGGCGTGGTAGAGAATTCCAAAGAGTGGGTGTGGCATAAGAAAATGCTCTGCTACCTGAAGATTTTAAATTCACTCTTGGAATCTCTAACAACCCCCCGCCTGCCGAGCGGAGTGATCGGCCGGGGCAGTAAGGCACCAGAAGTTCTTTCAGATAGGTCGGATCCTGATCGTGAATGGCTTTGAAAGTCAATAAAATGACTTTAAAGGTGATCCGCCACTGTATAGGGAGCCAATGCAGTTCGCACAGCACCGGTGTAATATGACTGGATCTCCTTGTCCCAGTCAACACCCGGGCTGCAGTGTTCTGCACCAGCTGAAGGCAATGGATTTCAACCCCAGAAAGCCCAAAGTAAAGTGCATTGCAGTAGTCCAAGCGCGAGGACACAAAAGCGTGGACCAACATTGGTAGGGAGTCAGACAGAATGAGGTGACGCAGCCTGGCAATATTCCTAAGATGGTACAAGGAAGTCCTGACAATGGCCGACACTTGAGATTGAAGGGTCAGCTTATCATCCAGGACAATCCCAAGGTTGTGCACCTGTTCAGAGGGCAGAAGTGACACACTGCCAAGAAAAATTCCAGAAGGCGTGCCACCATGTCACCTCACTATCTGACCACCCGGGTCCACCACTAACACCTCCGTCTTCTCAGAGTTCAACTTTAACCAACTAGAATCCATCCACCCTTGGATTTCTTCCAGACAGTTGTTAAACACCGAGAGTGCTCCATCCTGGTCAGGTGCAAAAGACAAGTATAGCTGGGTATCATCTGCATAGCAGTGAAACCTCAGCCCATACCGTCTTATAATGTCTCCGAGGGGCAGCATGTACGCTGCGAATAACATGGGTGACAGCACTGAACCCTGAGGCACCCCGCACAACAAAGAAGTTGGGCCGGAGGAGTAAACCCCCAACACAACTCTTTGTGATCTCCCAGTAAGGAATGAAGTGAACCATTTTAAAACAGTTTCCAACATTCCACAAATTGACCTCAGGCGTGCTAACAACACCAAGTGATCCACAGTGTCAAAAGCTGATGAGAGATCAAGAAGAACTAGAATGGAACGTTTCTTCTGATCTCTCGCCCTCAGAAGATCATTAAGCACCCGAACCAGTGCAGTCTTGGTGCTATGTCTTTTCTGAAAACTGGATTGGAAGGATTCGTAGATATTATGGATCGTTAAATAGTTTTCCAGTTGGGCTGCTACTACCTTCTCAATAACCTTCCCAATAAAGGGAAGATTAGAGATAGGTCTGCAGTTTGAAAAACAGTCTGGGACCAGAGTAGCTTTTTTCAAGAGGGGTGTCACCACCGCCTCTTTCAGGGAGTTAGGAAACTCCCGAGACTCTAAAGAACACCAGACTATTTGAACCATAACTGGACTGATGATCTCAAAACAACCCAAAATTAGGGGAGTTGGTCCAGGATCCAAACCACAGCTTGTAGGCTGCACACTATGGATGATCCTCATAATATCCACGTCTTCCAGTCGGCGAAAGGAACTCCAAGAGAATTGAGGTATTGTGGGCTTGCTCTGTTCCACAACATCACCCTTAGAGATTACTGGACGCAAGCCTGCCCTGATGTCAGCCACCTTAGTTGCAAAGAACCGAGCGAGCTCCTCACTCTATTTGTGAAAAGCTTTTTGGACTTGCAGACAGGCTGGGGTCCACAGTCTGTCTACAGTCCGAAACAGCTGAGCCGGTCGATTATGTGCAACTGCAATCTTCCTGGACAGGAATTCTGCCTTCTTATGGGTGATTGCAGATTGATAAATAAAATAATGTTCCATCAATCTAAGGTGGAGGGCCTCAAGGGCGGACTTGCGCCAACAATGCTCTAACCTTCGCCCCTATCTCCTCAACTCCCTCAAAGTCCCATCACACCAGGGGGACCTGGGTGAAGGGATAGGGGGTGCTCACGAACAGGAGCAATAAGATCCAGGGCACCGGTAATGGCCATATTATAGGCCACCACCAGCGCCTCTGGGTGACTGCTGGTCAACACGAGGGATGAGAGGTCAAGGACCACTGCAAGGCCTTGGGAAGTAATATTCCGTAATGGGGTGTACCTGACCATCTCCACAGGGGAAGGTCTTCTCAGGGGGGTGTAGAAATTGAACCTCACGGTGTGATGGTCAGACCAGGTGACTGGTTCCACCCCACGTCAGATGAGTCAATCCCTAAGAGGAAGACTAAATCCAAAGAGTGCCCAGATTTAAGTGTAGCAGTGGAAACTACCTGTGTAAGGCCCAAAGAAGACATAAGTTGGAGGAAGTGATGACCAGACTGTGAGAGTTCATCGTTGACCCAGGCGTTAAAGTCACCCAGAACCATCAATCTGGGCAACTCAAATGACATATCGACGAGGAAGACTGCTACTTCCTGTAAGAAGCGTTTTCCATCTCCAGGTGGACAGTAGATGAGAACGATTCGAATGCCTACACCTGCTACTAGTACCTTACTCATGGCCACTACTGGAAAACTTCCAAGCAATTAAGTATCTAGGACTGTGGCTAAAAATCCCAAATGAAACTTCTTAGAACACATCACCAGAACCATCGGGGGAACTCATTAGAAACGTGATGCTTTTTATTTTATTTTTTTATTCTTTTTCCACCCCCTTCTCTCTGCCACGGCAGCTCTCTTCTGGGATCCCTAGGCTAGGCATCCATTAGTCTAGCCCCAGGTAACTCCCCTGAGAAGCTGATGGACCTACCCCATCCTGCTTCAGCCTGGCCTCCTGGTTGGGGAGGGAGGGAGTCCCAGGTCATCCCCCTCCCAGTCCATTAGAGTGTGCATCAGGTGGTCCATCAATCTCCCCCTTAGGGAGCCTGGTTATGAGATCTGGGGCAACCAGGTCCCATCTACAACCACCATGATGGGGTTTTTCCTTGTTTCTGTCCCTGCCCCTGAGGACACCAGCATGCTAGGGAAGCCAAGGAGGAGCCACTGATGTTCTCCCCTCCCAGCCACTCTGCAGCCCCACACCACCACCATCTGTGGTCACCCAGGTGGTGGTAAAGTGGCGGGACCCACAGCCCACCCTCCCTGGAGGAGAAGAGCATCCCCTCAAGCCCTCAATCCTCCTCCACCCTGCCGGTCCTCCAGCAGCCCAAGCTAGCTCCCAACCCTAGGTCACTGGCAGTAGCGCTACTGCTGTGCCGGCGGGCTGGCATGACGCTCTTTATTGATTCAAAAAATTTCTCACCTCAAACACAAGAAGGTTAGTTCTTCATCAACCACTGTTTCCTGTGCTAGATCACTACAAAAAGATCTTCATGGCATTTAACAGCTGATGTAGATTTGTCAAGGGCTTCGATAACAATGCTTACTATCTTACTCTATAAAGAAGCCTTTGCTTACTCCCACCAGAAAAGAGGTGTGATCTTGAATAGACTACTCGACTATTCAAATGCATGCAGAGGTCCCACCCAGCTTATCTGTATAACCTGTGAATCCACCCTGAGTCATTGCCTTACCAGCTGAGATCTGAATCAAAACATTTCCTCCATGTACTCAGGTCACATAAGACTCTCAGTCATAAGGCCTTCACTATAGCTGCACCAACATCCTGAAACCCTCTCCTCACCACCATCAAAAATTCTGCTACAATGCAAGCCTTCAAATGTAACATGCACAATGTCCTTTATACCCCATGTGACCATCAGCACACAACTGCATCTAAGATTCCAAGCCCTTCTGCCTGACCTAACATTATATTTTCTATTTTTCTATGTTTCTATAGCCAACTCTGTTAAGAAGGGGGATACATCTTTTTATAGTTACATTAGGGAGTGAAGAAAGACCAAGGGAGGGATACAGAGACTTAATAAAGGGGAGGGAATGTAGGTAGAGGGTGACAGTGAAAAAGCAGGGATACTGAACGAATATTTCTGCTCAGTATTCACAACAGGAGGAGGAGGTGCCTAAACCAAACAAGGGAGAAACTCTGAATATGGGGGTTGATACCAGTTCATTCACAGAAGAAAGGGTTTTGAAAAAAGCTCTTGAAACTGAGGGTGGACTAAGCAATGGGGCCTGATGGGATTCACCCAAGAATACTAAAAGAACTAAGGGTAGAACTAATAACACCACTGACTACTCTCTTTAACAAATCATGGGAGGATGGAGTAGTACCTCAGGACTGGAGGAGGGCAAATGTGATTCCATTTCACAAAAGTGGGAGCAGGGCAGAGGCAGGAAACTACAGACCAGTTAGTTTGACTTCAGTGGTAGGGAAAATGATGGAATCACTTCTGAGGGAAAGAACTGTTGAGTACCTAGAGGCCAGTGGGGCACAGGACCCAAGGCACCATGGTTTCACAGCAGGAAGGTCATGTCAGATGAACCTAATAGATTTCTTTGACTGGGTGACCAAAGTAGTAGACCAGGGAGGGGCTGTGGATATGGCCTACTTAGATTTTAGCAAGGCATTCAACACAGTCTCACACAAAAGATTAATATACAAGTTAGCCAGCCTTTGGAGTGGGTCCCAAGGTGGTAGCCTGGATAAAAAACTGGCTGGACAACAGGATATAAAAGGTAATAGTAAAATGAGTCCACAGTGAAGTAAGGAGGGTAACTAGCGGGGGTACCTCAGGGTTTGGTACTGGGATTGGTCCTCTTTTAATATCTTTATAAGTGACATTGGAGAGCACCTGGAAGGAAAGGTATGCCTCTTTGCAGATGACACAAAGATCTGCAACAGGGTTGATACACAAGGTGGGGTGGAAAGAATGACAAGGGACTTGGCAAGGTTGGAGGAATGGTCAAATATGTGGCAGCTCAGATTCAATGCAAAGAAGTGCAAGGTAATGCATCTGGGAAACAAAAACCCAGGGGAAGAGTACACAATGGGGGGTGAGTTAATAACAACAACAAAAATCAAAAGAGACCTAGGATTAATTATATCAGATGACCTAAAGGTGGGCAAGCAATGTAAGAAGGCAGTAAGGAGGGCTGGGAGGATACTGAGATGCATAGGGAGAGGCATCAACAGTAGAAAACAGGAAGATGTTATCCCTCTCTACAGACATTTAGTGAGACCCCATCTGGAGTACTGCATGCAATTTTGGAGACCCCATCTCCGCAAAGACATAGACAGAGTGGAGGCTGTTCAGAGGAGGGCAACCAAAATGGTGCAAGGTCTGCACCAGTAGACATACGAGGAGAGACTAAAGCAGCTTAATATGGATACCCTTGAGGAAAGGAGGGAGAGGGGGGACATGATAGAAACTTTCAAGTATCTCAAGGGAATTAACAAGGTACAAGAGGGTAGTATCTTTCAGAAGAAGAGATGTGCAAGAACAGGGGGGCACAAGTTGAAGAAAGAGGGGGAGGGCTCAGAGGTAATGTTCGAAAGTATTTTTTCACAGAGAGAGTTGTGGATGCATGGAACAGCCTTCCTGAGGAGGTTGTGGAGTCAGGAACAGTGGGAGAATTCAAGAATGCGTGGGACAGGCATAAGGCAATTCTAATGGGGGGCAGGAGGAAGTAAGCTGTTGATTAACTAGAATCTGCAGCTTATCCATCAGGTAGGGAAATGGGCAGACTGGGTAGGCCAAGTGGTCCTTTTCTACCGTCAAATTCTATGTTTCTATGTTTCTATGTTTCTATTCTGTTCTCTCCCAAACTTTTGGTCAGTGTACTCCTACCCTGCCTGCCCATGTGACCTAGTACCTTTGTTTTATTGTTCTTTGTTTGTTCTTGTATCTTATATTGGGAATACACCAGAAAGGTATTTAAATAAGCAATAAGCCTAGAAGGAGTGAGGATTGTTGTCTGATAAACGCATGATCCAGGGTGCATATGCTGGTTGCCTTCAGCACCTGGGCAATACATTTATCAGACACACAACCCACACCCTGAAGTGATTTATTGCACATATAAAATGGGCCCATGAAATGAAATAAAAAAGGAAAAGTGCCAAGGAAAAAAAAGCTGTTTGAGTTTTAAAACAATTTTCTTTTGATGAAATGTAGATGTTCATGTATTACAGTGTGCTGCACTACAATACAAATGCAGCATTGAGGAGAGTGCCACTAGAGGGTGCTGGATTGAGTTGGCTTTCTATGTCCACTCCCACCACCACCACAACTATTTATCCTGCTGCCTTGCCGTTCATGCTGTTGATTTAATTTTTTTTTAGTTAAGTGTTGCTGCTATATTTGCCAGCATCTGCTGAGTAAGTGACTTCCACTTTCTAGCATTCATAGAATTTGTGAAAAATGCAACTTTCAGGCATCAGTTTCATTTTCACCTGTCATGATTGATGCTCATGGCTTACAGCACTGTTTGTGTTTTAAAAAGGAAAAAAAAACTCTACTTTTGAGCAGGGGAGATGTGTGTGTGTATGTGGGGGGGGGTGGACTAACAGGCGGGTGGGAGTCCGAGAGTCCAAATTAATTGGAGGCAGCAGCAGCAACTCGGGCCGAGGATTACAGGCCAGGCCTACAAGTAAACAAACTGTGAAAAAGCAAGAAGAGGTCAGTTTTTCTTTTTTTTTTTTTTAACATTTTTTTAGTAATGCATAATGTTGAATTATTGTTTGGTGTGGGTGACTTTATTTGTAATGTAGAATTTTAGTTACTGTGTTAGATCAATTTAAGTACTGGTACTTTATAGCACTAACATGGCTGCCCGAAATGTTTTTTTCAACAGTTTCTGGCAGGCATGGATATGTGCTTTGCACTGCATCCTTGATGTCAGTACAGTGCCACCCTTAGGGTTGTTGCTGTATAAACAAATGTCAGGAAGTGTCTTTTGACCAATCATGGTGTTGCCTTTTCCTTACCCATTTTATGTGTATAACTGATTGACTCTTAACACTGTTAATAATGTACTAATAGATTTTGATATGGTATAGACTGTATTTGTCTCCCAGGCCTCCTTGTAAACTAAATGTTTCACCTCAATGTGGATATTGAGGTGCACAAAAATTCCAAATAAATAAATCAGGATTTTTATCCCTCAAACATCATATGTTCCTTCTCCTTTCCCCTCTGCTGCAGTCAGAATTTTTTAACGTGTTTGACATCACAATCTGTTGTTGTTTAAATAGCTATGATCTCACAAAAAGGGAATCATGACTGCTGCTAAGGGAAAAGCAAATGTAAATGAAATCTAAGGGACAAGGATCTGATATTCATGCAAGCGTGCTCAGTAATACTAAATAAAGGGAGATAAATACAGTACATGAATAAATACTCTATTCAACATTACATTTTAAACATTTAACTGGATACTGTAAAATCACATTAAGGGTCAGTAATGTAAGAAGCATCGAACTATGGACCGTGGAATTTCAAATGTGCTTTAAAAAATAATAACTGTAATAAGATAGCTAACTGCAAATAAGCAGGGGAAAGTCACACAGACTACTTGAGCTGTACCTCATTTACAATGGCACCCTAGTTACACACTGGTATCATTGTACTGTATACATCACTAAAAGAAAGATGAGGGGAAGCATTTACACTAAGCCGCTGCTTATTTTTGACCATTGTTTACTTAGTTTTATTGCCAGTGAGTGGATTGTTTAGGAATAAAACATTCATATGCTTGAGTGCAGCTCTACCTATTTGATTCCAATGATTCGGGGTTCTGCTCCAAAGTGACACACCACTAGCCCATTCAAGTATCAGCTGGGATGACTGCCTAATGAATTTCAAATGCATTCACATTGTTGTTGTTCTAACCGTATATCACCAGTCTCCCACGTTTGTGAGAATGATGTTCAAAGTAGAACATTCACATCTGCTGAACAAATGAAATGCATGAAACCACTGTGCCATAATCTAATTCATGTTTACATGCGTTTTGAAGTTCAAAAGAAAAGAAACTAATGAGTAATTGTCCAAGTTTAATAATTATGTTCATGCATAGGAGCAATGTTCTGTTTGACAAATAGACAACATTGCACAAAAGATGCTAAACATTGCACAAAATGTCCAATGGATCAAACCTGTTTGTGTATTGTGTTTGTATTAGTATCTTTACTGTCAACTCTATTGTGCACAAAAGATGGTTAAGGGTAACTCTTTACCCCTTCTAGCACACAATCCATAAGCAACGTTACCAATATTACCAATCCTGATCACTTTATTTAGGCTTTATACAGTACAACGTATGAGCTCTTGCATCTTTCAGTCACCTGTACCTTCCTAGTTTAACTACTTCATTCTCTCTTGGTTATATATAAAACACATTCACTTAATGGAAATATGTTTATTTGCACTAATAATTTTATAAATTTGTATGCATCTTTTCTGTCTTGTGATTTGCCTTCTTATGGTCAGGCTTTTTCACACTGTAGAAATCCTTAGCTATTCATTTCATTTTGTGTAGCAATTGTTGCTGCTGCCAGTTGCCTGGGTCTACTTTTCATTTTACTATAGATGATGTGCTTAAATGGAGCGATTTCAGTGAGGGCACTTTATAACTAAAATGAAATAAATGTATATGAACAAAACTAGTTCATTTGCCAGTCATTATTGCTGTGCTAGGCAGTTAGTAAGTAGGTACAAGAGGGGGGTTGACAATGATGGATTACTCCTGTGTTAGCCTATCAATGACCTTTGAGTCCAGCAGATCTAGAAGTCTGTTTGACGTACATAAAAACTCGTCCTCTCCTTCTGTCACTCGGCTGTGTCCTTTTGCTTTCTAATTAACTGTCAGTGGAAGCCAGCACTGTTGTGTCCTTAAGAATGTGATACAAGTGTAAAAATGCATGATAAAGGGTGCAGATATGTGGAGTATCAGTTTTAGAATTACACTGTTACTCCTATTTCCAATAGCTCAGTACAACTTTTGCTCACAAGGTATGTATAGTGCTTATTTTAGTAGTATTTCATCTTCTGTTGCAATTTCTGGCTGATGTCTATGGGTTCCCCCCTCAGCATTTATACAATGTTCAATATGTTAGTCTTTTGCTTATTAATTATTAAACAATAAGTAACAACAGGGCATATGTTATGCAGGGATAACATGACACTTTGGGTGTGCTGTGAGGCATGAAACATAGCTGGGTGCCTTCAAACACCCAAGAAGTGACATTATCCCAGCATAACAGATGCCCTGTAGTGCCTAACTGTTATTATGAACTTGTGATCGTAAATGAAGAAAGCTGATTGGCCGAGAGCTCGTTGAAGCTGTAATGATATCGGGCTACATCATCATGGCTTCAAAAAGCCTCCGGCCACCAGCCTCCTCACTGACAGAGGCAAAAAAATGCAGCTGTGCTTAAATTGCACTTGGTAGGGAAACAAAAATCTCACAACTCCTCCGCAGAACATGAAAGATCCTGAGTCATCCTCAGCATGTTTTAAAACAAACTGGTACTCACAAATCTGGCTCTGATGTCCCGAGACTTCGAATTTTACTTTCAGTCAGTACAGGGCACAAGTATTTAACTGGACAGCAGCTTCAGGTAAAAAAAAAAACACAGGTGTTTCAGTAACTACTACCGACCATTGCTGCCAACTACGACACGTGGGCAGCCACCAGAAATAAACAGGAAGGCGCACACAGCTTCACCCAGTCCCAGAGCAGGCAAGGGGACTGGGTCAAATGCAGAAAAACAGGGTTCACAACCTAAACCAGTGCTTGGAAGGTGAGATACACTTCACAGCTGCACCTCCTCCATGAGTGCCACCTGTAACAGTGCCACCTGCTGCCCAGAACCCTTCAGGAACTATTTTTTGGAAAGGTACTCCTCCAACACCCCCCCCCCCAAAAAGTCATTTTTCAAATGTTTTGAAACTTTTCTTTAATTTTTTACTAATGAATCTTGAAGCCAGTTCATAATAGCAATAAGGCACTCCAGGGTGTGGTATATCATGTGATATCATCACTTCTTGGATGGTTGGACACACTCGGCCTGCGGCCTTGTGCCCAACCACCCAAGGCATGATGATATCCCATGATATACTACACCCTGTCATACCTTATTGCTTAATTATAAAATGGATCCTGCACACATTTAAAAAAAAAACTTACTTATTTAGGTTTTTCTTTAGGGTCAGTTTCAGATCATGGTATTGTACTGATATAACATCATGGCTGGAACCAACTCTAGACCAGTCAGCCTTCAGAATGTTTTCTATCCAGTTTATTAAATTGTCTTTTACAATGTCATGTTATGAGTTCTTGAACTTTTTTAATTTAAACAATTTACTTTCTATTAATACATAAAAGACCCCCCAGCTCTGGCATTAGGTGTATCATTTTTTTTGCATCATTGTAGTAGCCTACAGTATTTTCCTGCAGTGCTAGTTATGGTTGATGACTCATCACTAAAGAGTACAAAAAAGCCCTCAATAAACTTAACATACTGTAATAGTAGCAACAGTTACTCTTGTAATCTTGACAAAGCTGGCGAGCTCAGTGAATCATTAAGGTAGTTTGTCTGCCTTCTTCTTGTAACTCAATGCACCCACCATTAACTAAAGGTCTTTTTGGCAGTATACTGATGTCCTGAAATTTTAGATCAGAAGTGCTATTTTTTATACTACTTGAAATATGTTTCTATAACCAGAGCACTACCTGCCATTGTGTGCATCTCCCTGCATTGAATCCATGTCCTACCCTGTAGGTAGCACACTGTGCTATTAGTTTATATGTGCTAAGTGAGATGAATCTGATGGTACAGGGTCCATTTAGAAGGGTGAATGAATAACAATGAACAGTCACAAAGGCACTAAACCCACAGTGTGAACACTTTTTGAAATGTGTTTTCTTGCAGGGAGCTTTGCCCCCACACCCAATCTTGTTGGGGGCCTTTGCCCCACCCACTTAATTTAGATTCCTACTCTGGGGGGCACAACTCAGGGATGGGGGCAGAACCATGGTCATGCATAACTGTTTTGGCCATGGTTCCTTCACCACTGTGACGGTTTGCTGTTATTCGTTCACCTTCTTCACAGGATACCATGGTACAGTATGAGTGTCATCCTGTATACTTTAGACAAGAGGACCGCAATGTGAAACTGAGTGGTTCTGTCTTCCCAGACTGTGTGAGGCAATGCTTTTATACCATAAGAGACATCCCCCACAGAACATGGAAACTTACTATAAATTGCTACAGTTAACAAAAGGGATTTATCAGAAGTTTCACATCCCATTTTTTTTATTTAAAAAGTGCATGTAGTGCTCCTCTCCTTGTCTCTGAAGTGTATTGCTCTACTTTAATGTTACTTGTTACTGCATGAGATGACAGCTGTATGCAGCAGAAGAGGACCTGCAGTTCTGAGGGCTGATTGGCTGAAATCACAGCAGTGATTTATAATACTGTAGATGCTTGTTCTAATTACCAATGAATAAAAAATCTTAAAAATTAAGAGATAAACCCAAACTAGGGAACTTGAACTGTTAATGGTAGCATGGAAAGGGCAAGCCCTATGCTAGTTCTTCCTTATTTTTCTTTTTTTAGTTGAATAAATCTGTCACTATTACGGTCTCCAAAGCATTTACAGTTTTATACATCCTGCTTAAGCTGTGCCTGTATGCTCTTGCCACATTTGAGATAGGTGCATATCTGGATGCCATTTAGTGTGACAGGCTTCTTCCCGGGTTCCCACAGCTGGTTAGTGTTTTGAATTCCATGCTTATGAACTCATAGCAGGCAGCAAGGGACAAAGTACTGAACCCAGCCTAAAGTTGAGATCTTTGCTGACAGAGAAATAATGAAAATGTCAGTATTTTCCAATGGCTTGTAAACATTTTTGTCATCTGCTATCCTTTAATTTCTGCAAAGATAAAATTTATAACTTAAGCCCTTTTCAGTTTGGTGGTGAAGATAAAACAAAATAGTTCCCAAACACACATGCCATAATAAAGCAATGGATGTACTGTAACAGTGAGTGTTATGTTAACATTAACCATTGTAGTATATCAATTGCAAAACCAGAGTACTGTCCTTCTAATAAGAGTTATTATGAACACAGTATGCTCAGAGAATCATCATGTTACATATTTATTTATTTATTGAAATCTGTTGACCGGGTAGGCCCACTGAGACAACAAAGTCCCTTTTTCAGGGGCGACCCAGAATTAATTACAGAACACAAGAGCATACAAGAGACAAAGGTAGTACAGTTAATCACATAGGTACATACATAAGTAGCATTACAGTAAATAAAAGAGAACAGGTAGCATTAGAAACAGGACAATACAGGTCAAGACTAAGGAGTGTAAGGGGCACCAACAATTCAAGTGCAACAGCACATACAGTAATCCTTTAATGTTTTTCTCCAGTGAATTCATTATAGACAAAATACATAACCCCAGTTATTTGAAGTTGCTTTTATAATTATTGTAATATTTATTTTCTTAGGGATTAAGTCCTGATACACTCTGGTTCTTGATAATGTATGTACGGAACATACAATATCCCCTAAAGCACTGAATGTTAAATAAATCTAAGATGACTTTTTATACTGGAGAAGAAAACTACAAGCTGCAGATCAAGAGTGGAATATTCTTGTGTCTCCTGCTGTTTGAGTAAACTGTCCTATGGGGAATGTATTTGTGGTTTACAAACAAGTCTATGAAACATTTTAAGTAGCTGTATGAGACAAATACTGTGCCCACAGGATTGCTTTAAAAGTGTGCTCCTTGTAAGCCCCATGAGTTGCCTTGTCTAAATGTTCTTACCCCGTAGTACCTAAACTGGGAATATATGGTTTTATGTATATTGAATATTCACATGACAAAAATAATGAACAACTTGGACATCTGTTTTGCAAAGAGTTTTGTGATATTGTTCTCAAAACATGTTTAATTTTAACATGATCACCATTTACTGTAACAGAATTAAGTTCACATAAAAGGATGTAATATAAAATAAAAATGAAAAAGAAAAAGTCACAATCTACTGTACTGTATATATATAAGTCTTAAATGCTTTTCTTCAATGAATTCGTTACCTAAACCCGCTTCTTTGAAGTTACTTTCATAATTACTGAAATATGTATTTTGCTACGTATTAAATCTTGATACTGTCTGATACATGACATTATAGTGTATTTTCGGTGCATATGATATTCCCTGAAGTACTGTATGCTAAGGAGATCTGAGATTATTTTTTTTGTATTGTCTCAGAAAACTATGTGCTAGCAGCTACAGATCAACAACAGAATACTATTTGTTTCTTATTGTTTGTATAAACTGTCCTCTGGGGAACACATTTGATGCTTCCACACAAGCCTTTGAAATTAGTATGAATAATTTTAAGTACCTCTATAAAATGTATATTCACAGTCTCCTCAAATTGTGCTACATGCAAGCCCCATGAGTTGTCATGTCAAAATATTCTTAATAACCAAAATGGGAATTTAAGTTTTTACTTTTATTTAATAATCACATGACTAAAAAGAATTACTACCTTGGACATGCTTTTTTTTTGCAGAGAATGTTGTATATTGTTCTCATTATACTGTAACTTTCATTTTAACATTGTTAAAGGAAGGAACTAGAAGGGGGAAAGGATCAGATCTGTTACAGTACAGTAGCTTCTTCTTCTTGTTTTTACATTGTTTCTTGTGGATTCTACTTGGTAGAAGGTTATTTATTTTCTTTCTTACTACTTCTAAGGGGATAGCAGGGTATTGTTTGGGGCTGCTGGAATTTTGAAATCTGTTTTGGTAGCTATAAGTGGGCTCATTTGTTTGATGTTTTACTGTGTAGAAGGCTGCATTTGTAGAGGCCTATTTCTTCTGATTTAAAACCTATTTGCTGTAATTTAACTGGGTCTGTTTCTTTGAATTGGAGACCTATATCTTCTAATTTCAAGCCTATTTTGATGTGTTGTTGGTGGAACTGTTTGACTTGGAGTCCTGTTTCTTTGGGTAGCAAACCTATTTTGGGGGCTTTGAGTAGAACTGTGATTCATTGTTGCAGGCTTCACTAGCTGCAAAGTTTAGTGCAGAGTGGGGGACGGGTGCTAATGGTCTGTCCAGTGGCCTCAGCTACCTGATTGTTTCTGGAAGACTTGGGCTGGTCCCTCCCACCCCGGTCCATTATTTCCTTTATACCAGGGGTTCTGACATCAGTTCCTCAAATGGGCAAAGGACATACACCTGTCATAGCAGAAGCAGACATCCAGGAAAGGAACTGCAGCAAGTGAAGAGGTGACTGCTAGCTGAGTGGAAGGGAAGCAACTGCAAATCTAGGAGCTTTCATTGTTACTTCTTTGAATTGCTATTGCACTTGGGAAAGGAGGAGTAGGAGTTTGAGGAAGGTTGTGCAATAGCTACTTAAAGTCTTTTTTTGACTGTGGATAGGAATATAAAAAGCAGTTGCTCAATCTATCTAAACATGTAAAGCAAAGGGGGTAAGGGAAATAAAGAAAATAATGTTTTGCGCTGATAGAGGGGGGAGAGGGGAGACTTGGGGGAGTGTTTGGTATCCTGCATCTGGAGGGGTGGGGGGTCGCTGGTGGACAATGACAGCAATGGGTAGGGTGGTAGGCTGCAACAACTGCAGTGCACCAATCTTTCTAAAAATTGCCTGGAGTGTGGGAGGATGTTTAGTGTGCAACCACATAGAGAAACTTAGAAAGGAGATTGAGGGTCGCAGGAGGAACTAAGACAGGCAAGGCAGATTGGGGGTGGGTTTAGCCCAGTACTGGAGGGAGGAAGAAGGGGAGATGAGGGAGGGTGATTTAAGCCAACAGTGGTGAGGAGAGGGTCAGAAGAAGGGAAGCAGAGACAAAAGGACCCATGCCAGGAAGAACGATTGCCAGGGAAACCGGGTCAGGAGACAAAAGACAAATGGAAGGAAGAGATAGAGACTTGTGAGGGGAGGCGAAGAAGTGGCAAAAGTCATGGATTGGAAAGGAGAGAACAGGTTACTATGCAGAGAGAGGGAGCAGGCATTTGTGAAGGGTCTTCAGAAAATAGTTTTGCATTAGAGGAGTAACTGATAAATGCCTGGACCAAACTGGAGCGGGGGGAAGTTCTGCTGGGAGAATTGCAACAGGGGCAAAAGGGGGAAATAATGTGCAGGAGGAAGAAGAGGAGCTGGAAATGAGAGAGGGAGATGTATGGAAGCAATAAGGGAGTAAGAGTGGTGGAATCTTAGTTCTGGGGGGCTCAATACTAAGAGGAGTCAGGTGGGGTAGCAAGGGGGAGAGGCATAGTTGCATTTGGGTGGAGGCCATGCCAGGAATGACAGCGGAAAGGGTGGGACAATCTGTTCTGAAATATGCTAGAAGTGGTAGGGACAAGCCTCATTTAATTATACATCTTGGAACAACTGACCTGGCTGACAAGACAGTAGATATAGTCCAGAGGAGGTTTGAGGAACTAGCACAATTATGTGAGGGGGCAGGAAGATCAGTAACTTTTTCAGAGATACTTCCAGTGCCCAAGGCAAGCACAACAAGAAAGCTAAGAATATAGGAATTTAACAGATGGCTAAGAACCAGTGTTGTGCTAAAGGGTATGGGCTGTTGGGGGTGGGGGGACCTAGAAGTACAGTAGTCTCTATGTCAAGGACAGACTACACTTGAGTGAGGAGGGAAATAAAGTGTTGAAACAGAGGATGGAGGAGTACATAGAGGAAGTTGGGAATTTAAACTAGGAGTGGGGGGTGGCAATTGGGCAAGAGATATGCAGAGACCACAGGTTGGGAAACCATATGAGCTTCCCCCCCATAACAGTGACAAAGGACAAATGGCAAGTACTATTGGTGATGCTAGCAAAGGAGGACAAGATGGGAGGGTGGAAAGGGTGGAAGGTGGTTACCCTTAATGCTAGGAGCCTTGGGAGGAAAACTGCAGAGTTACAGGTGCTCATGGCAGAGGAAGAGGTGGACATTGCAGCCATCACAGAAACATGGGCTACTCAATACAATGACTGGGACCTGTCTGTACCAGGGTACAGGTTATTTCATAGGGACAGGGTGATTGGAAAAGGAG
This sequence comes from Neoceratodus forsteri, assembly GCA_016271365.2. Taxonomy (NCBI): domain Eukaryota; kingdom Metazoa; phylum Chordata; order Ceratodontiformes; family Ceratodontidae; genus Neoceratodus; species Neoceratodus forsteri. The sequence continues at coordinate 1,610,009,479 of CM057450.1, read as the reverse complement.
GGGGTGTGGCACTATATGTGAAGGAAGGACTGAATTGTGTAAGGGAGGAAGGGGAGGAGGGTAGTACAGAGTCACTTTGGATGCAAATCCAGTATTCCAAGAATAGGATTCTTAGAATGGGAGTGGTGTACAGACCACCATCTCAGACAGAGGAGTTAGACAGGGAACTAGTGGGACAGATCAGGAGGACCTGCGAGAAGGGTAGTGTGGTGATTGTGGGGGACTTCAACATGCCAGGAGTGGACTGGAGTACCCCAACAACCAGGAGCAGAAGGGAGCAGGTACTGCTGAATGCCTTCCAGGACAGCTTCCTGCTGCAAATGGTCAGTGAACCAACCAGGTTAGGGAATACCCTTGAGGTTGTGCTGGCAAATGGAGACTTTGTGAGAGAACTTACAGTGGAGGAACCACTGTCAGGAGTGACCACCACTCAGTATGGCTCACATTGGATATGGGCAAGGAAGGAGCAGAGTCTGGCACAAGAGTGCTGGACTTCAGGAGGGCTGACTTTGGGAGGATGGGGGAAGTGGTAAAAGGGTACCTGGCCAGAATTCAATCTAGTATGGATGCTAACCAGAGGTGGGAGCTCATAAAGCTGGGGATAGTGGAGGCAACCAAAACCTGCTGCAAGGCCTACAGCAAGAAGGCTAGGGCTAAGAAACCGAGCTGGTTGAGCAAGGAGGTAATGGAAATGTAAGGAGGAAAAGAGCTGCCTTTAGGAGTACAGAAAACAGGGAGGGGAGGATAGGGAGGAGTACTTGATGAATCGAAAGAGGTGACAAGGGCAGTAAGGGGCCAAAGCATCTACGGAACTCAAGCTGGCACAAGGCATTAAGAAGGGGAGAAGGACTCCTTTAGGTACATCAGGTGAAAAAGGAGCTGTAAGGACCACATAGTAAGGATTAGGAAGGAGGGGTTGGGTGGAAGCAGGGTGCGATAAGGCAGAAGCACTAAATGAGTAGTTCTGCTCGGTATTTACTAAAGAGAAGAGGGGGGTGACACCCAAAGGGGGAGAAATGGCAGAAACAGGGGGGAAGGGGTGACAGATGGGGAAATCATGGAAGGCAGAGTTCGGGAGGGTTTGAAGGCACTGAGGGTGGACATGGCGCTAGGCCCAGATGGCATCCACCCCAGGGTACTGAAGGAGCTGGCAGAGGTCCTTGCAGGACCTTTGGCAGACCTATTTAATGCCTCACTACATTCAGGGTGTGTACATCAGGACTGGAGGATGGCTCATTTGTTGCCCCTCCACAAGAGTGACCCAAGGATGAACCAGGAAACTACAGACCAGTGAGCCTCACATCCATTGTGGGTAAGCTAATGGAGACTATCCTGAAGGAGAGGCTGGTGGCCTCTCCTAGAGGCCAAAGGACTCGGGCAGCAGACAGCATTGCTTCATACGGGCAGATCCTGCCAAACCAACCTAGTGGAGTTCTATGACTGGGTAACTGGCAACTGGACAGGGCCATGCAGTGGATGCCCTGTATCTGGACTTCAGTAAGGCATTCGACTCGGTGCCGCATGAAAGGCTGGGAAGTAAATTAGTAGGCACGGGCCGGGTGCAAAGCTGGTGAGATGGGTAGGAAACTGGCTTCAGGGAAGGCAACAGAGGGTGGTGGTGGGTGGGGAGCTCTCACACCCAAGGGTAGTGACGAGCGGTGTTCCACAGGGCTCGGTGCTGGGATCAGTGTTGTTTGGGATATTCATTGCAGACATATCATGGGACATCAAGAGCAAGATCAGTCTGTTTGCTGATGATACCAAGGTAGGAGCAGTGGTGGATGACCTAGGGGGATGGCAACGTTTGCAGGATGATCTGGCAAAGCTTGAAACCTGGTCAGACACCTGGCAACTGGGGTTTAATGCCAAAAAGTGCAAGGCGCTGCATTTTGGGATGAAGAACCCAAGGAGGAGTTACCAGCTGGGGGGAGTGCAGCTATCCCAGACAGAGGAGGAGAAGGGTCTGGGGGTGCTCATCACAGGGTCAATGAACAACTCGGCATAATGTTGGAAGGCAGCTGCAAGGGCCAACAAAATGCTGGGTTGTATTGCAATGGGTATATCCTCGAGGACGGAGAAGGTGATTCTGCCACTGTATAGGTCATTAGTTAGACCGCATCTGGAGTACTGCGTGCAGTACTGGCGCCCGTATCTGAAGAGACATTAAGTTACTGGAGGGTGCAGCGCGAGGGTGACAAAGATGATCAAGGGCTGGGGACTTATCATATGAGAGGAGGTTGAGGGCTAAACATATGTACTCACTGGAGAGAGAAGGACAGGGCGGACATGATTGAAACCTTTAAATACATGAAAGGAATAAACACGACAGGTACAGAGGGGCTGTTCAAAGTAAGGGAGGGGAGGGACACCAGGGGCCATGATATGAAACTGGAGGGAAGAGGGTTCAGGAGGGAGATGAGGAAACACTTTTTTACAGAGAGGGTGGTGGCTGGGTGGAATGCGTTAACTGCAGAAGTGGTATCCAGCAGAACAATGGACTGCTTCAAAAGGGGATGGGACAGGAGAAGGAGGAGGGTTAATGAAGAGGAAGGGTGAAAGGGAGGGGCAGCTGCAGAATAAGGGGTGCTAGCTGCACATTTGAGCAGACTTGATAGACCTCTAGACCTTTATCTGCTGGAAAATTTTGTATGTTCGCATGTTTGTGTTGTTGATGCTTGCTGTGGGAAGATTAGGTTCAAATGGAAGGAAATAATACACAATAAAAATGTAAAATTTCACAGTCTATATATTGCAAACACTTTATGTTTGTCATTTACTTATTTTCACAAATGGTTTACACCATTAGTTGTACTTAGAGGCCAGAATATTCAGAGCACTTGCACATGGCACAACCAAGATGCACTGGTGCAAGTCCGAAGATGTGCCACCGAGTGATATTCAAAGGGAGCCACAGCACAGCACAAATTCCATTACACCAATGCACAACCAAAATGTATGCAACGCAAGTGAAAGGGGGTATACTTGCCTGCAGTGCACACACCTCACTAGCAAGCAATATCTGGTTCTCCACAGAGGCCCGCAGTAACTGGGTGTGCTACCTCAGCCTCTCAGCCTCCCGGTCCTCCTGGGCTGGCCGCTGAGCTGGGGAAGGGGTTTCGGCATGCTGCTGCACAGCCTCCCACTCAGGTAGATGCTGCACAGTGGGCCATACAGGGGCCACAGTGTTGCCTGTGCATAAGTGGCACAACGACATACTCAAGCACAGAACATGGCGCAAGTGTGAGGCAAACCCCGCAAGTGTGGAGCAAACCGGGCAGACTTGACCCAATAAATAGAGGCTCAAACACACAGACAGCAGATGCACAACACTGAGTACGGTGAAAGAGAGAGAGAGAGAGAGAGAGAGAGAGAGAGAGAGAGAGGGCAGACAGAGACAGAGAGAGAGAGAGAGAGACAGGCAGAGAGGGAGGGAGCGTGACACAGACTGATGGATGGATGGATGGACAGAGTGTGAGTGGCACCCAGGGAGACACCCAGTGACTGAACAATGGATAGTGGCCCATTCCTGATGGACACTGTTATGAGGGGCGTGGGCAGGCAGGAGGAACAGCAGCATGAATGACAAACGGCCTGACAGCAGTATGCCCAACACAGGTGGTACTGTGCCAGGATCACTTATGAGAACTTTAGCAACACAGAGATCATGGGCAGCTACCGCCTGAACAGGGCAGTTCTGAGGCAGCTCTATGAGCTGTGCAGTGATGAGATGCAGGCACCCACCAGACATAGGTATATCATGACAGTGGAAATGAAAGTGAGTGCCGTGATGTGCCAGCTCACCATGGGCACCTTCCAAAGACCAACAGGGGATTCCACGGACATCACCCAGTCAGCCACATCCCGCCTCCTCACCCAATTTCTCACCAGTCTGCTGCCACATGCTGCGGATTATATCCATTTCTCCAGCACACAGGCAGAGTGCACAGCAAACATGCAGGAGTTCCACTGGGTGGCAGGCATGCCAGGCATGATTGGGGCAATAAACTGCACCCATGTTGGCATCCACACACCACCCAGCCCAGAGGACATGGTGTACATTAATCAAAAGGGATACCCATCCATCAACTGCCAGGAGGTGTGCAATGCCATGGGGTGCATCATCAATGTCTGTGCCACACACCCCAGGAGTGCACACGATGCCTTCATATGTCACAGCTCCACACTATGCCATAGGTTTGAGCAGGAAAACATCTCCATGGGCCACCTTGTAGGTGAGTAGGGTGTGTGCCAGGGTGGCTGAGAGACACGGCCCCAGGGGCAGGTGAGGGAGGATGGGGTGGTGGATGAGGTGTGTGTGGTGGCTGGGAGGGAGCGGGTGGCAGCACAGCACAGGGATAACCATGTTGTCACCCACACAGGAAACAGTGCATACCCACTAAGTTCATGGCTGCTTACCCCCTACCGGCAACTATTATCTTCCGTAGAGAAAAGCTACAATGAGACACACACCAGCACACACAACATCATCGAGTGTGTCTTTGGCATGCTGAAGATGCAATTCCATTGCCTAGACAGATCAGGTGGTGCCCTACAATACAGCCCATCAAAAGCCTGTGGCATATTCCTGGCCTGCTGCATCCTGCACAACATGGCCATTGACCATGTAATAGTACTCAAGGCTGATGATGGCGACAGTAATGGGGACAATGGTGGTGCTGGGCCAGAGGGTGGTGGGAAGGTGCCCCTTGGCAGGAGGGATCCCAAAATGGCAGAGGTGGCATGACATCACCGTGACATGATCGCAAGGGAGCATTACAGACAACAAAGGTAAGTTCACAGACACACAGGCATGGCCCACACTACCCAGCACACACCACAGGGTACGGGATAGGCACAGTAGTAGTAGTAGTCGGCATGCTGGGACGGGGGCATGCATCAGACAAGGCAGGACCACGAACACATGGGCACACACACACAGACACAAGAAGCAGTGGCATGTGCACAGGTGGTCACACACACACACACACACACACACACACACACACACACAGCCACACACACACAGGGTGAGGGACATGGCATGGATCAGACGCATAACACCGGTACACAGGCAGCACCAGTGCTTGGCTGCCATCATCATATCCATGCCACATGCCCCAGCAGCATGGACCACACACACACAGGGGGCATGCAGCACAACACACATCACGCCACCACATGCAAGCTGCACCACCACTCCCCATCGGTGTGTGTGGTGACAGCAGTGCATGGCAGGTTGGGGCTGTGGACACATCACACTAACCACGCAGTCTCATGACCACCATGGCCATGGGGGCAGCTGCACCAGGAGATGCCTGCTGCGCATTGGCCTTGGGGGGTGTCAGATGCTCCCCCAGGGGTTGATGTGTGGGACCGTGACCGAGTCTGCGCAGGGGTGACCTGGTGGCCAAACAGGCCTGCCCTGGGGGTGTCTGGGATGCTGACGTCTGATCCTGGCATCCGCCGTGCTGGTGTCACCAGACACTGAGACCAAGCCTGTCCATCAGCTGCGCATCACCTCTGTCCCGCTGCTTGGCCTTCTGGCACACCACTGGGGGAGGGGTCTCGGCACGCAGCTGCACAGCCTCCCATTCAGGTGGATGCTGCACAGTGGGCCATACAGGGGTCACAGTGTTGCCTGGCACACTGGTGGTGGGCACTGTGGCACACTGCCCAATGTCACCTGCATCCTGCTGCTGCCACCCGACTGTCTGCTGGGCAGGACCCCACACCTCCACCACACCCACAGCACCACCACCACCCACACCGGACACAGCTGTGGTGCCACACACAGTTGCACTGGCAGGGATTTGGGGGGCAGCTGTGGGGCTGTGGGCACAGTGCTGGGACCTGCTGGTGCCTGTGTGGCAGGTAGGGGCATGTCAGGCACCATGGCCCCTATGCTCTCCAGCACCAGTGTGAGGTCATCATCAATGTCGGATGCCATGTCGAGCTGGGTCTCTGCACACAACACCTCCAGGCTGTCATCATGCAGGAACCCAGCCAGGGGGTCAGTCAACCCCATGTCAGGTACAGCCACATGCCTGACACCACCGAGACATGGCCTGTCCCAGCTCTGGATGCCCGTTGAGGTCGAGGGTTGGGTATCCCTGTCCGTGGCCACCTCCACCCGCTCCCCTGCATGGAGGTGTGCTGGTGCTGCAAAACAAGAACAGTGTGTCAGTGGAGCAGCAAACCCCATGTCCACTCCCACAACCCCGCACACCCTACCCCTCGAGTCCCACCTGACCCCACCCCATCCAACCCCAACTGTGCCATTGTTGCCTCCCGCCACCGTGCCGCACTGTGTGTCTGCATCCACACACGCATGGGGTGGTGGGCATGGACTCAGACACATCTACATGACATGCCCACAACGGGCACATCTGCCAGCTGGACATACTCACCATGCAGTGTGGGGCTGCCAACTGTCTGGAACCCACCACCAGGCACGCCCTCCACTGCCATACAGCTGATGGTGGATGCCACAAGCTCCTCCATGGCAGTCAGCAGTGGCACAGTCAATGGCCCACCACCGGTCACCTTGCGGGATGCCCGGATGACCGCAACCTTGTCCTTGATACATTTCCTGTCTGTGCCAACTTTCTTCTTGCACTCCTGGGTGGTGCGGTGGTAGAGCCCATGGGTGTTCATGTACTGAGCCACCTCTCCCCAGGCCATCGTACGCTTCTGTGGCGTTCCCGTTACACCACTGAGTAGGCCCTCCTGATCCATATAGGCCTCAAAAAGGGCAGTGGTCCCAGTAGCAGTAAAGTTGGGCCTGTACTTGTGAGTAGGCCCCTGGCTGTCCGCTCCTTCACCTCCTGACATTCTTCCACCTGTGGACATGAAAAGCAGTGAGGGTCAGTGCCAGCACCTTGCATTGCAGCACCCAGTAGCAGTGTGTGACAAGGCCTTAGACCCCCATGTTGACGGTAACGTACCTGAGTGGTTGCAGTACCGGTCTGTGGCCTGTTCTGTTCCACAGTGCTTTTAAGGTGCAAGGCATGCAAATTCATTTGTGTGCAATTGTAATGATATGCTAATGCACCCCACTGTGCCATGCATTGGCTCATGAGGTGATTTGCATGCAGTGTTCGAATATCATGTGATTGCACCATGTGTAATAGAGTTGCGTCGGAGCAAGTCCATGGCACAATACCCGTACATGTGTGGTGCACGTGCCCACAGTTTGTATGTGCATGGCATTGGCCACACTGTTATCGCACATCCTGCACAGTTTGCACGATGCCATGGCATGGTGCATACCGCACCAGTATGCCATTGCGCATGTGTGCACTGCCTCTATCGCACACCACATTGCGCGTGAGGGGGGGTGCTGACCTCTGACCCACGGGTCCTGGCGTGACCTCATGGCCCCACTAGGCCCCAGCGTACTGCACATGCCTAGAACTGCGCTATTGCCCTGCACTGTGCAGTGACTGCGCAGTCACGTGTTGCATGATCGCGGCCCAGTGTACCCTATCGCGCATCCTGCACATGTGGCAGGCACATGCGTTGATACACAGCCATGTTCCTGTGTGACCCGGCAGTTCAGCATTTATTTATTTATTTCATTTTTGTTGATCAGGTAAGTGCACTAGACCAATCCTGCCTATTTTCTGGCACAACCCAGGGGAGTGGGATACAGATGAATGCCAACTGACCTTGAACCAGATTAAGCTGTTGGTGGTATTTTTTTTTTGTGAATGGAGGAAATTTAGCCATTGCACTGGGGAAAGTCCCCTGCTCTTTTCAAGAAGTGCCATGGGATCTTTAACATCCACCTGAACTACCATGAGAACAGGCAGATGGGACCTCGGTTTAACGTCTCATCCAAAAGATGGCACCTCAGGAGTGCAGCACCCCCCTCACTGCACTACAGTGTCAGTATTGGGATATTAACCCAAGTGCCTGGTGTGGGGATAGAACCCACAGCCTACTGATCTGTTGGCCTCAGAGGCAAGTGTGCTACCTGCTGAGCCACTGACACTGCTGAGGCAGAGTGCAGAGGCAGAGCAGGAGGGCAGCCAACTGGTTCGAGGTTGAGCTGATCAACCTGGTGGCTGTTGTTCATCCATATGAAGGCCAGCTGTATGGACAGGTGCCACTGCAACAGGCCAGGGTGGAGGTGTGGCACCATGTGGCAGAGGGCCTGGAACAGTGGACCAGTGTTGGGCACTCAGCGGAGTAGTGCAGGCACCATTATGGTGACCTGCAGAGGAGGGCACCAGACCACCTGCCACGTCTACATGCATGGTTCAGTGCCACAGCCAGGTAGGTGTGCTCATGTTGCTGTTATGGTCAGGCATCATACTGTGGTGTTGGCAGGGCTGCACAGCATGGCCCACAGAGGGGTACATTGTCAGCCTGGGGTACCATGCATAGGGCATGGCTGCTATGCTGCTGGCAGCTGTGTTGGTGTGTGGGCCTACGGACAGACAGGGACACACCCAGTGCATGGCGGGCTGTGTGGTGGTGGGGGGCTCCTCATGCGTGTCTGTGAACTGATGTCCACCTCTCTTTATTCCCTCCACAGGGCTGGAAGACCGTAAATGGGCCAGGGATGCAGCAGAGACAGTCAAGGTGGCACAGTCAGGTGGGCAGCAGGTGGCTCCAGCTGCACAGCACAGGGCAGGTATGCATTTCCACATTCCTTCTCAGTGCCACAGTGGGGTAGTGGTGGGGATTGGGCACAGCCATGGCCACCTCTGCCATGTGCCATGACAGCTATGTGTGTGTTGCACGGTCTGTCGTGCATGCCACTGCATGCCATCCCTTGATCACAGTGTACCGGCTGTTAGTGGGGTGGGCATGCACATGGATGCTACCAGTTGTGCTGCAGTGCTGCTGTTGCTGTGTGCCATGTGCCTGTCATGGTGCGGTCCTGTGGTTGCTGCACAGCTGCATCCACCTCTCTGCACCACTGTGGTGTGCTGTGTTGTTGGCTGGCGTTGTTCCTCCCCCTGTGGGCATCCATTCCAGGCTCTTCAGGGGTGTGTGGTACTGCCCATGCCATAGGTGTTGCATGGCATCCTGCTCAATGTGCTTGGTTGCTCCTGCGACAGATACTGGTGGCTGTGAGGAGGGTGCTGGTGGCTGTGGTCTCTCTGCAGAGGATGTCAGCATCAGACTGGAAGAGGCAGAGACATGGTGTGGCGGCAGGCCGTGGCTGCCGTTGAGGGGTCATGTTCCTATCCCTTGCTGGTCCTGTTCTCCCACAGCCCCCTTTCCCATTGTACAGCCCCTTTATCTGTCCCCACCCTTTATTGTCCCTCCCCTGTCCCTGCCCCTGTTACCTTGATTTGTTGTGGTTTTAAATTTTATAAAGCATTTCACAGCTACATGCCTGTCTCCATGACTGCTTTGCAGGTGGCGTGTGGAGCCATGCTACAGTGGTCAGGTGTTGGTCAGTGGTGTCTGTGCAGCGGGGGTGGCCATGCAGTGCTCCTGTGGTTCATGGCTGTGTACAGTGTTGTGCCACATTGTGGTGGGGTCCATCTCTCGGGTTGGTGGGTGTGCTCTGTGCCTGCAGAGTCACTTTGGGGGTGTGGTCAGGGGTGGGCAGCAGGTGTGTGTGTGGTTGTGGCACACAGTCGGGAACCTCCTGCTGCACATGTCTGCACACTGGGGGGGGGTGTCTGCATCTCCTTTTGGGTGACCAGTCCTGTGAGGTCTGGCCCTCTGCCTGTGCCCTGGCTTAGTTCCTGCCCAGCATGTGGGCTGCCTGTGTGTGTGTGGGGCATGGATGTGTATAACACCAGGGACATGGGGGTGGACAGCCATTGCAGTGTGGTGGTGGCCATAGCCAGCTGGCTGGTGGGCTGGGGGCACCATTGGTGGACCTGCATTGCCAGTGTCCCTCACCAGTCCCCAGCTGGCCGTGCTACTATTGTGGTCTGGGGTACGGTTCAGGGGCATGCACTTGTCCACTGCCGGTGGCCTGGCTCTGGTTGCTGTTGTGCATGAGACCCCTGTTGGTGGCTGTGCCCCATCATGTGTTGGGCATTCATCCCTCCTGCTCTGTGCCTGTGTGTGCACTGGTGTGCCCTGCTGGTGGGGTCCTGTGCCCATTGTCACTGGGCTTCCCAGGCTTTGTCCCTGGGCTTCTTGTCTGTGCTCTGCACTTCCCTGGTTGCACCATGGCATATCTCTGGTTGTGCCATAGCGCAACTGTGCCATATTCAGTCGACTTGCACTGGCGCAGTTCAGCTGGCTCTATTTCTGAATATGTCACCCGGTTTGCCGTGGCACACCTGATGTGCGCTGCACTGGTCTTGCACCGGCCTATGACACATTTCTGAATATCCCGGCCCGAGGGTATAAATAAGATGGATTAGGAAAATATGTTTTATTACTGCTTTTGAAATACTAAAACATGCTTTCCAGGACTCAGCATTTTTTTTTTGTCAGACAAGAGGATAGTACAGTAACTTAGAGCAATGGGCTGCAGAGTGCTTTAAGATATTTGCATGATAAATGAGGCTAACAGTTAAATATAAAATCTGTTTTGCTTTCCTGTTATTGCAAAGTCAATTTTAGTTGCAAGGCAATCCATTCTGTTCTATTGTATTCTTGGGATCCTAGTTGAGGCACTTGAACTTAAAGATACCTTAACATCCATTTCTTACCAACAAAATAAGTCAAAATCCAGCAGCACAGAGAAGCAGAGGAAAGGCTGCTGTGTACATTGATGCTAAAACTGCATTTATAAAATGAACATTATAAAATGTAAACAACAGCCTTTCCTTTTCAAAAAGCTTGTCCTGTCAGCTCTCTAAAATGGCTGCCAAATGTGCTTATGATTATATCATAGGAGCCAGAGGTAGAGAGCTACATAACCTTCTGCAGTGCTAACTGATCCTTGTATTTCCATTCTGTACCACATTTTTACAAAAATAATCAAAATCATGACTTAAAGAGATCCACAAAGTTCAGTCCATTTGTAAACTGCACCCTGTATTGTGGTGCCTTACCACGACAAATTGCTGTCTGTGTATAATTAATTGTCACAAACCCACTCAGCAGGTCAGGCCCTCTATTCCCAAAGTGCCAACCTCCGAGCACAGTCTTGTGAACAGTTTAAAAGAACAAGGTAACCCTCTTGTCTGTTTTGTGAGTTCGGATCAACCTTTGGTCTCAAGTCTTGGAGGGATTCAAACTGTGAACCTCTTGCTAGCATACCCAATGCACAGGCTCAGATAATTCTCTCTTCGGGGGGGCAGATATCTTTGCCTACGGGCACCTAACCAGGTGTACAGAAATGAACCCATAAAAACTGTAATAAAGACCTTAGATTTAAAACGCTTCTCTTTCCAGTTTGGTATCACCATTCAAGCTTATGCCTAGTGTCTGCTATAACCATATACTTTTCTTGCAAATGAAAGAAAATCAAAGACAGACCAAGTAAGTTCTAAAAAGAGTTTTACTAAAAATATGTAACACATAAAATACAGAACTATTATATCACAAGACATACAAATCTTTTAAAAGTACAAGGTTTAAACAGTACAATTCCTACCTATAGTACTTAGATTTGCCTTTTCTCTCTAAATACCTGATTACAAGTGGTCAAGGATGTTTCTTGGTCAGAGTCTAGATGAAAGTGTCCCTGTGAAGTAAAACAGAATAAATTAAAAGCTGGCTTTTACCCCACCTCTTTGCAGGAGGTTGCCTAGCTCCTCCCTGTCAGGTTACATAAAAAAATATATATCTATATAAAAAAAAGGATGTTTTTTCCAAGTATTAAATTCTGCAACCTCAGCATACTCATGTTTCTCTTTCAAATGACATCTCTTTGATCTTAATCAGTATCCTCTCTCACACAGGCATCAGAGGAACATTTTCAACTTTACACCAGTTTGCTAAACCTGGTTTCCCCCTCTAACGTCATAAACTTTTTTTTGATTTCCCTCTTAACAACTACAGCTTATAATTAACCATAGAAAAGTCTGTAATTAGCTTCTGGCCTGCCATGTAACACCTGGTATCTAAAACCTATGTGAGTGTGTGTGTGATCTCACATGCTGTTTCAGCCTTTTCTCATGGGAGACAGTCCATACACATTTTTATTTTATATTTCAGAAACATCATAGAGCACTCAGAACTGGCTGTCCATGTCACAATCCTCCCCACCTAGACTGAATTTGGGGCTTCTATCCCCTGCATGGGATGGGCTTCCCAAATCAGTTCATCCTCAAAGACCCTAGACAGCCCATCTGAGTTCTGGTTTTTTGCTCCAGCCCTATGTACGATTTTCAGATCATAAACTTGCAAAGCAAGACTCCATCTTAGCAATCTTCCATTGTTCTTTCCCATCTGCGTCAGGCAAACCAGGGGGTTGTGGTCAGTCTGCACCACAAAATACTGCCTATACAAGTATGGCTCTAATTTCTTGAGGGCGCACACTATGGCAAGACATTCTATTTCCACCGTGGAGTATGCCCGCTCCCTGGGAAGTAACTTCCTACTCAGGTACATTACTGGGTGATCAGTCCCTTGGTTGGATGTCTGACTCAGTACTGCCCCAATACCCACGTCTGAGGCATCAGTCTGAACTATAAAGATTTTGCTATAGTCAGGACTTGTCAAAACAGGAGCACTGCACATTTCCTCCTTTAATCTGGTAAAGGCTTCCTCATAGTCTGGGCCCCAGGTAATTTTCTTTGGCATCCTTTTCTTTGTCAGGTCAGATAGGGGAGCAGCCAGGGCACTGTCATTGGGTACAAATTTTCTGTAGTACCCTGATGTTCCTAGAAAACTCCTGACCTGCTTCTGGGTTTCTGGTCTGGGCCATGCCTGGATCACCTCTATCTTTATTTGGGTAGGACAGAGCTGTCCCCGGCCTACCACATGCCTGAGGTATGCCACTTCTCCCATGGCCAACCTGGCACTTCTCGGCTTTGACAGTGAGCCCAGCCCTTTGTATCCTGCCTAGCACTTCCCTAAGGTGGGATAGGTGTTCCTCCCAGCTGGTACTAAAGATGGCAGTGTCATCCAGGTATGCCACGGCATACTCCTCAGCACCATTTAACACCTGGTTCACCACCCTTTGGAAAGTGGCTGGGGTGTTCTTCATTCCGAAAGGCATTACTTTAAACACAAATAAGCCTATCAGAGTGATGAAGGCCGACCTCTCCCTAGCTGTGTCTGTCAACTGTACCTGCCAATACCCCTTTGTGAGGTCACTGGTCGTAAGGTAGGTCGCCCCTCCCAACTTGTCCAGGAGTTCGTCCTTCTGGGTATCGGGTGGGCATCTGACTTTGTGACTGCATTCAGTCCATGATAGTCCACACAGAAACGAGTTGAGCCATCTGGCTTGGGCACAAGGACTACAGGTGAGGCCCAGGGGCTGTGGGATCTCTGGATTACCTCTAAATCCAGCATCTCCTCTACTTCCTTCCTAATGTCCTTTTGGACAGCCTCTGATGCCCGATATGCTGTCCGCCGTATGGGCGTCTGTATCCCTGTCTCCACATCGTGCGTTGCTAAGAGGGTTAGTCCAGGCTTGGCGCTAAACAACCAGGCAAAATCTGCTAAAACCTCCCTTACTTTCTGGATCTGGTCCATGGCTAGCTGGGGAGACAATGTTACTGCCTCCACAGAGGACTCCCGCTTACTTTCTTCCAGCAAATCCAGAAGGGGATCTCCTTCATCCGTCCCCTCCCCATGACTACACACTACAAACACCATGTCAGCCCTATTTGCATATGGCTTCATCATGTTGACATGGTACATCCTTTCTTTATTTTTTTACTTTTTATTTTTGCCTCCTCCCCTGCACCAGAACCCCGCTCAGTCGGGAGACGCTCAGATGCCACCCTGCTTCGCCTCCTTACCTGGTTCTGCAGTGGACCCCCATGGAGCCGTGGTTATACCCCCCAGTCGGGTACGAGTTGGGGCCCGAACACCCCGATGCTTCTTGTTTTGTTGGGTCCCCATCAGTCTAGGCAGGAGGGAGCCATTAGGGTCTGCAACGGCGCTCCTTCCCCTCAGTGTTCCGGAACTTGTTTTTTCTGGGTTCTGTGGACATCGTGTGAACCCCAGACATCCAGGCACATAGCGCCGATGTCTGTGATGTCCTCCCCTCTCTTGTATCAGATCATGCTGTGCCCCAGACCTCCGCCTGGGGTCAGTCTTGCTCCGGGACCTTATCCCCCCTCCCTCCCTGGAGAAGGCAAGGTGTCCTGGGGCCGATCAAGCCTTCTCCCACGGTTGGCCCTCCAGCTCCCCGGGCTCATTCCCAAACCTGGGTTGCTGGCGTCGCAAGCAGAAGTCCAACTGCTGCACTGGCAGGCTGACCAGTACATCTTTTCTGTCTGTCTTCTGTCAGGTAACTCCACAATGTAGTTCACATCATTTACCTTCCTAACCACTTTGTACAGTCCTGCCTACTCAGCTTGCAGCTTGTCTTTCTGGACCGGAATAAGGACCATGACTTCCTGACCCACCATGCATGAGCGAGCTCTGGCTCTGCGGTCGTACCACACTTTCTGTTTCTGTTGGGCAGCTGCCAGGTTGCTCTGGGCTGTCCCCATAAGCTTCTTCAGCCTTTCCCTAAACCTAAGGACGTAATCCACAATGGGAGTTCCCTGGGTGGCGTGCTTGCTTTCCCAGTCCTCCCAGATGAAGTCTAGGGGCCCATGTACCTGGCGTCCATATAAGAGTTTGAAGGGGGAAAATCCTGTCAACTCTTGGGGCACCTCCCTGTATGCAAACAACAGGTGGGGAAGGTATTTCTCCATGTCCCTCCCATGCTGTTCAGCAAATGCCCGGAACATTGACTTTAGGGTACCATTGAATCTTTCCACAAGCCCATTGACTTGTGGGTGATACAGTGTCATGCATCTCTGCACCACTCCACACTTCTCCCATAAACATTTCATCAGGTCCAACATGAAGGAACCCCCTTGATTGGTGATAACCTCCTGTGGAAACCCAACATGGGAGAAAATCCCAAGTAAGGCATCTGCCACTTTGTCTGTCCTCAGTGAGGATTGGGTGACTGCCTCTGGGTACTGGGTAGCATAATCCACCACAGTCAGGATGAATCTCTTCCCTGAGGAGCTGGGGGTATTTAAAGGCCCCACAATATTCATTCCCACCCTCTAGAATGGCTCCTCCACTGTGGGCAATGGAATTAGGGCAGCTTGGGTTTTCTTGCCTGCCTTCCCCATTTCTTGGCACCGGTGACAAGACCTGCAATACTCCTTCACCTGCTGGGTGAAGTTAGCCCAGTATAAATTCTGGGCTAACCGCTGCATAGTGCGCATTATTCCCAGATGACCAGACAAGGGAATATTATGGGCAACCTTGAGCAACTGCTCATGATATCCCTAGGAAATGACAAGCTGCCTGCATAGCATCCCTCCCTCTGTCTGTACTACCTGACTATACATAAGTCCATTTGCCCAATAAACCTTATGTCTGCCATCACCTCCCTGTGTGCTGTCTGAGTCTGCCCAAGCCCTCAGCTTCTCTAAACTAGGGTCACTTCTCTGAGCAGCTGCAAACCTCTCACACATTCCCAAGGCATGGGACAGGTCCCCTTCAGTCACTAAACTAGGGTCCCTAGCTCTAGTGTCAGGGCACTCAGGATCACTGTCAATCCCAACTCTCTGACAAGGGGTCACCCCTCCCTCTTCAGAGTATCCCTCTGTAGCTGTGTGGTTACTTGCTACTGGGGAAATTTCTACCCCCTCTTCATTAATCTCCATATCAGGAGACACAGGCTGGGGGATCATCCTCTCAGTAGTTTCCACAATGGCTTCAGTGGGGTTCAGGGAACTACAATTTTCCCTTGCTGCTTGGCTATGGATAACTGCACATACCATCCCCAGCTTTAGATTGTTGCCCAGGATCACATCCACTGCTAAGGTTTTGGCTACAGCCACCTGTTGCAGAGTTCCCCCTGTTTCACCCCAGTCTAAGAGAACACTAGCGAGGGGCAATGTTTTCACCTCACCAGTGAAGTCCTGTATAGTGACATATTTATTGGGTATAAGCTGACCAGGCTCTACCAGATCCCCCTTTACCAAGGTCAAGGATGCCCCTGTGTCCCTTAACCCTTGCATCTATACACCATTCACCATGACTGGGTGCATGTGTTCCTTCATGTTCACTGGCATGCTTCCAGGGACACACAAGCAATCTACTTCCTTTCTAGCACCCTGTTGTGTATTGCTCACCTTTTTGGGACACTGTCTTACAATCTGCCCAGTTTCTTTACACAACCAACATTCATTTCTTCTCTCGGAGAAATCTTTTCTCTGAAACCTGGTGCTAACTGTTTTTGGTGGAGGCAGTGAGGGTTTTAGCTGCCCTGAAAGCATGCTTTTCCCTTTCTGCACTGCCAAGCCACCCAATTTGCTCTCAGAGCAGGTCTGCTCTTGATATAGCAGTCATGGAGTTCAGCAGCCTCTTGCACTGTTTTGGGATCTCGGTCCTCTAGCCAAGGTTTTAGCTCAGCTGGGCATGCCCAATAGAACTGTTCTAATAAAATCACATTTTCAATTTTATCAACAGAGTTTGCCTCAATTCCTTCCCATCAACACTTTAAAAACTGACATTGTTTCGTGGCTAGCTCCTCGTAGCTCATATCAGGGCTTCTCCTGAGCTTATGGAAGTTTGCTCTGTATGATTCAGCAGTTAATTCAAACTTTTGAACAGTGCAGATTTTCGTTTACTGTAATTATTACTATCCTCATTGTCCATTTGATCCTATGCATCTTGAGCTTTCCCGGTAAGTAGCGGGGATAGCTGGAAGCTCCAGGACGCTTTAGGAATTTCAACCTGAATACAAACTTTTTCAAAAGAATTTAAAAAGGCATCCATATCCTTCCCCTCTTTAAATTCGGCTATTAATTTGGAGTTCATTTTGTAACCCAGTCTTGCAGTCCCAGTTAAACCCAAGCCACTTACCTGCTCTGGTGCCGCTGGTCGGAGTCGTAACTTCTCCAGTTCATGTTGCCTCTGGTGCTTCTCTCTCTTCTCCTCTGCCTCACAGCATTCTTGTTCTGCCTCACGGTGTTCTCGCTTTGCCTCACGGTCCACCACTCACTTCTCTCACTCTGCCTCTTGGCATTCTCACTCTGCCTCTCATTGTTCCCGCTCTCTCTTCTCCTGGAACTCCAGCTCCATCCTGCGCAACTCAATTTGCAGCCTGAGTACCTCTGGATTCAGGATACTGGTGACCTTCCCCTGCTGCTGTGGCCCTTCACTGACAGTGACCCTGCTGTCATCCTCACTGGATCTGGACACTGCACTAGCAGCTAGCCCTGCCACACTTAAGTTTGGTCCTTTCCAGTCACGTTCCATGACTCGCTGCTCTGGGTATCTGCTACTATCAGGGCATCTATGAGGTTCAGCTTTTTGGCTGTCACCTCGAATAGGACTCCTCTGTCCCCTCACAACTGCTTTAAGTAAACTACAGTGTGTCTGCTTTAGTCAGAAGCCATCTTCTTCTTCCTTCACTACTGCTACTCTGATTTGCACTTTAGAAAAAAAAAATTAAACGGGTAGGAACTGGACTGTACACCAAGTGATATAGTTCTGTTTCTTTTTAAAATAAATCTCTGCCTTTTTCTTTCTTTGCAAGTGAGCTTATATTCTCAAGCTGACACAGAACAATAAAAGCTTGTGATACCATTCAAGCTTATGCCAAGTGTCTGCTATAACCATATATACTTTTCTTGCAAATGAAAGAAAATCAAAGACAGACCAAGTAAGTTCTAAAAAGAGTTTTGCTAAAATAGATAAAAATATGTAACACATAAAATACAGAACTATTATATCACAAGACATACAAATCTTTTAAAAGAACAAGGTTTAAACAATACAATTCCTACCTGCAGTACTTAGAGTTGTCTTTTCTCTCTAAATACCTGCGTACAAGTGCTCAAGGATGTTTCTTGGTCAGAGTCTAGATAAAAGTGTCCCTGTGAAGTAAAACAGAATAAATTAAAAGCTGGCTTTTACCCCACCTCTTTGCAGGAGGTCACCTAGCTCCTCCCTGTCAGAATATATATAAAAAATATATATCTATATAAAAAAAGGATGTCTTTTCCAAGTATTAAATTCTGCAACCTCAGCATACTCATGTTTCTCTTTCAAATGACATCTCTTTGATCTTAATCAGTATCCTCTCTCACACAGGCATCAGAGGAACATTTTCAACTTCACACCAGTTTGCTAAACCTGGTTTCCCCCTCTAACATCATAAACTTTTTTATGATTTCCCTCTTAACAACTACAGCTTATAATTAACTTAGAAAAGCCTGTAATTAGCTTCTGGCCTGCCATGTAACACCTGGTGTCTAAAACCTATGTGAGTGTGTGTGTGATCTCACATGCTGTTTCAGCCTTTTCTCATGGGAGACAGTCCATACACATTTTTTTTTTTTGAAATTACTGTTTATTTCTCCTCCCAGCCTGCCATCTCCGACCCTTCAGGGGGACAACTGGACATCCCACTGCCCAGAACCCTACCCACACAGACCTACAGGACCCATGGAGCCTCGGATTACCCCCCGGGTGGCCATGAGGCGAGGGGACAAACCCCATTACTTACGTTGCATCGGTCTGTGGTCTGCTGGGCGTTCACAGGCAAATCGTGGGCATGGCCATGGTCCCCCATCTTCCCAGCTGTGGCAGGCTTGTATTTCCACGATTTTCTCCCTCTCAAGCAGAAAGTACCCTCCCCGACATCATAACGCATACGCCGACATCCGTGCTGTTCCATAGCCGCCCATCTCCCGGGTGGAGCTTGCAGTTCCTCGAGCCTCCGCTCGGGGTCGTGCAGGTGTCGGGCAATGGCTGAATCCCTCCTCGGAGAAGGCGAGCTGTCATTGGATGCTCAAGCCTATCTCCCCCCCGGCCGACCCACCGACGACCCGAGTCCGCTCCTGAACCCGGGTCGCCGCCGTGGAGCGAGGAGTGGCATCCAGCGCCTCAACCCTCAGCGCCACCGGGCTGGCCCCATACACATTTTTATTTTATATTTCAAAAACATCATGTAGCACTCAGAACTGGCTGTCCACGTCACACTAATAACATTTTCTTCACTATGTTTCAAGTAGAAGGGATCATAATTTTGCTGTCCTTGGATCCCTTCCACTTGCTAGTTCAATGATGCTGCCCCGCTCTGCCCCCGCGTTCAGGCACTTGCTGACATGAAACCAGGGAGAGCATGGGGACACGCCCCATTGAAATCAATGGGGTCAATTTTATGTACATTTTTATGGATAGATATGGCCAGGTGGAATGCAATCATGGACACTGGTCGACTAACACGGGCCTTGTTAGTTGACCAGTGCCCACTGATTTCAAAGAACATCAAAAAGGATCAGTTTTGAAATGCATCAGAGCATGCTTTTACCTGGCACCTTAATAAACCTGGCCATTTTTGAACACTGTTTTGAGAGCCTGCGTTTTCCATATATTGTTTAGGGGGAGAGTGCTGGATTTTGTGTCTTTACGGTTATATTTCAATATCCTAAGCACCGCATTCCAGTGCATTTTCCTGTTGCATATTGATGCACCATACTAACAGAAGTACTGTATTCAACCATCCACTTTGGTTATTTTTTTTCTCAACTTTCTTGATCCTGCAGTGGTCACTGTGTGTTTCTACTGACATTTATACACTTACGGAACTTTATATTATTGGATTTCACTTCAAGTGCTATCTGCTTCTCTGCCATTTATTTTGCACCTCCTGATTCTATGGCTGCACTCTGAGGGTGCACCTATAGCTCTGCTACTTTTTACTGGTACCATGAAACTTATTCAGTTTGTCCATGTCTTTTTTCCCCAATGAGTAACTCTTTCACCATCTACATAGGTTCATATATTCTACTGTTGTGCTTCCTCATATGTGAGATACATTCTTCTAAGCTGTCTAAAAGGAATTCAGGGAGTCTAGTAGTTGAACACTTCTGCCTATAAGCTTGTTTTCCCAAGGCGCCTGTGATGTGAGTTACCTCATACTGTCAGACTTGACTTATGCAAGTGTATGATATACAGGTCAATACCTTTACTTTTCCTTGTTCATTCCAGGGTCAATTCTGATTATTTACCGGTATTTGTTCATTCATTTATAATTTCTATACACCAGGATATCTTCATATTTATTTATTTTATTTATTTAGTAATCAGAATTACAACCTTTGAGCTAAAAGCTCATTTACAAAGGCTCATCATCACAAGGGTGGGGGGGTACATAAGTTTGGAGTCAGTAGCAGCTTAATAGGCATTGTCAGGAACATCTAATATTAGGAAAAATGTGAACAGGATAGGCTAATAACCTAATTTCCTAGAGGGTCCTGTCAGAAACTTGTAGAAGCAAATATGATAAACAAAAGTGTGATACACTAATTATATATAGGTAGGCTGAGATACTGTAAATGACAAACAGTGGTAGGTAAATAATAGGTATCTATTTACAGAGTTTAGATTTGCATAGTTTTTAATGAGAGGTAGATAAATAGTGGATGGTTAGGCAGATGATACAGCTAGAGAGGGATATACTACGTAATGCTGACACTCACTAGCCTGATACCTGGAAGCCCGAGATCAAGATCTTGACACCAAAATCCCGACAGTGGGATTTTACCTGTGGCGGACTGTTTTTACATATTTCGGTGGGACTATGCCCCCCCAGCACCCCTGTATTTACTATTACTAACTCCGCCGTGGGCAAAATTCCAGCGTCGGGATTTTCTATTTTTTTTTCTATTATTTGTTTATCCTCCTGGCAGCCTTGCAGGCAGCTCTGGTCCCTCCCTTGGAGGGACTTGGTCTCCGGCTCACCATCCCACGCCCGACATCCCCTACAATTCCCCATGGGTCCCCCCTCCATGACAGGGCCGAGGTGAAGGGTCAATGACTTTCCCCCACCTCTGGAGAAAAATCCAGATGTTCGAGGAGCTGGGATGAGCACTGGCGAGCCATCACAGAGCCTGCCAGCTCCATTTTCCTCCATTTTCTCCATCCCCCACAGACATCGTACATCAGCAACATGCCTCCTGACTTGCATCTCCTCCAGCCACCACCAGAGGGAGATAAACAAGCAGAACTGCAATCCCTCCCTCCCTGAGAGAGGAGAGCAGTCCTCTGAATGCTCAATCCTCTCTCTGCCCTGCCGACCCCTGGTGGCCTGGGTTTGTTTCCGACCCTGAGTCACTGGCATGGTACGAGGTGTGGCACCCAGAGCCTCAACTTCCAGTGCCACCAGGCCGGAAACTGTCAGGATTATTGGTGTTGGGATCTTCATTTCAGGCTTCCAGGTGTTGGGCTAGTGAGTGTTGGCATTACGTAGTGATGCCCTAGAGGGTGGGGGCTGGACAGCTGCAGGGAGTATTGAGATGCTAGAACATGGCATTCTTAAGGGGACTGGTAGTTAAATCTTCTTTAGCATTTGTGGATAGGGCATTCCAGGTAGTTGGAGAAGCTTCAGCAAAAGATTTCTGAACCAACTAACCTGTGAGTTTTTGTCATGTAGAGGATGCTCTTATTCTAAGATCTTGCATATACTATGGGCTTTGTAGGAGATGACTAAGGTAGTTGAGATATATTCCATGTAGACATTCATAAATCAGTGGGGCCCAGCTCTCACCTCTTATCCACTGCTAGGAGACCAAGGGTATTGTAGAGAAGACAGTGATGGATAGTTTTACCACAGGTCACTGTGAATCTTAGGATGTTGTTAAATTTGGTGACTTTTTTGCAAAAGAAGATACTGAAGAAGTTCTATAGATTTCACAGCAATAGTCCAAGGCCAGGAGTAATGACTGCTGAGTAGCAACTTTCTTGTGCTTGATGAGAGACTGGTGTGTACATGAAAGGCTGCATGCACCAATGAGAATCCTAAGTTGCCCGCTCCTGTCTGGGAGAACGTGAAAGTTCCTCAGAGGGCAAGACTGCAGTAATCCAAGCCAAGAAGAAAGTGCATTCGACTACTATTCTATTCAATAAAGAAACATTTTTCTTTTACTATGCACATTTCCACAAATACAGTCTGATGCTGACGTTTTATGAGAAGCACATTTCTTTAACATTACCATAAGCAGTGGTCCCTATTGTTTTTTAGTTCTGTTCTCTCAGGGACACATTTTAATGGTCCTTTCTTAACGCGTAATATTTTGTGTATGCCTGCAGCATGCAGGGCCTTCCCCCGATCCTTGTAAGCAGTGATCTGACACTGATGATGACATGAAGATCTGCAACAGAGTGGACATGCCAGAGGGTGTAGACAGAATGAGGAGGGACGTGCAGAACCTTGAAGAATGGTCAAGGGTTTGGCAGTTGAAATTCAATGCAAGGAAGTGCAAGATAATGCATATGGGGCACAAAATCCCTGGCACAATAAATCAGTTGGGGGGGTGAGGATATAGCATGCACCAAGCAGGAAAGGGATCTTGGGGTTATCATCTCTGATGACCTCAAGGTAGGGAAACAGTGTGACAAGGCAGCAGGTAAAGCAAATAGGATGCTGGGATGCATAGGCAGGGGCATCACCAGCAGGAAAAGGGAGGTCATAATTTCACTATACAAGACACTAGTGAGGCCCCACCTGGAGTACAGTGTATAGTTCTGGAGACCTTACCTACGTAAGGACATAGACAGGGTAGAGAAGGTTCAGAGGAGGGCAACAAAGATGGTACAGGGATTGCATCACAAGTCCTATGAAGATAGGCTGAAGGACTTGAATATGTACTCCCTGGAGGAGAGGAGGGAGAGAGGGGATATGATAGAGACATACAAGTACCTTTCAGGGAGGAACAGGGTGCAGGAATATATTATTTTCTAGCAAAAAAGATGTTCCAGAACTAGAGGGCATGGGATGAAGTTGGAGGGAGAGTCATTTAGAGGAAACATGAGGAAGATTTTTTTTCACAGAATGGGTGGTGGACAAGTGGAATACCCTGCCAGAGGAAGTATTGGGGGCTGAAACAATCATGGGATTTAAGAATGCAGGGGATAAACATAAGGGAATTCTGGAGGTCAGGGCTAAGGGGCAACAAACTTCTAGAAAAACATAAAGTGAACTTACAAACTGAAATGGGCAGACTGGTGGACCATAGGCCCTTATCTGCCGAAAGTGTCTATGTATCTATATATCTGGATCCTGTATGTGGATTCCAATGCTTTCTTCACTTACTTTTCCTGTAGGGAGCCACTGTCTCCTGTGCTGGTGGAGAGAATGAATCACTTTTGAGCACCTACACCTTTTCATAGCCACTTACTTTTACTTTCAGTGGGAGCTTTGTTTTGCAATATCAGTGCAACATGATCAATTAATGAAGGTTTCTGTTGTGTCATCCTTCATTTAAAGGACACCTAAACCATTTTTTGTCAATAAAATATTTCAAAATCTGGCATCATGCGGAGTTAGAGGAAAGGCTACTGTTTACATTAATGTTAATGCTGTATTTATATAATTAGCATAAATGCAGTTTTATAGCATTAAAAAATGTAAACAATAGCCTTTCTTTAAAAAAAAAAACTGCACTGTTATGTATATCTATGTAGTTGTGGAAGCACAGGGCCCTTATAGGACAACAGTGACCAAATTTTCAGCATAGCCATATTATTATCCCACCTCATGTACCGAGTACAAAAAATTTTGGACCGCCGTCAAAACATGATTCTGTACAACTGCAACGCCATTCCACGCCACAGGTAAAAAAACACATTTTGGTCAGGATTTGAAAAATGACAACTGTGACATACATGAGGTGGGGTAATAAGAAGGCTATGTTCAAAATCTGGAGAAAAAATATTTAACATTTCCAAAGTTACAAGCGTGTATATTGAAAGTGCAACAAATGGTCATAACTTTATCATTTTACATATTTGACTAGTTTCAACATTACTATAAACAATATAATATCATTATACAACTCCTTCCCAAATGGTGAATTTGCCAAGCGACTGCAAAATCACCTGTCAGGCGGGAGTTGCACAATGACAGTCAAATTGTGCATGAAGTGGGGTCCCTAAATGGCTATGTTGAAAATGTGGTGCCAAAATGTCAAAAAATGGCTGAGTTATGAATACAAGTTGAAACCCCAATTGAAATAAACTGAACTGCATTTACCTTAGTTTCTCATATTGCAGTCACTGGTTCCAGCAGCAAGATGTGTCTTCGATCGGAGAGAGGGTCTTCAACCTGTTTAGGTGAGTGAGGCTGTGTGGGGGAGTACTGGGGGTGTGGGTGGTGGGTGCTGAGTGGGAGGTAGAGGTGGTGGGCTGATCGTAGAGGGACTGTTTTCTTGTTTTACAGGTTTGAACAGCAACAACAACAAAAAAACCCCATCACGGGACCATTTTCTTTATTACAGCTTTGCCTGCAATGGGAGGGTGGGGGTGCCACTAGACACCAAGGAGATTCTGGAACCGGGGATCAACGGGTGGTGGGTGACAATAGACACCAGGAAAATTGTGGAAATGGGGATCAGAAGGAGGGGATGCCACTAGACACCAGGGAAATTATGGAAATGGGGATTGGCAAGCACTCCCAGAGATCCTCAATGCCCTGGATTGCCCTCTCTTTGAGATCCAGAGAGTGTACAAGTCATTTTTACGCTAACCTCCCCCCCACCGGAGCTTGACCCTGACTGGTGATGGCAAAATTATTAATGTACCCAGTCATGGAAAATATTTTAAGGCTAGCTAGAATACAGGGACCTTTACAGTGGCATGGCCACCCTGTCATCCTTTACAAAGACTTTTCTGCTGAGCTGACCAAGAGAAGATGGGTGTTCACAGATGTTAGAATATAGCTTTATCAGAGAGGCCTCAAGTTTTCCATGCACTACCATGCTTGTTAAAGGATCCTTAATGGAATTCTGCGTGATTGCCAGTACCTGCAGTGGCAGAAGCCCTCCATCATAGCCTGGACTCTGGCCCCAGAGGCAAGTCTCAGCCACAGTGTAAGAACTGCTTGTCAGATGGCAAAACACACCAATGGAAGTAGGAATGGCATCAGACACTCAGCCCCCTCTGCCAATGGACCTAACCCTTCAGCCTGCCACATTGAACTGGGCTATGGCCCACTGACCTGGTGTCCACTACAGTAATCAGGCACAGACTAAGAGAGATATCCTTCCCTTCTTGCACTCCAGGAGTAGGAGCTGTGGGTTCCCCTCACCAGTCTCTTCAAAGGGGTGTGTGGTGATTCCTGCTACCCCAAACAAGTTTTCACTGCTTGCCATATAGGAAGAAGTGGCTGTACTGTCCGACCTGGCTTCCAGTTCAGCTGCATTGGACTCTGCTCCTCCACAGATTTTGGCCTAAAGTGGCTGCAATGGCCCCACTACCTGCAGGGCTCTCCTTGGGCCAGAAGTCTCCACCACCTCACCATTGAAACCCCAACCCATTCTGACAAACCCTGAATTAGTGACTAACCACTGCCTCTTTTCTGTTGGCAGGTGTATTTTGTACACCGACCTTCATGGGTGGTTCTTGGAGTTGTATCTGGGGCCTTGTGCTGACTGATATCTCTTGACTCCTACATTGAGCATAATGCCAAAGTATGCTTCTCTGTATATGTTTTGCATACATGTGAGGCCTTGGCCTTCAGCTGCTGGTCTAAATTCAGCATGCAGACTTGCAGTCTTCCAGTGGCACTTAGTCTTCTTATTATAATTAGCCATTAAACTTTCTGAATTGTCAAGAATGGACTCTATACCACACTTTACCCCATAGAACATTTCAGAGGATGCACCATAAATATGTAAAATCAATGCCGTGTTTTTAGAGAGAGGCTGAAATGAATTCTCTCCTAGTTTTACAGTAGAATTCTCCCCAATTCTTAATGGGGAACAGCGATCGGTGAGCGGGGGGTGCCACTAGACACCAAGGACAGCAGTGGAGTGTGGCAGGGGCAACCAAACACAAGGGAAACAGCGGCTCACAGCTCACTTTGCAGCTGGCATCACGCGTTCAGCTGCGCAGTGGCATAAGTGAAGAAATTCCTGCTGTTCACATACAGAGAACGTGGGGAAGTGCTCCTCTCACTAAGATGTGCACCTGGGATTTTGGATGCCCAGAAAACAAATTTGTGGGCACATGGTTTAAAAATAAACATCAGAATCTAGCTAAACGGGTCCTGTTTAGCTAGGTTCTGATTGTTTTTTGAAATCTCTTAAGTTTTATGTGTTTGCCACTGTTGTTAGTTCATGGAAAATGGTAATAAGTTGGTGGCTGGTGTGGCACAAAAAATGTCTGGTGCCCTGCCAATTCAGTGGTGTGAAAGCAAAAAGGGAGCATTTGCAGCATCAAATTTTTACTTTTGCTACAGAACGTTATCTTTGAAACTATACAGAGCATGCAGAGGTCAGAAAACACTATATTTAAAAACCTTATAACTCAGGAACCAATATTTTTCACCAGACCTGTCAAAGGTACTACCTTGGGACATGACATATGACCCCTGCAATTTGTGGCAAAAATTCCTTTCCATGTAGTCTGTAGGCAAGAGAGAAAAAAAAAACAATGTTAAGTATAGGAACAAAATAGACATTTACAAAATATGACACGTCTGGATCTCAGAAACTGCACAAGCTGCCATCACAAAAATGTCCATACATCATCATCTTGCCTCCTAGACAACATATACAGAATATCAGCTCATTTAATAACAGGGAAACAAAGACATTAATGTGCATAGATAAGGGGTTAACACTGAACACCCTGCTCAACCCTAACTATAGGGGTACTACCGTGCCCCTAAAATATATATATAGAAATTGATATGTTTATATAATCAAAAAGCTAAACACGCATATATTTTTTACATAAATTAGTCCCTCCACTTTCATGAGCTTGATTTTGTTTTCTTTGGGACTTTTGTCCTACTGTGGCTTTTGTAACTATAGTCTTTTTTAAGTAATGCATACAGCAGTTCTGCATGCCCACCCCCATATGTAGCCAAACAACAGCTTTGCTTTTATGTTAATCATTCCTATGAAGTGTTGCTTTATTTTTGATTTATACACAATCTCTGACAATGTAAAGCCCTGAGGGACTCTGTTAAGAAGGAGAGGTGGGGCAGATCTGTAAAGTGCAGTGTTGTTCTGTGAAGGCAAGCTGGCAGAGGGAGTGGTTTTGCAGTGTCCTGGATATCTGCTACATCTGGTGTGTGAAATTGCTGAGGAGCGGAATTGTGAGCATAAGCATTAGAAACACAAAGATGAGAAAAGCAGATGGATGTATATCTGCGATTATGGACTTGTGTTAATTCTAAAGTAAAATTTTGAAGCCAAGTAGCCTAGCGAACATCATGATTATGCAAAACAGAGGTCTGCAGTTCAGGACTGTAGGGGAGGGTGCATTGGGAGCTTGAGCGCAAGGTGAAAAGCAGTTCAATTTGAGCCATACAGAAGTGAGTACTTTGTTACAAATGTCAGCATTTGTAAAAACTCAGAAATGTATTGCTGTCACTACAGTTGTGTGTTGAAAGAGCCGTACTTAACAACATGAGAGAGCAAGTGGCTGAGCGCGCAACCATATGGGCGGTGGGTGGATGTATATTGTAGTGGAGCTGGACACTCAAGAACCAAAAACTTGTTTTTAAAAAAACTCATCATGTACTTCAGAACAAATGTAGGTGTTACTTCGTCAATTCATGTTTTGTTTACTGACTATCCTATTGAGTGATAGGGATCTATGCTGTGGTCTTGGCAAGAAAAGAAACGGCAGCTGTAATTTTTTTTCAAAATTCTAAACTTTGGCTCAATTATTTCTTTGTTGTGCTGCATCTGGGTTCACAGAACTTGTTTTTACCTGTGAATTTGACAGATCTAATGCACTGGTATCGGCCAGTCAGAATGCAGGATTTTCCTTGCCCATTTTTATGTTTGCTTGCATGCATGTGCAAGAAACATAGTGCCATCATCCGAGTTTTCCAGAGGTGTGTCAGCCTCTTCCAATTCAGTCAATGTGTTTGCAGGTGCAGTTGCAGTGCACCAATCACTGCTCCAGCTGTCTATGACAGCTGAAAATGCAGTGGAATACAGTTGAAAGGGAGAGCTCCGCTTCAGTGAGCAGAGCTCCCCCCAACACTCACGCACGCATATTGCATGCTGACGCGCTCCCCCCCACGCACATACAGTATAGCCAGCAGGGTGCCCAATGTCCCATCAGCTCCACGTTGCCCCCCCAAAAAAGCTTTCCTGGTGCCACACTGGGAGCCCACCCCAGTGTGGCACACTTCTGTATGGCCGACGGGGGTGCCCAATCCCCCATCGGCTCCAGCCCCCCCAAACAGTCTTACAGCTGCCACGCTGGGAGCCCACCCCAGCGTGGCACTAGCCCGTATGGCTGACGGGGGTGCCCAATCCCCCATCGGCTCCAGCCCCCAAACATCCTTACAGCTGCCACGCTGGAAGCCCACCCCAGCGTGGCAAACGTCCCGCATCGTCTTAATAATTAAAAAACAAAAACTATAAATTAAAAACGGTCCCTCAGTCCCCTGCCCCACCCGCACTCCACCCACTGTGCACCCTGCCTCCCACACCCCTCACCCCATACTTACCTCTGGAGTCCGGTGCGACGATCTTCGGTGGACCGGGAACACGTCTGCACTCTTCAAAGCCAACCACGAACTGAGGAAATGCCGGTAAGCTGTATAATGTAATAGATGGGATTTTTTCAACTTTGCTGCATATCTCGGGCATTTTTTGGAATTTTTGCACTAGATTTTCAACATGGGGTTTTTGGGACCCCTTCTCAGGAATGCTGTCACTGTCATGGCGTTATTCGGGCCGGAAAGGTGATTTCGCAGTCACTGTGCAAAATCACCTTTTGGGACTGATTAATGAAATGATACTGCCAGTGTTCATAAGGTAGGCTCTCAAGAAGCCTATTTTGAAAATTTGGTGGAAAAATTCCAAAAAATGACTGTTTTACGAGCATGCATTGCACAGTTCCTACGCACGCTCGTAAGTTCGCGAATTTTCAATATTTTCACTCCAGATTTTCAACATTGCCATTTTACCACACCTTCTTATGAGCAGTATAGCTGTCATTTTTCACACTCACCCAAATGTGTTTCCGCTTCATGTAGACGTACAATGGCACAGCCGGTAAGTGAAATCAATGTTAGGACAAATTAAGAAAATCACAGTGACACTGTTCATGAGCAGAGGTCTTAAAATGGCTATGTTGAAAATTTGGTGAAAAAATTCCTAAAAATGACTGTTTTACGAGCATGCGTTGCAGAGTTCCTATGCATGCTCGTAAGTTCGCAAATTTTCAATATTTTCACTCCAGATTTTCAACATTGCCATTTTACCACACCTCCTTATGAGCAGTACAGCTGTCATTTTTTCACATCTTGCCCACAACATGTTTCCGCCCATGTAGCGCACAATGGCGCAGTCGGTGTGCGAAATCAATGTATGGGACACATTAAGAAAATCACAGTGACACTGGTCATGAGCAGAGGTGTTAAAATGGCTATGTTGAAAATTTGGGGAAAAAATTCCCAAAAATAACTGTTTTAGGAGCGCACGTTGCGTAGTTCCTACGCACGCTGGCAAGTTTGTGAATTTGTAATATTTGCACACCAGATTTTCAACAGTACCATTTTACCACACTTCCTTATGAGCAGTACAGCTATCATTTTTCACATCTCGCCCAAAATTTGTTTCCCACACATGTAGCTCACAATGGTACAGTCGGTGTGCGAAAACAATGTTTGGGACAGATTAAGAAAATCACAGTGACACTGGTCATGAGCAGAGGTCTTAAAATGGCTATGTTGAAAATTTGGTGACAAAACTCCATAAAATGACTGTGTTATGAGTAAGCATTACGCAGTTTCCACGCACCCGCGTAAGTTCATGAATTTGTAATATTTTCAGTCCAGATTTTTACCAGTGGCATTTTTCCACACCTCCTTATGAACAGTATGGCTGTCATTTTCCACAACATGGCCGAAATGTGTTTTCACACTTTCAGCGCAGAAATGCGTGGTCGCTGTGGGAAATCATTGTTCGGGACAGATAGAGAAAATCACACTGACACTGTTCATGATTGGAGGTCCCAAAATGCTTGTGTTAGCAATCTGCTGTAAAAAAATCCCCAGACTAGCTACATTACGGGTGTGCGTTGCACAGTTTCTATGCACGCTCTTGACTTCACCAGTTTTTTAAGATTTTCACACCAGATTTTCAACATTGCCATTTTGTACACCTCCCCATGAACAGTACTGCTGTCATTTTTCACATCCTGTTCGGAATGTGTTTTTGCACCTGTGGTGCCAAATGCCGTAGTCACTGTGCAAAAGCAGTTTTCAGCTAACAAACTGATATTGCCACTATTCATGAGGTGGGGTCACACAAAAACCATGTTGAAAATTTGGAGGAAATACTAATCGAATGCCTGAGGCGTTGGGTTCCGACCATAACGCCCCACCCTAGAGAATGACAGGCATCGGGTGTGACTTTGGGATTCTTGCCTGTAATGCTCATACCATTCCAATTTCCACCCAGACCCTGCAGCCAGTGAGAGGCATCAAGGTGTGCCTCGGACTCTTCGGGCCCAAACGTTACCCCATTCTCCTATACCGCACCCATCTCACCATATTTCCTGATGGAATGGGGTGCGCATAAGGGCCAAGGACCCCAAGGCACACCGTGACACTTGTCAGTGTCTGCAGGGTAGGGTGTGGTGAAATGGCGTGGTCGTTATGCCTGATGACCCAAAGGCACACCCCAATGCCTGTCACTCTCTGCAGGGTGGTGGTGGGGTTGGCTTCAGTTCAATACTTCACTGCCATTCCTGTTATGCAGCTCTGTAACTTCTACACTACCAATGCCAATGCCAGCAAGCAAACATTCGGCATTGACAAATGCTTGTATAATGTTGTTTACAGAAATGTAACAAAGGATACTTTACAGGACATATATGTGACTCCTGAAGAAGTTTAAACAATGCTGAAAATTGTAAATGAAAACAGGGTAATAGGGTACAATGGAATACACCTCCAAATCTTAAGAGAACTAGCATGGGGGCTATCAAACACACCAGCAATAATATTCAATGAGTCACTAGGAACTGCACATATTCCTGGCAATTGGGAGGGTGGCCCACGTTATATCAATATTCAAACACGCATTTGTCAATGCCGAATGTTTGCTTGCTGGCATTGGTAGTGCAGGAGTTAGAGAGATGCATAATAGGAATGGCAGTGAAGTATTGAACTAATGCCAACCCCCATCCTGCAGAGATTGAAAGGCATTAGGAGTGTGCCTTTGCGTTGTTGGCCATAATGCTTATGCCATTCCACCTCACCAAACCCTGCAGATACCGACGGATGTCCTGGTGTGCTTTGGGGTCTTCGGCCCTTGTGCTCAACCCATTTCATAAGACAATAAGCTGAGATGGGTACAGCATAGGAGAATGGGGTGAACTTTAGGACAGAAGACCCCAAGGCACACCTTGATGCCTGTCAGTGGCTGTAGGGTGGGGGTAGAATGCCATGAGCATTACGGCTGATGAACCAAAGTTACCCCCCCCCCGACTCCTGTCAGTCTCTACAGGGTGGGCATTACAGTTGGAAACCTTAGTGCCCTGGGTGTTTGTTGGTATTTTTGCTCCAAATTTTCAAAATGGGCTTTTTGGGACCCCACCTCATGAACAGTGGCAATATCATTTCATTACTCACTTCTGAAAGGTGATTTCGCACAGCAACTATGCCATTCGGTGCCACAGGTGCAGAAACACATTTCAGGCAGGATGTGAAAAACAACAGCAGTACTGTTCATGAGGAGGTATGAAAAAATGGCAATGTTGAAAATCTGGAGTAAAAATATGAAAAATTCATGATGATACGCATGTCCATAACATGGTAATTGTTTGGAATTTTTTCACCAAAGTTGTAACATGGGCTTTTTGGGACCTCCCTTCATGAAGAGTGGCACTGTGATTTTGTTACTCCATCCTGAAAGTTGATTTCGCACGGCAACAGTGCCATTCTGCACCACAGGTGTGAAAACACATTTTGGGCAGGATGTGAAAAATGACAGCTGTATTGTTCATAAGGAGTTGTTAAAAAATGGCAATGTGGAAAATCTGGAGTGAAAATATTAAAAATTGGTGAAGTTATGAGCATGTGTAGAAAATGCACAATGCACACCCGTAACACAGTCATTTTTGGGAATTGTTTCATCAAATATTCAACATGGGCTTTTTTGGGACCCCACCCCATGAATAGTGGTACTGTCATTTTGTTAATCTTCCCAAAAAAGCATTCTGTGCAGTGACCGTGAAATCACCTTCCGGGACTGAGAAATGAAACAACACTGACATGTTCATGAGGTGGGGTCCCAAGAACCCCAAATTGAAAATGTGGGGCAAAAATTCCTAAAAATGGCTGAGACATTAACCTAAATTGAAACCCCCTATTGACTCCCACTATACAGCACTTGCCCGATTCCTCAGTTTGTAGTTCAGCTTTGAAGAGTGCAGACATGTCCCGGTCTACAAAAGATCACTGCTCCTGACCTCCAGAGGGTAAGTATGGGTGGGAGAGATGCAGGGAGGTGGGTGTGCGGAGGGTTAGGGTGGGGGAGGGGGGACTGGGAGACAATGCTGGATGATTTTCTTTTTTACAGTTTCACAAACAAAAAAAAGACTTAGGGACCATTTTCTTCATTAATAGGTTAAAAAAAAATTTGGGGCACACTGGGGTGGGCTCCAGGTGTGCCACATGAGTTTGGGGGGATGATGCCGATGATTGAGCACCCCTGTCAGTGGCAAACTTGGGGGAGGGGAAACATGATGCTGACAGGGATTTGGCACCCTCATCGGCAAAGACATTGAGCTTGGGGGGGGGCATCCAACACCGATAGTGGGCATCCCGGTGTCAGGGAAAATAAAAAAAATGTCTGGGCACACTGGGGTGGGCTCCCAGTGTGCCACAATGTGGCTATGAGGGGGAGATACATGCCAACATGGGGATTGGGCATGCCCAATGTCAGCTTTGCCGGAGTGTGTGGCTGGCAGCAGGAGCATTGTGGAAAGGTGCACCTCGGCTGTTTTATTTATCAAAATGTTTCACCAGGAATGGCACACTGAGAAACTGCTCATAACTCTGGCCATGCATATTACTGTGCACTGTAATGCACATGGCCAGAGTATTCTCATCTGCCGCTGCAATGACGAAACTGCACCTGATTGCAGCGGCAGATTTGTTTCAATTCTTAGGCTCTCTTTGAAGTTTGCTGTCATTGCTAGCATGCTCACTGATTGGTGGTTGAGGGACGCACCCATAAATCATCCCCTGCATTGGCCTCAACACTGACACTCCTCTGAAACATGCTACTACCGCAAGATGTTTCTTGCACATGCGTGCAAGCAAACATAAAAAGTAAGTAATAGTAATGCAAGTAAAACTTTATTTGTTGAGTGCCCATTCTCTGAGGCCCAGGCTGCTGTACTAAAATCAGGACAGTACAGGCAAGTAAACAATTTGAGATAGAAAATAAGTTAAGTAACTTGGTACAAAATAGATAGAATAGATAAAAATAATTGAAATAATATTGCTAAATAATGATTTCCAGTCTGAAAACCATCTAATCAGTAACCTGTGTAAGGGAGCCTTATCTACATTTCAAAGGCTTCCCTAACAAGTGTGTCTTCAGGCCCCTCTTGAAGGCATCCAACAAGGGGGGCCTCCCTCAAGGATCTTGGGAGTGAGTTTCACAGGGCCAGTCCTGCTCCTTCAAATGCTCAATTACCAAATGATTTGAGTCATGCCATGGAAACCGCTAGGAGGCCCACCTCAGAAGAGCAGAGAGGGTGCTGAGTGTGGTAAGGGGGTCAGAAAGTTACTCAGGTATTTATTAATTTATTGAAATGTTTCACCAGGAAAAGTACACAGAACAACAAGTTACTCATCTCACGGAATGTACTGGGGTGAGGGGGGGTACAGATAGGCAATAAAGACATATAAGCATACAATCAGTGACAGTTACAGAAATGAAACTTAGACAATTATAGGTATCCAAAGGCTATTACAGGGGAACATAGTACAGTATTTATTTATTTTTTATTTAGTTTTTGTTGACCGGGTGAGTGCACTAGCCATAAAATGACTATTTTCAGGCATGACCTGGGAGATTACACAACAAATCATCATACAACAGACCAATAGTACAAGGCAAAACAAGTACAGTCAAAGATGAACAAACCTAAGTTACATAAGCCAGAATAAGCAAATCATGGCAAGAGACATTACATAAACATGACTAACCTAGCACATATTATCATTCAACAGTCCAAGAGTACATGGCATAAAAAATATAGTAGGTGATGAACAAATGTAAGTTACATAAGCAAGAGTAAGCAGATCAAGACAGAGAGAAAAAACATGACTAACCTAAGCAATGTGTAACAGCAGAGTAAGATACATATGCAATTCAAGTAAGCAGTGATTAGGAAAAGAGAGAGACCAGGAATAGTATGCGAGAGCTAGTGGTAAGAAGGAATGTTATAGCAGATGAATCAAGTAGAAGATTGAAAATATGGAGGCCTAGTGTAAGTATCAGAGAGGTACTAAGGACATGATCCACCTAGAGGTTTAGCAAGATAACAGTCTTGCTAAGGGGCTTTTGGGTAGAGAAGAGTGAGGGAGGGAGAGAAATGGAGTGAAAAGTAGTGGAAGTGATTTAAGTAGTGGTAGTAGTAGTAGTAGTGGGACAAGTTATGAAGAGAGATAGAAGAGAAATAAGGAGAGGTAACTAGAAAGATGGGAGGAAGAAAGTGATATCAAGTAGGGTCAAAGCAAGTGCACACGTTGGCAAGTAATAGATGACGACGGAATTCCCTTTTGAAGCAGAGATGGGACTCGGATAGTCTGAGACCAAGAGGAAGGGAGTTCCAGAGTTGAGGGGCCACACACTGGAAGGCACTTGCACCTTTAGATGTAATACAGTACAGCATAGCAAACATTGACAATTGCAGGAATGAAACCAGACAGTCATTTATACGTATACATAGGTTATTTACAGCAAGTGTGATTTAACAGTACATGTGCAGGTTATCTTTAGTTACTGAAAAAATTATCCCAGAGAAAAATGATAACAAGGTTTCGATTTGAATGTTTTACTAATAATTGGAAAACTGCTCAATATAATAAAATGAAGGATAACATTGATATTTGTAAATTTAAATTAGGACAGGACAATCTTTTACATCTTGTTATTTAATGTCCTTTATATGAGAAGTACAGACAACAGATCTGGGGAAATATTTTGGAGGGACTTGAATATGAACCACATTTATTGACTTATTTGCTGAAAACTAAGGATAAGGGAGTTCTGGTCTTTGTGGCCTCCCTTCTAAAAATAATAGAAGAAAGGAAGTTACATTTAAAAGGAATGGAAGAATAGAGGCATCTGGTGTGGTCAGGATTTTATAATCTTGATGATTTTCGAATTGTGCTGTCTCTTTCCTACTTATTAGATTTAACACTTGAAAGGATTTTTGTATTAATTATAAGATTGTTGGGCAAGGACTCTGTTGAATTGTTAATGTACTTACTGATTTATTTGTTGAAAATAAAGGATGTGGGAGTATTGGCCCTTGTGGCCTCCCTTTTAAAAATAATAAAAGAAAGGAAGTTATATTTAAAAGGAATGGATGAGTAGATGTGTCTGGAATTGTCGTGACTTTTCAATCCAGACAACTCTAGAATTGTGTTGTGTTGTGTTGTGGTTTTTCTCTACTTACTATACTCAATACTTGAAACTCTATTTATACTGAAACTAAGACTGTTGTGCAATAACTCTGTCAAATTGTTATTTGATAAAATATAGATTTTATGATTATTTTAAAGAATTGTATTGTATGGTATATGTTGTATTGTGTTGCATTGTATTAATATGTCAATGATGATTAGAGATGCAGCGAATTATAAATCCACCCGCGAAGTAGACTCGAAGTGTCCACTTCACGTCCGTGGAGCACAATGCAAAGTGGACCCTGTAAAGTGCTCACTTTGCATTATCATTACCACTTTGCATTCTCATTATGCCTTAACGTGAAGTAAGGTGAAGTGAGAAGAAAATAGGCACATCACATGGCCTGCAGTATTGTAAGTCACATGCTTTAGCCAGGCAGGAAGGAAGTGAGTCAGAGAAGCAGTTTCACTTTCTCCTTTGCATTTGTAAAGGGAGAAAGCAAAATTGTGAGAGGAGAGGAGTTTGCTTGGCTCTTGGAGTTCTTTCTTGTTACTGCCATAACAATCAAACAGCTTTTTTAAAAGCTATTTTATTTAGTGTTTGTATTGTCTTCGTGTTTTTTTGGTTAGTGAATTGTTTTGTATAAGTTTTGTTTTTGTTTTGTTTGTGTGACTGACTGTGTGTGTGTGTACATGTGTGTGTGTCCACTGTCTGTGTGTATGTGTGGTCCCGTGAACCCAGGAGGATGGAGGGTCATATTGGAGTTGGAGAAGGCGAGTCGCTGGCACTTGGGAGCATTAGGAGGGGAGGAGTGCAGACCCGTGGGGGGGGGGCGGGGCGGTCGTGTTATGTTGGACCACTCCAGACTCCTGGCCAGTGTTGCTTCCCCTGTGGAAGCAACAGGAACAGCAGCAGCAGCAGCACCAATGCCACCGGTGGCTGTTGCTCGTCCATCTTCTCTGCCACCACCACTAGCAGAAACTGTTAGGGCTCCAGCAGCACCACCTCCACAGCCACAGGAGGTGGTCCCGGCAATTGTGGGTGATGGTGGGACTCGTGCCTGACAAGTGCGTACTGTGTTTGGGCCTCCCTGCAGCTCCCCAGTGTGGGAGTTTTTTAATTGTGTTGGGGAAGACAGCACAGTGGTGCAGTACCATGTGTGTGGTGTGCTGGTGCGCCATGGGCCCCCTGGGCCACATTTGGGGACTGGAGGCCAGCGCACTCACATGATGAATCACCACAGGGCAGAGTGGCAGGCTGCCACAGAAGGGGCCAGGCATCGACCTGCTGGCCCTTCTGTGGCAGTGGCCGAGGGTGCTGCTGGGGTGGGAGATGTGCCTTGCAGTCACCGCTGCAGCAGGAGGAGGAGGGCTACATCAGGTGCTCCACCACCACCACCACCACAGCCACCAGCACCACCCTGTCCACCACCAGCCCCACTAACTGGATTACCCGCTGCAGTGGACCCCCGGCACAGTCCCTGGTAGCCAGTCTGACCTCTTCCTGGTGTGGGCAACACTGGAGGAAAACAACAAGCATTTCAGTGCTTTGGAGCAGCAGATTACCAGAGTGGAAGCACAGCAGCAGCAAATACTTTCAGTGCTGCACCTGCTGCTGGAAAACCACGGCATCCCACGGCCATAGTAAGTCCGGGTATTTTTTTCTGCCCCCCACACCCACACCCACACCCCTGACCCCACCCCACTACTGTGTTGTACTTTTGTTGTGTGTTTTTTGTTTGTTATTATTAAATCTACACATTTTCCCTTCCAGGGGAATCTTTCTTGCAACACATAGTGCAATACATTTTTTTTTGAAAACCAGGCGTAAATGCATTACAGTGAGTCACATGACGGAGGCATTCCCATTCTGAAAATCTGCCCACATTCTGCCTCCCTTCTCAGCAACATTAGGACGTGATGGCAGGGAGAATGTGTGTGCATGCTTCTTACAGTGAATATCCGATTGTGCAGGTTTGTGAATGTTTCTTTATGTTAATGGTCAGTTTGTTGTGAAATGTGTGGCCATGCTTCTAGTAAGAAGAGCCTTGAAACATCCCACATTTCACCACAAAGTGAACCTTATAACATTAGGAAACATTGCTTGGGATAGCTGCTGGACATTCAGTATAGTGGAGCATGCACCTGCACTCCCCCTGCCAGCACATCTTAACGTTGCTGAGAAAGTGTGGCACAAATGTGGGTTGCTTCTCAGATTGTTAATTCCTCGGTCATGTGACTCACTGTAATGAAATTATGGGTGGTTTTCACAGACATATATTGCACTCTGTGAAGCAAGAAATATCCCAGTGGTAGTAATGCCCCCACATATTAGTTTATGTGCATCACCATAACTATGTAATGTGGTGACTGTCTATAAAGCAGCAGCGCAACAATGTGTTGATAACTCTGACCTATATTTTTTAATGCTATGTTACTACTTCCTTTACTTACATCCTGACTGACTGGAATGATACGATAATTTGCAGTAGTTGAGTGTGCTGTACTACTTTTTTTCATGTGTGAAATAATGAAAGGAGCATTCCTTTTAAATTGGTGCTGCTGACAGTGAGTGTGACCAGGTCTTTGTCATTGTTTTCCTCTGCTTTTCTCCATCACATCAAGTAGTTGTCATATATCTGTAACCCCAAGGGGTGCTATCCTAAGGGCTACCACCCCTGCCTGTCTCAGCTGAGACAGGGTAAGGGGCCCAGATCCGTTGACGGGTGCCTCCACCCAGAGGTTGGGGTTAAGACAGTCAAGGCTGACTCGGTCACAGCCCTCTGGGTTACTGCAGCCCCCACTTCTTCCCACTAGTGGCCCACACGGATTAATTACAATGCTCTCCCCCGAACACTTACCCCCTGGCTCGAACCACTCAGCTCACTCTGGGGACCCCCTGAAAAGTAAGATACAGTTATCAAATATTCACTGTGCAGTATATCCCCAATAAGACACAAACCAGCCAGGGTACAGTTGCAAAACAAACAATTTGATTTATTTGAGGGGAGATAACAAGGACCGGGGGAAATCAGGGTGATTGACTTACCACTATAAAATATATTTAACTACCTAGGGCTCTGTTCACAGGCCTAAACCTATCAGTTACTGTCTATGGGTACTCAAGCCCTAATGGCTAGTTCCTCGATGCAGCTGGTTGGGGCCCTGACACAAAGGAGCCTTCAATTCCTATGAAGCTTAGATGAAGCCAGGAAGCTCAATTAGTACAGCCTGCAATATAACAAAACGACTGTGTCTTGGTTTATAACCTTTAGCAGGGAGCTACCCTGATTTAGTACTCACAACTCCTCCAGAGAACCACTCTTTCACCCTTTGCAGGGCTGAGCCTGAGCTTCAATGGCTTCCTCACACATTTATATGGAAAACAACAGAGGGGTACCATACCAGGCAGCTGCTCCCTGAACTCGACCGAACTCACAGCTGCGCGGGCATTTCACTGCAGCTTCAACTTTCCTGACAGAAGAGGGCGATTCAGCAGATTCTCCAGTCCTCTACAGGTTGATCCTGGTAGGTAGCTGTGTTTATACACAGCCTCTTCTGACCACACGCCGTCGGATTTAGTCCGAAGCTTTCTGGCTATGGGAAATGGCCGCCCTGGGCTCCACTCGCGCTTCTCGCTTCCAGTAGAACACTCAACGGCACAGAAGCTCAGAGCCCTTCAGCTCCACAGTCACAACGTCTCTGCCTCTCAGGCAGTGGGCACAACCTTCTCTTCCTGGCCACCTGTTACCATAGGTGGGCTGCAGACACCAGGCTATGAGACCTGTCCCATTGGCGCAAAAAGCGCCCTTGGTCAGACTTCTTACTTCCCAGGATTACTAGCTAAGTCCTCATTGGTCACCGGCTCGATCTAGAGTTCCGATGTACTGATTGGTCCAATTTGGCAGTTCGGGACCAAAATGGAGGAGATAATCAGAACAGTCTTTGCTGCAAAGAAGGCAGGTTAGAACAACTACATTATCATTATTACTCTAAGTTATTTCAGCAAATAGTTACATCCTTCAGCAGACCTCCTCTGCATACTTAGCGATGGCAGAATGGAGCTATTTCCAGCATCCCAGGTGGGACTCGGGCAAAACACTTTCGAACCCCCCTTCAGAGTAATTATGACTGCACTTAGGCCTCTTAAAGAAGCAGTACTGAAGGTGTAAATTCTGCCACGCCGCGATTCAAGCGGCCTTATCTCGAACAGCAACTAGGCATGAAGCATCTAGTCAAGCTCCAGGAAAGCTTCTGGGAACCCCCATTTGTAGGGGGGTTACACCTTTCCTGGCCTGAAAAGAACTTGGCATCCACGCCAAGTAGTTACCCTTAAATCACTTTAAGGCAAACAGTTTAATTAGCATTATGTCACGCTTTAAACTACATGCATGTGTAACCCCCCTGCAAATGGGGGTTCCCAAAAGACTTCCAGGAGCTTGCTTGAATGCTCCAAGCCTGAATGGTGTTTGGCATTTAAGCCATTTATCAGTGAGTGTTTTTAGAGCCTCTGGTACTGTCTCTTTAAGAGCTGTCTGCTTGCAGACATAATTAGTTTGTATGGGGGGACTGTGTGTCTCTCTGAGTACCACTCGAGCTGCTGCCAATTCACTTCATTTTGCAGTCACTAGGGTGTAAAGGAACCTATCTGAAAGATGTAACTGTTTGCCAGAAATTATTTAGAGTAGTAATGAAATTACAGTTTGTCTAACCTGCTTTCTTTGCAGTCAGAACTGTGTCTGCTAGTTCTCCATTCTAGTTTTGAACTGCTGAACTGGACCAATCAGTGTGGGGTAGTTAGCTCTAAAATGGTGCCTTGGACGAATCAGAACTTGGACTCACAATCTGAGCCAGCCACAAGAGGATTGTATGGGCAGTGACTCTGGGAGATGTAGTTTAGACTTCAGTGCCTTTTGGACCAACAGCAGCAGTCTATTGTGAGTGACAGCCAATCCAGTCAAGAACTGGGAGGAACTCAAAGGAAGTGCCCTGTTTGTGGGTTGGAGTTTCAGTTGAGCTTTGGCAGTGAAGAAGGAAGGAGCCCTGTGCTTTTTCAGTGTGCAGTTTTAGTCAAAAACGTGTGTAAGGCCCAGAGTTCCGTCTGCAGCTTGTGTAACAGCTTGTTAGGACTGAATCCGTCCTGTGAAAAGAATCAAAGGATCTCTGAAGAGTAGAAACCAGGCTCACCCTGTAGAAGACTGGAGGAATTGTTGAAAAATTGCACTCGGTCTGTCAGGAACTAATCTGTCTGTGTGTTCTCCGGTATTGTGCAGTAATTGCGATCGGATACAGATGCAGCCTGCCTTGTATAGTGCTTTCTTTTATATGGATGTGTGAAGAGGTTGTGTACCTCAAGTGAGCCCTGCTGACATTGAAGGACCCTATCTTATTTGGAGGTCATGAGTACTAATTCAGGTTCGCTCCTGTTGAATTGCTACATTAAATCCAAATGGAATTACTGTACTGCTGACTGTTTAATTCTCCTTTTCTCTGTGTGAAAGGGCCCCTACCAGCTGCCACGCGGTTTGGACTAGCCACTAGGGCTTGGGTACCCAGGGACAGTAACTGATAGGATAGGCCTGTGCACAGAGCATTAGGTAGATTATTAGAGTGATAAGCTAATTAACCTGATTCCCCTGTCCTTGTTATATCCCCTAAATAAATCAGAGCTGCTTTGTTTCAGCAAAGTTATACTGCCTGAGGTATTTGTCTATGTTAAAGTACTGTACTGTGATTGTTGCACTGTATCTCATTTCACAGGAGGTCCCAGTGCGGAACCAGACCTGGGGGTAAGTGTATACTGTGAAGGTAATTCTGATATATTGTGGGGCCACTAGTGGGAAGAGAGGTTGCAGTGTCCCAGAGGGCTGTGACCAAGTTAGTTTAACTATTGCAAACCCTGACCTCTGGGTGGAGGCACCCTCATTGGATCCAGGCCCCTCAACCTGTTAGTGGCAATCAGGCAGGGTAGTAGCCCTGGGATAGCGCCATCTAGGGGTTACATCTTGAGGCTCACCGCTGGGATTGTGTGTCCTCTAGTGGCCATATTTACGAACCACTGTTAAGAAAAAATGGGTACCCCGACAGAAGTGGCTGTGCACGGCTGGTGGAGTGGTGTACTGGGAGGAGATCGACCCCAAAATGCTATGCTTATCCTGGACATCCCTGGGTATCAATACGGACACTGTGCAGGGAGTACTTTCCAAGGTGGAAGGTTTACAAAACCCTGTGGTGGTGGGTCGGCATGCTAATCTGGTCACCCACACTTTCCTGGCCCTAGTAGAGTTTAAGGATCCCATAGATAGCTCCAAAGTGCCACAGACCATTACCCCAGAGGGAGCCCTCACTGCTTGGAGAGTGATAACTAAGGACAGTAAAGACCCGGGGGGGGAATCAGCCCCCACCACTATCTGAAACTTTTGAGGAGAAATTTGCTGAATGGTTGCTGGGAGAGGGGAAAACTGTGGAGAACTTGAAGAAACTATTCTTGCCATCTGGGGGTGTTCCTCCCCCAACACCCTCTCCTGCTCCAGTGCCCGTAATGGTAGCTGAACCAATGCAGACTCCTATTTCTGCACCTGCCATTAGTCACGACTCTTACGAAGGTTGAGGATCTTCTGGCACCTCCCCACCCCCAAGGGAGGATGACTGGGAGACCTGGATAGACCATGTTGCCCCAAGTGCTAGAATGGCAATGCTCGGAAGGTGAAAAGCTAAAAGGGTTAGTGAGAGCCTCCGAGGTCCTGCCCTGGCTACCATCCTTGCTAAACGGGCCAGTAACCCTGAGCGACTGCACAGGCCTATCTTGAGGCCTTGGAGAATGTGTGGGAGCCCAGATTCTGATGAGGACCTATGGTGAGAGTAAGAATGCACAACAGTACCAAGGGAGTTGTTGTCTGTGTATGTCTCTCGCTGGAAAAATTGTTGCAAGAATGCCTCAGAAAGGGTAGTTTGCCAGCGATTGAACTGGACCGAACCAGACTGGACAGAATCCTTAAGTCTGCCCCCTTCTCAGAACTGCTGTTGCTTCAGTTACGCCTGGCACCTGCTGACATAGATGATGTGAGATGGCATCTGCAAGAGATGTTAGCTGCTGGTGTAATACAAGAATCCAGAAGCCCTTATACTTCCCCCATTGTGGTAGTCAGGAAAAAGAATGGAACAGTAAGGATGTGTGTGGATTATCGCACCTTAAACCGGCGGACTATCCTGATCAGTACACAATGCCCCGCATTCAGGATGCTTTGGACTGCCTAAGCGGGAGCAAGTGGTTCTCTGTGCTGGATCTCCGTGAGTGGGTACTACCAGATCCCGATGGCCCCAGAGGACCGTGAGAAGGCGGCCTTTATCTGTCAGCGGCATTCTATGAATTCATGAGGATGCCTCAAGGGATTCAGGTGCCCCAGCCACTTTTCAACGATTGATGGAGCGTGCAGTGGGGACATGAACTTACTAGAGTGCCTGGTATACCTAGATGATGTTATTGTGTTTGGCAGCTCACTGGAGGAACATGAGAGCAGATTATTTAAGGTATTGGACCGACTGGAGGACTTTGGCCTTAAACTGTCCATTGATAAGTGTCAATTCTTCAAACATCAGTAAAGTATGTGGGACACAGTATCCACCGAGGAATAGAGACCGACCCAAGTAAAGTTGAGGCCTTGACCACTGGCCACAGCCCAAAAATCTAAAGAACTGCAAAGATTCCTGGGATTCTGTGGTTATTATGGGCTTCATCAAGGACTATTCAAGAGTGATCCGCCCTTTACTTAACCTTACTCAAGGGTATCCCCAACCCACAAAAATACCAAAAGTCAGCGTCCCTCAAGACTGAAAGAGTGTATTTTCATCCGAGTGAAGTATTTGGGGCCCGCTGGACTCCTGATTGTGAGACTGCTTTTCATGAGATCATATATCAACTACCATGCTCCAGTGCTGGCCCTGCCGATCCAAGAAAACCTTACGTCCTGCACACTGATGCTGGCTTGCAAGGGTTGGGGCTGTGTTGTACCAAGAGCACGAGAATGGCCTGAGACCAGTGGCTTTTGCCAGTAGAAGCCTTGACCCCATCCGAAAAGAACTATCCTGTACATAAGTTAGAGTTCCTAGCTTGAAGTGGGCTATTGTTGACCAATTCCATGAGTACTTGTATGGGGCTAAAATACTAGTAAAACTGACAATAATCCTTTGACCTATGTGCAGACCTCAGCTAAGTTGGATGCCACTGGCCATAGGTGGCTTTCTGCATTATCTACATATGACTATGCTCTCGAATACCGAGCAGGTCTGAACCACATAGATGCTGATGCTCTCTCCGAGGCCTGTTCCCAGAATGATTGGGTCCGATTGGCAGAACCTGACATTCGGGCACTCTGCCGGAAGTTTGACAGGGAGGAACAAATGTCCACGGACGAAGGGACTGCATGGTGGATTGCTTGGGAGCTCTGAGAATTGCATACCTGCTGCTTATTGCCATTTTCTGCAATAGACATTGGTGCACTGCCTCAGCTGGACAATGACAGTATTCGGCGGGCTCAACTGCGATCCCATGATCAAAGCAGCTTTAGAAGCCCTCTATGCAGGAAAAGATGTGTCCAAATTACGCCTCCACTGATTTGAGAACTGCACTGTTATACAAAGAAGGTCCTAAGTTGAAACTGATCAATAAACTGTTATACAGAGAAACAGTAGACAGAGGGGACAAGTAGACAAACAACAACTAGTGCTGCCCACTGTCTTTCGAGACTCAGTACTGAGGTCCTTGCACAACCACATGGGGCACCTTTGTATAGACAGAACACTTGACTTGGTGAGATCCAGATTCTATTGGCCTAAGATGGGGGCTGATGTGGAGCAACACATTCGAACTTGTAGTCACTGCTTACAGAGGAAAGCTTTGCCCCAGAGGGCTGCCCCCCTTGTTAACATCCATGGAGCTGGTCTGTATTGATTTTCT
The DNA here is from genome assembly GCA_016271365.2 of Neoceratodus forsteri. Classification (NCBI taxonomy): domain Eukaryota; kingdom Metazoa; phylum Chordata; order Ceratodontiformes; family Ceratodontidae; genus Neoceratodus; species Neoceratodus forsteri. The sequence continues at coordinate 1,609,964,834 of CM057450.1, read as the reverse complement.
GAGTTTGGAGTCAGATCAAAGAAATATCAGTAATGTGCTGGTGGTCACTGACCATTTCACGAGATATGCCCAAGCTTTCCCCACCAAAGACCAGAAAGCATCCACTGTGGCCAAAGTACTTGTAGAAAACTTTTTTGTTCACTATGGGCTCCACAAAGAATCTATTCTGATCAAGGGAGAGACTTTGAGAGTCGTCTGATTAAAGAGATGCTTTCTCTGTGGGAGTGCGAATCCAGAACCACTCCTTACCACCCCAGGGGACCCACAGCCTGAACGTTTAACCGCACTTTGCTAGATATGCTAGGCACCCTGCACCCAAAGGACAAGCCTAGATGGAGCTAACAAATTAGCACCCTGGTACATGCTTATAACTGCACCAAAAGTGATGCCACTGGATTCTCCCCGCTCTGATGTTTGGAAGAGAAAGCTCGACTACCAGTAGATGTGTGTTTTGGGGTCTCTCCTGATGGGGTTCAAGCTGACAACTATTTACAGTATGTGCAAAGTTAAAGGCCCAGCTAACTCATGTGTACCAACTGGCTCAAACCATGGCTGCCAAAGAAATCTGGCCAACAAAGAAAGTATGATAAAAGGTGAAAGCACAGGAACTCCAGGAGGGAGATCGGTATTGCTAAGAAATCTGGGACTGCATGGCAAGCACAAGATTGCTGACAGATGGCACCATCTCCCTCACATTGTAGTGGGCAAACTAGATGATCTGCCAGTGTACAAAGTAAGACCTGAGAATAATTCAAAAGATATAAAAACAATGCATAGAAATCATTTACTGCCCATTGGACAAATCTTAATTGAGTCTGAGCCCCTAGAAGATGCCCTCTGGACCAGTGACTAGAGCTGCTGCTAAGAAAAGATCAAGAAAGTCTGCACCTACAGAAGCAAAGTTAAAGTGTTCTCCACAAGTCCCAGTTGAGCATGACTGTCAGTCCATATCGGAAGAAAGTGAGAGTGACTTTGAATACTATCCTTCTTACGAACTGAGTCAATTGTTTCGGGCAATCCCCTAGTCAATACTGGAGATGAAGCTGGGCCTTCTGGACTGTCTAAGCCCCCAGCTTCATCCCTGGGCCAATGCTCCCAGAAAGTGAAGTGCAAAGCATCAGATCAGATGAAATGGAATCATTGTGCATGGTTGAACTGTTTGAGCTTTCAGGGAGGAAAATGATAGATTGGGGCAGACTGTGATACACCTGAACAAGAAGAGTATTTTGAGTGCCCTGACAGTCCACTGCCAGTGTCCGAAAGCTCTCCATGCGAGCCAAATGTTGTGGACTCAGAAACTGTAACTCCTGGAGCTGAAGTGCCCCAAGTTCTTGCCCTCTCTACCCCCATGGAGACTCCCTGACAAGTGAGGACAATGTTGAAAATGAGGCTCAGAGTGCAGAGACTATAACAGTTCCCCTAGAAAGACTGGTCAAGCTGTAAAGCCTGTGTGCACCTCAGTTGCATAGATTCGCTTGGGAGTCCTGGGACTTGCCTCTCAATGTTGTCCATAAAGGAGTGTATGTGTCCCCGAGCTCATTGCCCAAACTGAGCATCAGTGCTAACTCAAGTTACTTGTGTTGCCCTTTCGTATGGTGCCCTTGCCCCATCCAGCCCCAAGGTAACTGATAGGAAGGGCCCCCTTCTTCAGGTTTCATGTACAAGAGGTAATAACTTGAGTTATGGTACAATGTGTATGTAATACTGTGTAAAGAGTGACATACTGCAATGTTTCAGAAATGTGTTCTTGGTAAAATGATATATTGACTGATGATTACATGTGCAGCCTAATGCAAATGTATATGGTTGCAGTTGAAACTTATGGGGTACGGTTTGCCGCGGACGTCAAGCTTTCCCAGGCCAGGAAGGGTGTAACCCCTGCAAATGGGGGTTCCCAAAAGACTTCCAGGAGCTTGCTTGAATGCTCCAAGCCTGAATGGTGTTTGGCATTTAAGCCATTTATCAGTGAGTGTTTTAGAGCCTCTGGTACTGTCTCTTTAAGAGCTGTCTGCTTGCAGACATAATTAGTTTGTATGGGGGACTGTGTGCTTTCTCTGAGTACCACTCGAGCTGCTGCCAATTCACTTCTTTTTGCAGTCACTAGGAGTGTAAAGGAACCTATCTGAAAGATGTAACTGTTTGCCAGAAATTATTTAGGTAGTAATGAAATTACAGTTTGTCTAACCTGCTTTCTTTGCAGTCAGAACTGTGTCTGCTAGTTCTCCATTCTAGTTTTGAACTGCTGAACTGGACCAATCAGTGTGGGGTAAGCTAGCTCTAAAATGGTGCCTTGGACTAATCAGAACTTGGACTCATAATCTGAGCCAGCCACAAGAGGATTGTATGGGCAGTGACTTGGGAGATGTAGTTTAGACTTCAGTGCCTTTTGGACCAACAGCAGCAGTCTATTGTGGTGACAGCCAATCCAGTCAAGAACTGGGAGGAACTCAAAGGAAGTGCCGGTTTTGTCGGTTGGAGTTCAGTTGAGCTTTGCAGTGAAGAAGGAAGGAGCCCTGTGCTTTTTCAGTGTGCAGTTTTAGTCAAAACGTGTGTAAGGCCCAGAGTTCCGTCTGCAGCTTGTGTAACAGCTTGTTAGGACTGAATCTGTCCTGTGAAAAGTAATCAAAGGATCTCGAAGAGTAGAAACCAGGCTCACCCTGTAGAAGACTGAGGAATTGCTGAAAATTGCCACCGGTCTGTCAGGAACTGAATCTGCTGTGTGTTCTCCGGCATTGTGCAGTAATTGCGATCGGGATACAGATGCAGCCTGCCTTGTATAGTGCTTTCTTTTATATGGATGTGTGAAGAGGTTTGTGTACCCTCAAGTGAGCCCTGCTGACATTGAAGGACCCTATCTTATTTGGAGGTCATGAGTACTAATTCAGGGTCGCCCCTGTTGAATTGCCACATTAAATCCAAATGGAATTACTGTACTGTTGACTGTTTAATTCTCCTTTTCTCTGTGTGAAAGGGCCTCACCAGCTGCCACGGTTTGGACTAGCCACTAGGGCTTGGGTACCCAGGGACAGTAACTGATAGGGATAGGCCTGTGCACAGAGCCATAGGTAGATTATTAGGAGGATAAGCTAATTAACCTGATTTCCCCTGTCCTTGTTATATCCCCTAAATAAATCAGAGCTGCTTGTTTCAGCAAAGATTATACTGCCTGAGGTATTTGTCTATGTTAAAGTACTGTACTGTGATTGTTGCACTGTATCTCATTTCACAGGAGGTCCCAGTGCCGAACCAGACCTGGGGGTAAGTGTATACTGTGAAGGTAATTTGATATATGTGTGGGCACTAGTGGGAAGAAGGGGGTTGCAGTGTCCCAGAGGGCTGTGACCAAGTTAGTTTAACTATTGCAAACCCTGACCTCTGGGTGGAGGCACCCGCCATTGGATCCAGGCCCCTCAACCTGTTAGTGGAAAATCAGGCAGGGGTAGTAGCCCCTGGGATAGCGCCATCTAGGGGTTACACATGGATACTGTATTCACAGTTTACTACGGTTTATGCAACATTACACACACACATAACCTTTTTATTTTTAAATCAGGTCATTACTCTCTGCCCACGACACCTAAAAAGAGGGGGCCCTTCCCTCTCAGCTACTGGCAGGCTAACTGGGGTAGGGGTACCACACTCGAAGGGCAATACTAACAGACTGGAGTTATCCCCCAAGGCTAACTTAGGCAAGGAACTCGGGGACACATACACCCCCTTTATGGACCACATTTAAGGGCAAGTCCAAAGGCTGACCCAGAGATTCATAACTCAACTTTATTACAGGCAGTACTTTTGCTGGAGTTGCCGGAACTTGAAACCCTGCTACCGGCCCCGACTCCATTTCAGCTTCATTGAGAGTTTAGTAGGGGAACCTCCACAGGGAAGGGGACCCAGTGCTCATAATACTTTCGGGGGCATGACCCTCTATATCAGGACCCACACTACTTGGCTCAGCTGGGAACTGTTCAGGCACTAGTAAGGAACCATCAGGGCATTCAAAATATTCTTCAGGTTCCGGCATATCCCTGGCTTGATCCCCCACATGACTTTCTTCTTCTGAAAAGTCAGATAGTTCAGCCAGGCCAGACAGTTCAGCCAGGCTCAAGGACCACACCCCTTGGGCTTTGCTGCTACCCAATTCATCCTCTGGAAGCATTGGTTCCGGAGACAAAGCTGGGGGCTCAGACAGTCCAGAAAGCCCAACCTCATCTCCAGAGTTAATGAGGGGATTGCCCCGAAACAGCTGGCTCAGTTCATAAGAGGGATAGTATTCAATATTATTTTCATTGTTTTCAGACACAGAGTGGTGATCATCTTCATCAGAGGGGTTTGGATAAGGCCCTCTTATTTGGCTTGCTGAAGAATCAAGTGGTCTGAGTTTTTTCTTGGCAGCAGATCTAGTCATAGGCCTGGAGGAGGGGGCATTGGGAGGCTCAGCCTCAATCAAGATTTGCCCGATTGGCAGCAGATGATTTCTGTGTATAGTTTTCACATCTTTTGAATTGTTTTCAGGCTGCAGTTTATATACAGGCAAATCTGCCAGATTTCCCACAACAATATGAGGGAGATGATGCCATCTGTCAGCAATCTTATGTTTGCCATGCAGTCCCAAATTCCTCAATAGCACTCTATCCCCTTCTCTCAGTTCCATTGCTTTCACTTTCTTATCATACCTCTCCTTGTTGGCCTGGTTTACTTGGCAGACATAGTCTGGGCCAGTTGGTAGGCATGATTCAATTGGGCCTTTAAGTTCTGTACATACTGTAGATGATTTTCTGCTTGCACCCCATCAGGGGAAACCCCGAAACACACATCCACTGGCAGTCTAGCCTCTCTCTCCCAAACATCAGCCTGTATGGGGAAAAGCCAGTGGCATCACTTTTGGTGCAGTTATAAGCATGAACCAGGGTACTAATCTGCTGGCTCCATCTAGGCTTGTCTTTAGGTTGCAGTGTGTCCAACATATCAAGCAATGTGCTTGTTAAACCTCTAGGTTGGGGATTTCCTGGGATGGTATGGGGTGGTTCTTGATTTTTGTACTCCCACAAAGATAACATTTCTTTAATCAAGTGGGTTTCAAAGTCCTCCTCTGGTCAGAATGGATCCTCTGGGGGCCCCATAGTGATGAGAAGTTCTTTACAAGTACTTTTTAGCCACCGTATGCTTTCTGATCTTTTAGTAGGAAAAGTCTGTGCACACCGGGTAAAATGACTGCCGATTTCAGCAATTTGTTGGCTGATGTTTTTAGATCTGGTTTCTAAACTCAGGAAATCAATGCAGACCAGTTCCATAGGGGTACTGGTAGTGATATTGACCATGGGGGCAGCTCTCGTGGGTAGGGCTTTTCTTTGCAAACAGCGCCACAGGTCTTGCTACCGGGGTTTACATCTGCACTCATTTTTGGCCAGTAGAACGGGTCCGTTATCAGGTCAAGAGTCTGATCTGCCAAGATGCCCATGTGATTATGCAGGGACCTCAAGACCAGTTCTCTAAGAGCATGGGCAGCACCAGTTGTTGTTTATGTCTACCCGCCTTCCTTATCCACACTTTCTCTCGTATAGTAGTAGTTGGTTAATCAGTTTTCACCTTTGACCCTTCTTTGTATAACAAGGCAGTTCTCAGGTCAGTGAAAGCAACTTGACAAGTCCTCCCAGCCTGCAAAGCTCCATGGAGCTTATCATGGGTCTTGGGATTGAGTTTCTGGAGACTATCATTGTTGAACTGGGCAGCGAACTAGTGTCTAATGCAGAAAAATGACAGTAAGCAGCAGGTATGCAGTTCTCAGATGGCTGCATGCAATCACCATGCAGTCCAAGGCATCAGGAGACACCTGTTCCTCCTTGTCAAATTTTGGCAAAGGGTTCTTATGTCAGGTTCTGACAACCTGACCCAGTCAGTTTGTGGCATATCCCTTCCGAGAGAGCATCCACATCTATATGGTTTAAACCTGCTCTGTTACTAACAGCATAGTCGTGAGGTAGCCAATGCAGAAAGCCACCATTGCTGCCAGTGGCATCCAACTTGGTGAGGTCTGCACATAGGTCAGCTGATTGTTATCAGTCTTACCAATATCTTGGCACTGTACAAATAGTCATGAATTGATCAACAATGGCCTACTTCAGAGCCAAGAACCTCTAGTTTGTGCACTGATAATTTTTTTCTGAAGGAGTCAGGACTCTGCTGGCAAAAGCTACAGGTCTCAAACCATTCGAGTGCTCCTGATATAACATAGCCCCCAATCCTTGTAGACTGGTGTCAGTATGGAGAACATACGGCTTGGCCGGGTCAGCATAGGCCAGCACTGGGGCATGGGTAAGTTGATACAGTATATGATGTCATAGAAAGCTTCCTCACATTCAGTAGTCCAGTGGTTTCCAAACACATCATTCGGCCGAAAATACTTCTCCATCTCAGAGTGCGCAACTTTCTTATACTTTTTGTGCGTGAGGTACCCCTGAGTAAGGCTGGAGGATGGGTGGATCATCGAGAATAATCTTGACAAACCGCTTCATAATATCCGCTAAACCCAGGAACTGTTGCAGCTCTTCAAATTCTTCAGCTGAGGCCAGTAGTCAAAGCTTCCACTTTGCTGGGGTCAGTCTATATGCCTTCAGTGGATACTATGTGGCCCATATACTCACAGAAGTTTGAAGAATGTGGCATTGTCTATGATAGCTTGAGACCGAAATTCTCCAGCTGATCCAAGACCTTGAACAATTGACGCTCTTGTTCTTCCAATGAGCTGGCAAACACTATGACATCATCTAAGTAAACCAACACTCAGCAAATTCATGTCCCCACAGCACTTCCATCAGGCGCTTGAAAGGTAGCTGGGGTCACCTGAAATCCTTGATGCATCCGAATAAACTCATAGAAAGCCTTGGGCAAATAAATGCGGTCTTCTCTCGGTCCTCTGGGGCCATCGGGATCTGGTAGTACCGGCTGCGGAGGTCCAACACAGAGAACCACTTACTGCCATTTAAACAATCCAATGTGTCCTGTGGCGTGGCATGGTATACTGGTCTGGGATGGTCCACATCCAAAGGTAGTTCACACATATCCGAATCACTCTATTCTTTTTCTCTCACTACCATAATGGGGGAGGCATGGGGCCCTGAACTCTTGTATCACACCAGCAGCAAGTATCTCTGCAGATGCCCTCACATTGTTCTATGTCAGCTGGGCCAGGCGCCGGGATTCTCTCTGAAAAGCCATCATAGCCGAATGTGGCGCCTAGCTTCTTGCCACATCCCACATCCCATTCTTTCAGGGAAAAACCTGGTCACTTTGGCAAGCTTCTCGCTGATCCTCATTTCCATTCAGCAGGCAACGGGAGTCACCGAATCAAACAAGTCAGGAGTAACTCTGTCATCTTTCCTGAACCCTTGCTATGAGCAGCATCAGTAGACCTGCACAATGTGCACTTGCCAAGGTGCACCTCTTCTTACTCAAATCTCTTGTCAGATATTATTGCGTTTGAACCATCACGCCTTAACGAAATATGAGCCTAGCCGTGATACTGGGTTTACCCACAGTCCTCAGGTAATCTTCCCTCCCAGGCACATCCAACAACAACTTATCTAATATCAGTTTTCAGTTGACTTCCTGCAGAACACATTATATCTGCAGTGTCACTGGTGCCGGATCCTTTCTCCATACACCACCAGGCCTTCAGGTTCCTCCTGGCTAACCTCTTCTGAGCTTCAACAGCCTTTTGATCACAGCGGTATTTTAGGGCTCGCCCTTCTGAATGCTTGCTTTTCTGAACACAACTGGGCTATTGTCCAAACATGTGAGCATTTGTCCCAATCAACAAGGGTACCCCTGTCCGGGGGTGACTAAAGTTGTTTCCACCTGTTCATCCACTCTAGCTACAGAAGTAGGTCAAAGCTGACAGAGATTCATAACTCAACTTTATTACAGGCAGTACTTGGCTGGAGCGTCTAGGGGTTTCTTGAAAACCTGCTGCCGCCCCACTCCATTCAGCTTCATTGAGATTAGTAGGGGAACTCAGGGAAGGGGACCCAGTGCTCTGTTCTTTCGGGGGATGACCCCTATCATGACCCACACTACTGGCTCAGCTGAACTGTTCAGGCACTAGTAAGGAACCATCAGGCATTCAAAATATTCTTCAGGTTCGCATATCTGGCTTGATCCCCCACATGACTTTCTTCTTCTGAAAGTCAGATAGTTCAGCCAGGCCAGACAGTTCAGCCAGGCTCAGGACTACACCCTGCTTTGCTGCTACCCATCATCCTCTGGAAGCGTGGTTCCGGAGACAAAGTTGGGGCTCAACGGTCAGAAAGCTCAACCTCATCTCCAGAGTTAATGAGGATTCCTAAACAGCTGGCTCAGTTCATAAGAGGATAGTATTCAATATTTCATTGTTTTCAGACACAGAGTGGTGATCTTCATCAGAGGGGTTTGGACAAGGCCCCTATTTGGCTGTTGAAGATCCAGTGGTCTGAGTTTTTCTTGCAGCAGATCTTAATAAGGTCTGAGGGAGGGGGCATTGGGATGCCAGCTCCAATCAAGATTGCCCGAGGCAGCAGATGATTTCTGTGTATAGTTTTCACATCTTTTGAATTGTTTCAGGCTGCAGTTTATATACAGCAAATCTGCCAGTTTTCCACAACAATATGAGGGAGATGATGCCATCTGTTAGCAATCTTATGTTTGCTATGCAGTCCCAAATTCTCAATAGCACTTATCCCCTTCTCTCCAGTTCCATTCTTTCACTTTCTTATCATACCTCCTTGTTGGCCAGGTTTCTTAGCAGACATAGTCTGGGCCATAGGCATGATTCAATTGGGCTTTATGTCTGTACATACTGTAGATGATTTTCTGTTGCACCCATCAGGAAACTGAAACACATCCACTGATTTAGCCTCTCTTCCAAACATAGCTGTATGGGGAAAAGCCATTGGCATCACTTTGTGCAGTTATACATGAACCAGGTACTAATCTCTGGTTCCATTTAGGCTTGTCTTTAGGTTGCAGTGTGTCAACATATCAAGCAAGTGCGGTTAAACCTTTCAGGTTGGGGATTTCTGGGATGGTATGGGTGGTTCTTCTTTTTGTACCACAAGATAACATTTTCATCTGCTTTCAAAGTCCTCCTCTGGTCAGAATGATCCTTAAGTTCTATATTGGACAGAGTGTTCCGGCAGCACTTAGCCACCGTGGTTGCTTGATCTTAGAAAAGTCTGTGCATGCTTTGTCAAATGATCACACTAGCAATTTGTTATGATGTTTTGGTCTGGTTCAACTCAGAAATCAATGGACTGGTTCATAGGGTACTGGTAGATGTGACCATGGGGCAGCTCTCGAGGTAGGGCTTTCTTGCAACAGCCAGGTCTTGACATACTGTTCTACATCTGCACTCATTTTGGCCAGTAGAATCGGTCCGTACCAGGTCAAGAGTTCGACTATGCCAAGATGCTGTGTGTATTATGTAGGGACCTCAAGACCAGTTCTCAAGAGCAGTGGGCAGCACCAGTTGTTGTTTGTCTACCGGCCTCCTTATCCACATTCTCTGTATATTTGGTTAATCAGTTTAACTTGACCTTCTTTGTATAACAAGGCAGTTCTCAGGTCAGTGAAAGCAACTGACAAGTCCTCCAGCCTGCAAAGCCTCATGGCAGCTTTATCAGGGGTCTTGGTTATCTGAGACTATCATTGTTGAACTGGGGCAGCGAATAGTGTCATGCAGAAAATGACAGGCAGGTGCAGTTCTCAGATGGTCTCAAGCAATCCACCTTGAGTCCACAGCATCAGGATTTACCTGTTCCTCTTGTCAAATTTTTGGCAAAGGGTTCTTATGTCAGGTTCAACCTGACCCAGTGGGTTTGTGGCATAGCCTCCGAGAGAGAGCATCCCATCTATATGGTTTAAACTGCTCTGTACTCAACAGCATAGTCGGGTAGCCAATGCGAAAGCCACCTATGTCAGTGGCATCCAACTTGGTCTGCAGGTCATGATTGTTGTCGTCTTCTGTCTTGACTGTGCAAATGGTCATGAAATTGATCAATGGCCCTTCAGGCCGAACCTGTTTGTGCACTGATAATTTTTTCTGAAGGAGTCAGACTTCTGCTGGCCAGCTACAGGCTCAAACCATTGAGTGTTCTGATATAACACAGCCCCAATCCTGTGGACTGGTGTCAGTATGGAGCTCATCGGCTTGGCCGGTCAGTATAGCCAGCATGGGCATGGGTGAGTTGATATAGTATGTCATAAGCTCTCCCATTCAGTAGTCCAGTGGTTCCAAACACACGTTCGGCCGAAAATACTTTCCATCTCAGTGCGCAACTTTCTTATACTTTTTGTGGGAGGGTACTTTATAAGGCTGAGATGGGTGATCACCGAGAATAATCTTTGACAAACCGCTATAATATCACAAAATCCCAGGAACTGCAGCTCTTTCAAATTCTTCGCTGAGGCCAAGTGGTCAAAGCTCACTTTGCTGTCAGTCTATGCTCAGGATACTTGTGGCCCATATACTTCAGAAGTTTGGAAGAATTGGCACTTGTCTATAGATAGCTAGACCGAACTCCAGTTGATCCAAGACCTTGAACAATTGATGTTCATGTTCTTAATGAGTTGTTAGTACTATGACATCATCTAAGTAAACCAAACGCTGAGCAAATTCGCCTTGCCAGCACGCTCCATCAGGCGCTGTAGTTGGTTCATCTGAAACTGATGCATCCTACTAAACTCATAGAAACCTTTGGGCAATAATTTTGTCTCGGTCCCTCTAGCCGTCGGGATCTAGTACCCTGGAGGTCCAACACAGAACCACCTGCCATTTAAACAATCCAATGTGTCCTATGTGGCATGGTATACTGGTCTTGGATGGTCCGCCAATTCAAGGTGCGTGGTTGAATGCACATATCCAACCGCCCCTATTCTTTTTTTCTTACTACTACAATGGGGGAGGCAGGCTCCTGAACTTTATCACAGCAGCAGCACAGTATCTCTTGCAGATGTCACCACATTGTCTATACAGCCGGGCCAGGCGCTGGATCTCTCTAGAAAGGGTTTCATCATGCAGTCGGATGTGGCGCCAGCCCTTGCACACATTCCACATCCCATTCTTTCAGGGAAAAACCTGTCACTTTTGGCAAGCTTCTCGCTGATCCTCATTTTCCATTCAGTAGGCAACGAGTCACCGAAATCAAACAAGTCAGGAGTAACTTGTCATCTTTTCCTGAACCCTTTGTTATTGCGGCACTGTGAAACGAGTCTGCACAATGTGCACTTGCCTGAGTGCACCTCTTCTTACTCAAATCTCTTTGTCAGACACATTATGCACTTGAACCATCACGCTCTTAACGTAAACATGAGCTCTAGCCGGCAAGATACTGGGTTTGACCAACAGTCCCTCAGGTAATCTTCCCTCCCCAGGCACATCCAACATCAACAACTTATTCTTAACATCAGTTTTCAGTTGGACTTCCCCGTGCAGAACACATTGAGCATTCGGGGCAAGTGTCACTGGTGCCGGATCCTTTCTCCATACTACACTCACCAGGCCTTCAGGTTCCTCCTGGCTAACTCTCTTCTGAGCTTCAAATAGCCTTTTGGATCACAGCGAGGTATTGTCTTGGGCTCGCCGGTTCTGGAATGCTTGCTTTGAACATTGACTGGCTAGTATCCAAACATTGAGCATTTGTCCCAATCAACAAGGGTACCCTATACTACAGTCCAGTGGGGGGGGCAGACTAAAGCTTAAGGTTTCCACCTGTTCATCCACTCTAGCCTACAGAAGTAGGGAATGACAACCAGATCTGGATATACCCTCAAGGTATGGATATTGTCACTCAATCCCACACATGTAGACCATCCAAGGGTTGTAGGGGCACCCCAGGTAGATGTGTCTAATACCAGTCCTGAAACATGATGGTTACCTGAGAGCCACTGTCTAATACAGCTCGGGTGGGAATCCCATTTACTCACACTAAGGCCTCCATCGAGGGCCCGACCATATCAGACCATTCGGGAGGTGCAGCATTGACAGTTGCTTGGGCATTGGCCCGGGTCACAAAGCTTTTCCTGGGAGGTTGGACGTGGGCCCTGCGATGCCAAGTGATCAGTTTGCAGTTGACTTTCCTTAAATTCTCCGGCATCTGGCACTCAGGCTGAAAGTGTACATCCTCCTCACAATGGTAACAGAACCTGGGGTCCTGGGGGTCTCTATTGGGAGGCACCTTTATCTGCTGAGGGCCCTGCGGATGTGAGAGGTTCCCGTCAAGGGCATTGGTTTCTGATAACCTCAGGCTCCCAGACCTAACAGGGTAGATGGTGGATCACTTCAAGTCCTCACCAGTTCTCGTAGAATTTCTGACCGGCCCTCAACTCACTTTCTACTTGGGGATCAGAGGAAATAGCTCACACCCCCACATCACCTGGAAAATCTGGGGACTCATCAGTCTTTCCTGAAAAATGGGTCTCTTCGGGGACACTAGACTCAAGGGTCCGGCTTGGGTTCACAGCCCCCACATAGGGTTCCCACCCCTCCTCATCAGTCTCCACTTCTCTAATTTCCCTCATCAATTGACAGTATTCAGGTGGGGCAGCCCGTCAATCATGCAACTTAAGCTTTAACAATATTACACTAGAAAATCTAGCAGACTTCAAAATATGTTCCAACCTGACCTGGTTCAAGGCTGTGGCTGTGATCCCCCCTTTTCTATAGGCCTTCTGCAAAGCCTGCTCCACCCTAGTAACAAAGGCGGACAGCTTCTCATTTCTCCACTGCTTGGCAGACCTGAACTTCCATAATAAGTCTTTCCAAGTCTCTGTACTCCCAAACACCCCCTCCAAAGCAGAAAGGTACTCTGCTGCTGTGGCTTCCGGTTTGGTAGCCCGCAAGAACCTAATGGCTTCTAAAGCGGGGCCCTGCAGACTCTCTATCAATTGTTTCCTTTTCTCCCCCTCAGAGCATTGCCACTCCTGAACTAAGGGGGTGGCGTAGTCCATCCATGCTTCCAAGTCATCCTCCCCTGTAGGCACTGGCACTGTGCCAGAAAAAAGTTTCAGCCTACGGTAAGAATCAAGCTGTATAGGAGGGACCACTAACGGCAGTGGAGCCAAAATAGAACTCTTGGGGGGACAGGATGAGGTACCTGGGGAGACATGGGGGGTAGCGTCACTAGACTGATCCAATGCTTGCAGCAATTCCTGGGTAGTCCTCCCCTCCACAGCCAGCAATTTAAGCAGTTTATCTTTAAAACTATTAGTCTGGGTGGACCCCCCAGTAGTGACTGACCCTCTCCGAATATGAACAAGCCTCCACCCCATGGGGCACCTTCCAGGTAAATCACTGGAAGTACCCTCTCGGGGTCGATGGCCACACTGCACAAAAGTAGCGTCTGGTTGAGCAGGTCAGCCATATGCCCCTTTACCTCCACTTTGCCCAAACATTTAACACGCTCTGCTGTAGAAATAATGTCAGCTGTTGGGGTTCCCAGGGGCACATCTAACAGAAACACAATTCTCTGGGAGTCCAGCTCCTCGGCTTCACCCCACCCCATCAGTTTGTGTACCATTGTCTTAATAGGATCCAACTTAATTTTTGCCAAAATATCCCCTTCCAGTTTTTCCATTTTTTATGCACTTCACTCACTTGGCCACTAGGGGACACTAATCCCAGTGGAGCCTCCAATTTGTAACCCCCAAGGGCGCTATCTTAAGGGCCACCACCCCTGCCTGTCTCAGCTGAGACAGGGTAAAGGGCCCAGATCCGTTGACAGGTGCCTCCACCCAGAGGTCGGGGTTAAGACAGTCAAGGTTGACTCGGTCACAGCCCTCTGGGTTACTGCAACCCCTCCTTCTTCCCACTAGTGGCCCACATGGATTAATTACAATGCTCTCCCCCTGAACACTTACCCCCCTGCTCAAACCACTCAGCTTACTCTGGGGACCCCCTGAAAAGTAAGATACAGTTATCAAATATTCACTGTGCAGTATATCCCCAATAAGACACAAACCAGCCTAGGTACAGTTGCAAAGCAAACAACTCTGATTTATTTGAGGGGAGATAACAAGGACCGGGAAATCAGGAGATTGACTTACCACTATAAAATATATTTAACTACTTAGGGCTCTGTGCACAGGCCTAAATCTATCAGTTACTGTCTATGGGTACCCAAGCCCAATGGCTAGTTCCTCGATGCAGCTGGTTGGGGCCCTGACACAAAGGAGCCTTCAATTCCTATGAAGCTTAGATGAAGCCAGGAAGCTCAATTAGTACAGTCTGCAATACAACAAAACAACTGTGTCTTGGTTTATAACCTTTAGCAGGGAGCTACCCTGATTTAGTACTCACAACTCCACCAGAGAACCACTCTTTCACCCTTTGCAGGGCTGAGCCTGAGCTTCAATGGCTTTCTCACACATTTATATGGAAAACAACAGAGGGGTACCATACCAGGCAGCTGCTCCCTGAACTCGACCAAACTCACAGCTGTGCGGGCATTTCACTGCAGCTTCAACTTTCCTGACAGACCGAGCGCGATTCAACAGATTCTCCAGTCCTCTACAGGTTGAGCCTGGTATACACAGCCTCCTCTTACCGCACACCGGCAGATTTAGTCCGAAGCTTTCTGGCTATGGGAAATGGCTGCCTAGTCCTCTCACGCGCTTCCTCTGTGAACACTCAATGGTTCAGAAGCTCAGGCTCCCATCAACTCCACAGTCACAACATCTCTGCCTCTCTCAGGCAGTGAGAGAGGCAACCTTCTCACTTTCAGCGTGCCACCCATTCCCATAGGTGGGCTGCAGACACCAGGCTATGAGACCTGTCCCGATTGGTGCAAAAAGGTGCCCTTGGTCAGACTTTACTTCCCAGGATTACTAGCTAAGTCCTCATTGGTCAGCCAGCTCGATCTAGAGTTCCGATGTACTGACTGGTCCAATTTGGCAGTTCGGGACCAAAATGGAGGAGATAATCAGAACAGTCTTTGCTGCAAAGAAGGCAGGTTAGAACAACTACATTATCATTATTACTCTAAGTTATTTCCAGCAAATAGTTACATCCTTCAGCAGACCTCCCTCTGCATACTTAGCGATGGCAGAATGGAGCTATTTCCAGCATCCCAGGTGGGACTCGAGCATAGAAACACTTGAACCCCCCCTTCAGAGTAATTATGACTGCACTTAGGCAGCTCTTAAAGAGACAGTACTGGAGGCTGTAAAAGCACTCGCTACGCCCGCATTCAGTGGCCTTACTCCGAACAGCAACCAGGCATGAAGCATCTAGGCAAGCTCCGGGAAAGCTTCTGGGAACCCCCATTTGTAAGGGGGTTACATATCACTTCTGTTGTTAACTAAAAGTTATGCATCAGTCAGTGCTTTATATGACACCACGGAACAATAGTTATTGAAAAGCAGCTGCAAATAAATACAAAGCTGATTGGAAGAATATTGGGAGACGTGCTCATTTTGTTTTCATACATGAAAAAAAGTAGAAGTAGGAGAAGCAGACATAAATTGTGAGAAAAATCGTATCATTTAAGTCACTGATGACTCGGACGTAAGTAGTGGTTGCTGTGGTAATTTAAAGTAGCATAAAAAAGTACAGTTCAGAACTGTGAGGACATTCTTGCAATGCCACTTTAATTGTAAAAATGTCACTATGACATCATGATTATGAGCTCACAGCAACAATCACAGAACACACAAAAGTGGCACAGAGTCCCCATACTTTTTCAGCAGGCCCACAATGCATCCTCCTTGTGTGCAGAAAATTAACAAGTGGTAACGAAGTGAAAAGAGACTGTTTCAGCACATACAAAGTCCACCAGAATTAATGATGCACTCAGTCATGCACGCAATGGTGGCACAGAGTCCCCAGTCCCCAGAATTTTTCTGCAGGCCCACAATGCATCCTCCTTGTGTACAGAAAATTGACAGGTGGTAACGAAGTGAAAAGAGACTGTTTCAGCACATACAAAGTCCAAGAGAATTAATGGCGCACTCAGTCATGCGTGCAGTGGCGGCATAGAGTCCCCAGATTTTTTCTGCAGGCCCACAATGAGTCCTCCTTGTGTGCAGAAAATTGGCAAGTGGTAACAAAGTGAAAATAGACTGTTTCAGCACATACAAAGTCCCACAGAATTAATGGCGCACTCAGTCATGCGTGCAGTGGTGGCACAGAGTCCCAGATTTTTTCTGCAGGCCCACAGTGAGTCCTCCTTGTGTGCAGAAAATTGGCAAGTGGTAGCAAAGTGAAAATAGACTGTTTCAGCACATACAAAGTCCCCCAGAATTAATGGCACACTTAAGTTATGTGCGCAGTGGTGGCACAGAGTCCCCAGATTTTTTCTGCAGGCCCACAATGCGTCCTCCTTGTGTGCAGAAAATTGACAAGTGGTAACAAAGTGAAAAGAGACTGTTTCAGCACATACCCCAGTATAAAACGATGACTGTGAGGTTCGTGTTGCTGGTCCAATGTGTTGTGCAAGATGATTCCACCAAACGAAATGTGATCATCTCAACTGGACTGAAAGGTGCCCTTTGGATGTACACTAATAGTAGCCTTGGTGAATAAATATATATATATATATATACATATATATATATATATATATAGATATATGGTTGTGCATTTTGTAGGTGATGATGAGGAGGGTTGAACTTGAAATGGACATGTCCTCATGCTATTGTTCTGCATCACACAGGTGACTCATAAACTGTTGGTGTTCAAATTCCAGTGCTCAATGAGAATTTTTTGCACTTAAATGGAAACTGATAACTCTCAAGCACATGAAGGTAAGTATTTATTTTTTGGGGGGGGGGATCATATTTTCAGTTTTGTCTGTAATGGTTTCTTATTTTGTTACTTCTTCACAGATTTCATCAGCATCCTTCTAGAGTCCGGTTGTTAATGATGGTCATGGTCATCTAATGAAACGACTTCTGCATGTTGCATGTGTGCCCAAGCTCGGGGGAGGGGGGTGCCTGATGTTGAAGAACTTTTTTGGATAAGGCCACATTGACAGAACAACAAAGCATCTCGAAGTTTCCTAAAAAAAGAAATGACTGACTTCTTACAAGTTACAACTTCATTGTTATGTGTCCCTCCCTGGTTCTCAAATCTCAATCCCTATTGTCAAGTTACATTTCAGAGACACATCTTGTCAACTACTAAGACAACCTGTTGTGTGCAATATTTGCAGCAGTCTTTACAAAGCAATGAAACAGATTAAATAAAATCTTGATACTTACCAGAATGGATTTCACATGGACATTACATCGGTTTCTCTCTGTACGGTATAGCTACAGCATCTTTCCCGACGAGTATTAGTGATGGAGCCTGTTTTTGTTCTCCTGTAAAAGAAGCAAAAGAAGTGTACTGCATGTGTTTTGCCAGTGTGGCTCTGAAAAGCTACAGAAAACAAAACATACAACTTAAGGAAGTGAGGCAGCATAACAAACATGAGTGCACATACTCACTTTATGGTTTAAATATTAAGAAGCTGGTGGTGGTGGTGCACTGGTGGACTGGTGGTCCATGGGGGGCAGACAGACTCATGGTGGCAGACTTGCATAACGTCAGTCCCGGTGGTGGTAGTGGTGGTGGTCCATGGGGAGCAGACAGACTCATGGTGGCAGACTTGCATAACATCAGTCCTGGTGGTGGTGGTGGTCCGTGGGGAGCAGACAGACTCATGGTGGCAGACTTGCATAACATCAGTCCCAGTGGTGGTGGTTGTGGTGGTGGTCCATGGGGGGCAGACAGACTCATGATGGCAGACTTGCATAACATCAGTCCCGGTGGTGGTGGTGGTCTATGGGGGGCAGACAGACTCATGGTGGCAGACTTGCATAACATCAGTCCCAGTGGTGGTGGTGATGTCCGTGGGGTGCAGGCAGACTCATGGTGGCAGACTTACATAACATCAGTCCCGGTGATGGTGGTGGTCCATGGGGGACAGACAGACTCATGGTGGCAGACTTGCATAACATCAGTCCCGGTGGTGGTGGTCCATGGGGGGCAGACAGACTCATGGTGACAGACTTGCATAACATCAGTCCCAGTGGTGGTGGTCCGTGGGTGGCAGACAGACTCATGGTAGTGGCAGACTTGCATAACATCAGTCCCAGTGGTGATGGTGGTCCACGGGGGCAGGCAGACCCATGGTGGCAGACTTGCATAACATCAGTCCCAGTGGTGGTGGTGGTCTGGGGTGGGGGGGCACACCGCCTTTTAAATACTGCAGTTAAAACCTGCCAACATTAACCACATCATCATCCTCATAAAGAAAACTGCTCTCACAGTTATCGATGTCTGAAGTCTGACCACTGGGAAATTCTTTCTCCATTGTGTCATCATCTACATCAGTGGCGGGTCGTTTCAGGCAGCCACTGCCAGTGCCACCAGGATGCTCCATTTCCACATCAGCAAGTCTACCATGACTAGGCCGGGGTACGAATACCGAGGTTGCAGTCTGTGCTGGTATGTGCCTCTCATTCATTTTAATGAATGTTAGCAAACTAACATTTGCAGGAGACAGGTTTGTCCGACGATCCCTGACTATTGCACCTGCTGAGCTGAATACCCTCTCGATACTTACACTGGAGGGTGGGCATGTGAGGTACTACAGTGCCACTGCAGTCA
The DNA here is from genome assembly GCA_016271365.2 of Neoceratodus forsteri. NCBI lineage: Eukaryota > Metazoa > Chordata > Ceratodontiformes > Ceratodontidae > Neoceratodus > Neoceratodus forsteri. The sequence continues at coordinate 1,609,946,212 of CM057450.1, read as the reverse complement.
GCTCTGGCCATTCACTGACCCTTCCACTCCAGTACAAAACAGGATCTTCACTTATTGTCAGATGCCTGTTTTCAGATAATATGACTCAACCATTCTCTGTGCCGCACTAAGTCCAATTGTTGATGCATCAGCCTGTTCTCCGGAATCATTTATTTCACAAATACCCACTTGGGACAAAGCCTCCCAAAGCAGGTTGATGCCACCCTGACCCACTTTGGATGACAGACCACCTGGAACTATAGTTCCATTTCCCTTGCATGATATGCTTGCTTGTCCTCCAGCTACACCTTCAGCTGGATTATGCTGCTGAGGTTTGCACACCTTGGTACGTGACTTCTGTGCCCCATGAACCAAGCGAACCAGTTGACCACTGATATTTTTTACCTGTTCAGGCCCTCCCTCCAGTACTGATGCAATTCCATGTTTGTATCATGGGTCCAGCATTGTTGTCATGGCAAAGCTGTCACTACGCTGAATGCTCACAATGTGACAATTCTGGTTGAATACTGTCAGCATGTGTTGCAGCAACATACTGCTACCACCGTCTCCGGTAACATCAAGGCTATGCTGTACATTCACCAATGTCTGCCTCAGCACCCGCAGCAGTGGAATTGATTGGCTAATGGAGGCAGACTCACCACTCACTGCCTGTGTGGTATGCTCAAAAGGCAGCAAAATTGTTATTACAGAGTCCATGAGGCGCCACTGTTCAGTCGTCATAGACATGGAGGCCCCAGAACTGTCATGGCTAGTGTGCATAACAAGATATTCTGAGATGGCTTTGTAATGTTCATACAACCTCTCTGCCATGTATAACGTGGAGTTCCATTGGGTGACAACTTCCAGCTTCAGGCGGTGCTGAGGCAGGCTGTTTTATATCTGCAACTGCCGCAGTTGGTCACGGGCCTTTCCAGATCTTGACAAGTGAGAGCAGATACGTCTTGCAATGGTCAGCATTTCCTTTACGTCAGGGTGCTGCAGAAACTCCTGAACCACAAGATTTAAACAGTGGGCCATGCATGGAACATGAAACAAAACCACCATTCGTGATGCATTTCACCACATTTGACCCATTGTCACTTGCTATGAACCCGGCTCTCAGGGACAGAGGGTTTAGCCATCTGTCAATTTCAGTCAGTACCATGTCCAACATGTTCCCACCAGTGTATGAACAGGTCACACTGCATATAGCAATTGTTGCATGCTGGTGAATTCCAGGAAGATTGCTACTGCAACAATCCACCTTACTGCACTGATTATTCACACTACCAACATCACAAACAACACCCGGCACCTGCGCCCAGTGTGCAGTTATACACAGATATGAACTCCCCACTGTTTTTCCACTTGTCCACATATCCATACTTAAATGGATGAATGGAGAGGAGGAACGCTGAAGGGCATGTCTTACTGAGTCTGAGACAGTGCGGAAAAACTTGGGAACATCACGGGTAGAAAAGTATGTCCTGGATGGGACTTTCCATTTTGGACAGGCACGGGCAGCAAACCACCAGAACCCAGAATTCTCCACAAAGGAGAAGGGCAAAAGATCGATTGCCAGCATTTCCACTACAGCAGCATTAAGTTCACGTGACACTGTATGACTGGGGGGGTACTTCAGCTTATGTGCAAAAACGCTCTGTAACGAGGGGTGACTTAAACGTTTTACAAGGGGTGTGTTGTTGGTCACAAATGGTTGTGTTCTGTGATGAATGGCATTGACAGGGGGTGGAGTGTGGACATTTGATGAAGACGGTTGCACAGGTGATGATGGCAAACCCAGAAATTATGTTATTTTTCCAGATTTACCAACCGGGGTAGATGTACCACTTGCACTAGACATACTGCATGGGTCTATGTGATAACGTTGAACGCCTAAAGGCGATTACCGTTATCGCTCAGTCAGAGTGCCGAACACATTTTCAGCACTCTGATAACCCTGGCACACCAGCACAATGGCGCCAGGACATATTTTTACTACTTTCGCCCCCTGCACCCCCCTACTTAAGTTCTCAACTCCAGGGGTGCATGTTGAGGGTGAAAGTAGTAAAAAATAAAGTTGGGCTGCAATCAAAATCGCACCAGCGCCCGGACCAGAACCCAGTACCTCAGCCACCCCAGCCATTGCCCAATCCCCGACGCCACTCCGCAGCTCAACCGACAACCGCAGCGCCACCCCCTACAGCCTCTCCACCCTCTCCCAGCCCACGTTCACCGTGCTCGCTCCCACCCCCCCACACGTGTACGTATAGTGACATCCTGTCACATAGTTCGCCCACCGCCTCATCCGGTCACCCTACCTGTTGGTCGCCGTGAGTGGATTGCACGAGAAAGGTGTCACCGTAACAGACGGCACCCTTCCTCATGCACCCACTTCACGGGTTACCATACTGCATTCACCACCACCACCACCACAAAAACTGCTACTCTCACCAGCACTGGACAACATTTCAAAGTCATTATGGTCCTCCACCTCATCATGCCTGTAGTAATCCTCTGCTCTTATTACCGCACTACCGCACACGTTTAATTTCCTACTGGGCTTAGCAGTCATGGAAGGAGATAACATGCTGGCTATGGTTGCCGGTGATACGGGTGAATGCCCCAGTCTGGTATTAGCTGCCAGCTTGTGCTGGGCCCACATTGCCAAGTGCCTATTCTTAAGATGCATATGCTGTCCTCCTGTCCCAAGATGGCTGCCCTTTTTACCTCGACTCACACGCACATGGCAAACCTGGCAGATTGCAACTGAATCATCATTTGCATCTTGAACAAAAAAATCCCAAACAAGGGATTGTGATACTCTGCTTTTAACATGTCCATGATGATGTAGCTTATTTAAGTCTGTTATTTTAAGCACTGAAGTTGGGGGGGGGGCATGTGATGTTTCTGGCACTGCACACCTGGACTGCAACTGACCACCTCGACTACCTATCATATTGATTACTGGGTCATCATCATCATCAACTAAAACCAGTAAATCACAAGTTTTTACGGTGGGGGGGGGGATTCCTGCAAACAGATTCAGACACAGTCACTTTTAATTTCTTTTTCTCCGGTTCTCAACTGGGGTTAATTACATCATCATCATTTTCATCAACATCACTGTCACACACATCCACATCTTCTGCTTGGATGCTAACATGTGGACTGCATGTTGCAACAACGGCAACATCATCATCATCAGCATCATCACATTCATCATCAGCATCTACACCACCATCACCTGATATTTTTTCACCACACTGTGAATCACTGCATGGAAAATGCGTGACGTTAAGTGCCACAGTGGATGGAATATCACATTGTATACTATCATTGACATGATCATCAGAATCAGGTTCAGTTAATGGGATGTTACTGGGAAGTATGACATCATCTACACTGTTACTCACTTGCACTGCTTCACACTCAATATGTTTGGATACGGTACACTGGTCAGAATTAGAACTTGACGCAACAATGCTAATACTACCTCCACCACCCCTAACACCAGCAACATTAACACCACCGGCTGGGAAAACATAATCTTCTCCAACTATGAGTGAAGCTACTGATTGGGCTGTAAAAAACATTGCAGGAGAAATACCTTTCCTCACCTCAGCAATGCAATTCTCCGTCTGCGTACTACTACCACGCCTACAGACCCTCTTACTGCCAAGATTGCCATGGCCAGAAACAGCTTTACTTGCACATCTCTTTGCAGGCATTTTGGGTGATCAACCACAAATATTATTACCAAATTCAGATTTTGATATGTTCACTTTCTGACTGGGCACTGGCTGGATGTGAAGCAAAATAAACAACTGTGGCTTCAGCAACTGATAAGAGACTACTGTGTTGTGACACTGTCACGGAATTAAAACAACTTCAGTAACCAGTGGTGATAAAGGGGTCACAAAAACAATCCAGTCGGGTTAAAATTACCTTTTCAACATGGGGGTTGGGGGGCACTGAATACAGACAGTGTTGATTTTTACGGCACTACAAGCAGCAAAACTAAGAACAGAGAACATGATCGCAGTGCAAAATCAGGCAGCTGCTGTGGATAGCGGTTCACACTGCTGCACTTAGTTGCACTTACACTAGTCTGTGTCACAAATATAGAAACATAGAATTTGACGGCAGATAAGGACCGCTTGGCCCACCCAGTCTGCCCATTTCCCCCTACCTAATGGATAAGCTGCAGATCCTAGTTAACCAGCAGCCTACTTCTTCCTACCCCCACCCCCTAAAATTGCCTTATGACTGTCCCATGCATGCTTGAATTCCACCACTGTTTTTGACTCCACAACCTCCTCCGGAAGGCCGTTCCATGCATCCACAACCCTCTCTGTGAAAAAATACTTCCTTAAATTACCTCTGAGCCACCCTCCCTCTATCTTCAAATTGTGCCCCCTTGTTCTTGCACACCTCTTTTTTTGAAAGACGCTACCCTCTTGGACTTTGTTGATTCCCTTGAGGTACTTGAAAGTTTCTATCATGTCTCCTCTGTCCCTCCTTTCCTCGAGGCTATACATATTAAGCTCCTTAAGTTGCTGCAACTCTCAAATCGCATAAAGTATCTCACATGCTTGATGGCAAAAAAATCCATCTTAGGCCACACTCCGCCGTGTATCCAAGACCTACTTTGCCCGAATGCCAGTATCTGTCCCACCAGAAGATTGGAACACCAGCCTCTCCAGGTCCCCAGATGCCGGACCACACAGGGCCAAAGATCTTTTGCCTATCGTGCCCCCTAGCTGGTACAATGCCCTGAGCTCACTCATTACATCCTCCATGTCACTAGGAGCTTTCAAATCTATGCTTTACTCTCACCTCTCAACCTCTAGCTCCTGTGGCTGCCTTGACTAATAATTCTTCCCTCATAGCTGTTTTTACTGTTTTTCATCCTCCTTCTCTTCTCCTTTCTTGACAAAGGCATCTGAATACCTCTAACTACTCTAAGTCTGCTCCCCTCTCCATATCTCCTCCTACCCTTCCCACCGAGAGCATTCCTCCAATGTTTTGTTTTTTTTCTGTGATGTACTGTATTATACTGACTTATTGAAACCTTTATAATTTGCTGACCATTCTATGTAACATGTTTGTTTGTGCATTGATGACTTGGAACCTTTGTAAAAGAGCCATTGGCTCAAAGGTAATAATTCCTAGAACAATAAACTAAACTAAACTAAACAAAGTCTCTCTTCATATGTCTTCCAGTGCAGACCCTGCACCATTTTAGTTGCCCTCCTCTGGACAGCTTCCATTCTGTCTATGTCTTTGTGGAGATTGGGTCTCCAGAACTGCACGCAGTACTCCAGATGGGGTCTCACCAGCTGTCTGTACAGAGGGATAATAACTTCCTGTTTTCTACTGGTGATGCCTCTCCCTATGCATCCCAGTATCCCCCCAGCCCTCCTTGCTGCCCTCTCACATTGCTTGCCCACCTTTAGGTCATCTGATATGACTACCATCAGGTCCCTTTCCATTTTTGTTGTTGTTAGTATCTCACCCCCGATTGTGTACTCTTCCTCTGGGTTTTTGTTTCCCAGGTGCATTACCTTTCTTAGCATTGAATCTAAGCTGCCATACATTTGACCATTCCTCTAACCTTGCCAAGTCCCTTCTCATCCTTTCCACCCCACCTTGTGCATCAACTCTGTTGCATATCTTTGTGTCATCTGCAAAGAGAAACACTTTTCCTTCCAGTCTCTCTGCAATGTCGCTTATAAAGACATTGAAGAGGACCAGTCCTAATACTGAACCCTGGGGTACCCCACTAGTAACCCCCCTTTCTTCAGAGTGGACTCCATTTACTATTACTCTCTGTGTCCTATTCTCCAGCCAATTCTTTACCAAGGCTGTCATCTTGGGACCCACTCCCAGGCTGGCTAACTTGTATATTAATCTTTTGTGTGCGACTGTGTCAAATGCCTTGCTAAAGTCCAGGTAGGCCATGTCCACAGCCCCTCCCTGATCTACTACTTTGGTCACCCAGTCAAAGAAATCTATCAGATTTGTCTGGCATGACCTTTCTGCTGTGAATCCATGCTGCCTTGGGTCCTGTGCCCCTCTGGCCTCTAGATACTTGACAATTCTTTTCTTTAGAAGTGATTCCATCATTTTCCCTACCACTGAGGTTAAACTAACAGGTCTGTAGTTTCCTGCTTCTGCCTTGCTCTCACTTTTGTGAAGGGGAATCACATCTGCCCTTCTCCAGTCCTCGGGTACCACCCCATCCTCCCATGATTTGTTAAAGAGGGTAGTCAGTGGTGTCACTAGTTCTACCCTTAGTTCTTTTAGAATTCTGGGATGAATCCCATCAGGCCCCATTGCTTTGTCCACCTTCAGTTTTAAGAGTTCTTTCAGAACCCTTTCTTCTGTAAATGGGCTGGTATCAACTTCTGTATCCAGAGTGTTTCTACTGTTTGTTTTAGGTACCTCCCCCTCTTCATTTGTAAATACTGAGCAAAAATATTTGTTTAGTATCTCTGCCTTTTCACAGTCACCCTCTGCCCACCCCTCTCCCCTTTATTAAGCCTCACTATCCCTCCCTTGGTCTTCCTTCGCTCCCTGATGTACCTATAAAAGGTTTTATCCCCCTTCTTAACTGAGTTGGCTATCTTTTCCTCGGTTTGGGCCTTTGCTGTTCTGACTGCCTTCCCAGATTCCTTTTGCTTTAACTGATACAGTTCTCTGTCCTGCTCCTTCTGTGATTCCTTGTACTTCCTGAATGCTTTCTTTTTCTCTTGAACCTTCACTGCCACTTCCTTTGAGAACCATAGTGGTTTCTTACATCGTTTTGTTTTGTTTATTTGCTTCACACAAGGCTTGTTACCTCTGTGATGGCAGTTTTATTATTTCCCATTGTTCTTCCACCCTTCCTTCCTGCCCATTTGCTAGTGCATTCCTTGGGCACTCACCCATTTTAGCAAAGTCGGCCTCCTAAAGTCCAGTACTTTTGCCTTTGTAGCAACTTGACTCTATTGCTGTGTTTGTTGTGAACCATACTGTTTGATGGTCGCTAGTTCCCAGATGGCTACCCACTTCTACATCTGTGATCCTCTCTCCATCTCCATTTGAGAGAACCAGGTCTAAGATTGCTCCCTCTGAGTGGGCTCCATACATAGTTGTCTAAGGCATAGCCCTGTAGGGCATCTAGAATAACCCCACTTCTTAGTGGCTGCTGCAACTGCACTCCAGTTAACATCTGCATATTCAGATCACCCATCAGCAATATCTCCCCTTTTTCTGCCATTCTAAGTATACTTTCTATCATTTTCTTGTCCATTTCCTCCCCCTGAGAAGGGGGTCTGTATACAACCCCTGTGCGGATCGTGGTGCCATTGCCTGTCTCCAAATTTACCCACAGTGCTTCTTCTCCTCCTCCCTGTTTTCCCTTTTGTTCTGTTGCTTTGATTCCTTCCCTTATGTAAAGAGCTACTCCTCCTCCTCTTTTACCCTCCCTGTCCCTCCTGTAGATAGTGTATCCTGGTATGTTTACATCCCAGTCATGGTTTTGTGTGTACCATGTTTCTGTGACTGCCACAATATCCAGATGTTCCTCCTCCATCAGGGCCACTAATTCAGGAAGCTTGTTACTCAGACTACGGGCATTGGTACTCATTGCTCTCCATTTTTTGATGGCTTTACCTTCTGTTGCAGCATCCCCCACTGACCTTTCTACCTCGCTCTTTTTCTCATTTAGTACCCTGTTTTGTAGTGAGAGGCTGGGATTTTCCTGCTGCTGATCAGTGCCTCCCCCCTTGACTAGTTTAAATGCTTGCCAATGAAGCATTTAAACCGATTGCTCAAAAGACTTGTTCCCTTCCTGGACAGATGCAGACCATCCTGCCAGTATAGGCTGGTGTCCCTCCAAATTTATATTTATTATATTTGATGCATGCAACACTGCACACACAACACAGAACAATTTGTGTACAATGCTGAACGAGGAATGTGACGCAAATGCAAAAGTTCAGTGTACTGCCACGTAATGTAAATTTGTAATTTAAACAACCTGACCTTATGAAATGCTGCACCATATTCACACAACAAACAGCAAGAAAATTTATACTATTATTGACAATTTTACTATGTGTACAGTAACACAGTTATATAACACAAATATAACCAAAACACGAAGAAATCACTAGTTCTCCAACTTAAATCTACCTACACACAGATATGCCCCTCCCCCACACAGCACACTTCACTGTCTTTCATCACACACACTCAATGTTGTAAATTAACATTCAAAATCCACACACAAACAAAAACGCTCGATGGTGTGAGCACAGGAGGGTTTCCTACAATCGATGAACTACAATTGGATCCCCCCCAAAAAAGCAAAAATGCTTTTTGAACAGCTTTTAAAAGATTCCTACAGACAGCTATCAGAGCACACTGTCTCCTACTCCTTCCTACACATACTACCCTGAACTGAGGCTGTGCAGATCAAAATAGAGCCCATGTGACCTGAACTCCCATGAATCATTGCAAAATCCACCTTCGGAGCTCAAAAACAAGGCAAAGTGAGGCGGCGAAGTGAACTGCCACCAATGTACTTTTCCTTAAAAATTGAAAGAGTAGTGACCAGTGGAGGCAGAGTAATGCGAAGACGCGGTTTCTAATGCACTTCGTGTTCCTCATTATAACACAAAGTACTCTGCTTTGCGTTGTGGAGCACTCCGCAAATCCTTCTGTGCTACACGAAATGCTTCGCGGAATGCATTGAGCCCACTTCGCCCACCACTAATGATGATTTGTAATGACTTATCACAAGCCGAACAATAACATTTTTTGATTGATATACAGTCAAGGAAGACCTGGATATACTTCCCCATTTTGGAAGTGCAACAGCAATACTCTTGATGATTTGAAACATATAATATTGTTATGTTCCCTTTATAAATCAAGAAGGACTGAATAGTTGTGCTCCATCTTGAGGGATCTCGGCTTCCCCCCTGATCACATTCTAAAATTGCATTTTACTTCAGAAAATTCTGTAATACTGAATAAATTAAGTGGTTTTCTGACAACCATTCATCTCTGACTATTACACTTTAAGTGGATCTTGTACTGTCAACACTCTGTAATGTTTTATGTATAATGTATGGTATGTATGATTGTTTAAAGCTTAAAATCCACTTTTTATACTCATTTTATGTTCATTTTAATTCTTAAAAATGTAAATACCTATAGTCGATCATTCAATAAAATGTGTACTTGTATTTGAATAAATAGGAGTTTAAAATCCTGATTATAATGTGCTTCCCAGTTGAAACTATTGTTTGAGACTATAGGAAAAACTCCAATGCCCCCTTCCCAAGACTCCTAAAATAAAAGAGCATAAGCAGGGAGCGGCTTCACTTTCTCATATTTACTGTTAGAAGCCTCTCTAGTACTGAACATGTACAGCTGTACAAGGGGACTGTCGAAATCGGCAGAGGAGAAAAGGAAATGCCGTTTTGGTTTCCTCCTGCATGCGAGGGTCACTTGCTTCAGATTGCAAAGCGGAAATCTTCTTGTGGGGCACAGTTTTTCCTCTCTTATTTTATTTAGTAAAGAAATACAACACATGAGCAACTAAGAGCACTAGGAAAGGAATATAGGAGTGCTCCTAGTGCTCACGCCTCTCTCTCTCTCTCTCTCTCTGTCTCTCTGTCTCTCTGTCTCTCTCTCTGGCTATACAACTCTGATGCAGCAAAGGAGCAGCTTTTCTTTCATCAAAGTAATTATTGCAGAAGCCTCTTCAATAATGAAACACTGCTGCTCAGTGCAGGGAAGAGCTGTGCAGTGGTAATAAAATAGAATTATACTCCTGGTGCCCCTTCCACAACACAACCTTTACCCCATTACAATAAATAAGAAAATAAAATGTTTTAAAATACAAAGGCACATGACTGGAGCTAAGGGGCCTTCTATAAGTATCCAGTCTACAGAAATACAGGATTATAGTGTTTTTTCTGCTTCACAACAATATAAATATAACATTAAGTGGCTGGTTAAACTAGTAAATAGTGGAATGGCTGCCCTTTTCTTACTTGCTGGAGCAAGGCCAAGGATGTATCCTCCTTTAGCAGCCAGTGAACTCATTATGAGGTTTATTTCTAAGATAATTTACTGTCAATCATAGCAAAGTGGGAGGGGCTACAACTCATTAACTGCCATTTAGGTATTCAAGACCTAAACACATTGGAATAAACTCATGTATAAAGGAATAAAGGAAATGTTTATAGTCTTGTCTTCCCCTAGGATTATGTTTGTGGGAAGAGTGTCACCCTGATCCGAAATACTTGTATTAGATAAGGAAATCCCTTGTATTAGAATAGGGGCAGTTCAGATGACTTATGCTCACAGTATAAAGAGCCCCTCCTGTACACAGTTCCTCAGATCAGCCTTGGGAGAGGAACCAGGAGGACCTGTGTCAGGCTTTGTATGTTCTCAAAGATATTCCCAGAGAAAGGTTAATCTCAGCATTGAAAGAGATCCACTCTGTGGTCAGTGCTAAAAGGTTGTAGCGTTGAAGCTCTGGATGAGCAATTTTTTTTTTATTTTAGTTTATTTTATCCTGACTTTTAAAGCAAATAAAGCCACACTTAGGTGCATTGCACAAAACTCTGTTGTCAAGTGTTAGCCTTCACCCACACCCATTTACAAAGAGGCTGCTTAAGAAAATGGAGGACCTGGGTGCAGCTGAAACTCTAGTGAGTTGAGTGGGAAACTGGCTAGCAGGAAGGTAACAGCGGGTGCTGGTCAATTGGGTTAAATCAGAAGAGAAGGAGGTAATGAGCAGGGTTCCGCAAGGATCAGTCCTAGGTCTGGTCCTCTCAACATGTTTCATTAGTGACATTGGTGAAGGAATCCTGGGCAAGTTGTGTCTATTTGCGGATGACACACAACTATGTGGGAGGGTGAATAGTGAAGAAGGACTAAGGAATATGGTAAAGGACCTGCTAAAGTTAGAGGGGTGGTCAAATATCTTGCAGTTAAAATTCAATGCAAAAAAGTGCAAGGTAATGCACCTATGGAAAAAGAATCCCATGACAGAGTGCTGGATGGGATGGGAGAGACTTGGCACTATAAATGAGGAACAGGATCTAGGAGTTACCATCAGTAACTAAGAAACAAACTACAGTACAAGTCACATTAAAATGTTCCCACAATGAGTTGTTTTAGCATTTCTGACTGAGCTGCATAAGTGTTGTTGGATCCAGCACAAAGCCCTGCAAAAACTATTTCTTAAGAGTTAAAATGCAGTTTTGTATTGACCTGTGATGGGACTGCAGATGCATACCAATTGAGTTGCAAAAACATTTTACAAACATTGCTCTTGAGGTGGTTAAGCATTGAAAAACAATGCAATATGAGTTGCAAATGCATTGCTTACTGTAAAAAACAATTCTAAACCCATTCATTGATCGTAAAGTATAATGCAACTTGTACTGTAGTAAGTGCAGCAAAGCCTACAGTAAGGCCAATAGTATGCTGGGATACATTGGTAGGGGGGGACTGATAGTAGGAAAAAAGAGGTAATACTACTGTACCTCTCTAAAAAACCCTGGTGAGGCCTCACCTGGAGTACCGTGCCTAATTCTGGAGTCCTTACCTCAGAAATAACAAGGATAAGTTAGTACAACACAGAGGGACCAAAATTATTCTGGGACAGCAGGGTAAATCTTATGAGGAGTGCCTCAGGGCACTAAATTTGTACTCAATGGAAACGAGAAGGGAGAAGGGCGATATGACTGAGACCTTCAAATTCCTCAAAGGAATTAATAAAGTGAACTGCAGGGAATTATTTAGCTTGAGTACCAACTCATAGTCATAAGGTCATGACTGGAAGTTGGCAGGCGGGACATTCAGGAGAGACGTGAGGAAGTACTTCTTTACGGAAAGGGTGGTGGAGCCCTGGAACAGTCTGCCAGCTGAGGTGGTTGGAGCAAGCACAGTTGGGGGAGGGGTCAAACTGACCTGGGATAGAATGAAGGGACTAGTGGGGACCTAGATTGACAGGACTAATGAAGAAAATTGAAAGGTCTGGGAGGGTTAGTAACCTGGGGGAACATTAGGTTCCATGAATGATTCCAGAGATTTATGGAACATGGGCAGACTAGATGGACCATGGGCATTTCTCTACTGTAATTGTCTATTTTTATGATTCCCTCATCACTATCCACTCTCCCACAGAGCTTAGTATCATCTTCAAAGAGATTCAACTTGCCCTGGATACCGTCTCCAGTGTTACTGATGAACATATTGAAAAGGACCGCACCCAAGATGGATCCCTGAAGGTTCTATGTCATAACAGTGAATATGGAACAGCAACTCGCATAACAGCAAGTATGTCTGAGCAAAAGTAAAATAGGCTACACAGCTTGCACAGCAATTGCCAAGACAGTTATGACACTATACAGTACAATTCTGGGACAAGACAAAGTAACATTTAATGCAAGGGGGTAGCCCTCCACAGTCCCCTTTGCAGGGGCAAGCACCCTGCACGCCCCGTATTAATACTACCAACTCTGGGGGCAGACACTGAGGGAAAGGGGAATACATAGGAGAGGGGCTACAGTATGCAGGGGGGATACCATGGCTGGGGCAACACAGTCAGGGGAACCAGAGGACAGAAAACAAACAAAAAAATACTAACAGCCAAAACAGTTCACAATCACATTTACTTACAGGCAGTCCTGAACACAGGACCATCATCATTCCAAGCTGTGACTGTATTCACCATTCTAGGTGGCCAGCTCAGCAGCAGCAGGCTGGACTCCTCCATTTAGCCCATATCACAATACCATTCCCCCATCATTCGCCTTCGCTATTCTGTCACCCCACATTTGCTGTTCCCTTCCCTCACTATACAGTCATGTTCGCTACTCCCTCAAGTGTGCAAATTGAGTCGCTCATATTTGAGTCACTCATTTTGCTTCACCCATATAACGGGATACCATCCCAGAGGCACTCCACTCATGACTTCCCTCTCTCTTCTGATTTGACCCCCTTGACCACAACCCTCTGCTGCCTACCCTTTAGCCAGTTTCCTACCTAGTGAACTATGTCCTTAGTTATATCCAGATCATCCATCTTCTTTGGCAAGTGTCTGTGGGGCACAGAGCCAAAAGTCTTGCTGAAGTTGAAATAGAGCAAATCCATAGTGTGGCCCCTATCCAATTCCTTCATCACCCAATCAAAGAAAACTGTCAGCTTTGTCTGACAGGACCCCCTGCCATGATCCCATGCTGTTTGCTATCCTCGAAACCACTGCTCTGCAGATAGTCCACAAGGTCTTCATTGGTCAGTGACTCTATCAGTTTTCCTACAATGGAGGTCAGACTGACAGGTCTCTAGCTCCCCATTTGTTCATTGCCCCCCCCCATGGAGCAAAATGATGTCCACAACCCTCCAGTCCTTTGGGACTACCACAATCCATTGTGAGTGTCTGAATAGTTCTACCAGGGGCTCCGCCAGTTCTTTTGCCAGTTCCTTGAGTATCCTCGAATGCAACCCATCTGGTCCTGGAGCCTTATCAATCTTTACTGCCACCACCCTTTATTGACTCTGTTACTCATAAATATTGGCTGTCTCATCTCTGGGTCCCCTTTATGGGCCACTTTGGTGCCACTCTCAGGCAAGGGCCTGGCTTCCTCCCTGGTGAAAACTGAGCAAAAGTAATCATTAAGGATGGCAGCCTTTTGCCCATCCTCTTCTATCCTCCCGATAGCTTAATGACTTCCCCCTCCTTTCTTTTTTCATTACTGTATCGAAATAAATATTTTTCTGCACCCTTGGCCCCTTCTGCAATATGCAGCTATGTGTCTGCTTCTGCCTCACTAACGGCCCTCTTTGCCTCCTTTTTCTCAGTTAATACTCTCCCCATTCTTCTCTCCTTCTTTTCTTTGCACTTGTAGAAGGCCTTTTTCCTTAGCCACACTGCTTCCCCGACTTTTGCTGAGAACAACAATGGTCTCTTGAACTTATTCCTTTTGGTTATTATTCTCATGCATAACTTAGACGCCTCAAGAATGGACTACTTTATTACCACATTTTTCTTCCACCCCATCTAAATTGTGTAACCCAACTAACTTTTCTCCGACTAGTTCCCCTCACCCTGCCAAAGTCTGCCTTCCTAAAATCAAGGACTTCAGTCCTCGATTGGGACTTTTCAGTCTCAAGGGCAGTTCAAAGTAAATGGAGTTATGGTCACTGTTCCATAGTGACTCCCCTGATCTCACCACTCCTACCAACTCCAAGTTAGTAAGCACCAAATTGAGAGTAGCAGTCTGCCTGGTCAGATCCTTAACTAGCTTTACCAGGAGACAGTCCTTGAGTGCATCCAGCAAGGCCTGACGTCTGGTGCTCCTGGGCACTGGAACATTCCAATTGATGCCTGGCAAGTTCAGATCACCCGCTACCAATACTTACCCCTTTTCTATCCCCATTTCAAGTTCTGCAAGCTTGCTGTTCCTCTCTTCCACTTGCCCTGGAGGTTTATATACCACCCCTAAGTGTAGTTTCTTACCGGAGGCTGCCGTGAGGTGCTCTAACAGCGACTCTGATTCCCAATTATTAATCCTGATGCACCCATCCTCCATCACCTAAATGCCATCCCTGACATAGAGGACTTTTCCTCCTCCTCCTCTATCTTTTCATCTATCTCTCCTGAAGAATGAGTTCCCAGGAACTGTTAGATCCCAGTCATTATTTTCTGTAGCCCACATTTCCATGATAGCCACAAGGTTTATATCAGTGTCTGACATCAGTACTGGTAGCTCACTTGATTTTATTACCCAGGCTCCTGGCATTAAGACAAACTCCCTTCCATCTGATACCTGACCCTGCTTTGCTATTTCCCTGTCTATAACCCCTGTGCTTCCCATGTTCTCATCACCTCTTGTTTTCTTGATGTTTGCATGCTTTGCAGTTCCTCTCTCTAATGTTCCTTCACCTGGCCCAGATTGTACCTCATACCCCTTTATACCTGCTGAGCTGATACTAGCCCCCACATGTGGGAGAGTACTAGCATGGATCCCCTTCTTCTCACTTGTTGCCATGGATCCCCTGACCCCAGTCTCCTCTGTAGTTAGTTTAAATGTGCTATATAAATGTCAAACTTCTGTTCCAGTGCATAGGCCCCTTCTCTTGTTAGGTGGAGTCCATCACCCTTCAGGTGTTTCCTGTCCCAGAAGTCCTCAGTCCCCTACAAAATGGTACAACTTGTCCTGACACCATTCCTGAAGCCACCCATTAAACTCTCCTATATCATCTCTCCTAATTCTATCCTTCTTCCCCTCCCTGTTCCACACAGGAGGACCTCAGAATTGGCCTGGGAGGCTTAGTGTGCTGCCAATGTGTTCCCCAGTCTTCAAAAGTTCCACTTTGCCATCTCCACAGATTGGTTCACCAGATGATTGGTATCCAGATGTACCAGCCCCTCTGCTCCCCTACTTCTCTCTCTCTCTCTCTCTCTCTCTGCCATCCTACCTATTCTGTCTATATCCCAGATGGCTGATGCACCTGGAAGACACCTGATCATCCCGTTTCCTTCCAATTACCCTCCTACCACCCTCTCCACTCTCCTAATCATTGAGTCCCCAACCAGCAGGACTGTCCTGGTAGACTTGCTTCTGCTCGTCCCCATGGGTGCTGTTGTGCTGACCTACCCCACACCACTGACTGACTCAGAGCGCCCCACCCATGGAGTTAGGTACCTGAGCCTCTTCTACTTGTTGATGACATCATTAAAAGTCTGGTTCCTGATTGCTTCTCTTCTAATATCACTATTAAACTAATCCATAAAGACCTATGCTCCTCAGAACACACTGAATTAGTGATCACAAGAATAAAAACCTCTGGAGGTCAAAATACTTTTAGCTATCCCTGTCCTTGTAATCAGATTTGTTTTGCTCTTGTCTCTTCATAAGGCAAGGTCATGCCAGATGAATCTGATAGATTTCTTTGACTGGGTGACCAAAGTAGCAGATCAAGGAGGGGCTGTGGACGTGGCCTACCTAGACTTTAGCAAGGCATTTGACACAGTCCCACACAAAAGATTAATATACAAGTTAGCCAGCCTGGGAGTGGGTCCCAAGATGACAGCCTGGGTAAAGAATTGGTTAGAGAATAGGACACAGAGAGTAATAGTAAATGGAGTCCACTCAGAAGAAAGGAGGGTTACTAGTGGGGTACCGCAGGGTTCAGTATTAGGACCGGTCCTCTTCAATGTCTTTATAAGCGACATTGCAGAAGGACTGGAAGGAAAAGTATGACTCTTTGCAGATGACACTAAGATCTGCAACAGAGTTGATGCACAGGGTGGGGTGGAAAGGATGAGAAGGGACTTGGCAAGGTTAGAGGAATGGTCAAATGTATGGCAGCTTAGATTCAATGATAAGAAGTGCAAGGTAATGCACCTGGGAAACAAAAACCCAGGGGAAGAGTACACAATGGGGGGTGAGATACTAACAACAACAAAAATGGAAAGGGACCTGGGGGTAGTCATATCAGATGACCTAAAGGTGGGAAAGCAATGTGAGAGGGCAGCAAGGAGGGTTGGGGGATACTGGGATGCATAGGGAGAGGCATCACCAGTAGAAAACATGAAGTTATTATCCTCTGTACAGACAGCTGGTGAGACCCCATCTGGAGTACTGTGTGCAGTTCTGGAGACCCAATCTCCGCAAAGACATAGACAGGATGGAAGCTGTCCAGAGGAGGGCAACTAAAATGGTGCAGGGTCTGCACCAGAAGACATATGAAGAGAGATTTAAGGAGCTTAATATGTATAGCCTCGAGGAAAGGAGGGAGAGGGGGACATGATAGAAACTTTCAAGTACCTCAAGGGAATCAACAAAGTCCAAGAGGGTAGCATCTTTCAAAAAAAGAGGTGTGCAAGAACAAGAGGCACAATTTGAAGATAGAGGGAGGAGGCTCAGAGGTAATTTAAGGAAGTATTTTTTCACAGAGAGGGTTGTGGATGCATGGAACGGCCTTCCGGAGGAGGTTGTGGAGTCAAAATCAGTGGTGGAATTCAAGCATGCATGGGATAGTCATAAGGCAATTCTGGGGGGTGGGGGTAGGATGAAGTAGGCTGCCGGTTAACTAGGATCTGCAGCTTATCCAGTAGGTAGGGAAATGGGCAGACTGGGTGGGCCAAGCGGTCCTTATCTGCCGTCAAATTCTATGTTTCTATGTTTCATGCTTCCTGCTTTCTCATCATAGAGTTGTTACAACATGGTTTCTAAAGTTTGGTTCTAAACCAATGCCTTGTTGTTTGTAATTTATTCTTGATGTTATTATTAATTACTGGTTACCCTCTTTAATGATTGTATAATATCTCCGGTCAAACACCGTAACAACCAGGTATTTCATCATACCCAGTTATTATGGCATTTTCTAGCCCAGTCACATTTCAGGTCCATAGACCTTCTGCTTAAATGTATAGGTGAAAAGACCGCTCTCATGACAGATACTGTAAACAAACTCTGACTCACCCTCAGTTCTACCTTACACTTTCACTCATACTGTCACCATTTCACCTAGTAGTTTTGGACTTGGTATCTCACTGTCAGTAAAACACTCTTGCCCACCAATTCAGTAGTGTCCGCAGTGGTGGGTAAGAGTATTATACTTTTGTTTTCAGCCTAGCTCCTGGGGCTGATTTGTGCAGGTGGGTTTTTTGCGCCCTCCTTCCCATACCACTGACAGAACCATAGTTCAGCATTGACAGATGGGGGGAAAGCAACTATCTATAAAATTGGTGTGGAGGGCTGAGGCATCATGCCTTACCTCATGCCATGCCAGCGACCTGTGTTCATGGTGTGAGTGGGTCATTGGGGGTTAGCTGGGGTGGAAGAGGATCGAGCATCCAGAGGACAACCTCCTCTCTGGGGAGGGAGGGACACAAAGGCTGGTGCACCTCTGACACCTAGCAGTGGCTGGATGTTGGAGCAACTGGGTCCCATATGTAGGGATGGGGGCTGAGTAGTTGGCTGGCATGTTGTGGGCAGAAATGCTCACAGCTTGGCCATTGCCAGTGTCAACATTGCTCTTCCTCTGGGGGGGCAGGAGGGAGAAAATCCAGGAGGAGAAAAATGTCCTGGGAGCGACTGGATGAAAGCCGACTCTGGCAGGCACCGCTTCCGCAAATGGTAGGCACCTCCTGAACCAGATCCATGTTCAATGGGTTGAGGGATCCCCACCGCACTGCCATAATTGGAGTAAGCCATAGAGGATGAAAGAAGGTGCACTGTGAGTGGGGAGATGGGGCTGGGGGGGCCAGTGAGATGGAAGGCTGCCCAAGAATGGAGGATAAAGAAAGTACAAAAATACAAAAAACTCAGTTCACCGGCAGGGGATCACAAAGCACTAAGGCTGGCCCTTCACACAATGTTTCTTAACAATTTGATTTTAATTTTGATGGCAAATTTCCAAAATTGTTGTTTCATGACTACCCCATTTTAAACAAGACGGAATGGCTTTTATAGAATACTGGCTAAACTGTCACTTCATGCTGCAAGTGCAAAGACACATTTCAGCCAGGATTTGAAAAGCAACAGCTTCATGAGGCAGTATGAAAAAATGGCTATGTTGAACGTTTGGAGTCAAAACACTGAGAATTACCAAAGTTATGCATGAACATGGAAACATTTTTTAATGTGCATTCATAACTTTGTTGCTTTTTAATATTTTGATCCCAGATTGTTGAATATAGTCTTCTTATGACCTCATGTCATGAACCCAGTATGTGGACATTTTCAAATCCTGCCAGAAATGTGATTTTGTGGAGTAACTGCAAAATCACCTTTCGGCCTTTAGTTGAAATATTTCACATACCTTTTTCTCATGAGGTGGGAGTCCCAAAAAGTCCATGTTGAATGTCTGGTGGAAAAATAGCAAATGTTAACAAAGTTATGAGTGAATGTTGAAATATTTCATCATTCACTCATAACTTGGTCCTTTTACCATCTTATTTTTCCACCAGATTTTCAATGTAGTCTTCTTATTATCCCACTTCATGAACCTTCACGAGGAAGACTTCAGTGGTCGAAGCTCTTGGGCTATTGTTTCAGTATCCATGTGGTTCATTTGGGCTCACAATGAAAGTTTTATTTTTGCTGGATTCCTGAGTGAAAGTGTCCTTTCTCTAGACCAAGTGCTTCCTGTGAATTTTCTGTATCATCTTATGAATGCAGTAGGTGAAAAATTTCAAATCTTGCCTGAAAGGTGATGTCACAGAGTGACTGTGAAATCCCATTTTGGGCTAAATCCCTAAATCTTCCGCTATATTGTTCAGCAGGTGGGGTTCCAAAAAGGCCATGTTGAAAATTTGGTGAAAAGATATCTAAAATGACAAATGTATGAGTAAAAGTTCAAAATGCATTTAAATACATTGACCAGACTTACCCTATTATCTCATATCACAGTCATGGTTCCTGGAGGAGGACATCTTTTGAATCAGAGAGTGGATCTATGATGTTGGAACCTCTTTAGGTGAATGAAGGTGTGTGGAGATATGTGGAGTGGTGGGTGCTGAGTGGGGGGAATTAGGGTTGGTCAGGATGTATAAAGGGGAGCAGAGATCAATGAGGGACTGTTTCATCTTTTCAGAAAAAAATAACTAAAAGATCTTTATGGGATAGTTTTCCTTATTTCAGGGATGTTGACACTGACAATTGTGCACCCCCATGTCAGAGGACAGTTTTCCAACACTGTGGTTGGGCACCCCAGTGTTTTTCAGTATTGGAAGGGTGGGGGGAGAGTAAATTTATGGAGACGGACATATAGGAATATTTAATGTACAGTGGCACCAGGGTGGGCACCCAAGTGTTGCTAAACATTGTGCGATGGAGGGGGTTGTTAGCCAGCACTGAGGGTTGGGCACCCTCATGTAAGAAAATAGAAACAAACAAACAAGCAAATTTAATACATGTGGTGGGATTAGGCACCCGCCATCCGTTAAAATGAAAACGTGGCTCTGAAACTGATGGCGGGATTGAGCACCCACTGTCTGTTTACTTTAATTAGCAATGTGGGTTGGGGGGGATAAAGACGTGTGACTCCAAGCAAAGCACACTAGCACTACTGAAATGGCTCACCTCACCAAGCTGGGCACCTAGGATTTTGGGGTGCCCGGAAAACATTTTTCTGGTATAATTTTTAAAAACAAACACCAGATACTAGCTAAACAGGTCCTGTTTACCTAGGCTTAGGTGTTAGTGTTTTGAAAATACATCATTTTTATGTATTTTCCATCTCTTTTGTTAAAAGATATAAAAAGCAGGATTGCAGCCATTGTGACATGAAAATGTTTTTCTCATGAAAGGTAAAACACTAATTTTGTGAAAGGTAACTGCCTTTCATTTCAGAGGGTTATCCTAAACCCCTACTGAGCATGCTCAGGAAAAAAATGAAATCCTTATATCTCTGGAACCAATGACATTTTTTTTTTCATGAAACCTTCGAAAGACACTACCTTGCCACAGGACCCATCAACCCTGAAAGTTCTGGAATCAAATTCTGTGCCATATAGGCTGCAGGTGAGAGCATTAAAACTGTAATAAAAGCCTAAACAGTTTAGACTTTCTGTAAATGCAAGCTGTCTGGATCTCAGAAACCACATAAGAGACCATCATGTAACTTCCAATGTCTTGAGAATTTACCTCCTGGACTATGCATGTCAAATCTGGGTCAATTTCGTTGACAACAGCAAAAGTTATTAAGGTGCAAAATAAGGAGTTTAACATTGACACTGTACTAAACCCTGAGTACACTGGTGCTACTATACTATTATTGTGAAAAAACTAACTAACTGACTAACTAACCAAGCTCTGCAGTCAAACTTAATGTTGTATTAAAGATGAATTTCAGTTTTGAGCTTTAGCATTCTGTGACTTTCTTTTCATAGACTTCTTGTACCAGTAATTATAAAAATAAAACATAGACAATGTGTATTTATGAAGTTTGATTAAACACCAGTGATGTGTGAGGACCTCACACACTTTACTCTCCAGGTTTATGGCTCATCACACACCTCAGGTGTGTAAAAAAAAAATACTTCAGCCAGCCCGGTGAGTTGAGGCTGGATGCCACACCTCACACTATGCTGGTGACCTGGGTTTGGGAACAAGCCTGAATCATCGGGGTCGGCTGGGGGGGAAGGCAGGAGCTGGATTGAGCTGCCGTTAGGCAGCTCCTGTTGCACCCATTGTGCTATTGCACCTGGGGGAATCTGGATGGCAGTGCTGTAGGGGTATCATGAGGGAGGGAGGGCCACGGCAGAAGTCTGGAGAAGCGGCATGTCTCAACATACGCTTGTCCCCACAGGTCCCATTATACACTGCCATCATCAGGGCTGGGACTAAGAGGGCTTACTTGGAAACCTCTCCCCCATGCCTCAGAACCTCCCAGTTTGACTGCTGGCCTGGCACTGCCTCCATGGGGGTATCTAGGTGGCTTCTGTCTTTGAGATGGCCCCATCTCTAGGGGAAATTTGTGAGGTTGAAAGTCCCACGGGGAGCGTATACTGGGGCTAGCCGAGGATAAGAAACAAAATAAAAATTAAAAGAAAACCTTCATAACACACTGTCACTTATGCATTATTCTCTATATATTAGTATTTGTGTATATTTAGCACAACACTTTCAAGGGACTTGGCAAGGTTGGAGGAATGGTCAGACATATGGCAACTTAGATTCAATGCAAAGAAGTGCAAAGTAATGCAGCTGGGAAACTAAAACCCAGGAGAAGAGTACACAATAGCAGGGGAGGTACAAACAACAACAAAAATGGAATGGGACTTGGGGGTAGTCATATCAGATGATCTAAAGGTTGGTAAGCAATGTGAGAAGTCAGTAAGGAGAGCCGGGGGATACTGGGATGCATAGGAAGGGGCATCACAAGTAGAAAAAGGGAAGTGGTTATCCCTCTGTACAGACAGTTGGTGAGACCCCATCTGGAGTACTGTGTGCAGGTTTGGAGACCTCATTTACACAAGGACATAGACAGGATGGAAGCAGTCCAGAGGAGGGCAACTAAAATGGTGCAGGGTCTGCATCAGAAACCATATGAAGAGAGACTGAGAGAACTTAATATGTATACCCTTGATGAAAGGAGGGACAGGGGGACATGATAGAAATGTTCAAGTACCTCAAGGGAATCAACAAAGTCCAGGAGGGTAGCATCTTTCAGATAAAGAGATGTGTAAGAACAAGGGGACACAATTTAAAAATAGAGGGGGGATGGCTCAGGGGTAATGTGAGGAATTTTTTTTTCACAGAGTGGTGGATGCGTGGAACTGCCTTCCTGGGGAGGTTGTTGGGGCTAAAACAGTGGGGGAATTCAAACATGCATGGGACAGACACAAGACAATTGTAGTGGGGGGTGGCAGGAAGTAGGCTGTTGGTTAACTAGAATCTGCAGCTTATCCAGTAGGTAGGGAAATGGGCAGACTGGGTGGGCCAAGTGGTCCTTATCTGCTATCAAAGTCTATGTTTCTATGTTTCTATGTTACTGTATTTTGCGCATCTTTAAAATGACATAATCCTTCTTTTCACTCAGGACATCATTGTAAATGAAAACCACACTCCAGTGTTCAAACTGAACAGTTTGAAGCTGGGTGCAGTCTAGAGAGATGAACCAGGCAACAACAAGCACAATAAGACACATTCACCAGCAGTAAAAATACCATACAAACAGACAGTTCCCTGTATCTTGCAAATAAAATTTACTGCAGAAAACAGCAAAATGAATAGTGCAACCAGTACTTCACCTCATTAGAAAGCTTAGTCAGTGGCATTGTAAATCAGTTGTATGTGTAATGTTTATATGCTGAAAAAGATTAAATGAAACCTACAAAGGGTAACATTCTCAGACCAAATGCAGCTTTTTAGAATCTAAAAGGACAAAAGGACACAGGGACACTCAATGTCTTCAAAACATGTAAAATTCAAGGGCAATATCAGTGAGAATCAATTCACAGAATGTGTGGTACACTTGGAGCAGACTTCTACTTAAAATGAAATTCTAACCCCAAAGGCCAGTTTATGGTTATTTTAAACTCTATGTGTGTGTGTGTGTGTGTGTGTGTGTGTGTGTGTGTGTGTAGGAGGAGGGTAGTGGTAGTGGTGGTGGTGGTGGGTGAGAGTGACTGTTTAAGATGGAAAATGAAGGAAAGACGCTAGCTATCATGGTGGCATGTTCTCTGTGGCTTTTGACACCAGTTATAGTGAACAAGCTTAAATTATAGGCACACTATGAATTTAAAAAATATTATGAGGGTTGCTGGCACATTATTCACCTGACCAGTGGTTTCCCACAACTTAACCTTTAAGTGCTGAGAAAAGCTCTGTGGAATTTAACATTTGCCGCATGCATAAATGCATGACAGATGGCCCAGATGTATATGTAATCCATTCATGGCATGAGCACCCTGTCTCTTATTTATTACAGTAGTAGTAGTAATAGTGTTATAAGTTTTAAAGGCACAAATGCATAATACAGCAATGCCTAATCATATAATTAAAGTGGAATACAATAACTGTGGGATACCCCGAAACAGCGAACAGTCACTACAATTACAAAATTACAAAATACAATAGGTAGAGATAAAAACCCATTTTATACTTGAAGAGACTACTAGTACAGATTATATCACCAAATACTGTTACTACCTTTAAAGTTATACTCAACAAGCACTGGGGCCTATGTATGAAGGCAGCCCAGGTACAAGCTAAAGGTACGTGCCCAGGCCGTGTTGGCACACACCAATGGACAGGTACGCACAATCTGCAATTCAGTACCCCAGCCATACTCTTAATAGTCCTCCCCACATGCACATAGTATCATGGAGGGGCTGGAGGCTGTGCAGTGGGTGGAATGGTGAGTGGTAGCCCTCAGCAGCTCTGCATGTTTGGGGAGCTATTGTCAGGGGGATAGGGATGACACTTGCCCCACCCTGGCCACCTGCTGCAGGTGAGAGGTGGTGCATAGCAGCTATAGCAGGGCCCCTGCATGTGTAGCCTGCATGTACTCCACATGCGCTCCACACCCCGGGAATGGGGTAGTGAATGGCATGTAATTATGCCCTGCCCTATGTCATTCAATGTGTAATGCCCCACACACAGTGCTGCACACAGACAGCAGATCTGATATGGAAGGGGCATGCACGCATTTTGTGCATGCCTCCGGGTCTGACAAGACACCCAGTGTGCAGCTTTGTGTTTTAGGGATGCATATCTGCATCTCTGCGGCTCACAGGAATGATGCATAGGGTACATTATGAGGAGAAAGGAGGGTAATGATAGTATTCCCCCCCTGAGCTGCTGGAGGAAAGAATCTGATAGACCAACAGTCTTTTTTCCCCCTAAATTCATATGCATAGATGGATTTAAACGTATGTATTGCAGTGCCTACAATACTTTTCCAGTCCTACTTGTTTATTAGGTTCTTTAATACCTTATATGGATCTAGCACAATTGTTTTATGTGTAAATCCTTGATATAATGCTCATGTCATACCCCGAAGATCAGTACTTGACCTACAAACTGTACAGTGCTCTGCCTAGCCAACGTCCCCTTTTTCATCAACAAATACATAACTTCAGCCTTTTGTTTTGAAGGATATAGTGGTGGATCATGTAAAACACATTTAATAACTCAAAGTGAGAAGGGTGTAACTGAAGAGACTATCGATTAAATCACCAGAACTCACTTCCCTCTGATGAACTTCTGCTCTGAAGTAGTCTATTCCAAAGCAACAAGGGAGACTGAATGTTAAACAAAGTATGCAATTAATCCAATGATTTGCTTTGTCCATTAGCCTGTGGCATTACATTTCCTGTGCATTCAATGGAAAACAGAGATGCTAGGTGGCCCTTAACTAAAAGAACAGGCATCATCAACATTAGCAAATGATCTATTCTCTCTGGGTCCTTTTACCATCTAGACCTATTGCAATGTTAAACCTGGATTAGAAAATTATAGCAAATGTGGTGTCAGTAGAACTGCTTTTTAAGTACTTGACTGTATAAAAAATGATCAAACAGATTTCATTAAGGGGCATACAGTTTAGATTGGGATTTAAAAAGTTCTATTCATCATCATTAATCACATGACAAGTATGCAGACAGAAGCATAAGATATTGCCTTAGATGTCTGTAAGGCATATGATTTAATGGAAAAGCCTTTGCTATTTGTTTTTTAAAAGTACATGTACAGTGTTTGATACTGTGGGCCAAGTTCTCAGTCACTAATTTTGTGATACAAAATGGGGCAAAATGCATGTCCAATTGCCCCAATATTGAAAAGTTTCAATTCTGAGAAGTGGGTGTCTGCACCTGGGGGTAAGGAGTGGGGAAGGGGGGAGAACCACCAGCATTGATAACTGTTATTTAAAGGGACACGGTCAATTGTTTTGTGACTTAGTGTTTTTTTATATGCTAAGGTGTCTTTAACCCCTTTAGTAACTGTAGTGCTTACTTACTGCACATGCCCAGAGTCATGGCATGAATTTTCAAGTACAAAATACAGATGGTTAGAGCACTCATTTTAAAATGGGATTCACTTTTTCAAGTTCAGAAAGCCATGAAGAAACTGGGAGGATATTTCACTGCTAAAGTGCAGATTTTTGCTGACTCATTTGTGAATGAGTGGACCTCTTGGACTGGCGCCATATGTCAGTGAGGACATGCAGGAGGATTGAGTGGCGGGACTGAAGGTCGGACCAAGCACAAAGTATTTTTTGCTAAATTAATGAGCTGTTGTAAAATTTCACGGCATTTCTAGACATATTTAAATTATGTGAGCACTACAGTTACTAAAGGGATCAAAGATACCACAGCATGTAAAAATCACTAAGTCACAAAAAAGCCAATAGTATCTCTTTAAGTTAAGCCACCCAGCAGTTACTGTGTGCAAGGTAACAGTTTACAAAATTGTTACAGACATGTACTGTATATGCGTGGCTCGTGGTAAAATCAGACCCTTCTAATTTTAAATTACACTTTACAGATCTGTCACCTAAAGACTCATTTCTTAAGTACACTGAGCATGAGGGTTTAAAATGTGATAAAAATTAAACAAATAGGAGGAAGAGCATAAAGTTATCACAATACCCAGCTGACGCCTCTGGGAAGACTTGGGAAATATGGGGCAGGATTCTATAAGGGCTATACCAGGCGTAGTGTTACTTGTGCCCAAAAATGGCGCAAGATGCAAAATACGCCAGTAATTGCAATATGCAGTATTATACAATAGGGACATATGACATAGCATAACAACCTGCACCAAAGCCCCTTATGCTGCACTTGCGACATAACCCCAGATACGCAGAGAGTGCACTTGGCGCCAAACAGCAGGTGACAGTACATGTGACAGTGCAGGAACGTTATTCTAGAAGGCAGTGACCAACAACATATGCCAATTGCAAGTGGCAGAAGTTATACCAGGTGTGAGCAGGTGTAACTAAGCACAGTATAAAAGGCAACCAAGGAGCCTCACATGGGCAACACAGTACTGAGTAGCAAGCAGAGGAAACTAGTGATCAGAGAGTAATGGCAACCCCAATAGCCGTACTGGGCTAAATTGCAGTAGCTGAGCCATCACTAACCAAAACGTCCTTTAGCCTCCAGGAGGGGCAGCCTAGGCCTTGGATTCCCAGAGGTTTCCTCCTCAAAGGGTGTTTCCTCTCCTCTGTGCTGATGGTCATAATATTTAGATAGGGTTAGTGCTTTCATAGGTTCTGTAGTTAGGTTCCACTGTTGGATGGAGTCGGTTGGTGGCCCTGGCTATTCCCTCTCTCCTTAGGAAGTCCCACCTCCTGCTTCACATCAGCTTCCAATTCACTGATCATTCCTCATCAACTCCTGTTCACCTCCTGTCCTACCCATCTACACCGCTCGACCTCTGGTCCCGTCCTTGATATCAGTCTCACTCCTCACCTCCTTCACTGCTTGACATCCTTTTGGGCACTCTTTTTGGGCTCCTTCCTAAGCTACCTTTAGCCAAGGGAATCATTCCCACGGCACCTATAGGGGTGGAACCCTTCTCTAGGGTTCCTCACCGTCTACCCCTACAGGGTGGTATATCCCATGATAGACAGGCAAATAGCCACAATATATCTAAGTTGCATAAGCATACCTCATACCAAGTTGCATAAGCACATTGAATTGCAAGGCTACACCTGTAGTTCAATGGGCAGAGCAACACAACGCCCCCAACCAGGCCTTAAAAGGCCACTCCTCCTGGCTAGTCCAGGATCATTTTCTCATTGCCCCACCATCCTCCCTCCTCCTCCTCCAGTGGCTCATCTCCCTTTTCTGTTGGCTCCTTCCTAAACTACCTTTAGCCAAGGGAATCATTCCTGTGGCATCTACAGGGGTGGAACCCTTCTCTAGGGTTCCTCACTGTCTGCCCCTACAGGGTGATATATCCCATGGAAAGAGAGGTGAATAGCCACAATATATCTAAGTCGCATAAGCATACAGCATACCAAGTTGCGTAAGCACATTGAAGTGATCTCTATTGAGGAGTGATCCACCACTCTCCTGATGTGTCTTTTGAGTTCCAATGGTCTATGCTCCTCTCGAGGTAAGTTTTCTGGGTCTCCAACCCTCCAGCTGCTCCTGATTATAACCATCCCTGGATATCAGGCACAAAGAGACCAGTGCCAGTCAATCCAATCCCAGGGACCCTGCCACCATTGCTGAGACCACAGCCCCCCTCAGTCCAGCTGCAGCCAGACAGGCTGGACTGCTCCTCTCCAGCTCCTCCAACACCCGTCTGCTCTAACTCCCAAAGCCCTTGTGCCTTCCCCATACATAGGTTTTCGGGGAAAGGGCACAGTCATGCATATTCTTGCTCATGTTTCTCACTCTAAGCTAAGTCAGGCCACTCACAACATGAACATCCAGATGTCCTGTCCCCAGGTAATTTCTCCCACAGAGAACATATATGAGGGTCTGGCTTAACCCTTTGAGTGCTGTCTGGTAACCTGCCTCAAGCTGGCAAAAGAAAAAGGCTGGTTACACGAATATGAAAAATACTGTTCCAAATTAACAGTTTGGCAGTGGCAGAACTACAAGATGATGGTATGTGGTCCAAATACCCCAGCACTTCACCCTGATTGATCTATATCAGGTGGCACTTCCATTCATTAAACTTCATCTCCTCTCTATTTACCCACTCAGCTATCTTTTGCAAGTCCCTCTGTATAGCATTTATTCTTTCATCACTATCTTCTACTCCTCCAAGTTTTCAATAATCTGCAAATTTTGCAAATGGGTTTTCTGTTCCATCACCAAGTCTCCTTAGATGTTAAACAGTAGTGGATGTAGCACTGAACCCTTGGGGACTCCACTTGTTACATCACCTTTCTTTGATTCAGAATATTTTATTGTCAGTGTAACCTCTCCCCATGGTTGAGTCTTACCTTTGGCTCTGTGTAGCTTGCCACTGTAGTGTGTGCCATTAATAAAACTATGCTGCACACAGACTGCAGGTAAGAGGACAACTAGTTTATTTACAGGAAGTTGTTCTGGGTAGTTCTTCCAAGAGATCATACAGTAAACTAGATAGGCTGACTTAACTACAGTGCCACCTATCACCACAATTCCCAGATAGATACACATTTCTACAGAAGTTCAGTTTTATACTAACAACTTTCAATTGTATTTTAACTTTTTAAACTATGCTTAAACTTCTTTTTGCTACCGAGGGAGCTCAAAGAGGTGCTGGCTGCATCTCTAACAACTCTGTTCAACTTATCATTAGAAACAGGGGAGGTGTGGTCCCATGTCCTAAACGTGAGAACAGGAAGGAAGCAGGAAATTACAGACCTGTCAGACTGACTTCAGTAGTGGGCCAAGTAATGGAAACACTACTGAAGGAAAGGATGGTGGAATTCCTTGTAACCAGTGGATCACAGGATCCAAGGCAACATGGTTTCACAGGGGGAGATGTTGCCACACAAGCCTGATGGAGTTCTTTGACTAGGTGATCACAGCAGTGGATCAGGAAGGAGCAGTAGATGTTGCCTACCTGAATTTCAGTAAGGCCTTCGACATCATTCCACATAGAAGACTGGTAAACAAGCAGGCTTGTATGGGAGTGGGTCAAAAAGTTATAAACTGGGTAAGAAGTTGGTTAAGTAACAGGAGTCAGAGGGCGGTGGTAAATGGTATCCACTCTGGAGAAGGCAAGGTGACCAGTGGGGTACCTCAGGGTTCAGAATTAGGCCTGGTCCTCTTCAATGTCTTTACTAGTGATATTGCAGAAGGGCTAGAAGGGAAAGTATCCCTGTTCACGGATGACACAAAAATCTGGAACAGAGTAGACCCACTTGGGGGGGATATGAGGGATGATTTGATAATGTTGGAAGAATGGTCAAAAGTTTGGCAGCTGGTTTTCAATGCAAAAAAGCACAAAACTGTACACTTAGGGCACAGAAACTTGGGGTCTATGTACCAATTGGGAGGGGAAGTACTGTTAACCACCAAACAGGAAAGGTACCTGAGGTTAATCATTTCTGATGACCTGAAGGTAGCCAAGCAGTGTGATAAGGCAGTGGGGAAGGCTAGCAGGATGCTCAATTGCACAGGAAGGGGTATCACCAGTAGGAAGAAGGAGGTAATATTACCCTTGTACAGATCCCTGGTAAGACCCCACTTCGAGTACTGTGTCCAGTTCTGGAAGCCTCACCTCCGGAAGGACATTGATAAGGAGGAGGCAGTACAAAAGAATGGTGCAGGGCCTGCATCAAAAGACCTTTGAGGAGAGACTCAAGGAACTTAATATGTACTCTCTGGAAGAAAGAAGGGAAAAGGGGGATATGATAGAAACATTCAAATACCTAACAGATATTAATAAGGTATAGGAAGGCAGCTTTTTCCACAGAAAAAGAAGCTCCAGAACAAGAGGTCATGCTATGAAGTTGGAGGGGGAGAGGCTCAGAGGAAATGTGAGAAAATACTTCATCACGGAGAGGGTGTGGATTCCTGGAATAGCCTTCCAGCAGAAGTGGTGGGTATCAAAACAGTGATGGGATTCAAGCATACATGGGACAGATACAGGGGGATCTTATTAGTAAAGCAATGGGAGGAGATGATCAGAGATAGAATAGGGTCTGCAGTGGCACAGTAGGCAGGGAAAACTGGGCAGACTTGGTGGGCCAAGAGGTCCTTATCCGCCAACAACTTCTATACTTCCATGTTATTGTTACCATAGGCTGTCAAGGAAGGTCAGGATAGATGGCCTGAAAACTTCTGGTTCAGTAGAAAGGGATTTTCTGCCTCTGGATCACTTGCCATGAAATTATTTTAACACATTCAGTCCTTTTTATGTTTGTTTGTGCATGCGGAAGAACATTTTGTTAGAATGAATGGGATTTCAGAGGTGTATCAGTGCCCTGTCCAATGCTGCTCAAGCTGCATTGGGTTGTCCCTGACAACTCAATGAGCATGCAAACTGATTATGACAGTGGTCAGAGTTTCATGGGTGGAAACTTTCTGTAGCTGAATATAGTTGAATGGACAGAAGCACACCAATGAGAGCGCTTTGGTCCTTTCATTTGCATAAAGCCAGCCTGCAATTAGCTGAGTGGCTTTACAACTTTGTGTATGCTGACACAGATGGGGAAAAAAGGACACCATATTTCCCTCATTCTGTAGGATCGCCTATGGCCTCACTATCAGAGAAGGAGAGGACTGAATGGCTACAGAGGAAAAGCTACAAACAGGAGGGCTCATTCAGAACAAAGGAGCCAGCCTCTCCATGAATAGAGTGCTTGGCTCTTTCCAAATATGTGCACTTTCCACCCCATAAACATACAACCCATTCACGATATGCAGGATACAACCTTTGTTCCCTTCTGTACTTCACTGATGGGGGTGCTGCCACTGAGTCTGAATCCCCCCTGCTGTTCTGAAAGTTCAAACAAGCGTTCACATCCTTAGAAATAGCACAATGTTTGCATCTCATTGACGTCAGAGACATGCACTCTGGAAACAAACGCAGACACTTTTGTTACATTGCCACCGCTCCTACACCCCACTTTCATTTTCAGTTGTACTTAGCTGGTAGCTGTGGTGGTGTCCTTGTAATAGCCCAAGCTGTGCAACAAACCAAGAGGCTGGATGAGATGCAGTAGGAAGGACAGTCAGTGGACTTGAGTCAGGAGGCAGTGGGACTGGGAAGTCGGAGGAAAAAGTGAGCGAGCTGGTCCGGCATCAAGAGAAGAAATGCTGCTTCAAGTCAGGAGTAGGACTCAGAGAGAAAAGCTGAGGGAGCATGTCTGACACTGAGAGAAAAGCTGCTGCAGCTGTCTGTAAGTTCTGAATATGTAATGGACTAATGAGTCAGGAGGTGTGTGTTGTGAATTTGTGAGCAGCCTAAGGGATATTTGCATGGCTCAGATTAACTTTTTATTTGGTAAACATAATTACATAGCAGTAAAAACAGCCGTCGATGAGTACAGCACCTCAGGTACTGGCGTAAGTATCTGCAACCGCTCTGTGTCTCACCCTGAGACAGCATTGTGTTCAAACACCTGTGACTGTCTGCCTCTCACTAGAGGCTTGAGCCCTTCTGCTGTCCAGCTTTGAGCACACATTAGATTTTCTGTGTTTCTGACTTTTTGCCTGTCAAGTAGTCCAGCCAGAGATGAGGTACTTTTTTCACAAAAGAGTAAGTACACTACAGCATGTTCATCTATTACAGTTTACCATATAATAAATTTGTATTCATTTTTAGTTTTCCCTTCTAGGATTTACACCACATCTTGCTAGACTATCTAAGAAGTATGTGAAAAAAATAATTTGACTGTCCCCAACTGCCCTTGCAGTGCCTTTGCTTATGACATGCTATAGTGCTTACTCACCATGACAGACTGTGATACCACACTCAGGAGTCTTGATCTAGTTCTAGATGTGTCTGCAGCAAAAAAAGAAGGTTAGAAAATGGGCAGACTGGGTGGGCCCAGCAGCCGATATCTACTATCATGTTCTGTTAGTATGTTTCTATGTTTCTTGAAGTCAGAGACAGTCAGATGCTTTAAAAGATATAGTAAAATATGTTCTACACTATCTGAAATATTTATCATGCCAGCAAAAGGAGAAAGTATCACACTGCTGCCACTTGCCAAGTTCCCCATGAAGACGAGGTTGGCAGGACCCATTTATTATTTGAACAGCATGTAGCTGACTCCCTTCTGGATGTGAGCGATGATCTGCAGCTTCTCCATGGTCAGCCATTAAATTTTACACAGCTAGGTGTTGAATACAGTTCTAGGTGAGTCTAGAGCACTTGAGAACCTGAAATATACAACAGTGCACCACTCTGTCACATTCCTGCCGCTTTACAACTGTGATCAATGGCTTCAGTAGTCATCACTGAACAACAGGCATGCAACACACAGCTCGGAATTAACTGGTAAACCAGTGCCTCTAGTGCAATTTGAGCACTTGCTCCAAAATGAACTGCTGTAATATTTAATTATGTGGGGTGTCTGAAATCTCAGAACAGTGACTCGTAATGCTGGAACCCGCCATTTCTTCCAAAAAATGCCTTTCATGTGTAATTTCCCTCTCACAGAAATAAAATATTTGCTTTAATTTTAATGACTGCTTTCCTCATGAACATGTTATCCTGTGGGCCCCTGAATCTCGTCTAGTTCTGTGGTCTGGTGGAACACAAAACACTATGATGGTAAATAATTGATGGATAGCAAGGTGAGGAGGCTGCATAGAAACACAGAATTTGACGGCAGATAAGGACCGCTTGGCCCACCTAGTCTGCCCATTTTCCTACCTAGCAGATAAGCTGCAGATCCTAGTTAACCAACAGCTTACTTCCTCCTACCCCCCACTAGGACTGCCTTATGTCTGTACCATGAATTCTTGAATTCCCCCACTGTTCTTGACTCCATGACCTCCTCAGGGAGGCTGTTCCATGCATCCACAACCCTCTCTGTGACAAAATACTTCCTCACATTACCTCTGAGCCGTCCCCCCTCTATCTTCAAATTGTGCCCCCTTGTTCTTGCACATCTCTTTTTCTGAAAGATGCTACCCTCTTGGACTTTGTTGATTCCTTGAGGTACTTAAAGTTTCTATCATGTCCCTCTCTCCTCCTTTCCTCAAGGGTATACATATTAAGCTCCTTTAGTCTGTCTTCATATGTCTTCTGGTGCAGACCCTGCACCATTTTGTTGCCCTCCTCTGGACAGCCTCCACTCTGTCTATGTCTTTATGAGATGGGGTCTCCAGAACTGCACACAGTACTCCAGATGGGGTCTCACCAACTGTTTGTACAGAGGGATAACAACTTCCTGTTTTCTACTATTGATGCCTCTTCCTATGCATCCCAGTATCCCCCCAGCCTTACTTACTGCCTTCTCACATTGCTTGCCCACCTTTAGGTCATCTGATATAATTACCCCCAGGTCCCTTTCCATTTTTACTGTTGTCAGTATCTCACCCCCCATTGTGTACTCTTCCCCTGGGTTTTTGTTTCCCATGTGCATTACCTTGCACTTCTTTGCATTGAATCTGAGCTGCCATACATTTGACCATTCCTCCAACCTTGCCAAGTCCCTTCTCATCCTTTCCACTCCATCTTGTGTATCAAACCTGTTGCAGATCTTTGTGTCGCCTGCAAAGAGACATACTTTTCCTTCCAGTTCCTCTGCAACGTCACTTATAAAGACATTAAAAAGGACCGGTCCCAGTACTGAACCCTGCAGTACCCCGCTAGTAAACCTCCTTTCTTCACTGTGTACTCCATTTACTACTACCCTTTGCATCCTGTTGTCTAGCCAATTGTTTATCCAGGCTACCACCTTGGGGCCCACTCCAAGGCTGGCTAACTTGTGTATTAATCTTTTGTGTGGGACTGTATCAAATGCTTTGCTAAAATCTAGGTAGGCCATGTCTACAGCCCCTCCCTGGTCTACTACTTTGGTCACCCAGTCAAAGAAATCAGATTCGTCTGACATGACCTTCCCATTGTGAATCCATGCTGCCTTGGGTCCTCTGCCCCACTGGCCTCTAGGTACTCAACAATTCTTTCCTTCAGAAGTGATTCCATCATTTTCCCTACCACTGAGGTCAAACTAACTGGTCTGTAGTTTCCTGCCTCTCTCCTTCTCCCACTTTTGTGAAGAGAAATCACATCTGCCCTCCTCCAGTCCTCAGGTACCACCCCATCCTCCCATGATTTATTAAAGAGAGTAGTCAGCGGTGTCACTAGTTCTACCCTTAGTTCTTTTAGAATTCTTGGGTGAATCCCATCAGGCCCCATTGCTTTGTCCACCTTCAATTTTATTAGTTCTTTCAGAATCCTTTCTTCTGTAAATGGACTGGTATCGACCCCCATCTTCAGAGTGTTTCTCTTGTTTGGTTTAAGTACCTCCCCCTCCTCTTCCTTTGTGAATACTGAGCAGAAATATTCGTTCAGTATCCCTGCTTTTTCACTGTCCCCCTCTACCCACATTCCCTCCCCTTTATTAAGCTTCAGTATCCCTCTTTTGGTCTTTCTTCACTCCCTAATTTACCTATAAAATGTCTTATCCCCCTTCTTAACAGAATTGGCTATCCTTTCTTCCGTTTGGGCCTTTGCTATTCTAGCTGCCTTCCTAGCCTCTTTCTGCTTTAACTCATAAAGTTCTCTGTCCTGCTTCTTCTGTGTTTCCTTATATTTCCTGAATGCTACCCTTTTCTCCTTAACCTTCCCTGCCACCTCTTTTGAGAACCATAGCGGTTTTTTTCCTTCATTGTGTTTTATTGATTTGCTTCACACAAAGGCTTGTTGCCTCTGTGATGGCTGTTTTGATTACTCCCCATTGTTCCTCCACCCCTCCTTCTTGCCTGTTTGCTAGTGCTTTTCTTAGGCACTGTCTCATTTTCCCAAAGTCAGCCTCCTAAAGTCCAATACTCTTGCTTTTGTATGGCTTGATTGTATTGCTGTGTTTATCATGAACCACACTGTTTGGTGGTCACTTGTTCCCAGATGGCTACCCACCTCTAAATCTGAGATTCTTTCTCCGTCCCCATTTGACAGTACCAGGTCTAAGATTGCTCCCTCCCGAGTGGGTTCCAATACTAGCTGTCTGAGGCATGCCCCCTGTAGGGCATCAAGAATGACACTGCTCTTGGATGTGCCTGCAGGAAAGGTGCTGCAGTTAACATCTGGATATTCAGGTCCCCCATCAACAATATCTCCCCTTTTCTGCCATTCTAAGGAAGCCTTCTATCATTTCCTTGTCCATTCCCTCCCCCTGAGATGGGGGTCTGTATACAACCCCTGTGCGGATTGTGGTGCCATTTCCTGTCTCTAGGGTGACCCAGAGTGCCTCATCTGCTCCCTGTTTACTCTTTAGTTCTGTTGCTTTGATCCCTTCCTTTGCATAGAGAGCTACTCCTCCTCCTCTTTTACCCTCCCTGTCCCTCCTGCAGATTGTGTATCCTGGTATGTTGACATCCCAGTCATGGTTCTCTGTGTACCATGTTTCTGTGACTGCCACAATATCCAGGCAACCCTCTTCCATCAAGGCCACTAGTTCAGGGAGCTTGTTACACAGACTACGGGCATTGGTACTCATCACCCTCCACTTTTTGATAGCTTTACCCCTTTTAGCCCCATTCCTGTCCTTACTGCCTTTGCCTTTTTTTACATTTACCTCTGTTCTGCTCCCTAATAACTTCTCTACCTTGGTGTTTACCTCACTAATTACCATGTTTTGTGGGGGGAGGCTGGGATTTCCTTGCTTCTTTTCAGTGCCTCCCCCTTGGCTAGTTTAAATGCTTGTCAATGAAGCATCTAAACCTCTCACCTAGGATCCTGGTTCCCCCCCGGACAGATGCAGACCATTGCACCAGTATAGGCTTGCATCCCTCCAGGTGGCTCCCCAGTCCCCAATGAAGCCAAAACCCTGAGTTCCACACCAGTTTTTCAACCACTCATTGAATTCCCTGGTGAGGAGTGCCCTAGCATCACCCTTGCCATAGACAGGCAGCACCTCCTGGAAGGTTACCGTATGCACTACTTGTCTAAGGCCCCTCCCCAACTCTACAAACTCATCTTGCACTGCTCTGATCCCATTCCTAGCCAGATCATTTGTCCCCAGGTGGACAATGACATCCGGCTCCCTCCCTTGTGCAGCTCCTCCCACGATCCTGAGGATTTGCTTCCTGTCCCTCCAAGCCGTGGTGCCAGGAAGGCACCTTACCTCTCTCCCTTCCTCCCCCATTTCTACCCTCCTAATGATTGAGTCCCCCACCAGGAGTTGTTTTCTTCCCCTGTGGGGTCCCATGCCACCCTCCAGTGGGTCTCCTTTGTGAAGATTCCCAGCATCCTCCTTTGTCTCCACTGCAGGTGCCTCCATAGAGGAACCGCTATCCACCAGAAGAGCAAATGAATTGTGGAGAGGTACAGCTGGAGGGATGCAACTCTGTTCCACCACCCTCTCCCTCCCTGAGCCCACCCTGGTCCAGCCTCTCCTCTTTCTTGGCAACTTCTGAGGTAGTAGCATTGGCCCTGGTGGTCCCTGGGTGGAGGAGGAGGTTTCACGAATCCTAGCCAGGTCAGCCTGGAGACGGGCAACCTCCTCTCTCAGACCAGAGAGGTGCCTACAAATAGGGCAGCATTGCAGCCTCCAGAATGTCTCCCAGAACACTGCCACCCCACAGCCATTGCACTGCACCACTCCTATCATGTCTTATTTTGTGTCCCCTCTCCTGTTTCTCTGTATGCTTACTCTCTCCTCTCCTTACAACTCTCACCCTTCCTGTTCTGGGACAGCAACTGCCTATCTTTTTTAGTAGCCTCCTTCTTCCTTGCTCAATGTCAGACCACCAGCAGCTGGGGGGGAGAGTGAGCTACTTTTTCCCTTTAGGGTTGACAAAACCAATATTTCTCTATGATCCTTCCCTTCCTACTGCCAAACATGAAGTCTCTGTTGACAGTCAGATCCAGTGGTTATAAAAGTAGAACTGGCTTTGGGTGGGTGGGTGGAGGGGTGGTTGAGGAAATTAGTAAGAAAAAGGCTAACAACTGGAAGTTGTAATATGAGTCACCTGCTTTTATAGTGTCTAAGCCACACCCCCAATTTAGCTCTCTCTCCTTCTACTGGTTTAGCAAAGTCAGCTGATACAATACCCTTCCCAGCACAGAACACACACTGACTTTCTTTCTTTTCTTTCTTTTTTTAACCCTAAATAAGACCCCTTCTACTTCTAATAAAGTATCTGTCTACTTCATCTCAAAAGACACTGACTCTTGCTGAGATATAAGTTTTAAATTAATAAGAAAATGTAGCTTTTTTAGTTAGCTGCTTTCTGCTCTACAAGCAAGGCTAGCAACAGCATAGAGATCATATAGGGCACACTAGAATAGGACCTTATATTCTGTTCTATTTCTGTGATACAAGATGAACCTCAAGCTCTATGATCCTGGTTGCCCCATGATATCATCCTGAAAGGGCTCTATGGTTTCTCCAGTAAGAGGTGTGATGAATCAGCACGAAGATCATTTAACTTAACATGGTGCCCTGGTTGCATGGTGCCTGAGTACAAAGCATTTAGGTTCAGTAACACACTGATATGCATTCAGGCCAGGTATCAATTAAGGTGCAATGAACTCTGAATGAAAAGCATGCAGGCTAACAACATGGCTTTGCTGAGAAACCAGACCTGGCAACCGCAGAGAGGCAGAATGCTGGCGAGGGGTTCACCAGCATCTTGTCTAACAGAAGCAGCAAATGGAAGTGAAAGCTACAGGACAAGCAGAAAGATGCAAAAGACCCAGCCAGAGACCCAAATTCCAACCAATCTCTGGGGACAAATTGCTGGTATGGAACCATGATCCAAGTTTTCATTAATTTAGACTTGCTTGTCAGTGACTGCAAAATGAACTCAGTCTGAAGTATCACTTGGGGGGATGTGGGGATGCTGTTCTTGTGCTATTCAGAGCAGATTTAGATAGACGCAGCAGCATGGATTGTTTACAAGGTGAAACAGTGTGAAAAGCATACTTTCCATTTAAATGGTCAAAGTTTGGGGATAAATATCCCTGTTAACACCTGATGAGAAACTGAGTAAATTTCCCACTGAAATCAACTAAAAGAGTACCTCAGAGAGGTGAACAGGATGCAGGAGGGAGGGAGGGTCTCTTTCAAATAAGGAAGAACACAAGGAACAGAGAGCACACGATAAAGCAAGGAGAGGGGGTGTTAAGACAGATCTGAGGAAGTATTACTTCACTGAAAGGGTGGTAGACAGCTGAGACAGACTGCCAGCAGAAACAGTGGAGGCAAAAACAGTGGGGGCTTCAAGCATGTGTGGAATACACTTAGTGGAATATTTAATGGACAAGTAAACAAGCTATTTTTTTAAAAATAACTTCCAAAATCTGGCTTCATACCGAGGTAAATGAATGGATGCTGTTTACATTTATGCTAAAAGTGCATTTATATAATTAACATAAATGCAGTTTTGTAGCATTTAAAAAATGTAAACAGCCCTCTCCTTTTAAATCTCCCGCCCTGTCTGCTCCCAAAAATGGCTGCTGAACATGCTATGAGATGAGCTCATAGGAGCGAGAGCCACTCTACAAGATTCTTTTCTACAGCGCTCTTTCATGTTTGCCTGCCGTTTGTTAATGTCGCTTCACCAAAATGATCAAAATCTTGACTTAACATGCATATATTTTTTTTAATAACCACACATGTTCAGCCATGGTTTTGTTATTTATTTTACAAACAAACTGTAGAAACCATGGTCTGAAAACAGCTCTGTCAGCCTAACGGCAATCTGATAACAGTGTTCATTCACATACCTGGCGGTCTAGTGGCTGATGTTGATGGTGCCAGTCTTGTTCAAATGTAAAGTTGTACTGAAACTTGCTTCTGTTGTTTTCCTTAACAGTGTACAAAAATGCACCCCCACAGCTACCAGTCAGCCCACCATTCTCTCCTCCCACATGCCTTTTGTCATCCATTACCTTGAGTCCGTACTATTGCAGCCTTTGCCTGGTCCTGTAAACTCCACTGCTGGTCCAACTAAGAAGGACATGCACAACTGCCACATCAACCACCTAGTCCTCGTACTTGTATTTCAATGGAGATGTTGTGTAATGAAAAAGTCGCTAGAGGGCAGCGGTGTCCATCTGTCCCCCACACACACACACAAACACCCTGGAGAATGTTTTATTCATTTCTTTTTGTTTCAGTATTTTGTCGGGCTGTTTTGTTAATAAGTAAGATAGCCACCGGTTTTAGTAGAAGTGAGTGGGGAATGACAGTGTCCCTTAGCAGCCGACATAGCTAACACTTGATGGTGCTTTCCTGACTGCAGCACTACAGCACCATCAGGGTTGCAGTCAGTGGATACATAAGACCTTCAAAGCACATCATGGATGTGCCACTCATGGATTTTTGGTCTTATTGTCACAAAGGAGATCCCATTTAGAACAATTTCTCTAATTTACCTCCTGTTATTAATTTTTTCATTTTACCTTCTGTGCTACCTATGCACAACTACAAAGCAAATACAAGCAAGCAAACATTTGGCATTGGCAAATGCTTGTTATTTACAAGTCTAGTCTTTGAAGTTGGACTGACACCCATCCTGATCGGGTCATGACACTGTGTCTTATGGCTGCTTGTTCTGTGACTAATCTGTCTTTCAAAAATCTCTGCTGTGGTCTCAGTAATGTTATAGGATTTTCTAGTGGTACCAGTTTTACCCCTTCTGCTTGACCTTCTGGTGGATCATCTGGTGGATCCCATAGAGGTGGTGACAGTATCTTCCAATCCCTGTCCTTCTCTCTCTCTCTCTCTCTCTGGAGTAAAGGCAAACAAAGTGGCACCTGGTGTGTCTCAACTGTCCCTACGGACTCTGCAGAAGATAGGAATGAGGTGACAGATGTTCTGTGACCTGTGCTGAAATCTTCATGTCTGGAATCCAGAACCATTCTCCAGGCTGAAGCTGTGCAAAGTGCAAGCTCTGTGTCTTAAGTCATTGGATTGTTTGCATTTGAAACTTGATAACTGCTCATGGCCTTGGAGTTTTCCTTGGTTGGGAAGTGCTGGATTCAAACAAGATGGCAAAATATGTATGGCCATTCTCAGTTTTTGACCCATCAGCATTTCTCCTGGACTATAGCTGTTGGCAAGTGGCATGGCTTGGTAGGCAAGTAAAGCTTTGAATGGATCATTAGCTTTCTTGAGAAGTCTCTTTACTATTTGTACTGCTCTTTCAGCTTTTTCATTGCCTTGCAGATGTCTTGGACTGCATGTGAGATGTACAAAGCCATAGTCTTTTGCAAAATCAAGAAGAACTGAACTGTGGATTGTTGCCTAATGCTAGAGTCTTGGGCACTTCTTGAACTTTGTGAATTGTTGCTTTTGACTAACATGCATTCTTGCAATGACCTCTCTTGTGGCACACATGGCAGGTGGTATCATTCACTGGACACTGAGCTCTTGGCTGTGACGGCTTGTTCCCACACCTCTTGCATGACTTCTACATGTCCTTTCTTTTGTGGGGTGTCCTTCTGCTCCGCTGACTCTACATCACTTTTGGAGCTGCACTGGATTTCTTTAGACTCCTCCCAATGGAAAAATGCCTGCCCTGCATAGTGATCATGTGTAGAGTACTTTGTTCTGCACCTCGATCTGCTCCTGGCTGGATGTCTGACTGTTGTTTTTGTATGGCCACACTTTATCGGACCATTGTGACAGCCTTCTCTAAAGTGAGGCTGTTGTCAGCTTGCATGCATTCGGCCAATCTGCTGTCTCAGAGTCCCATGACAATCTGGTCCTGGATTAGTTTCTCTTATAGGTCTCCATAGTTACAGTGTTCAGCTAGGGCATACAATGCTATAATGAAGTCATCAATGGGTTCCCCTGCTTCCTGTCTGCACATGCTAAATTTGACCCTTTCGTAGATAACATTTCTGTGGCCTGTGAAATATACATTTAATTTTTCCCAGACAACATTATAGTTTTTCTTTTCTGCATTCATTAAACATCATCCCCCTGAGGATGTCATCTGCTTTGTCCTCCATGCAGTATATCAGGGTGTTCACCTGATTCTCCACTGTTGACTCTGCTAGGCTACTGGCTATAAAAAACCTTTTGAAGAGTCTGAGCCATTTTGGAAAAGTCATCTGGGTTGGAAAAATCAAAAGTTTCAAGTGGCGGGATCCAATAAGTCACTGTTGTTGTCATTGGTTAGTCACAAATTTGCATTGAATTAAATCACTTTAAGCTGAACTGTACACTTAGGCAAAATTGGTGTCTGTCTTTTTAAATTATTCAGTTCTGCAGACATTTTCATTTTGCAAGCCTGCTTAAGTAGAGCCCAGTTTCACTCGCCCTTTCTTCTGTGTGAGAAAAGTAACTTTACTTTTTTCTTTTTTAAAACAGCCTGCCTTTTTATACCTGACTACTGGGAGGGAGGAAGGAAAACCCCAGGGTAGATTTACTGCGCTCTTCTCATGGTAGTTACAAAGAACACTAATGGAAAAACCTTACCAGCTAGCTGGACTTCAGTTCTGCACCTTCTTTTTTTTCCACTTGTGCTGCTTCTGCTGCTGTGCTGCTTTTGGTCCCAATAGCAGGCTGGTGCTTTGGCTCTCACTCAGCCTCTGTGTTGATGGCTCAGCATTTGCTCTGGACCATGCTATGCCTGCCAAATGGACTCTAGCTTTTTTTTTATTTTTTTTTTATACTAAAACATGCTGCAACATGCTCCTACAGGCTCCTACTGACTTGTGAGTGACAAATGGTTCAATGGAGGGCTTTGGATTACAGATGGGCTGATTCTGTTAACTTCTGACACATTTCATGTGTGCTGTTAATAACCATGCTGCACACAAGTTGAAGGTAAGACAGCAACTAGTTTATTTACAGGAGATGCCTCTGGGTAGTTCCTCCCAGAGGTCATATAGTAAACTAGATAGGCGGGCTTAGCTACAGTGCCACCTATCACTACAGCCACCAGCCATGCTTCCCTCCAGTCCAGATAACTAGGACTACAGCAGCAGGGACGGGAGAGAAAGCAAGAGGGGGAGAGCGCCAGGATTAATACAGTGCTCCACACCATTCTTCTAAAGAAGCATGGGTCAGACACAGTTTCATGGCTCCAGCTGCACTTAAAAGGCACCTGCATGCCAAAGATGGTGAGCATGATCTTGTGCTGGGGACACAGGAATCCCGAGCAAGTTCACTGCCAAGCCAAACAGCCAACTGATTGGACCAAAGCACCTCTGCGGCCATACTGCAACAAACAGAGTGCACAAGTAAATGTTTAAGGGCAGGAACCCTTCAAAGATGAACTTTTGGGCCCATGCCCCTAAAAACTACAGCAGTAGCAACCATCTTTGCTGACCCTAACCTCCAGGATCTACAGTATGGCAAGTGGGTCAGGGTCAGTACAACAACTAATCAGGTTCCAGAGCCTGCAGAGGGACACAGAAGCTGTGTTTTTACAGCAGTAGCACTCCAGAATTCTGACTGCAACAGTGCAGTCTCAATCAACTAATGCACCCTTATATCCTGTCTACATGGCTTCTCTCCACACCGCTGCTATTTGTGCTTGTCAGGGGCCATGCGTTAGGGGGCCAGACATCTGCTCGATGACATCAGTGGTGTCGCAAATTTGCATCTAAATGCGTATGCCCAAAGTGATGGTTGTAAATTTCAGTTGGAGAGTTCCAGCTGTTACAGCCGTAGGTTTTCCACAGCAACCACTTTGCTGCACTCAAAGGACTCTTCTTTTGTGGGGCATGTGTTTAGTGCAATGCACTTACTGAGAATGGAGACTCATTCATGAATGAGTCTACATCCACCTCGGCTGTGCACGCACCAAAAGTCAGCTTGCAGCAGTGCAGATTGTCCACACTGCCCTTTGAAGCCACTGTAAGCCACTCACTCCACTCAGTGTCCCCAGCTTGCCCGAGAACCTGGGAGTGCCTTAATGAGTGGCTTGCCATGATCAGGTCAGTGTCTACACTGTCACATTTGCACTGGAGCAACCCGAGCACACTGATTATTCCAGTGCAAATGTGACAGTGTAAACAGGGTTCATGGGATACTGGAATTCTCATTGATTTTTTTTCCCATGACATTTAGCCAATAGAGCATCAAGTAACAGGCAAACAGCCATCCCCAATAACTGACAAATTAGACTGACCAACCAGACTGCTGGATTCCCCAGTGAAGAGTAGAGACTGTTACAGAACTTGGTCAGTCTGCTTCAGTCTTTGTGAGAGACAGCTTAAAGGCAGAGCTGCTGCCTGACTCTGTCAGCTTAGGAGGCCTTCCTAAAGCTTCCAAAGCCAGGAAACAGAAGGTAAGTGCTGGCCTTTAACATCCAAGAAAAAGATAACTGAGAGAAACCCAGAGAAGAGTAAATTTGCTGAACACACTGAATCCCCTGCCTGAGATCTGATGGAAGGGGTGTGCAGACCCAGAATTATATCTCTGTTTCTGAAGAACCATTACCACTAGACACTACAGCCAAGTGACTTGTCCACAGTGACAGGGACTCTACACTGGCAGATGAGTGGGTATTTTTGAGCTGAAACTAAATCCACAGGACCAGATCTGCATTACATGTTAGAGAGCGACCAGCAAAGAGAGAGAGAGAGAGGCACTGTGAGAGGCCAACTGACAAAGAGGTGATCCTCTTAGAGAGAGAGATGTCTGCATTGAAGCATAGCTAAGAGACCAACCAGTGAGCTGATCCAGGAC
The DNA here is from genome assembly GCA_016271365.2 of Neoceratodus forsteri. NCBI lineage: Eukaryota > Metazoa > Chordata > Ceratodontiformes > Ceratodontidae > Neoceratodus > Neoceratodus forsteri. Next base: position 1,609,902,478 of record CM057450.1, on the reverse strand, counting down.
CAGAGCTGGAGAGGAGCCAGCGTCTAGAAGGTTGAGAGTCGAGATTCTATGAAAACATAGCAGGGACCTCAGATTCTGCAACTTATCCTTTATATAATTTGGATAGAACCACAGTTTGGCATAGTTTAAATGGAGTAGGCCATCTGGTCTGCAGTACAAAGTTTGGGTTGAAATAAATACTTTTGTTTAAGTATACCCCATAAAGATCATGTGCAATGCAACTAGCATGGGGTCTGCACCAATTCAATGGCTGGGTACCCAGTGGACTGTGATTTTTTTTTTTACACTTATTTTTCCCTCTGGTCTCAGTCAGCAGGGGCCTTTCTCAGGCATTCTGCTGGTTCCTGCCCAGCCTGAAGTCCTCCTTGCCTGTACCTTCTCTCTCCTCCTCCTCGACACCACACTCGGCACTCCCCAGCTTAACCCCTCCTGGAGGAGGCCTCCCCTTCCTTGGGTACTCTTCTTAGTCAGTCTCTGATGTGGGCGAGGACCCGGGTGGAGGAAACTGGGAGGTTATGCAGGTCGGGCCCGGCTGCAGGCATGGGGATAGGTGCCATCACCTACCCCTGCCGATCAGGCTTTTTCTTGTTCTGGTACTCGCATCCCCCCCCCCCGCGTGGGCACACTGCTGACGCAATGGCGCATGGCAACCCTGCCTTGTGTCAGGCCACGCTACCTGCATGCTGCCCAGTGTGCTGCAGTACTCCTGGTCTCCACCAGGAGCTGCTGGCACGTCGGGACTCCCCTGATCTAGAGCAGCCCAGCGGGTGCTCAATCCACACCTGCACCCTACTGATCCCCGGTGCCCGAGCTCGCTCCTGAACTCGGGTCACCGGCATAGTGCGAGGTGTGGTGTCCAGTGCCTCAACCCTCAGCACCACCAGGCTGGCTGAGTGGACTGTGATTTAATGGAGCTCCAAGGTACTAGAGGAAAAGCATCATTAGCACCAGTGTAGGCAACTGGGGCCTGTACAGTTCAGCCAGTCAGAGGCTTGAAGGAGTGATTTGGAAATGTGGTGGGGAAGGACACATTGAAGCCTTAAGTGTCTGTATTATGATTTTGAATTGTTTTATTGCATTTAAACCCTTTACCTTTCTCTGTCCTCACTATTCATAATAAAGCCCTTGTCGTTTGTTCATTTTTACTGTTTGTGAATATATTATTAGTAGAGCATTAATCATTACATTTTTGGGGAAAGTGTTCTTACACTGTGCTGGTTTATGGGTAAGGACATCCTGTCAGTAGGTGAGTAGGTGTCTGAATATGGGAGCTGTGGGAGTACAGACTAGTGCACAGTGGCTATCCTCTGCACTATCACAGCCCCTGTAGGAGAGTAGCTCAGAGAAGCGAGGGAGATAGCACATCTCAAATGGGACTGGACTCTTGCCCCTGTTAGTTACAGTATACTACCAGCATGCTAATAAGCACATATAGTGACCCTTTGGAACAGCAGTAGTGGTACTACTCATAACACCAGGGACCCAAGTTCAGGAACAAATTTAGGTCATCAGGGAATGGCTAGCAGGAGGATGACTGAGCAACCCATGGATGCTCTCCTTCTTTGGGGAGGGAGGGCAGCACAGTTCTGCTGCATTTTCACCTCCTGGGTGATGGTGCCAGCAGAAGTCACTAAAAGGTGGCATGTCCAGCAAGACAATGTCATGTTGTCATACTCTGCAGAGCATCCAGAGTCTGGGGAAACAGAACTACCAGGCTGCTGCAAGATAAAGTTGATGGGCCCTTGCAGACCCTGCACTGCCTACTGGGCACTCACCTGCTCAAACTAAGTGTGGCATCTGAAGAGGACTTGGGGTACTCCTGATGACCCTATCACAGGGGGTAAGCTATGGAGGAACAAGGTAGGGTTGTGGGGAGGCTGTTGGCAAAAAGGAGCCAGCTGGTAGCAAAAGGGGAAAAAAGAAACACATATGGCTTGAAAGGCACTAAGGGTCTATCTGCATGCCATTATGTGTTTATTAAAATCTCTGTGTAAAGATCCACCCACGACTGAATGGAGCTGTGCAGGTATCCCCACCCCCCTGATTGCCATTCCATGCCCCCAAACAGTATATTAAAATTATCCCTGGCATCTAGTGGTCCCCTACCCCTCCCCCAATTACTGTTTAGGTACTCCTAAAATATAGTAATATGATCCCTGGTGTCTAGTTGTCCACCCACCTCCTGATCACCAGTCAGATGCCGCTGAAAAATTTATAGAAATGATCCCTAGTGCCTAGTGGCCCCCAACCCTGACTGCAAGTCTAAACCCCCGATTCCACCCACCCAAGTCTGTCCACCCCCTCTCCATGGTGGACCCCCACTTACCCCAGCAGGCAGCATCCTTCCTGTGACAGTGACTGGCACAGCCCTTCTGCTTAACACCTTGTGACAGGGAGTGAGTATGTGCCTACAGTAGAAACAGTACAGATGTGTATTCAGTGGACAGGCAGGCTGCTGAATGACTCAGCACTTGGGGAATCATCTGTTATATGCCTCTGTGGGGAGACATCTATTAAGGTGCTTCCATGGCAGGAAAGTCTGACTGAGCTAGAGGAGGGGCAACTGTAAATTGTGATTCACCCAGTAACCAATGATCTGTTAACCTGAGGTGTAGATCAGAGTAAGAAAAGCTTTAGAGAGCTTGGTAGCAGTCTAAGAGAAGATGCCTTTTCAGAGGTAGAGCCAGTGCCATGCATAGAAAAGAGTAGAAAGGCCAGGATTTTCAATTTTAACATGTTGGTATAGGGTTGAAATGGAGAAGGGTGGTTTGGTTTGTTGGGGACAAGGGTTCCTTCTTGGATGACATCAGGCTGTTTGAAAGAGACTGTCTGCATCCAAGCAGAGAGGGACCATGTGCCCTGGGGCAGAAGTTAGATGTATTTTCTTTAGAAGGAGTGTAAATTAGATGATGGAGTTGACTGTAATAGGGCACAGGGATCAGAACAGCATCACCAAGGGAGCCTCATTGACCCCTAAACAAGTGACAAGAAAGGCACCACTACAAGAATGGGTAGAAAAAAGAGGAAAGGCAAGGAATAAAGCAGAGGGTCAGAAGGGGGGGAATTCTGTAAGGGAGAGGAAAGGCAAATGTGAACATGTTGTATGAAAATGCTAGATGTCTGGACAAAAAGATGTATGAAGAGAAATTAGATATAGTGGCCATATTGAAGCTTGGGCTAATTTGGCAACTGCTGGGATCTCAACGTTCCAGGGTACAAGTTCTTCAGGAAGAAGAGAGGGAAGAGATGGGCAGGGGGGTTGTCAGTGTCCACAAAGGAAGTTATTTGGTTGCCAGAAGCTGCAGTAATCAAACTGGAGGGTAGGAGTAGAATCACTGCGGACACAGGTGATGGAATAGGGATGGTAACACAGGGCAGGGGCATTGTACATACCACCAAATCAAATAGTGGAGATGGATGAAGCACTGGAGGGGAAGATAAGGAAAGCAGCAGGCTCAGGAGAAATGGTGTAAAATGGGTGATGTCAACCTTCCAGGTATAGACTGGAGATGCCAGTGACAAGGATTCAGAAAGGGCAAAGAATTATGGATGCCACTCAGGACTGCTCACTCATCCTGCAGGTGGGTGAGGCTACAAGGTGCAGGCAGTACTAGACCTGGTTTGTGCAGTCAGGACATTATTAGGGATATTAAAGTGGAGGCTCCAGTTGGTCACAGTGACCATTACATTGTCAAATTCATCATAAAGCTGCAGTCACACAGTGGCCATTGGCACAGGTGCTAGATTTCAGGAAAGTGGATTTAAGGAAAATGGTAGAGAAAATGCAGGAAAGACTCAAAACCTTCGATAAGATCAAGGTGGTGGAGGGAAAGTGAGCAGCATTAAAGGAGGCCATCACAGAGGCCACCCAAGAAAGCATCAGGAACATAAGAAGTCCATAAAATAAGGGAAACCCATATAGTTTGACAGGCATGAAAATCAGGATATTCAGGACAAAAGAGGGTATTTAGGACTTACAAGAAGAAACAGAGTGAGACAAACAGAGAGAGGTATAAAGAGAAATTTGGACCTAGTTAAAAAGCTCATCAGAGAGGCAATGACAATGGCAGAATTGAGGCCAGTGGAAAGGATTGAGGAGAATGACATATGTTTTTTAGATACATTAGGGAAAAGAAAAAGACAAGGGATAACAAAAATGACCCAGAATGATGAGGTGAGCCCAGGGGTCAACAGAAAGAAGGCAGGTACAGTATACTAAATGAATACATTTGTTCAGTGTTCGTGGTCAAAGAGGTGCACCCGTTCCCTGAGAGCAGGAGAAAATTCAGGGGTAATAGAGGGGCCAGATTTGAGTTGTTGAGGATTACAAGGGAATAGGTACTAAAGGAAGTGTAAGTAAATTTAGTAAGTAAGTACATTTTTATTTGTTCAGCGCCCAATTCCCTGGGACTCAGAGCGCTTTATATGAGCAATAAAACATATGACACTATAATGCAACATTTAAAACACTTCTTATAATAAAATAATTAATTAATAACATACCATCATACCATAAGCAAAACAACAGCCAGTGTGAGAAAGGCTCTTTACTAAGTGGAGAAACAATACACCAATATACTGACATGGTCAGACAGAATTCATCCCAAGGTGTTGAAGGAAACTAAGCAGATACTAGTGGAACTTCTGGTAGTCCACCCTGGAAAATCAATTGCAGTAAGTGTAGTGCTTGAGGACTAGAGAGTGGCAAATGTAGTTCTCTTAATCAAAGGGGGGAGGGTATAAGGAACTTCTGGGAACTACAGACTGGTGAGACTGAGACTGATACTGAGAAGCTTTGGAGACAATTATTAAAGAGGGGATAGTCACATTTTTTGATGAAACAGGGATGAATGGATGGGAAGCAGTAGGGTTCATTAGGCACTGGTCATGTCAGACTAACGTACTGTATAGTAATTCACTTTCTAATGTAGTAACATAAATGGCAGACAGGAGCCAGATGTTTGATGTACTATACCTGAATTTTAGCAAAGTCTTCAGTTCTGTGCTGCACAGAAGCCTTGATAAAAAAAATAAGTGATCTTTTGATAGAGGAAAAAATACCCGGATGGGTCAAAAACTGGCTGATAAATATAGCCTAGAGGGTGATCCTTAATGGCAAATTCTCTGAGGGCACAACAGTGTCTATTGGGGTACTGCAGGAGCCAGTTCTGGGACCACTCCTGTTTAACATGTATATTATGACATAGCAGATGGTATCCAGGGCAAGGTGAACTAGTTAACAGATGATACCAAGTTCTGCGGGAGGCTCAACAGGGAGGAAGGAGTTAATATTATGAGACAAGATGTGAAGAGACTGATGAAGTGGTCCAGTATTTGGCATTTCAAATAATGCAAGGGAGACAATTCAAAGCACCCGTAGATCCAAACAAAACATACTGACCAAATGTATGTCAGTAAAAACAATTATTTATTGCACTAACTGGCCAAGTGGCTCTAGTGCGAGATAAAAAAATAACGTTTCTCCTGGCATGCTGCCAGGCTTCTTCAGAGTTTATACAATATGTTAAAAGAGTGCCTTTTTATACAAATTCAAACACACATGTGATAGTTGAGAACCAATCAGATACACTGTTCAAATAAATGAGTACCACCTCTATACATTAAAGTGCTAAGCATGTTTTTATGAAACTTGAAATTACTTTCCATAGTATAATCATGCTGTTCATTTCACAAAAATTGTACACTAATGGAACTATTCCAGGCACAATACAATTGTATTCTTTTATGTTCCATTGCACTGCAAAAGCTAAACATTTTATTATATTTTAATTTACCTTTAGCTCACTCCTCCTCCCCCCACCCATTTTTTTGGGTGGAAGAGATGTTAACAGAGTAAAATTTCTATTACTTCAAATAATCACTAAATGTGACACATCTAAAATAATTTTTAGTGTGTTTTACAACTTTAGCATTTATATTTATTTAGAAATGCACTCAGATCTGTGCTTTCATTGAGTCATTTGTTCTGGCGAGCTCCCAAATTATATATCCAATAGCTTTCTCTTTGCCCTATGATTTTATTTAAATCCCATCCCCTACTACTCACTTTTACTAGTTCAATGCCAGAAAGTAGATGGCATATTAATAGTGTGGAAAGGAACTAGAGAGGAATTTGTACTGTTCATTAAATGGATGGAATCAACCAGCAGTTGTCTGACCTACAAGTAGGAGTTGGATCAGACAACCATCCATTTTTTGGATTTGAAGCTGTATAGGGATGGCAAGGGAAGTGTTTGTTCAAGACATTTTCAGAAAAAAACCGACTGCAATAGCTTATTGAGGTTTGACAGTTGCCACCCTTATCATGTGAGGCACAATATACCCAAGGGCCACTTAGTTCGAACTCTCTGCAATTGCATGGAACAGAAAGAATTTGTGAATAAAAAGGGAGTACAGATAAGCAGATTCCAGGAACGAGGATATAGCAGACATTGCATAGCCACAGCGATTAAAAAGGTAGATAATATGAATCGTGACTGTACATTACAATATGCTCACAAAACAAATGATAATAAACAGGGATGTCCATTTGTAACAAACTTTTCAAGCAGAGCTGAAAAAAGTAAAACAGATTATCAAAAGTAACTGGTCAATATTACAGCTTGAACCTAAGCTAACTCTGATCAGTGAAAAAGAACCAAACATAGTATTTCGCAGGTGCAGGAGCATTGGAGATATGGTTGTCAGTAATATAATGCCAGGACCTGAACCATTAAAGCAGATGCTACTTGCACCAGCACCAACTGGAACACATCGCTGCGGCAGGTGCAGTTTCTGTAAATATGTAAGAACCTGCAAAGAATTTACACACCCAGTAACTAATAAGAAAATTTTGATAAATTATTTCATTACATGTGATAGCAGTGGGGTGATATACATGCTCAGTTGCAGTTGTGGGGCCTTTTATATAGGCCGCACAATTAGAAAATTTCGAACTAGGATAGGTGAACACATTAGAGCATTGGAAAAAAGGTGATTTATCATATGCTGTCACTAAACATGTTATGGGAAATATTTCCAAACATCATATTATCCACTTTGTAGGCATTGAACTAGTAAAAGTGGGTGGTAGGGGAGGGGTTTTAAATAAAATCATAGGGCGAAGAGAAAGCTATTGGATATATAATTTGGGAGCTCACCAGAACAAAGAACTCAATGATAGCATAGATCTGAGTGCATTTCTAAATAAATATAAATGCTAAAGTTGTAAAACACACTAAAAATTATTTTAGATGTGTCACATTTAGTGATTATTTGAATTAATAGAAATTTTACTCCGTTAACATCTCTTCCACCCAAAAAAATGGGTGGGGGGGAGGAGTGAGCTAAATGTAAATTAAAATATAATAAAATATTTAGCTTTTGCAGTGCAATGGAACATAAAAGAATACAATTGTATTGTGCCTGGAATAGTTCCACTAGTGTATAATTTTTGTGAAATGAACAGCATGATTATACTATGGAAAGTAATTTCAAGTTTCATAAAAACATGCTTAGCACTTTCATGTATAGAGGTGGTACTCATTCATTTGAACAGTGTATCTGATTGGTTCTTAACTATCACGTGTGTTTGAAGTTGCATAAAAAGGCACTCTTTTAACATATTGTATAAACTCTGAAGAAGCCTGGCAGCACGCCAGGAGAAACTTTAGTTTTTTTATCTCTCACTTGAGCCACTCGGCCAGTTACTGCAATAAATAATTGTTTTTACTGACATACATTTGGTCAGTATGTTTTGTTTGGAACTATGGGCGCTTTGAACTGTCTCACTTGCATTGTGTTTCTTCTTGTAGCACCGTAGTAGCTAACTTCCTGGTGCTTGGCTCATTTTTTCTATGGCATTTCAAATACAGTGCCAAAAAGTTAAAAGTGATGGCCATGGGACAGAAAATCCTGGAACAGTGTACTGCATTGATGGGGCATGGGTAGAACAAAGACCTGGGAGTGATGACCAGCAATAACTTAAAGCACAGTACTCAGTTACTCAGTATAACAGTGTATATGGACGGGCTAACAGAATGTTGGGGTGTATAGGGAGAGGGATTACTAGCCAAAGAAGGGAGGTGATACTGCCTGTATATAGATCCCTTATAAAACTGCATCTAGAATACTGTGTCCAGCTCTGGGGCCCACATCTAAGAAAGTGCAGGGATAGATCAGAGACAATGCAAAAAAGGCCACAGAGATCATGCATGGCCAGTAGGGCATGGCACACAATGAGAAATTGAAAGGTTCTAACAGGCATTCACTGGGTGACAGTAAGATAGAAAACGTGATAGAGACTTTGAAGTTCCTGTACGGGTTCAACAGAGCTGAAACAGAAAGTCTGTTCAAACTAAGAGACAGTGCATCCACCAGGGGGCATGCACTCAAGCTGGGGGGGGGAGTGTCAAAATGGACATTAGGAAGAATTATTTCATGTAAATGGTGGTGGATGGTTTGTGGTGGCAAAGGCAATAGTAGGATTCAAGAGGACAATGCACAGATATAAAGGAGTTATCAGATGTGCAGGGAGGGGAAGGAATGACTGAGAGGGAAGACAGAAAATTTTGGAAATTTTGGTACAGACAGGATGGACTGTTCAGGTCTTTTTTCTGTCAGTCACCTTTCTGTGTCTAGGAGATGGCTGGTCCTTAATGAGTAAAAACATTTCTTTGTCTGTATAGAATAATTTTGTGTTGCCAGATGTAACTCACATTCTGAAGATGAATAAACATGTTATCCCCTTCCCTCACACTACTGCTAAAACATGCACCCTTCCCTTGACTGCAAAAAGCACACAAGAAAGGGGAAACATGAGAGAGCATGGCAGTGCAGATGGTTGTGATTGTGATATAAAAAAGAAATAATGGCAAGATATATCAGTAAAATATATATTGATATACAGCTGATAGAGTACTGGTGATATGCACGGTATGGATAACAATATTTATAGATAGTTGAGAAAACATCAAACTGATCTACCGCTGTTATGGAATATTATATTTTACATTCATAGTTAGACACTACTAATGACTTTTGTATTAAAGAACAAACACACCCTTTTCTAAAGATCTACATTAAGATAACATTACAATTGTGAACAAAGCACAAAATGTTAGAAAATGAGAAATCAGGGTCTAAAAATCCCTTCACTCCACATGTCTTGTGTAAGTAAGGTAATCGAATTTCATTGTGTTGTTTGGTTACGTTGAATACACCCCAACAATACATTATGTACAACCCAACTGCAATGTGAAACCCTACTATCTTTCTTACCCAAATAATTCAGTATTTGTGTCAAGAAGTATTAGTCAAAGAAAGTGAATACTTAGTTATAATGTGCAAATCCATAAATAGTGTAAATATATTAATTCAAAATATCTTGTAGTATAAAAATGTAACAATATATAAATGCATTAGTTGCCAATTCTATACAATTGTTAAAATGTTAATACATTTGAGTATACAATACAAGAAACATAAGAACACATATCATAACAGCAATAATCCTGATAATGAAGCAGAGTAAAAACTATGAAAAGTGGAAATATATTAATGTAAATGTGAATTCAGAAAATAAACTGAAGAACCAACTTACTTATTTTTGTATGTAATTGCTGTGAACAACTATTGCTAAAGCATATCTATTAACAGTACAGTATGAGCATGTAAGCTAAGAAAAGAAACCATCCAATGCCAATACCACTGGATGTACAAATTCTGGGCCATATGCTATCTAATCCGCGGGTAATACGTCACAGAGGCATCGCTATCTACCCGTGGCCCTGCCCCCCCAGTAATACAGGCCTCCATAGTGTGGCTAGGTGAGTCATGGGTCTGGCTTGGGCATCCAATCAGATGCCCAAACCAGGCAGCTCAGTGGCTCCCCCATGCAGTGAGGAGCACATTGGCAGCACTCCTCACAGATGTCCGATGGCCAGTGGCAGCAAGGGGGAGAGGAGGGCAGTGCTTCTGGCCATTCCTAGGGCACCGCCATGTGTGACTGGGGTTTGGGGGAGTGGGGGGGTGATGATGCCACAGACATGGGGAGGAGGCACAGTCCTCCACAAGAACTTCAACACAGGGCACCCGGCTGCCAGGTGTCGGTGCAGGGGTGTAAGGGATCTAATTAGGGGTCCACAAGGATAGGATGGGTGGTGCCTGCCAGCACCGTGTTCGGTGATGATGTGCAGGGGTGGGGGCTGCCTCCAGATATACAGGGAGGGGGCTGCCATTTATGCATGGGATACATAGGGGGCTTATGGCAGGGTTCTCCCTGGCATACACTGCACCCCTCCACACAACCGTGGCCAGCACTGCATGTCTTCATACATGGCACATAGTGCTGGCATGCCCCCAGCCCACCCCCAGCATGGTGCAGTCCATGGACCGGGAGGATCAGGTGCATTGGTCCTGCATGCCCCCCTTGGTTCATCCAGCATGGGGGATGCAGTGGATGCAGAGTGGCTACACACCCCAGACACGCATGCATAGCCACACCACTCAAATCGTGCACAGGGCCCATTAGATGGCCCATGCCCTACCTTCTCTGTAGCTGTGGTCCTCCTGTCGGCAACATGCTTGATCCCTCAACCTGCTCTATTGTAGAATCTAGTGACTGTTTTTGATCACCAGCAGGAAGTAGAAGAACCATATGGGATTTGTACTGGGGATTAGATCACCATGAGGAAAATAAGTACAGAGCCAAAGTACAATATTTTATACAAATAGGGATGATATCCTTGACTACCTATCAACTTACTTCAGGGTACTTGTTTCTTGAATTTCTTCTGGTTAGCTTCCCAGAGGTCGCTTTCTGTTCTAAAGTTTGGCATAACATCTCAAGTGGTAATGAGTGCAGCACTTTTCTATTACTAAATAATATCACTCAACCAGATCCTATGACATGAAATGGCATTCACATTAATCCTGCTTGACTTATAGTATTTCATGTTTTAAAAGAACACTGGTATTTCTGTAAGGCTACACTGATAGCTTTGGGATTTGCATTGCTCTCATTTGTGCTCTTCTGAATTCTCAAAGACTTGGGATCCATGTTTATAAAACATAATGTTTGATATGGAGTGTAGCACAATCTAATCTTTTTAAATCACCATTTAATACCCATGTTGAAGCTGCAAGTTTTAACTTTTTTTTCTTTAGAGCAACTTTAATTCATCTATCCAGAAAATGCCATGACATTTTCAGGCAAACCAGTGTTTTTTTTTCTTTGTTAGGAACACAGAGTGCGGAGCTGTGCACCAGGTTTTGCTCCTACCTTTTCCACTTCTTACTTACTTACTGTGTGACCTTCACCAAGACAATATTTTCTCCTTTAACTTATGCTTCTTTCTGCTACTCCCATCTTCACTCTTTTAGGCTGAGTCATTCTTCCTTCAACATGGCTCCTTAATGGTCCCAGTTTCTCTGGGTACTGTAGAGGTCCTCTCTTCCATCCTCAGTCCCACCTCTGTCCCTAGTTTAGGCAAAGGTGAGGCCCTACCTCTGTCCCTAGTTTAAGTGAGGGGTGGGGGTTGGGGTGTGGCCCTCCATCAGACACAGTAAGTGAAGAGTGGAATTGTGCTGTGGGTTTTAGAGTTGAGAAGAGGCAACATGGCAGGTGTGGTGAATCAGAGATGGGCACTGGTAAAGAGAGGGAAATTGGTTGCTGTCATCCAGCAGTGTGGATGGTCATTTGCTCCTTGCCAATCCCTGGAATGGCAAGCAAGAAGTCTTGCTCTTGCAGTCTTTTGAGTGCTAAACATTTCCTACATCCTTCCCTCCCTAGCAAGGGCATTCCTGCATGCTGCATCTACTTAATGCTATAGGGCAACCAGGCAGCAGGATGCACAGACCTTTAATCCAGGTGAGGAGAGCATTCTGTCTGGTGCTTAATATTACTTTGCTGGCTTCCACTCCAGTACCACATCACTCAACCTCCCTGTGCTTAAACTCCTTTCTCTCTTTCTGTACTGCACCTCACTGAGCTTTCATTAAACTCCCTTAATCTCAGTTAACCTTGATGTGTGTGTATTGTCCAGGTATTATCTGGGTATTAATCATATCTGCTCCATTGTGATACTACCAGAGCAGATTATATTATCTGTTCAGAATTATGTGAGTTATCCATGCAGTATGTGAAACACTAGCCATATTTCAAAATTAAATAGTAACATAGTAGTTGAAAGTCAGAAGATCTTTAGGTCCATCATGTCTGCCACCCCCACTTCATAAAGAGGGATGAATAAGCATACTGTGCAAACATGTACTCATTTACTGGAACTCCATACCCAATCAACTAGCCAGGGTACTCTGTGATCTCCTTGGTAATCAAAAATGTGTTCAGGCTTACCCTGAAGGACTGTACTGTCTTCATATTCACTGTCTGTGTTGGTAGATGGTTCCTTAGGTTCACCGTGCTTTGCGAGAAGAAGAGGTTCCTAATTGTACCCCTGACCTGGCCACTGCTGAGCTTCAGGGTGTGTCTCCATGTCCTGCTGGAGGACACCAGATCAAACATCTCTGTCTCCTTGATTTTGTTAATACCCTTGAGTATGCAGAAGACTGAGATCTTGTCACCTCTTAGCCTTCTTTTTTCCAAGATGCACTTGTTAAGAGCCACCAGATTCTCCTCCTAGCTTTTGTCCCACATACCCCACACCATTCTGTAGCATTGCATTTCACCCTGTCATTTGCCTTAATGTCTTTTTTGTATTGAGGAGCCCATTACTGCATAGTAGGACCAAGCCAGGGTCTCGTAAAGTGAAGGACTGCTTCCCTGCCTCACTGGTCTCTACCTTTTAGATGCACCCCTGCATTCTGCTGGACCTCTTAACAGTGGCTATACATTGTGTGTCATGCTTTAGTCCCTTGTCTATTATAATTCCAAGAACCTTTTTCTTTTCCAGTGCTGAAAGTGACATCTCATACAATGTGTAGGTCTTACCTTAGTTTTTTCGCTCAAAGTGTAGTACCTATCATTTGGCTAAACTGGGGTCCCAGGTGGCACACTGGATGTGTCATGGCTTTGCAAGCAAAGGATCAGAGGTTTGATGTTAGTGAAAACACATATTTTAAAGTGGCACTGGCTAAAAAGGTAGCACACTCACCTCTGGGGCCAGAATACCAGATAGTTATGGGTTCTACCCCATGGCATATACTTGGGGTAATACCTATAACTAACATTGTAGTGCAGTATGAAGGAGGTGCTGCACAACAGATGTGCCATCCTTTAGATGAGATGTTAAACTAAGGTCCCTTCTGTCCATCCCTGGTCACTGTCCAGGTGGAAGTAAAAGATCCCATGGCACTTATTGATGAAGACTAAGAGAATTTTATTGAAAAGATAAATAAGACAAAACAATGATACATCATAGGATGTCACTCAAAAGAACTAAAAAAAGAAAACAGAAAAATTATCCAAAACCCAAATATATATCAAAAGCAAAATATACCAAAATATAAGACAGAGGATGTCTCTACTTGATTCAGTTCACTGAAATAACATTTTAACCAGGTTATCCCTTTCCATAAGGAAGTAAACTCTGCAGAACACTTTTGCTGTTCTTTCCTAAGAATATCTCTCCGTGCCAATTCACATGTTATAAGTTGCTATAGAACCAACTGATAATTAACTTCCCATAAGCAATTTTTTTAAGCAAGAAAAATTACTATCAGGGTGCTATTATAATACTTCTACAACTATATCTATCAAAGAGCAAGATCATGCCTAAAACCTGTCACAATGTCGCATTCTAATAAAAAATGTTTAAACAATTTCAATTTGTGCTGTACATTCTGGGTATGGACAGGATCGTTCTTCCATCTATTTGTGCTTGTTGTTTCCTTGAACTCCAATACTTTCATGAGAACAAAACCACAGAACATCCCACATTCTTTCCGTTATCCATATGTCCATCAGTTGTTTGATAACTAGTGGGGTTTTAGCAGTGATGCAGTTCTTAAATACAGGTTTCTGTGGACAAATACATGATAATACTGATACAAATGTTAACTGGGACTAGACAAAACTAGCACTTTATTTTTCATATGTACAATTTCTGCAAAGAAGGCCCTACATATTCGAGAAGGCTCATGTTATACATAATCCTTGGAGGATCCTCTTGAAATAGTGTCATATAGTCTGACAAGCTACTGTGAATCCAATATTGTGCCACACAAACAGGCCTCTGGCATTCTAATTTAAGGGTACTGTGCAAAAATAATGTATGGAAAAATGACACAGGATGAACCGTGTTTAGTATTCCTTTCTCTCTTGGCAGATAAGTCAGATCTCTTCTGAAAGGGTTGACCTGGTTACCCCAGAGCATTTGAAGATACATGCTGAGGAGCTGTGTTTCTACAGTAACCAAGGGAGGAAAAGCAAAGCTTAAATATAACATAAGGGGAACTAATAATTTCTCAATTATATGACTCAGCTTACATTTAATTAATTCCAGGACTCCCATCTATTCATCTGTTGTGAATATAGGCATAAACTATTGGACTGATTTAATTGTGCCATATCACCAGTGCCAAACATAATTCCCACAACTTTGATTGGTGCTGTGAAATTTTAATACCAGCTGCATTCTCTACCTCATTGGAGGTTACACCATGACATATGCCAAAACGCTTGTCCAAATTTAACTGAGCACCAGAAACCATTGAGAATATATCCAGTTCTTGAATTGCAACTCGTCCAGAGGGCACATCTACAAAGTATAGGCATATATCATTCGCATAGGCAGTGATTTTTTGGGAGGACCACCACTAGGTGGAGTTATTCCATATATTTAAATTATTCCATATATCTAAATGCACTTAGTCAAAGGATCCAGTGCAAAAACATATAGGAGAGTACTAAGGGGGCAGTCCTGATAAACTCCTTCTGCAACTGATGTGGCCTTACCTAAACGGCCATGTATAATTATAAGCAATGTTACAGATTCAGATTTATGCAAGGCATAGACCCAAGAAATAAATGCTGAAGGAATACCATACCATCATAATGCTGTAAATAAATACTTATGGTCTATCCTGTACGAAGACCTTTCTTTTACTGAGGAAAAGTAAATAACCAGGTTATTTATGGATTATTCAAGATTCAAAAGCATCATACGGAACATACACATTTTCCTGAATTGATCTAGATGGCTTAGAGCAAGTCTGAACTGCAATAATTAATTGATTTGCAGTCTGAACCAATCTTTGATGAATTCATTTTGACAGAAATTTAAAATTGTAATTCAAAAGACAAATTAGTCCAATTACTGTATGTAAGCCAGTCCATTCCCATTTTTAAAAACAAAAACAACAAGCCCTCTGTTAAACACTGCTTCTGCTTGTCACATGTGATTGAAAAATATAGCCCAACATTCCACTAATTCCAAAGAAAAAGCTGTATTAAATTCATAGGGGATCCCATCCCAACTTGGAGATGTCCCCATCACCAAGGCTGAAATAACTATTTTAACTTCAACTCATGAAGCTGGTGCCACATGCATTTGCCTGTCTAAATCAGGCAGAGGGAGGGGAGTTACACAGGAAGTATTCCCGACTGCCTGATACCTGATGAGGGAATTCCAAAGATCTTCCGTACACGTTGATCCACCAGGATCAATAAATCAGGTATGCCAATGACCAAGGAACCAGTATTATCCTGCAGTCCAGTTTTACTGGATTCCGTACTTTCCTGACAGGCTGTAAAAGGATCTCCATGAAGTGAATTTAGAGTACTATACTTTGCCTTGGTTTCTAATGATGCTGCCTGATCATATTGATAGTGTCGCATCTCCAGTTTTAGCTGGTGAATCTGCTTGGCGTACTATCCAGTACCACCCTGTGCTAGGCAGATTACACTCTATAACTATTCCTTTAATTTTTAAAAACTGAAAATAAGAACTTGTTTGGTTCCTTTTACCATAGTGGTGAAAGCAAATTTTCAAATCAGAGTTGGTGTCTTCCCACCAGTCTACTGAATTATCATGATAGCATAAGACTAATGCCCTAGCTGTTACAAGACTATGAATCTCTCTTCTTACCTCTGCAGAGTGGAGGGTTGAGGGGTTTATTCTCCATCTGTAGGCTGCTGGTGGGTAGGGGGAAGTGAACCGGCAGCCACCATTCCTCTAAGGAGAAGGTGATCAGAAAATTCCACTGAGGCAGTGGTGACATTTTGAGCAACAAGTGATGGTGAGAGAAGTAGAAAATCTATTCTAGTGACTAATTGGCCTCTTAGATAAGTAGCACCTCAAATAGGATAGGTAGACCTACTGTATATGCAGCAATTAATCCAGCCACCAACAACATTTTCTTTAGTAAAATAGAATCACAATAAACCTTTTCTCATAACTATGACAGAGAGCAAAATACATAGTGCAGTTAAAGTCACCCTAACACAAATTTCTTGGAGGTGGCCAAAAAGAGCTGGATCAAATCCAAAAGAGCCATGTGGCCTGTCTTTGTGATGCATAAATACTTATGCACCTAAACTTCCTGTTTTGCTATCGAAGATTTAGGAGCAAAGCTCTTTCTGGGTAGATATCTGCTAGTCACTCCACTTTAAAGTTTGTACCCTGAAACACAATTCCCACCCCATCTGTCCAAAAGACCAAAAGGAAGGTCCCCATATCCAGTCTTTTCAATGTTGTGAGAGGTCACATGTTGGGGTCATCCAAGTTTCATGCACAACACATATATCATATGCAACCAACTGCAATACAGAAAAAAATGCACCTCCTTTTCTCTGATTCTTGATACTGCATACATTTAGGGAAGCAACTAGTAACTGAGCCATGAAAAGTTATGTAAGTAGTATCATACATCAAAGAGATAACATTATGTAATATCTTTTGAAGCAGACAAATCCTGTTTCTGCACTCTACAATGATGTAAGGCAAAGGATTTGGTGGAAGTGTCTGAGTCTGTTTCACAAGGATCGGAATCACCCTAAGATCATTTGTCCTGCAAAACATTAACATTTATTTGAAAGATGTATTGTTGAAGGGTCCTGTGCAGCTTTATCCAACTGTGAGCTTCTTCTTGGGACTTTGGTTTTACACTTGGAAGGGGGGGGCATTTTGTCTTTCTTCTTAGAAACTGAAGCTGGTATATCCCTCTGATGGGGTCAACAGGGGTCCTGGTTCATCTGCCACTTGCACCACATTAGAAGCCAGCTGATCATTCAGACCAGTAGACTGGGGCTCTTGAGTAGGAGGTCACTATTCCTCACTTGTATACTGTGCAGGATTAGGGGTTGCAGTGTGTTATTTGGGGCCTCTGCATGGAATACTGATATTTTCTGTGGGTGGAGGGGGATTCTGATAATGACAGGCTGAAGCTTCTGCCGCTTGAGACTGCTGCACCCTCTTAACCATATCACCTTGATCAAAGCCATCTGAATAGTTATGAGATGCCCATGGACAATTCTGACAGGCATGTCCTTGTTTCTCACACAAATTAACATGGAACCAGG
This sequence comes from Neoceratodus forsteri, assembly GCA_016271365.2. Lineage (NCBI taxonomy): Eukaryota > Metazoa > Chordata > Ceratodontiformes > Ceratodontidae > Neoceratodus > Neoceratodus forsteri. Next base: position 1,609,884,999 of record CM057450.1, on the reverse strand, counting down.
TCCTACAAGTCATACCTATGTGCCCAAACTCTGTACAATCCACAGTACAGCTGATCACAAGACCTTGACAAATGAGATCTGTCCCCATATTTACAATATGTTTTTTTCCAGAGCAAAAACTGTTGAGGAGGTGGACATCCCCTGAATCTGACTGCTGGAGTTTGACTTGGAACCTCCACTACCTTCCATATAATTTCAGAGTCAATAATTGGGTCAGATGGACCAGCATATCACACCTTTTGAAAAAGCCAGTAATAAATGTCCCCCACATTTACTCCCTTCATTGCAAAATATAATTGTAACTACTTTAAATAGAGGTTTTGTTATGGGAATTGCAACAAAAGGTATCCACAACGGGGATGTTTTCACTTGATTACAATATATCTTGACCAAAACCATTCAAGTCTCTGTGCAGTTTAAAAGCTGACATCGAAGTTCTCATCACCTGATATATGAGGTACTAGCTGCACCTCTGACAGACACATTTAACAGATCACTGGAGAACACAGTAGTCCCAGAGGACTAGAGAAAGACAGATGAGATCCCACTTCACAAAAGTGATAGCAAGGAAGATGCAGGCAATTATAGGTTGTCAGCCTGACCTTGGTGGTGGGTAAGTTAATGGAAACACTATTAAAGGAAAGGATTGTGGAATATCTGGAATTCAACAAGTTACAGGATCCAAGGCATCATGGATTCATAAGGGGAAGGTCATGCCAAACAAATCTAATAGATTTCTTTGACTGGGTGACCAAAGAATTAGATCAGGGAGGAACAGTGGATGTGGCCTACCATTACTTTAGCAAGGCTTTCAACACTGTTCCACATAGGAGACTGGTAAGCATGTTTGGTAGCTTGGGGTGGGCAATAAGGTGGTAACCTGGGTAAGAAACTAGTTAGGGGATAGGCGACAGAGGGGGGTGGTTGCATACAGTGTTCACTCACAGGAAGGGAAGTTGACTAGTGAGATATCTCAGGGGTCAGTGTTGGGACCAGTTCTCTTTAATGTCTTTATAAGTGACATGCTGTAGCAGAGGAGCTGCAAGGAAAGGTCTGTCTCTTTGCAGATGACACCAAGACCTACAACAGATTGGATATTTCAGGGTTGTATGGAATACAGGGATCTGAGAAAACTGAGAGTGGTCAAGGGTATGGCAGTGGTGTTTTAATGCAAAAAAGTTCAAAATAATGCACTTGGGTCATAGAAAATCAGGGGCAGAGCATGAAATGGAGGGATTGATACTGAAAATGACCAAGCAGGAAAAAGACCTGGGGTAATCACATCAGATGACCTAAAGGTGGCCAGGCATTGCAACAAGGCAGTCGGGAGGACAAGTGGGATGCTAGGGTATGTATGTAGGGGTATCACCAGCAGGAAGAGGGAGGTGATGCTGCCCATATATAGAACATTGGTAAGACCCCACCTTAAGTACTTTGTCTAATTCTGGAGATCACATCTCAGGAAAGACAAAGACAGAGAAGAGGTGATCTAGAAGAGGAATACCAAAATGGTGCAGGGTCTGCATCAAAAGCCCTACACGGAGAGGCTAAAGAAGCTCAATATGTGCGCCCTGGAGGAGATGAGAAAGAGAGAGAGACAGGGGATATGACAGACTTTTAAATACCTCATAGGTAGGGATGTAAGTTTGTCATGGCAGTCATGCACGTCATTGATTCCATGACATTTGATCTTTATTCAGGACTTCCATGACTTTCACTAGTGTCATCAGAATGTAGCAATGATGACAGTGCCACAACATTTACTACTGTTTACTAATGATTTCATGAACAAACAATGAGTCATTAAAACCTCATCCATGGTAAACTTACATCCCTACTCATAGGGCTTAATAAGGTACAAGTGGGTGTATTTTTCAGAGATAAAGGTGCTCTAGAAAAGGGGCCATGAAGGTATGAAGCTGGAGGGAGGTAGATTCAGGAGAGATGTGAGGAAGTACTTTTTCACAGAAAGGGTGGTGGATTCCTGGAACAGCCTTCCAATGGAGGTTGTTGGGGTGAAGATAGTGGTTGGGTTCAAAAATGTCTGGGATAGACACAAGGAAATCATTGTGGTAAGGAAAGGGGGAAGGGATAGACAGTGCCATAGATCAAGGGCACAGGGTCATAATGTTTCGGACAAAACCACGCAAACAAAGAATAACGCAGACATAATGGCATGCACTCTAACAGTGTTGGGACAAAATCCTGACTGAAACAACAAGAGTGCACACCATTGAAAACACAGCAACTGTTTTTCTTTTTGTGGGTGGCATCAGCCCCTGCACCCCAACATTGGGGGGTTAGACCCCCATACCCCACAAATTTATTATAATCAACTCCAAGGGGTCATGGACTTCAGGGAAAAAAGAAAACTTGGACTGGGGAATTTTTTTTTAAAAGCCACATTAAGGTGGGACCTGGTGAGAACCAAACCACAGCCCCAGGTCCCCAATGCTGCCGGAGGCAAGTGCTCTAGCCACTCCACCACAGGAGCAGATTGAGCAGGCACTGTCCCAGCAGCATCCTTCACGTTCCCTAATGGCAGCCTACAGCAACAGAGATAGTGGTTCTTACCGCATGCTGAAACTACACCTGTCACTGTAGAACCATTCGTGCTTCCTACAGCGCAGTGTTCCATGTGCGGTTTTGTCCACCCTATATTGACCCAGTACCTAGATGGAGTAGGGTGGGTCTGCAGAAAAACTGAAGATAATAAAAATTGGCAGACTTAGTGGGCCCAGCGGCCCTTATCTTCCATCAGTTCCTATGTTTCTACAGTATGTTTCTATGAATCAGGGTGTATATTTCAAATGCCAATACCTGAGACAACCTTTAAGTAGTTGTTTGGCAGCAAGACTTGGTCCAGACATTCAGCCATCCCTCCTCTTATAACTAAGCAGACTGAATTTTTCTTTGGTGATAGTTTGGCCTGTCTTTGGAAGAGGTCAGTAAATTAAGGACCAGTTCTGGGAGGTGGAGTATGCTCCCTTGAAGTCATCCTCTGAACCAGACTGATCAGATAGATGAGCTTGCCCTCCTCATTGTGTGCCATACCATGTCCCTGGTCCCATAAGGTTTACAGCTGGGTTTCAGAAGGTACTGGTTGGATTCTGGAGTGCCTGTGGTTCTATCTTGTGTGTCAGTGTTTCACATGTCAGACTGTGATGTCTGTATTCAGTCATTAATAACCTCCTGCTCAGATGCCACCTTCAGATTGGGGAGGGAGGCACTGGCAGCTGGTTTGTAAAAATTCACCCATTCTCAATGAGTCTAGTATTTTGTCAAAAATCCTCGACCACCCCATTTACCCCAGCGTTAAAGTCCTCCCTTTCATTTCCTTGAGAAGGCTCAATTACCTTATTTGTTGTACCAATCTGGCTGTGATGAACAGCTTGTGTGGTTTCAGGATTTGGAGTTTTGATTGATCCAGCAGTCAGACCTGTGTACTGTAATTTGCAGTGCCCTTAGCAGCTGTAGAAACAACTACTGAACTTGAAACCTCAGTCAGCAATCTCATAGTAAGTGCTTCCCCCTGCGAACCTCCTGACACTCTCAGTGGACTGATTTTGGGGGCCATGTACATGGATCAGCCTCCTCTTGCCCAATCTGTTTCTCTGTGAGTACCAGGAGATTGATAACAACTCAATGGCAATTCTGGTTCCTGGTCTGTTGATTTAGGGGGCTCCATCCCCTGAGGGCCTGGAATAAGTTGCATTCAATGTCTTGGCTGAAACTGATATAGCGCTCCTCTGGGCCACCCCTGGAGAGGAAATTGGTGGTGAAGTCACAGTTCTAGATTTGGAGTTAAGAGATTTGAAAACATTGTGAAGGATCCCAACTAGGATCTGGGACCTAAATGCTGGCTGCATCCTTCATCCAGCCAGCACCCAGAAGTGCCTTATCAGGAGATCAGTTTGGGTCTTCAGTCTCCATAGTAGTCTAGGTCCAAAGGGCACATACAAGAGGAGGAGATAGAAGCTGTAAGTCCCTACAGCAGGAGAGAGAATAAGAGTTTTGGGGCAGTGCTGCAGGTTTACAGCCCTTATAGAAATATGGATGCAATTGTAAAGAGCTGTGGAATATTTAGAAACTAAGAGACAGGGGGGATGTGGAGGCCAGGGGAAGGAGGCAGGTGGGGGAATGGGGGAAGGAATGGAGAGGTAGGGATGACTGGGGTTGGAGGAAAAGGGTGTCTGGGAGGTTTGTGAACTGCAATGGGTGTAGGGCAGCACTGTTTCTGGGAACCTGGTGGAAGGTGGGGGGTTGTCCAATGTGCATGATGTTCAGACAACTTACACTAGAGATAGCGAGCTTGAGACAGGAACTGTGGAGAGGGGACAGGTATGAGGGGGTGAGGAGGAGGTGGGGCAGAAGGGCAGGGAGGGCTCCATTGCAAGATAGACCAGGCTGCCATGGGCTAGAAGAGGCCACTCGGCCAGGGGGGCCATGTCCACAGGGTCCTGGGAGTGCCAAAAGGAGGTGGCAGCAGGTGGTAGGGAACACAGGTAGACAGAGAGGAAGCAGGAAAGAAGTTCTGGGTAGGCAGAGGCAGGAAGGGATATCAGGGGAGGGCAGGAGCAGGAGGTTGGAGACAACAAACAGGTATGCAGTACTGGTTGATGAAACAGAGTAGGAGGTTGAGAAGCCACCATAGAACAAGAGTCAGGTGACCAGGAGGGAAGGGTGGAATATAGGGTACAATAAGAGATGGAAGAAGGTGGAATAAAAGTGGGGAGGGGCAGGAAAGTAGGTCAAGTTGGCAAGAACACACTAAACAAAGGGGCAGGAAGGTCAAAATATATTGGGAGGGGGAGGGGAGGCACAATGTAGGGGCAGTAGGAGGACATAAAAGTAGTGGAGGGGAAGTGGTTGTGGAAGGGAGTGAGCACAGAAAGGACAGAGAAGGAGGAGGAGGAGAGCAGGTGGAGGTGCAATTGGAGGAGAAGGGGAGAAGGGGGGAGGGCAGGGTATGAAAGTAGAGTCGTAACGATTGTTACTCTTCCACAAATACATTTTGCAAAAGGATATATAATTGAAGTTGTTTTTTTTTCTTTTTTTCCGAAGGCTTATAATACAGTGTTGCTTTCTAAAATATAGAAAGCTCATTAGAAAACAACAGTATTGCTTTATTGAAAATTGCAAGAGGATTAAGTACCTTGATTTAGATTCTAATAATTCCTGTAGGTGGGATTATATTACGCTATGAAGAACCCCTTTAACACATATAAGAGAGAAGGCACATTATCTACTTAAATAAAAGTTGTTATTATTATCAGTTATTTCTAAGGTTAAACATTTTAAGCTAAACATTACAGTTTAGGATATATGTATATAGTTTGTGCTTTTGTACCATTGGCAGTTTGGTACATTTGAAGTGTGGAGACAATCAGATTATATTATATTAGTCTTTTTCTAAGATTTGACGTTTTACAATAAAACTATTGGAATTAAGGGGTTATTTCTTTTTTTAGACTAAAATGTTTTTTTTTTCTTTTTTCCTTTTTCCTAATTAAGTACCTGTCTGTAACAAATAGTACAATAATGCTTTGTGGGGTATAGGGCCCCCTTTTATTATTTAAAATTAGCAACTTCTAAATTTCTTCAATATTGATGCAAAGAAGTATATTTGTGAAATGCTTTCTTTACTTCTTTAGCTATTATGGAATATGAACTCCCATATTTCGGGCAGACAGGGGTTTATAAGGAATTTTCATGTTTTGGCAAAGCATTGTTATATGGTTGCTATGATTAGGAGTTCAGTTCTTATAAAATCACATCAATGTCACTATAGTACTGGCAGTTAATACTAGACTTGGCATAATTAATTTTTAATGACATTCATTACATATTTAGTGGTAACTGAAATTGACTTGGTTAGCAGCCCTTACCTTAAGTATTTGAGGATGCTCCAAGAGAGATGAGTTTCTGAGGGTATCATTGTTAAGATATTAAAATAGCACAGTCTTTAGGATTGGGGGTTTTAGTATTTAGCATGTTTCTCCATGGCTTAACAGAGGATAGTTTTGGAGATGGGAAGGGTAGTATGTCTAGAACATCTCAAGCAATATTCTGGCATAATTCTTATATGAAACTGAAGGTCTACAAAATACAGGGAAAAGCTGCATTCATTAAAATTGCAATCTTATTCTTTGCACATTTTCTCTTATTAATGAAGTATGTCTAATATTATCAAAGTTGCTTCTTTGAATATTAAAGGCATATGCCTCAGAGCTAAAAGAACACAAATTTTACATTATTCACATTTGTTAGATTATAATAGAGTGATTTTCCTACAAGAAACACACCTACTATGTTCAGAGTTAAATCTATTAAAAAAATGTGGTTATAGTCAGATTTTTGGGACAGAATGTTATACCTTGAAATGTGGGGTAGCTATTTTGTTAAGTAACTTGGTTAATTTTATTCCTTCTCAGACAATCCAGGATGTGGAAGGCAGGTTTATTATTATTTTAGGGAAACTTAACCATATTGACACAATTTTAGGATCCATATATGGGCCAAATACCAAGTCTTCAATTTTTTTGATAAAGCTAATGTCTATTCTCACTTCTCTTGCAAAATATTATTTGTTATTTGGGGGAAATTGGACCTTACCATTTAACCCTATACTAGATAGGTCCAATTCTATGAGTTTAATCATGCAACTGGAAATTAAAGCCTTAGGGGGTCTACTGATTGTTTGTGACTTATTAGATACATGGAGAACTTTAAACCCACACTTAAAGACATTTTCTTATTACTCTCCAGTCCATAAATCTTTCTCACATATATATTTTTTTCTGATGTCTAAACCTTGGTTAAAATATATCTTGGATACTAATATATTACCTAGAACTCTTTCGGACCATTCACTAAATGACATACAAATTATAATATCATCATCCTTTCCAAAACAATCTATTTGGAGATTAAATAGCATCCTTTTAAGACAGGAATATATTGTCAATTATATCAATCTTTCAATTAAGAACTTCTGGAGAGATAACTACAATTCTGTAGAAAATTTAGATGTGGTATGGGCGGCCTGCAAATGTTTTATTAGAGGCAAATTTATTAGATTTGCATCAAAACAAAAGAAACAAAACTCAGCAAAATTAGAACAACTTTCTTGAAAAATAGAAACATTAGAAAACAAAGGTGAATCAGCTTTATCAGAGCAGGAAACTATTGACTTATGAAAATATAAAAATGACCTTTTCGTACTAACTAAAGAAAAAGCTAAGTTCTTAATTTTAAAAACTAATGCAAAATATATCGAATTAGGGGACAAGCAAAGTAAATTATTGGCTAATAAATTAAAACAGCAAGAAAAATCAAGATATATAGAATCCATTATTACTGAAGATAATCAAGTTAAAACAGACCCTAAAGAGATAGTAACTGAATTTTGTAAATACTATTCACAATTGCATGGTCCAATGCTCAATCCCCCTTCAGGCACAGAAATCCAAAACTACTTGAAAATCTTTAAATGCCCTAGGATAAAAATGAACAAATTCATGACCTAATAACACCAGTAAATACATGGAGATAAATGGTGATGCAATAGAAACTCTAACATTGAACAAATCCCCAGGACCGGATGGTCTCACAGCCAGTTTCTATAAGACCTTTAAACTGACCTTGATTCCCATTCTTCAAGAACTTTATAATGTCATTTTAGAAGAAGGCTCATTTCTTCAAGCACTTTTGATTTTAATTCCCAAACTTAATAAACCTACCAACAAATTAGGAAGTTATCTCCCAATCTCCTTAATAAACAACAACATTAAAATTTTTACCTCCGTTTTAGCCCAGGGAATCAAAAAGATATGGCACCCGTTAATTTCTAGAGAGCAAGTTGGCTTTATATCCCAAAGACAAGCTTCTGGCCATCTTAGAAAACTTTCATATGTCATCTCTGTGTCCAGGAATTCCAATAACCCGATGGTTTTGGTTTCCTTGGATGCAGAGAAGTCATTCGATAGGGATAATTTAAATTATCTTTTTGTTACTCTTACTAAGTTTGGCTTCCCAGATACCTTCATTAATTGGTTAAAGATATTATACTCTGCCCCTACAGCAAAAATATATTGTAATGCTTTACTTTCAAATCCTATACAACTTCTTACTGGAATGTGACAGGGATGTCCATTATCTCCCCTTCTTTTTACTTTTTATTTGGAACCTCTTTTGTTCTTTATAAATAATAACCCTTCAATTCATGAGATATTCTGCAGCAAAACTCAACTTTAATTATCGGCCTTTACAAATGATATACTGTTGCATTTATCAGACCCTATTAACTCTTTGAAAGCTGTCCATAAAACAATGATTAAATTTGGCAACTTCTCAAATTATAAATTAAATATACATAAAACAGATGTTCTACCCTTAAACAATTATCCCATTAAACAGGACATTTGTGAATTAGGATTTTCTTGGTCACCCAACAAATTGAAGTATTTAGGTATATTTTTAACATCAGACCATAACCAACTTATTAAGTTGAACCTGGATGATTTAGTTAAGATGGTGAAACAACATATGAGAAGATGGCAACATTTACCTCTATCATTCCTGGGCTGGGTAAATATAGTCAACATGAATATTTTTCCTAGACTATTTCACCCTATTAATATGCTTAATGTATGTATACCTTTAAGTTCATTTGGAAATCAATAGGTTTATCTGGAATGGGAAAACCCCAAGAATTGCCTTGAATAAGTTACACCTTCATAAGTCCCAAGGTGGACTGAAAATGCCAAACTTTATTCTATACTATATGGCCTCAAATATAAACAAATACATTAGATGGCTTCATATCCCTCAAAACTATACAGGTTATACCCCAATTTGGTTAGAATTAGAATTAAACTTATTGAAAAAATGCTAAAATTCATCCAGAAACTATTCTCTATTACAAATACAAAGTTCTCCTTTCAAATTTAAAATCATCAGTAATTGGGACTTCCATTAAGGTACAGTACACCAACAAATGTGCTCATATGTAGGGTACCCCTTTCACCAGGATATTAATCAACCTATCCTGGGAAATCCCAACTTTCAGATTAGTGAAAAACAGATATCTCATTTGTGGTTGCCATGTGAAAAACTTCCCAGAGTCATTTCATTTGTGAAAGATGGGTTATTACTCCCACTCAATATGGTTTTAGAAAACTTGCATTTAAGCAAACAATAATTGTCAAAAATTATTTTATTATTAAAATTGCTTTGAAATCTTACTTTGGAAACTCCCCTTGGCTACCTAATTCTCTGAATTTACTACAAAGTATGAAGGATTTTTCCTTAAACCCACACCCAATAGCTAAGTCATATCACCTGCCTTCAACCATGAAATATACTCCAGATCCTATAAAGTCTTCTTATTAGGGTACTGAAACCAAAGGAAATCCACAAAACTAGACTAGGTTATGGAAACATATCTACCAGTACATCCCTCTAGATGATTTACATTTAATTCAATTTAAGATGTTGCATAATGCATACATGTCCCCTCAAAAATTGTTTAACTTTGGTTTATTGAAATCTAATATCTGCCTCAAATGTGACTCGGGAGATGGTTCAATTAGTCACATTTTACAGTCATGCTCTAAGGCACAACTAATTTGGAATGCAGCTAAAAAAGAAATAGGCAGGAAACTAGCTTTACAATATGCCTTTACTTACGAATTATGTGTTCTAGGCAATTTGGATAAATTACATGACCCTTCAGATAGATTCATTATAAGCCTTATCGCTTGTTCAACAAAACAATTAATAGTAAACTATTGTTTGGATAAAGGAAATTTATCTTTTAAAGAATGGCTATTCAATCTTACACTTAACTTACAGATTACAAAACTAATTTATGTGTTTAATAATAATCTAGCAATATTTCAGCAACAATGAGGGAACCTTTATAACTTAGCTGTATAAAATTTCTGTTGTACTAGTTACTGACTTTGATTAGCTTTGTCATGTCCTCATAGAATCTGAGGCAAAAATGAAATTACTTGAATTCGAAAAAGAAATCAACAGTGCTTTATTAAATAGATTTTACAGACCTACAGTATGTCATATAGAAGACATTATCTGATTATCAAAATAATGTCATTTTGAATCCTAACTATTTCAGTTCTCATTCTGTATTTGAAATGCCAGAATTGTATATCAAAGATTTCTTTTTTGCAATGTATTATATATACATGAGGGGAGGTGACAGGGTTCAGGAATTATAGGGAACATTTATATAGAATGGTATGTGTGCTGATATGTTTTATCATTATGTGAATCATTCTTGTTCTGGATTTGTATTTTAAGACCTGTCCATTGTGATATCTTCATTAGTTAATAAAAAGAATACAGTTAAAAAAAAATACAGTGACTGGGATCTCACAATCTCGGGATACAAGGTGTTCCACAGGGCCCAGAAGGGGGGAAGGGGAGGAGGGGTGGATATTTATATCAGGGAGGGGATACTGTGTACCAGGGAGGAAGAGAATGAGGGGAGGCCAGAAGCCATATGGGTATTGCTCCAAAGCCGTAAAAGTAAGAAGCTCAGGATGGGGATGGTATACAGGTCACCCTCACAGAGCGAGGAGGTGGATAGGGAGCTGGGGGAGCAAATCAGGAAGGTTAGTGGCAAAGGGAATACAGTTATAGTGGGAGACTTCAACCTACCTGGGGTTGACTGGCAGACAGTAACTACAGTATACGCCAGGGAACAGGTGCTGCTGGAGGCTATCCAAGACAGCTACCTAGTGCAAGGGGTGATGGATCCTACTAGTTAGGGGGACATACTGGACTTGGTGCTAACAAATGGGATCCAAGTCCAGGATGTGGTAAGACAGGACCCTCTAGCAGGAAGTGACCACCGCTCAGTGTGGTTCCTCCTTAACACATGGAGGGAGTCAGCTAAGACTATTACAAGAGTGTTGGATTTCAGGAAGGCAGATTTTTGACAGAATGGGCAGCATCCTAGAGGGGTATTTAGATGAAATTAACCCAGGAATGGATGCTGAACAGAAGTGAGGAATCATTAGGAAGGGGCTAAATGAGGCCACAAACATGTTTGCCAAATCTCAGAGTAAGCTGTCCAGGTAAAAAAAAACAAAAAGCTAGCTGGCTCAGCAAGGAGGTGGAGGGGAAGTTGAAGGAAAAAAGATTGGCCTTCAGTAAGTTCAAAAAATCTGGGTGTGAGGAGGACAGAGAAGTCTTCACAAAGGCATCTAGGAAGGCAACCAGGTCAGTCAGTGCAATCAAGACAGCAAAGGAGCTGAAGTTGGCTCAGGGGATCAGAGAGGGAGTAATGGGGTGTTTAAATACACAAGGGAGAAGAGGAGTTGTAGGGATGATATTGTTAGAGTCAAGAGAGAGGGAGGATGGGTGGAACAAGGGAAAGATCAGGCAGAGGAACTCAATGAATATTTCTGCTCGGTGTTCACAAAAGAAAGGGATGGCCCAATACCACAGGGGAAAGGGGGCAAGGGTGGAGGGGGCAGAGATAACAGATGGGGTCATCCAAGAGGATAGAGCTCTGAAGAGACTTAAAGCCTTGTGGGTGGACAAGGCACCAGGATCAGACAGTGTACACCCAAGGGTCCTGAAGGAACTGGCAGAGGTGTTGGTAGGCCCTCTGACGGACCTGTTCAACACCTCCTTGGAGACGGAGAACGTACACAGAGACTGAAAGATGGCTCACATGGTGCGCCTTCAGAAGAGTGGACACAAGGACCAACTGGGTAACCACAGATCAATGAGCTTGACTTTCATAGTGGGGAAGTTGATGGAGACTATTCTGAAGGAGAGGTTGATAACCTTTCTCGATAGCAATGGTCTGCAGAACGAGAGACAGCATGGGTTTGCATGGGAAGATCTTTCCAAACTAACCTGATTGACTTCTTCGACTGGGTCACTAGGGAAGTTGAAGAAGGCCACACTGTGGATCTCCTGTATCTGGACTTCAGCAAGGCTTTTGACTTGGTGCCACACAGGAGGTTAATGAGCAAGCTGAGGGACATGGAGATGGGGGATAACCTGGCGGGGTGGGTTGAGAGCTGGCTGCAGGGTAGACAACAGAAGGTAGTTGTAAGGGGGAGTGCCAACATAAGGTCAACTCCCCCAGCGCGAACACCAGCACAGTAACAGATTTCACCTGTCTGCAGTGAGTCGCTGTGCTGGTGCAAGGCAGACACTGGCAGTGCAGCTCCCAGTGTTGCACCCCCTCCACGGTCCAACTCCAACTCAGAGTTGGATATTTAGAGACTGGGGCACAACCTCCTGTTACATCATGGACGCATCCCCAACAGTGCAAGGCCAACACTCGGCATTGCAGCTGTCCTTGTCAGGGATGACGGCTCTACGGATGTCACAGAACTATAGTAAAACTGTAAGAGGGGAGACATCCAAGTCAAGACCAGTAAAGAGCGGGGTACCACAGGATTCAGTGCTGGGCCCTGTTATGTTCAATGTCTTCATTGGGGACATTGTGGGGGGGGGGTCAAGAGTAAGATCAGCCTGTTCACAGGCGACACTAACATTTGTGGAAAAGTAGACAAAGAGGAAGAGAGGCAGACACTGAGAGAGGATCTAGCTAAACTTGAACAATGGTCTAGGGAGTGGCAGTTGGGGTTTAATGCTAAGAAGTGCAAGGTCATGCAACTTGGATCCAGAAATCCCAGGAACAGCTACTGGCTGGGGGGAGTGCAGGTAATGGCTTCAGAGGAGGAAAAGGACCTGGAGGTAATAGTCACAGGGAACATGAATGTATCAACACAGTGTAGGAGGATGGTAGCAGGGCAAATAGGATGCTGGATGAGAGGCAACATGCAGAAGTTTTTTTACATGGAGAGAGTGGTGAATGCTTAGAATAGTCTGCCACAAGAGGTGGTGGGGCAAACACAGTTGAGGGGTTTAAACACGCCTGTGACAAGCACAGGGAAACCATGGGCAGGAAGGGAGTGATGAAAAGCCATTGACCACTTAAGGTGAGTGGATGCATACATGTACAGGCCTATGGGCAGACTGGATGGGCCTAGTGGTCCTTATCTGCTGACAATTTCTATGTTTCTATGCTGGAGTGCATTGCCAGAGGGATCTCCTCTCAAAAGGGGGAGGTCATCCTGCTATTGTAAAGATCACTGATGAGGCCACAGTTGGAGTACTGTGTACAGTATTGGTGCTCATACCTCAAAAAGGATGTGAGATTACTGGAGGGGTTGCAGCATAGGGCTACAAAAATTATCATGGGACTAGGGGAGTTGCCATATGAGGAAAGGTTGAAGGAGATCAACATGTACTCGCTGGAAGACAGAAGGGTAAGAGGGGACATGATAGAGATCTTTAAGTACTTGAAAGGCATAAACAAAGTCAGGGAAGGAGGATTGTTCCACTTAAAAGGGGGAACAGTCACTGGGGGGCACAGTCTGAAGTTGGAAGTGGGAAGGTTTAGAAGGGAGATGAGGAGGCACTACTTCACAGACAGAGTGGTGGCAGGTTGGAATGCACTGCCAGAGGAGTTAATCATGCAAAGGACAGTGGATAGCATTAAGCGGGGTTGGCATAGAGTCAAGGGCATGGTTAGTACAGACAAGAACACAAAGGGAAGGACTGGGAAAGAGGAGGAAGGGGTTGGGTGGGTGGGGGCAGCTGTAGTGATATGAAACCAAGAGCTGCGGCATACTTGATAGACCTGTGGTCATTTTTCTGATGGCAATTTCATATGTTCGGATTGAGTCTTTTTTTGACAGTAAGTGGCCTGCTTTGATCTCCAGGCCTCAGTGGACTATCAGTCTTAGCTCTACCTCTGCTCATAGCCAGGTTAACAGGTACAGCAGAATGCTCTCTGGACTTGAAGGCAACCTTCCTGTTATTATACTGCTCTTCATCTTCAGCTAGCATATTCACCAACAGACATCTCTTCTCTCAACCATTTCCATCTCGAACTGCATCTCAGCATCCTTAATGTCTGACAGCTCTGTGTTAGGTAAGCCTTCAGATATATCCATTTCATCCTGAAGTGCAGGTGTCTCAGGAATCATTTGTGCAGAATTGTGCCCCTTGGAAACACAGGCTGGATGGGGAGACATCACTCAGCCTGGAAGCACATCATTCTCCTCTGCTGCAACCAGTTCTGCCATCTTGGTTAGCAGGCCAACAGTGCCCCCTGGTAAGAGATGAAGAGTAGGGGTATTTTATTAACAAGGTACATCAAACAAAAAACAGTTACATCATTTCAAATGCAGGAAAAAAGAAAGAACAATTACAAAATTAAAGAAAAAAAGAACGAAAACCAGACCACAACTTATGAAAACAAAACAGTGGCAAAGCTTGTCTGTCTTTCCTAAACAAACACTGAAGACATTTATGCACCATATCAACAATTACTGGTGAGGGAATTAGTTTTTGCCGAAGTATAAAAACACAATATGCTTGCCACAAATAATGGGCCCAATGCACTATGCTTTCACACCATGGAAACCGGGCATGTAGGCATAGAAAGGTGTGAATGCTGCATAGCGGGGGTCCTACAGACCTTGGCAGCATTTGTGAATGGCGTGCTAGGCAGTTACACACTGGATTCCATGGCTGTGCGGACAGCACCATGCCAGGGGTGGGAGAGGGGGGTGTGTTCGGGTGCGTTCCTGCACTACATGCTGTTCACAGAAGCTCATAGTGTTGATCGCAGGGGGGGGGCTTAGTTGGGTGAAGGTTACACCAGGGTGAACCCTGCCATAACTGCAGTATGCACACAGCCCTGCACACACAGGTCACCTGCCCAGTCCCAGCATCCGAATGGTATCCCCCTCGCAACATAACCGGACCCTGCCCCAGGCCCATAGGCCAGCCTCCCATGTCTGCCCTGTCCCTGTAGTTGCACAGAATACCCTCCCCCCACACTTGTTGGCCCCATCCCCATAGTTGGTAATGCATCCCCCCGCACATGGTGACCCCATCCTCGGTGCTGTCTAGGAATACCCTCACACCAGCACCTGTCAGCCCTGACCAGTAGTTGTTAATGCACCCCCACACCGCACATGATGACCCCGTCCCTGGTGCTGTCTATGCATACCCCTCCAGCACCTGTCATCCCTGTCCCATAGTTGCTCATGCAAGCCCTCCCACCATGCAGTGGTTGTCTTCATTCCTGGTGAATAACAAGTAATCTCCCCTCACAGACAGAGGAGTATTCTCCAGGAATCATCTTAAAATTAGCTATTGGAGCTCAGTATGCCTTGCCTGGTGAAAGTGTGCAGATTAAATAAATAAATAGAATGCCCCAATTCACATATCCCCCCAACCCAGTACCCCAGCATCTTTGTTGGTGGCCTGTGAACCACCCTCCCCCCAACACTGACCATCCCCCATCCCCTATACCTGACAGTTGGTGCTGTAGGCATGCACGGCCAGTGGCACATCCTCCTCACCTGCCTTGGCCACCTGGCCATACAGCTGATGCTGAAGCACATTGCCTGTTTATAGCGGCAACTCCCAGCATTAGCTGTATGGCCGGCGGCTGAGGTGGTGTGAGGAGGGATGTGCCACTGGCCGTGCATGCCTGTGAAACCACCTGTCAGGTATGGGGGAAGGAGGTTGTCGGTGCTGTGGGGGAAGGGGCACTGGCCACAAAGGAAGATGCTGGGGTACCAGGTTGGGGTGTGTGAACCAGGGCTTTCTATTTATTTATTTATTCATTCTGCAGAGTTTCACTAGGCAAGGCATACTGAGCTTCCAAAGCTTGTTTCAAGATGAGTCTTGAGGAATGCTCCTCTGTGTGTGTGGGGGATTACTTGTCATACACTGGGGACAGGGTTGAGCAGTGCTGGGGGTTTGCATGAACAACTACAGGACGTGGGCTGATGAGTGCTGGTGGGGGTTATGCATAGACAGCATTGGGGACAGTGTATCATGTCGTGGGGGAATACATTAACAACTAGGGGGATGGGGATGACATGTGCTGGGGAAGATATGTGTGTGTGTGTGTGTGTGTGTGTGTGTCTGCATTATGTGCTTGGGTCGGGGGTCTTGCTGGAGGTGGTTTGAGTGTGGGGCAGGAGGCTGCGATGTCACAGCAGCTCAGGCAGAGGGTCCTCTGACCAATGAGACAAGGCTGCATGCGTACGGGTACCTGCATTGGGTATTCATGCACCCGGACCCACACCTTCTCGCGCCAGTGATCCACTATGGGACTCAGGACTGGCATCCAATTGGATGCCCACCTGGATCTGCTACTCTGCCTCTGGCCACCCTGTGCAGTCCTGCATGCCATGGGTGGGGCTGTAGACAGGTGCCCCATGGGTGCATTTGGTAGTGAATAACATACACCCTGTGCCTGTCCTGGGCCACGGAGCTACACAGGTGGGGTATGCACTTATGGGGCATACTTTCCACACATTAGTCCACAGTCTCCAATGTTTACAAGCAACAAAACACAGTTGCAATGCACAATTATTAAAATAGTTCCAGACAGACTGGTAGATCACCCCAAACCACAATCAGATAATTTACTATGGAAAACAGAGAACGCCTTAATTTTCTACCCAGTTGGATCCAGAGTAAATGACTAAGTGGGTATTCAAATAAAAAATGGGATTGCTTTTCCAGAACTTTTCTACAATAAGGCCTGGGACACATCCTCTCAACCAAAGTTTATGTTTCAGGGAATCTTTGACTGGCAGCCTACCATGAATGTTAAGCCATAAGATGTCCCACATATAATGAGGTATTCTAGAATTAGTAAGCTGGGAAAGGCACACTCCACCTTATCAGGTGGGCAGAGTTTAAAAAAAATAGGGGTGAAAAATTCCTATCTAGAATTGTATGATATAAACCCTTTCTCCCTAAACTAGCAAGTTCTGGAAATTTCATGTGCCACAGTCAAAGTTTATGCATTGCAAATTTCATATTGGAGGAAAGCACATAATCATACTTATAACCAGTGAGTCTGATGCTACCATCACCGCAGTACACCAGAAGGGGCATGAGCCAGTCCTCAACTAAAGAAAAAATTGCTGAGTAGCCTCACGTACTACAGAGGTGAACTTGCTGCTCAAGAAAACACTAAAATAAAAAGCAATTGTGTTACCTATTTGAAGGCCACCTCTGGCCTGTTTCAGATAGGTAACATCCCTCTTTATAGGATTAAGTCAGGAACCACATAGACCCTGGAAAAACAAACTGTATAATTGGGTTTCAAGGGTGGAAGGGGGAAGAAAAGTAAAACTAAGAAAAGTGAAACAGGGCAACAACAAAGTTTTAACTAAATACATCCTTTTATGCTTTGCCAGATTCCTATATTTCCAGATAGCCAGATTCAACTCTGCTTCCGGAATGCACTGTACCCAATTAAAGAAAATAGCACCAGGATGATTAAAATAAATTCCCAACATTTTCACAGATGTATCCTGAATCTCTATCCCAGAGATTGTATTACTGGTACTGAGGTAAAGGAGGGTTGCCAAGAGGCACAGCTATACTTTTTGTGTAATCAATCTTCGATCCAGACAGAGCAGAAAAATCTTGAGGTAGGGAGTTGACCAATGCTCCTGATGCCAGATCATGCACAAAAATACACAAATCATCGGCATAAGCCAGAACTTTAAATTCATTAGTATCAGGCATTAGTTGGATACCCTTAATCATCACTTGATTCTATATTAATCTAAATAAAGGGTCAATCAAGAAACTATATAGCAAAGGGCTCAATGGGCAACCTTGACGTACACCTCTCTTATAGGGAACAAGGATACCTAAAAAATAATTAATATACGGGATCAAACTAGCATCATATATAACAATTTAATCAAAAAAAGAGGAGGGATGCTTTACCAGTGGAGAATCTCAAAGAGGTAATTCTAATTAACTTGATCATAGGCTTGTTCTAGAGATGTGGTGGAGTAAAACTTCACCGGCAAAGTTCACGCAAAGTGCCGAAAATTCGCATTTCATGGAGCTTTGCAAACTTCCCCACATCTGGGAAACTTCGACTTCACCTGGAATCATGAATGTTTTGCTGCAAAATGTAGAATTTTGCTGTGAAGTGTGGAATTTGTGGATGAAATTTCTCACTTCATGATGAATTTCCACACTTCGGGATCAATGAATTTCACAAATTTTGTGAATTTGCCCTTCATGAATTCTGTGAAATTCACAAATTAATTTGCAGAGTGAATTTTGCTGAATTCGCCCATCTGTAGCTTGTTCCTGATCCAATGAAAGGACATAACCATGACATTTCCTTTGATTACCCCCTTACAAACAATTCTCAGAGGAGGATCAAGTTACATATTTACATAGATGTTAATGGCAGATAAGGACCTATGGCCCACCAAGTCTGCCCATGTGCTCACGTACTTTGCTTCTTCAAGCTTCTCTAGAGCTAGGATGAATACAATGGGTGGTGATCACACAATACTGAGACTGTGAAACCAGAAAACCTGCTGCTTCAGTTAAATGTTTTGCAAGTAATTTAACAAAGAAGTTATAGTCTGTATTGAGGAGGCACAATGGTCTCCAATTGTTTGACAAAGTTCTATCCCCTTGTTATACAAAAAAATGAGAAGAGCATTTGTCAAGGAAGGAGGCAATTTTCCTGTTGCTAATATGTGGGTACATAAAACCTGCAACGTCAGAGCCAAATAATCTACAAAAGTCTTATAAAATTCCAGTGTTAATCCATCAGAGCCTAGAGCTATGTTATTATGCAAGCTTCTAATAGTGCCAATAACTTCAGACAAGTGAATGGGGTGCGTTAAGTACACCTTTACAAATAACAGTAAGTCAGAGATCCCCAAGGTAGGCAGAGGAAAGGTGTGGCAAGATGAAGGACTGTCACTGCCAAACTTCTGTGCCACATAATCACGTACCACAGTCAGCATATTAGCACATGTCAGTGAAGGGTTGGTCTGTAACATTCAGTCTCACAGCAGACACAAATCTGTACTGTATTCTATCCTGGCATGCCTTAAAACTATCCAAGGATTGACTCTTCCCATGTTCCAAATTTAATCTCTTGCTCCAGTGAATTGGCCCTATCGTGTTGGTAGGCAGACATCTGAGTTTTAATAGACTCTGTCTCAGCCATTATATCAATGCCAGTATCAAACATTCTGGATATAGGATTTTGTAATCTAGACTTTAGGATTAAATGCTACAAATACTTTCTATTGCCCAACTGCCAGGCTAAGCTTCAAAAAACTGATTGAAATTCCAATTGGAAATCCTTCCACCACTCCCTAAAATCCTCATGAGCAATGAGAACTGACCACCGGGCCAAACAAACATCCAACCAACAGGTCAGCAGAGTTGGATTATCCAAAAAGGTATTATTGAGTCTCCATGAACATAGATACATATTGTAGATATTGAAGGCAGATAAGGGCCTATGGCCCACCTAGTCTGCCCATTTGTGCATGTTACTTTGCTTCTTCAAGCTTCTCTAGAACTGGGTTGTCCCCTTCCCCCAACTACCAGGATCCCTCGATGCCTATCCCGTGATTTCTTAAATATTGTAATTGTTTCAGCCCCCACCGCCTCCTCTGGCAGGGCATTCCATTTGTCTACCACCTTCTTCATGAAGAAATACTTCCTCACGTTCCCTCTGAATCTCCCTCCCTCCCTCCAGTTTCATCCCATGTCCCCTAGTCCTGGAACCCATTTTTCAATGAAAAATTGTGTTTTCCTGCACCTAGTTCCTCACTGTTAGCTACTTATAAATCTCAGTCATGTTCCCCTCTCCCTCCTGTCCTCCAGGGAGTACACATTAAAGTCTTTCAGCCTGTCCCCATAGGTTTTGTGATGTAGTCCTTGCACCATCTTGGTTTCCCTCCTCTGAACTGCCTCCACCCTGTCTATGTCTTTACAAAGGTAAGGCCTCTAGAACTGGACACTGTACTCAAAGTGTGGCCTCACTAATGTCCTGTATATATGGGATATGACATGGGTGGGAGTGAGACAGCAGAAATATCTTCATGAGCTGTCACGGAACTCCAGATATCCCACTCGTGGCTTTGCCACTCATGGGATATCAAGAGTTCAGTGACAGCTCGTGAAGATATTTCTGCTATCTCACTCCCACTCATGTCATATTTGATTTGTGCAACATGGGTGTGTCTCTCTTTTTTCTGTTTCAAGGTTATTTGCATTTGTTTGTTGCAAAAAGTGAAAAAATAAACTTTTCTGCTGTTTTGTTGCTAATAATAAAAAAACTAGAAGGCATCTGTAAATGAAACACCACTCATTTTGTATATCTTTCTATGCTGAACAAATTTCGTGCTCATAATACCATGCTATCATTTTTCATTTTAAAGTTATTCACATTTATTTGTCGAAAAAGTGAAAAACAAATAGAATTTTCTGCTGGTTTTTTGCTAATTATAAAAAACTAAAAGGTAGCTATAAATGAAACACCTCTCATGTTGTAGATATTTTTGAGCTGAACAACTTTCATGCTCACAGTACCATGCTATCATTTTTCATTCTAAAGTTATTTGCATTTGAATATGATTAGTACTGCTACTAAGGCTGAGCATTCTAAATGAGTTCTGAACCATTGTGACATAAGAGCATGAAGATATCCTGATATCTCACTAGTGGCCTGTGAGATATCAATGACATCTTCACTGTTCCAGATCCACACCTGTTTTATAAAGTGGAATTACGATCTCTCTTTTCCTGTTGGTGATACCACTGCCTATGCATACCACAATCCTGTCTGCTTTACCTGTTGCCTTGTTGCACTGACTCCCTACCTTGAGGTCATCAGAGATGTTAACCCCCAGGTCCCTTTCCTGTATGGAGCATTCTAACCCCAACCCCTCAGCTGATATGTTGTTCCAGGATTTTTGTGCCCCATGTGCATTATTTTGTACAGTATTTCTTTGCATTAAATCTCAACTGCCATTCCCTTGTCCAGTCCTCAAGCTTCTGCAGATCTCTACTCATTCTATCCACACCCTCTGGCATGTCCACCCTGTTACAGAGCTTAGTGTCATCAGAGAATAGGCAAATTCTCCCTTCTATGTCTTCTGTAATGTCACTGATAAAGATGTTGAATATGACTGGACCCAGCACTGATCCCTGTGGCACCCCATTAGTCACCTTTATCTCTGTGGAGTGACAGCCATTAACCACCACCCTCTGTGTCATGCAGTCCAGCCAGTTTCCTACCCACCTCACCACCGTCCTTCCCTCTCCCATGTTCTCCAGCTTGCATAATAGCCTTCTATGTGGGACAGTGTCAAAGGCCTTGCTGAAGTTCAGGAAGGCCATGTCCGCTGCCCCACCACCCGTTCCACCTCCCTTGTCAGTCAGTCAAAAAATTAGATGAGTTTTATTTTTAATTTTTTCTTGTTTTCTATTTTGTTTGCCAGGGCAACATGTTCCCTCATACTCGGGGATGCCCCCCCCCCCCGACTGGAACCACCGTGGTGGAACTGTCATGGCCAGAGGAATCAGGCACTGGAGCTGGCTCATATGCGGGGGCTGGAATATTTTTTCTATTTTTCCTCCTGGAGCTGAAGGATGTGCAGTGATGCTGACAGAGATGAGAGCACACACAATTCCATGCACACTCTCCTCCAAGCGTCTGTCCCCAACTCCTCCCTGCTGCAGCACAGTGCCCTGTCCCCCAGCCTCTGCCAGGGGATGAAAGGGTGCTGACATTGAGAGACCCTCCTCCCTGGAAAAGGAGAGCAGTCCTCCAGATGCTCAATCCTTCTCCTCCCCACCGACCCCTGGTGACCCGTGCCCATTCCCAAACATGGGTCGCTGGCATGGCGTGAGATGTGGTGCCCAGTGCCTCGACCCTCAGTGCCACCGGGCTGGCACAAATTTTGATGAGGTTAGTCTGGCATGACCCCCCTCCAGTAAACCCATGCTGCCTTGGGTCCTGTAGACCATTGGCAATCGGGTGTTCCACTATTCTTTCCTTCAGTAGTGTTTCCATAATCTTCCCCACTACTCAGGTCAGGCTGACTGGTCAGTAGTTTCCTGCTTCCTCTCTGTTCCCGCTTTTGTATAGGGAAACTACATCAGCTGTCCTCCAGTCTTTGGCTACCGCTCCTGTTTCCAGTGGCTGGCTAAACAGGATTGCCAGAGGTCCAGTCACTATCTCTCTTACAGTAGCTCCCTCAGCACCCTGGGGTGTACCCCATCTGGCCCCATAGCTTTATTGACTCTTAATCCTTCCAGTGCCTTTAGGACTCTTTCCCGCGGAAAAGGACTTGTATCCATTTCCTTGCTCTTCCTCCCCTTACTGCTCCCTTATGGCCCATTACCTGCCCTCTCCTCTGTAAAGACTGAGCAGAAATATCTGTTCAGTATGTCTGCTTTACTGTTGTCATCCTCCTCTGTATTCCCCCCCTTCCATTTCAGCCTCATTATCTCTCCCTTTGCCTTCATTTTTTCACTTATGTACCTGTGAAAAGTGTTGTCCCCTCTAACCACTGATTTTGCAATGTGCTCCTCTGTTTGTGCTTTGGCTTCCCTTACTGCCCTCCCTGCCTCCCTTTGTTTCTCCTGGTACCTCTCCCTGTCCCTCTCTGCCTGTGTCTTTTTGTATTGTTTGAAAGTGATTTTTTTGGCTTTCACTTTCTCCGCTACCTTCTTGGAATACCATAATGGTCTCCTCTTCCTTTTCCCCTTGCTAACCTGTTTTACACATGATTGGGCTGCCCTTGTTTTGTCTGTTTTTTTTATTGAAACTTTATTAAGTTTTTAACAAACAATAACACACTGTACAAACCAAAGAGAATTACAGGAGGGAAAAGCAAAATACAAAACTCTGTTAGCCCACTGATTCCACCCCTCCAGCCCCCCCCATTACCAAAGACCCCAAACCTTCCCCATCCCAGAGCACCAAAGAAACTCCAAATGAAACCTAGAAGTATAACAGAAGACTTTCAAACAGGTGACTCAGAACCAAGTTGCTCCTGTGCAGATCAGTTCTGTAATGAGAGAAGGGTATGAAGCACTTCCCATCTCTGGAAGAAGAGGTCAGTCCAGTGTTGAAGCCTGGCAGTTTGTTTTCCCACCATTAAGGCTTGCATAATTTCATTATACTACTCCTTATAGGGAGGAGAGGAGTCATCCCACCAATGTTGCAAAATAACCACTTTGGCCACCATCGAGATCATGGCAATGTGAGTCCTAAGGTGGCTAGGTAAAGTAGCTGGGTAATTCCCCAGAAGGCATATCTCAGGCATGAAAAGATCATCAAGACCCAACCATGAATCCAGTGAGGATTTAATATTTTGCCAGAAAGATACAACCTTAGGATACTCCCATAGCATATGCAGGAGGTGCCCAACCATCAGGCCAAAACGGGAGCAAGCTGGAGAGGCAGACCTTCCGAAAGTATAAAGTTTGAGGGGGTATAATACATATCGTGCAATATCTGGAACTGGGTCCATCTTTACCGTCTCTTTTTATGTATTTATAGAGATTGTGCCAATTAGTTTGCCAGAGTTTAGATTCATGTTGGAAGTCAAGCACGCTTTGCCAGTAATAACATACCCTGACAAGGGCAGTAAGGTCTGCAGTTTGCAGATAGGCATATAAACCAGCCACAGGATGATACTGGGCTCCCAGAGAAATAAGCTGGAGAAGACCACCATTGCCATCCTTTTCCCATGGTCCATGACTGAAATAGGATGTTAAGACATTGAGCAATTGTAAAGATTTAAAAGAGTGGAGTAGAGGTATCGAGAAAAGATCTTGCGAGCACCCATTGGATACAAGCTTGTCCTGGTCTATGAAAGAAGCCATGGTAGCTGAATGCAAATAGGGACAAAAGGAAACAGGAAATGGGTGGCCCCCAACATGAATGTTAGGATTTAACAAAGATAGCTGCACTAAAGATCGGGACCAGTCCACCTGGAGAAAATTTTCCAGCTGCTTTCTGACCTTGAGAGACCACACGAGGGGTAGATGATGCAGTGCTGATGGCAAACTAGATGGTTTTATATACAAAAGGCTAGCCAAGGAAATGCCTGCCCTATGGTAAAGAGAATTCTCAATTTGCAATCAGAGTGGTTGGTAATCATCCCCCTCAAGCATCTCCTCAGCAGGTCCCCAACACAAACCATGCAAAGCTAAGTAATAAAGGTAAACATTAGGGCTCTGCAGGCCATCTCTCTCTCTCTCAGAAATGTGAGTTTAGAGTATGCCAAGCAAACCGCACCCTCCTTCCAGAGGAAACTGTTCAGTAACCGATGTAAGTGTATGAACAAAACCTTTCAGAGGCAGACCCCTAAAATCCCCAATGGGTATAACAACTGAAGTAGAACATTCATCTTAATAATGTTAAAAACCCCAGAAAGACAGGGGTAAGGCTATCCATCTCAATAAATCAGCCTCAATTGCCTGGAGGAGGGGAATAAGATTGAAGGGGACCATGTCTGAGAGATAACGTGGTCAGCAGACTCCCAGGTACATAAGGGCCTTGGGTTCCCATGCCAGACCTAAAGCCAGGATTTCCTGCCTAGAAACCAAAGGGTTGAGAGGCATAACCTGTGACTTGTCCAAATTTATTTTATATTCCACTATTCTAGCAAAATAATTAATCTCAGACAAAGTGACGGGGATAGAGAAGGTAGGCTGTTCAACATGCAGAAGTAAATCATCAGCATACGCTGAGAGTTTGTACCTTGTGTCTCCAACCAGAATCCCTCTGATGTCCTGTGAGTTCTGCAACCTAAAGAGTAGGGGTTCCATGTATAAATTAAACAGCAAAGGGGAGAGGGGGCACCCCTGCCTCATACTGCATTTTAACTGAAAAGTAGAAGAGGAAAGGCCATTACAACAAATTTGAGCTGAGGGGTTGTATACATCCCCTTGATCCAAATACAGAACTCTGCTGGGATACCAAATTTGTTTAGCACTTCAAACAGAAAAGGCTATGAGACATGATTGAAAGTGTTTTCTGCATCCAGGGAGAGCAAAGCCCATTATCGCTGTTTTGAATACTGCCCATTGTTCCTCCACCCCTAATTTCCTCTCTATTCCAGTTAGTGCCTCTTCCAAGCATTTCTCCATTTCTCCAAAATCTGCCCTCCTAAAGTCTAGGATTCACTTTTTTGTGTGGCTGGGTTCTGTTCCTTCAGTCATGTCAAACCACACTGAGCAGTGGTCACTGTTCCCCAGGTGCTCCCCACTGTGACCCCTGTCACACTGTCCCCGTTTGTGAGCACCAGGTCCAGTAGTGCCTCCTGCCATGTGGGTTCAATGACCAGTTGTTTAAGGAAGGCTCCCTGAAGGGAGTCTAGGATAAACCTGCTCCTGGCTGACGTCGCTGCATTCTAGTCCATGTCTGGAATATTGAAGCTGCCACAAAATGAAGAAGAAGAGGAAAAGGACCTCAGTGTGCAAGAATAATAAACTGCAAAATGGTCTGAAGTTGCAATAGGAAAAACTTTTGCTATTCAAACCCGAAAACCCAGAGATAAGAACAAAATATCGATACCGGTGGCTAAGGGACCTTTCATAAAAGTAACCTGAGGGGAAGTGCCAGCTACTTCCTCGCTATCCTGCAAACATGCAGTAGCTACCAGGTCCAATAAAAAAAGTGTCACAAAATAATTTGCTAGTCTTGCCATCCCTATCAGTAAGATGTAATCCACAATTAAAGTCCCCACCCAAAAGCACAAATTTACTAGTATGCAAATATGGTGGAACCTTTTTAAATAATTGGACATGTTCTGATTTAGTTTGAGAGGCATTCAGATTAATAACCCACAAGACGAGCCTCCCAAACCATAAATCCAAAAATAAAGCCCTCCCTGGGTGAATCTCAACCAAATTAGAAAGTCTGAAGTCAACACTCTGAAAAAGGATTCCTACACCATCAGAGGAATCTAATATTTGGGACAAGTAAGAGGGCCACTGATGACAGGCTTTTTGTACAGCAGAAAGCTCAAGTAGTTTTAATCCTGGTGTCTTGTAAAAAAATATTACCATGGAGAGTGTTTAGAACAGAAAAAGTTAATATCTTCCTGTAGGACTTCATGCTATTGACATTTAATGAAAGTAAAGAGAGCTGAAGATTCTGAAACATGAGGGGTTAAGTAGGGAAGGATCCACCTTTCTCAGACTGGGACAAGTTCTTTCCTTAACCTGTTTAGCTATCTGTTCTCCCAGTGAGTCCTCAATATCAGAAGAAAAATCTTTTTGGGAAGGCAGCACAGAGGTGTCAGAACCACCCCTTTCATCCTCAGTGTCACCCCTTTGTGGTTGAGAGGCTAAAGCAGCAAATTTGTTCTGTACTGAGACGTTAGGCTGCTTGGTGGATTTAGGGAAAAGGTTTTTTTTTTAATCTCATTTTTTGGCAACAAGAGAGAGCTCTGAGTCCAGTGGAGGAGGTGGGGGTGGGCATATCAACACAAGTCGGAGTGGACACATCAGAGGGAAGGTCACAGTCCAAAATTGGTACCAGAACCAGGGCAGCAATGAGGGCTGTGGAACCACCCACAGTACCATCAGGGAGTGGACAAGATAAAGTAGAAAGGGGCTTTATCAGGGCCATAGTAGGCCGAACAGTTTTCTCCACATCACACAGTAAAGTCTGCACCCTGTTGTCCTCTTTCCCCTGAGCCTGACCTTGAGAAATAAGTGCGTCCTGATTCAGCTCATCTTTTCTATTGTGGGAAGCCCAGAGACAATGACAAAATGAATGTCGCTGATCCTCACACAAATTACACTGAAAATAATTTTGGCAAGTCAAACTAGGGTGCCCATATTCTAGGCAGCTACTACACCTCATAGCATCACAGGCTGAACTAAAATGAGTACGTGCCCCACACTTATGACACATCTTTGGCTGCCCTGGGGAGAAGCATACCCCCTTATCCCTCCCTATGAAGAAACTCCACAGCAGATGACAGATGACAGATACCAGCACTAGTTTGGTGTAATTGTATCATACATTTCTAGCCCCCCATCCACACCAGTAGCACGGTATAATAGCGAACCAAACTGAGTGACTCAGAAATGAGCACTTCAATTTGGTCACTTTCAGGATCAGCAATGGGGAATGCATAGCGAAGGGAGGGAATAGTGAGGGAGGATGGGAAGAATGGTGAGGGGAGGGAATAGTAACAGAGGGGAGGAGGAAGAGGGATGGGCTAAATGGGGACATGGTATGTGATGCTGCTGTGCTACCTGCCTAGCGTAATGGGTAGGGACACTGTCTACAGTGCTGGTGATACCAAGTTCGGGACTGCATTCAGGTCTGTTTTTTGATTTAGCAGATGTTTAGTGTTTTTTTTTTTTAAGTTATTGCCATCGTTAGTCCCTTATCTTTCCTACAGTGTTTGCCTCCCCCTTGGAGACGACTAAGTATGGGTGGTGCAGGGGGCAAAGCCCCCACATTAAACATTATTTTAATTGTGCGTTGAGTTGGTCTTCAGTATTTTTTGTTGTGTACTGAACTGTTTTTCAGCACTGTATACTTGCTCTATTGCGAGTCGCCCACGCATTTTCGCTGTTATGATATGGAATCATCCAGACCTGCTCACTATCAATGATAGGCGCCGAAGTATCTAAGACCTCATATTGATTTTTCAGCCAATGGAGAATGTCAGAAACATTTACACACTCATTATGAAACAATACATTTATACTGTAGTTTTCATGGTACAGTAGGTTTTGATAAGGGGGTGGCCAAAATAGGGATCCACAAGGTAGATTCCTTAAGCTTGTCATATTTAGACCAAAAACGATCTAGAGATAACTGGCAATGAAAACTAACATCAGAATTCTTCTCTCTGGAGATATGAATAACAGCACAGAGATCCAATGTAAGGAAGCAAAGAGACTCCTTGAGCAATTTTCTAATAACATAAGCCCTATCAGGAGGAAGGTCTAGCCCCCCATGATACCTGAAGCTGACAACATTCCTATGCTGAAGTGGTTCCCTGGGTACATTAAACAAATCAGTCTGAAAGAATTATCATGCCTAACTCTCTGTCCCTGGACTGAAGCAGAGGAAGAAGCAGGTTTCCTAGATGAGGGACCTTCATCCAAATCAGTCAAGAAATCAGTTCGGTGCCCAACAGTAGATGGTACAGAAAGTGGCAAAGAACTAGCAACAACAGTAGCAGCAGTTTGCAGGGTGTTCACAGGAGCGATAGACACAGAAGCAGGAAAATGTTCAAAAGAAACAGAAGAAGCTTGCTGAGAAGAGTTGGAATAACAGTGGGAATCTACTGGTTCTCAGCAGACCCCATTCATGGCTTGCATCCAGCCAGCAGCCAACAGGGCCACTTCGGCAGATCATTTTTGCAGATGCTTGCGAGTGGGAGTGTGTGAGGAAGAAGCATCACGGTCAGGGTTTAGCTTCAGGCCTGAAAAGGTCGGACTTGAAATGACACCGTCTGACCTGGAGATAGGGCTGACAGCCTCTTGCGTGAAAACCAGGTTTGTAGAAACCTGAGGAATTGCAGCAGGCAAGGAAGAGATTGAGTTCTGCAAAACAGGACCAATACTCTGGTCTGGACAGGATTTCATAGAAATGGCAACTAA
Organism: Neoceratodus forsteri; assembly: GCA_016271365.2. Lineage (NCBI taxonomy): Eukaryota > Metazoa > Chordata > Ceratodontiformes > Ceratodontidae > Neoceratodus > Neoceratodus forsteri. The sequence goes on along the minus strand of CM057450.1, from coordinate 1,609,856,481 downwards.
AGCAGTAGAATGTTCAATGGGCACAGTCACCGCATTCAGAACCAAAACAACGTCACAAGAAACTGCAGCGTGGCTCACCTGAAGATATTGGGCCACTGTCCTGCCGAGAAGATGCTCCGGTAACTGAAGAATCTAAATGTTGGGCTAGTAAGACAGCACCAGTCAGTGGTGCCGTTCAACAACTTGCCAGACTTGGACAGGCAAAAGGATGAGGAAGCAAGATGCTGTTTCTTTTTCTCAAAAACCTTCTGTTCCTCAGCAATCAACAACAGCTGGTTCTTACGGGAATGCAATTCATGTTGCAAGTGAGCTTCCTCTAACAGCAGAGTCTCTTTAGGCAAATCAGAAACCAAAACTGAAGAGAAAGAAAATGAGTCAGGAGAGACATCTTCAATGTTCAAGACAGCAGCTAGTAAGGCAACGTCACCCACACTCGAGGCCTCAGATGACACAGAAGCAGGGAAGGAGGCCAACTTCCCAGCTTCCAACACCTCCATACACTCACTCTTCTCTGGAGCAGCCATCTTGGCAAGACACCAAATGTTCAGAGGTCCTCTTATGGAGAGTAGGGGAATTTTTTATTAAATCTTCAAGAACAAATTTTTGCAAGCATATTTACATCACAGCAAATAATAGAAAATAACTGGAAAGTATAATAAACAAATGGCATTACATCACCCAAAACCATACTGTATATAAAAAAAAGGCTAACCCAAAAAGTAAGTATTATGAACTTACACCCTACATATTGTATCAATGAGTATAATACCACACATTACTATAAAAAGACCACCCCCACCCTAAAGAGTAGGGGAAGTGTATTATTAAATCTTCAAAAGCATATTTACAGTCATGTTTACATCGCAGCAATGAATAACAAAAACCAAACAGTAAATTCAGACAATGTTATTACAGCAAATCAGATCATAAAAAAGAAATATACAAACATTACATTTTGTAAACATACTCCCTCCCATTAATCTCAAAAATTCTGTGTTTTGTAATTTATCATAACCACTTAAAAGCATCCCACCTGGTATGCCACACTGATCTAACCACTACTTGATAATCCTCCATCTTCAGATGTTGCAAGTTGGACTGGATAAGTTGAATCAATTCCGCCTGGGGAATGTGCTGCTGTTGGAGTGCCAGCCTGCAACGTACTTGCCATATCCAATAGACAAAACATGCCATCAGGACCCTTAAGGAAGATATATCATATTGAACCCACTGTCTGGGGAACATCCCTTTAAACAAATTATTAGGGGACAGAAATAGCCAAATGTCAGATTCCCACTTTAGAGACAATTACTTCCAAAATTCTATAATATAAGAACACAAAAAATACAAATGTTCCATCGTTTCGGTCACACCACTACATTGATCTCGGGGACAACAACGCTCAGCAAGTTCTTTGTGTTTCTGATTCCTCTTAACATTGATTCTATTATGTACCCCCAACCATATCACATCCCACATTTTTTGGAGGGTTCTAAGTTCGACCAATAAATCCCTTATTGCCTTTTGTCTGGTTATTGGTGATGCCTCAAAGGGCTTTTCTATAAATTTAACTCTCACTACCTGGAGATATGAGCTTCCTGTGTGTGGATAACAATGAAGTTTGTGACACTTCCCACTTCTTTAAATAATCAAAACATGGTATCCACCTAGAGTCCAATTTCACAATTATTTTTTTTCATGTCTGAATGTCATGTCCTTCCAATCCTGCATAACTTCTGTCAGTTGAGGAGACATCCATGCTACCCATGGTACAGCACTCCTCTTTATTATTGGCACTACATTTGTATATAAAAAAAAAAGTTACTCCAAAAGAAAACAACCAGTTGTACCATGTCCACTCCATCCTCTTTAAGTGATAGATAGGTAATACCTCATTTTTGGGGTTCAATTTGCTCCCCCACAGACATAAAAAAAAAAACAACTATATAATCTGGTTTCCATATGTGTAGGCACAGGATATACATAACAGAGGTATAGAAAAAGTGGGATTATAAAGGCTTTTATCAAATATACCCTTTTTTTTTTTAAATCTCTATTTAACCCTCCTACGTCCTACGGACCCTGACCCTTCGGGAGTGACAAGGAGTCACCCCCTGCCTCTCTTGCCCTGCCCGATACTTACCACCTGGTCCCCAGGTAGCTGTGGCTTCCCCCCTGAGTGGGGCAGAGGTGGGGCGGCTGACACCCCGATACTGTAAGTGACGTCAGATTGGGGCTAGCCAGGCAAGTGAGGGCATATCGGGGGCAAGCTACGGGCATGCCATCTTCCCCGTGTCCACAGGCATTTTCACACTTTCCTAAGGAGGAGTGGCATGCCCCTATGCCAAGGCATTGCTGCCAGCATCACCACTCCCCATCCGCAACATCAACTCTCTGTGCCAGCTATGCCCCCAGCTTCCGTCAGGGGCCAGTTGGGCACCAAGTATGCATCACCCTCCCACCCAGGAGAGGAGCACTGTACTCCAGACTCTCAATCCTCTCCTTACCTTGCTGACTCCCGATGTTCCGGGCTTGCTACCAAACCTGGGTCACCGGCATGGCGTGAGGTGTGGCATCCAGCGCCTCAACCCTCAGCGCCACCGGGCCAGCTCAAATATACCCTTTTTAACTTCCCCATATCCCATCTGTTCCATTTAGTCACCAATTGGTGTCACCTCCCAATTTGGAGGGCCCAGTTATAACTACCCATATCTCCTTGCCCAAAAAATACATCTAGGAACTTAGTAGGTACTGGGGACACCTGAACTCTTCCCACAAGATGTGGTGTGCTAGGTCTCTGTTGTAAGGGAACACATTTGGTTTTAGCGGTATTAACTTTCCCCCTAAAACAATAGTCAAGGACTGGATTAGAGCATTAGCTCGATCCCCTGAATCTACATTTGCCACTGTAAGGTTCAGGTCATCAGCATACGCTATGCATTTAATCACTGACAAATTTGAAACCCAAATCCCCTAAATCCTAGGGGAAGAATACAAAATTCTGATCAAAGGATCCAAAGTAAATATATATAATAAGGGCTAAGGGGGCAGTCCTGTCAAACCCCATGCAAGACCATATACTTCTCCCCCACCCATTTATTAATGTAAGGCTGAAGAAATGCCCTCTTGTAACATAACTGTATCCAAGTAATAAATTCCTGTGGAAACCCATATTTCTTTAAACAGGCCCTCAGAAACCTGTGGGAGACATTATCAAATGCCTTTGACTGATCAAGACTAATCAAAAATCCATCTGCAGTACCCTGTGCCCCATGTGCCATAAAGGCCCAGAGTAAGAAAAGGGCTTCGGTAATTCACCTGCCTGGGACTGCACAGACCTGGACTGGGTGAATTATGGTATTAAGTATTCCAGACATCCGGGAACTAAGAATTTTTGTGAAACTTTTAAAATCAGTATTAAGTAAGGAAATCTGTCTCCCATTTTGCAAGTTGGTCTTTTCACCTTTTTTATATAGAAAAATTAAAAGGCCTTCATACATTTATTTATTTATTTTATTTATTTATTTAGTTTTTGTTAACTGGCTAGGTGCACTAGCCATAAAATGACTATTTTCAGGCATTACCCGGGAGAGTACAACAAAAGGAGAACAGTTGAACAACAGCAACATGGGTACAATAATACAAATAGAGGAACAGTACAGCAGTGCTACAAAAATACAACGGGTAGAAACAACAACAAATAATGGCAAGCATTATACAGATAATGGCAGTAAGATATATAATAAGTGCATAAACCATGGACCCGACCTGTGGAGTGAAAGGGTTAATAAGATAGTAAGGTTATATAGAGAGAAATGTGAGGAATGTTCAAACATAACAAGAAAGACTGACAGAAGGAAGGTCAGGGGTGGTAACTAGAAAAACAACAGTGGATGGTCAGCAACAAGGTTCGAGAAGGAAGAGAGCTAGTAGTCAAGAAGTTATCTACAAAGAGAAGGAAAAATATAGGGGGGAAGAGGAGACAGTCTTGGAGCTGGATTAGAGCAGGGGTGACATTACTGGTAAGTCTCAGGAGCTTCAGGTTGGGTCAAAGCATGTACAAGCATCAGCTAAGGATAGATAACGACGATATTCACTTTTAAATTCAAAGTGAGACTGAGACAGCTGGAGGTTGAGTGGAAGAGCATTCCATAGCCTGGGAGCAGAGAATTGGAAGGCCCCTGTGCCTTTAGTCATTCAACATCTCGGAACATAGAGCAAGGATTTGTCAGCTGATCGCAGGCCATGGGAGGATGGTTGAGGGACCAGCAACGCCGCCAGCTGGGATGGGTTTTTTTCCCGGATAATCGAGTCCATTAGTGATCCAAGGTAGTATTGTCTACTGGCAGAGGGTGAGAGCCAATTCAGATCCTTATAAAGAAGGCAGTGATGTTTGAGTTGAGGTGATGAAGAGGCAAATCAGCATATATTGTTATAAGTTACGTCCCATTTTAGTAGGGAAGTTTTATGGGCAGAGGTAAGAATAGAGGCATCATAAGTAAGGATTGGGAGCAGAATACCTCGGGCAATTGCTAATTTGGCTGAGGGTGTAAGCATGTAGCTCGTTTTGTAAGCTACTCCTAGTTTCGAGTTTACAGCTTTGCACAAGGACTGAATGTGAAGATTAAAATCCAGGGACTGGTTCAGGAGGATCCCAAGGTACTTGAAGGAAGTAACATTTTCAAGTGGAAATCCTCCTGGGTGAAGAACCTCCAGCAGACTAGAACAGGTCTTAATCTTTGGTACAGAACCTAGGAGCATGACTTTCATTTTCTTTTCATTTAGTACAAGCTTACGGTCTAGTAGCCAGTCTAAGACCTTATTGAAGTCTGAAGTAAGTGATGTGTTTATGCAGGCAATACTAGAAGAACTAGTGTAGATGATCAGGTCATCAGCGTAGAGAATAGCTGAGCAGGATTCCAGGACCTCAGCTGCATTGTTGATAAAAATTGAGAACAGAAGGGGCCCAAGGATAGAGCCCTGGGGGACCCCAAGGTTGATAGTAGATGTGTTGGACAGGGAGGAGTTAAATTTGACAGCTTGCGACCTGTTTGACAGGTAGCTACAGAACCAGTCCACAACAGGGGTAGAGAAATGGAATTTACAGAGAGTGGAGAGAAGCAGGGGATGGTCTACAAGGTCAACAGCCTTAGTGAGGTCAATGAAGATGGCACCTGTGAGTTTTCCAGAGTCCATGTTGGACAGAATATCAGTAGTTAGTTGAAGAAGAGCCGTGGTGGTGCTATGACCTTTTCTGAAACCATACTGAGTGTCTGAGAGGAGATTGTAGCATGTAAGGTAGTCAATGGTCTGTGATGCAACTATTTTCTCTAGGATCTTGTTAAGGACAGAGAGAATTGCTATAGGTCTGTAATTGGTCATGTCCTTTGGGTCACCTTTTTTAAAGACAGGCGTTACTCTTGCAGATTTCCATAGGTCTGGCACAGTGCTATGGATAACCTAAATTCTGAAAAAAAGGCCTGAAAGATCTGAAGTAATTCCAGAGGAATTAATTGCAATAATCTAACATACAATTCACTGGTCAGCCCATCTGACCCCGGGGCTATCCGTTTTTGTAGAGACTTAATTGCTGTTGTGAGTTCCAACATACACAGGGGGGCCAGAAGGGCCACTTCCTGTGTTAGGTTCAGTTGTGGGGTGTCTGCAGCATGTAATATGTGATGATACCACTCATCACATCCAGTTTCAGCCTGTTGTTGTTCCTCTACTTGTTTCCTAATTTCTTCCAAAATATTAATGTTCCCTGTGATTAATTGTCCCCTAGAGTCCCATATACTAGTTAAACAGTGTCTCTGTACCCAGTTACAACAATCTTCCAATGGTGTAGTCTGTGATTCAGACCTCTGTGTGCCAAACCTTTGTTCCATAACCAGTGTTGTGTGTCTGTTATATTGTAAGTGAACCATCTCCTGTCTTACATCTTTTAATTCATCCTTATTATCTTTCCCTTCCTTTATTTGTTCAGTCAAGAGTGTTTGAAATTAATGCCATAAAGAAAAATAATTGACCTTCTGCACACTGTGTTCCTGGGCCACAGTTTTAAAATACCCAATAAGCAGTCGTTTGTTATCCTCCCACTACTCTAAAGGGGACTCATATAGGAAAGTTACTGAGCATCTGTCATCCATTATGATCATCAGATCCTGGCTAACATCTGGTTTCTCCAATAGACTAGAATTTAACTGCCAAATCCCTCATCCCCACCACCCTAGGTGGAGTAGTGGAGACTGAAATTCCTATCAAAGCATGATCTGACATTTCGATCAGAATGGTTTCTGAAGCAGAGATAGATATAGATTGGGATGAAAACCAATAATCAATTCTTGTGGATAAAAATCACCGATAGGAAGTGTGTTTGGGTGGCTGAAAGCATACTGCTTGTGTATCACATAATCATGCCTGTTTAATCAAGGCCCTTAATAATGCAGTATCACAATACACCTTTGTTTTCAGCCCTTTGGTATCAGAATCTAGTAAGCTAATGTTAAAATCATCACCAAATAATACTTGTTTATTTGTGCATAAAAATAGTTGAATTAGTTTCAACAACTCCACCCTTAGGACTTCTGTCTATGGGGCATAAATGTTAATTCTGTACACAAATCCTGCATACCCCACATCTAGCAGTAGGACCCACCCTGGGGATATATCCACCATTTTATGCAAAAGGAGGCTGGGGTTGGAAAAACAAATTCCTACACCACTACATAAATCTTCACCGATAGACCAGTAGGATTTCCCTAAGAACCAAGCAGATTCAGCAATTTGCACCTCATTCACTGATTGTAACCTTGTATCCTGTAAAAGGAAAATGTCATATTGTAAAGACTGTAATGTCATAAAGGTAGTGCCCCTCTTAATATCCGACTTGATGCTGTTTACATTAAGGCTAACCAGCCTAAGAAGTATAACATCCTGATGTTTTTAAAGAGAGTCTGCTTCCTGGCACTGGCTGTTGTTATCCTACCTGGCAGCTTCACAGGCTTCTGTGGCACAGGTACTGTGTGACCTTCTGTCAAAGGATCAGGAAGGGAGGATTGTGAGAAGGTATCAGACTCCTCTTCCATCTGTTTCCAACTTTGGAGCACCTCATAAGTATTGCTCGTATTAACAATCAGAGGTGTTGTTGCAATGTCTTGTTTCTTCTTTGGCCCTTTCCGACTTTTCTCCACCTCTTTGAACTCCTCTAGCTGTAATATTGTTGGGGGCCCCAGGAGCATTTTGCAAAGGGGAAGAAAAAGAAATCCAGGTAGAATCATGAATCCACTTGCCATTTAAACAGACTCATCCAGCATTCAAAAGAGCCTGCTGCTTGGTCCAGAGATCATCAGACGCCACCGCAACAGGAGTTTCCTTCTGCATTCCTGCATCAGCCACGTCAGAAGTCTGACTCATTGCTGCCGGCACAAAACAATGTCAACAAACTAGAATCATGAAAAATATGAAAGAAAAAAAAATAACAACAAAAAATAAAAATAGGGAAATTTGCACAAAATTGGTTAAAGCACCGTTGTCAAAAGAAAATGACATAAAAACTCTACTTATATTTGATTAAGTAAGTGAAACCATTCCACCAATTCAACACCTGCTGTGAGGAATATAAAGAACAGTCTGAATAATAAATATTCCTAAGTTCATTTAAAACTAAAATACTCAGACAATCAAAAGACATTTTTTTTTGTTGGCAAACCCATTGGCATCGAGCTTGCCACAAGTAAAATCTGAGACAGCAAAAAAAAAAAAAAAACACAATCAAAGTATTAGGATGATAATTTGCTAAACCAGACCCATATTTCCCCACAATAAGAATATCATATGATAAATAACAAAGTCAAGGCAAAGACCATTTGTTCGGCAAAAAAGTCCACAAAGCTGTGGCATAAGAACAATGCAGAAGGAAGTGCCTCATGGATTCCAGCTGAGCCACACACTCCATGTAAGGACAGTTTCTCTCCATTAGACATTTATGTTTAGCATTGCCATGTACATTTAATCTTCCATAAACAGTAAGCCATAGATTTTCCCACATCTTCTGTGGAATTCTAGGAATGGTTATTTGATGGTAGATGAATCTATTGTCAACTGAGGGACAATTTTTAAAACTAGGTTCCCTAGGGTAGTATCTGAGCATTATGTCCTGATAAATAGTTTTAGTGGTGTGAGTGGTAATGCAAACCTTTGTGATTCCCCATTTATAAAATTTCTGGGCCGCAGGAATGAAATAGGGAAGAATGTTAAGCCAGGGGTGTATTTTAGGCGCTATTTGCAGCCATGATTGAAGATAAATGGAAAGGGAGTGTCTCGACCAAGTATCAGAAACTGTCTCAGTACTGTGCAGTATAGTACCAACTGAGTGCTTAAAAAATAAAGAATGTAAGAAAACCAATGGTTCTATCGTGTTAAGGCCCCCTACATTTATGGCCAAATAAGTATGATGTCATTTAATGGGGTTCAATCTAGTACCCCACAGCATTTGAAAACATAAACTATAGAGTTTAGTTTCTAGCTTTATGGGTAATGGCTACAAAGATGCCACATATTGTAATAGTGGTAAAATAATTTTTTTCAGAATAACAATACGTTTGAGTTTTGAAAGTTTCCATTGTTTCTATCTATTCATTTTTTATTCAGCCTTTTGCAAGACCAGATCCCAATTCACATCAGGTAAGTTTTGAGGGCCCAAAAAATCCCCAAAATGTTCAAAGGAGTGGAGGAAACCCTAATACCATAACAAATGGCTTTGTGGTGAATGCCAGGTCCAATGAATAGACCTGTACTTTTATCCATATTCAATTTAGCATTAGAAACCTTCTGGCAATGAGAGATTTCTGTCAGAAAAAATTTAATGTGCTCCGGATGTGAAAAAAAAAAGCACATATATCATCAGCATAGGCCTGTATGCATAAGACCTGGGGAATTTCTATCCCCTTAAGCCCGTTCCATTTTGGTGGAGACATAATGGAACGCAGTAAAGGATCAAGGGGAAAAAACATATAATAGATGGCTCAATGGACACCCCTGTTGAACGCCATAATGTACCTCAAAACTATGACAAACCACACCCTTTAAGAAAGGTCTGACATTGAAGAAAGAATATAATAATCACAACTGATTTATGAAAGGTTTTTTATAAGTTTGTAAAACTAAAAATAAGTAATCAAGAAAGACCCTATCAAAGGCTTTCTCCTGCTCTGCTGTTACTATACAACCTGAATGACCAGAATTAGTACAATGATAAATTGCATCTCTCAATGTCCTTAAGGCTTGTTGTATATTCCTGGCAGGCAGACCACAATATTGGTATGGTGAGATTACCAAGGAGGCATACACCTTTAAACGTGTGTTTAAGATGTGTGCTAGTATCTTATAATCGGTATTAAGGAGAACTATAGGCCTCCAATTATTAATTTGGGAATGGTTCCCTTTTTCATATAGGTAAAATAATAAACCTTCAGAAAAAGAAAAATGAATAGTATTGGTCTTAAACCAAAATGTGTAGGTCACAAATAAGCTCTCTACCAGCAGGGGGCAGAAAGTTTTATAAAATGCATGAGAGATACCGTCCAAGCCTGGAGCTGTGTGAAGTCATAAGGATCGTATGGCTTGTGTGATTTCCATCCTGGTTATAGGGGACTGTAAGTGCAGAAGTTCTGTTGGGTAATCTGGAACTACAGTATAAGGGTTTGTAAAAAATCCAGGATATCATAGGTCATAATGAGTGTTTGTGGTTTTAAAGAGTCATAATGCTTTTGAATAAGTTTATAATTCTGGTAGTGAACTGACCTCCCGTCCTCCTGGAGAGAGTAAGGAGTCCAGTGTGATCGTATTTTTTAGTATTTCACAGGCTTTGTAGGGGTCTCCAATTGGTGAGGTTGTGATTCCAGTTGACAATAAGGACTTAATTGATTTGGCCCTATCAATTTCAATTATTTTCATTTCTTCCTTTACCATGGCAATCTGTGTAGAAAGGTCATATCTGGATACATTTGATAAAGACATTAATCTGTATAACTGCTGTCGAAAGGTTAAATATTTTAAAAACTTATTTCCAATTTTTTTTCCCATAGCGTATAAACCAATTCCGTATATCATATTTAGTGTTCATCCACCATTCCCCTTTATCAGTGTACAAAAATTCCACTGATAATCATGCCTGAAGTAAAGTAGTCATATCCTTAATAACCACGGAGTCCTTGAATACTGAAACATTCATCTTCCATCTACCATGTAAAGGGGTTTGTGTTGTAAAATGAGTTAGTGATAAAAGTAACATTAAATGATCAGAGAAAGCAACAGGTATAACAGAGAGAGACCCTTTAGGCACATTAGAAGAAATAAATCTATAGTCTATTGTAGAGGTATGAACATTGTGCTTGTATGTGAAATTGGGACCTTTTGCATGTAAAGAATGGCAATTCAGTAGGTCAGCAGCATGTGCCACCTGAGCCAAAGCATTGGCGTCACAGTACATATTTTTTCCCACAACTTTAGTCTTATGTTTATCTAAACTACAATTGAAGTCTCCACATAAAAAAATGTTATAGTGAGTAACCAAAAAAAGCTGAATAGCTTTCATAAGACTTACTTTTTCTGCCTTAAGTTGTGAGGTGTAAACATATATAAATCTGCAACCCATATTGTTCCAAAGACCATCTAAAATCAGGGCCCTCCCAGGTATTAAATCATATAATTTACGTAAGGTGAAATTACATGAATGAAAAAGAATCCCAACTCCATCAGCAGAGTCTAGGCCAAAGGACCAAAACGATGGCTCCCCAAACCCATTCCTGCTGAGACTGTTTAACTTGATCCATATTATACAGCCAGGTTTCTTGCAATAAACGAACATCAATAGACATATCATGCAGAAATTGGAACACAGCGCTTCTTTTGTCCGAATTCAGTAAACTATGCACATTAAGAGAGCATACCAAACCTGCAACCATTCAAATAATTCAGGTGACCTAGCATCTAATTTTTTTCCTCCTTTTTTTTCTTTTCCCCTTTATAATCCCCCTCAGTCGTGGTGTGTGAAGCTTGGTCAGTGACAGATTTCTGTGAATCCAAGTCTCCTGCATCAAATTCAGATTCTCCCCAATTTGAAAACAAAGCTGAATATGAATTTTTCATTTCTATTGGAGTGGGAGGGTCAGAGGAAACAGATTTTGAAAACCTAGAGGATCTCCTATGGGGTAAAGGATCTGGAATGGGCAAGTCAGAGTTGTCCATAGGGGCAACAGTGGGATCTTCATCACAAACAGGGGAAAAATGTCTGTGGCAGGAGGCTGCTGTTCAGGAGCATGAAAAGTATTATCATGTTTGGAAGGTTTATCTACTCTAATAATGGAAGCTTCAGGATGGTTGTTGGAAATTTCAGGAGGGGAAGGAATCGAGGGGGGGGGTTAGAAGAAGGAGGGTCTCGAGGGATACCACCAGCTGCATCAATCTGCAGAGTTTTGGGTACCGCAGAATCCTGAGCCTGTTGAATGAGCAAATCTGGGCTAATGCAGGAGGCCTTATTCTACTCGCCAAACAGAGTCACCAAAAATATGCTATAATCTTCACAAAGTGCATAACATGTATGATTGGCACATTGCATGGCGCTATGGCCTATCTCACCACAGTTATTTGCATCTGGGTTTACTCATGAGTACTAGAAAGATGAGTGTGAGAACCACACTTGCTAGTGAGCTGACCTGCACAGAAGCAAACCCCACAATCACGACCTAGAAGGAAAGAATTAGGAATATGCTCAATCCCAGCTTCCCCTTGTCGAAGTTTTACTTTATATTTCCACCCCCCCCAGTCCAAAAGTGTTCACTGTCAAGGATAGCTTCTGGTTCTCTCAATACTTCACATTTCTGTGACAACCAGTAGGTTATATCCTCAACATGGACCCCCTCGTTACAAAACATAACAGTTACATATTTCACCAGAGGTTTCATCAGAGGAATAACAACAAAGGGGGTCCAGGTTGGTGATGTTTTAACATGTCCATAACGTTCCCAGAAAAGGTCCAAAGCATATGAAGTGCGAAAACTAACATCACAATTATCTTCTCCAGAGATGTTTATAAAAGCATAGACCTCCCTCAGAGAAAAATGTAATGAGTCTTTCAACAACAGTTTACCCACATAATATCTATCTGGCCTATCCTGTAAGCCACCCTTGTAACGAAGGGGAACAGCATTCCTACGCAGTGTTGCTTCTTGCTTTGATTTTGTAAATAAATCAGACAGCGATGGTTTTCAGTCCTGTGGGGTATCTGAGTCCAAAGGTAAATGAGGAATGTTTCTAGTTTCCATAGATGATGAAACAATTGGTTTATCGATAGCTGAAGAAGAAATTTTAGGGGAATTTGGGAAAGTCATTGTCCTGAGTTAAAGCATCATCTTGTACTGGGCGGGAAAGTACTTTTGGCTTCCACTCAGCAGAAGTTTGGGAAAGTGGAAAACCCCATGAGGGGTCAGGAACCCATATACCCCCCTGCAGATTGCTTCCATCCTGCAGCGGAAAGTGCCATCTGAGGGGACCATGTATCCATAAGCTGAGGACCAGACTGTTTAGTGGGAGAAGAGAGGGGAAGAACAACATCATTTGCAGGAGTAGGTGCAGAAGGAACAATGATAGTAGAGTGTCAATTTGTTCCATTGTCTCTCTTATTGTGCTGTCATGTACTGTCCCTTGCAGCGCTATTCCTCTTGTAGGTTTATTGCTAAAAGCAAAACTTCTAGTGCCCTCCTGAGAATGAGGCTGAGTTTGATAAATAACGCAGGAATTTGTTTCCACAGCATTAGGTAGTCTGAAAACAAATCCTGCCATTTTAGAAAGATTCACAGTTGGGTGTGGTAGCACTGAAGTCATTTCACTGGAAGCAGAGCGCTGCAGGTTTCACTTGCTAAAAGGAGCAGAAGGAGAGGTAATATTGGATTTGCGAGTGTCGGACTCTAGGCACACACCAAGGTTAGTGTTAACAGTGCCAGTCAGAGATTCAGTACGATCAGGGGAGTCAAGTCCAATCTCTCTTGTCTCTGCTGAGACAAGCCATGCCTGACTGTGTGGAATCGAAAGATTTATAGACGAGCAAGACTCGCATTTGTCAATAACAGAAAAAAAACATTCCGCAGTTACAGGAGAAGGGCTGACAGTTATAACAGGCTCTTGATACTTTTCAGGAAAAATAGAGCTTTAAGTAGCCATATGCGATGAAATTGGAATGCAGGTTTTTGTAGACTCACCTGGCCCTGCCGGAGCGTTGTCAGTGATAGCTGCATCAGCATGCTGCTTGACAGGCCTAGCAGCTGAGATGACAGGAACTATGTCAGACTGTAAAACCACCAGTTGTGCTTTTAAATGCATTTTCTCTGGTTCATGACGTTCAACTTCAAACTGCACCAACCTTAGCAGTTCCTACTATTTATCATCCAGTTTAGTAATGAAATCTTGTTCCTTAACCAATGCAGTTTCCATGCTTAAATCTTCAGTTGAGATATAAATAACTGTGATATCCTCAGTAGAAGAACTTGGAACAGTGGTTAAATGTTTGTCTTCAGCCTCTGGCAAATTCAGAACAGAAGAGGAGGCCAGCTCTCCTTTCTGCAACACATCTGCACCCTCCGGTGCTCCAGGCAAAGTGGCTATCCTGCATATGGACGGCAAGTCCCTCTACTGTCAAGAGTCGGGGAATTTCCCTGTTGTCATGGCCAGCATTTCTTCATTGATATGAACATACGAGACTGCCAGCAGAAACAGGCCTCATGGTTTATCAAGTCTGCTCGAGTGTGCAGCTAGCCCCTCATCATGCAGCTACCCCTCCTGCCCCCTCTTCCCAGTATCCCTTACCCTTACCCTGTCCCAACCCCTCTTGAAACTGCCCACTATCTTATAGGATGCTATCTTGTCTGGTAAGGTGTTCCATTTGTCCACCACTCTTTCCATGAAAAAATGTCTCCTTATCTCCCTCTTGAATCTTCCCCCTTCCAATCTTAGTCCATGTCCTCTCATGTCCCTCCACCTTCTCATCTGAAAAATCCCTTCTATAGTAGATCAGTGTAACCCCCCCCCCCCAGAAGCACCTGGAAACAAGCTATCACAGCTTAGTGTGTCTTTTCTGGTCAAAACCTGTAAATAAAATAAACATTGAATTTGAGATTGCATGAGTTAGACCAATTGTCCAGCATATTCAGCTCCTCCTGCAGTTTATCTTCATACTCAACGGAGTCCACCACCCTGGCCAGCTTAGCGTCAGCAGTGAGTAAGTATAAGCAGCCTGCTGGAGACCACAGCTTCCAGATTGTTTATGAAAACGCTGAACAGCAGTGGCTGCAGTGCTGATCCCTGATGAACCCTACTGAGTACCTGCTCCATTTAGAGTAGTTCCCACTCACCACTCTCTACCTCCTGGGCCCAAGCTAGTTAGCAATCAACCTTGTGTATGCCTCATGTATACTGCACTTGTATACTTTGCCCAGAAGCTTGTCAGCACCAGTGTCAAAGACTATGCAGAAGTCTAGGCAAACTACTTTAATGGCCCTTCCCCTACCCCTGCTCACTTCCCTGGTACCCCCCTTTGAAGGTGATCAAGGTGGTTTGGTATGATCTGCCCATAATAAAGCCATGCTGAGAGAGGGCAAGAACCTTGGCCCCAACCAAGCGTTTCCTTCTGTTCTTGATGATGGCTTCTAGGATCTTGCCCAGCACTGATATTAGTCTGACTGGCCTGTAGCTGCCTGGGTCTGACCTCCCCCTTCTAAGAGATGGGCACCATACTGGCTACTTTCTAGTCCTCCAGTAACAAACCTGTCTGGACAGACTCAAGAAAGTTACTGCAGGTGGCCACACTAATTGTTCTTTTAGCGCCACCATGAACATGGGGTGTATCCTGTCTTCCGACTGGGATTTGCCTGACTTGATATCACCTAGAATCAGCACCCAGGATGAGACTGATGCCCACAGGCTGTATCATGGCTACACCTGATGCTATGTGCCCTCCTAATGAGCACCCTCCCTCACCCAGGGACTCCAAAGTGAATATACAGAAGCAAAGTATTCATTTAGCGTCTCTGCCAGTGTGCCTGGCTCTCTCACAGAATCCATCCAATACTCTCATAGAATTTGAATTTGAAACATAGAATTTGATGGCAGATAAGGACCGCTTGGCCCACCCAGTCTGCCCATTTCCCTACCTAATGGATAAGCTGCAGATCCTAGTTAACCAGCAGCCTACTTCTTTCTGCCCCTGCCCCCTAGAATTGCCTTATGACTGTCCCATGCATGCTTGAATTCCACCACTGTTTTTGACTCCACAACCTCCTCCGGAAGGCCGTTCCATGCATCCACAACCCTCTCTGTGAAAAAAATACTGTAATTACCTCTGAGCCAACCCCCTCTATCTTCAAATTGTCCCCTTGTTCTTGCACACCTCTTGTTTTGAAAGATGCTGCCTCTTGGACTTTGTTGATTCCTTTGAGGTACTTGAGAAAGTTTCTATCATGTCCCCCCTCTCCCTCCTTTCCTCGAGGCTATACATATTAAGCTCCTAAGTCTCTCTTCACATGTCTTCCAGTGCAGACCCTGCACCATTTTAGTTACCCTCCTCTGGACAGCTTCCATCCTGTCTATGTCTCACGGAGATTGGGTCTCCAGAACTGCACGCACTACTCAGATGGGGTCTGATCAGCTGTCTGTACAGAGGATAATAACTTCTGTTTTTACTGCAGATGCCTCTCCCTATGCATCCCAGTATGCCCCAGCCTCCTCCTTGCTGCCCTCTCACATTGCTTGCCCACCTTTAGGTCATCTGATATGACTACCCCAGGTCCCTTTCCATTTTTGTTGTTGTTAGTATCTCACCCCCCATTGTGTACTCTTCCCTGGGTTTTTGTTTCCCAGGTGCATTGCCTTGCACTTCTTAGCATTGAATCTAAGCTGCCATACATTTGACCATTCCTCTAACCTTGCCAAGTCCCTTCTCATCCTTTCCACCCCACCTTGTGCATCAACTCTGTTGCAGATCTTTGTGTCATCTGCAAAGAGACATACTTTTCCTTCAGTCCCTCTGCAATGTAAACATAAAGACATTGAAGAGGACTAGTCTAATACTGAACCTTGCGGTACCTCACTAGTAAGCCCCCTTTCTTCAGAGTGGACTCCATTTACTATTTACTCTCTGTGTCCTATTCTCCAGTCAATTCTTTACCCAGGCTGTCATCTTGGGACCCACTCCCAGGCTGGCTAACTTGTATATTAATCTTTTGTGTGGGACTATGTCAAATGCCTTGCTAAAGTCTAGGTAGGCCATGTCCACAGCCCCTCCCTGATCTACTACTTTGGTCACCCAGTCAAAGAAATCTATCAGATTCGCCTGGCATGACCTTCCCGCTGTGAATCCATGCTGCCTTGGGTCCTGTGCCCCTCTGGCCTCTAGATAATCGACAATTTTTTCCTTCAGAAGTGATTCCATCATTTTCCCTACCACTGAGGATAAACTAACAGGTCTGTAGTTTCCTGCTTCTGCCTTCTTTCTTCCTTTAATATACCAGAATAAGGCTTTGGTGTTGTCTGCAGCTCCTGCTGCTATGCAGGCTTTTAGCCATCACTGGCTTTTCTAATTCTAGTCTTGAAGTCCCTCAGTGGTGCTCTGTACTCCTCTTTGGCCTGGAGGCATCCCAACTCGTTCCAGCAGTTATAGCCTTCTTTGTGTTCAGAATTAATTGCCAAAGGTCTCTTTGAGCCTTGGGGGGGGGTTGGCTCCTTTCTCTCTTTGAGTACAGGGACGCAGGCCTCTGTAGCTGCTTTGAACACTTTCTTGAATAAACCCTGCTTGTGATCTGCATTGCCAGCCCCATGCAGCTGCTCCAGACCCTTTCTGAAGTTCTTGGTCTATGGGTTGAGGCCTAGCTAGTCATTCTTATATTCTTGGTGAAAGTTAATGTTGAGGGCACCATCTCCCACCAATTTCTTGATGTTCACATTGGGGGTGATCTCATCCCCCTGATGAAAACAAGGTTTAGGGTGACCTCTGACCTAGTCCTCTCTCTGATTTGCTGCTCAAAGAAGCATCCATTGAAGGTGGACAGCAAGTCTGTCTCAGCCTGCTTATTAGTTATCTCTAGACACCAGTCTATGCCCAGGAGATTAAAGTCCCCCAGGATCACCGCTGAATCCAAGTTGGCTATTCTCCCATTTTCCCAAACTGGCTGGGCATCCTGACCACCTGAGCTGTTTCAAGGCCTGTAGCACACCCCAGGGTGCATCTTTTGCCCTCCATTTCCCCAATTCAGATCCAGGTGGACTCTGGGGCAGTATCTGCTAACCTGATGCCCTCCTTGTTCTCCACAGTGACTCTCCCTCTATGTCCACCAGAACCTATCCTGTGCTATTGCTCTCAGGGAATCTGTACCCTCCTCCCATGAGTTTCTCCTTGTCTGGCTTTCACTTCCTTCCACTGTACCTATCTTTATTGTTTTTTTTCCTGTTTCATCTAAAATTACACCTTCCTCTCTGGTTGACTCTCTGTCTGCTGTTACCACACACACTCCTCCTCAGTTAAACTTATCTTCCTTGGGGACTTTAATATTATTTGGCTTTCTCCAGCTTCCAGGCTGACCTCCCTGAGGACTGCATCCTTGATCTCTCCTAGCTCATTATTGAACTCACCCAGCTCAATCCCCACTCCCCTAACCACACCCTCCTGTACTGGGTTCTCTCTCCCACCCCCACAGAATTATTGTAGCAGGTATTCTGCCAGACACCTTCAAAGAACACAACATGATGTTCTGCATCAGGAAAGTCCTTCGCCCTCCCTCCTCCCTAAGTACATCTGCTCTAGGTCCCTCTGATTGCTTGATAACAATATTCTCCCGAGCGACATTGCTGCAATTGACTGGTCAGCCATCCTCTCTGCCCCTGATATTGATGTAGCCCCCTCCCTGTTATATTCCAAATGTTCCTCTGTCTGGGACAAGCACATCCCCCTCATAATGTTCAGAGTTAACTCTTACCACCACCCCTGTATTACCCCCAAACTCATAGACCACTGTACATCCCATGATCTTGCTTTGCCCCACTACAAATTATTCCATTCCCTGCCTGACCTCCTCTCTTACAGGGTGCTTAGAAATTCATGTACTAAGGCTGTCTGTACTGCAAAATCCCTTTATTTCAAGGCCATTCTCCAGAACTACCTTAACTCCCCTGCAAAATTTTGGAAGGTATTTCAGTCCCTTTTCAACCCTCCTGCACAGTCCACTCCTCCCAGTCCTAATGGGTAATGGCTCACCCGTTTCTGACCCTCCCTCAGAAGAGCTCACTTCAATGAGTTCTTCATTACTTTTGTTCTACCTTCTCCTCCCAGTTCCTCCCCCCCCCCTTCTTCCCACCCTACCCCTCCCAGGGTTTTCATTTCCTCCTGGCCACTACTCAAGAAACCTTGCTTGCCCTGTCCTCCCTAAACCTGTCCAGATCCAGCCAAGACAAGCTAGATCCTAAACTCCTTCATCTTTCAGCTCCTGCCTTTACCTCCTGTCTCACTCACCTCCTCATCCTCTCCTTTTCCCTCTGCACTGTTCCTCAGTCTTGGAAGATTGCCAAAGCTCTTCTCCTTTACAAAGAGGGTGACCCCTTCTCCCCAGTAACATCTGATCTATTTCCATCCTCCCTCTCCTGTAATGCTGCAGGAGAAACTTTGTCCTCTCTGGGCTTGCTGACTTCTTCTCTTTATGACAGGAGGGACTGAGGGGGACAAAGACAGGAGGGAATGGGGGATATGGTAGAGGCATTCAAATACCTCACAGGAATAAACAAGGTATAGGAAGGGAGTATTTTCCAAAGAAAAATATGCTCAAGGACAAGGGGCCATAATACGAAGCTGGAGGGGATTTCATTTATTTATTTTCTTTTATTACATTCTTGGATTAAAACCACTTGAGCTCAGAGCTCTTTACAAAGGTTCCAAGTCAGGATTTTCAACACAAATAGGTAGGTGAATTTGTACAGAAGATTGAGTATTACAGGGTATGAATTATATAATGAAACACAAAACAAGTCAAGAACAGGAAGAGGGGCTACAACACACATACAAGATTTGATGCCCAACGGTGAATACCATCAGTTGTCAGTAGCGTAGTATCTAAGAAAGCTGCAAGTGCAAGGGTAGTGGGGGGGGGGGACAGCCCCCAAGTGCCATGACCAATAAGACAGTGCAATATTAGGCTAGCAGTAGGGGAGGGGGAGGGGGAAACTAGTGTGGAGGCAGAGGGTGAGGGTGTGATGGGGGAGGTAAGGCTCTTGAGGGAAGGGATTAGGAATTGTAGGAAAGCAGATAGAAAATGATGATGGTGATGGGATAGCAGAGCTATCGATGACAGTCACAGTGGGACTCATACATCAGATGTTTCTTGAGGTGGACTTTGAAAGTACCCAACGTGCGCAGGCACGCAATACTTTCCTGTAGGGAGTTAAATCAAAGTGGGGCACAGTGAACGAAAGACCTTTGTCCTTGTGAAGTTCGACATTTTGGAGTTATGAAGAACTAGTGTTCAGAGTTTCGTGTGCGCTGAGGGTTAATGCAAGGCACTAGAAGTTGACGGACCCAAGGCAGAAGGGTATCAATGCTGATTTTATTGGCCAACAGGTAGGTTTGGAATTTTAACTGTCCATTGAGTGGGAGCCAGTGGGCTTTGGCATAAAGATCACAGGTGTGAGTCATCCTGTGCACTCCTAGGGTAAGCCAGCAGGCCTTGTTTAATGCAGTTTTTACACACCTGAGGGAAGTATCAGTAGTGGAACCATATATGGGCATGCTGTAGTCCATGAGGGAGCCCACAGAGCTGTGAACAGCTATTGTAAGGGCTTCAGTGGTCAGGCTTGTGTTGATAAAGCAGCCCTATGCGTTTGTTGATAGCCTTGACTGTATTGACAGTATGGAGAGTATAGGACAGCGAGTCGTCAATAGTGATACTGAGGTACTTATAGTGTTGAAAAAGTTCAAGAGAGGCCCCATCAACATTACATATTGATAACGGATAATTACGATGCTTGTTTAGGGGGCTGGAGAACAGCATGGTTTTTGTTTTTTTTGTAGTTCACAATCAACTTATGATCTTTGAACCACTTCTCAACACAGGTGAAATGACTTTGGAGTTGCTGTTCCAGAAGCCATATGTGAAAACAACCACATCATTAGCATAGAGGAGGATGTAGCACTGACTGGCTTGTGGGAGGCAATTCAAGAAAAGACTGAATAGGAGGGGACCCAGTATAGACCCCTGTGGAATGCCTGAGCAGACAGGTTTGCTGTGGGAGAGGGTAAAGCCAGTCCTGACTTGCTGGGATCGACAGTCCAGGGATGAGGCTCAGAGGAAGCATGAGGAAGTACTTCTTCACGGAGAGGGTGGTGAGTGCTTGGATCAACCTCCCAGTGGAAGTGGTGGGGGCTAAAACAGTCACAGGATATAAAAATGTATGGGATAGACACAAGGGAATCTTAGAAGCAAGAGGTGGGTGTAGGCCAGAGTCCAAGTAGGGTCTCCGATGGCACTATAGGTAGGGAATTTAGGATAGACTAGGTGGGCCAAGTGGTCCTTATCTGCTGACAACTTCTATGTTTCTATGTTTCGTCAACTTCCTCTACCCCCTCCAGTCTGGTTTCCAGAAAAAACATTCCACTGTCTCCTCCCTGCTGTGTGGCATTGACTCCATCTTCTCCAGGATGGATCAGGGGCACATCACAGTGGCCCTTTTCATCAGTCTGGCCAAAGTCTTTGATTTGGTGGCCCATGCACTCCTCCTGGACAAGTTTAGCTTTGCTGGCCTCTCAGTCCCCACTGTTACATGATTCCATATCTACCTTATGGGCCGTCAACAGTCGGTACAGGTAGAAGGCATCCTGTCACTTCCACTACCCATCCAGTCTCCCTATAGGGCTCCATCCTGGGTCTCATCCTCTTCTCTATTGTCCTGAATGACCTCTCCTCTGCTTGTGCCAACTTGCACATTCACATGTATGCAGATGACAAAGTCATCGTCACCTCTGGTCACTTGACTGCAGCGGTGGAAGGCTTGCTCCAGCAAGATTTCTACAATATTCTGTGATAGTTCCACTCTGACCAACTCCAGGTCAGCACCAAAAAACAGTGTCCATGACATTTAGCACCAGAAAGAAACATGCCAAGCTCTCTCCCCTCCCTGTCTTCTCCACCATGGATGGCACTCCCCATGAAGCGGTTCTGTCCTTCAAGTGCCTTGTTGTAGGCTAGATAGTAAGCTTGATTTATCTGCCCACATTGATGCTATCCATGCCAAGCTCAGCCCTAAATTTAGTGCCTTATACTGCAACAAAGACTGCTTATCTCCACAGGTCCATTGGGAGCGTATTACCAAAATTCTGCTCCCAATCTTTGACTACACTGATGTGGTCTATGGCGCTGCCACCTCCTTTTCCCTTGTCAGACTGGACAACCTCTGTAATGCCTTTTGTCAGTTTGCAACCAACTCCCCCCTTAAACTCACTACTGCTCCCTCTACTTCTCCCTATCCATCCTCCCCCTCAATTCATGCCTCCAGTCCCTCTGCACCTCCTTCATATCCAAATACTGGTTTCAGTCCCTTCCTTCTTACCTCTTCTAACTCTTCTCTCCCATTCACTCTATCTCATACTCCCTCCACTCCAGGGATCCTCACACCTTCTCCATTCTGCACCCTCACTCCTCTGCTGGACAGTCAGCCTTCTCCTATCACCTTCCATCTATCTGGAACCTGCTCCCCTCCTCCCTCCATCTCTCTCACTCCCCTGGCTCCCTCAGGCACCAGCTAAAACTCCTCCCCACCTGCATCTGCTCCTGCCACCCCTCTCTGTGATCCTCGCTGTTGGAGCCCCAACTTTCCATGATGATGTGCCTCCTCCTGGGTTCCACCTCATCCTGTATCAGACTCCCCACTTTTCCACTTCTGCACTGCCATCATTCCCCAGTGCTGATCTCTCTATTGATGGATTATTACTGCTCATTGTGCCTTGCTGCTTTTATTTGTACTTGTACCATGTTTTATTGTACTTCGTTTGCACTTTATTTGTACCGTGCATTGATATTGTGAATGCTTTATTGTATCTCCTGTTCCCTTCCACCAGGTTGCACCTGGAAATGAGCCTTGGCTCAGTGTGCCTTTTTTGGTTACCATTTTTCAAATAAATGCATTCTGGTGTACCAGTCATCCCCTTTCCCCAGCAGATCTCTGTGAGTGCCACCATGTCCTTGCCCTTAAAGTACATCAGGCCCTTAAGCTTGCCCATTTTGCTGGGTGTTGTCCTCAAATTGGCCTGCATGCAAGTGGGAATAGTTACCCCTCCATCTTCTTTGCCCCTCTGAAGGTCTCCTCTCCATCGGTCTGCTATTGTTCCTTAGGTCCCTTTCCTTTCTCTGATTGCAACAACTTCCTCACTCCTAGTTCAAAAGCTGCCCTTCTAGTCTGTCTGTTCTCTTTGCTAGCATATCAGACCCCTTTTGTTTAGTTAGAGCCCATTCCAATGATATAGTCAATTGTACAGTTTGCATTAAACTCATATAATAGAAGTAATTCTAGGAAATGTTGGAGAGTTTTGGCACCAAGAAAACTGGCCATTCATTGCTGTATATGCTATATTATTTTGAAAACTAGATACTATTGTTAAGGGTTCCATGCTGGATCACCAAGCTGATTAGTGGCTATGAGCCAAGAGCCATGCCATGAGGAACCCATAGATATACTTAATTTAGACTATGCAGAACAGACAGCTGAGGTATTTCTTCACACAGAGGGTGGTAAGTGTTTACATGGCCAGTTAAAATTTTCATTTGTAACTTCTATATTTTCTAGAAATGGTGGGAATAGTTGTTAGCCATTTCTCTCACTAATGCAGAGAAAATAGACTCTGGCTTTGGATAAGCCGAAGGGGTCAGTCATGAACAATGGGGTGCCCAAACTTCTCCCATACCAAATGCTTTCCATGTTCCGGTTATGATATCAGTATGGTCCATGAGGCTGCAGCCAATGTAACTGCTTGCCATAACATGGTCATTTATAAGTTGGCACTGAGCCAGACTTGTCTTGTAGAAGGAATAGGCTTATTAAAATGGATCCTATTCTACATCCCTGCACTCAAAGTCTCCTGATTAGATTTCTGGGTTGGTTTTGTTAAATTGTTTTCTCTAGTACTCTTTACTGACGTAGTTCTTCAGATCCAACATTCACAAATATAGTTCCAAGTCAGTTTCCATTTTCTATGTGGTCATCTCATAAAAAAATCCTCTGCCCCACTGTGATTAATTTAACTATGTTTCACTGTTGGTTATCTTTATGTGCAACTTCCTTATTTTATACTTTCTTTCTAAGATGCACTTTGGTCTATTGGGTAGAGCATTAGTGTGGGAACTAGGACATCACAGGTTCAAACCCTGCTAAAGTCAAAATATTCAATGTGTAATCTCGGGCAAGCCACTTAATTTTCTTAATGTTCCAATCCACCCAGCTGTGGAAATGGATAAAAACAGGACTCGTCTGGAAACAAGACGGTGCCTCTCAGCTGGGCTATTATGGATAAAATATTTGTAAAAATAAAAAAGTAATTTAGAAAATGCTATCAATTTTTTTCTTCTCAGCAATCTGGATGCCATAAGTCCTTCTTCTGTAGTAAATGTAAATGTGAATGTTCCCATCGCGATTGGTCTGCAAACAACAAAGACTTTTTGGAAGCATATATATTAGCCATTTTCTCCATTTCTGAAGCATGCCAGAGTTTTTAATAGGGCTTTAACTATGGACTGGACAGTTTCACTCTCACCTGCTGAGAAAATCCAACCCATTGAATAGAATGCAGAGTGTGTTAAGATAAGCCTGGGCTGTTTTTACTTAACCAGTCTGTGATTGTAATACATTATTTTTACTGGCAAGGAGCCATCCAAATGAGTTCCTCTAATGTGTGCAACAGCTAGTATGTATTAGGGTTCAACAATTCTGGAGTATTTAGCCATTATGTCAAATAGCACGACAGATAGATGTGTTAGTTCCTCTTGTGTGTTCTATATTGTTCAGGCGCACATATTGTATGCTGGTTTCCTGTCCTAGAAGTCACAGATAATCTCCAAACAATGGTTTAAGTTCAACTGGTGAAAATCATTGACCCGAGTTATAAGGCAGTATCAGCCCACCACAGTTTGTTCTTGAATTTACTGTTCAGATTTTACATATAGTAAAACACATAAACACACACTCTCTCTCTCTCTCTCTCTCTCTCACACATGCAAAACACATGTAAACTTACTGGAGACAGAAACTGGGATCCCTGATTGTCACTTGGGTGGTTATATCATCTGACTCATAAATGTAATTGGTTGGTTTGACTCTACTTCAGTCAACTTGGGCATGTAACATGACTTAGCATGTGTGTAATAGGGATTCTAAGTGAACGTCTTTGGGATGTGATAACTCAAAGCTAGATACCAAAAATGTTCTAATATTTTGCAGCCCAGAAAGAAACTGTATAACTTCATGAGCAGTTTTTCCTTAATCATCCCACTCATGTTAACCTTACAGGCACTATGACACTCTTCAAAGAATTTGGGAAAGAAAGGAGATAACTGATCTATAAAGTTCTTTCCCCTTACCAGCTTAGTAGGAATACCTTGTCACATCTTTTTCTTCAATTTTCGCAGTGGACTTAGAAATTGAACGAGAAAAGGTAAAAAAGGGGACTTGTGTTTTACGGTATATAACCTTTTATACACATTGTACCCAAAGTGCTATACAGTACACGCCATGAACAGTTGCACTAATCATTCAAATCTGAACAATAGTACATTGAAGAACAAGCTGTGAGGGGGTTGCCACTGAACACTAGTCATTCCTTGGCATGGAACAGGGTGGAAGAGGGTCTCACTGATCACCAGACAGCACTTAGCACAGATGTATGTATGTGTGTGAGAGTGGGAACCATGGGACACAAGGCAGAGTAGTTGGAACCATTATTCTCCCATGCCAAGGAATGCCTAGTGTTTAATGATACCCCTTCGCACCCTCTGTCCAGTCAAGCATCCCTGGTGTCCAGTGACCGCCTTCCTCACCCAAGCATAGTTCAAGACCTCCCTGGTGTCCAATGGCACCCTGACCCTCTCCCTCTTTCCTCCCATGTTGACATTTTCCTTGGTGTTTACTGAATCCACCAGTCCAAGTTATCTTGGTGTCCTGTGGACCCTGTTCCCCACTTCTACTTTCATGATTTTATAAATATAAGGCACCACTCACCTCCTTGAGTAGCCACTGTCTGAATTCAAATATTACTAAGGCACACTGTCTCTGTGGTTTAGTAGTATTTGACTACAGACAGCAGCCAGCCAAGGAATTGAGTGGAGGGCTATGCCAATTTTCATCTGAAAGAAGAGGGTTGCTAACAGGGTGCTTGAATTCTCTCTCCCCTTGCTGGATAGAACTTGTGCCAGCTAGGGGGTCACAACCTAAGCCACAAGTGTTTTTTTATTTAACAACTGCTCAACAGACCAAGTCTTTCTTTCACTTCAATGGAAGGAACAGTAACTGGTGAGGGTAGCACAGACTTGATCATTGTTTATATTCTAGTTTTAAAAGGCCGGAAGGCCCAAGACTGCTCTGCCCTTGCTGGCAATATCTGGGATGAGCGAGTGAAATCACTTGCACCCTGTAGGGATTTTCTAAGTAATCAAAAGGTCCAGCATGTGGCCAATATCTTGCATTCCCTCACTGGTAGGAGTTGGGAGCAAAAACATTTAAAAAAAGATGAAGGCCCATCATTGCTCTCCTCTTACCAGCAGGAGTAGAGAATGGTGATGGAAACAATGGCATCTCCGAATGCACCCTGTTTTGTTCAAAGTATTGCTGTCTGTGTACCCATCCTCGTCTCCATACTTTACGTTCCTGGTGTCCAGTGGTACCCCAACTCCCTCACGCTGTCCCATGTTTTTCTCTTGTTAATCTCTTGCTGATCATGTGGCTAGCCTCATCCCTGTTGACCTCCCAGCCCCATCCAGCCATCTCTGCTTCTTACCTCCACCACCTGTAAGCACTGGCATACCCCTCTATGGTGGGG
Source organism: Neoceratodus forsteri (assembly GCA_016271365.2). NCBI lineage: Eukaryota > Metazoa > Chordata > Ceratodontiformes > Ceratodontidae > Neoceratodus > Neoceratodus forsteri. The sequence goes on along the minus strand of CM057450.1, from coordinate 1,609,830,368 downwards.
CCATTAGAGTCCCAGCCTATCCCTGCAGAACAATCAGGTTCTTAGTGATGGGGTGGGCAGTCAGCTTTGTGAGGCCTGACAGTATGAAGCTTCATTCTAGGTACTGTGGATGTTTGTCCCTTGTTTTGTTCTCCCCACAGGTTGCCAGCAATGGAGGCTCAGATCTATATATGCATGCAATAAATGCTTTGTGTGCTGGAGCCCGCTGTTATCCTCCATCCCCAAAGCTCCAGGTCATAGCTACACTCCACTTGTGGTCACCTAAATGGTGATAAACTCTATCTTCTTCCCAACCAAGAGGAGGATACCATATTTTGGGATGCTCAGTCCTCCTTCCTCCCATAACTTTGACTTGGGCTACAGGTGTAGTGAGCTGTAACACAGCTGCTGTGTGGATGGGTCAGTTCACCCGGTCCTATGTTAAGTATTCCATAGAGACTGCTGGCCCACTGGCACTGAGGGTTGAGGCACTGGACACCACACTTTGCGCCATGCTGGCGATCTGGGTTCAGACGTGAGCCTGGGTTGTCAGGGGATAGCAGGGGGATAGGATTGAGTGTCCAAAGGACTGTTCTCCTATCCTGGGGAAGGTTGTGGGTTTCCACTGCTCTGCAGCAGCCCCTGGTGACAATCAGAGTCAGTGCAGCTTAGGGGCGGATTGCAACGGATGCCGGTATGCTGTGCCTGATGTCATTGCACGTCTGCACTCTGAAAGGGACTTCCTAAGGAGGAAAATGGCAGCACTAACTGCAGCAGCTTAATGACCACAACTTCTGAGCCCGTCGGGGCTGAAGAGCACATCGCATGCTCATATTGGTTCCCAGCCTAGCACGGGGACTACGGGGAGGGTCCCTCTTGAAGGTATGGCAGCACATACCAGCTGATGTGTGGGCGTGCCTCCAGGTCACTTGGGGAAATGAAGTGGTGGCTGGATAACTAGCGGGTCAGTGGCTGCAGGGGGACAAAAATAGATGTGATAAAAAAAAAGTATTCCACGGTGACCAGTTATAACCCCACCCTGTTTCATTATAAGTATTGCCTGGCCAGTGGTACCCCCCCCAACACTGTCCCATTATAAGTATTCCCTGGTATTTAATGGTGCCCTCCTACCGATGCCATCATATGTATTCCTTGGTGAACAGTGGTATCCCCCTTCCTCACTCTGTCCAATGTAAAGCATTCCCTGGTATCCAGTGATCCCCATACTAAGAGTCCTTGATGTTTAGTGGTACCCCACCCCTGTTTTCCCAGACAGCCACCACAATGGGCCTCCTCTCAGCCACAAAGCTAGCCACCATCAGACTGAAAAGGCACTATTAGCACAATTTTCAATCAGATGGCATCTGACTGATGAGGTGAGAGGAGGGCCATCTGGTGGGCATTACACAGAGGGTAGTGAAGAGCTACTCTGGCATTACTGATGCATTTATAAAGAATGTCTTTTTTTGTTCGCATTAAAATGAATAGGTAAGCCTGCAGAACAAGATGAACTTTTGTACAACAAAGAGATCTTCACAAGCAACAATCTCCAGTAGTATCAGAATTACACATTCCAAAGGTTTTCTTTGTTGTTGTTTTGAACTCTTCATTTAGAGTTGAACTACCAGTAGCCATAGTTCTGTAACAGTATTCTTGGCACTCTGTCAGAACAATGCCGACTCGCCTCTTCGACACATTAATGCAAAACATACCTCAATTGTAGACTTAGTAGTAAAAATACGAAAAGTTTCCTACACCAGAACTTAGTAGTAAAAATATGAAAAGTTTCCTACACCAGAACCAGAATGTACCCATTATTTCAATGGCCATCAATGTAATGAAACAACATGTAAACATCCCAAAAATGATCTGGAACATTATAACCTTGTTTTAATATTACATACAGTATCTAACATAGTGTGACAGGAGTTCAGGGATGTTGAGGCATAAAAACAGTATAACTTTTCCCTTCCACTGCATGTACTGTCCATATGTGCTCACAGATTGCCCATATCTCCAATACTGCTACATCAAACATAAACTTTGCCCAACAGAGTGTGCCCTTACTTCACAGAGGGTGAAGAATGGAGCAGCTGGGTAAGTGGGGTGCAGGGTCCAGTATTGTAGTGACATACATTCATCGTGCATGTACAGCGTTTGTACTGTCACTAATTGGCAGAACTCTGAAAAAAGATTGTGGCACCAAGACATCTTTTTTTTTTAATTTAATATACTTGATTCAGATAAAGTAGACAACATTAGGGATATGAAACATTACAGGAGGAGCAGAACCAGTACAAATGGAAACAAAACATGAATAAAGCTCCTATTTACTTTAAAATTAATACAAAACAACCCACAATTAAACAATAAAGAAACACCCCCACCCACCACCACCCAACCTAATCCCCCCCAAGTTACACCACCAATGAAAATATACACAATGTTAACAAAGATGATCCCTGAAACATAGCACAATCAGCATTATTATTGCTTTAGCGAGTAAGCAGTGTGTGTAAAGGGGTCCATGCCCTTTGGTAGAGACCAGATTTCTTTGAGAGGTTGGCCAAAAGGTTCTCTGCTTGTAGGGCAAATAATATCTAATGGAGCCATTCCATGATGGTAGGAGTTGCTTGGTCAAGCCAATGGTGTAAAATCACGTTTTTAGCGCACAGGGAGATCAAGACCATGTGTTTACATTGTTTACCAATCAGGGAGCCACCATAGTCACCTAGTATGTATATTTCGGGTTGAAACGCATCAGTGGGGCCCAATAATGGGTCTAACTGAGCTTTGATGGCTGACCAGAATGAGGCGGCCTTGTTACAACTCCACAATATATGTAAAAGGGTACCAGGGTTGTTCCCCACACTGGGAACAAGTATCACTAGGGAGTTTCCCCATTTTATAAAGTTTGACCGGGGTGTAGTAAAGATCATGTGTTATTTGAAATTGGAGGAGGCGATATCGGTCCCACTTAATGTCCTTATACAAATGGGTCCATATCTGGGGTGGGCAGAGCAGAGAGCAAGACATCTTCCCACTTGTAATGAGGTCATCCTTCCCTTTCAGCCAGAAAATCATGCAGCAGACTATAGAAAAATGAGATAAAATGGGAAGCGGGAGAGGACAGAATGACAGGAAGAATAGGGTGTAAGAGCATATGGGAGAGCTGAATGTATTTAAAGCAAAATGAAGAAGAAAAAACAAACCTTTGCTGGGCTTCCTGAAAGGAGAGTAACTTATGATTATGTAAGAAATCGCTAACGGTGGGTGTCAATTCACTGTGCAAAAAGGAGGGCCCAAGTGGTCACCCCCTATCTTAAAATTGGGGTTGCAAACTTCAGGCTGTAAAACATCTCGTATGAGAAAGATATGAGTGGTGGCGCATAACTGGGAGTGTGCACTGAGTGTTGCTATGATGGGAGATTCACGTAATTGCATGGGAATATGTTTGAGGGGAGCACATATAAGAGAGGCCAGATCCAGATTATGAGAAATGCAAAGTGATTTTTCTATTTGTACCCATAATGGAACATATGTATCAATCTGTACCAGAGTGGACAGGGATAACCAGTGACGGATCACTGAACAATTAATGGACAGATAATAAAAGAAAAAGCTAGGTAACTAGGCCCCCTGTGGATTTCGTACATTGTAGTTTGAAAGTGCTCTCTGGGGGGATGGGGGTTTACCCCACCAAATAAAGTTGGAAATGCTACCGTGTACCTGTGAAAACCAGGCCTTTGGGAGGAAATAGTTGTGCATTTGAAGGGGGTATAGAAGGCGGGGAAGAACATTCATCTCCACCACACTTATTCTCCCCCAAAGAGAGGGAAGAAGTAAAGCCCAGTGATTTAGGTCCACTTTAATATGAGTAAGGGTCCCATCCAGGTTATACTGTTTCATTTTAATATTGGATCAAGAAAGGTAGATACCCAAGCACTTCATTTTATCTCTTATCTATATGAACCCAAAATGCTAGACATCAGATTGTACCATGTGAACATTAACAGACATTACTTCTGTTTTGGAAAGGTTCAATTTGTAATTAGAGATCTGTTCGAATTCCTCAATTGTATTGATAGCTGCTACAAGGGAGGTGGATGGATGTGTGATGTGAAGGAGAATATCATCAGCATAAACAGATAATTTGCATTGAGATAGCCCAACAGGGATACCTGAAATTAATGGTGAGGTGTTAATACATTGGATGAGAGGCTCTAAATACAAATTAAACAAAAAAGGGATAGCGGGCAGCCTCGTTGAAGGGTAATAGGATGAGAGAGTACAATATTACAGAGTATACGGGTCATAGGGTGTGAGTATAGGATCTGTATCCAGCAGATAAACTGAGAGGGGAATTTATATTGGGGCAACAGGTGAAAAAGATAGTCCCAGGAGACCCTGTCAAATGCTTTCTCTGCATCGAGGGACACCAGCGCAGCAGGGGTGCCGGAGTATCCCGACGCAGAGATGAGATGAGCAATTTTTCAAAGATGGTCGGAAGAAAGCCTACCAGTTACAAAGCCAACCTTTTCCGGGCTTATCAAGACATGCCAGACTTTGTTGAGTCGATTGCCGAGAACTTTGGCAAGGATTTTAAGATCAACGTTAATCCGGGAAATGGGCTGATAATTGGAAACAAGGAGAGAGTCCTTGCCTGGTTTAGGGAAGGCAACTATCATGGTTTCAGTTAGGGAGAAATCAGATAGACTATGCTCATATACATAATTATAAGTATCGAGCAAGATGGGTACAAGTTGGGATTTAAAAGTTTTATAAAATTCTGTAGAGTACCCATCTGGGCCCGGTACCTTATCCAATGGGAGAGCAACAATAGCTGACATAATTTCCAGATTTGAAAGGGGGGTCTGCAAATACTCAGCCTGTTGCTATCCCAACTGTGGGAGCTGAACATCCCGTACAAACTGCTCCAAAAAACCGAGATTAAAGGAACCTGAAGGTCAGGAATATAAGGTTTGGTAATATTCCTGGAAATAATTTATAATCTCCTGAGGTGAAATGATAATACTACCATCAGGAATATGAAGGGAGGGCACAATCCTGTCAGTGGCTTGAGCCCAGAGGTGCAATGCCAGTAATTTCCTGGCCTTGTCACCTTGGTCAAAATACTGGGCCTTGGACCTCAGTTTGAGATGTTCAGCATTGTGACTCAAGATGGTAATGTAGCGAGAACAGAGAATCTCTAACTGATTAAGCTCATCAGGAGTGAGCCAATGGGAAAGGGAAAGCTCAGTGTGACGTAATTGCTGAGGTAGGCTAGCTGTGACCCGAGTAGCAATTTTCTTGTGGATAGAAGCCAGGCAAATAATTTCACCCCATATAGTACATTTCAGTGCTCCCCACAGAAGATCTAATTTGGCCATAGTGGGACAATTACTGGTTAGAAAAGTAGAGATAAAGGCTTGGAGGTGAGAGATACATTTGTCTGATTTTAATAGCTGAGCATTAAGCCTTCAAACCTTATCTCTGATAGGACCAGGGCCCCAGCTGTCAGTGCATGATTGTGGGGTGATGGTCTGAGATTACCTTAGAGAGACAGATACAGGATAAAAGAACAGGAAGATGCTCAATACCCAATAAGAAATAATCTATTCTGAAGAAAGAATTGTGTGGAATCAAGTGAAAGGAATATTCCTTACCCATGGGGAATATGGCCATACAGGGATCAATGAGTCCCACAGAACCCATTAACTCCCTAAGTGCAAACTGTGCCAGAGACAGAGAGTGAGAGCTCGACCTGGATCTGTCCAGGTAATGACAGTATACCAGATTCCAATCCCCTCCAAGCAGGACAGGTAACGTGGACCAAGGGGCTAAATGGGACATTAGAGAAGTGAAGAACTGAGGATCGTCAACAGTGGGTCTATAGATTGAGCCCATCTCAACTACTGAGTGACCTAACAAGACCCTTAAAATAATATACTTCCCCTGGGAATCCATGACTGAATCTAGTAGTCTAAATGGGACTTTACAGGTCATCAATATAGCGACCACCGTGAGAATCCACCCCTGTATCCAACACCTGCCCCACCCAAGGTCTTCAAAACTGGAGTACTTGGGAAGAAAGGAGATGTGTCTTCTGGTGGAAGGCAATATCTACACTTAATTTATTAAGATGTAGGAGAATTGTGGCCCTCTTGGTGGGGGATTGGGCCCCTTTCACATTCCACGAACAAAATTTAAGGTAGGGAAAGTAATGGAGTCACTTCTGAAGGAAAGAATAGTTGAGTACCTAGAGGCCAGTGGGGCACAGGAGCCAAGGCAGCATGGGTTCACAGCGGGAAGGTCATGTCAGACGACTCTAATAGATTTCTTTGACTGGGTGACCAAAGTAGTAGACCAGGAGGGCTGTGGACATGGCCTACCTAGACTTTAGCCAGGCATTTGACACAGTCCCACAAAGATTAATAGTCAAATTAACCAGCCTGGGAGTAGGTCCCAGGTGGTAGCCTGGTAAAACATTGACTGGACAACAGGACACAGAAGGTAATTGTAAATGGAGTCCACTCTGAAGAAAGAGGGGTTACTAGTGGGGTACCGCATGGTTCAGTATTGGGTCCAGTCCTTTTTAATGTCTTCATAGGTTACATTGCAGAGGGACTGGAAGGAAAAGTATGCCTCTTTGCAGATGACACAAAGATCTGCAACAGGGTTGATACACAAGGAGACATGGAAAGGATGATAAGGGACTTGGCAAGGTTAGAGGAATGGTCAGAAGTATGGCAGCTAGGATTCAATGCAAAGAAGTGCAAAATAATGCACCTGGGAAACAAGAACCCAGGGAAGAATACACAATGGGGGAGGTAGTAACAACAAAAAAGGAAAGGGACCTGGGGTTAATCATATCAGATGACCTTAAGGTTAGCAAGCAATGTGAGAAGGCAGTAGGGAGGGCTGGGGTATACTGGGATGCATAGGAGAGGCATCAGCAGCAGAAACAAGAAGTTGCTATCCTCTGTACAGACAGTTGGTGAGACCCCATCTGGAGTACTGCATCCAGTTCTGGAGACCACATCTCCGCAAGGACATAGACAGGATAGAGGCAGTCCAGAGGAGAGCAACTAAATGGTGCAGGGTCTGCAAGAGAAGCCGTATGAGGAGAGACTAAAGGAGCTAATATGTATACCCTTGAGGAAAGAAGGAGAGAGGGACATGATAGAAACTTTTAAGTACCTCAGTGGAATCAACAAAGTCCAAGACGGTAGCATCTTTCAGAAAAAGAGACGTGCAAGCACAAGGGGACACTATTTAAAGATAGAGGGGGGGCAGTTCAGGGGCAATGTGAGAAAGTATTATTTCACAGAGAGGGTAGTGGATGCATGGAACAGCCTTCCTGAGGAGGTTGTGGGGTCTAAAACTGTGGAAGAATTCAAGAATGCATGGGACAGACATAAGGCAATCTTTGTGGGGGGGTAGGAAGAAATAGGCTGTTGGTTAACTAGGATCTCCGGCCTGTCCTGTAGGTAGGGAAATGGGCAGACTAGATGGGCCTAGCGGTCCTTATTTACCATCAAAGTCTATGTTTCTATGTTTCTGTGTTAACGCCTTGATACACGAAGTAAGACCTGACAATGCTTGAAACAAAATACAGCTTCTATGATATTGATCAGAACCATAGAGAATTCCAGAATAACAACAAAGGTGGTGTAACCCCCCCCTCCCCACCAGTAAGTTGAAACCCCTAAATATGAGGTGGGGTTGGTAAAGACCAGCCTGTATTTAAATAGGAAAAAGTACACCCACATGACTTAGACAACCCCTGAACCAACCCCCTGCCCCATAAACTATTCAACTAGCAGCCAACTTAACATGAGTAGTAACAACATTGAAAAGGAAGACATTCGTTCTAACAATAACTAATCCCTTAAACCCCCCCTGCCCCAACTTGACCCCAACAATAGAATATAGGTAGGACAGGTAGACAGAAACAACCCCCCAATACCCAGAAGACTCATCCTGAGGACCCCAATATCCAAAATAATTAAGTTGTTTCCCAGGAACCATACCCCTGAAAATCAATAACAGTAAGACAAACAAACTAAAAAGTAATATAGTGCTGGGCGCAAAAATTGGGGCCCATGCCCTTCCCAACTTCCCACCTCCTGCAGACAACAAACTATCTGGCTCATGAAGCTCAGACCCATTATAGCATTCTCGCCACCCCCCCCCCCGGGTTCCCCCCACCCTAGTACATAAAATATTATGAACAACCCTTTAAAACCCTTCAACACTTTACTGAAAAGCAAACATTGGATGTTTTAACACAGACCAATATATATGGTCCTAACATTTGCTACTATTCCTTTCCAGTGGTGTTTACCAAATTCAACTAACCTCAAATACAAATAATAGCTAAATTACACTAGACCTCTAATACTTTTTAGAGTGGGAAGTTGGGACAAGATAAAAAAGGGGAACTGCTATGGCAGAACAGTAAATGGAGTACAATCGTCCCATTCTAGAAAAGGATTAACAGAAAACAAGGCCATTTATAAATTAAAACTGCAACCTGATATTAATATAGAAAAGTCCCATCAGATCATTTACCCTGGGGCCCAAACACTCCATTTCCTACTTTAGGAACAAAAACAATGACAGCAGTGGAGCCATTAAGTTCCCAGAAAGCAAATAATCTGAATGTAGCATTACAGTGAATTATAATATCCATTAATGAAATTAACCAGGCATATAGCCTTATACCAATATAACTGTTCTCATCTGTAGAGTCCCCCCCCCGGCTCCCCAACGATCATACAAGCTAACCCCCCAATCAGTATCCCTTTGACATGGGCAATGTGCCCTCTTGTGACAGTTCATAATATTACAGCTTGTCTGCCAGAGAAATAAGGCAGAAAGACGGGTGGAATATGTCTCTTTCTAGCGTGCATTAAAGTGCCAATGAGCCAAGTCCACCAGTGGAAAATGAGATCTTATATATCTTAAAAAAAACAGAAGCAACTGTCTAACACTCGAGATATCTCCCATAGACAGGAAATTAAATATCTGATGCCAGGGGTCGCTGTTAAGTCAAGATCATTTGAACAGATCTGGTAGCAGTTCTTTGAGACTTTGGGTGGCCCGAAGGAGTGGCAGACATTATTGACAAAAACTTGAAGTTGGGCTGGATACTTCATGTCAAATTTAAGCCCTGCTGTGATTATCTTCACTACATCTGGGTGGAACGAGGCTCTCTTTTGTTGAACACCCACCGGTACGTCCTGTGCAATGCAAAGTTTCTTTCCCTCCCATAAGATCTCTTTTAGATCTCTGGTTTTCTGTAGGACGAACTGTCTATCAGGAAAGTTCAACAATTTAAGTAGGAATGGCCAAGGGGGAGATCCTGAGGGGGGTTTCAGTCTGAGGGATCGATGGTCCTGCTTGACAATATAGGTCGGGCCATTGGGAGAGGAACCAGCCACCCTCTCTAAAAGCTTTTGGGCAAAAAGGATTTAATTTGCCCCTTCATCCCCTTCAGGAAGCCCAAATATGACCAGGTTATTTCATTGGCTTCTCCCTTCTAGGTCCTCAAGCTTGCTTTCCAGTTTTACAATTCTCTGCTTCAGGGATGAGGTCTCTGAAGCAACCTGGACCTTCCAGTTTTCAAGTGAAAAAGTATGTGCTTCCACATCACCCATCCACCTACCCAGATCGATAAGATCCTCTCGTACTGTTTTAACTTGGAAGGTAAGCTCCTTTATAGCAGAAGTCAGAGGTTCCAGAGCTTGCAGTAGATGATACACTGTGAGTGGAGGGGAGACCGGTGTAGTAGTGGGAGGACAACAGGAACCCACATTGTGGGCCTTGGAGCACTTAGAGAGCTTTTCGGGGGCTTGCGGTGGAGTGTGAGGAAGGAGCGCTTGCTTCATCTCAGCTTCCGACATCGGAGTAGTATTACAGGATTTTTGATCTACCACCAAGTCACCACTGATGTTAGCGGGCAGGGCACAACAAGGTATTTAAAATATTTAGTGTGCAGAAGGTGTTTATTTCCTTATATTTTGGCAAGGGTTAGGAAAGTGAGAGGAGAGCTTCGACTTGGACTACAGCATCACGTGACTCTGGCACAAAGACATTCTTAATAAAAAGGGAATGAGGCTTTCAACATGTCTCTTGGCTTATCAAGAGCATTATCTCAAGACTCCTTAGGGTTCCATAACCCTAAGAAGTCTTGAGATGACACTCTTGATCATCCAGGAGACGTCTTGAAAGCCCCATTTACGTGTATCCCAGTGCCAGGATCCATTAACTTTTTAGAAATTTTAAATAAAGGTAGGAAGGTAAAATCTTTATCTGTAGACAGGATATGATTATTTGGGATAAGAAATACAAAATTCTACATACCCAATATTGTAAAGCATTATGGAATGTATATGCCTCCTGGATGTTCCCAGGGTTTGGCTCAGGACCTCAGGAGATCATGCATTTAGCGCATTTAGCATCTCTGGGCCAACCCTGTGGAACTCACTATCACCTTAAATCTGGGAGGCTCCCTCAATTGAGGTGTTCAAGCGGAGGCTGAAGGCCCACCTCTTTGTCCTGGCTTTCGTAGATTCCTGATTATATCCTGATCTAGTCCCCTTATGCAACAGTCCAAAGCCTTTTTATCATTGTAATTGTTGTATTTAGTTTCTTATGAATTGCATTTATTATATTTATTCACGTTTGTTTTATTCCTGTGCTGTTGTTAGGCACCCAGAGCTTCTGGGATTGGGTGCCCTACAAATCAAAGTGCCCTGCATTACCTTGCCAATATGAAATAATTTAGACTGGTTCTGCTTTAAGTAGGAGGGTATGGTGCCAAATGGCCTCTTACATACAGCAAAGGTTGAAAACAGAAGACACAAACAAGTTTCAGCCTTCCTTATCCTTGTTAGGGATAAGATGCCCTATTTTCAAGATTGTCCTGGGGATAAGTCAACGCTGCAGTAAAAACATGGAAAAATATAAAACATTAATACTGGTACATTGGAACAACAATAGCAGTTATATACAATTGCAGACAGGTTCAGCAATTGTCCAACTCAGTTATCCCCTTGCAGGCCTGAGCCTAGGGTCAGTGAGGGAAAAACTGTTAAGTATTTTTTTTATATTTAAAACACTGGGTTCAGAGGCATGACTCCACTAACCCCTCACTGGCAGGTGCTAAGACTACTGACAGTAAAAAAATCAGGAACAAGTTGTTATTTTTTTAAATTTAGAACAAAGGGCCTGGTCACCCTACTTCAGTATCCACTCATGGGCAGCAGCCAAGACTGGCAGGGGGAAAACTGGGAACACGTTTTTTTTTTATGTTGAAAACAAAAGAACCGGTGGCTGACTCCACTGTTTCTTTATTGGCTGGAGCCAGAAAAACTGAGGGGAAACAGTATTGGCATTTGTTTTTATTTTATTTAGCTGGGAAGAAGGAAAGGCCTGCATAGTATATTTATTAGGCTACACTACCTCAGCCAGGGGACAATGGAGGCAGAAACCAACTTTTCCTTTTGATACTGTACAAGGGTACTAAGGTTCCAGGACCAGTACTAGTAGGGGTCTTTCATACAGTATGTGCAATTTATGGATTGTTGGCTCATGGAGTTCAGCACCGAATGCTGATCTGGCTCTGCATACCATTGCTGCGTTCATGGGCCTTGGCTGCTGCCGTATACATACAAACGGTTGAGGCAGTCAGTTGGTGCACCGATGCTTGTCACTTGGCTCAATTAGCTGCAAAGTGCAGTTTATGGGCTGGACTGCTATCTTCCCATAAGTCAATTGGATTTTAAAATAAATGTAAAAGTTATTGGTTGCCAGCCCTGTGCCCCTAAGCCTATCATGGTAAGGAAGTGGCCAGCATCTGAGCTGGTGTCTTCCAGTGGTTGTTATCCTGGCCTCATGTACAGTATGTCACACTGCGGGTACAAAGGACTTTACAGCAGGGTCATCCTGGTGTGCATCAACATCCCACAGCTACTAGTAACCACACAGGTAGTGACAAAATGGTCTGTGATTGAAGTCACATCCACTGGTAACCTACGGACCCAGCCGACTCTGGAGCTCCATGGAAAGGCCAGGATAAAGTGGGTGCCATGATTGGGAACTAAGTAGAAAACAAAAAATGTAGTGCAGGCATCACAAAGCCCTGCCTACCCCTGATCAATGCCATCATCCGGGACACCAGGCCAAGATTCAGGATGTGGTCGGGGGCGGTGATCCTCTCCCTATCCCCACCATGGAGGAAATCTGTAGGGGAACTCTCAGGACCAGGTATGTTGCAGGGTAGGTGGTCGCAAGTCGGGGGTGGCATAGACAGGGCTGATACAGCCACCCACAGCTGCAAAGAGAAAAAGTCTTATGGAAAAACATGATTCCTTAATTCTTCTCACCATTGCCAAGCAATGCTCCCCACTCCATCACTTATCAGCCCTTTTTATCCATGATAGAGGAGGGATGAGTCCTGCAACACCGTCCTGTTGTGTTCTTGAAAAAAAAAAAATCTGCATCCAATACATTTGGGGGGGGGGGGTGGTGACAAGCACAGCAGAATCACTCCTGCACATAACATATTTAAAATGTGCCCTCAAATACCAGGGTAAAATGATGGGTAGTAAGAGCCATTTTAAAACATTCAACAGAGATCTGATGAATCTGATTTGGTAAGGCATTCTACATGCACAGGGTGGCTACAGAAAATACCGCTTCACCTGAGTATTTCAAACAGACATGGAATCAGCTGAAGATTCTAGCCTGCTGAGTGGAGCAGCCAGACTGGAGAATATGGGAGCAGGATGCCTTTTGTGTCGTAGGAACCAAACTATTACAGATGCCATGCATAGTGCATACTGCATTACCACAGCCCCCTGCTGGCAACAGACTCCCAGGAGAAAAGGGAGATAACATATCCTAATGATATAGTGCTGTCACTTCTGACAGCCATATTCAGCAGCTGGCATGCTAATGACCACATACTTTATGGCATGCACAGTGCTAAGGGGCCATTAGCAGCTCTACACAATGCGTTCATGGCACAAATGCATGGAGGCATTGTTCAGAGCCTTGGCAGCCCCCCAGCCTGGAACACTACTGTACCTACCAGTGCCATTCCTGGCAGTCTGGCTGACTCCCCCTCCCTTACTCAGTTACTGCTGATATTGTGGAACTGATCAAAAGCCCTTACTTGGCAGTGTAGTGAACACTCCTTCCTTCCCAGATCCTTGGGAGTATTGTAGAACTGTACTAAAGCTGTTCCCTGGAAGCTTAATGGACCCCCTTCCTCACTTGCTCCTTGTTGGTATTGTTGAAATGTACTAAAGCCCTTCCCCAGTAGTCAAGTGGACCACTCCCTCACTCGATCCAGTACTGTGGAAATTTACTGAAGCCCATCCCTGGCTGTGTTACTCCCCCACCCAACTGCTGTCCCCACCCACTCCCCAGCAAACCCAGTGAGCACCCACCACCCCACTCCCGTTGACCCCTAACTCACTCATCCATCCGTAGGTTAGCTGCCATCAGGTCCTCAACATTAACAAGAACAGACCCTCCAGTCACCACCTCAACAAGCTGATCTCTGATTGACAAGCAGTGAGCATGCATGAGCCAGGGAGGAGGGGCTTTGATGGTGATCTAGCAAGGAGAAAAACTGGACAGCTAGTAAGGGTTTCAGTACATTTCTGCAATATCAGATTCAATGAGGAAGGGGGCACCATTAGATTGCCAGGGAAAGGCTTTAGTACAGTTCCACAAAACCAATAGAGATCAGGTTTGGAAGGGGTGTTTGTTAGAGTGCCAGGGTCAGGATCTTCAATACTGCCCTAAGGGGGCATGTGAGGAGGAGGACCATGTAAAAGCATCTATCTTAAATAGATACTGTTGCTCAGTATATACTGAAGAGAAGGTAGGACAAGGCCCACAGCTCTGCACCATAGACTCAGGGGGAGGGAGGTGTGCACTAGTCCCTTTACAAAAGAAAGGGTCCTACAAGAGCTCGATAAGCTCAGGGTGGACAAGGCAATGGGACTTGATGGCATACATCCCAGGGTACTAAAGGAGCTAAGGGTGGAACTAGCGGAGACGTTATCAGAACTGTTTAATGAGTCTCTGAGCACAGAAGAGGTCCTAGAAGACTGGAGAAGGGCTCATGTGATCCCTCTCCACAAGAGTGGTAGCAGGGAGGAGGCAGGGAACTACAGACCAGTCAGCCTTGCTTCAGTAGTGGGCAAGATCATGGAGACACTTCTTAAGGAAAGGATAGTGCAACACCTGGAATCTATAGGAGCACAGGATCTAAGATAGCATGGGTTTACAAAAGGAAGATTCTGTCAAACTAATCTCATAGATTTCTTTGACTGGGTAACCAGAGTGGTGGACCAAGGGGGAGCAGCTGATGTTGCCTACCTTGACTTCAGCAAAACTTTCAATACTGTTCCACATAGAAGATTGATTAATAAGCTGGGTAGGCTTGGGGTGGGTCAGATGTTGGTCAACTGGGTGGCAAACTGGTTGATGGGCAGAAAACAGAGAGTGGTGGTAAACGGTATAGTCAGAAGAGATGCAAGTCACAAGTGGGGTACCTCAGGGATCAGTCTTGGGGCCAGTCCTCTTCCATATCTTCCTCAGTGACATTGTAGATGCACTGGAGGGTAAAGTTTGCCTATTTGCCGATGACACCAAGATCTGCAACAGAGTAGATGATCCAGATGGGGTGGGCAGAATGAGAAGATAGTTGGATAAACTAGCAAAATGGTCAGAAGAGTGGCACCTGGGGTTTAATGCAAAGAAGTGCATGATCATGCACATAGGGTAGGGAAACCCTGAAGCCACATATAGGCTGGGAGGGGAGTTGCTGGCAGTCACAAGGGAAGAAAGATACTTGGGCGTCATCATCACCGATGATCTGAAATCATCCAAGCAGACCTCTAAAGCAGTAGGTAAGGCTAGAGGGATGTTGGGGTGTATTAGTAGGGGTATCACACATCAGACGAGGGAGGTAACAATCCCTCTTTACAAGACACTGGTTAGGCCCCATCTGGAGTGCTGCATGCAGTACTGGAGGCCACACCTTCACAAGGACATTAACCAATTTGAGGCAGTGCAGAGAAGGGCAACCAAAATGGTGCAGGGACTGCATCAGAAAACATATGAGGACAGATTAACTGAACTCAACATGTATACCCTAGAGCAGGGAGAGAGGTGATATGATTGAAACATTCAAACACCTTAAGGACATTAACAAGGTGAAAGAGTCTAACATGTTTCACTATAAGAAAAATAGCAGGACAAGAGGACAAAGCATGAGATTAGAAGGAGGCCAATTAAGGGGTAACGTGAAGAAGTTCTTTTTCACAGAAAGGGTGGTGGATGCATGGAATGGCCTAACTCAGGAAGTGGTGGATATGACTACAGTGCAGGGCTTCAAACAGGCATGGGATAGGCATAAGGGAGCAATACAGATGAGTATGAATAGATAGGCCATTGACAGAGCAAAGGCCTGTGGCACATTCATAAGGTAGAAAAAGAAATGGGCAGACTGGACGGGCCTTGCGGTCCTTATCTGCCATCAACTTTGTTGTTTTCACAGTAACATTATTGCACAGTACTGACAGGAATTGGGGACAGGGAACCACAAGACTGCCAGTGTTAGGATCTGCAAAATTCCACTTCACTGACTGGGATGTGATAAGCTGGAGCAGGTGTCACCAGCACCATTACTGCCAGTGGGGGGCAGGGGTCACACAGCACTGTCCCCATTGATAAAAGCAGGGTTTCATAGGCATTAACTAGCGCTTCCTTGACAGCCTATTAGTGCTTACAGTACAAAACCCTATGACTATACTACTGAGTCCAATATGCAAGAGGCACCCTCGTTTACATGGGTGCAATGGTGTATTCTCCACATCAGTGATATCCACTATGTGCAGTGCTTGCTGACCATTGGATTTGACCTGCCACAACATCCAGACAAGCTCGCCCCATTCTATAACTAAATAGGCTGAGATAGGTACAGTATAGGAGAATGGAGTAAGTGTTAGGGCCGATGACTCCACAGCACACCCTCAAGGCCTGTCAGTGTCTGCAGGATGGGGGCTGGGTGTTAGGGTTAGAACTCTAACACCATATTTCCCTGCTTTTGTTGCTTTAAGTAACAACATTAACTGATGCATTAACAAAGCTCCCACTAACACATAACATTTACCAGTTACATTACACTTTCTCAAAAAGAAGGGAAATTTATGGCAACCAACTCAGTTAATGCATTAGTTAGGGTTCATTGCACAGTGACAAAAGCATGGAAATGTGGTGTTAGGGTTACTACCCCTACCACTCCACCCCTCACCTTCCTCACACCAACAGGCATCGGGGTGCACGTTATGGTCATCGTGCCTAATTCTCACCCCATTTTCCTATACTTCACCACCTCAGCTTGTTTACACATGGAATGGGATGAGAGTTAAGACGATGATCCCAATACACACCATGATGCCTGTTGGTGTGTGGAGTGTGGGGGGATGGGGGTGGGGTGGTAGGGGTGATAACCCTAACACCACATTTCCATGCTTTTGTTGCTGTGTAATGAACCCTAACTGGTTCCGGTCGGATATGCAGTTGCGGAACTGTAGAGTGTCAGAAAAGTGAAAAATCCTTAACTTTTGTGCATTTTTCGATCGGGCTTAAAGGACTGAAGAATGCATCTGAGTGGATTCAGATTTGTATGTCTATATGTGGCCTGAGTTAAACTGGTGCCTTTTGAAGATTTGGTGAAAAACTCTTAATCCATTCAAAAGTTATGCAAGTTTTTCATGTCCCATTTTAGCCTATGGGAAAATTTACATGTGCACTGTGAAAACCTTTACAAAAACTTTAGAGAAAACATATTTTTGTGTGGGAAAACAATTCATTATAAGGTCTAGGGGTGTCGCAAAAACATTTTTGTTGTTGCAAAAACAATGCTCGAAAACATTGTCCCATGTGTTATTTTATTTGTCACTTCATTGTGCCAAGGTGGAGTGTGCTTTTTGGCTGAAATTTGCAGTGTGGCAAGCTCTGGTCCCACAGATGTACCTTTTGGTGGTTTGGTCCCAAAACATTCAATGGGCCCATTGTTACAGCGTTCCAAAGTTGAGAAATTTCCCATAGGATAACACTGTGGCACCAGTATCTCGAAAATGATTCAAGATGTGGATTTTTCACTACCCGCAGCTTGTGGACTAAGCACGCGCGGAGGTTTTGAAGCCATGATTACAACTGCATAGTTGCTATGGTTACAGAGATATTGCCAAATAAGTGTTACAAGGGTTCCTTTTCAGTACTATGGGGCTACTGTATGGCTCCGTATTTATGTATAAATGAGAGCGCAGGGCCCACAGACAGATAATATTATGCAAAAAATGGGCAGCATGAAGAAAGCGCATGACCCGGAGGGTCCACGCTCCCACAAACACATACCACTAACCACTTACATTACATTTTCTCAAAAAGAAGGGACATTCTTTGCAAGAAAACTTCGTTAATGCATCAGTTAGGGTTGATATCACAGTGAGAAAAGTTTGGAAATTCGATGTTATTGTTACCACCCTTACCACCCCACCCCCACCCTGCAGGCACCAACAGGCACTGGGGTGTGCCATGGGGTTGTCAGACCTAATTCTCACCCCATTCTCCTATACTGTAGAGTGCCTGCTTGTTTATACATGGAATGGGGTGAGAATTGGGCCTGAAGACCTCATGGCATGCCCCAGTGCCTGTTGATGCCTGTAGGGTGGGGGTGGGGTTGAAGGGGTGGTAAATCTATCATCGAATTTCAAAACTTTTGTCCTGTGACATCAACCCTAACTGATGCAGTAACAGAGTATTCTGCAATGAATATATATATATATATATATATAACTATAGATATACATATAGATATTGCTATATATCTGAAATGGGTTGGAAATATCAGGGATAAAGGGGGCCCCTGATTGGATAAAACATATGACGTGACCATACATTATCCCACAATGACCACAAACTTCCCACTATGACCGCATGGCTGCACTACATTCTATTCCTCAGAACCTTCTCATGAGCAAGCAAGATCACTCCACACCTGGCACACACAGGCTGACACACACACACATGCACACCTGGCACACACAAGCTGACGTAACCATAAAGAAATAAATCTATATAGCTGTCCCACACAGCAAAAAATATATGGTTGATCCTGCCATGATTTTTATAGGTAAAACATAATTAAAAAAAAAACTTATCTGCTTGGCCTTGCCACTTTTAGACTGTCTTAACTGTAATAACTTTCACTTTCTTGCTTTACTGTAGCATGACCGAGCACCATTCATGGGCATAAACAATATGCTGCCAAATCTTTAAAATGAGCACTGTTGTCTTCAAAAAGTTTGTAAAGTCTGGTGTTTAACATATGTTTTGTGAGTTTTTCCTAAAAGAAGCCTTTGACTGTAGAGTGAGGAGATCGAGCGAGTTGGCAGCTTCAGAAGAGTAGACACAAGTGTGAGTGAGTGTTGCTACAGTAATGCTTGCTTGGGCTTGTGTCTGCATGTCTGTAGCCACCGACTCACTTGTTCTCCTTACTCTACAGTTGGTGGCTTCTTTCAGGAAAACCTCACAAAACTTACATTAAAGACCAGACTTTGCATGCTGTTTGAACAAAATGATGCTCATTTTAAAGCTTTGGCAGTATATTCTTTACACCCATAAACATCACTTGATCACACTAGAGTAAAGCAAGAAATTGAAAGTTATTGCAGTTAAAACAGTGTAAAAGTGGCATGATTAACCGCATACGTTTCTTTAGCTACTTTTTACATATATAAATCTTGGCAGGATCAACTGGAAAACAATTTTCTATCACTTTAAGTTTATCAGAATCTTGGCAGGATCAAAGAGATCACGTAAATGAAACACTAATCAGTGCCAGACAGAGACTACTTTTTCTTGCCCCTGCCCCAAAAATCTGTGACCATTTTATAAGATAGATAATCCACTGCAAGGCATGCAGTAATGCTCTGATATGTGCACACCTTGGGAGGTTGAATGCACTCAGCCTGTGGCCACATGTGTCACAACACACACCATGGTGTGCATATGTCAGAGCATAACTAGATGCCCTGTAGTGGATTATCTATTATGTTTATACACACACACACACACACACACACACACACACACACACACACACACACATTATATATATTCATTGCAAAAAAATTGTGTTAATGCACCAGTTAGGATTCAACTGAAAGTAACAAAAGTAATGAAATGCAGTGTTAAGGTTTCACATATATGCATATATTACATATATTCACTGACAAAAACAAGTGTTAATGCACCAGTTAGGATTCAACTTAAAATAACAAAAGTAACTCCTCACACCCCCAAAATAGGAAAAGGAGGGGAATGTGGTGTTAAGGTTTCCAATCCTAACTCATACCCCCGATCAAAAAAGGACAAGACAACACAAGCAAGAGAAAAACATCATCAGGTAATAAAAACAACATAAAACTATTGCCTGATGACAGAAATGCTGTAGCACTCATGTGCTACCTTCATGGATTTTTATCTGCAACTGCAAAAGCATAGGCCCCCAAGGGCCTGTGTTTCTGCAGCCACACCTTTGTTTGTATGTTGTACAGTGTGCACGAGTACCTGTGGTTGCAGAAGAGCAGATGTACAAAGTAGAAAAGAATTTAGACACACCAGCTCCTGAAGATGCACTTTGTCTAGTGCAAGAAACTATTTGTATGTAAAACAAAGAAAAAAGAAGAATGGAGCACTCGCTGTAGGAGCTAAATGATAAATATTTATTTATTATTTTTGAAACTTTAAAGTGCAGACAGCAGAACAGTTTTTCCCTACATATTGCCCTGCATATAGGGTTTTATCAGGGGCAGTGACGTAAGTCACAGAACTATGCTTAATTGAGTCACAACATAATTATTCATGAGTAAAGGTGCAACACACACACATATATATATATATATATATATATATAGAGAGAGAGAGAGAGAAAGAGAGAGAGAGGGAGAGGGAGAGACTGATGGCTCAGGAAAAACCCAGATGTTGTCCTGAGCTGAATGCTGCTGAGCTGTGGAGGAGTGAGGATAGCAGGTTCTTTTAAAGGCTTATTTCATGCCTTTAAAAGGTATGCCACCATTGTCTTAATTTAACCGAACTATCCAGTATTATCTTGTACTAGGCATTAGCAGGCAAATCGGTTCAGGTGTGCTTTTGTGTTTCCCCAGGAGGAATACCAGCAGTGGCAGTTAGATGGGACAACACAGAGTGGCCCTTCAGAAAGGTTCAAGCCTGCCTCAGTGAGCTGGGAGCTGGAGGTGAAAGGCTAAAGGATTCTGGGTGCTCAAGGATTTGGTGAACATGGCAATACCAGAGAGTATCTGAACAAGTATATGTACAAAGGAAAAGGGGAAAAGAGAACAACTCGATAAAAGGCCTATCAAGGGCCACTACTATGACTTATGGAGAAAAGGGCATTTAAACTTTACTGGGCATATAAGGACAAATATTTAAACTGTGTTCCTTTTTACTGTCTTATTGTATTTTTTATTGCATTTTATTACCGACTGCCAGTGATAAGTATTTGACCCATTTAATGTTATTCTGATGGCTTTGTTTGTTCGTTTTCTGTTTGGTATCTGCTTCGGGATATTTTCCTGTTTCCAGGCTGGGTGTATGTAATATCTATACATTTTTATACACTTTTTATACACTATATCTCCTAAATATTTTATCTTAATTTTGAATTGCCTCCAGAGAAGTGCAGAAATACGGAATCAACCTTAGGTTACTGCTAACCAAGGAAACCCAGATCTGATCCCAGGGCACAAATATGCATGTGTGGCATTCCTGTGGCTAGATTCTCTATTTCCACATGCACACTGCTTGGGCAAAAGCTGTGTTCAGAGCCTTGACAAAAAGCTTCATACTTTATTTCACTTTTGCTGTGCACCTCTGAGTTTGTCTAAGTACTGCTCTAGCTCTTCAAGACTAGGCTTAGTGCAACTCTTTTTGCTTTGTGAAGTATTAGCAGTTCCAGTTATTGGCAAATAGCTGCAATGGAGCTGTGTCCTATAGAACTGCAGGAACCCACTGCTAAACTCAGCAGCAGGAACACCGTGGTAGTGCCCTTATCCTTATCATGTATCCTTGAAAAGTAAGTGTATTGAATAAATCAAATTTTAAAAAAATATATTCCCAAACTCTTATCTGTAAACTTAGTGATCACATAATTGGGATACCTTTCCATAGGGAAATTATTGTGATTACTGAGGTTACCTTGGCTATTGTAACCAGCTGGAACAAATGGCCTAGGTATTTTATTAGGCCATTACATTTAAATTCTCACTAATGTCTCAACAGGCTACTGGTTGATTAACTATTCAATTACTATAACCAAGAATTGCAGCTATAAAATTGTATTTACTAACAAATAAAATCTTGGACTAGTTAATGTGTTCAACATGCATTATCTGAATTGCCTTATAGTGAAGTTCTACTCTGACTCCAACAAGGAAAACATATACAGATGTGGCCTATCGCCAGTGAGAACATCTCTCCAGTGTTACATAAATACAGCACAGGACACCTACCATATCTTCATATACTTCTATAGTGCTTATGAAAGGACTACATCTGCAGTAAGAAGGTACTAGGTATGAAACTGGTCAACCTGTTACATCCATAAACATGCCTTAAAACTATTTCACATACAAGAACACGCAATTATCCAAGACAATATATAGTAATAATACAAAAACTAGAACAATGTGCTGACAAGCTTTTTGTTTTCCTGAGACTCAAGAACTATTTTCTGAGGAAACCAGAATTTACAATAGACTGATATGAAGGATACTCATAAACCTTTTTCTCTTGCACAATGCACTTTAATCAGAACTGATTGAAAATCATTTGGTGCTGCTCTAACCTTGGCATAATTGCCTGTATTTATGTGATACAATTTATGGTTCTAATCTCTAAGGGTATTTTTTTCCCCTTTGTAGGCTCATTTTGCTTGAATCTTAATATTCTACTTGGTTTTAGGGAACTTTACTGTAGCATGACCGAGTGCTTTTCATATATATTATACATTCATACTGATATTTGTTTTTCAATATCCACATTATATTTCCTTGTGATTATATCTCTTTCTGTTGCATTGTTAAACTATTAAAATGTTTTTTACATGAAGTTGCAAGCTCATTTCACCGGATGTTAAATTACATCAGGGAACTGAAAGGAAGAAAAATACAAGGAAACCAAGAAATAAGAACGATATTCCAATTACAGATAGGAATTTAGGAGAACTAGGGAAAATCTCAGTACCAAGTCCCAATAATCAAAGGGGATTATTGAGAAGGGAGCGAATAAATTAAATCAATTAAAAATAACCAGCTTTTTTAAACAGTCCATTCCATCAGCTATGATGACCTCAGCCATCCCATAGCTAAACAAGAAGAAAGAGGTGGAGGATGAATTGTTTACAATAAGGCTTTCTGCCTCTCTCAACCTCTTTTGTTCTACAGTATTACAAGGGGGAATCAATCTGAGTACTATGACCCAGAAGAAGAATAAATTAACGTCATATATTCTGATCAACAATCAGATCCCCAGTCTCTCCATTGTCAAGATGTGGGTGTTATATCGATGCCCTCTTACTGTGAGGAAGAGGGTGTACATTACAAAAATAGCAATTTAGATCAGCTACCTACATATGGTGACAATCTAAATTTGATAATAAACAACCTAAACTATACTACAGAAGGACTTGAAAGACTAGTGGCAGATCAAAACCAAAAACATTTCACTAGACTTAACTCATCACTTTGTTCCTCTCCTTCTTCCCCTTCTCTGATGTTCTCTACAGAAAGTGAACAACTGGATAAGACATCGAAATCAGTGAGTCATGTTGTATCATGTGACACAGAGATAATCAATAATAAAGATTTTGTTTTACTAATGAAGGAGATTTTACAGCTTGTTTCTCTTTCTAAGCAAGCACTAGAAATCATTAAAAAAAACTTATTACACTAGCATTATGATACCAGAGAATTTATGGGCCATCAAGGAAGAAATCTCCAGTCTTAGGACTGATACCTTCTATAACAGAATTATTTTTGATTAATTAAAAAATAAGACCCAGGAGGAAAACCTTGATTTCAATACAACAGCTGATGGTTATACTAAAGCCATAAGACTAGTACAGAATAAAGCACTTCAGGTTAATCTCCCATCTCCATTTTCAAGACAAAGGGACTCCTCAGATTACGAGTATTCCCCTGGAAGTCAGCAGGTAGGCAAGGTAAATAATAGGCAGAAGGTAAAAAGGAGAAGGAAGAGGCCTTCTAAAACCCCAGTAGGCAAAGATCAGAGTAAGGCAGATGCTAGGGCACAGGGGATAACTAGCCCAGCAAAGCCAGACCAGGAGTGTTGTACCTGTTTTAAAGTAATGGAAGACTACCTGAAAAAGCAGATATTCACCATGTATCTAATAAACTAGGGCAGTTAGGAAATGATGATGCAGATAAAGTACCACTGAAATCTTTTCCTCCTTTAACTATGTGTGGTACACTGTATAAAACTACTCATTCAGGTGACCATGGGGAGACCAAGGTTCCTTCTTGTGCTTCACTTCAGGGTGATGTTTTAGGGAGCCCAAATTCTATGGACCAACAACTTCCAGCTTCTGTTGATGAACAGAGATGGGGGTTTGCAATGGAATATCTTTTTGAACTATAAGGAGTTAACAAACTTTATCAAGAAACGCAAATAAAATGGACTGAGTGGGTAACCAATTTATTGCACATTTCACATATATCAAAACAGGTTGGTGTTATCAGAATGCCAAATAATGATTATAAAGATTGTGCCTTAATATGTTGTTCCTCCCCAGAGCTGGCTAAAATAAAATGCAAAAGGAAGTGGATCTGAAAAATAAGGTATCAATATCCTCCCCCCATACAGGGTTCCTGCTGTTGCCGAAGAATTATCTCTTCCACAGCAGGAACCAGAGGAACCATGGACCTGGTATGATGGGATACCAAATGTAATCTCTGATTATACTAACTCTAGAACTCAGGTCTTGGAAAATAAAACACTAACCCTATTTGGATGGAAGCTAATGCCTAGTGTCTTATTAGGTAAAATGAAGCACGATATCACTATATTTTTCAGTTGAGTCTTAGATCTGCCCATTAACAGAAGTAACATTGAATGGATAAAAATACATAGCTCATATTCTTCTTGTCCACAACTGGACATTAATTTTTGTCAGTCCTAAAAATGTGGAGGCTATCTTGGGAAAGGCATCCATTCTTGATAATATAGTACAGTATGTAATGGAATCCAAAGCTCTTCATGAAAATTATAGGAAATGTCAAGATCTCATGCTACTTGAAACTAGCAAGAGATATGAGGCATTGAATAAAAGTACTAAAGATTGACAGGAAATTTCACTATAGGTCCAGAGACATGATGCACCCTAAGATTCTCCAGTTTCAGTCCTCTCATGGAATATCGAAGGACTGATGTTGAAGCTGGCTGACCCTAATTGTTGAAATTTCCTTAGTAACTATGACCTATTATGTCTACAAGAGACATGGTGTGGTGATTTAACCACACCATTAACACCAAGCTATGTGGGCTATTTTTCCATGGCTGTTCGAACAAATAACTATGGTTGACATAGGGCCAGACATGCAACCTATGTCCACACTTCACTTAATTTCAAAATAATACAATTGACCTGTATTTTGAGTACTAGTGTTCCACTTCTTATGGAGACACCAGATTGCAAAGTTATATTGCAAAATATATATATCCCTTCTCCTTCTAAAAAAGTAACCCGTCTACATGGTTGGGATGAATTTTTGAACCTAATGGAAGCCATTTGTAATAATTTCCCACTTCATCCACTTTTGGCCAGTGAAGATTTTAACAGGAGAGTCCCACAAGAAGATATACTTGATAAAGATCATGTCACTCTACTGATGTTGGGACCTAATATTAACCCAAATATAAGATTAATAAGACAAACAAGAGCTTGTAAGACTAACAAGCAGGTTAGGACCCTAGCACAAATAATGGAAGAAGCGAACTATGGCCACATGAATGGTATTGTAAAGGGTGATTTTGATGGAACATTTACATATACAGGTCCCCTAGGATTATCTACTATAGAGTTACCATGGGCAAATATAGATGCTATGAGATTGATAAAAACCTTAAAAATCTTAGATTGACCACAGTCTGCACACTTTCCAGCAATGCTAGAATATAGGCTAATAAATAGAACCAAAAACCACAGAGATCACAGGATTTTAGCACAAGAATATGAAATTCATAGTATTTGTAAGATCAAATGGTGCTCGAAATTGACCAATACTCTAACAGAAATATTAGACTTTGAATATTTAAAAGAATGGCTACAAAATATTATAGACATGGACAGTAATACAGATGTAAATGAGATTTGTCAGGATATTTTAAGATACATCAAACCCTTTCTCTATCAAACAATACATTTAAATAATAAAGATTCATGGTTGCAAACATGTGTTGATGCAAACTTGACACAAATAGTAGGGAACCTACCAGAGGTAGGAACATTTTGGACTTGGTCCTAATAACTACTGCTCTCTCTGTGGGCAATTGTATAGTGGGACCCTCCCATTGTTAACAGTGACCATAACAATGTCAGGTTTCATGATGGTTATCCATATCATTTTATGAAAAGTTATACTAAAATCTATTTATTTAATAAAACAAATAATGAAGGGATTTGTAATGCATTAGAATATATCCAATGGCAAAGTATCCTAGATGGTAAAACCACAAATGAGATGTAGAAATTAATTAAAGAGATTATTATTACAACATCAAAGGAGATTATCCCAATAATTGATAAGGTTAAAGGCCAGAAAAAGCCTAAGTGGATGAATAAAGAAATTAAGAGATTAATTAATAAACAAACATCAAATTCATAAAAGATACACTCAGACTGGAGATAAATCTATACTAGATGCATATAACAGAATACAAAACTATGTAAAAACAAAATTTGAAAGGCCAAGAAACTTGCAGAAATTAATTTGGCAGAAAGTCCAAATACAGCCAATGTCAAGCAATTTTATTCTTACATTAACTCCTTTAAAAAACCTGCAAATGAAATAGGTCCAATAACAGGTAATGAGAGTATGATCATAGACAATAAATGTATGGCAGAGGCTTTCACCAAATATTTTTGTAGTGTGTATAAACAAGGCTGTAATAAGGTTAGAACAAAATGTGCTGTCAGTAAACAGAAGGTTGAAATTACCTTAGAGGAGTTAAATGAAAGGACAGCAAAACTGAAGCCAAATGCATCCCCAGGGCCTGATAATATCTCCACTAGACTAATATTCTGTGGTGATTTGCATATACAGCCCATGATGCTTTGCATTATGGGGGTACATGTGATTTTGTATTTCTTTGAAACTTGGCTTCCCAGCCAATGCCCTTTGGGGTAACTATTGCCTCAGTGCTTACATGCTGAGGTTCTTTGTCTTTTATCTTGTTTTTTGGTTTTATTGGGTTCACCATAACATAACACAGATAGGCTATCTTAGGGTAGCTGGTTCATTCCACTGGGGTGTCACACAGATGAGGCACACTGATGAGTCCTGGGAGGATGAAACACATGTATGTGTCTTCTGTCAGCACCCTTTGCAGACTGTGTGAGAGGCCTTTTGGCACCATGCATTTCTGCTTAAAGTTGAACCAGCATAATATTCTGTGGTGATTTGCATATACAGCCCATGATGCTTTGCATTGTGGGGGTATGTGTGATTTTGTATTTCTTTGAAACTTGGCTTTCCAGCTAATGCCTTTTAGGGTAACCATTGCCTCAGTGCTTGCGTGTTGAGGTTCTTTGTAATTCAGATTATATCCTCTTATTTGTTAATCCCCCTTAAAATCTTGTTTGAGAGTTCCATTAACACAACATCGTTGCCAGAAGATTGGAAGGTGGAACATGTGGTGCCTATTTTTAAGTCAGGTAGTAGGGAAGAGTTAGATAATTATCACCCAGTAAGTCTGACCTGTATTGCTGGCAAATTATTAGAAGGTATTATAAAAAATAGAATAGTGCTTTGACTTAATAATATTGTCCCCCTGCAGCATGGCTTTAAAAAAGGAAGGAGCTGTTCCAACAACCTGTTGACTTTTTATGAAAAAATTAGTGGGCATTTGGACAGTGGTATACCACGTGATGTCCTCTATTTGAATTTTGCCAAGGTCTTCACTCTAACTCCTCACTGAGCCATTATTGAAAAATTATTAGTACCTAATATTGATAGCTCATTTTCCCTCTGGATTGTGCTGAGTGGTTGGGAGATAGAAGGCACAGCATGGTAGTAAATGGACATAAGTCAATAGCTGGTGAAGTTCTAAGTGGAGTACCCCAGGGTTGGTCCTGGGAACAGTTTTGGTTTACATCTTTATTGTAGATCTGACATCAGATATAGATTCATGGAGCATTACATAATCTGATGATACAAAGATCTGTGGTCCTTGTACTAGTATAGATGATTGCGTCAAACTACAAAATGACCTAGATAAGGTTGTGAGCTGGACAGATAAATGGGATATGACGTTGAATCTAAGTAAATGTAAAGTAATGTATTTAGGGAACCACAATATAAAATTTAAATACAATATAAATGGTTACACTTTAAAAGAAACAAGCTGTGAAAGGGATCTGGGTATCAATATTGGGCAGGTTCTGAACTCGAAGGAACAGATATCAGATGTAATTAAGAAAGCAAATCGAGTAATTTACTCCATTAAGAGAAACATTGTATCCAGGTCAGTACTACTTTATTACCATTATGTAGCTCTTATGTACGCCCCCCCTCTGGAGTTTTCTGCCCAAATTTGGAATCCCTATAAAAAGGATGATAGGCTAAAGCTAGAGAGGGTCCAATGCAGAATTACTAAAATGATTCCTGATCTAAAAAATAACAACTATGATGACAGACTTAAATTATTAAACCTCATGTTACTGGAGACACATCGTGCCCATGGAGATCTGTTATTTATGTTTGACATCATACAAGATCCAACCCTAATGTGCGATCTAGATATTGATTTTAAGGATACTTTTGTTGAGGCCAGAGGTCACCCACTCCAGATTAGGGGTAAGAAATTTAGAACAAACATGAGGAAAATCTTTTTTGCTAATCGGATTGTGAAGTTATGGAATGATCTAACACTGGGGATTATTATATCAGAAAGTAAGAATATCTTTAAGCAAAGACTTGACAGATACATATTGACAGGAGGTAATCTGAGGTATTTCTTGTAGAATAGTAGCACGTATGGGCCATGGCCTGCTTGCTTCAATGCTTACCTTATTATGAACCTTAGTATGGTTTAACAACATTTGCAAGGAAGCAAAAAGACAATTGAACAAAATGATACGCTATGTCAAGGAAAATTCCGGTAGAGCACAAACAAGGCAATTAAATAGATCAAGGAAAAAGTATAAGGAAATTCTACATAATGAAAGGAAAAAATTTCAAAAAATAAATGGGATAAATTTAAACAAGCGGTCTCTTAAAGACACAATAAAAAATTTTGGATCCGAGTTAGCCAAGGATATCATCAGATTGTATCTGGTATAGAAGCCTTTATCACACTGGACAGATGGGTTGCTTATTTTTCTGTATTATATTTTTTTCCTTCTGATCAGGTACCTAAAATGTTTCAGAAAAACATTCAATATTACCTAAAACAGCTTTATATTCATAAAGAAGAACTTATGATAGCCTTATCTTGTCAAAAGAGCAACAAGGCTCCTGGGCCAGATTGCATTGTAGCTGAAATATGTAAATTTTATTTTATTTTATTTATTCATACATCAGTTTACAACCTTTGAGCCAGAGGCTCGTTTCCAAAGGTATCTCGTCACAAAGAGGACAAAACATAGTACAACATTTCGTTACATCATTGTAGATGACAGTTTTTTTTTTTTTTACAACACAGCGGTCACAGTTTAAGGCAGATATAAGCAGTAATTACTTAGTTAACAATAACAGTGTTACAGGTTTGGTATTCACATGTTATTACAGTAACTTGGATAAGATTGAGGTAAGCATACATTGGTAGCAGACTATTAGTCTTGAGCAGGTACAGCTAGGTTAGTAAAAACAGGTGGCTATGGGACAAGGTAGGTGATAGGTTAGGAGGCGAGCCACTCTGGGAGTTTTGTCAGTTGTTGTTGTGGAGCTACTCAGAAAAGTATGGGGTACAATGAGATAAGAACACTACGGCTGAGGACAAGCACAGCTCACGCATGTTAAACAGTTTGACTTGAGTGCAGTTTTGAAGCTGAAGATTGTACGGGTATTGGTGATGGAGCTGTGGAGAGTATTGTACCAAGAGGGGGCTCTGTAACAGAAGGACCGTTGACCATGTATAGTCCTGGTCCTAGGGACAGACAGGGTGGCCTTGGAGGAGCTACGAGTTTGGACTAAGGGTTAAGCAAAGTGGATAGAGGCTGTCAGGCCAGGAGGGGATAGTCCAAGGAGTGTTTTTTTTAGTTATGAGGCAGGTTTGGTATCTGAGCCGTTCGTCCAGGTTAAGCAGCTTAGCCAAGTCATATAGTTGGCAGGTATGGGTTAATCTGGTGGCTCCCATAATTAATCTACAGGCCTTATTCAAGGTGAGTCGGATTTTATGGAGGGCAGTCGTGTCCGCGGCATCATAGACAGGCAGGCCATAGTCCACAATGGACATGATTGAGGAGATGACTGCTAGTCGGAGGGCATCGGGGGGGGAGGCAGTGCTTGTAGCGATAAAGGATACCTAGCCGTGTATTTGTAGCTGAGGCTAGAGCATCAATGTGGTCATGGAAAGTGAGGGCAGAGTCAAAGGAGACCCCGAGGTACTTGTACAGGCGGACTTGGTCAAGAGGATGCTTAGAGCCAGGGAGGATACGGAGTGGGAAATTACTGAGTTTGTTTTGGGGATGGGCAAATAGCATGTTTTTTTTTTTTTAGATTGGCTACAAGTCTGTGCTCTTTGAACCAGGCTTCAGCATCACTGAAGGCTAGTTGCAAGGTGTCTTGAAGGGAGATGGGGTTTCGGTGGGTGGCAAAGATGACGGCATCATCTGAGTACAGCAGGATTTTACCCATGAAAGCTCTGGCCATGGTATTGAGGTATAGTGAGAAGAGAAGTGGACCAAGGATGGAACCCTGGGGGACACCGGATTGGATAGGACATGAATTGGAGAGGGTCCCATTAATTTTAACATGCTGAGAGTGGTCAGACAAGTAGCTGGAGCACCAGGAGACTGGGCCAATGGCAAAGCTGGTGCGGTTGAGGGCATCCAACAGGAGGAGGTGGGAGACAGTGTCGAAAGCCTTTGAGAGGTCAATAAACACTGCCCCTGCTAGTGAGCCAGAGTCCAGGGAGGAATGAAGAAAATTTGAGAACTCAATAAGGGCTGTGCTGGTACTGTGACCTGCATGGAATCCGTGTTGTTCATGGCAGAGGATGTTGTATTTGGTCAGATACTCTGTGATTTGGGTAGCCACCAGTTTTTCTAGGGCTTTGGAGAGGGGTGGAAGGATGGAGATAGGCCGGTAGTTCCCGGCTGAGGACCTGTCACCTCCTTTGTGTATGGGCGTGACTGTGGCTGTTTTCCAGGCTGTAGGGAATTGCCCCAGGCATAGGGACTTATTGAGAAGGGTAGTAAGGGGGGCAAGGACCTGATCCAGGACCCGGCGGAGGATACTGGGGTCCAGGAAGTCGCTGACAATATTGTTGCTCTTTAGAGCTTGAAGCAGGTATGGCCTAGCCTTCTGGGCAGTCACCCTGCATAGGTTGAAGCTAGGATATTGAAAGTCAGGGGCGGGTAGGGTTGAAGGAGGGTCAAAGAAGTCTCTGGGGAGGACTGAACTAAGGTCTGTGAAGGATGTGTTGAGGAAGTTGGCTATGTGGGCAGGGTCGGTGGAGATAGAGCCTTTGATGGTGATCTGTGAGTGAGGAGGAGAGCGCACACTCCCATTTAGTTGTTTAATGTTGTCCCAAAAAGTTCTAGCGCTCCCCCAGGAGGAGGTAAGCGCAGCCTGATAGTGATCGGCTTTTGCTTTCCTGATGGCCCATGTGCATTTTTTTCTAGTGGCATTGTAGGCCTGTCTGTCCACAGCACGGCCTGTTTCAGAGGCCAGGTGCCACAGGTTATCCCTGTGTTTGAGCAGTTGCAGCAGGGACGGGTAATCCAGGGGGCATTATGAACTTTGGTGCGGACTGCTGTCATGGGAGCCAGCCGCAGGCATTATTAGGTTTGGGTGAAGAAGCAAGGGCGAATCTATATCAGGGGCATGGTGTTTGGGAGACCAGTTAATTTGGGGTGTTGTAGCTTAAGGCCTTAGTTCGCTCTGGTCTGAGGCACTCGACTAGAGTGGGATGAGCGGGTTTGGGAGTGGGGTGGCCCAGCAGAAAATGATAGGAGAGTGGTCACTAATAGAGTCCAGAAGGACCTGGGTATCATTGATTTGTAGAGGGTGGTTGGTGATGACCACATCTAGCAGGGTGCTGGTACCTTTCTTTGTGTTAGCTCTGGTGGGTTGGGAGACTAGTTGGGACATGTCTATGGCTGCGAATGAGTCACGGGTGGTGTCGACGGATGAGCTGAGCCAGTTAACATTCAGGTCACCCACAAAGACTTGGTCAGCTGTGAGAGGTAGGGTTGAGAGATATTCAGTTAGCGAAGCCAGTGCCAAAGTTTGGTTTTTAGGGGGAATGTAGGCAGCAGTGAGATATAGGGGAACCCTGGAAGGGTCGGGAGTCAGTTTGAGAGTTAGGGCCTGTGCCCTGTGGGTGAGAACAGGGGCAGGGAGTGTCAGTCCAGTGAGAGAGTCCCTGGTGTATATCGCACAACCCCCCCTTCTACCTACATGATCCTCCTGGTAGAGGGAGTACCCTGGAATAGTGACAAACGAGTCTGGAGTGGATTTTGATAACCAGGTTTCCACCAGCGTGATGACATCTGGCCTATGTGAGGTGACCCAACATTGGAGGGAATCTAGTTTTTTCATCAAGCTGCATATATTCATAGATGCAATGCAGAACCTGGGTGACCCTGTAGGAGGGTTTGAGGGGAGCTGGGCCAGGGTTTGGATGAATATTGCCTGTCAGGAGTAGCAGTATAACTACAGCCCTGGCCAGGGGACAGTAGAGGGTGAGCTTTCGATAAGTATGGTGTGAGGAGGGGGGGTGCTTTTGGGCACAAGGGGTGGACAGGGTTTTCCAGGCTGTGAAAGTGAGGAGGATAAGTCTCCAGTGGGCGCCTGAGGAAGTAGTAGTAGGAAGCAGACTGGGGGGAGGGTGTTGATGACTGGGGCAGATGATGAGAGTAGGATGTGGTAGGGCTAGCTCCAGAATAATATCCAGATCAGGTGCCATTGTGCCTGGGGGGGCAGTAGGTTGGTGAGACAATGGTGCCAGGGTGAGGATGATAGGGAGGCATTGTAGTAAGAGGGCTAACATATTGCTTGTGGTTGCAGCTGGGTGGTAGGTTGAAGTTGTTTTGTGTCACTCAGCAAGTGTGGATGCCACTTTGGAATAGTGGTAGTGACACGGACTCTGGTGGCCAGGGTACCAGGTTCAAGACCAACTCAGGGCAGTTGGTCACAGGACCTAGGTGAGAGAGCCGTGCTCCACGTTCTGGGGCCAGGACACAGGGTATGTTTGGGACCAAAGAAGGGGTGCGTAATAGCGACTCCTAGTGGCCACTTGATGAAGGCTCAGTGGTGATGGCAGGAGGTCCAGGCAGGAATTAGTACAGCATCAGGTGTGGGAGGGGGAGCGGGCAGAGCCTCTGTAGTCAAGGAAGACAGGAAGAGGGATAGGTAGTTGGAGGAATCCAAGATAGGTGGACAACCAGTATGGGCTTGGGGGTGGAAGGGAGGGGGCCCAGAACAGGTTAGTTAAGGATCGGGTGTGGAGGTGGAGAGGGCAGAGGGAGAGGGAAGAAGACAGGTAGTTAGAGGGGTCCAAGTATAATAGGAGGGGAGGCTTTCTGAGAATAGGAGAGCTAGAGGCAGTAAAAAGGGTCCCTCTAGTGGCTGACAGGTATAACCTGAAAAAGGGAAAATGGGGACTTAGAATTTCAAGAGCAGGCAGGGACTATAAAAGAAGGGATGACCCTGGGTGGGAGGGTGGCTGGGGCGGGCAGGGCAGTTGACGCGTGTAGCTCGTTGATGGGCTAACCCCCCTCACAAAGGTGCTTGTAGAGGTTGTTTAAATTACCTCCACTAGCACCACTGGGTGTTTCAGCTCCAGGAGGGAGCTCTGAATGCTTCGGGCAGGCAGCGAGCTGCTTCTTGGCTATGGGGGAGCAGCAGGCCTATATTGCAAGGGAAACAAAGGATCTCATTAGCATGCAGTTGGAGACTGGAGGTCATGATCACAAAACAGCGCAAGTGTCCCGATTCAAGCAAGAAACAGACCCATGCACAACAAAATACTGTGGCTTTCTAAACAGGTAAAAATGATGTTAACACTACTAACAGGCACTGATTCAGATGGGGCTGGTCAGTAATACTGTACAGAAGGGCACACATTTAGCGACTACACCCCCCCACAAACTGCAATCCTAGCCTGGAATGCTAATGTGGGACCTTTGCAGGCACAATCCAGCATTCCCCTAACAGAGAAGAGGCAGTCAGTAACACTGAAGGAAAGAAATAAAAAAAATAACATTTAAATTGCATTTCAAGAGTTGCTGGGAAGAGAACCCCCCCCCCACAAAGGTGCTTGTAGAGGTTGTTTAAATTACCTCCGCTAGCACCACTGGGTGTTTCAGCTCCAGGAGAGAGCTCTGAATGCTTCGGGCAGGCAGCGAGCCACTTCCTTTATCCAGAATGGTGCCCCCCCAACCTTTATAGTCTCTTTAATAAAATAGTTCAAGGAGCAGACATTCCAGCAAGTTGGAAGGGAAGCATTATATGCCCTATAGACAAAAAAGGGCAGTCCACTAGATCTATCAATGTACAGACCTATCAGCCTTATTGATACTTCACAAAAAAATATTTTGCTGGATTATTTTGAATAGGGTTCAGTCTTGGGAAGAAGATGCCCATATCGTGAGTGACTTCCAAAATGGGTTTAGAGCACACAGATCAACAGTGCAGCATTGTTATGTTTTATCCTATCTGATATGAAAATGCAACAAAGTTTGGAAGGCAAAGCTGTACTTTTGTTTTATAGATCTAAAATCCATTTTTGACTCAATTAGCCAGACTTTACTGTGGAGAAGGTTGCACTCCTACGGCATGGACCCTGCACTTCTAGATGGCTTAATGAGACTTCATAACAATACCTGGTAAAAGGTCAAATATAATCAAAATAGAGATCTAACCCCAGAGATAAGAACTAATCCTGGGGTTAGACAGGGGTTCCTTTTGGCCCCTATACTTTTAATATATATATATATATATATATATATATATATAAATTCTCTTGTAGTTCAGTTAGAAAATTCTAGCCTTCATTCACCTGTCATTAAAAACGAAAAAATTCTATTGTTGGCCTTTGCAGACAACCTCATCCTTATATCAAACCCCTTTTTTAGGGCTCCAGCGAATGGTAACTTCTGTCTCTGCACTATGTAAAGAAAACAAATTAGTAATCAATACAAGTAAAACCAAAATGTTAATATTTGGGAATAGGCAGAAGAAATCTCTGTCTCCATTTATTGACAAAACAATGATCAAGACAGTCAAATCATATCCTTATCTTGGTGTCCTCTTCTTCCAGTGTACAAGGTGGTCAATCCATCAAAATCTTAAGAAGCACAAACCAATTACAGCTTTTAATGCTTTCAGGAGATTCTCAGCACCAATGGCAATGGGTCAGTCAGGGATCTTTTGAAGGTAATAGAAGCCAAGATACGTGACAGCATATTGTATGCAGCAGAGATATGGGCTTTGTCTAACCTTAAAACACTAGAAATACAACAAAATAAATTATATAGATATACAGTATTCTTAAAGTTTCATATCCTATTACTGCCTCAACATTAAGAGCAGAACTAGGATAACTGCCCCTAGAGGCATACATAATAGAAAAGAAGATATTGTTTAACTCTTTCCTTTTCAAGAATAAAGATTGCCGAAGATGTGCATAGAGGAAGAAATTGACAATATTTCATAAGGATTTTGGTCCCTTACAATAGAATGTATAGCCACACACCTTTTTCCTTTGGGGTTAGGTCACCTTATGCACTAGATCTATTGCAGACCATTTAATGAAATAATTTTGCAGGTTAAGGAAAGAATAAAAGATACATATAATACAAAGGATATGGAACAGATTAAAACTTACAAGAATTATAACTGGTCCAAAAAGCTAAAAACATAACATAACATGAAACCTTATCTATCAATTATAGGAAGCCCTGACATGAGGAGAATTATAGCAAGATACAGACTGGAATTATATAATTGTAAGTATGTCTTCTATTCCTAAAAAAGACCAGGTATAGAGAGTGACACGTATAATTGCAATATGAATATGGTGGATGATTTGAAGCATGTTACCTTAATCTTCTCCTTATATGAGAAGCACAGATGGTTCTGGTTGGGACCTATACTGGTGAACCTTGGTCTTCCCACAGATCAGTTAATGTTCAAGTTATTTAACTCTAAAGATCAGCAAACATTGACAAGATTATCATGTTTTCTTATGCCCATAAAACTCTAGAAACTGATATATTGTCTATAGATTTTTACCAGTGAGCACTGACAAGATTGTATCTTGAATGTTATTATGGTATAACCTGGACGATGTATTCCATGTTCTGTTTTTATAGTTTTATCTATGTATTGTTTTATATTATTGTAATGGCTTTATGCTGAACAAATAAAGTGATATATATATATAGATATATATAATATGACCATGGATTGCATTATGCCCAAGTGAGTTTAATAAACAGTGAGTACTTAGTCCATAGTATTTAAAAAGCTGGATTAATTTGTACATTATCCACTAAAATATTTAAAAAGTCATTTTGTCAAAAAAAAAATTGTTCTCACATAGGAACTAGGTACTCAAATTACTAGTCGTACATATTTAATATATACACTACAAAGTTTAAAGCACATATATTGTAAAGGTTCCTTGTGCACACATTGACTCTCCAGTTTTGAAGTCCACAACAGTGGTACTGATGGGAGTCAAGAAAATCAAATCATCAAATGCGTTGACCGAAAAAGTAACTTATTTTCTACATTAGCCCAGGCCACTATTTGGATCAAAGTCTTCAGAGACTCAATGGTGTTGAACTGCAATAACAAAAAAGAAAAGACAGTGGGAGGAGGCAATGAAGAAGGTGGAGGAAGGTGGAAAACGAGGACTATTGAGAGGCGGAAAGGCGAGGTGAGTGGGTGGAGTGTGTTGGGGTAGTTTGGATGAATGGATAGGGAAGGAGTGTTATGAGTGAATGGGCCAAGAAAAGAATGAAACAGAAAGAGAGAAACAAAAAAGAAAACAGTAAGGGAGAGAATAATATGGGACTGGGAAAGACAGATACTCTAAAGCCACAATGCATATAAACTGCATATTATTCTAATAAACACTTAAGAAACAACCAGTTTGGGGAACTTGATTTACAAATCTCCCCTGTAGAAAACTAAATCCAATAGGAGGCAGTATAGCACAGTGGTTTAAGACTCTGAGCTGCAAATCTGGAGACCTGGGTTTGAATCCCACAGCGCCCACTTGCATACTGTGTAACCCTGACCAAGTCATTTAATTTTCCTGTGCTCCCAGGTTGCACCTGTAAACAAGCTTTCAGGTTAATGTGTCTCACCTGGTTAAACAACTGGGAAAAAACAATAATACAACAAATAGGGGGTCACATTTGCATTGCCAAAAAAACAAACAAAAAAATTCACAGGTAAACTGATTGAACTGAAATATATAATTCATGGAAACCTTGCATTTAGTCCAAAAGGATTTAAAATCCACTGTTGCAATGTTAGTATCATGGTTTCAGCAATGGATCTGTACATTTTTCAAAGGGGTAGCAGTTTTGTCTAAGGATAACACTTTAAAATGTTAACGATTTTCAACTCAGATTAGGTTATGACAGCTACTTTTTGCTAGTCTAGGAGTTTAATTTGTGCTACTTTGCTACATAGTTTTTTTTAGTTATTTATTTATCAAGTCTAGGATTACAAATACCTTTGAGCCTTGGCTCTTTTACAAAGGTTCCACGTCAGAGAAATACAAATTATGGGGAACATCAAGACAGACATTACAACAATGTGGACATTGTAAACAGAGTACAGATTAATACAATTCAAGGGTAGCATTGTAACAAGGCAGCCAGCGGCATTTGTCAGAGAAAATAGACAACAGATAAGAAGTGCCAGAGTCATAGGGAGAGGGAAGGGGGGGAGAAGGAATGTAGGAAGGGTTGGGAGAGGGTGAAAAGTGAAGCATTGGGTATACCAAGATGTGAGGGTAGAATCCAGTGAGGAGGGGAAGGGGGTTGGATCTGCTAATGTATCATTTTCTACATACAGATGTGTAGGTGCATGCCACAAAGGGGCCTGCCCTTCTGCAGCCAGAGGTCAGTGTGTATGTCTAACACCTGTGGCTAAAGAAGTTCTGGCCCCTTAGGGGCCTGCATTTCTGCAGACAGAAGTACTGTTGCAATTTTGGTATCATGGATATCATGGCACCTGTGCTTCTGCAGCCAGAGGTTGGTGTGTATGTTTTACACCTGTGGCTGCAGAGGGCCTGCACTTCTGCAGACAGAACTTTGTTTTTTTCTTAGAGTGTGGATAAGTTCCTATGGCATGCTTCTGTAGACAAACCAGTTTGGTATCATGGATTAGCATCTGTGGCTGCAGGGCCTGTGCTTCTGCACAAGAAGCAGTGTTATGATTTTAGTATTATAGATTTCTATCTGCAGCCAGAACTGACTGTGTTTGCTGTGCAGGCAGGCGGGCAGCTCACAAATGGCTCAAACTGTGGCCAGAAGCAGTATACAAACAGCAATAGTCTCACCAAGCTTGGCTCCACCATCTCTGCTTCAAATCAGAAAAATGTAGTTATGCAAAAGGGTAAAGTTTATTAAACAAATAATAAAAAACAGCAGCAAGATATCAGACCCTTCCTCCCAAACACAGGCAAAACTTTTCACCCTGCTCTAGCGCTTTGTCAATGCTAATAAGTTACCTGGCATAAGGGATTTAAAAAGCACCTGCTTAAAGAAGCAGGATACCATTCTGTAATAACACAGTCATATATAGATATATATTATATACATATATACACCCATTACTGGACCCATAAACACATCAAATTCCTAAAAACTGTAGACATAACAATCCAGACAAATCCACCTCAATGAAAAATTTATACATTCATTAACAATTTTATGAAGCTTTGAGTGACATTGCTGCCACCAATAAATAAGCAGTTTTGCCTTATGGATATCGTCTGCTTAGCATTTCTGTGACTCAGCTCATCTTCACTGTTCAACTGCTGAGTATGGTTTATTTTGCAGTCTGTTAACTTTAGGGTAGCACACCATTAACCTGCACCACCTCATCACCTGGACTTAGTCCTTATTTCCCCGCAGTGGAAGGAATGGCTTACTGTGAATTTTCTCCCCTACTGAATTCCCTGAGGGAGGATTTCAGTAGATTGAAATGTCTACAACTAACACTGTGGGGGAAATCCCAGTCCTTGCAGATGGTGGCACTCTCAAAATTCTGTATTTAGTATGATGGCTAACTGGATCAAGAACTGACTGAAAGATAGACTGCAATGGGTGGCTGTGGGAGGGACTGTCCCTTCCTAGGCCATTGACCAGCAGTGTGCCACAGGGCTCTGTGCTGATGCAAGTGGTGTTTGGTCTGTTCATATCGGATATTGCACACAGGGTTGGGAGTAAGATCAGTGTGTTTGCTGATGACACCAAGATGGGGGCTATTGCGCATGACATAGAGGGGTGGCAGAAGCTACAAGGTGACCTAACCAGATGTGAGGAGTAGTTGGCAAGGTAGCAATTGGGTTTTAATGCAAAGAAGTGCAAAGTAATGCACATCAGGGTGAAGAATCCAAGGAGGAAATATTGGTTGGGTGGAGTGCGCTTAGGTGTCACTGAGGAGGAGAAAGATTTGGGGGTCATAGTAACGGGGAGCATGAACAACTCTGCTCAGTGTAGAAAGGCTGTGGCTAAGGCCAATAGGATGCTGGGGTGCATAGTGCAGGGTTTCTCTTCTGGACACAAGGATGTGATCCAGCCTGTGTACAGGTCCTTGGTCAGGCCGCATTTGGAGTATTGCATGCAGTACTGGCATCCGTATCTGATGAAGGATATCAGGTTGCTTGAAGTGGTACAGCATAGGGTGACAACATTAATACAGGGGTTGGAAGGCAGAACCTATGAAGTAAGGCTGGGACACTTGAGTTTCTACACCCTGGAGCAGAGAAGGGATCGGGGGGATATGATTAAAACTTTCAAATACTTGAGGGAAATCAACAAATCTGGCACAGAGGGGTTGTTTAAACTGATGAAGTGAAGGGACATGAGGGGGCAAGGGCTAAGACTGGAGGGTGGTAGATTCAAGAGGAAGATGGGGAGGCATTATTTCACTGAAAAGGTGGTGTTGAAATGGAACACTCTAACAGAGGAGGTGGTGGCATGCAGGATGGTGGACAGTTTCAAAAGAGCATGGGACAGGACAAGGGTGGGCTGGGTTAACAATGATGAGCAGTTTCTGAGGGTGGGACAACTGCAGTATAGGGGTGCTAGCTGTGCATTCAATCAGACTTGATAGACCAAGAGGCCTGTTTCTGCTGGCAAGTTTCATATGTTTGTATGTTCGTATATTTACATATGCTGGAAACTTTTTGGAACTCTTTGGAAAAATTGAAAAGAGGTTTTCTCTAGGAGGGAGGGAAAACCTAGGTTATCTTTGTTGATATGCTGACAGGTGTCGGGAGACTGCCAGATGGAGCACCATAGAAGAACATTTAACGAAGGGAGTGGCACCTGAAATGGTCCTATGGAATCCCTCTAAAGCTAATCACACCTACCCCATTCATGAGTATGGTCTTGGTATTTGGAAAGAGCTAGGTAAAATAGTTCATGTCCCATGGCAGGTACCCCTACACTGTTGGCCGGTATGGCATAACCATAAATTATCTGTGGGAGATAAACCCATATATTGGCATAACTGGGCCATTGGTGGCATTTCTCATGTAGCAAAACATATTGCATGCAGATACCAGTCTATTTAAAGATTTTGCAACACTTAAAGCTCAGACCTCATTGCCAGAATCCCATATGTGTTGATATTTTGAGACTTGCCATCTCATCTCTTCCTATGTTGGCTCTCAGCTTCAATTACCTGTGAGGGTCATGTGCGATGACATTCTTGATTTGGTGGGTGAGGGAAAATTTCTTAAGAAGCCTCCAAGAATAGGGAAAATTTCAAAGTACTCTTGCAAGAGTATACCCCACAACAGATAAATTGAAAACTAGGTGGGAAAAATGACTTGGCTATCAACTGAAGGAGGAAGACTGGGCCTGTTGCTGGTCCAGTGTATATGGGCTCTGTCAGGATGCGGGGGGAGATTTATGCAATTAGATAGATAGATAGATAGATAGATAGATAGATAGATAGATAGATAGATAGATAGATACTTTTATTTTATGACAGGAAAACAACTTTTAGGACCAAAAGAGGCCCTGTTTATCAAAGTTGTCCTGTTTTGAAATACAGTTTCAACAAATACAAAACATTGTGTAATAAAATATATTACAGGAATGATCTTAAAGACAAAACACTGCATCTGTAGTGTACAGCACCCACCCAATTAAGGAAGATGAAACTGTTAAAAATGTGTGGCTGCTGGAGATGCCACCTCTCAGAGGGTACGTTACTACATATTCTTTGGAACTGTCTTAAATTGGTGGGCTGGTGGGGTCAATTACTGGCCAGACTGTCAGACATTATGCAGTGGCAGGTACCCTCAGATGCATCCCTCATGGTTCTGGGCAACACTAATAAGCTTCCACTCCAGCATAAACACCTTCATCTATGGCTTAAGGCAGCCATTACTGAAGCAAAATGGTTGCTATATAGGAAATGGAAATCAGAAGACATTCCTATTATAGATGAATGGGAGGACAATATGCATAAACTTGCAAGTTTAGAACATCTCTCATTTACAGCTGCAGACAAATGGCCACTCTTTGATAAACTATGGGGACCTTACCTATCTTAATACACATGTCATCTCCTGAGCAAAGTGAGGGCGTATTTCCTTGCATGTTTCTAAATTCTTGTGGTCAATTTAAGATTTTTGATTGGGTGATGCCATTACCTCTTAACCCCCTTCCCCATCTGGCATTATCGCTTCCTGTAGGCAAACTTATGTTCAGTTCAGTTCAGTTCAGTTTAATTTATTAGCAAAGCATATATAAAAACAATGTTTGTTACACAACAGCTTTAAAATACAGATGGCATTTCACACATAGATAATTCACACTCTCAAAATTTCCAGATACAAAGTATATAGAGTTATAGGCTACACTATCCCTATAAACTCCATTTCTTACTTCTTAACAATTCTATTCCATTGGCACTTTGCTATAGTATAGTAATATATAGTCTAGTACACTTCCCCTTTTAGTTTAGAGACAACTCTTTGTGCAAAACTTGCCACTGAAAAAATCCCAACTATTGTATCTGAGTTTAACATCATTTTGATCTTTTTATCATTCTCTAAAAATCTTACATTATTAAAGATTGGATTTAATATTTGTTCTTGATCAACAATGAAGTCTGAACATTCTAAAATTATATGTTTTGTTGTTAACTTTGTCATTTCTTCACATCCACACATTCTGTTCTGTACTCCTAAATTTATTACCCATCTGTTACTTAAAATTCCCAGTCTCAGTCTCATCATGGCTTTTCTCTGTTTTACATTTTCACATACCATGAGATACTTTTCTAGACCAAAGCTCTGTTTTACTTCTTACATGTTATATATTCACAGGCATCCTTAATGCTACTAATATCTTGTTGCATTGCTACATCCACAATTATTTGACATGCAATATCCTTAAATTTTCCTGGATCAGTTAGTTCTCTCTATATATAGTTATATGGTACCTCAGTTTTATTTAATTCATTATTCAATTTTGTAAACCAACCTTTTTTGTGCATTGTCTTTCCTTCTTGGGCCTCCACTCAATATTGATGTAAAATACTATTCGATGGTGTGGTCATT
Organism: Neoceratodus forsteri; assembly: GCA_016271365.2. Lineage (NCBI taxonomy): Eukaryota > Metazoa > Chordata > Ceratodontiformes > Ceratodontidae > Neoceratodus > Neoceratodus forsteri. The sequence continues at coordinate 1,609,788,044 of CM057450.1, read as the reverse complement.
ATTTTTTTGCAAAAATTAACACATCTTTTTATAACTTTTGTGGCAATTGGAAGAGTCTCTGCTCAAACTGCAGCATTTAGTGTTGATTTTGGGACTCCAAGTAGATTTTTTTGCTGTTGATTTTGTATTATTTCTAATTCCATAATGTTAGAGACCAAGCCCCACACCTCAGCCCTGTATAGGACTTGTGAGTTTACTTTGGCATCATAGCATCTATATTGGGCTACATAAGTATTTTTTGCAAAAGTATTTGCAAATCTGGCAATCCCTAACATTGTTTTTGTAATATTACTTTTGGCTTTGTTTATATGTGCCTTCCGCCCCATATTTCTGCTTATTGTAATTCCTAGATAATGAAATGTGGTTGTTTCTTCAGTATGGTCTTCTCCTAACTTTCAATTTTTTTATATTTCTCTTCCCTCCACTGAACACCATCATTTTTGTTTTTCTAGTATTTAATTGTAGATCCAATTTCATAAGGGTTTCTTTTACTGTTGTTAAGGCTCTTCTTAACCTCAAGGGGATTTGAAAAAATAAATAATAATATTTTTACAGGCATAAGGTTCACTTTAGGCTGAGATGTTACAACATTTTCTAAAGTTGCTACTATAGTATCAATGTATATATTAAATAGGGTCGGTGCCAATAGGCATCACTGTTTAACTCTTCTAGTTGCGCTTATTTGTTCTGTCACTGCTCCTTGTTTACTGTATCTTACAACTAACTTGGTATTCTCATGCAATAGTTTTATCTCAAGCATGTCCTTATTTTATTTCCTTCTTCTGTAATATATCCCACAGTGTTCATCTGTTTACTGAATTGAATGCAGCTTTTATATCTATGAATGCTACATAGATTTTTGTCTTTTTCCCAGTAACATACTTCTCCAATATATGGCAAAGAATAAAGATTTATTCTATAGCAGATTTCCCTTTGTAAAATCCTGCCTGTTTTTTTGACAATATCTAATTTTCTTCTATCCATACTTGTAATCGAGTTAACAATAATCTGGAGAACATGTTTGCGTTTATGTTTAACAATGCTATTGGTCTATAATTTTCTGTGCATAATGTAGATCCCTTTTTTGTAATGGGACCACAACCCCAATATTCCAATGATCCGGTATTATATTCCTTTGAGTTATATTCTCATCAAATGGAACAAAAACATCAGCCCACCATCCTGGGTTAGCCCGGTACATTTCTGCTCTTATCTCATCTATACCTGGAGCTTTTCTCTTTTGTAGTTTAATTGCTACCACTACTTCTTCTTTGGTAATAAACAAATTTCTAGCACTGCCTACACTTTCTCTTGACCCACTTTGATCCTCTGAAGGTGTAAGTACATTATTAAAATTTTTTTTCAGGCTGGCCCGGTGGTGCAGAGGGTTGAGGCATGGATGCCTTACCTTTCACCACACCGGTGACCTGAGTTCAGGAAAGGATTCTGGTGCCAGGGATCGGCAGAGGAAGAGGAAGGATTGAGCATCTGTAGGACTGCTCTCCTCCCCTAGGGTGGGTTAGGGATGCATGGTCATTCTGCAGCGGCCCCCGGTGGAGACTGGGAGTACATCAGAGGGATCGCAATAAGGGGGAACATCACAGAAAAATGGAAATACTGCTCTGGGTACTGGCTGAATGATGGCTGCCAGCTCAAGACACCTCTGAAGACTCCCAGAAAGCCACAGAAAGCCTCAGCAGTGCCCAGGACTGAAGGAAAAATAGTGTGCCAGTCTTCTCCCACCAGTGACTTCCCCCCTCAGAGGAGAGGGTCCCACCTTGTAAAGGGTTATGCTGGGCTATCCCGAGGATGGCTGCAGATCTGAGGTAAGGTGGCTTGGGGGAGATAGTAGGAGGAATGTCTGTGGGTCATGGCAGCCTGAAGGAGAGGCAGCTCCAGAGCATGATGGGGGTATAAATAGATAACTCAAAAAAAATATTTTCAAAGTGAAGTTTCCAAACTTCAGGGGGCATTACCACTTCTAGATTAAATCTTGTCTTTTCGGTGCCATATGCTACCAGATGCCAAAAAGCTAAACTATCCTTATTTTCTATTGACATGTGCAGTCTATTCCATATGTCAACATTAAAAGCCTGTTTTTTTATTCTTGAGAATAATTTTGTTTTCATTTTTTAAATATTTAAGTACCACCCTATCGTTTATCTCATTATATTTTGTTATCCTTTTCCCTATTTGTTTAATAGTTCTCTGTTTCCTATCACATTCTCCATCAAACCATTTTGCCCTATAATAATTTTTCTTTCTACTTTCTTTTTGTATTCTCATTATCCCTTCTTGTAGTTGATTTTCTATCTCAAGGTAAAACTGCTGCATAACATTTGATCCTTGGTCATCTTCCATTTGCCAATATTCAGCCAATATTTTACTTTTTAGAATTTTGACTCCTTGATCTTTCAGGAATCCTAGTAATTTTTGTATGTTTAATGGTGTCCATTTTATTCTTATTTTGTTATACAATAGCATGTTATTGTCAATCCATTCAGTCATTTTCTGGTTTTCCCATATTTTCTCACCACTCCCCTTCACTTCCAGGTTAATTGGTCTATGATCACTATCCCAATTGTCTAATACCTTTAGACTTATCACATTTTTATAAGAACAAAACATCTACAATAACATAATGCAATATACTTCCACCACATTGATGGTTATGTGTCAATTTTCCACTCCTATCACCTCTTCATCTTCCATTTAACATTCACATATTCAATATATTTAAACATTCCAATAATAGTTTTCCTTGTTTATTAATGTTGGTGTCCAATGAGTTCCTCAGCGGAACTGACATAATATCATCTAGATTCCAATTTCCAGTCTTTTCTTCCAGTGCTGTGCCAGTGTGGGCATTGAAATCTCCTCTTACTACTATCATTATACCTGTATGATACATTTGTAATTGCAAAATAGTTTGCTTTAAAACCTCCAGGGAGGATGCCATGGAGAGAGATGTAGATGTAAATGAAGGGAAGTATACATTCAACAAAATACATACAATATCATCATTGCATCGTACCATTAAACCTAAAATAAAATGTTTGAGATCCCTAAAAATACATTTCCCTTTCAGTTCCTTACCTGTACATATAAGAGTACAGATTCCCCCTGCTGGTCTTCCATATTTACTGGGGTTTTTTCGCCTCAGTTGCCCAACACTGGTACCCTTCTAGTATACATTCATCTAGGGAGCTAGCTCAAGTCTCCTGTAACATTATTACTTGGTATTTGTTCAGAAAGTTTACACATCCTACATCTCTAAATTTACCCACTACCCCAGCAATATTCCAGCTCAGGATGTTTACTAATTCACAGTTACACACCTTCAGTATTTGCTCTGTATATTTATTATCCATTTTGTCTCTGTACTTAGTCACTGTACTTATCATACTCTGTATTTGTCCACATTCAATGTCTGATGTGGAGCCTTTGTAAATGATTCTCTGACTCAAGGGGTTGTAATTCAGAGGCTTTATATAAATAAATGTAAATATAAACATTTTTTGTGGGGGATCTGTATTTCTTTCTTCCTGTCAACATACATCTACTGAGTCTTCCAAAATGTAGAATTGATTACTATCTTGTACATAGGAACTGTAAACTACCTCCAAGTCTGTGTCCACTTCACTTCTTCCCAAATTCACCTCTACAGTACTTCATCTTCTAAGATTACACTATTGTTAATTCTGGGACCTTTTTGTAATCCCCCTCTTATGTTTTTTCTTTGCTCTATAATTGCATCCTCTCATCCAGTTGTAAAGCATGCTCCTGTTCATTAGGCACCTTATATGTGGTAATCCTTTGCTGTATGTTTATATTAATTCTCTCTTGCTTATTCCCTCCTTCTTCACAAGCCATATTTTTTTTTTCATTTTCTCCACATCTTGGGATTTACACTGATTTAACAGTGTTGGTGTAATATTTGCCTTTATACCAAGATCTGAGAGTTGTTATTTTTCCATTAGTACAGTAGGTTTTGTCTTGCATGGGCTGTTTTAACAACAGGACACACCGACCCTTTTTCTTTCCTAGCCTGTAGACAGAACTTATATCAGACCATGCAAAACTTTTTCCCAAAACTCCTTTACAGATGTTATATACTGCTACTTTTAAGGTCATCATGTTTTCATTTCTTGCTTTAGGTACAGTATATTATATAGGTATACTGTAGGGAGCATTTCTTCCTTTTCTATTAATATTTCTCTATTTACACTAACAGTTCTCTTTCCATATCTTTCTCTTTTTTCCTCATATATCTCTTCTGTCTGTATTTACTCTGATGTTTCCAAAATTGTTTCCACCAACTGATATCTTTTTTAACCCCATTCTCTTCCATAGTAATAGTTTTTTTCCTTTTTCCTTTACTTTCTCCACTTCTTTCGATGTTCTTTCCTAGTAATCTAGACCCTTGCTTGGTATCTTTACATTACCTACTTTCCTCTTACCTAGTTCCACCCCGGGTCCCCCTATCTTCTGATTTTGTTGCTTTTTTAATTCTTGCACTAATAATGCTGTTTTTCTCTCTCTTCCCTTATTCCTATATCCTTTGTTATCATTTTTATTGATTTTTCCTTAATCTTTTCTGTCCCTTTTGTTTTATCTGTTCTAATTTTTTTTGGTTCATGTTCTTTATTTATACTTTCTGTAAAATTAGTCTCCTGATAACATCCATATGTGAACAATGACTTGCTCATCAATGATGTCAGATTTAATAGTAACTCGTTATTCAGAATAATTCCATCCCTTATTTCCTTTAATATTCTAATAGATTGGTCATCCTTTGAATTATTACTTCCACTTTTTTTTTCTCTGTTTACTACCACCTTCCTCTTGGCTCCTATTTCCTTCATTTCCCACAATGGAGGTTAGAATGTGTGAAATGTCTAGTGGTTTAGCTGTTTTGGGATCTAGTCAAACTTTTTTAGTATAGGGTGTTATAAACTCATCAAAATAATTTAAAAATAATCTACTAGGAAACTGATGCGATTTGTCTTTACACACTTTCTCTTTTCCTATTTTGACCCTTTCTTTCTTAGGGGAAACCCCTGGCTCATTTTCTCCATCCAATATTTCTATTCCACTTTGTTTTTTTTCCATAGACTGTCCTCCCCAGTCTTTGTTTTTTCCAACAATTTGTACTTGAACTTCAACATGTTTTTCCTCCCTCCCAGTTTGATCTTCACTTTTTTCCATGTCACTTATTGCTTTCATAAGTGGGTGCTCTACAATATTTCCTCCATAATCATCTCCTTAAATTACCTTAAAGGGGGAAGAACACAGAGGAGGTAAAGTAGAGCTTTGTATTCTTAATACTTCATTATTACTTACTAAGTTCAATTGGCAACCTGGAGCTAATATATAGCTCATTATTTTCCTCTTCCCTAGGTCTATCTTATTTCTCTTATGTCCTCTCTTTGTGCCCTTTGATTCTTTGCAATATTTCTATTATACATCTTAATACTCATAGCAGGTTTACTTTTTGTTGCTCTTGTTTCCATTAGAAATACAGTTATAAAATGCTATAACCATTTTTTATTACAACAGTTACTTAACACAATGTAGGTAAGACTAGTGCAATCTTCATTAATAATATAGTCCCAATTGTCAACTCTTCGGTGACATATAGATCCTTGTCCAATAATTTATTTTCCTCTTCGTATCATCTGTTCAGGTTTCTTTTGAAATCTGTCTCATCCAAAATTGAAAGAAGACACTATTTGTCATATAACTTAAATATCTTTGCCAAGTTCGCTTTCAGTACTGTAATCTCCACCTGAGTACGCAGCCAAATTCTCTAAATCATAAAAAGGTGGCATCAAACAGGGAATAGTCTTCTCATTAACATCACAATTAATACTGCAAATGAGAATGGCCAGGAACTTTGCCAGGTCATCTGTATCCCCAAGCACCTTTTCCTTCTGTTTCTATAGCACTAGGAATAGATTAAATATCTTCAATCAATATTTATCCCAAACTGTTCTAAAACTAGTAGCTTAAACTTTTATTTATGTGATTTTAAAGGGGGAAAAATCACTGGTTAACAACTTTAAATTGGTTAAATTAATCAATTAAGTTAATTAAATCAATTAAACTGCCCAACTAACCATTGGTTAGATAATAAAAGAAGTTATAAGCATTTAGAAAACATTCACAGATTTAAAAATGATTTAAAACAATTCCTTCTAAATGCTAAGAAACCAGTTCTCCCACTAACAAAACTTTAATAAACTCAGTATTCAATTGCACCCTTTACAAATATTTTAACACTTTTGACCCACTCATTCTTCACCACCCTATTTCTAAAATTGCTACACTTACTATCTTTTTCCAGTCCTTTGTTTGTTTTTAAATTGAAAAACTCTTCTTTCTGCACCTTTGTCGCCACTTTAGAGGATGCCACAGTCCACTGTGAAGCTTCATTACTAAAATAGCTTGCATAGGGATGAGAAAATGTCAGCACTAGCAAACAACTACTGCCCCCAGTTCTAACCCCAGGATAACCCAGGTAGCTGGAAAATATTCTAGAAGTTGGCAGACATCAATGGTTCTGGATTCTAGTATCTAAGAATCAACAATCCAGCTCCCTCACAGCACTTGTGCTAGCAGAAAATGGTGTGCTTACCTGGAGAATGCCACACCTGTGCACTATATCTTCAGGGATAAGATCATGTGACTCGTGAAGAAATTCTACATAAGCCACTAGATATACATGGGTAAACAAAAGAAATTTAAACAACCAATCCACAGTTTCCCCCTACTGTTTTAAAACACACAGTTTAAACCAACAAACATCTATTTAAAAGAATTGCCGCCCTTGGTTCATAAAAGTTATTAAAATCCCTTGAAGGTCCTAATGCACTTAACTTTGACAAATAAAAATGCCAAAATATAGAATATATCTAATCCGTATGAGGTAGGATCATAGAAATCTCAAGTTTCACCAGTTTTCACCCACTTTCTACTGTGAATTGCAATTTGCTATAGCATCACCACCAGGGCATGGAGTACACCAGTGTACAGTACAACTCAAAGCAACCACAGCTTCTTTTTAAATTAAGTCACTCTTTTCCATCAGTTTTTCATCTCTCCATTTATCAAACTATCTTCTCTTCCTCTGCTTTTCTGCCTCTCTGCTCTGGCACTCAGGTACTGCTGAGTTGTGGTACTACAGCACTGGCTCCCACTGCTTCCTCTCCGCTGATGATAACCCCCTGCAAGGTCTTCCCCATGACTCCTCCTGGCTCAGCTACACCACTCCTGCACTCCAAACCCTGAAAAAGAAATGGAGAATGGGAGTAGAGAGAACGCAGCACCCTCAGTCGCACAAGAATGACTAGAAAGGCTGTGCACTAGACAGGTATAGTAACACTGTAAATTCAACTAGTGTTTTCCAGGATTTCCATATATTTTCAAACAGCTCAGATAATTCAAGCAACATATGAGCCAAAATCTATCTTACACCAGCTCACTAGGTTTATAGCGACAGTGGCATACCTTTTCTAGATTAATATTTAGCGTTATACAGCTCTTCTCTCCTGGCTTCTCCACAACCAGGTAGCATGTAGCGACTCACTCCTTCTCTCTCCAGATGCCCTATCCTGTTATAGGGAATAGTGACATCACAGTGGAAGGCAAATTAATATACCATAAGAAAACTTATGTGGGAAAGAGCTCTTCTTATTTAACCCTCTTCTATTCACATGTTCTTGATAGTTATTTATCTTAGCTCTTATTTTATTGTATTGTAGTGTAATCTAGGTTAGTGCTGGAATTTATATTAAGGTAAATGTTTTTGCATCTTTTTGATTACTGAGGACCAAATATATTGAAAGGCTGCAACATGTATTCAATTCAGACAGGAGGGCCTGTGGGACTATATCTCGTCATATTTGTGGGACAATTAAGATCCTTATTGTCTGATGTGAGTCTCTGTATTCCAGTTTTATTCTGTAATCCATGGAACATATGTTCTGGCCAGGTCTAGAGTGCTACAATGGCATCAATGTGCATATAAGATTGCATGCATTCTAAATATAAATCCTCAATAAAACATAAATTACAAAAAAAAAAACTAATGCTGAAACAACATTCTGCACCACTGAAACTACAGGTGCAAAAACACAGTTTGGCCAGGATATGAAAAATGACAGCTGTGACGTTCATGAGGCAGTGTAAAAAATGGCAATGTTGAAAATTTGGGGTCAAAATATTTAAAACTACCAAAGTTATGAGCAAGCATAGTAAAATTTAAATGTGTGGGCATAAATTTGCCATTTTTGCATATTTTGACCTCAAATTTTCAACATAACCTTCTTATGACCCCACCTTATGAACAAGGGTGGTGAAAGAGTTCAAATCATACCTGAAAGGTGATTTTGCCAATTGACTGCAAAACCACCTTTTGGGCTTGAGTTGCAAAATTCCACCACCACCATTGGATATGAGGTGGGATCCCAAAAAGACCATGTTGAAAATGTGGGGTCAAAGTATGCAAAAATGAAAAATGTATGCATCAAAGTTAAAACCCCATTGAAAAAAATTGAACTGCACTTACCTTAGCTTCTCATATTGCATCAGTGGTTCCAGTAGCAAGACATGTCTTTGATCAAAAAGTAGATCATCATCTTGTAACCTGTTCAGGTGAGTGAGGGTGTATGGGGATGTACTGGGGGTGTGGGGTGGTGCGTGATGAGTGGGAGGTGTGGGTCGGGGCAGACTGGTGAGAGACTGTTTTCTTTTTTAAAACAAAAAAGAACACATTAAGGGATGGTTTTCTTTATTACAGACAGGGATAGTGATTGGGAGGGCCACTAGACAGCAGGGAAAGAAAAAGTTCATGATGGGGACCGTGATCAGAGGGTAGGAGTGCCACTAGACACCAGGGAAATATTCATTCTTTATGGGGATGGCAATTAAAGGGTGGGATGGTGCCACTAGACACTATAGAAAGATAAATTCTTGATGTAGAGGGCAATGAGAGGGTGGGGCAGTGCCACTACAACAGAAAAAGATTAATTTTTTTATGGGGAAAGTGATCACAGGGTGAGGGATGCCTCTAGACACCAGGGAAATATAAATTCTTGAGGAGAGACATTAGAGGGCGTGGAGGGTGCCACTAGACTCCAAGGAAAGATAAATTCTTGATGGAGACAGTGATCGGAGGGTAGTGGGGTGACACTAGACACCAGGGAAAGATGAATTCTTTATGGGGATGGCAATCAGAGAGTGGGGGTGCTACTAGACACCAGAGAAAGATTAACTGTTTAAGGGGATGGCAATCAGAGGGTGGGGTGCCACTAAACACCATGGAAAGATTAATTATTTACAGTTGTGGCTGTCAGAGAGTGTTGGGTGCCACTAGACACCAGGGAAATGTAACACTGAAAGGGACAGCAATGGGGGGCACTAGCACCAGGGAAATGGTGACTGACTGCTCTCACTCTGGCCCACAGCATGAGTTCCAGCTGCGGCTGCAGAAATCAAGAAAGTCCCACTGTTCTCATACAGAGAATGTGGGTGAACATCTCCTCTCACTAATCTGGGCACACTGAATTTTGGGTGCCCAGAAAAGGTATTTCTTGTATCTTTAAAAACAAACAAACAACATAATCTAGCTAAATGAGTCTCATTTAGCTAGGTTTGTGTGTTTGTTTTTTAAAAAATACATAATTTGTATATACTTTTACTGTTTGCAATTTAGAAACACTTTTTCTGGTTCATGAACTAGAATTATTAGTTTGATCCACTTTTCCTGGTTCGTGAACCAGAAAATGTTCATTTCAAACTTAACAAGTAGTTTGAATCAGAAACCTCTCAGGATAGATCATGAATGTGTGAAATATAACATTTTGGCAAATTTCCCCATAAACAGACTATAAAATCTTGCTTAGGGAAAACATTTAACATCAGGGATATTTTAGTTTTGTTAAAACTATCCCTTTATAAGTGTTTTCCAACTTCAGTAACAACAGAAATAAAGAAACAAGATGGTGGCCGGCACAAACTACAAAAGGAAGTGGTTAGTGAGACCCATGTTTGGTTCTTGATATATCAAATTTGCAAAACAGAAAACACTCTTGTGAACCAGAAGTTTCTGGATCATATGAGGCATCTGTTTTTTAAATCTTTATAACTCAGAAAACATTTAATATTTTTTTTCACCAAACCTTCAAAAGGCACTACCTCAGCACAAAACATGTACCCTGAAAGTCTTTGCAGAAATTCAGTACCATGTGGCCTGTACATGAGGGAAAAATCCCATGTTAAGTATAGGGGAAATGTGACAATTTTCTGTTTTTTGGCACACTGTATCTCAAAAACCATACAAAGTGCTATCACAAAAAATTCCACATCTTGGGACTCTGACAGCCTGACTATGCATGCCAAATTCTGGGCTATTTTGCCAAATGAAGCCAAAGTTCTTAAGGTGCAAATTTGGGGTTTAAGATTAAACAGCCTACTCAACCCTAACTACAGGGTCCCTACTGTACCCCTATAATATATGTAACACACATTTCAATACAGGATGTGTGGTCATACTCTGATATACAGTACAGTATGCACACCTTGGTGTGTGTTATGAGGCATGATGTTACAGGCTCAGTGCCTTCAACCACCCAATGTGTGCATATATCAGAGCATAACCCCATGCCCTGTAGTGGATTATCTGTGTTATAAAATGGCCAAATGTGTTTTGGTGGGTAAAAATAAAAAGAAGTGTTGGCTTGTGGTCATTGTGGGATAATACATGGTCATGTGGTGTGTTTTGTTTAATCAGGAGACAGCAAGTTTACTGATTTTTCTCATCCATTTTATATATTATAGTGGTGTGGTAGCATCACTATAGTTAGGGTTCAACTGGGGTTTTTATGTTAAACTCAAAATTTTGAACTTTAATATCTTTACAACCATTTAATGGATTTGCATGACATTTGCATGTGCAGTCTCATATGGTGGATCTCTGAATATACCAAGTTTTGTTCTGATCAGATGTGTGGTTTCTGAGATCTGGATAGTAAAAAAAGTGAAATTTTCCTTGTTTTCTTCCCATTGGGTTGAATGGGATTTCTTTGAATTTGGCTACAGACCCAATGTTTGGAATTTTGGTCTGGAAATTTCTGGGTAGAAAATGGGCTGACTCACAAATGTGCCTTTTGTGGTTTGATGAAAAAATATTGATCAGTTCCAAAGTTATTTCAATTTAAAAGTTTCATTAATGATTCTGAGCATACTCAGAATGCACCTCAAGATAGCTGTATGAAATAAAAAAGGAATTCTTTTGTCATATTGACATTATCCTTTTTCATTTGAGGAACATCCTTTTTAGTTTGACCACCATCTTGTTTTGAGTTTTGCCTCAAAATTCAAATTTGGAACCCCAAAAATGATATTCTGGGGAAGAACCAACACATGTAGCTTGCTTATCGGGACCCCCTTACATGGATTCTGTACTTCTGTCTGTTACAGAAATGCCCTTAAAATATGTTTTTTTAAACATTGTAAATATTGTTTCTTTCACTTGATACGAGTCATGAAACAAGATCTTTTTTTGTATGGGGAATCAATGTATTTTCAATGGGGTTTTTGACTTTTGTGCATAACTTTGCCATTTTCTCATATTTTTACACCACAGTTTCAAGATGGCTTTTATGAGACCCCACCTCATGAACAATATTAGTGGAAGTACACAAATCTGGCCAGAAAGTCAATTTCACAGTTGCTTGGCAAAATCACCTTTTGGTCAGGATTTGAAAATGTTCACTGCCTTTGTTCATCAGGTGGTGTCATAAGAAGGTTATGTTGTGATTTTGAGGTCAAAATATGTAAAAATGCTAAAGTTATGTGCATAGGTTGAAATTTTGCTAGGTTCCATGGTAACTGGTAATTTTAAATATTTTGACTTGAAATTGTTAACATACAGTAGGCATCTTTTTACACCACCTCATTAATGTGACAGCTGTCATTTTTCAAACCCTGACCAAACTGTGTTTTTGCACCTGTGGTTCACAGTGGCATTGCAGTGGTGCAGAACCACATTTTGGAGGGGATTTCAAACATTTTCTTTCCTGGGTTCATGAGGTGGAGTGATAAGAAGGCTATGCTGACAATTCCATTCCTGTTTTATTACAAATGCAAGCACAGGACCCTCTGGACCCTGCACTTCCACAGCAACATATACGCACATATCTAAGAAGGGATGGGATCATTGGGCCCAGAGGGCCACATGCTCCCACAGACAAATGAGGATACAATTATGGTGTCTCAGAAAGCAAGGAAATTCTTTGTAAAACTTCATTAATGCACTAGTTAGTGTTGAAGAGTCAAAAGTAGGGAAAATTGGTGTTAGGGTTTCCAACCCTAATACCCCACCCCACCCACCAGACAGCAACAAGAAAAACCATTACTGTTTCACCTCTCTTGCATCTTCACTAATCAGGCATGGAGTGTGCCTTGGGGTTGTCAGCCCTAACGCTCACCCCATTCTCATACACGCTACACATCTTAGCTTATTTCATGGTTCATCCCTGTATTTGTTGCTTCAACTCTAACTAAAGCGTTAATGAAGTTTTTGCAAAGAATATATATATATATATATATATATATATATATATATATATATATATATATATATATATATATCTACAGTATAATATAGTGGTGTGGTAGTGCCACTATAGTTAGAGTTGAGTAGGCAGTTTAAAGTTTAACCTCAAATTTTGCACTTTAATAACTTCACAACCATTCAACAGATTTGCATGAAATTTGGAATGCACTGTCCTGTGGGGTATATCTCTTGACATACCAAGTTTTGATTTGATTGGATTTGCAGATTTCGTGCAGCAAATAGTGAAAAAAAACAGTAAAAGTCACTTTTTTCACCATTTTTGGCTGTTTTTTCCTCATCGCGCTGCGGTCACACTGTTTTGGTCTGAAATGTTCAGGGTAGAAAGAGCTTGCCCCAAAGAACAAGCCAGCATTGGTTTGGTGAAAAAATATTAATCATTTCCAAAGTTATAACATTTTTAAATTTCAGGTTCTGAGCATGCTCAGTTCAGTCTTTTGGATAACTGCATGGTACAAAAAGGGATTTAGGGCTCACAAAAAGGGATTCTGACAGCTCACAAAACAGGAATTGGCTTGCAAAAAGGAATTTTGACAATTCACGCAAAGGGAGTTTTAAAGTTTACTGTTTCTTTGTCACTTCACTGCAAAGAAACAGTTAGGACTTTCAGGCTGAAATTTTCAGGGTAGAAAAGGCTTGCCCCACAGATGTGACTTTTACTGGTTTGGTGATAAAATTTGCATTGCTTCCATACTTACTGTATAATATTTTGAAGTTTAGAAATTGTCCATAGGAGAACATTGGGGCAGATGTAGTATATTTCGGCACCTATATCTCAAAAACGGTTTGAGATATGGATTTTTCACTAAATGCAGGTTAGTACACCTTACTAAGCAATGATGCAGGTTTCCAATTCATGATTACAGCTGCTGTAGAATTTTTTCCAGTGTTCCTACAGTTACTGAGATATTGCACCATTTGCAGCACAAGGGTTACTTGGAATGTCTCTAGGTCTGAATTGCATCTCTGTGGTTATAGGTAGATGAGAGCGCAGGGCCAAGAGGGCCCTGCATTCCGATATATTGATATCATTATGCAGTGATGTGACTGCAGGGCTGGCTCCTTTGATAGGTATGCCAATATTTTTATTAATTGTAGCTAGAAATAGCTTTTTTGGAAAAAGCTTTCTCACTGCACTGCTGGTTTAATAACAAATGCACACTAATATGTACTGAGAATGATGTCAATACTTTAACAAGACCACATACAGAACCAATATAATACCAATCACTTCCTGGTGTCCAGGGCACCCCTCACTTCCAATCTTATGCTAAGAACTACCTCGTGTCCAGTTGCATGCATCCTCATCCTGCCCTGTTCAGTGGCACTCTCTGTCACAAGCCAGGCAGCCCCTGGTGTCTAGCCATAACCCCTCCATCAAGACATGTGCTAATAGGACATGCCCAGTTATGAAGGGGGTGCAGTGCCCAGGATTGCTAACCTTGAAAGGTACAATACACAATGAATGGACATACAAGTACAAGCACAATAAAAAGCTGACAAAATGTTTCATTTACAAAAAGTTAGTTCTGTAATGCAGCACGGGTTCAGTTTTCTAGTCCTTCGGTCCAATGCAAAAACATGAAAGGTACAAAAGGAAAACACAGCATTTGTAAGTACCTGCATATCTGTGAGATTCTCCTCTAACTACCCCAGTACTTTGGCTCATATTGAGCCTTCATTAGAGGGCAGAGTTATCATAAACCGCGTGTCCTTAAATAGCAAATATTTAAAGGTACAGTAACCTTTCATTTAGAATCCAAGCTCAGTTACAATTATATATATATATATATATATATATATATATATATATATATATATATATATATAAAATAGTTAAATGGACACTATTTTAGAGAGCTATACATCACTTCATCGAATGTGCAACAACTATACAAATTCCAATTGTGTGTGTGTGTGTATATATATATATATATATATATTATACAAAATTGTGTAGTGCACATTTAACAACATTAATACGAAAAATGTTTAATTATTTTCACAGAAACACTAATCTGAAAAATACGATCTTGTTATTTTTTTTGCAAATTAAACATTTTGTCAGCCCTTTACTGTCCTTGTGTGTGCAGATCTGCTATTTACTGCAGGTTCTTAAGCATGCCATCCTCCACCAAACATTGCCTGGTGTTTGCACCACCATACCCTCCCTCTGAAAGTGAATAGCACAGTTCCACCACTTACCTCCTTTGTTGGCCACCACTGGGTTTTCATTATCCAAAACTATGAATGCAGTTTGCAGTAATTGATTGCAGATAGAGGCTGACTGAGTAGGAAAGTACTGCAGTTGCAAAGTGCCAGTTGCCATTTGGAGGCAGGACAGGAGGGTGTGCATCTATGACAAAGACAGACTCCAGGCACTGCACATTAATGTAGGAGAGGGTTCAATGGCATGGGGATTTGCATCCAGTGCTGCACTTTAACTGTATGGGGTGGAGGTTCAACAGCATTGTGGGTCTGCTCCTCGTGCTACATAACATTAACTTAGGAAGGGGTTCCAAAGCATGGTGACATGCACCCAGTGCTGCATATTAACAGTAGGGGGTTGGGGTTCAGAAGAACTGGAGGTGGGCTCCTGATACCAAGCAACATTAACTTTGAAACAGGTTCCATACTGTGGTGTTGTGCACCCAATGCTGCATATTAAAAGTAGATAGTGGGTTCATCAACACTGGAGGTGGGCTTCTGGTGCCATACAACATTAAGCTATCAAGGGGTTTCATGGTATGGTGATGTGTACCCAGTACTGCACATTAACTGTATGGGGGCTGGGTGTTCAGCAACACTAGGGGTGGGCTTCTGGTACTACACACAGCATTACATTTTGAAGGTGTTCCATGGCATGGTGATTTGCACCTGGTTCTGCATGTGAATTGTAGGGGATTGAGATTCAGCAGCACTGGGGTGGGCTCCTGGTGCCACATAATCTTAATGTTGGAAGGGGGTCCAAGCATGGTGATGAGCACCCAGTGCTACATTTTAACTGTAGGGGGGTGGGGGTTCAGCAGCACTGGGGGTGGGCTCCTGGTGCCATACAACATTAGCTTTGGAAGGGATTCCATAGCACGGTGGTGTGCACACAGTCCTGCTCCTTAACTGTAGGGGAATGGGGTTAAGCAACATTGGTTGTGGGCTCCTGGGGCCACACAACATTAACTTTGGAAGGGGTTTCCATGGCATGGTGATGTGCATCCAGTACTGCACATTAGTAGGGATGGGGGGGTTCAACAGCACTAGAGATGGGCTCCTGGGGCTACACAATATTAACTTTTGAATGAGTTCCATGGCATAGCAATGTGAACCCAATGCTGCACTTTAACTGCAGGGGGTGGAGGCTTAGGAGCACAGGAGGTGTGCTCCTGGTGCCACATAACATTAACTTAGGTAGGGGTTCCATGGCATGGTGATGTGCTCCTGGTGCTGGATGTTAACATTAGGGGAGTAGGTTCAGCAGTACTAGAGGTGGACTCCTGGTGCCACACAACCTTATGTTTTTAAGAGGTTCCATAGCATGGTGATGTGCACCTGGTGCTGCATGTTAATATTAGGGGGCGTAGGTTCAGCAGTAGAGATGTGAAAAGTCAGCAAAATGCACTCCGTGAATTAATCTGTGAATTCCACTGATTTCACGAAACATGAATTTGTGAAATTTGTGAAACCTATGGATCGTGAAGTGTGGAATTGTGCCATAAAGTGAGAGATTTTGCCTGTGAATTCAGCACTTCATTGTGAAAGTCTGCACTTCATGGTGAAATTCTGCAGAAAAAATGGCGAAGTCAGATCTACAAATTTTTAGCTCAGGAGCACAACTTTGTGGATTGCTCTGTGGAGGTGAATTTCTCGACTTTACTGGAACTTTACTGGTGAATTTAAACTTCACTGCATCTCTGTTCAGCAGTACTAAAGGTGGGCTTTTGGTGCCACAGAACATTATATTTTGAAAGGGTTCCATGGCGTGATGATGTGCATCCAGTACTGCACATTAGTATGAATGGGGGGTTCAACAGCACTAGAGATGGGCTCCTGGGGCTACACAATATTAACTTTTGAATGGTTTCCATGGCATGGCAATGTGAACCCAATGCTGCACTTTAACTGCAGGGGGTGGAGGTTTAGGAGCACTGGAGGTGTGCTTCTGGTGCCACATAACATTAACTTAGGTAGGGATTCCATGGCATGGTGATGTGCACCTGGTGCTGAACGTTAACATTAGGGGAGTAGGTTCAGCAGTACTAGAGGTGGGCTCCTGGTGCCAAACAACCTTATGTTTTTAAGAGGTTCCATGGCATGGTGATGTGCACCTGGTGCTGAATGTTAACATTAGTGGAGTAAGTTCAGCAGTACTAGAGGTGGGCTTCTGGCGCCACACAGCACTATCTTTTGAAGGAGTTCCATGAAATGGCGATGCGAACCATTGCTGCACTTTAACTGTAGGGGGTGGAGGATCAGGAGTATTGGGGGTGTGCTCCTGGTGCCACACAACCTTACCTTAGGAAGGGGTTCCAAAGCATGCTGCTGTGCACTCAGTGCTGCATATTAACAGTAGGAGCTGGAAGTTCAGCAGTACTGGAGGTGGCCTCCAGGTGCCACACAACATTAACTTAGAAGGGTTTCATGGCATGGTGATGTGCACTCAGTGCTGCATATTAACAGTAGGAGCTGGAAGTTCAGCAGTACTGGAGGTGGCCTCCAGGTGCCACACAACATTAACTTAGAAGGGTTTCATGGCATGGTGATGCAAACCCAAAGCTGTAACAGTAGGGGGTGGAGGTTCAGCAACAATGAGGGTGGGCTCCTGGTGCCATACAACATAAACTTTGGAAGGTGTTGCATGGCATGGTGATATGCACCCAGTGCTGCATGTTTACAGTAGGGGGTTGGGATTCAGCACCACTGGGGGATGGCTCCTGGTGCTACATGATATCTTGTGGATGGTGTGAGTGTTCATATTCAGGAACACAAGGGATAGACTTCTGGTGCCACACTTTATCTTTAAAGGGGAGAGGTGCTTGGAATCAACAGGGAGAAGCTACCATGTTGTATTTTAACTCCAGGTTGGGGGGAGTGCTGGTGGCACCAGGCTCTTGATGTCACACTTTAACTCAGGGGGAAGGTTGGTGGCACTGGAGTTGGGCTTCAGATACTGCAGTCACTGTTTGGGGGGAAGGGATCACCATGACTGAGCTCTTTGTGTCATATTTATTGTTTAAGATGGGTGACCAGAGCAGCTGGGGGTGCAACAGAAGGGGAATGGAATGTTTCCATTAATAGGGAGCCAGGTGTGATACAGAGGGAGTTAAGGACTACAGTGGGACATGGATGGGATAAGCTGACATTACTGAGTCCTGGACAAGTGAGATGAATGGAACACAGTGGATTTTGTTGTTTGAAACTGTTTGGTCGCTGCAGCAGTTTGCCCCTGAGGTCATCACCACATGTTCTACAGTATTCCCATGGTCTCATGCCATGTGGTGACGGTCTCTTGAAAGAACTTTAGGAAAGGTTAATAAAAGTGCTAACGCACATGTACAACTTTGGGATCATTTGAAACATGCAGACATATTTTGTTTGAAAATATATTATGTTTTCTAAAAACTACAAATTCACCACCTTTGGGTAAAGATGGTCGAATGCAGGTTTCAATGCTATCATTTTTCTGTTTTTCTTCCCCAAAAATAGTGTCTTAAAAATTCACAGTCTTGCTCTTTTGATCCCCAAACTGAAATACTTTCCAGATTTGATAGATTCTGAGATTCTGCAACAACATATACTTGTAATATTCACATCCCTAGCTCTCAATATGGCTGAGTTATAAGCAGTCACAAGCTGTAATTTAACATTAAAGTTCTACTCAGGTCTAACTATAGTGGCAGTACAGTATTAGAGCCCTATAAAATTTATACATCAACAAGGGAGGTTTATCATAGAGGGAGTTAGAGAGATGGAGGAGGCTAAGGGACCTGCTGAAGATCACAAAGTGTGCAAATGATGGTGGCGGGGTCTCAAACCTCGGTTTACAGGTGCTGTATACAGATGTGCACACTAACCACTAGGATTCACTGTCTCTTAGCTTTTTAAGTTAATGTACTTCTGAAAGTTTATTAAGTTAGGCCTTGGATCTTCGGACTGTAGCGTGATTGCAACCATTTTCTGCTGTAATTATCAGGATTGTGTTTAGCTGTGCACTGACCGACCTGCATCACTTAGCTAAACTTCGCACAGCTGGGTATGTTTAAAGTAGTTAAAATGTAGCATACGGTACTGTAGGTTCAAAAGGATTCTGTGCCATCAATGCAGCTCCACTAGCATTAATGACTAGTGTGTGCAGTATGCTTCAAAGGGTGGTCTCTTTTTTTATCAGCACTGAATGGCAATTAGAAAATTTGGTATGAGGAAGACAGATCAGGAAATAAAAAAAAAAGCTACAAAAAGTGAAGGGAATCTAAGCCTTGCTGTTCTGTACAGAAGTTTATACATTTTATACCATTGATTTACTAAACTTATATACAAGGCAACTAGCATTATATGTCAGTGTTTAATTAATGTTTTAGTACACAGTATGTTCTCAGAATTATTATGAAGTAGCATAGCCTACAGGGTTAAAGCATCAAGCTGTGATCCTAAAGACCCACAGACCTGGGTTTGAAACCCTCTAATGTCACTTGAATACATCATCCAAAAAGGTAAGACTGTGAAGCTCCAGAGCTCCTGAAACAGCACTACTACTTTGTTTTATAGACTGAACTTTATTTTATATGTAGTATTTAATCTATGTTGAACAATTCATTGGCCTATCTAATATTACTGAGCAGCTCAAAGAAAAATATCTATCTTGGAAAGCATGGCTTTCTCTTTTTGTTCACTTCCTTTCTCCCTACAGCTTACTCTGCACAGTGAGAGGAGCCCAGAAGAGCCCAGAGTCCAGAAGAGCACTCAGTGCTGAGACAGCAATACAAGGCTGCAGACATCATTCTGGTGAGGAAACATAGCTGGAAATGTTTGAGGAGGTGAACACGAATCTTGGATCATGGAATGGTAAAGAACAGATGTGGAGTAAGGGAGAAAGAGGAGAGAGCTGCAAGGGGTTTCAACTGGTTAGAGAATGAAGAACAGTGGAACAGAAGACTGGATCAGGAAACTCAGAATCTACCCAGGGAAAACCAAGACACCTAGAACTCAGAATCCAGAAAGCAAAAGGGTGTTTTTTTGACTTTAAATAAGTAAATGTAAACTTAGTACATCTCAGCACAAGGGAGCTAAATGTAAGGTTAAAAGTTAAACCTATCAATATATTATTACCTTTGAATATACTAATATAAAACACATGAATACATTAATCTATGAACATACAAATGCTAACAAGAATGCTAATTCCCTAACTTGGTAAACTAGTTGGATGTAGAGCTGTGTGGAATATAAAATTCTACCCATGGTCCAAGCTGTTTCTGAACTGCCTCTTTGCTGTAAATACCTGTAGAATTACCATTCTGATTCCCTTAAATTTTTAAAAAATGGCGCAAACATTGTGTGGAATTTCACCAAATTTTAAATTTCAGTTATGTTGCTCTAATTTTACAAGTATGCATCCATCCAACTTCAAATGTAGTTTGTAGACAGTTACTAATGGCTTACATAAGTGTACCATATTTCAGAGATATAGGTTGAATGGGTGCAGAGTTATGGGTGGCCAAACATTTAATCAAAATTAAATTTTTAGTTATTTAGATCTAATTTTAAAATTTCATATCCAGATTTCTTCACTGTTTCAAGATTTAGAGAAACATATAATATGGGTATGTCACAAGCAGAAAAATCTTGCACTCGCCACCAAAGCAAAAGGCTGCTCACAGAGGCTTGAAAGCATGCTAAAGTTTTATGAAAGACCTAGTGACAATAAAAACACATGTCTTTTGATGCAACTCAGAATACAATTCCTTTGTCAAAAGACATGTGGGGCACAGAGTAAAAGTGTCTTATATACACATTGATGACATCATACTGTAACAACAAACTTTTTTGTGACATCACACAGTGCAAGTGAATTTAAAATACATAAAAAAATAAATACATTTAAATATACGTTAAAAACAAATGGACAAATACGTAACATTAATATGACATATTAGTATAGATGTATCTAAAAAAGCAGAGCAAAATCCTGAGAATCCGAGTCTGCATATAGAAACGTCTTATGGAGACATGAAGACATGCAGTCTAAAAGGCTCCCTTGAAGATTTTTCAAATTATTCATAACAGGACATTGCTTAGAATGTATAAATAAATATATACATTAGGTAAATATACCATCTATTTTGATGTAGCAAATATGCTAGTTAATAAAAAAGCAAACAATTAAAATGGCAAACAGTTTACATGTAATTAGTTCATTTTTTGTTATGTGGGGAGATGTCAAAAAACTTATTGAGACCAGGGTACTTGTAGGCTCTGAGCATATATGTCCAAACCCCTCACTCTGCAATATCAAATTGCCAAAATCGACACCACGGGGCTTGGGGTACACTTTTTCAATAGCTCTAAAAGAAAAAAACATGATCACCTTTATTAGTGGCATTCATAATATGTAGAGAGGTTGCTTAGGTGACATTTTCATTTCTAATATCTCTGCCACACTGGTTTTAAATTACCACTTTGTCTTGCCAATATAAAAGGCCCAATAGGTACACAAAACCATGTGTATAATACCAGCTGTCTCACAGGTTAGAAGCTGCCTAACCTGGAATATCTTGTTTACATTTGAACTTGTAAATTCTTTACCTAGTGATACAGCCTTGCAGTGGTACATCTGTGACACTTAAAACACCCAACATACTTATTTGTGAGACATGTCTGTTGTGCTGGTCTAACCTGCCTACTGTGCACCAGCTGATCCCTAAGCGTAACACCTCTTTTGTATGACATTATTGGAGTATTGGTATGGTAATCACTTAAACCACAGCCCCCCTTTAAAATATTCCACTTCTTCCTGATTATTTCTCCAACCTTTGGGGCATGAATAGAATAAGTGGTAACAAAGTTTATCCTGTTAGAATCCAGTTCCCTATGCTGCATGTTAGATTTCTATTTGTGTTTCTAATATCCATGTGTCTGTTGCACATGATTTGCACTATAACCTCTTTCCATAAATCTACTCTTGATGTCAGTGGCAGCCCTATCAAAATTTTCAATACAGCTGCAGTTGCACCGTAACCTTAGAAATTGCCCCTTTGGAATACTTTGGAGAACATGTTGGGGGTAACAATTGGATGACAAAAGGAGGTTATCGTAAGGAGAATAATCAGGAAGAAGTGGAATATTTTAAGGGGGGACTCTGGTTTAAGTGATTACCATACCAATACTCCAAGAATGTCATACAAGAGAGCTGTTACACTTCCGGATCAGCTGGTATGCAGTAGGCAGGTTAGACCAGTACAACAGACATGGCTCACAAATAAGCATATTGGGTGTTTTAAGTTCCACAAATGTACCAATAGCCAGGCTGTATCACCAGATTAAGAATTCACAAGTTCAGATGTAAACAAGATATTCCAGGTTAGGCAGCTTACAACCTGTGAGACAACTGATGTTATATACATGGCTTTGTGTACCTGTGGCACATTTTATATTGGCAAGACAAAGTGACAATTTAAAATCAGTGTGGCGGAGCATTGCAGAGCTATTACAAATGAAGATGTCACCTATACAACAGTTCTACATAATATGCAGGCTACTAATAAAGTTGATCATGATTTTTTTTTCACTATTGAGAAAGTGTACCCCAACACTGTGGTGGTGATTTTGACAATTTGATATTGCAGAGGGATGGGTTTGGATATATACATTATGCTAAGAGCCTGCAACTATCCTGATCTCTACGAGCATTTTGATAATTCTCCATATATATCAAAAAATGAACTCATTACATGTAAACTGTTTGCCTTTTTAATTGTTTGCTTTTTGATTAGCTAGCATATTTGCTACATCAAAATAGATGGTTTAGTTACCTAATGCATATATTTATTTATACATTCTGGGCAATGTCCAGTGATGAATTCTTTGAAAAATCTTCACGTGAGCCTTTTAGATTGCATGTTTTCATGCCTCCACAAGATGTTTCTATATGCAGACTCAGCCTCTTAGGATTTTGCTCTATTTTTTGGGATACATCCATACTAATATGTCATATTAATGTTTTTAACATATATTTAAATGTAGTTATAATATTTTTATGTATTATAAATTCATTTGCACTGTGTGATGCCACAAAAAAAGTTTTTGTCACAGTATGATGATGTCATCAATGTATATATAAAATGCTTTTACTCTGTGTCCCACGTATCTTTTCACAAAGGAATTGCATTCCAAAGCACATCAAAATGTGTGTTTGTATTGTCACTGGCACTTTCATAAAACATCAGCATGCTTTCAAGCCTCTGTGAGCAGCCTTTTACTTCCGTGGAGAGTGCAGGTAGCAGGATTCAGAATAGAGGGCTGGAGAGACCAAAGTGCCATTTGTCAGAGGAAAAGTAGAGATACATGCAGGGAATCATTGGCCTTAAGGTTTCCTTTGTCAGCAATGAGGGTGCAGCAATGGGGGGTTGCTGGGGGGTAGGGAGAAAGTAGTTATAACTTATAAGGGGAGGGGTTCGAGGTGGGAAGGGGTAGAGTGGAGGCACAGAACTAGATGGAGTAATGGGAGAGGGGTGGAGGGCTGGGAGATTAGCAGAGTCAGAAGAGATGGGGTGGGATCTATGAGAGGGAGGAGAGGTAGGGGAAGAGAATAATGTAGACAGGGACCAAGGAGACATAAATCAGGTGGTAGGGAAACCTTTGGGGGGGAGATGGTGGGGGAAGGTAACGAGAAGGATGGATGGAGTGGGAGTGGTAGAGGGACAGTCAGTAGACAGGAAAGGGTCATTGAGCTGGTGATGCAGATTCAGTGTCCAAGGCCAGGAACTAATTAATAGTGGGGGCATGAGCAGACCATGTGGCCCGAGAGGTGGGATAGGAGTTTTTTCTTGAAAGGCCCTAATTTTGGTTCCACAAGGAGGTCAGTTGGTGCATGGTAGACAAAGGACTGTTGCCCTT
The DNA here is from genome assembly GCA_016271365.2 of Neoceratodus forsteri. Lineage (NCBI taxonomy): Eukaryota > Metazoa > Chordata > Ceratodontiformes > Ceratodontidae > Neoceratodus > Neoceratodus forsteri. The sequence continues at coordinate 1,609,764,301 of CM057450.1, read as the reverse complement.
TGGTCTTTTGGTGAAGGGAACTTTGTATTCAATATTGAGAGCTCCTCTGGTTGGCATGGAGGGGGCTGTTTGGTTTGGTTATACATTCGGTAAGCATTACAGTAAATAAAAGTATACATATACATACAGTTCTACCAGCAACAATACCATCGGAGACAAGCAAATGTTCCTCAGTACATATAGAATGAGAGGATAAGGCATAGCAAAGTAGAGGGGAGGAGAGGCAAAGGGGTGGGGGAGGAGGGGTGTGTGGCAAGATTAACAAATATAGGCACTAAAGCTCAAATGCACAAGCAGGCCAGCTTATTGGTTGACCGCTTGACCTATTTATAGATACATATTCCCTGGTAGGGTGCAGCCGGGAAAATGAGTCGACTACCCAGAGAAGCAGTGGCAGCAGGAAGTCATCAGGAGCCAGTCTTTGAGGTGGGTTTTGAACAGGCAGTGGGTGCTGAGGGAGCAAAATTTGGAAGGCAGATTATTCCACAGTGTAGGGGCTGTCACTGACAAGGGTCTGCCAGCCATGTTGGTGGATTCCCTGGGAATATTCAGAGGGGGGATGCTGTTAGAGTGGAGGCTATGATGCAAGGTTCAGACAGTGAGGAGGGTTGCAAGAGGAGATTCCTGCTTAATTCAGATTGCGGAATCCACCATGTAGCACAGGGCTAAGTTGAAATGGCCTTGCAGTGGGAGCCATCCTAGTGAGTTGTAGGAGAGATGGGGTGTGTAGTGCAAGGGGCAGGAAGGTGAAATGACAGGCACTGTTATAGGCAGGGAGAGCATGGCCATGAGGGTAGTGGATGTTCTGGCATAGATACGGCACAGTAGTCCAAGACTGGGAGTAGATTTCTCTGTACGATGGCAAGTCAGGTGTCCAGAGAAAGGTATTGCCAAAATCCATAGGCAGCACCTAATGTTTGGTGAAACCTTGAAACTAATGAATTGATGTGTTCAAAAAGGAGATGGAGGGGTCGAGTAGGACTCCTAAGTATTTGAAAGTATTTACATCTTCAAGGGCTTGACCATCAGGGGATATGATGTTGAAAGGGGGGTGAGTTTTGTATTTGGCTAGACAGAGCTTTGAGCTGAACAGTATGGATTTTGTTTTTTTGGCATTAACCAGAAGGAAGTTATCTGTGAACCAGTTATGGGCCACAGCATAGTTTAGAGAGAGACATAAGGAAGTATGGGCAGGAGATTTATTGCTGTAGAAGAACACAAGGTCATCAGCATAGAGGAGAGAGTGACAACTGAGACAGTCTGAGGGGAAGGAGTTAATAAATAAAGAGAATAGCAGGGCCCCAACATGGAGCCCTGGGGGACACCTGTAGAGATGGGCAGAGTCAGGGAGCAGGCAGTGCCAACGCATACACACTGGGAGCAATCGGTGAGGTAGCTTTTGAACCAGGTAGTAACCTCTTGAAAACAGCCAATGTAATGAAGTTTGGAGAGGAGAAGGGCATGGTTTACCATGTTGAATGCCTTGGAGAGGTCAATGAAGACTGCTCCACTGGCATTACTATGGTCCATATTTATGAGGATGTGGTTGGTCAGAGGTGCGAGGGCAGAGGCAGTGGAGTGTTTTTTTGAAAGCCATGCTGTTGGCTACACAGGAGGTTGTATTTGCCTATGTAGTCAGCAAGCTGATGGTGGACAGCTTTCTTGAGTAGTTTACTTAAGTGGGGGAGGATTAAGATCAGATGATAGTTGTCCGTAAATAGAGGGTCCCTGGCTTTAAAAATGGGAATCACCTTTGCAGTCTTCCAGGAGTCGGGCATGGAGGAGGAGGAGAGGGTGAGGTTAAAGATACAAGTGAGTGGTACAATGATGGCTGGGAAGAAGATGAGTCTAAGGAAGACTGGGGATAGATCATCAGCACCAAGGGAGCCATGATTTGGAAGGCTTTTGAGGAGCTTAGCAGTGTCAGCTCTTGAGAGAGAGATTTGAAGAAGAAAGGGGGAATCAGGGGTTGGGTGGTCAGCCCAGCCAAGGTTGGCAGGGCATCAGATGGTGGACCGAGTTATTTGGGTGGCCATTAGGGAGTTTACTTATGTACATGGCTAGGTCAGAGAACTTGTCATTAAAAGCCCTTGCCACTTCCAGAGAATCCATAATAAGGCCATCAGGGGAGTTCAGTTGCAGGGCAGCCTTATTGGGAGGGGGTTTAGCAGGGTGCCAATGGATGCCCAGAATTTCCTAGGGTCTCCAATGTTAGCCTGTTGGAGATTATGGAAGTGGGTCTGCTTGAGGGATTTCACCTGGGGGGAGTATCCAGATAGTTGTTAAGTGGTGTCAGCACAGTGGGGCATTAGCCAGGTTTCAGAAAGTCCCAGAATGTGGGGCTTGTATCGTGCAACCCAAGCCTCCAATTCAGGGAACTTAGATGGAAGACTGCATACACTGATGTGCACAATTGTCTGCCCCTGAGCATTAGCTAAGATGTTGCAGAAGGGGGCAATGTGGGATTTGGGTGGACCAGGGTTGCATTTGATGTCTCTGGCTAGGAGAAGGAGGGATAGTAGGAGTATATAGGGGCAGGAGGGACTGCAAGAGAACAAGAGAGGGAGGACAAATAGTGGCCAAGTTGACAACATTCCAGATTAGAGAGAAAGGAGAGGGTGATAGGGCCAAGGGAGGATAGTTCCCAAGAGGAGTGAGGGGAAGGGTGTAGTGGGGGAGTGGGTAACAGAGAGCAAGGCAAGGTGCTCTTGGTCATGGGCTAGCACAGTGGCACAGTAGTCCATCACCACCAGGAAGGATGGCAGTGAGACAGCAAGCAGTGTGAGCTGTAGCAGGTTCAGGGTGGCAGGAAAGCTGGCAAGAGCAACCAAGGGGGGAAGGAGGGAAGTGAAGCAGTCAGGATGCTTCCTATAAGGTAAGCTTGACAGGGAGAACAATGGTGGGAGGAGGGGCTAGTGGATGAGTGAGCAAGGGCAGGAGGATGGGACAAACGCTGGAGAGGGTCTGTGCCTTTAAATTCTGAGAACTGTACAGGAGCCAATGAAGACAGGTTAGGTATATGAGGGAGGGATTTGGGTGGATTTAAAGAGTGGTGGGGTGGGGGAGAGAAGGTGGGCCACAAATTCACACAAGAGACCTAAGTAGCCTTGATTTCCTGGAGCACTTTCTGGCCTGTACTGACAAGCGAGAACCCTGGGGCAGGTTGCAGCAGGCTCCTCTTGCCATGGAGGTGTACAAATCCATGTTGAAGGCAACCATGGATAGCGGTGCTAGCCCAAAGGGTTCAGGCAATCTATCTGAAGTTGAGACTGATTGCACAATGTTTTCAGCATGCCTTCCTCACAGACTTGGCTAATTTTCATATTTAGAAGATTCTATTACCATTATAAAAAGGTTAATCATGCTAATTTACACACATCCAGCTTCAAAGGTACCTGAGTTATATGCAGATAACATTTTGCATGACATTTCCCGAATAAAATAAAATGACAGACTTTGAGCACATACGGGAAAATGATGGAATCACTTCTGAAGGAAAGAATTGTTGAGTATCTAGAGGACAGAGGGACACAGGACCCAAGGCAGCATGGATTCACAGTGGGAAGGTCATGCCAGACAAATCTGATAAATTTCTTTGACTGGGTGACCAAAGTAGTAGATCAGGGAAGGGCTGTGGACATGGCCTACCTAGACTTTAGCAAGGCATTTGACACAGTCCCACATAAAAGATTAATATACAAGTTAGCCAGCCTGGGAGTGGGTCCCAAGATGACAGCCTGGGTAAAGAATTGTCTGGAGAATAGGACACAGATAGTAATAGTAAATGGAGTCCACTCTGAAGAAAGAGGGGTTACTAGTGGGGTACCGCAGGGTTCAGTATTAGGACCAGTCCTCTTCAATGTCTTTATAAGCGACATTGCAGAGGGACTGGAAGGAAAAGTATGTCTCTTTGCAGATAACACAAAGATCTGCAACAGAGTTGATGCACAAGGTGGGGTGGAAAGGATGAGAAGGGACTTGGCAAGGTTAGAGGAATGGTCAAATGTATGGCAGCTTAGATTCAATGCTGAGAAGTGCAAGGTGATGCACCTGGGAAACAAAAACCAAGGGGAAGAGTACACAATGAGGGGTGAGATACTAACAACAACAAAAATGGAAAGGGACCTGGGGATAGTCATATCAGATTACCTAAAGGTGGGCAAGCAATGTGAGAGGGCAGTAAGGAGGGCTGGGGGGATACTGGGATGCATAGGGAGAGGCATCACCAGTAGAAAACAGGAAGTTATTATCCCTCTGTACAGACAGTTGGTGAGACCCCATCTGAGTACTGCATGCAGTTCTGGAGACCCAATCTCCACAAAGACATAGACAGGATGGAAGCTGTCCAGAGGAGGGCAACTAAAATGGTGCAGGGTCTGCACCGGAAGACATATGAAGAGAGACTTAAGGAGCTAAATATGTATAGCCTCAAGGAAAGGAGGGAGGGGGGACATGATAGAAACTTTCAAGTACCTCAATGGAATCAACAAAGTCCAAGAGGGTAGCATCTTTCAAAAAAAGAGGTGTGCAAGAGCAAGGGGGCACAATTTGAAGATAGAAGAGGGGCAGCCCAGAGGTAATTTAAGGAAGTATTTTTTCACAGAGAGGGTTGTGGATGCATGGAACGGCCTTCCGGAGGAGGTTGTGGAGTCAAAAACAGTGGTGGAATTCAAGCATGCATGGGACAGTCATAAGGCAATTCTGGGGGGTTGGGGTAGGAAGAAGTAGGCTGCTGGCTAACTAGGATCTGCAGCTTATCCAATAGGTAGGGAAATGGGCAGACTGGGTGGGCCAAGCGGTCCTTATCTGCCGTCAAATTCTATGTTTCTATGTTTCTATGAGCACATATGATTTTGAGATGATGCATCCTAACGTCAAGCTGTGTGGCACATTTTTAGAACACTTATCATCTAGTAAGCAGTCTCTGGCCCAATAGACAGCTGAGGTATATGCAGATAAAACTTTTCATGAAATTTCCCACAAAAAATAAAATGACAGATTTTGAGCAGTTATAATTTTGAGACAATCCATCTTAACTTCATAATATTCCCTTCTTTATCAGAACTACTCTTATAAAGTATGCATGCCAAATTGGAGAGATCTAGCTCAATAGATGTCCAAGTTATGACTAAATTAATAAATGTTAACATGTTCACAAAATTCTGATGTAATTATGTGCCATTTCATGGAATTTCACAACATTTCATCAAAATTCCATGAATTCAGAATGTTCTCATTCCACACAGTTCCAACTGGATTATATCAAAATTGGAATTTTGTACCTTTTCCCTTTGGTGATATAACACATCTCATTGTTATAATGCTGCGTAAGACCAGAGTTCAGTGGAATCTATATCAACTAGTGCAGTCATTGCCTGCAAGGCACTGTTTCTGGTGACCCCTTGAGTTGCTTCCTTAAGATCTGCAAACTGTACTAAAAGGCAATGCCTGAGAATACCTAAACAAAAATGGCAAGAATCTTGCAGTTGCTGATTTGGGAAAGTCTTTCTCCTCTGGAGTTCATTTTTGTACATAAGTAGCTAAAGGTTATTCACTTGTGAATTTATCTGCACATAAAGGCAGCCTTTTACTAGCCCTCCATAAAGACTTTTAAGAATTTGGGAAAGAAAGGGAAAGTGACCTTCTATATTAATTATTTTAGGCAATATCTAATATTTGAAAAATCTAATATTTCATTATATTGTACAGAAGTACATGAACTTTTAGAGATTTTTTGTTGCTGTTTGAATATTATTTTACGGTTGTTAGTATTTATTTTAATAGTTTGTTATATCTCCATTGGGTTATAATATGGGACAACCAAAGAAACAACCTGTTCAGAATAAACAGCAAACCAAACTTAAAAAATCAAAGGTGAAAAGGAGGATGTAACTACTAAGAAAATAACCAGTTCTCTGATTTAACCAGGCAGTCAGCTGGAATTAACTGGTGAAACTGAGATCATACCAATAAAGAGTGTGTTAGAACCAAATTTAGCCTCCTTGCCAATTAGGAGAAGAAGTATATAAGTTGAAAAATCAATTATAGCTCAAATTAAAAATCTTGAAAAATCAGAAGATATTTTTGATAATAAATTACTGTAATTAAGAACTGCTGTGACATTGAGATAACTGGGCCTGACTTACATTTATCGTCTTTTAGCACTGGAGAAAAACGTGCTGTTAAGACACCATTACAGAACAAATGAAATAGTAAGGTATAACCACCATTGCAAAATGCTGCCCTAAATTGAACTAAATAGTAAGGAAGGGAAATAATTAAGTAGTGGGGACATTGCTATTAAATTGTGAAAATGTTAACAAACTGGATAGAAAAACCTTGCAGAGAACAAACAAATCATGTTTATGAGAATCTGATGCATTCATTTCACCCTATATTAAGAAACTGTCACTTGACCCATTCTCTAATTGTCCACCAGATCTCCCACACCTGTGGTAGACAGATGTTGATAGAGTTAAAAATAGGATGGGAGAAACAATGGGAGATAATATAGAAAGTCACACTTGGAAACAAGGGGCAATTGATTTAGTGTCATTAGCAAATGGACTCATACAGATTAGAGAAGAGATATGACTTAGTAATCAATATCTAAGTGAACTTGTCTGTCAGTTACATAACTCTAAAAAAACAGAAATGCAAAAAAACAGACGCTAACAAATTTAAAGGATATGGGTCAGGAGAAGGAAGAAAATAATGCATACGATTAAACAACTACAACATATAAAAAATGAAACAGTAGAAAGGCAAAGGCAGTGGAAATTGATAATTTAATAAAAGAATAGAATGGAAGAAAGAAAAGGATTCAGGCAGATATAAGCAATGCAGATCAAAAACCTGATTAGAAAAAAGAGGAAAAAAAAAGTATACAGAGCAGTGGCTATTAAAAATGAAAAAGGGAAAGAATGTGAAGTTTGATGTTTTGACAGACAAAAAACATACACAGAAAAAAAATGCAAAAATAAACCAAAAAAAAAACAGATAAAAGAAAAAAGAAAAGAGAAAAATGACCCAATTGAAAAGGTCCTGTTATTACCATCTACTGTATTTACATAAGAGGCATACTGAAGGTGCAATTTGAAAATGACTTATAGTAAGCCTCAACTAACAATTCATAAAATAATGAAAGGGGTACTTAGTAATAAAATCAGATAGGTAGACTTGAGATCCACATACAGATATAGAACTAACCCAATAATGCTATGGATATGTTTAGTTTTGGCAGCGTTACTGTTAGAAATCTGATTCTTAACAAAGCAATAGCATTTAAAGATATGGGTTCAATGTTAAATCACACAATAACAGATTAAGAATCCCATATAGAACCTCATGCTTTGCCTACTCCTATTCAGTGGATCTAGCTGATAACGGTGATTTCAGAATAGCGATCGCTGTTGGGGCAAATGGAATTGGCTGAAAAAAATGTTGTCAATGCAGTCCCCAGCGCACAGCAAAAGGGTATCGGGGACTTAGATTTCAATTGTAAATGTGGGGGGCTGCACCCCCTGCACTCTCCTACTTAAGTATTCTGAACTCCAGGGGGGGTTCATGTTGGGGGGGTACAAACCCTGAAAAAAAAATATTCAGGCCAGGTGCAACAAAAGGCACCTGCACCCCAGACCCGAACCCAACATCATTCAGACCCCAGCCCTAAGTCCGCCCACCACACCATTGGAGCAGCTCAGCATCTTGCTGTGGTGCCACCCCTCACAATTCCTCCCTCTCCTCCCACCCCACGCTCAGTGTGCTTGCCCCCCATGCATATACGTGTAGCAACAGGATGTCTCTATATTCGCGCACCCCCCCATCTGGTTGCCCTCCCTCCCTCATAGCTGTGATGTGAGGTGCCACGACTGAAACACCATTTTGGTAGGCACCCAATCATGGCTGCTGAACTCACAGGATACCCTATTCAGTGTAAAGGGAAAATAATGTAGATAAACATCAACAAAGAATCACAAGGATTATAAAATGAATAATCAGTGAACACAACCTTATTGGAGATGAACCAGCAAAGGCGGGACAAAACATAATGATTAGAGGGAGAAAAAAGAAAGCCCCAAAATCAGTACTAGCATGGTCTTGGGTGGCAGCCAAACAAACAGTAATTTGATCTTATCCAACACAACCTTAGCACTGACCTCAGAAGTCAAAAACTCAGAATTGTTAGGTGCAGTTCTGGACCTATCAGACTGTGGCAATTGACTGTATATTTTTAGTAAAACAGTGATGATTAAAACAAAAAAAAAGTATATTAATCTGCTAAATTGGAACATAGCAGAGACTGTGGCAAAATTAAGTGATAAGGAATGACTGCATGTTATTGAAAAATTCTATATTATAGCCTGACAAGAAACATGAACAGATAATGTATCATTATGTGAGATACAAGATTTCACAGCATGGTGTCAACCAGATATTTGAGTAAATAAATATTGTAGACTAGGAAGGGATCTGGTAACTCTTACCTGCCCATCATCTGCCATGGAAAATTAATGGTTAGACCTAGAATGCCCATATATCCATGGCACAGTGATTAAGATGAATGAAATGGAATGACTAATGATTTTAAAATGTTTGCATAGCCCCAAACGTAAACATCGAATACTTTTCTCATATACTGTTCAAACTCCAGTCAACAGTTGAAACTGTAAGAAATGAGCTAGCCAAGGGGACGATTATGCTTATGGGTGATTTGAATGCAAAATCTGAAATTCTCCCCGGAAGGGCAGAAAACTTTTGGAATTTAGATGATCTAGTTGAAATCCCAGTAAGAAATGCTAAAGATCTAACAAGAAATAGAAAAGGAGAAAAGTTAATGAAACTGGCTGGAGATGTGAATTTAAGAGTAATTAATGGCTGTATAGGAGATGATAGGAATGGCAGTATAATTACCCAAGGTTAAAACTCAGGTATGTACTGTAAGGCGCACCCTTTATGGGTGGGGTCCTCATGCAGGTTTGACTTAAATAGCTAAATTGCTCTACACCTAGTGCAGCTTGCTGAAATGTAGTGCTGGACTCTGCTTTGCTTTTGCTGCTAACTTGATGTCCAAAGTGCATCCTACATAGGTGTTGTGCTTATGCAAGGCTTCCTCTAGGTAGTAAGCTAGTACTAAACTTGGGGCAATATGCTGTTAGGTATTTGCTGAATTTTGAATCTGTTTCTTGTTCTGTCCTTACCACTGCGAGTTAGTCCAGTTGCCGCAAGGAGTGGAGTGCCCCAAGGCTATTCTTCGAGTACCTTTGACCATGATTACTTCCTTCCAGGTGAACTCCAATCTGGGTGCAGCATATAAAATGCATCTCAAAATGTCCTTTAAGGGGTTTTCTATGGTACTTGGTTTTATTGTGACATTTGTATGTATAGACTTGCTGATTGCTCTATCCATGGCCAACACAGAGGGCTGCCTTGGCTCTCAACTACTGGCCTTTTGATTGCCAGATATACTCCCACTCAACTGATCCTCCATGGTCTCAGCAAAAATTGAAATTGCTATCTCCTTGCCTCTTTCTTAAAGGATTCCCAGATTAGGCCTCCACTGACTGTCCCTGCCTGAATTAGTAGCCTAAAACAGTTCAATCTTCTTCTCTCAGGAGATGTTGAAATCAATCCAGGTCCAGTAAACAGCAGGGTTTACTCCTTCTGAGGCCCTGTCTGGGCATGCATGATGGGCCTAAAGCTGGTGCACATGAATGTCTGCAGTCACAGGCCCAAAGTACATGAGCTTATACCATGGGTAAATCTATACTCCCCTGACATTATAGAGCTCCCTGAAACCTGGCTGAAATCCTAGATCCTAAATCACGAGTGTGACCTCTCTGGTTACAGTACCTTCCAAAAAGACAGGTTAGACAAGAAAGGCAGAGGTGTGTTAATCTTTGTAAAGAGCTCCCTAAATGCCATGGAACTCAATGTACCCATACAGTCTATTGATTGCTCTGAGTTTATGTTTGGTAAATTGTTACTTGGAGGGACAAAACCTTTGACTATTGGCTATGCCTACAATTCCCCAAGGTTGCCAAATGTGGTCTGACCTCTCTCATTAGCTATATGGCTAATTATTCTCTTGGAGAACTAATACTATTAGGTAACTTTAATGTTAATTCTATTAAGGGTCTTTAAAGTTAACTGGATGAGTGACAGTGTGGACAAGTCTGCCCTGTCTGATGTGCCTCTCACCCAAGTAATATGTGAACCCACCAGGCTGAACCAGAAGTCTGGTAATCACGTTACTGTTGACTGGATACTGGTTAATAGGCCAGATAGAATCAAAGCTGCAGCTATACTCCCATATAACCTCAATGACCATTCTCCTGTGTTCTGTATCTGGAAAATCAATTGCCCCAAACCTATCCCTAAAATGTTAGTGGCTCAAGACTGCTACAGGTTCAAGAAAACTGCCTTTCTTAACAATTTAGCTGAAATACACTGAAGTAACTTAACTAACCTACAGAATATAGACTTAGCTCTTGACATCTTTATTATTAACTTCCTTAGTGTCCTCAACAAACATGTTCCTCAGCGTAGGGTTAAAGACCATTGATCATGAACTAAGGGACAATATGAAACTCAGAGATAGGGTATGGATCAATTTAAGCTAGTTGGGAGTTGCTGACTGGTGTAAATAAAAGGCTCTGAGAAACTTCTGTAAGTGGGATCTTAAAAAACACTAAAAGGAGATACATTAGGAATCTCCAGATTAAAGATCTTTCTGACCCAAAAAATGTTTGGAAACAGATCAACTGTCTCCTAAAAAGATGCTCAGAAGATACTGCACAGGATGTTATAACAGATGTAAATGGTGTATCTGAACCTGTTGCCTCCGCTAATGCTTTTAATCACTTTTTCAGTAATCTGGACAAATACCTAACACCTCAAACTGGGAATTTGAGCCATTCCTTTAATTCAGATCAACCCTTTCCTCAATTTCACTTCTGGTTAATCACCAGATGGAAAGTGCTTATCCAGCTGAGAAGGATCAGACCAGACAGGTCAGAAGGTTTTGCTAAACTAGAACCAACGTTTTTGAAAATTGTAGCTCCTATTGTAGCTACTTCTCTCAGAAACCTATTCAATAAACCACTTCTACTGGGCTCCTTTCCTGTTAAATGGAAAACTGCCTTAGTGGTTCCCATCCATAATGGCAGTGCTAAAGACCCAGCTGAAAATTATAGACTCATATCTCTCCTTAGCATGCTAGCTAAAATTCAGAAGAGGCTGGTGTGCACCCAGCTCCAAGACTGCTTGGAGCTACACCACTTACTTTCTGATGCTCAATGTGGTTATAGAAAAAAATAATGGAATGGATACTGCTTTTGTCCAGCTCACCTCCAAGGTACTTAGGGCTACTGACTGTGGGCTACTGACTGAAGTCATCTTCACAGACCTAACCAAGATGTCTGACCTTGTAAACCATGAGCTTCTGCTGTCCAAACTCAGTCACAAGGGACTAGATGACCATGCATACAATTGGTTCTGGCACTATCTGACAGACAGAGCACAAGTTGTGAAATGGAGGGAAAGTGTGTCTGACATTAAACCTATAACAACAAGGGTATTCCAAGGATCCATTCTGGGTGCATTGCTGTTTTCATTGTTTATAAATGACCTACATTACAATTGTGGGAGGTCCAAGCTGCTGCAATTGTATGCAGATGATGTCATACTGTACAGAAGCTCAAGAGATGGAAATCAGATAAACCTAGACCTAAACACTGACTTTAGAAAATTGGAGGGATGGCAATTAGACAACAAGCTTGTCCTTAGCCTCAAGAAAACCAGAGCTATTCTGTTTGGTTCCAGACACCTTGGTAAAGTGAGACAAAATTTACTCCAGCTATACTCTCTGGCTGGTACTCAGCTTGAAGTGACTGAATCTATGAAATGCTTTTGGGGTAAGTCTTGAGAAGGAGCTCACTGGGAAACCTCATGTTGAAGATGTGATGAAATCACTGCATCAGAAGATTGGTCTTTTGTACAGACTTAGTGGGTAACTCAGTAATGAAGCACAGCTGGTCATAGCCACCAGCACACTACTGTCTGTTTTACTCTATGGAGTCCAGCCCTATAACTCCTCTGTGGTTCTGAGCTAAGCAGACTACAGCTATTATATCACAAAGTGGCACATTTTGTGGCAGGAGCACAGCCCAGAGCCCAGTACTGTGACATGCTTTCTGCCCTAAACTAGCCCTCCCTTGAACCAAGATTAACCTATCCAGTTCTCTGCCTAGCATTTAAGCTGCTCAAAATTGCTGCTTCTCCCAGTATTCATGGTATACTCCAGGCCAAAACACAGAAAAGGGCACTAAGATCCTCATCCTGTCCACTGCTGGAGGTACTGAGGGCCTGGGCATGCACAACTAACAGGTCTTTTGCTATTTCTGCACCATTACTCTGGAATAGCCTACCATTGGAGGCATTAAACTGCTCTTCTGTAGCTGCCTTCAAAAAGCTGAGATTTACATGCTCCAAAATTACAAATAAAACTTAATACGCTGCCCAAGTTTCCTTGGATCACTCAAAAATTACAAAAAAAAAAATCTTGGCCAAAAACTGCATCTGGAAAAAGGCAAGGAAAACTAAATTGGTTACTGATTGGGAACAGTTTAAACTAAAAAGAAATAAGTGTAGGAGACTGACTAAAAAGGCAAACGTAAATTACTGCAGGTATAAATGTTGACCCAAAAAGGTTCTGGTCTACCATTAAACATTTATCAAATCCAGGGGAACAAGGTAGTCAGAAAAATGTAACTATCAGATTTAATAATATCTTATCTGATGATCCAAAAATAGTTTCTAGTGTATTAAATGCCTTTTTTACAGACCTTCCAGGGATAGAGGTCCAGGCCCAGTCAGGATTAGGAGTTAAAACTACAGACAATAAAGTAGCATTGGGACAATATCCTCCTTTGAGGTTTAAACAACTAACATTATCTGAGGTAAAATGGGAGCTATTTTGAATTAACATAACTAAATCACCTGGTTTCAACAACTTGGGCAATTTATTAAAATAGCAGCACCCTACATAGCTTTGCCTGTATTGTCCATATTTAACTGGAGCCTATAGATGGGTTATTTTCCATCACTGTGGAAGGTGAGCAAGGTTACACTTATGTTCAAGGCTGGGGGCTCAGCAAACCCAAACAACTATTGTCTTATAGTGAATTTGCCCACCTTATCAAAATGTTTGGAGAAACTAGTCTCAAGGCAAATCAGTGATAATATGGACAACTACAGGATACTGACTCCTTTTCAATCAGGTTTCCGTAAGGTTACTCTACTTCTTCTGCTTTAGTAGCGTTTAATGATTTGATTAGCTCCTCTCTCAGTGAAAGAAATGTAACAGCAGTGATTTTTATTGATCTTTCAAAGGCTTTTGACCTGGTAAACCACTACACCATGACTGAGAGGTTGTCTGGCCTGTGTTTCACTAGGGACCCTCTTTTACGGGTTTCTTCCTACTTGGCAGGACAGGGTTCAAATACAGCAGCACCTGGCTGAACTGTGGGCTGTTAAGATGGGGGGTCCCTCAGAGGTCTATTTTGGGACCTTGTTTATTTTTACTTTTCAACAATGATCTACCCTCTGTAGTAAAACATACATCTATTAGGCTTTATGCAGATGACACAGCCATTGAAGGCGAGGCCTGAAGGACCTTCGGGGAAAACTCCAGGATGACTTTGTCAGGGTACAGGAGTGGTTCACCAGGTCACAGCTAACGATGAATATTAAGAAGACCAAAGTACTCAATTTCATCTCTAAGAGACGTAGCAGTTGTATACAATTACAGATATTTGCAGTTAACAAATCCTTTATAGAAATGTCACTACTTACAATTACTTGGGATTAGTTTTTGATTCTACATTAACTTTTAGGGATCATATTGACATGACTATTAGTAAGGTAACTAAAAAACGAGGGGCATTAAAAAGAACAACCAGGTGTTTAAAACTTTCTTGATAGGAAAAAGATTGCTGAGCAGCTAATCCTGCCTATTATAAAATATGGTGAATTTATTTACAGGTCAGAAAATAAATTATCATTGAATAAACTTGATAAATTTCAGTACAGAGTAGCCATGTATGTCCTTGGTTGCGATTTTAGAACCCATCATTGTTTACTTCTGACTAGACTTGATTGAATGCCTCTAGAATATGTAAGACGTTTAATAGTTATACATACAATAAATATAAGACTATTCATACTTATCACAATATTTAAAAGATTTTATTTTTTGATACTTTAAATACAAAGAAACATCTGTCCAGGTCTGTTTATATAAACAAAATTTAACAAGATAAGCACACTAACAGATCTGGGGATTATACATTGAGAACCTTGGCAGCTCTACATTGGAATGTATTACCTCAACTCGTACATGATGAAACAGTACACATCACTTTTATTGGGATATTAAACAGTCACTGTACTCATACCTGTCAGTGTGTGAGATAATATTAATCTTTCCTATGCCACCCTTTACAGTGTTTATAATGTATTTATTGATTTTGTGTTTGATTTGTTCACATTATTTATTATATGTGTGTGTAACCTTAGATAATTGTAGGACTGTCCTGTGAACTGGACGGATGAAGTACAAATGGCATGTTTCTGTGTAAAAATAAAATGTTACCAAACCATACCAAATCCCCTCAAGGCTGATTTGCTTGTGGACAATCATTTTATTTGTAATTGATGACTCTGCACTTCCTTATAACTATGCATTTCTTCATGGTAACAAGTTATCTAATTTGGTAAGCACTTGAGTGGCCAGCCTTCATGACACATATGCTGTAACCCTGACACTTGTACCTGTTCTCTTGTTGTGCAATGTAACTTAAAGTGTAATTAACCCTGTATGTGTTTTTGTTCTATGACTTAACACTTGTGTGATATTGTAAATTCTAATCTGTGTTCTGTACATTCAGACCCTGTATCTATACATTTCTGTTACTGTTTTGTAATTAATTCCAGGTCACCTCTGAAAAAGAGACATTCATTTCAGTGGGCCTACCCCATCAACAAATTTCTATAAATAAATAATAGCATCTCCTTTATGGACTTAGCATTTATAAGACATGTACAGTATCCATTGACTGGCTAAGTTTGATGTACAAAACATTTATGATAGTGACCATTACCCTTTAATAACAAATCTAAAAACAAACACAAGAGCACAAGAGCTGGATAATGTACATTGTCAGGAATCAGAAGAGCACATGTAAATTGGGCATGCAAGAAAAATACACTGGATACCCTACAATGAAGCTAAATTAGATATGATATTACAAAACTTGAATATTTTGGATCTTAAATATAAGGCACTGGATAGTCAATGTGGTGATGGGAATAATACACATGCAGTGGTGGACAATTTTACTGAATTACTCACTGCCATAGCTGCTCAATTTGAACAACAGTATAAAGAAATGCAAGTTATAAAATAAAGAGAAAAAGAGAATGATTTTATGTAGAATGTTATGCACTTAGAAAAACTGTTAATAAAATTGGCAGGAGAACAAATAAATCGAAATACATATGACAGCATATACAAACATTAGTAAAAAAATACAGAAATTTAGTAAAACAAAATAAGATGAACTGTAAAAACAAACTATGGGATAATTTATACATTACCATTAAAAGAAAAATATTCAAAGTCATTTTGGGCACTGGTGGCCTTTGGCACTGACAAGAAGCATTTGGTTTATAATGATTCCCTCAAATGTTTGGGTAGCTCATTTCAATTGTTTGTACAAAGAGATAAATCAATCAATGATGAATAATTGTAAGGCATCTATGAAATAAGTTTTGACTATTGTATCTATTGATTAATTTCCAGTGTGGTACAATGCACATGTTAACAACATCACATTTGCCATTATGGAACAACAACAAAAATAAAGCAGCTGGAATAGATGGTGTTCCGGCCAAGATATTCCAATGTAATGCTGCTTGGTGGGCAGATTTATTAACAAAATTATTTTCAATAGTAAGTTTGAGGTTAGTTATGCCCTGTGAATTGAACAAGAGAATAATTGACCCAATATTTAAGAAAAGAAGCAAACAAGATACTTCATGCTTCTGCCCTATCACATTGTTACCAGTAATTTCAAAAATAAATGCAAGAATAATATTAAAAATTAGAACAATGGGTGAACAGAATCAATTACTATCAGACTATCTAAATTATTCAAAATTACATTATAGGTAAATATGTATTGAGAAAAAAGGTAAATATTTATTTTGCTTGTTTAGATCTAAGGGCAGCATTTGGCTTGGTAGACCACAGTATATTATAGAAATAGTTGTCAAAGAGTGGAATTCATAAGTGATGCCACCTTGCAGATGTTACATTCTAATATATCATTTAAGGGATAGGAAACTAACTGATATTGTAAAAATTTAAAAAGGGAGTTATTCAGGGGTGTTTATTAGCCCCCATGCTCTTTAAACTGTATACAGATTCATTAATAAAGGAAATACAGTAAAGTTAATAGATGCCATCCCCATTGTACTAACAATAAGCAAATCAAGATACTCATGTATGCATATGATGCAATACTTATATAGAGAACACCTCTGGAGTTGAGAAAAGATCTATCTAATGTAATGAATCATTTGAAAGAATTAAAACTAGATTTTAATATTGCAAAAACAAATGTTATGGTACTCAACAAAGGTAGAAAATGGAATGGAATAGTACTAGATGGTATGACATTTGAGGAAGTATATAAATACTGTTATCTGAAGTGATCTTTGTCTCAACTAAACTGGAATGAACAAGCAACATATCTGAAATCAATGGCAAAAAGACCTTATTAGGAATACAGTGCTTTTTCAAATTTATTTGCTGGTAATTCATATAGTGCAATATGTAATGTCTATAAGGCTAAGCTTAAGGGACAACTTTTATATGTGGCAGAAATCTGGGGTTTAAATATCATAAAGAAAAGAACAAGCATTTGTCAATGCCGAATGTTGTCTCTCTGGCATTGGCATTGGTAATGCCGGAGTTTGAGACACATAATAGGAATGGTAGTGAAGTACTGAAGTGATGCCACCCCCAACCCCACCCTGTAGAGACTGACAGGCATTGGAATGTGCCTTTGAGTCATCAGCTATAACACTCATGCCATTGTACCTCACCCTACCCTTTGTGGCATAACTAGGCTACACGATACAGCGGTACAGACAGATATGTCGAAAATCCATGAAATGATAATAAATATAATAGTTTTAATTATAGATTTGGTATAGAATCATTTTTAAAATCATATGATAATAAAGAACTTTGTAATATGTTTTGCAAATTAAGGTTTAGTGTACTGAAGGTGTACCTTCCTGATATTGTACCATTTTGAAATAAGTGCATTATTAATGAATGTACCTGCAAATCTGAGACCTTTATCACTGTCCAGCATACAATTTTGAAAATGTATGGCATTTAGCCAGAAAAGAACAAAGTGTATTACACCACTCTTGTATAAGAAGAGCTATTATACTGTACTACTAAACAAAAGATGGGATATTTACTATTCCCAGAAAGGGATGTAATAATTTCTACAGTGGCAAAGTTCACACTAACTGTAATAAATTAATCAAATAATATGCACCACATTTCTTAAGAAGAAAACCTTGTATTCTTTGCACATTTAACCCAATTGAAATTGTATCTGTTGCAGTCTTTACTTTTTGTATTTTGTTGCTTTTTAAACAAATGTTTTAAATCTTATGATTGCAAACATTCAATAAACTTGAACATTGAACCACTTGAATATAGTGTGACCCCAAGCAAGGGACTTGTCTTCTCTGTGCTCCTGGCACAAAGAAATGAGCTTTGGCTCAGTGTGCCTTTTCTGGAAAAATTATCAAATAAAATGCTGTTTGAAGTTCAGTTTAGCAATAAGACAAGATCAAGACTACATCAGTGTTCTCTTTAGCACTGTCTAGGGATGTAATGTGGCAAGAGGTGTAGCTGAGTGATGTATGCCACTAGAAAGTGATGGACTGAAAATGAACACAAAGCATGGGAGTGCCTTATTGTTACTGGGCCCCTATGCATGAAGCCAATGGGCCACATACATGTGGCATGTAAGCATCATTATAACCAGCCGCTGCACATTGGGGAGTCCCTTAGACCCACACAGAATTCTGTAGCTAGGACCATGTTCTGCATGTGCAGAGGGACTGAAGTAGTAGTCAAGGGTGGCGCTACACTCCAAACCATGCACTGAGGTGCGGAGTGCTGGAGGAGGGGTGCAGGCTATATGGACAGGGATCCTACCATACATGCTATGTTTCCTCTCAGTTCAACTCCCCCCTGCCAAGCTGCCCCAGCCCTCTGGACCTGCAGCTAGCGCTGTGGTCAACTGTTGGAGTGCTTGCCTGGAATCATGTCCTTTTAAGGGACATTGGGACCCACCATGTCTTACAATCCCCTGCTCCTTGAGGAACAGGGGATACACTCCAGTGGCATGGCAGGCATCTGATTGAATTCCAACAGTGTCCACCATCCCACTCACTCGCCACCCCTGTCTCCACCATGCTCCTTCGCACCTATGGGGTGGGGCAGTGGACATGTAGCTGACAATTATGAATGGCAAATCATGCAAACCTGTCTGGTGGTACAGATGCGCATGTGTCAGGTTTGTCCCTGTTGCACCTACCCGACCTGCTATAGTGTATAGGCCCCATTGTGACTTTAGAAATAGACATTTTAAAATAGAGTTGTTCCATTTTTGGGATTTGATTAGTCTCTACATATATGTTTACCTAAGAGTAATACAGGCCTAATAGAATGTTAACAGCTAATCTAGAAGTTCTGTTTCACTAAACCTTTTTGTAATATGTATTTAAGCTAGGAATGAATTAACTGGTTCGGTTCAAGAACACTTAGAACCTCCTCATACTTGGTTCAGTCTAAACTTTTGAAAAGAAAGAATTCTATTTCTTGAAATTAGTTTGTTCAAGGTGAACTTCAAACATTTGTTTGAGTGGATATATTCACAATCTGCTTTGCTTGCTAGGTACAGATTTCCCCCATCCACAATTTTACCTTGATAACCTCAGTTTGTAGTTATGTTCGAGTAAAATAGTCTTTTGGGTACATGTCCAGTTCTTATTTGAAGTGACCCCATTTAAGATTGAAACGGAACAGTTCTCTAACAATATTTTTGTCATTAAGAACTTCTTTCATTTAGTACCTTTCTCTTCCATTATCTCTCCCTCAGTATTTCAAACCTTTGGTAGACGACTCTCTCTTTTTCTTTTCCTGTCTCTCACAGTCTTTCTAATCTCTCTCTCTCTCTCTCTCTCTCCCTTTCACTCTCTTCTTTGAGTGTAACCAACTCCCTTGTATAAAGCTGCAGTAGCACGGTTGGGGTTCAGTTCATTAGTCAGCATTAGTCAGAGTCTTTGACTGGTCTTAAAGGCCCCAAAGGGAGTTACTTGAGTAACTAGTGTTGGGAATATACAGTACACCATGTCTCTGCAACTAAATTAAACTAAACAATTTTACGAACTATTTCCTTTACCAGAGACCAGTAACACTCAATATTTAGCAACTATACAATGTTTTGCTGTGCATCACAGTGGCAGGTAACATATTTATTTTGTTTTGTTTTGTTTTGTTTTCTGAGGCAGTATTTTCTACTGCAGCACAATACAGCCACTATAATTCTCTTTCTTGCTTAGACATACCCCTATTCCAGTGCATGTCCCCTTTTATAAGCACAGTAACTTGATAACTTGGTATGGTGAAGGCAGAAGAAGGCAGTAGCCAGTCATGACTATCTGCCACACTGGGTGGCCATTAGAAATCTAGAACCCCATGTATTTGTCAAGTTCTCTTTTAAAGATGTCAAAATCAATAATGTCCACCAAATGCTAAAGCAGTTTACTCCATAGTCTTGGAACCCTGATGATAAAGTAGTTCTCTCTATTTTTTGTGTTTGCTCTATGCACTCCAAATTGATTATTGTGAGACCTTAGATTGAGATGTCTCACAAAAGGGATGATTTCACATGCAGAACTTAATTCTTGATTATTCACTATGTTAAAGAATTGCAAGTAGTCCCCTCACTCTGCTTTGTTATAATGACATTAGTTTTAAGTCATTCAACTTGCGTTCATAGGGTTTGTGTTTTGGTCTGGGGATAAGCTTTGTTGCCCTTCGTTGAACACTTTCTAATAGATTGATATCCTACTTTTGATAAGGAGCCCCAGAATGGTGAACTATAATCAACATGGGGTCTGACATAGGTTTTGTACAAACTCATAATACAATGCTCATCTCTAGTAATAAAGGCCTTTTTAATGATATTGATGAATTTATTGGCAGTTTGTGTTATTCTTCTAGCAAGTGGGTGCATTGTGATTGTCAATAATAATACCTAAATACTTTGCATTGCTTACTGCTGGTAGAGGGTAATGCATCGAGAAGTAGGATCTCATGGAAATATTGCGACCTACTGTAAAAGTAGAACTGTGCACTTGTTCACTCCAATACATACATTGAGCATGTTAGTAGACCACAGCTCACACCTCTCTTATGGTCTTACTTGAGATGGCGCTGTGCCACAATTTATGGTATGATTTTAAAGCAACTATCTAAGCAATGCATTGGAAAAATGCATTGCTCAATGAACAGGAAACAGCTAACTCAAACTTTGTGTAAATTAACACACCAGTTACACACTGTTCTAAGTATCTTTCTGTAAGATTTGATGAAGTGTTAAAATGTTGTCTTTTCATCCTACATTTTATGGACAATGTTCCATATTTGATGGGTGAAGGGTTAAGAGGTATGAATTGCACTGGACCAAAACTGTGCCTGTCTTCAGACACAGTCTGAGTCATTTGACAAACAACAGTTACATACAATGTTGCAAGCAGACAAGGATGCAGAGTATAAAATTCATTAGAGATGCTATAGCAGCAATAAATATAGAGAGCTAGATCACTTTACATTGTAATTGGATGAATCATAAATTCCAGCTGTGGAAAACAATACTATGTACATTACAAGCAGTTTTACATAGACAGAAGGATTGAGTTACAGATTAATTAAGGACATATGTAACGAATAAATAGGCATCAGCATTGACATTTGTTAGTGGAAAGGTGCAAGGCTGAAACTTCCCAACTATAAATTGAATAACAATGGCACACAAACTGGGATTTTAAGTATTTTCATTGTACCGTGCATATTCAAAAGTAGCATAGTTGAAGGCCAGATTTAGGTCACTCAGAAGGCTGTTCCAAATGTAGGGACAGACAGGGAGAATGCTTTCTGGCCTATCACTGTAGAGATGTGGGGTTCAGAAAACAGTACAGTAATTTGGAGAAGGAGCTAAGGTCCCTCTTGTTCTTCTTCTTCTTGAGCAAGAGCCAGGTAAAGGCTGGTGTGCAGTGCCTCTTAAAAAATTTTCAATAAAGCAACCATAGGTGGAGATTCTGTGTGTGTGTGTGTGTGTGTGTGTGTGCATGTGCGTGTGTGTGTGTGCATGCGTGTGTGTGTGTGGAGGAGGGTAGGGGGAAACATCCCAAGCAATTTTATAATTTACAAGGATGGGTTTGATTCTTTGCATCCAGTACAAATTGAGAAAAGCTTCGGTAAATGGTATCAAGTTTTTGTGTTCAGTGTCCAGCTACAGTGGCACTGAAACAGAACAGGGATTCATATTCTGTAGAGGTAGGAGTGTGCATTTGTTAATGGCCAGCCTAACTTCTGGAAGAGGCAATGCTTGAATTCATGAATCTGTTCATGACTTTCATATGACACTCTCAATGTCAGAGTTAGGATTCTATGGGTAATATATTAAAACATATTTTTTGGCATATTTGTAACTCAGCAATCTTTAAGAGAAAGGATGTAAAATTTTCAGGATTTGGTCATGAGATCTCCAAATTTACTAAATCAGAAAAAAGCAGGTCAAGTAAAGTAGTTTGAAATGTTGACATCTGAAAGCAGCTATTATTTCACTCCTGCATCAGAACAAAACAGCCAGGGCTGCCCTTCAATATTGCTTGTATTTTCCCCACTGGTGCTAAAACTGAAGCAACAGGTGCCATAGTAATGGTCCTCTATGTCCTATATAGCACTGTATGCAGCATTTGCTGGTCCACCTAACATGTCACAAGAGAGGGCAGAGCTAGCATCTCAAGCTCCATTATACAATTCTCAGAGTCAGGGGAAAGTGAGCTGTGTAACAGCAGGCTAGGGTGGCAACAGAGGCATTCACCCTGATTCCCACTGGCCCTGATCACTGCTCCCAACCCATCCCATTTCTTCTGCAGAGCCATTTGTGATTTTGGGTTGGAAGCACAACAGTGTCTATACTGCTCTTCATGGCATGGATGAAGCCACTTTCACATGGCTTTTGGTGGGGGGAAGGGACATATTCTACCCTGTGGTTGACACTGCTGTAAATGCCTAAGCACCCCCAGAATGGCACATGTTGCAGTTGAATGACCTTCTCCATCAAATACCAGTGTGTGTCTTGCCTCCCCTTTTTCATGGTTGGGCAGAGGCATGGCACCAGCAAACACTGATATTTTAATCCCCCCAAAGTTTTTCTGAAGGGGATATGGCAGCCCTTTTAATGGACTGCTTTATCATATTTCTCTGTGTGTGCACTGCTAAGGAACCGCTATGTGGCTAGACTGTGCTTCAAATTGGAATGCCATTGTCTGCTGCAGCTCTGTCTTCCCAGCCACTCCATTTGAAGAGTTCTGCAGGTGGGTAGGATGTGGCTAAGGATAGCGCATGTTGTTGGAGTACAAGGAGCACTATGCTGTATTAGTGGCATGCATTTGCATAGACCACCAATGCATGACTGCTTTGGAAGATTGTTGATCTTGTGGCTAGAGTACCTGTTTGGAACCAAGAGATCACACGTTCAAACCTCACCTGAGCTAAATACTTAATTTGTGATTTTGTTCAGGTCCCATAACTGCACTGTGCTTTGGTCTACCCTACAGTTGAAATGGGAAGAAGTGGGACTCAACGAAAGTAACATATTGCAGCTCAGCTGAGCTATCCTGGTAAATAAACTAAAAAGAAATATTTCTTGTGTTTGAAGGGCCTTTAATGTTTTTACTGCAAATTTTGAAATCTTGTGCAAAAATAGTCTAAGTCTCTCAACAGAAGAATGCTTCAAATGGTAATTGCTTTCTTTTGCTTTCTTAATTTGTTTCTCTGTCTGTGACCTTGGTCCCAGTGGCATCTCTCCAGCCCTGTCACTGACCTGTTTTATGGACTTATTGGTTAACCACCACTTACACAGTGCCATGTTTGGCAGGTGGCCACCAACTCAGGGTTATGCGGTGCCTGCAGGAGACGCTGAGTGAGCCAAGGTGTTTTCCTTAATTTTCTCCCCTGGAACATCTGCGAGTGATGCATCTAAATACATGCATATTTACGCACATGTGTGTAATTCTCCATGTCTGCTGGTCCTGCTTGTGCTACCACCCAGTCTTTGCTGGGTGGCAGGCAAGCTGCAGGGCTGAGAATCTCCCATCCCTGAGGGAGGACAGCCATCCTGGGATACTCAATCCTACCTCACCCCACCAGCCCCTGAGTGACCCAGGTCTGTTCCAAAACCTGGGTCATCAGCACGGCTGGAGGTAAGGCAGCAGAGCCTCAGCCCTCCACTCCACTGGAACAGCTGGTAATTGCTTTCTTGATCATGCTTTGAATTTTAATGTCCTATTTCTCATCATTTACTTATTTATTAGAGATTTTCAAAAGAAAGCATACAGAGCTGTGAGAAACCCATTCCCAGATGTGCCCTAGGAAGGTTGGCAAGGGTATAATGGCAATACAATGTACAGAAGGTGCTATGATTATGCAGCCAGTCCAGATGAATGCAAACTAGATGCGACTGAGAAGGGAACAATATAGTAGGATTTAAAAGTGCAAAAATGTAACAACAGACATTCAGAAAAAAATGACAGAAATTTTACACTGAAAAATGATAAAAAAACATACAAATGTGTAAAGGAGATTGTTCAAAGAAAGCAAACAATGATAATTATGTAAGAGTAAACATAAATAGCAAAACTAAATTATCTGTGGTAAACAAAAATGCAGAACTCAGAAATCAAAAGGTGAGATTTTACATGCTTTAGAATGTAAAGGAAACAGGCCTGGAAAAAAATTCACAAATAATTAGTTGGGTGGATCAAGAAATTAGACCAATATGGAGGGGTGCAAGATGTGGAGGGGGCAACATATAGAGGGTGGGAAAGAGGTGGGAAAGAGGTCAGGAACAGGAACATACATGGAAATTATTTACACAGAGAAGAGATTTCAGGGTAATGTAGAAGGAACTAAGGTCATGCTCAGGTGGTCTATAGCATAGACCAATTGTAAATGTGTCTGTCTCATCTTCCATCTAATACTCTTATGCTCTTTCAGACTATGGCTTTTAAACAAGGTTGGGAAAGTTAACTTTTTTTGTCTAATTCAGTTAACATCCAGACTGTGACACTCGTAGAACCATTCTTGGGTTTGCTTTCTAGCCCATCTAAGGAGGTTGGCCAGAGAATGATTTACGTAAGCAATAATGCCTGACAGGGTGGGCGGTATTGGGCAATACCGGACCGGCCAGGGGCGTAATGAGGCCCGACGCCTGTCCGGTATTGCCCATACCGCCCACCTTGGAGGACATTATTGCGCTTAGAAAATGGGCTACCTGTGGCATTTTTATGTGAGATTTAATAAAATGTAAAAAGAAATTGAAAAAACAGAGTGAAATGAAATTTGAATGTTTATGCTGTAAAGTAGTCCTCCTGTTCCATGTCTTGTTGCCCCACCACCCACTACGGCTACTACAGATCTAATACAGTTCTTCCCATTGTTATTTTAAAAATAAAGCAGTTTTCTGTCTGTCTTGACATATTGTTACTTTAAAAATAAAGCAGTTTTCTGTCTGTCTTGATATTTTTTTTCCCCAATCTGGAGTTAGAGGTTGTTAACGTCTGCCACACAAGGCAGGAAGTGCAGAGCGAGGGTATGACGTCAAGGACCAGGATGTAAGTGCAGAGCGAGGGTATGAGGTTTAAAGTGCAGTTTTTCTAACTGCCGCCAAAACTGTAAAAGGGATCTAGTTTTATTGTACATTATTGTTTTTGCTATGCGCTTGACCGGTTCCAATATGCAGTCAGATATTTGTGGAGCATGTGGAAGATCGAGGTGAGTGGAAATGGACAGCAGCAGCAGTTGCCGAAAAAGAAATGTTATTTTATTTTCCATTGAAGGGATGTTCATTTGTGGATAGGGATGGGTTACTCATGGAGACAAGAAGCTTTACTTTGTTGTGCAGCAGAGTTGTTTGATCGAGTACAGGAGCGGAGCAGGCTTGGTGGGGCGGGACATCTATAGAACAGCTGTATGACTGGATCGCAGGGTAAAAAATATGCTGCTCTGCAGGAGTGTCATTTCTTTTTTAGTCAGTATTGATTCTCGGAAGAGAGGGAATTGGCAGTGACACTGGTCACTCGCTGTGTCATCGAAGTAGTGTTTGTGTGTGGTGGTGGTGGTGGCGTGACTCTCGCTAAATGTTTAAAAAACAATGGCGGCAGTTTGACATTTTGTGCCCAGTGCTTCAGCCAATGATGAAACAGGCTGGGCACAAGGATACTTGGCTGGGCATAAGATAGGCTTTGGCTGGCACTTTTTATTTGGTGGGCATCTATTGAAAGTTAATGTACCCCTGTGGAATGGGTACCAGCCAATCAGATGCCTCCAAATAAAAAGCCCATTTTCTAAACTAAACTAATTAAGCAAAATTGACTCAATGGAAGGATTTCTTTCAGCCCATTCTGAACTTGGTGACTTTTTATTTGTGTTCCTCCTCTGATTCTGTGAACCTCCTCAGCCTTTTTTATATCTGATTTACCTGGTTTAATTATTTTGTAGCATATCTACAGGACAGCCTGCTTTAGCATCTGTTTAGAGAGATTAATAAAGGAATAATGCCCGACAGGGTGGGTGTTATGCTGGGATAACATCCCACCTCAGGTGGTTGGGCCCGAGGCCAATGGCCGAGGGCGTCCAACACCTGAGGCGGGATGTTATCCCAGCATAACACCCACCCTGGAGGGCATTATTCCTATTATACAATGGCTTATTGTTTCATAGTTAAAAAAATAATTTTAAAGAATGTTTTTGTTAGTGTGTAAAAATATTTTTGTTTCTCAAGAGAAAAAAAAAGTGCATCAGCATGCTCCTTATCTTACAAACAATCAGCAGGGATGTTATGCCAGGATAACATCCCTGCTGTGACAGCCAACTGACCAATCAGAAGCCAGGATTCTTTCTTGCCATTGTATAATTTTGGTTAAAAAAAATTCATTTTTACTGTTTTTGTATTAATTATGGGACACTATTGCAGTTTGAGTTTAAATGTAATTCATCTGAAACTAAGGCCGTCTGTGTGTGTGTGTGTGTGTGTGTGTGTGTGTGCACAAAAGCTACCAGACTTGCCAAGTGTGTGTGTTACCCTCTCTCACTTTCTTCTAGCCTATTATCTGATTTCTGTATTTTATGATAATCTACCAACCCCCTTCTCCCATTATTTTAACTCCCAGCTCCCTTTCTACTTCTAGCATTGAAACCACACCCTGTGCCGCTTGGAGCTCCTGCCATCTTCTCCACTCATAAAAGAAGGTACGCTGAACCCGGACTTTACAGACTGTACTAGACCCTACAGCCCTCTTTTTCTTTCAGCTCATTCTGAACTTGACCTTTTACTTGTGTTTCTCCTCTGATTCTGTGACCCTCCTCAGCCTGTTTTATACCTGATTTACATGGTTTAATTATTTTGTAGCATATCTACAGGACAGCCTGCTTTAGCTTCTGTTTAGAGAGATTTTTTTAAGTGTCTACTTCCCCATTTGCAAATTATACTGCAAAGCCACTAGAGGACAACAACTCAATTAACTTGCTGCTGCTGGCAACTGTTACTGCCTACCACTACTCACTGTCACTTTACTTCTGCCAGTGCCACTTATCTACTCCCTACTGCTGATTAGTATACCCCGATCTATTCTTGCTCTGCCAATGCATACAATATGCCCACCCTTCCTACACCACTTCCCCTCCTTCTAATTCTTCTATCAATTTTATGTACCTCAGCTCCACACTCTCCTCAGTCCAATAAACCTTTCTCATCTTTCCCCTTCACTGTCCTATCCCCTACCTTTATCCTTGCCATAACTCCTACACCCAATCAAATACTCTGGTCTCACTTCCCTCACCTCCCCCCTGCTAGTCTATTCTCTGCCCCTAGCCACCTAGCTTTCCTTCACTGCCTTATCTTCACCTCACCTAGTCCCCCCCAAAAATACTTCCAAAATCCTCAGCCCATCACAAATGGCCTAAACTCCACTCACTCATAATAGCACTCCTCTTACTTGCATCAGGAAATGTTCATCCCATTCCTGGTCCCACTACTCCCACCTCTGCCAGTTGCAATCCTTCCACTAACGTACCAACTTCCCGAACCCCTTCTGCCCTCCCCAAGGGCCTGCAAATCCTCCACTTAAACATCTGCAGTCTCAAGTCAAAAATTGACCTTTTGTAGCTTTTGTACTTTTTGATCCTATGGTAATCTCCCTAACACCTGATATACTAATTTTAACAGAAACTTGGTTAAAATCTTGCCATTAATATCCCAGGTTATTCCATAATCAGGCAGGACAGGACTGGAAGGGGTGGTGGAGTAGCCATGTATATCCTATCCTCACTTCAGTTCACAACCATTCTATCATCCTCATTACCCTTTGCCTATGAAGCACTTGTAGTAAACATGACCTTGCCTTTTTCCTCCCCTATCCTCATAGCTGGTATTTACTGTCGACCTGGCTCCAAGGCATCCAATACTTTGGATCTCATTACCTCAATAACTTCCCTCTCACATAAAGGCGAGCTATACATCCTGGGTGATGTAAACCAAAACTGGCTATCACCAACAACTGCCAAGACATGAAATGACATCACAGCCCTCAATCTCTCCCAACTCATTGGAACCCACCTGCCTTAATCATAAAACCCTTAACTGCTCCCTGATAGACTGGGCTGTCTCCTCTCACCCCCACTGAGTCATTAAATCAGGCATCCCCCTGGATGCCCTCAATGATCATCACCCAATCTTCGTAGTCAGGAAAGTCCATAGACCAAAACCACCTCACAAAATTCTGCAACTCTGCTCCTTCAGCTCCTTAAACCTTAATCCCCTTCTTAATGAACTGACCAGCTCTGATTGGTCCCCTATTGCCTTTGGCCCTTCCATTGATCAAGCCCTTGCTTATTGTAAAGATACATTTCTAACTACATGGAATTTCTACACTCCATTCAACTGCACCAGAGTTCATGGCAACCATCATGCCTGGGTCTTCCCTGAGTTACTTACCTATCTCAGGGAGTGAGACAAAGTTTGGAGGAAATATAAGGCTTCCCAGATTCCCCCAGACTATGCCAGGTCTCGCATATTAAGAAATGCCTGCACAAAAGCTACCAGACTTGCCAAGTCTGAATATTTTAAATCATCTTTTCTGAAAAACATCAATTCTCCCTCCAAATTCTGGAAAGTGGTCCATGGCCTGTTCTTCCCCCCTTCACATCTGTCTCCCCTGTACTTAAAATAATCAACTTATTGGTATCTGAACCGTGCACAGTGACTCAAGAGTTTAACTCCTATTATACCTCCTGTGCCACAGCACTTCTAAAGTCCCTCCCCTCTAACCTCCCCCCGCTCATCCTCCCACACCCAGCACTCAACCCCTCCATGCCCACCCTTCCTTCTCCTTTTCTGCTGTTTCCTCAGAAGAAACACTAATGGCCCTTCTCTGTCTTAATCCTTCCTAAGGCTCATCGCCAGATGACCTGGACCCTAAACTCCTCTACCTTTCAGCTTCTGCTATAGCTTACCCTCTCCTTAATCCTAAATCTTTCCTTCTTGTCCTCATCTATCACTTCATCCTGGAAACATGCAGTGGTCCTCCCTCTTTCAAAGGGTGGTGACCCCTCCTCCCCAGCAAATTTTTGCCCAATCTCCCTCCTCCCTGCCTTTGCTAAACTTCAAGAATGTCTGGTCCTCTCTCAGCTAGCCTCCTTCCTCAATGACTCTTCCTTTTTCACCCCGTTCCAATCTGATTTTCAGAAGAACCACTCTACTATCACCTCCCTACTCAGGCTCACTGACTCCATCCTCACTGGGATGGGTAATGGCCTCATTACCTCTGCCATCTTTGTTGACCTCCCTAAGGCTTTTGACACAGTCTCCCATGCCCTACTTCCTGACTCTCTTACAGCTGCTGGGTTGTTTGCTTCTGCCCAAACCTGGTTTAGAGCTTACCTCTCAGGCAGAACACAATCAGTCAAGATCCAGGATACAATCTCTACCCCCTCCCTATTTCCACAGGAGTCCCACAGGGCTCGGTGCTTGGACCCATTCTCTTATCCATCTTCCTATATGACTTGCCCTCAGTATGCTCCCCCTCCTCCTCTATCCATATGTATGCCGATGAAACTGTTCTGTTCTTTGGCAAATTTTTATTTATTTATTTTATTTATTTATTTCAATTTAGGATTAATACCTTTGAGTCAGGGACTTGTTTTCACATTTTTTGAGTCATTTAAATGAACAGATACAGACAACATAACACATAGCACAGCAGTGGATTACAAAATAAGGTTACAGAGGGTTGCACATACTTTTCAGATTAACTAATACATAGGAGTCTAGGTTTCACTAGTACATAGGAGTCAAACATTATAAGTTTCACTAGTGCCTAAGAGTCTAACATTGTAAGTAACAGCACTAAGTGCGGGCATAGTAGTGTTAGAAACAGGAAAGGGGAGACAAGAATTGAGTTGCTGGGTGGTACAGGAAAGCGGGGTGAGGCATGGTTGGTTGCCAGAGTGGTAGGCTGAGCTCACCAGTAGTGGCAAGGAGTGAGAATGGGGGTGGGGGTGGGAAGCAGCCCAAGGTAGGCAATGTCAGATGTTCACATATGTAGTTGATGCTACATTGGCCCCGACAATGTAGCAACCACCCTTCAGCAAGACTTGCACCAGGCTCAGCTATGGTTTGCCTTACATCAACTATTCCTCAATGCCAAAAAGACTGTCTCCATGACCTTTGGCACCAGGCAGAGTCTCTAGGCTCCATCCTTGATCGTCTTTCCATACCCTTGATGGGACAATCCTAGAGGACACCTCTTCATTCAGAGATCTTGGAGTTTGATTGGACCAACACCTCAACATCTTTGGCCACACTGACACCATCCTGAAAAAATTGTGCCCCAAGCTTTGTGCCTTATTCAGGACCTGTAGTTGCATCCCTCCTACAGCGTGGTGTGAACTAGTCCAGAAGATGATGCTCTCCATTTTTGACTACTGTGCTATAGTCTATGGTTCCACACCCAAATCCTCCCTAACCAGATTGGACACTATCTTTAATGCCTTCTGTTGATTTGCCATTGATGCTCCATCATGGACTCATCACGGTGACTTCTACCATGCCCTGTCCCTTCCCCCCTTGCCATCAGGCACCTATTCATTGTGCCAAACACACTTCTAAATTTTGGTTAGGAGAACTTCCCTCCTACCTCTCATACTCACTGTCTTCCCCCTCCCACTCACTCAGATCCTCTGACACTCACACTTTGTTGGTCCTCCATTAAACCACTCTCATCAAGTAAGTCAGGAATTACCCATTGTTTCCTGCAAATCTGGAATTCCCTCCTTTCCTCAGATATGTCCCTCCTCCATCACTTACTCCCTTGCCTCTGCCTTACATAAGCCTTACATAACTTTCTCTCATCTAACAGTTCCTGCTTTAACCCTCCTTGACTGTCCTCCTATGCCTCTGCTCCTCTCCAAGACTCACATCCCCTATTAAACCTTTCTCCCCTGAGCCTACTTCTCAGCATGCTCTCCCTCCCTTCACTGCTTACCCCCTCACTCCAACCTCTAACTTTTTTCCATTGCCAAGTTGTCCCTGCTTAGTTTCGACCTCTGGCAGGGTTCTCAGCATCCTGGAGGGGTCTAGCATGGGGCAAGACTCCTCTTTTCCATCCCCTTCCCCCCCTCTCTCCTTTCTACCCAACTTGTCCTTGTCTAAATCTGCCCTGTGACAGGATTCTTAGCACCCTGGTGATGTCTACTTTCAAGTAAGTTTACTTCACTCCCTCCTTCTTTTTTTCCTTCCTCTTCTATCCTCCCATTCCCTTTGCCCAACTTGTCCTCACCTAATTCTGTCCCCTGGCTGGGTTCTCTGCATTCTGGAGGGGCCAGCACTGAGCAATTACTCTTCCTTAACTCCCCCTTCCACTATATCCTGGCTTAGTCTTAGGAAAGCTTCTTCTTTCCCTTCTCTTCCCTCCTTTCCCTTCATCCTTTCTTTTCTCTCTTCCCAACTTGTCCTCACCTAGTTCTGCCCTGGAAGGGTTTTCAGCATCCCAGAGGGGTCCAGCACTGGGAAATGACTCTTCCTTCCCCCCTTCCCCTCCATCATCTCTACCTAACTTGTCCTCACTTGACTCTGCTCTATGGCTGGATTCTCAGCATCCTGAAGAGGCCTAGTCTTAGGTAAATTTCTCCCACCTCTCCTCCTCCTTCCATTTACCATCCCCTCTACTGTCTCTACCCAATTTGTCCTTGCCTACTCCTGCCCTTTACTCTAAAGCAGTGATGGGTATCCTAAGATAACCAGAGGGCCACAGATGTGGCTCTCAAACAACCCCAAGTGTCACAAGACCCTGCAAGACCCCCTTTACCTCAGCAGCAAGCAGAAAGTATGCATTAGAATGCAATAACATTTATTTAAAAGACTGGAAACAGCATTAAAAGTTATAAACAGCATTAAAAGTTATGTTACAATGCAATAAACTTTATTTAAAGGACTGAAAACATCATTAAAAGTTATAAACAGCATTAAAAGTTATGTTATGGGATGGATTTGGGGGCCACAGATTAACCCCTGGGGGCCACATGAGGCCTTCGGGCTGCAGGTTGCCCACCACTGATCTAAGTCCTTACCACATTCCACCACTGGCAGCTATCTCCGCACTCTGAAGGGGCCAGTTCCAGGTATGACTCATCCTTCCCTTCCCTATCCCTTACCCCACCTTTCTCTTGCTCCCTCTCTACCTCCCTGCACTTAATCAAATGAATTAGTTCACTTGAGTTAATAATTTGCACTTTTTTTCTATCTGAGGTGCTCCCAGATTGCACTAGCACTGTGTTAACTTGCCCTTCACAAATGATTTTTTTCCTCACTTTTCTCCGGTAATGTTCCCCCCATCTTTATCCTCTCCTTCCTTCAGCTTGTTTTCCCTGTCTACCCCTCTACCCTCCTTGATGTCCCCCCACTGGACCTCATTTATTCAATCATTGCTAAATAATCTGCCTCTTAACAGCGATCCATTCCTGCAAGGAGCTGGCTCCAAGGCTATATTAAGTTTCAGTATTATGTTCCTCAGATATGCCACTTATAATTAAATACATATTTCACAGGTATGATAAATTCAATTGTATGTTATGTTACAGATGCCACTGTATGATTATTTATGATATTTGTTAATTGTATGTCTTGTTACAAATGTATTTAAATGTTTAACTTCTTGAATATGATAAATGTTAAATTGTATGTCTAATTCTTCATCCAGTTGTACCCCCCCCCAGGTCACACTGGGAGATGTGCAACTTGTTGTTTAGTGTGCCTTCCTGGTGAAACATTTCAATACATAAATGAATGAAAAAATTAAAATGCCAGTTAGTGTTGTGCTTGTACAATGTTACATGATATTTTGGCTTGTCTCACCCTCTAGTTTTCAACCCTCAGTAGAGGTGCCAGTGGAATAGTCTCAATGCCGAAAGAAAAGTTATAGCTAAACAGCCACACCCAGCCAGCCTGCCAGTGCAGCTGTAGTGCTACTGCTTGTGGCACAGATGATCCAGGTTTGAGAGTGAATTGAGGGCCATGGAGGGTCAGCTGGGGAGAGGAGGACTGTACTATATGGCATCAGCCTTGACATTAGTGGAGGCTAGAGGTAAGGCAGCCATGTACTGCATTTAAGGGAGTGGAGGAGTGGCAGCCAGTGACGTCCTACACATGGGAGTTTGCATGGCGGTGTATGGATGGCAGTGCACATCCACTTCTCCTTCAGAGTAAAATGAAGGAGCAAAACTGTACAGAGGCATAGCAGAATGACAGACCAACTCCTCACAGGCTCCGCACTGGCTACAGGGCCCTCTGCTGGAGCCATATCCATTGTCAGTGGTGGGGGAGCCAATAATAGGGTCATGGGAGTTAAGCTGTGGAGGAAGCACAGCATGAGAAGATAAACTCCTGAGATTCTTGGTGATGGAGCTGGGGGTGTTGAGTCAGAGGGCAGCCTATATTGGTCACAGGGGGAGAAAATAAATTAATGACAAATAAACAGCCTCACCAAAGGCAGAGTGCTGAAGCTGGAGAAGGGGAGGGAGGAAGTATGTGAAAATACTAAGCAGGAAACTAATGGATTGAGGGGGTTTATGTAGCTGGGAAGGGGGAGGCGTCTGCCGTCAACCACTGAACCACAGGATGAACCCTTGAATTCAATGGGAGGCCACCAGTGAATGTTATACTTTTGCAACTGTTTGTGATACTTTGACTTGTCTCTTCCTCTGGCTTTCCACGCTTGATAGAGGCACCAGGAGAAAAGTTTTGAGGCTAAAGGAAAAGTTAGAGCCAAAGGTATAAAGTGAGATGTAATTAAACTCACCTCCTTTAACTCATTGAATAGGCCTAATAAGATGGAGAAGAGGAAAAAAACCCAGGTGGAGGAACCCTCTGAAAAACCAAGGTTACTAGGTTAGCCTTCACTCCAGGCTTAGAATTAAGAGGCTAGCTGTTCATAAACTTGGTGGAGCTCTGCGTTTGGTTCTCTGACATATGTTTCAAAGCAGGATGATATCCAATAGCCCATGTCTCTGATTTTGTAAGCCATGATATTCTTCCAGGATTCTAAGGTAGCTGCTCCTATTCTAAATGAATGGCCAGAGAAGGAGGAGGCATCAAGACCCAGGTGAGAGAGTAGTGTTCTGACATGGAGGATGAATCAGGAAGTAGTCATAATGTAGTAGGACTCAGTATACAGAAGAGAATGAACAGGGTCAGGATGTCTGTCTGAGGACTGCAGTAAACTGAGAACTTGTGTAGGGTACCATGTTGAGTTTATTGCAAAACAAGAGACATGGACTCCTCTGTTGATTCTGCCAGTTTTTGATCTTGGCAAAGTGAGGATGAAATGGTCTGCAGATACTTTCTGTAAACAGTTATTCGTGAGATAGAGGGATGGATCAAAGACTGAGGAAGATAATATAAATTCTCCAGATCACAAAACTCCAAAGAATGCCAAAGTCATAGCAGCTTGTAAACTAAGGCCTGCAACAGGTCCAAAAAGTCATTATTTAGAAGAGGCATCATTTGAGAATATAAGTTTTAATCTATGGGTTTCCTTGTTGGAGTTTCTGGAGGAGTCTTATTTCTTAAATCTTGAAGGAAGGCATTAATTGTTGGATTTAATAGATAAGAGATTGGCACATCAGGACAAGAGGACATCATTGTGAATTGAATACCTGAAATGTACTGTCTGATTGTTGTGGCTGACGAGGTAAAGGTTTTAGAACAATACGATGCAATTGCTAAAATGAGAGCTATGTAGCTTTGGAATAAGTTCATATGTTGTATGAAGCAGAAGATAGTGAATTTCTTCCAGGCTACTTTATCTGTGGCCTGAGTTGATGAAGCTAAGGAGTTCCAGATAGCAAGTGAGGCATAACTGAGAAGCCGAGTTATGACATTTGCAGCTCCCAAAATGAAGGTGGGGGTGTCATCTCCTGATCTAGTTGCATGAAGGCAGTTCTAAATAACTGAAAATGGAATCGGGAAAGACAATCAGCTAACAAATTAGAAGAAAAAGGAATTTATACACAATGAATTGTAAAGTGTAAAAGTAAGGAGGACTATGTCAGTCATCTCAAGAAGTTCATTATGGAATGAGAAGAATATACTTTATTTATAATTGCTATGGCTGCTTAATTGGCCATGTACATAGTTACATCTTGATAGTTCCATCTCTGTCCCTGAGAGAGTACAGATGCAACAACAGGAGAAATTTCAAACAAAGATTGCACTGAGTGGAAATGGGGAACATGGTTGATATTAGGAGGCCAGGCACAGGTGAACCAGGAGGTACCATGACTGGCAGAAAAAACATATGAAGTAGTAGCTTCCACAATCTGAGAGATGATTTGAGGGAGACAGATCCTAACAGAACATGGATAGTCCATTCCATTCTGATAAAAAGAAGGACCACATTGTCAGGTCTGATCTGGCAGAAGCAGTAATGGTTATATGATTATCCAATGTTATGAATGAATGAATGAGCTAAACTAAGCAGAAATGCCAGCTCTGTTGAAAGATCCTTATGGCAAAGGTGAGATAGCCCAATAAAGAAAGGAGTTGTCATTTGGTACAGGATTGTTTTGTAGAAAAGATTGAAACCAGGTTCAAAATTCTTTGTAATTTCTCCTGAGGAAGGCAGACTTCCATTTTATACCTAGGAACTCTAATGCAACTACTGAACCTTCTGTTTTTTATCTGCCACAGGAATGTTAAATGAAGAGAACAAGTGCTGAAAGCAAGGAAAGCTAGTGGCTGGAGGAGACTCCAGAGCATTGATGAGAAGAAAATCATCTAAAAGACACAACTCAAATGGACATATATAGGCATTCCAAGGAATTTGACACAAATAACTAGAAAATGTGTCAAAAAGGCTCAAATTATTTTTACATCCAAAAGTTAGGTACACAGCAAAGTAGTACTGGTTTCTCTAAGACATAGCATAAATGTGCCAATGGGATGTATGAATAAGTAACAATTTCACATCATCTGTAATATCTGCTTTTGTCAACATGCACTGCATCAAGCAAGTTTCTTAACTTTAATAACATCATTAATCTGTGCACAGGAAAGTGAATAATCTTTAGATGGGATGAGAGAATTGATGCTCAGATCTGTTGTTGAATGAGGAACTGATAGGTCAATGGTGAGAAACTTCTTTTCTGAATACTTTTGAGTGGTTATTTTAATGGGACTGATCCAGGAAGATGGAAAAAGTGGTGCTGCAATGGTCTGATGATAAAACCTTTGGACAGTTCTTTCACCAGTAAAGTATCAACAACTTCAGGTTAAGCATAGCAGATTTAAGACTGGGGTAGGAAACAGAAGTAGTAGGAACTGCATGGAGTCCTGTATGAAATCCATTTGACAGGCCTGAAATAAGGAACTGAATGATAGATTGGGATGGATGAGTTGATAGAAGCGGCTGAGTCAAGAAATGTCAACTGATGTTGAGGGATGGGCCAAATGTCCTTTGTGACCTTGAGCAGATGCAGAAGTTGGTTTCCGGTGACTAACCAGTTTGAAATGAGCTTCTCCACAGTGACTACAAACATGTAAAAAGAGTACAAGATGGTGCAAAGCAGGATCTTTTGTTATAATTATTAAAGACTACCCTCCTGGCAGAAAAAAATATTTACCATCGTCATTTACCCAAAAGATTTCTTGTTGCATAGAAGACTTGCTGAAAAGTGGATGGGTGAGTCAAAATAGATGTGGCAGGTGATTCAGTGTCTGTAACTGTTAGAGAGCACTAGGCAGCATAGAAACATAGAATTTGACAGCAGATAAGGACAGCTTGGCCCACCTAGTCTGCCCATTTCCCAACCCGATGGATAAGTTCCCGATTCTAATTAACCAACAACTTACTTTCTCCTACCCCCCCACTAGAACTGCATTATGTCTGTCCCATGCATTCCTGAATTCTCCCACTGTTCTTGACTTCACAACCTCCTAAGGAAGGCTGTTCCATGCATCCACAACCCTCTATGTGAAAAATACTTTCTAACATTACCTCTAAGCCATCCCCCTCTATCTTTTAATTGTACCCCCCTGTTCTTGTACATCTCTTTTTCTGAAAGATGCTACCATCTTGGACTTTGTTGGGAGAAGGAGCCAGAGAAGCACATGTTAAAACTCATCTACGAGGAAAATGTCTACAGAACAACACATCATCAAGGGATGCTCAATAAATGTGCGAGCTGCAGTTCGAAAGGTAAACAACTGGCTTTGCTGGGAAAGATTTATGATAATCATAGAAATGGGTACCACCATACCGAAGTGCAAGACTGACAAGAAGATAAAGGTAGGACTCTAATTCTTCACACCTGGATGGAAATGCCTTGCACAAAATTTCAAGGTAGATACAGAAGGTGGCAACAAATTCTTATACAGTTAGTTTCTTTAGTAGCCTTGGATCTTTAACCTTTAGTATTATGGGTAGATCTCCACAGGAAACAATCTTGTTCTCTCTGGTTTCATGAGATGAAATAAGAAGGGTTATGAGATTGATGTTCTTCCCTTCAATAATGTCCTTCCTGACATGATTTGGAACCAGATGGGTAGTACAAACAGTAACTGGCAATTGAGCCAGAGAGGAAGGAGTGGTACCTGTGACATATGAAGTGGGTATGACAATGTTGGAATACATTGATGGACCTGAAGATGGAGATACAGTCAGTAATGGAGCTCTGGTAGGTGGCTGAACTGTTCGAGGAACTGTGGCAGCTGGTTGAGATACTTGATGAGCCTTGGGAGCGCATCAAGAGTTCATGAGGAGTGTGATTCTTGTGATCTGTAAGGTCTGGATTCTAAGGCAGCTACTCTGTAATCTAGGTATGATATGGAGGAATTAATATGGAGAAGCAAGTCACGCAGTTTGGAAAATTGAGAAGTAGTGGGAGTTTGGTTGGGAGTCTGAGACTCTACAGAGGTGCTGACAGGATTAGGGTTAGTCAAAATGACAGCTACTGTACACAGTGTTAGGATTGTGCTACACTGGACAATTTCACCCTAAGAGAAATATTTTGCGTAATTAGTGCATTTCGCAGAATATTTTGCTAGGCGAAAAGTGAAATTTTGCCCTCTATTTAGCGAAATTTCACCCCAAGCCAGCAGAATTTAGCTCGTGGGTGAAATTTCACCACTCCTGGTGAAATTTCACCTCCTGCAGGAGTAATTTCACCTC
The DNA here is from genome assembly GCA_016271365.2 of Neoceratodus forsteri. NCBI lineage: Eukaryota > Metazoa > Chordata > Ceratodontiformes > Ceratodontidae > Neoceratodus > Neoceratodus forsteri. The sequence continues at coordinate 1,609,726,135 of CM057450.1, read as the reverse complement.
CTGTGGTGAAATTTAGTGACCACTGGCCACTTCCCAAAGTTCTCCCTGGTGTCTAGTGGTCTCCCTGTCCCCAGCCGCTCACTGGGCCAAATTTTTTTTCCCTGGTGTCCAGTGCCCCTAGCTGATCACTGGCCATAATTTAATTAGATATGCACCCTCCCATGTTACCTTGGCCCCGGCCATTTGTTTTCTTAAAAAAAAAAATTGAACCCCAGCTTATTCATTCAAGCACTCAGTTGCACTCAGTTGGGCTGCCAGCCTTGGAGGTGAGTGGAGGGCTGTGCTGGTGGCCTGATTGGGGTAGTGGGGGGAGCTGGGTGGGAGCTGCTAGGTAATGATGGGGAGGGGGACGGGGAGTCCACTAGACACCAGGGAGTTGGGGCTGATTTTTTTTTTAAATAAAACAAATGGCCAGGGGCCAAGGTATCCGGAGGGGGTGCCTATCTAATTAAATTATGGCCGGTGATCGACTTGGGGAGGACCACTAGAAATCAGGGAGTTGGGGTTGAATTGTGTGTGTGTGTGTGGGGTGCTTACTGCCATTTGTGGTGGTCATCGGTGGTGGGCGAAATTACTGATTTCACCTCAATTTCGCTGGAGAAATTTAATTTTGCTGCATCCTACTGTGTATACAGGCTAAACAGGTGATGCTTTATAGCAATAGTGGAAAAGGGAACCATCAGACTGTGTAGGATAACCACAAGTTTTGGAACAGTTCATCCTTTTAGTCTTCGACTGGGATTTGGTTGCAGCCTTCCGATGACACACTCCGATTGGTCCAAACCTCCACCTTCTCGCTTTCCACTAAAACTGCTGTCTTTGGCTTCTAATTTAAGATATTTATTTACAAATGTCCTAAAAAGAATGTAATCCTTGTTGAAGCTGTGATATTTGCCTACTATTGAAGTGATTACAGCCTTCTGTGACTCTTTCTCTCTTGGGAACCAGACTTGGCGCCCAAACTAACTGCTCCCTTTGTCTTCTTAATCTGTCTCCTGCTGTGCTGTCTGTCCCTTAGACCCTCAGCCAGCATTTAACCTCACCCTCTCTGTCTCTTCCAGCAGCCAGGACCCCCTCCACAAGGCTCCTCCTGCTCCTCTGCAACCTCACCAGATGGACAGCACCTCTCAGGCTACCACCCGAGATCTCCAGCCTGGATCTTCTGGCTCACTCCCTTCTTAGGCGCCTCCACTTGCACTAAACCTACCTCTCTGAATTTTCTTCCCACGCCACCCGCCCGGACCCCAGCCTCTATTAAATGCTCTTCCCCTGAGAGCTAGACCAACCCCTCTTATTTCTATTGCACCAAATAATGTTAACCACACCCATCTCCTAGCTCCCATCATCAGCTAACTCTGCCTCTTAAAGCAGTCACCATCCTTCTGGTCTTACCCATCCTGGCACAATACCACCTCTACTAGCTGTTAATTCACTAATAATAATGCCACACATGGGAACTATTCTGCTGAGCTGCCTCCTCCTTCTAACCTATACATCAGTCAGAATCCTGGTAGCCAACTTGCACCCAGGCCAAAGTGCATCCTCTGAGGACCACCAAGCTCTGCCCACTTCTAATAAACGATGGCAATACACAGAGGGGACAACTTCCTTATGGCCTCGCCTATCCTCACTTCAGGCTCTGACCAGACAATATGTGACAGTGCCCCTGAAACTGTTAATTGGAACCATTATCTACACCATATCCCTAATCAGTTATGCTGGTAGCCCTTACACACCCTCCACCAAGCATATGCAGACCAGGTGAAGAAACAAGTGGCTACTCAGCAGGCTAAGACACTATCTCAATAAGCTATTACTGCTTCTGTTACTCTGCTCTGGAAATGTCAAACTTAGCCCAGATCCACCTGCTTCCCTAAGCACCCCTGCAGACCTCCCACAATACAAAGGTATTGGCTTCCTCCATATGAATGTTTGTAGTCTCCTCAAGAAGTTTGACCTGATTCAGACCTGGGCTCTACATGCATCTCCTGATTTCTTTATGATATCAGAATCTTGGCTTACGCCATCAACCCCTGACAAAGTTATCAACCTACCAGGTTACAGCACCTACCGATGCGACAGACCAACCGGGGGGGTTGTAATATATGTCAAGAGTAAATTCTCTGTTACAATTGTTGACTGCACCTCTAAGGCCAAAGAATCTGAATGCCTGGCACTAAAGTTAGCCATCTCCAATGAAAAGGCTCTCCTTACTGTTGCATGCTACCACCTGCCATCTGGTGGCTTTGCCCTCCTACTGCATCTCCAAAGCCTAATCAACTTAACCAATACCGAGTGTATCATAATGGGGGATCTCAACCAAAATTGGAACAATGAGAGCTCTAAGAAGCTCAAGGACCTCTATGATACAAGTGGGATGACACAAGTAACACCTGCAGTCACCAGACCTAATAGAAAAACCCTGAGTGAAGCTGTCTACTAGATCTCATGTTAGTCAACAAATCCCATAATTTTTCACATACTGGAGTCTTTTTTAATGATCTAAGTGATCACTGTGCCACTGCCTGCATCAGACATTCATCTCAATTAAAGTCTGCCACCAAATTCAATCTGAAAAGTTGTCTGAAAAAGTTTTGACAGAATGCCTTCCTGAGAGGCCTGGGTAACATCAAATGGCAGGACTTCTACCTAGCCCCCTCATTCACTGAGGCATTTAATATCTTCCACAGCCTTTTAAAGGACCTAATAGACAAACATGCCCCCCCCAAGGTTGATCAAGACTAAAAACAACCTCTTGGCTGGTTCTCTCCTATGCTGAAGAAAGCTCTTAATGATAGAGACTATTGGTGAAAAAGGGTGAGAAAATCCTGACTGGAGGTCGACTGGATAGCATTTCATACCTCTAGGAATGCCTGAACTAAATTCATTAGATCTGAAAAATCTGAATACTTCCAAGCTGCACTGGAAGACAACAAAAATGATGCTGCCAAATTTTGGAGCGTTCCCAAAGAAGTTGAAGGACATACTACTGACGCCTCCCTTCCACACAAAATAGTGTCTAATGGGTCTACTTTCACAGACAGGTCTGCTGTATTAGACTGACTTAATGACCACTTTGCTACAGCTGTGTTGGCCTTTGATGCCTCTCCTATTTAGCAAAATCAGCCTACCATGGGACCCCACTGCTGTCTCTAATGCTAACTTCAATCTCAACCAATCTCATCCCTCCTCCTTCAGCTTCCATACAGTCATTTTTAAACAAGCAGAAGACCTCCTATTGTCATTGTATACTAGAAAGAGTGCCAGGGTTGACAATATTGAACAATACTTCCTAAAATTGGGCCACTGCTACTTAACAGCCTCCATCACCCACTTATTCAACTCCTTCCTGAAGCTGGGTGAGCTACCTATGCCTTGAAAAACTGCACATATCATTCTCTTGTTCAAATCTGGAGATCAGAGTGACCAGAACAGTTACAGACCTATTTCCATACTACCTACCCTATCAAAACTATTGGAAAAAAATCATCAATACCCAAATTAGAGAGTATCTGGAGTCACAGAAACTGCTAAATCCTGCACAGTTCGGCTTTAGAGCCAAACATAGCACAGTATCTGCCCTTTCAAAAGTAACCACTGACTGGCAAATTGCCCTGGATTCTAAAAAGTATGTGTGTGCCCTTTTTCTTGACATTAGTAAGGTGTTCGATACTGTGGACCACAATATTATGCTTAATGCACTGTGCACTATTGGCCTAGATAAGACTGCCATTAAATGGTTCACCTGCTGCCTTACCAACAGGTTACAAGTTAAAGCTTCAGGCAATTTATCTCCATTAAAAAAAGGAAACCTCCCACGAGGTGACCCCCAAGGCTCCATCATGGGTCCTAACTTATTTGCAATTTATATCAAGAGCCTTGATGCACAACTGCATACAACTAATGTACACCTATTTGCAGATGATACTGTCCTCTACACCTCAAACTCATTCTTGGACTCAGCCTGTGAGGACCTACAGCAAGATTTCACCTCCCTCCAACATAACCATATCAAATATAATCTCCTACTCAACACAAAAAAACAAAAACAAAGCCATGATCCTCTCACCTAAGGCAGCCCCAGGACCAACACACAAGCATATGGTGCTAACACTAATGGGTGAACCCCTTGAAATAGTAGATACTTTCAAATACCTAGGGTTCTGGCTGGACACACAAGCTCAACTTCCTGTGCCATCTAAATGAGGTTTCGAAAAAACTAAGGCAGCGGTTAGGCATGTTCTACTGCATTAAGCACCTACTTATCAGAGAAGCTAGAAAGAAACTTGTTCAATCCACCTTCCTACCTTTACTGGACTATGCTGACTTTCTCTACAACCATTGTCCCTCAGCTGTGCTCAGCAAACTTTTTGTTTTATTTATTTAGTTTTTTGTTGACCAGGTAAGTGCACTAGACAAATCCTGCCTATTTTCAGGCACGACCCGGGGGAGGGGGATACAGATGAACGCCAACTGACCTTGAACCAGATGAAATTGTTGGTGGTATTTTTTTAGTGAATGAGGGAAATTTGGCCAGGACACTGGGGAAATTCCCCTACTTCCTGCTTCCTGTGAGCAGGGGAGACCCATTTTCCTGGGACCAAGATGGTGGCTCCCATGGATCCTGGTGTGGAAGTGTTGCAGACAGGAGAGCAGGCCTCCTCTCCTGGTCTGAATTCAACAGTGGCTGAAGGTGAAATTTGGGTGAAAGTACTACTATCCCTGAAGGAAATAGTGTGGATATTTATATGTCTACAGAAGGATTATGTGTGGAACCTGGTTTGGATATTGAAAAAGATGCAGCAGGTAACTTGGAATCATGACAACAAAAACTTTTTCAGCTTGTATTAGTTGAAGAGGAGTGTTATTTGCTGGAAAAACAAAGTTTGGAAGAAAAATTAAATATTTTACAGTCTGGAGTGGCTTCTGTCAACCAAAATTTCAGGCCTGTCAAACTGGCAGATGGCACAGCTGCTCCTGAATCTACTACAGCAGGGCTGGGTGAGTTTTCAAATACTTTCTCTAAGGCTGGCAGTAAAAACACCTTTAGTGGTGAGTGCCAAAAGCCTAAAGTTTCTAGTCCACCTGTTCCCCTTTCTGTTTATGATACAGTGCATGAAAAAAATGTTCAAGGTTGTTTACAGCTGAATCATGGCTACCGATTCAATCTAAGCCACCGACTGCACCAGTAAATGCCTGCTCTGATGTGTCTATTTCCAAGGCTGGCAGTTACAACACCTTTAACGGTGTGTACCAAAATCCTGAAGACTTCAGTTTACTAGCTCCCCTTTCTGATCTTGGGACCGTGTCTGGGTCTAAAAACACTCAAGTTAACTCACAGGCTGAAACACAGCTCCAGGTCTTTTCCAAGCCATTGACGGCTCAAGCACAGCTGTTAATAACAAGCCAGGAGGTTTCTGTAGCAATGGCCTGGGTGTCAAAGAAAACAAGTGAGGGCTTAGAGTCTGACTTGCAGGTGAATACATCAGCTCACCCTGCGGAGCAAAAGGTACATGGCTCAGTCATAGGGGTCCCACATGAAAAATCCCCTACAGTGGTTCCACCGGACTTTACACTCTAAGAAATGAAGTGTTACATTTTTTACACTGTGAATGTGTAAATCACTGTTTAACACAGAGTGTGTAACATTAACTCACAGTTGTGTCGTATTTATGAAAACAGTGATTTACACAATTACAGTGTAAAAAAATGACACTTCGTAAGTGTTATTTTGTACACTGCAAGTGTGTAAATAACAGTTTAACACAGTGTGTGTAATATTAACTCATAAATGTGTTAACAAAATAACACTTAATTTAGTTGATCAACTGTACCCAGAAATTATATTGTGCCGTATTACAGTAATGAATTAAAATGTTTTTGCAAGCAATATTGTGATTTTTATTTTATTGTTCAGCTTTAACAGTGTCTCTATACATGTTACAATGTATACTTTTTTAGAGCTGAACCAGTGTAAATTTCTTCATGTCAATTTGCATATACTTCCCATGATGCTTTGCTTAATTTGGTGTTTGCAATTGTGTTTTTCTTTCAAATTTGGCTGCATGGTCAATACCTTTCCAAGGTAACCTTTGTCCCAGACAATTTTTTCTGGGGTTCTTTTCTTTTGTAGCTATTTTATTCTCTACTATGGGCTCCCCATAACATTAAAAAGTAAGACCCTCATAGTACACCCGGGGCTCCCAAGCACTAGGTTCTGATGCAAATACAGCACTTTGATGAGGCCTAACAAGGCATGTTACCTGTGTAGGTTTGTTGTGCATTTGGCTTTGTTGGTCATATGATGAGGCCTGTAAACACTCAAGTTAAAATTCATTCACAATGATTTGTGAGTTTTTTTGATTAGCAATGATATTTTCTATTCAATGCAAGATTAAAATACTTCAGAATTCAACACACATATGTGTTGAAATAACAACAATCAATATGGACATTACAACACATAAATGTGTTAAAAATTCAACACACTTATGTGTTGAAATAACACATTCAATATGGACATTGTAACACATAAATGTGTTAAAAATTCAGCACACCAGTGTTAGTAAAAGCTACACATTTGTGTGTTGAACAATTTACACACCACTGTGTTAAATTTATTTAACACATTGCATGTGTTAAATTTAACACACACTGTGTTTTCCCTCACCGCACTAACTGCTGTGTTAAAAATTAACTAATTTGTAGTCAAATTTAACACTTCCTTTCTAAGAGTGTACACTTTCAGAGACAGCAAGGTTTGTTTTTAGACAACCAAACCCTACAGAACAGGGGACGGCAATAATCTACCAAACCAGGTTAAACACACAAGAGAATGCTACAGACTTTTTCTTTGGGAACAAAAAATCTGAGAGTGCTGTACTGGAGAAGAAGAATTTAAAATCCATTGATAAGGCTCACCGGGTCACTTCCCTTTTTGATAAAAACATGATCTCTGGTCCTGGGGAGAATATTTCTGAGAAGGCTTCATGGACAGCGCAAAAAGCCCTTTCAAGGGCAGGATGGACTAGATTCACAAAAGGGATATGGATTCCAGACCCCGCGTGGGATATTTATTTCTCCCATGCCACAGCAGAATGGAAGCCTGGGGTTTCTTCCAGGCCTGTGTTAAACACTCCTGTTCATTCTGACTCCCATAATACAGTTGTGTCCCCTGCCTCAGAACCGATTTGGGACAGCTCTAAAACAGTCTCTATTGACTCTTTTTCACCTTTGATACCTGGGGCACAGGGGGTTGGAGAGAAACCCCCTCCTTTGTTGTCAGACCAGTCATGAGAATCTAAACTCTTACTGTCTGAGCTTTTTTCTAATACTAAACAAGTGGCTGCTCCCCGCAAGAATGCAGTGCAGATAAGGTATAAGGGGGGGGGGGGTTTGTAAAATTGACCTAATAGATATCATGTGGGGAAAATGTTATTAAAGTATTCTCTGCATTTCTCTCCAAAGGAAGTTTATGCTTTTATCAATATTTCAGGAAAGGATAATTATGACGTTAGTTTTCGAACATCTTATACACTAGATTTGTTCTGGGAGAGGTATGGGCAAGTCAAGACATCTTCGACATGGACCCCTTTTGTTGCTATACCTCTGACTAAACCTTTAATTAAGTATGTGACCGTTATGTTTTGTAATGAAGGAGTTCATGTCGAAGATATCACATACTGGTTATCACAGAAATGTGAAATACTCAGTTCACCAGAAGTCATTTTGGATGGAGAGCTTTTCTGGACTGGGGGGTGGAAGTGCAAGGTAAAACTACAGCAGAGTGAAACAGGAATAGAGCATATTCCAAACTCCCTCCTTTTGGGCAGAGACCGTGGGGTTTGTTTTTATGCAGGTCAACCCCGGGCCTGCTATAGGTGTGGTTCTTGCACTCATCTTTCAAGCACTTGTGACAAACCCCGTTGCAACAACTGTGGGGAAATTGGTCACAGCATTATGCAATGTGCTAACCATACTCGTTGTGACCTTTGCGAGGAATATGGGCATGTCTTCAGTGACTGCCCTTGGGTAGCCCATAATAAAGCAAGCTGTATTAGCCCTAAGCTTCTCATCCAGTAAGTGTAAGATTTGGCTGACCCAGCTCAGCCTGGCCCCAGTACCTCAAATGATATTTCTCAAACCTCCCTCCTACCCCACCCCCCCTTTGGTCTCTCTAATCCCCCATAAGGATCTTCCTGACTCCCCCTTCTTCTCTACATCCCCAAAGTCCATCCATAGATCCCTTAGTAATTTCTATTGATTTAGAATCACAAGAGGTTCTGAACCAGGCTCCAGTACAACAAATCATGAAACCAGAAATGCTCACTTCAGTTTGTTATTCAGATATGTCCATTCATCCAAAAGATGGTACTAGTGTACCTTTTTTTGGACCCCTTGTCTTGTAGAAGATCGTCTAGATTTTCTAAATCCATTCCCTCGGATCTTCTCACCCCAGTGGAATCTAAAAATTCATATGCTGCCTTGTTTACCCCTTGGGGAGACTCTGAAATGGAAGTGGGGGATTCAGATTCCCAAAAATCCTTTAGTGACCAAGGTCTGAAAAAAATGTAGATGGTGATTATAAAGGGAAAAAAAAAGAAAAAGAGGAAAAAGACCTAGGTACTCTTTCTAATGGAATTTTGAATGACTGGTGGTTTAGTCTGCCTTCAATGTTCATAGTTTGTTAAATTATGAAAACCAAGGATTGTGTTTCAATTTTTACATGATAAAGCCATAGATGTTTGTTTAATTCAGGAAACCTGGATGCATGCTGCAGATCAGATCCATTCTTTTAAGAGGGAATGGGTCTGGGGTCCATCCTATTGGTCTTTCGGCCAGAATGTGGCTCATGGGATTGGGGTCCTTTTTCATTCTTTCAGTTTTTCTCTCCGTAAATTTTATGATTTGATACTAGGGAGAGCTTTGACTTTAGATGGTCTATGGAATAATATGGACTGTTGTTTTATTTCAGTTTATGCTGCCCAAATAAAGGCAGAAAGAGTAAATCTCATAAGAGCAAGCCAACCTTTTTTAGTTACACACTATAAAATATTTCTGTGTGGTGATTTTAATTGTCCCTTGGTTACAAGGGACAAGCGAAAAAAGGAGATACAAAAAAAATATTTTGTGATTCCCATGCATTATCTCAGATAATTTCTTCAGCTGGGTTATTCAATTGTCATTTACTAAATACTAAAGGCCCTAAGCTTACTTATACATGGAACAATTATTCCTCGACCATTGATTATACCTTCATATCAGCAAATATTCCTAAAGGTTCTTTAACTATGATTCCAATTACTTTTTCAGACCATTTGTTATTGTTGTTTTCTATGCATCATTTTGTTCCAAAATGTACTCTTTATGGCAGATGGAAGCTTAATGACTCTATGTTAAATGATCCAGTGGTTATTCAGGAAGTAACAGTTTTGTTTCATGCTAGGTTGTCAGTTGAATGTCTATATAATGATAAAGGTGAATGGTGGATGGACTCCAAAGCTGACATAAAAAAGTGGTTTTCTAAATAAGGAAAAAAAAGAGGAAATGCTGCCTTTCTGCACTATTTATCCCTTAGGCAACAGTTGCATAAATTAATTACTTTATCAAATTCATCCAATTATGATTACTCTAGTCAGATTTCCACAGTAAAGGGTGCCATGAAAGTTTTTGAATCTACCAGAGCAAGATCAATTCAGTCTCTTCTGAATCATAGCACAAAATCCTTGTCTATAGGTGATCCCTATGAAGCCTGTAAAGATTTAAAACATGCAGGCTCTTTGGAGTCTCTAACTACCCCAGATGACAGAACAGTTACTTCTTTAGTAGACATACAGGCTGAAATTCAGAGACATTATGGCTCTCTTGAATCAGTCAGTAATATTTTATCCTCCGACATAAATAAGTTTTTAAGGTCAGTGGAGATTCCAATTTTCCCAATAGAAGTACAAAATTTACAATCTCCAATCACTAAAATAGAAATTACACAAGCTATTAAAGCATTATGGCTTCATCCTGCTCCAGGTTTGGATGGTATTCCTCACTCTTTCTATAAACAATTTATTTTACAATTGGTAGACTGTTTATTTATTACTTACAATTATTGGTTTACTAATAACATTATACATCCCCAGTTTTCTGAAGGACTTCTATTTTATCTTTATAAAAAAGGGGACCATACTCAAATAAATAATTTGAGACCTATAGTTTTGATGAACACTGATTATAAAATATTGGCACATATGTTAAATACTCGCTTAAAAGCATATGCCTCCAGGGTGCTATCTCCAGTTCAGTATTGCGGTTTACCTGATAAAAATATTCAACAAGCCTTAGGGACCATAAGAGATATCATTTATCATTGTAATATTTCAGGAGTGTCCGGTTGTGTGGTAACAGTAGATCAGGAAAAACTTTTGATAGAGTTTTACATAAATATTTGTTTGCAGTATTAAAGGCGTATAAAATTGCATCACTTTTTATATCTCAATTACAGTTATTATATTCTTTTTTTACAGTCCGACCTCTTTTAAAAGGTGTGGTCAGACAAAAATTCACGGTACACTCTGGAGTCCGACAAGGATGCCCTTTGAGCCCTTTGCTGTATAGTTTTTCCCCTTGATCCTTTACTCCATTTGGCTGTAGCATCTCCAAAATGGACTGGAATTACTGGGCTTGGCATCCCTCATGCCTTATGCATTCAAGCTTATGCTGATGATATCTGTGCTTTTTTTCAGATTCTGGGCAAATTAATCTTTTTTTACAAGAAATTGCACTTTATCAGAAGATTTCGAATACCAAATTGAATATGGGGAAGAGTAAAGGTCTTTTTATTGGGCCTAATGTTCATCCTGATTCCATCTGATATGGACTGTCTATGTCTTCCACTCCTTTAGAAATAGTGGGGATCACTTATGGACCACTTAATTTACCTGAACAAAATAGGGAAAAAGCTATTATCAAAGCAGAACAGAAGGTGAACAGATGGAAACAGTGGAAATATGCCAAAATTAAGCAAATTGCTATATTAAAAAAGTTTATTTTACCATTATTACAGTATATAGCAGTATTATATCCATTACCCATCAAATTGGAAACAAGGATCTATAGGCTATGCTTTCAGATGTTATGGGGCTCAAAATCAAATCCCATTAAATGCAATTATACCTATTTGGATCTCAAAAAGGGGGGTCTCAACATGATAGAACCGGTTGTTTTCCTCCATGCTTTGTTTTTTAAGCATTCGGTTGGCACTATACTACACAGCAAGGACAATATTTCAAAGGCTTGGATAACAAAAGGCCTAGCTGTATATTTGAAGTCATGGCTACAAATAGCACCAAAAATACACCCACGTCTTAATATTTCACCCTATTTTTTGCCAGCTGCTCAAAAATGATATAATGGGGTATCATGAAAAATGGTCCCATCACACTTTCCACAAAATCTCTATATCAAGATATCATTGATATAAATTATCATAAGGAACCCTGTTTTAAGAATTGTCCCTCAGCAAATAACCATTACATTCTCCACCAGTTAACACTTTCAAGAATTCCTCAGAAAACGTGGGAGAACTTGCGGCTTACAGTCTATGGGAGATTGAATATAAGGGGTAATGCTAAACATAAAAGCATTAAAGAATGAAACTGTCCCTATATGGAATGTATAGCGCAGATGGAAACTATGGAGCATTTCTTATTACACTGTGTTATACAGTTGCTTTATGGAATTATTTAGCAATCAAATGGAAATTAAATTGGCTCCATTTTCTGACATATGATATACTGGTGGTGGGGAAATATGGACCAGGATTATCTCAGTTCCATCCAGACACTTTAATACTGTTTTTCTGCTGCCTTAGATTTTATCTGTGGCAGGCTCGTTGACAATGGGTGCTACATCAGAATAGGATGTCTTTTGAATGTTTGAGCATATTAGTTTGTAAAGAACTTCAAGATATTTATAAATCAGATTGCTTAAAACACTCTGCATGTCAGGTGCTACAATGGTGGAAGGGTTTTACTTTTTTTTTATTAAATATAAATCAGAAGTTATTTGCATAATTTGATCTGAATTTGTTTTGAGTTTTGTAAATTTCTTTTTCTGTTTTTTTTTTCTTTTGATAAACATGTATCATTGTTGGTTTGGATTATGTTTGATGTGTTTCTGATGTATTTCAATAAAAATCTCCCCTACTCTTTTCGATAAGTGCCATGTGATCTTTAACATCCACCTGAACTACCATCAATCTAGGCTGATGGGACCTCGGTTTAACGTCTCATCTGAAAGACGGCGCCTCAGAAGTGCAGCACCCCTCTCATGCTGCACTACAGTGTCAGTACTGGGATATTAACCCAAGTGCCAGATGTGGGAACTGAACCCACAGCCCTCTGATCTCCCAGCCTCAGAGGCGAGTGTGCTACCTACTAAGCCACTGACACTGACATTGACAAGCTCTACCACCAGGCCATAAGGTTCATCCTAAACCTGCCCTCTCGCACCCACCATTGCATACTGTACCAAGAGATGGGATGGTCCTCTCTCTCAACAAGGAGGAAAAGGAACGCCCTTCTTTGGTTCTGCAGAGCCTTGTCTGACAAACTCCCTGCTTACATTTCAAGCTTCTTTGAATGTACCAAGGGTTCTTATGGGTTGAGATGCTTCTCTCTACTCTTCTTCAAGATATCCAGAGTAAAAACAACCCATGGCATGGCTGCAATCGACTTCTTCTTCCCAAAATTATGGAACACTATGCAAAACTCATTTAAACTCTCATCCCTTCCTGGTCTGTTCACTTTCAAAGCACTAATAGCTGAATACCTTAAGGAAACCTGTAGCTGTTTTAAGTGACCTTGTAACTGTAGCCCCTAGTATCGTAACGTAGCTGAAACTACTGCAACCCATTCAATTTCTCATCCCTGTCAGGGAACACCCAACACTTATTAGTCTCTCTCCCCCTACCCCCTGTCTCTTCCCTCCACCTCCCCATTTCATATACATCCTCCTCCCTTTCCCCCTACATTTTCCCTCTTATAAGATAATAGCCACCTTATCTTGATGACCACCTAAGTATTAAATCTCTACCTCTCGAGTCTACTAGTTATGCCTTTGTAACTGTCTTACCCATGTTAGCCATGTATATATGGGCCCACTAATTATGAACCTGCAACTATATTACCTAAATTAGCTATGTATGTATAGGTGAATGTATAGGCCTGAATATTCCTCCATATGTACTATGTCGCTTCCCTTGTCAACCCTATTTTTGCCTGTGATCTGTAGTAATGTCCAGGCCCACCTTGAAAATGAGCTTGCTCAACTGTGTTTACACCTGGTTAAATAAAGTTTGATTGATTGATTGACCTGAGGAGTGCCACAATGTTTGTGGTCCGAAGGACTGGTACTTCCTACCTTAGGTAGCAACATGGGAGCTAGAAAATACATAAAAACAAAATAAAAGAAATAGAAAGCTTGTGGTGTAAGTGTGTAACAAGGAGGTAACCATTAAGGGTGGATGCTCAAAGTTGGTTCCATATACTGGCTTGGCTTGGCATACAGCTTCAGTACTATGCATCTTGAACACCATTGCACTACTGGTGCATTGCTTATCCAGGAGCCCTGAGTCTGAGCAGCAGAAGGTCAGTGCAGTGCTAATGGAAGCCAAAAAGGAGGTATGGTGAGGAGGAACAACAGCCAAAAGCACAGAGGAGACAGCCAAAACACACAAGCAAATACAGACAGCAGAAGGTCAGACAGCGCTGAGGAAGAGCCAAGGCATCAGAAAGCTGAAAGGGGGAAGGGAGGAAGCACAGGAGAAAAAGAGGGAGACACAGAAGTGCTGGACCACCAGCAAACAGGCAGAGTGGAGACACAGCTAAGAGAGGGTGAGGGAGTGTGGAAAAGTCATGCAGCAGGAAGTAGAACACAGGGAGGAAGAGCAGAACAAATTGCTAGGAGCAACAAGCAGGACAAAAGTGATGGGGGGGGGGGCGGCAGAGCCACATCTTAGAAAGAAAAAAACAGGGGAGGGAGGTGATCAACAAAAAAAGAGGGGAAGATGATGCAAAAGTGACAAAGAGGGAGAGACAAGGCATGGGATCAAGGACACAGAGACAACTAACAGAGAAAACAAGCAAGGCAATAGGAAGGAGAATAAAACAACAAGCACAGAAGGCAACAGGGAACAGAGAAACGGAGCCAAGATGTACCGACAACAGGTATGTGAACACACTAGGCAGGGAACTGATAGATTGTAAGGGTTTATGTAGTTGGAAAGGGAGAAGGAGTCTTGTGGCCCCCACTGAACCACAGAGTGAACCCATGAATTCTACAATAGTCTGGACATGGATTTGTAACCATTCTTGAGAACAGTTTTCTGAGCTTCCAGTAATCATAATGGGCTCTGTTCAGGAAGTCTACATGCAGGGCACAGCCTTCAGTATATCCCCCCCCTTGCAGCAAGGGTGGTGTTATGCCTAAGCACATCCACAACAGGTACCTGCACCTCTTCCACATTCTCAAATCTGTCCAGTCACCTGGCTAGCGCACAGCCTGGTGGGGAGGGTGGCTGTGAGTGTGGCATGGCTACATGCCATGCACAAAGGTCCACTGCATGGAAAGCTGACTGAGATGGTGCCAGATGCACAGGCATGGACCCTGCAGTACCAAATACATGCCCTCTCACACTGGCTACATGGGGCAGTGGACATGGCACTGTTCTCCCCACCCTGTTACCCTCTGCCCTTGGAGCATTCTTTGAGAGGCAGGGGTATGGCAGAGCACATAGGTGGACTGGTCAGTCCATTTAAGGGATACAGTGATCCTGGGAGGACTGACCATATCCCACAATTCCCCACTCCATGTGGAAGGTAACATCTAGTCTGTTGATGGGCAGGCTATCTGATTGGATGATAATATTGATTACTGGATCACTTCTGGCATGCCCCCATACATCCCGTGCTACCATGTGGGTGGGGGTGGCACAGGGGATGTGCAGCTTTGCTTTGTTCATAGCATGTGATGTGTGCTGCAAAGCCAGTGTGAGGCACCATGGTCCGGGTGCACTCAACTGGAACATACCTAGGTCACTGTCATGAAATGAGCCTAGTGCAGTTTCCCACAGTGCAAGAGGATGTGAACTAAACTGTAAAAGCAAATTACAGCATTCGTCTGGATGCTGTTTTAAAGTTCAGTTCACCTCTGCTTTCACTTGTGGACACGTGAACCATTCTTGAGAACCAGTCGGTAATTTGGACAAAGTCTTAGCCACAGAATTTCAATCTCCTCTAATGTGAAATCCTGTATTTCAGTTACTTGCAATTGGATATATAACACCAGTCCTCCTCCCTTGTTTACCTAGTCTATCCTTTTGGTATAGTTTGTTGTTGATTATTCTTATTTCTCATAGGACAGTTTCCATCCCATTTCATACCACCATGTCTCCATTATTCCTATTATGTCCAGTTCCTCCATAGTGATCAGTGTCTCCAGTATATTTATTTCATACTTAATTATGAAGGCCATTTTCATGAACATTAGATGTTTCAATTCTTAGAATTCATCTGCACTGCCAAGCAGTCTCAAACTTCAGTCATAATCTGCTGCTTGTGTACATTTAATATTAGTGTGATATACACAAACTGCTGCTTTTTAACATCACAGTAATATGTAATGAGAGTTTATTCTGTCCATGTGTAGTTCTTGATCAGTCACTTTCACCTGAGTGCCAGGTGTTGGAAACCATCTATAGCTACTTTTAAAATTTCAGAAAGTAGGTGTTACAGGAATATATGCACCACATTGCTTAATATGCATATGACATCCTACTATACGTGGTGGACCCTGAGAAGTAACTACCCACTGTTTTCAAGATCCTAAACAGCTATGGAGCAGTTTCAGGCTACAAGCTGAATACCACTACAACAGAGGTCTTGGGCGTCAGCTACCAGCCATCCCAAGAGATCCAACACCAATTCCCAATTTTCTGGGATCAGGACTATCTAAAATATATTGGGATTATCTGTCAAACCCCCAACCTCAGCCTTCCAAAATAATTACTGTCCCTTTGCTGTGCAATTAATTCAAGATCTTCCAAGCTGGAAAGCAATACCCCCTCAGCTTCTCAAGATGAGTCAAGCTGATTCGCATGGTAATTCTCCCTAGGGCACTGTACTTTTTTCAGAACATCCTTGTAAATATACCATTTGCAGTATTCTGGCAGTGGAATAAATTAATTTCATGCTTCTTCTGGGCTGGCAATGCCCAGGAGTCAAGCTAAAAATACATTTTCTCCCCAAAACAAAGAAGGGCATCGTCCTCCCTAATTTAAGATGATATTGCTTGGCTGCACATCTATACTTCATTGCCCTTCAACACCTGAGGTCTCTGACAGCCATTTGGCAGTGAGTTGAAACTGAGATACTCCCAGCTGCAGAGTTTGTAAGGGCCACGTACCACAATGAACCTAATCTTGATAACCCCCCATACGTTAAACCTGTGGCTCAACTGTCAGACCAGAGTTTGATCCCAAATCAAAAAGCAGTTACACCTTGTCTGCCTTCTCCCTCTCTTATGTCCTATTGCTGTATTGTAGCATTTTGGCCCAGTGAGAGTAGACCCAGCATTCAGGAACTGGGAGCACTGGTCACTACAATATCTTTATCAACTTCTCTTGGTGGCCACGTTCAAACCCTTGCCTGAGGACAAAGAGAGTTTGTCCTCACACAGGCCGGTTTCTATAGGTTCCTGCAGCTGATGCACTTTTATAATACCTTCCTACTAGGCCTTCAAAACCCTGAATTTCACCCAGCTGTCCTCAACTACCTCATCTCCTTTATTGCTCTTGAGGCACTGAAAATATGGTGTCCAGCATTTACTGGGCACTCTCTGACTTTGTCGCAGACTCCACACAGGACATAATGCAGCAGTGGCAAGAAGAAATTGGAAAACCAATTACTGTTGAGGACTGACATAGATCCTGGATTGCTGCATCTATGGTCACTAACTCCCACCAGTGAACAGAGTATGTGTGGAAATATCAAATCAGATAGTTTCATATTCCAGCCATAACTGCACCCTACTCCCCTACTGGGGATACATCATGTTGGACAAACTGTTTAGAAAACACAGGCCAACCTCACATATATCATGTGGACCTGCTCTGTCCTAAATCACTTTTTCCAGGATTTCCAAAGTGAACTAGATCAATTATTTGGGAAGTCAATCCCACTCACAGCACAGCTGTACCTACTACTATAGCCCCCCAGGGATTTATGAGACCCTAACACAAGATACTTGCTAGGCATCAGGCTGACAGCAGCTAAAAGAAACATCACTAAGGTGTGGTTAACCCCTAAACTACCTACCATCCATGAGTGGTGCACCACTGTAAATCAAATTTTTTAAGATGGAGAAAATAACACACTTTCTCAATGACCGAGTAGAACTTTGTTCATCATGCTGGAATGGGTTAATATTCTGTATGTAATGGGGATCAACGGGAAATTGTGCCATTATTACCAGACACTCACCAGGACAACCCACATCTCTCACAAATTACAGTCAAACCTGATACAATTTTCTGCCCACTAAAAGTCGGAATGGTCCACTGCTGCCCACTTGAATTGCCTCCCTGCCCATGCCTATTGGAACCCGATAGGCTTGCCATGCTCTTCCCCTTAGTGCCACATGAGACTATGTATGGAAATATTCCAATGCTCTTGCTGACCAGAACATGGAATAACTTGCTTTCAACAGTGCCTTACTCCTTTACTCCATCCACCCGCACTGCACCATAGGGGCAGGAGGGTTTCATTGCAATGTCACCCCTTTCCCCAATTAAGCATGTACATATTGAAGATTTGAGACCATACTATGGATAGTATAAGATGTTTACTAATTACAATGCTGGAAGCTGTAGACATGTAAAATGTTTAATAAAGATTCTATTTACAAAAATAAAAAAAACATAAAATGGATTTGCTATAGGCCCTGGGCCATGAGTAATTGTGAGACTGGCTGCAGAGACCAATCAGTTGGCTGGCTAGCAAGGGAGGATGCGCAGGAAAAACTAGTTAAAACAACAGTGCAATGAAATTAGGCAAACAAATTGATTCTACCCTTTTTATGTTTGCTTGCATGCATGCACAAGAAACATGTTGTGGCAGCTTGCTGGAGTAGCAGGTTGTGGAGGTGCAACAGTGTTGTGGAAAATGTGGCAGTGCTTTTTGGGGTGGGTCTTTGTGGCACCAATGGAGGGGCACGCTGTCAATGACAGCAGTATTGCAGCATGCCACCAACTTGAAACAAATTTGCCACGGCAATCAGGGAGCGCCCCATCAATTAGTAATCAGCTGTTATTTCAGCGGCGAATCACAGCTTGCCTTGTTTGGTGTCGGGTTTCAATAAACATGGTGGTGGCTGTCACCAGCCACCTCTCACAGTCCCCATGGAAGCCGATGGGGGTGCTCAGTCCCCCTTTTGGCATGCCCCCTTCCCAGTTCATTTGCTGATGGTGGCCCAATCCCTGTCAGCATAATGTCCCCCATGTAATAGTTTTGTATGCTGGGGGGGTACTCAATCCCCCTTGGCATCATGTGCCCCCCCAAACACAGACCCATTTTCTGTGCTGATGGGGGGCCCAATCCACATTGGCTTCAGTCCCCCACCCCATAAAATACAGGTGGCCCACTGGGAGCCCACCCCAGTGTGCCAAAAACAAACCATAAAAGGAAAAACCTTCCCATGATGTTATTTATTTATTAGTAACCTGTAAAAGAAAAAAATGGTCCCTTGTTGTCTCCAATGCCCCCTTCCCCAACCTGCACACACCTTGTGCTCACCTGACCTCCCTACACCCCCTTTACCCCATACTTACCTCCAAAGCCCAGCGTGATGATCTTCGGTGGAGCAGGAACACATCTGCACTCTTTAAAGCCGACCACAAGCTGAAGAAATGCCAGTAAGCTGTATAATGGCATAAATGCATTTTTTTTAAACTTAGGTGGATATCTCAGCCATTTTTGTGAATTTTGGCACCAAATTTTCAACATGAGGTTCTTGGGACTCCACCTCATGAATCCAGTCACTGTCATCTGGTTTTTTGGTACTGAAAGGTGATT
The DNA here is from genome assembly GCA_016271365.2 of Neoceratodus forsteri. Classification (NCBI taxonomy): domain Eukaryota; kingdom Metazoa; phylum Chordata; order Ceratodontiformes; family Ceratodontidae; genus Neoceratodus; species Neoceratodus forsteri. The sequence continues at coordinate 1,609,707,014 of CM057450.1, read as the reverse complement.
TTGCGGTCACTGTGTGGAATCACCTATTGGGACTGATTAATGAAACAACAGTGTCACTGTTCATAAGGTGGGCTCCCAAGAAGCCTATGTTTTCAAATTTGGTGAAAAAATTCCAAAACATGACTGTGTTGTGAGTGTACATTGCGCATTTTCCAAGCACACTAGTAACTTCGTGAATTTGTAATATTTTTACTCCAGATTTTCAACATTGGCATTTTTCATACCTCCTTATGAACAGTACAGCTGTCATCTTTCACATCCTTGCTGAAATGTGTTTTTGCAAATATGGAACACAAAAATGTGGTCATTGTGGGAAATCAGTGTTTGGGACAGATTAAAAAAATCACAGTGAAGCTATTCATAAGCGGAGGTCCCAAAATCCCTATGTTAAAAATTTGGTGACAAACGTCCATAAAATGACTATGTTATGAGTATGAATTGCGAAGTTTCCACGCACACTTGTAACTTCGAGAATTTGAAATATTTTCACTCAAGATTTTCAAGATTGCTATCTCTTCACCCCTCTATATGAATGGTACAGCTGTTATTTTTCACAACATGCTTGAACTGTGTTTTCACACATCCAGCGCAGAATGGTGCGGCTGCTGTGGGAAATCAATGTTTGGGACAGATTCACAAAATCACAGCACCACTGTTCATGAGCAGAGGTCCCAAATGCTATCATGAGGTGGGGTCACAAAGAGGCCATGTTGAAAATTTGTAGTGCAAATTCCAACAAATGCCCAGGGCATTAGGGTTCCTAACCATAACATCCCACCCTGTATAGACTGACAGGAATCAGGGGTGTGCCTTTGGATTGCTGGCTGTCATGCTCATGCCATTCCACCCCCACCCCAACCCTGAAGCCAGTGACAGGCATTGAGGTGTGCCTTGGACTCTTCTGCCCCAGAGTTCACCCCATTCTCCTATACTGCTCCTATTTCAATGTATGACCTCATGGAATGGAGTGACTGTAAAGCCAAACACCCCAAGGCACATCTCAACACTTGTTGGTGTCTGTAGAATAGGGTGAGGTGACATGGGGTAAGCATTATGGGCGACAACCCAAAGGCACACCCCAATGCCTGTCCATCTCTGCAGGGTGGAGGTGGGGTTGGCCTGAGTTCAGTACTTCACTGCCATTCCTATTCTGAATCAGTCTAACTCCTGCACTTCCAATACTAATATCAGCAAGCAAACATTCGGCATTTACAAATGCTTGTTTACTATGAAAGATTCTAGGCATCTTCCAGTTTAAACACAGTTTTTTTTGGGGGGGGGAGGAGTTCCTGGATGCTTTCTCTGGCCTTTCAATTGGCCAACAAACTATGACCATAGTTGGAGGAGTGTAACCTCTGTGACACTGCAGTAGTATACTTAGAAAGGTTGAGGAAGACTCAGACGCTTATATTTTTGAGGGTGAATATTTTGTTGATAATAATAGGCAAATGAGCCACCTCTTTTCCACGAAAAAGCCAAAGTTTCATGGCCAGAGGCCACTGCTTCAAGGCCTGTGGTGGTCTCAGTTCATTTAGCTTGCAAGTTCTCAAACATCATAGGTTGGCATTTTCTCTTTGGTGTCCTGCACTCTCAGAAGGGCTGGGCTCACTCACATCAACACTGATGCAACTGATGGAAAAAAGGTGGCTTATTTACCGATTGTTATCAAAAATATTTTCATGATCTAAAATATAGGATCCTGAATCTTCTTCGATCTTTTTAACTCTATCTTCCAGTTTCATTTGGTAGTAACACTTTCGAGTTCCACCAAAATTTCAGTATTTTATAAATGTTTTAATTTAGTTTTTTCTCAAGAAAAAAAGGTAGCTAACACATTTAGCATAGAAATACCACCATAGACATGGTAAGGGTTAGTACTGAGAAAATAAAAACTCATGGTGTGTACATAGGTGGTACCTAGAAAAGTAGATTTGAAGGTTAAATGTTGCTGAAACTAGCTTTTTAGAGAAAACATTTTTCATTGTACTGCTGCTTTAAACCTGGAAACAAAGAAACCTAGGCAGTGCAGGTCGGAGGGGATTGGAGGCAGCATGTGAAGCCTATGTGTTGCTACATGCTTGCTCTTGCTTTCCTATGAAGGGGTAGGTGAAGAAGCCAGGGGATGTGGGGTTGGAGTTGAAGCAGAGATCCATCTAGGACTTGGAACCAAATACAGATTGGATAAGGACCAAGATGGATCACAAGTTGACAGCATAGGTTCTGCATGAAATTAAATTTGTAGAAAGTTTATCAGGATTCCTTCTTGTTAATCCTCCAGTGGCTATTGGAGAATTAGATAATGTGACTGGTTCTTTACAGGCTGAATTTTGAGCCTTTGTCAGATGGCATCTGCTACTGCTGCAGTGTTGCCAATACTGCCCCCTTGTTCTTCTTGCTAACTCCTTATATGAACAGAAGTGGAGGATGAAGACAACCACAGATGAATTGTTCATCTTTTGCTATTGGCCTGCTGCTTGTTGGTAGAAACTGCTAGCAAAAGATGCTTTGTACAACAAATGACTACCAACTCCAGAACTGCCAGCAGAAAAGGGGCCTAAGAGTCCTCCCACGATGTATGTAGTGGTCTATCAGCCTCTGCTAGGCTAGCTTGGGTACTAGTAATGAACGAGTTGGCAGAGGCCATGTTATACTAGTAGCGTTTAATAAAGTGAGATTGGTGAGTGTGTTCATAGTGTGAGTGGCCCTCTGCAGCCAGCCACCTTGCTGTAGTAAGAGGCTTATTGGTTTATGAGCTTGTTACTAAGATACAGACATTTTCTGCCTGTTTTGGCATGATGCATATTTACTGCGCTACCTTTGCTTGCTCCCTGCAATATAATACAAAATATTAAAGAAATGGTGTTGTTTGTGTTTTTCAAAAAATAGTGTGTGTTGTGACAGCTGGCTCAAGCTCACAGTAGCAAGTGGGTGGGCTAACAGTGGGGAGCATCCTTTGTTTCTGCCAAACACACCCTCCCTGGGTAGAGGATTCCACCAGTAAATGTTTCCCATTTCCGCCACTGGCAGCAAGGCTTCTGTACTAATGTCAGATCACATTAATTCTTTGTTTGCTACAGGCTGCACTCTGACTGCCTGTATATTGTAGGTCAGCCGAAGTTGAAGCTGAGCTCTGTGAACCCACCAAAAACCAACAGCTTTGGTTAAGGCAAGGGAAGTCCAAAGTCTACAGCCTTCTCTTCAGAACCTAGCCCCATTGAGTTAGTGAATTAATAAAAAATTATGTGAGACTGGTGAGTGTGTGCATAGTGTGAGTGGTTCTCTGCAGCCAGCCACCTTGTTGTAGTAAGAAGCTTATTGGTTTTTGAGATTGTTACTAAGAGCCAGACATTTTCTGCCTGTTTTGGGAAGAAGAGTAGTATTTGGGAGAGGGATGATTTCATCATTGGCGAGACATTGGCATCCCTCCGATGTTTAGTCTTGGGGGATTTCAATGTCTGGGCCGACGACGAGTCCTCTAGGCTGGGTTCCAACCTCCTCCAGACTATGTTTTCTCTGGGCCTGTCGCAGGAAGTTTTCTCTGTGACACACCAGAGTGGTCACATATTGGATTTGGCCTTCTTTCTGGGGCTTGAGGTTTCCAACCTCAAGACTGAGTGGGTTGTTTGGTCTGATCATTGCATGGTAGAATTATTTGCTCGGGACCCCCCCCCGTGAACCCTCCCCCTACTGAGATGGTCAGCTATTGCCCTTTGAGGGGTTTGACCCTGCAGGGATTACTGATGGTGGCTGATCTGTCTAGTGTGGGCAGTGCATGAATAGTGGGTTGAGGTGAATCAGTTGCCACCTATAATAGGGTGCTGACTGTGGCATTCGATTCTCTTGCACCAATCCGTGTATGACCCAAATCATCTCACCTGAGGTCACCCTGGTTTGATGGGGAGCTCAAGGCAATGAAAACTTTGGGTCAGAGATTGGAGTCCTGCTGGCAGAGGTCCAGCTTGGAGGTGGATAAACTGGCCCTACATACCCACTACCACGAGTACCATGGAGCAATCACCTGGAAGAAAGCAGAGTTCCTGCCAAGGAAGATTGCTGCCTGGAAGAATCGACCAACAGCGCACTTTCGGACTGCTGACAGGCTTTTAAATGCAGCCTGTCTACAGCCAAAACAGACTTTTTCTACCACTTTATGTGAAGGGTTTGCTTGATTCTTCTCGGACAGGATGTCCACCATCCGGTAGGGTATTCCGCCAGTGGGCTCTGTGGAGGCCAATAGTGGTTGCTGGGGTCATCCGGAGAGCAATCTGCCTAGTTGGGGGTAGTTTAAGCCCGTGGAGACATCAGAGGTCATTGAGATTCCATCCAAGTTGAAGCACACCTATTGTGAACTGGACCCAGTACCGACACGCTTCTTAATGGAATGTGTGGATAACGTAGACCCGGTGTTGCCTTGATTATCCAGTGTTCTTTATCTGATGGGATTTTCCCAGATGCCTTGAAGGAGGTATTGCTCTATCCCCTCTTGAAGAAAACATCTTTAGACCCTGACAGTAAGGTGAATTACCATCCCATCTCAAATCTCCCATTTTTAGGGAAGATTGTTGAGAAGGTGGTAGCACTTCAGTTGGAAGAACACCTCCTGATCTTTGATCTCTATGAGCTCATCCAGTCTGGTTTTTGTGTGAGGCATAGTACGGAAATTGCTCTTGTCAAAGTGCATAACAATCTTCTCAGGGCTAGAGATCGAGGGTAGGGGACAGCAGTTCTTATTCCCCTCAATCTCTCTTTAGCATTTGATATGGTAGACCACTGTGTGTTGCTTGACTGCCTGAGGGAATTTTGTGGGCTCACCAGCATGGTCATCTGCTGGTTTGAGTCCTATCTCATGAACAGGAGGCAATGGGTAGTGATGGGGAATTTCTCCTCCTCCCCATGTCCAATCCTGTAGAGTACCTCAGGGTTCAGTCTTGTCCCCAATGTTTTTTGCCATTTACATGCTGCCCTTGGGTGAGATCATTAGGAAATACAGTCTGGTTTTCATTCCTATGTTGATGAGACCCAGCTGTATTTTTCCTTTGCACTGGGAACATCGAATGCAGTGGAAGCACTAAATTACTGCCTTGCAGAGATCAACGATTGGATGGTCTCCAGCTGTCTGCGACTGAACCCTGATGAGACGGAGGTACTGGTGGTGGAGTTGAACAGAGGGTGGAATAGGATGGCCTCTGGTGTGGAAATCAGCTTGTTTCTGGGATCCATGCCATTGAAGGCCTCCTCAAGGGTATGAAACCTCGGCATAATCTTCAACAGTTGTCTGACACTTGAGGCTCAGGTGTCAGCCACTGTCCAGACCAGCTTTTACCATCTCAGGAATATTGCCAGGGTTAGGCCCCTTGTTCCACCCCTGGACCTCCCCACTTTGGTGCATGCCTTCGTATTGACTAGGCTGGACTACTATAATGCGCTCTACCTCAGGGACACAGGGGGATGCCTCCACTGGCTGCAGCTAGTGCAGAACACAGCAGCCAGGTTGTTGGTGGGGCAGTCTAAATGCTGACACATCACCCTGGTGCTGCTTGAACTGCACTGGCTGCCGGTCAGATGGAGGATCCTCTTTAAGGTGGGGCTAATCACCTTTAAAGCCCTACATGGGTTGGGCCCTTATTATCTGTCTGACCTCCTGTCACCTGCTGCATCAAACCACTCCCTCTGATCTTCCTGAAGGGGCCTTCTAGTGATTCCCAGGATGAGGTTGAAAACTGCTGGTGACAGGGCATTTAGTGTAGCTGGCCCCATCCAGTGGAATTTGCTTCCACCAGCTATATGGGAGGCCCCTTCTGTGGAGGTTTTTAAGACCTGCCTCAAGGCCCACCTGTTTTGCCAAGCTTTTCCTGATCCCCCAGACTGAGTTGGGCAGGATCCTTCCTTTCTTCCCTTTATCCTTTTTTGGTTCTACTGATTTTAATATATATGTAATAATCTGTAGATTGGAAATTTAAAATTTTTGTAATTTATGATGGATTTGTTGATGTGCGGCTCCCAGAACCTCCGGAATTGGATGCCTGATAAATAAAATTTGTCTTGCCTTACTACTCTACTTTTGCTTGCTCCCTGCAATAAAATACAAAATATTAAAGAAATAGGGATTTGTGTGTTTTTCAAAAAAAGCGTATGTTGTGACAGGTGGCTAGAGCTCATAGTAGCAGGTGGGTGGGCTAACAGAATAGGAGCAACTTTTGTCTCTGCCGCTGCCGAACACCCCCCTCCCTGGGTAGAGGGTTCCACCAGCTAATTTTTCCCATTTCCACCACTGGCAGCAAGGCTTCTGTACTGATGTCAGATCACTTCCTTTGCTACAGACTCCACTCTGACTGCCTGTATGGGTGAGCTGAAGCTGAAGCTGAGCTTTGTGAACCCAAACAAAACCATCACTTTTGGCTAAGGCAAGGGAAGTCCAAAGTCTACAACCTTCTCTTCAGAACTCAGACCCATTGGGTTAGTGAATTAATAAAAAAATAATTAACATAAATCTAGTTCCCAAGGTGATTTTGTAGGCCACTTAGTTTAAAATAAGGGCTAACTCACTCACCCGCCTACGCAGTGCTCACACAACTTACTAATAATACAGTGGAAAAGAGCAATGGAGTTTGTGAATGGAATTTGGGGGGTGAAATGGTCTGCATCATAAGTGATGTTACGAAGATCAAGCAACTAGTATGCCTGGTACCATAAATAATGGAAACTTCTCCACCTAGTCCCTCCCAATCACATTCCTGACAGCTCAATTTCATGATGCTATTTGAAAATGGAGCAAGCATGCTGTCAATGTGTGTGTGTGGGGGGGGGCAATGGAGTTAGACAGCATTTTAATTTAAGTGTCCCCCCACACACAAAATCAAGGCTTGGTGTTCAGGAGAGGAAATCTTGTAAATATGATGGTTTTGGGGACTGAGGTGTTGGAGGTAAGGAGGGGGTGTTAAGTTTAAAGGCACTGCTGGCTCATGGCACAGTACCTGGAACTGGCATTGGGGAAGGGGAAGGGTCTCAGATAACCCAATTATAGCCTGCAAGATCTCCATATCAAGGACATGTTAGTCATTTAGCTGCAGTTTTGATGTCAGACTTGAAGTCAACATGGTCAAATCAAACTCAAACCCAATCTGATAATTGCCAAATTCTCTCACCGATATCTTCCAGTAAAGCATATGATTGATTATAATGTTATTTAATTTCCTTACAAAGCCTTTACTTCTTAGGGTCCACAGTATCTTCACATGCTCCTGATCTGACCCCCTACTAATCCAGTACCCATGTTGGTGAGTAATTGTTTTGTATGTTCCCTTCTCCCTTTTAAAATCAGCAGAGAATATGGCTTTTTTGGTCATAGCCAGAAGTATTTGGAATAACCTGCTAGGTAGGCAAGGCAATTTTACATACTGTATGTAATGCCCCTTCCCATGGGCTTGGGGCACTATATGAAGAAAGGCAAGACACAAATACAGCCAGCTAGTCAGATTTTAAACAAAAGCTAATGCATAAAAACTTCAAAAATCTGCATAAATTAAAAAGCTGTGTTTCCATTATCAAAACAAATTTCAGCAGGCTTGATTGAATAAATGGTGATTTAGCTCTCTTTTGAAGTGCTCTATTGACATTCACATGTGAAGGGGGTGGGCATTGTTTTAACCAGGAAAGGCACACTAAGCCAAAGCTTATTTCTAGGTGTGACCTGGCAGCACAAGGAAGTTAAGTGACTTGCTCAGGGACACACAGTATGCAAGTGGGGGCTGTGGGATTCAAACCCAGATCTCCAGGTTTGCAGCTCAGAGCCCTAAACCTCTGCACTATACTGCCTCCTATATAAAGAACTGGTGGATAAACATTCCATGTCAATGGTGCTGCAACTGAGAACAATCTGTCTCTTAAGGTATCCACTGAACACGGCAACTGTGATTGAATGACTCAAAAAGGGAGAATCAATCACAGTGCCTGTGTTCTGGGCTACCTGGCAGGGTAGCGATGGGAAACAGGGTAGGCGACTACAGTGACACATGCGTGGGGGAGGGACATGCAGCTAGTCAGGCAGGAAGGGAAGGGAGGGTATATGAGGTGTAGTGCAATGGTTGGCTGTCAAGCTGGCCATGGAGTGTGGTGGGTAGGGTGGCAGGCTGAGGTTGGGAGGGTGCCAGGTTAGGTTCTGGGGCAGGCGTCATTTTTACGTTGCCTGGTGATATTTTTTTTTTTGTAAGTTTTACACACACACATGCCAATTGCTTTTTTGGTGATATACACTCACCATAATAGTGATCACCATAACATGTTCGCTATTATGACACAGGACCGTCCCCTAATATGTTTAAATGAGAATGGACAACATGCAACAAATCATCAGTAGAGTGAACAGGCCAGACCAGGACATGTGGTCTTAGAATGTCCATTAAATAATGCTACCCAAATATTGCAGGTCCTTAAATGTCATGAACCAGACCTTGAAGGTGCCAACTCACCCATAGCATTATAGTTCACACAGCAAATTTGTGATAATTTGTCCATTTTGTAAACCACAATTTGTCCATATTGTAAATCGTCAGTTTTCTCTCACCTCACACTGTCTGAAATTGGATGAAAATTAACCAGTGACTCTGTTTTACCTCACACTGTCTGAAACTGGATGTTTACCTAGAGTGCTTTACCTTTGTTGATACCTTGTAAATGTCACCTTGTACTGTTCTGTTCTAGTCAAACTATCTGCTATGTGGTTTTCTGTATAATCCCTGTACCACCATGTAATTCTCAATGTTGTACTCTCCTGGGTCGTTCCTGAAAATAGGCATGTTACTTGTCTAGTGTACTTACCCAGTCACCAAAAGGTAAATAAATAAATAAATATGTGTGAAAGTGCTTGTTGATGAGATTAGTTGCCCTGTCACATTCTGCACCAACTACAAACGGTGCATCAAAAGCCCTAGGCCCTGACTGTTGCAGTAATCCAAACAGGGAAGTCCATCTTGCTCCTTCCGTATCGTAATTTAAAGTCTTGCTGTTCGATCATCTTTTCAATCAGGCCTCCCAACTCAAGTTCTTGGACCTCTGCATTTTATTTAATAGATTCTTGTACTGTATAGGCCATTTTGCCATTGTGGTGTACTGTGTGTTGTCAACTACTTTTATAGATTTGTTGCTCAACTTTTATTAAATGTATTTTGCACTCTGTAAATGCACACAATTGTACTTTTGTTATACTGTAATGTATCAGATAGTGTCTGTTAAATCATGCACTGTATTGTGCATGTACCTCCCCCTCCCCTTCCCCCCAGGATGCATCTGGGAATTAGCTGATTGCTCAGTATGCCTTTCCTGGTGAAACTTTTAAATAATTAAAAAACACATAATTTTGTTAGTCATGCTGAGCACTGAAAGTTGTTTTATAAAAAAAGCTGTGACAACTGGATTATAAATGTAAGATAGGAACAAACAGCAGGAACAGTTACAGTCTAAGATTCAAAGATCTGGTTTTATGCAAGTATTTTCTTTTCAATAAAGAATCATGCAGATATATGCAGTAGGTTGTCAAAATCCTGTGCTGTGTTGGTGGAATCTGATCCATACTTCTCAAACTCTTGCCTCACAAATCAGGGACATGGCTAAAAAATCAGGAGCAAATTACCACTATTATGGGCAAATCTGCAAACAGCTTATTAAGCAGCAAACTAAAACTCCATTGTAGACTGTACCTGGCTCCTTGTCTACAAATGCCTTTGGGAGCCTCAGTTCTGTTATATAAGAACAAACAATTCTGTTCTGCAAGGGGGAGAGGACAGGCTTGCTTGATATTTCTAAACATGTCAATAAATCGCACCCCTGAAAAGGCAAAAAAGTATTTTATTTTCCTTAAAATAATTAACATTAAAATGCTAGGAAAATACAACAATGTGTAAGTGGAGATCAATGTATATTATTATAGATGTATAGATAAATATATATCAGTATGTGATTAATTAATTGTTTAATTGATTAATAGGGCTGAGTAGGCTGTTTAATGTTAAAGCCCAATTTTTGTACCTTAATAACTTTCCCATTGTTTGACAAAATAGCTCAAAATTTGACACGCACAGTCAGGCTGCCAGAGCCTCAAGATGTAAAAAGTTTTGTGGGAGCTTCTTGTTTGGTTTTGGGATACAAATCATCACAAAACAGGTTAAAAAAAATTGTGTCCTTATACTTAACATTGTGTATATTTTGTTGTCATCTACAGCCTAGGTGGTGTGGTATTTGTTCATGAAATTTTCAGGGCTAAAGGGGCCCATGCCAAAGATGTGCCTTTGGAAGGTTTCTTGAAAAAATATTATATGGTTCCAGAGTTATAACAATTTTAGAGTTAAAGTCTCAACATGAGCAGTAGAAAGAAAAGAATGCGACTGCTTATTTTCATGATTTACCTTTCATGCTGAAAAAATACAGATCATGTTGGCTGCCACTTTATTTCTCATTTTAGTCTCACAAATACCGAAAATGCATTAAAAATAATCTTAAAAAAAACTGAACCTAGCTAAACGGGACCCATTTAGCTAGATTCTGCTGTTTGTTTTTTAAACTTGCCAGAAATTCATTTTCTGGGCATCACAAAATCCAGGATGTCCAGTTAATGAGAGGAGCCATTGCCCCATGTTGTCTATATGAGAACAGTAGGACTTTCTTGAATTCTGCAGTCACAGCTGGAACTTGTGTTGTAAACTGCATTAAGAGCAGTGAGCTACTGATCAACTGTATTCCCAAGACACCTCTCTAGTGTCTGGCTCTCAGCCTGCCTATCTCTGTCTGCCTATCCATTTTTCTGTATGTCTGTCTGTCTATGTATCTATCTATCTATCTATCTATCTATCTATCCATTCATCCATTCGTCCATCTATCCACCTACCTATTTATTTATTAAGTGGACCAGGGTACCCACCTCCAGTACTGCTTCTTTTTTTACTGCTTTTTTCTCCTCCAGGTTGCCCATCCACCCTTCCCAATGTTCAATATTTTCAGTGTATTTTTTAAGCTGACTGGGATGCCCACCCCTAGTACCACTTGCCTTTGCCTTCACCCCCTCCCCTCCCCTCCAGGTCACCCAACCCAGTCCCAGTTTCCAAGTGCTGGCACTGGGGTACCCTCCACTGGTGCTGTCAGTTGCCTGACAGTGTTGGAATGTGAGTGTCCCCTGCAAAGAGAAAAACATCCCTCATCATTTTCTTTTTTTCCTTCAAAAAAGTAAAGGTCCTTTGCTGATCTGACACCCCAACCCAACCTTCTACTCAGCGCCGCCCCCACATACCCCCTTACTAACCTGAACATGTTCCATAGCACAGATCCATTCTCTAACTGGAGATAAGCCTTGCTGCTAGAACTGCTGACTGCAATATGAGAAGCTGGGGAAGTGCGCTTCAATGTATTTCAACTGGGTTTTGAACTTTGATGCAAAATGTTATTACTTTTGTATATTTTGACCACAAATTTTCAACATGGTCATTCTGAGACCCCACCTCATGACCAGTGGTGGTGAAATTATGACAATCAGGCCCAAAAGGTGAGTTAGCGGCCACTTAGCAAAATCACCTTTTGGGCAGTATTTGAATGTTTTCACCACCCTAGTTCATGAGGTGGGATCATAAGAAGTCTATGTTGGACATTTGTGGTTAAAATATGTAAAAATGGCAAAGTTATGCATGTACATTGAAATATTTCTAAGCTGCCTTGTTACTTTGGTAATTTTGAGTATTTTGATTCCAACTTTTCAACGTACCATTTTTTCACACCACCTCATGACCATGATGACTGACATTTTAAAATCCTAGCCAAAACGTGTTTTTGCACCTGCAGCATGAAATGACATTTTGCTGGCATGGAATGGTGTTTCAGCTAGGATTTGAACATTTTCATCTACCAGGTTCATGAGGTGGAGTAATAAAAAGGCTATACTGAACCATCTGTGTATAAATATGGTAAAATGCCCAGGTTATGAATGAATGTTGCAGTATTTCAATGTTCACTCATAACTTCACCAAATTTCAATATTTTGACTCCAAACATTCAGCATGCCATTTTTATACACCACCTCATAAACATGTTATGTGTCATTTTTAAAAATCCTGGATGAAATGTGTTTTTGCACTTCTGGTGTGAAATCACATTTTGGCCAATATGCTATAAATGTTACATGCCATGTATGTAAGGCAAATCATTTATTTTTTTACAGTCTCAGATTACAGCCTTTGATCTTCAAGCTCATTTACAAAGGTTCCATGTCAAATAACAGACAAATCAAAACAGACAACATTTTACAAAGAGGTTGTGGAGATAAACACATTAACATGAGAAGCACAATAAACAAATATTCAGTAATAGCAATAATTATTAATAGGAGAAAAGGAATAAGTACAACGCAATGTATAAAATAGGAGAAAAATGCATTTCTCAAGGATTAATCAGTCACAAGGAGAAAGGAAGGTGAACCGGTTCTATGCAGGAGACCAGCAAGGCCAGTAACCTTTGTCAATAATGAGGATTGATGGGAAGGGGGCAGTAGGTGTAGGAGGATGTGAGAGGGAGTTGTTTAGGTAGGAGAAGTGTTTTAGAGGGGTGGAGTAGTGTGTTTGTGTTGGGGTTTTAAAAGTTAGGGGAAAGCAGGGGAGAGAAAAGAGCAATGATAAATGGATCTGACCCAGGCCAGGTTACTGGTTAGTGGAAGCAAATGCATTGCTTCAGGCTTGAAAGATGCAAGCAGAGTTTTGATGTAAAAGGTCCTATTTTGGACCTTTTAAATCATCTTGAAAATTTGGGGTCAAAATAAAAAAAAAACAATATATTTGTTAATAAACTTTGTGGGTAGTGCCAGCCTTTGCCCCCATGGGTATGCTTTGTAATGCCATGCTGGTGAGCTAAGTTCAGGGGTGAGCTCAGTGTCCATCTGGATGGAGTGAGGATGGAAGGATGGTGCTGTTATGCAGCATCCCCCCTGCCAGGGAATAAAAGGTACAGTGCTGTCTGCACAAGCCCTTGTATCATTTAGTGAAGACAACTGTCCTCTTGGTATAAGGTACTGCACCTCTCCACCTATTGGTGGCAGAGGGCCCTATGCATAGGCTGACAGATGCACTCTTTGCCCTGTGCATCTGTAGCTGCAGCCACATGGAAGTGCAGGGACCACAGGGCACTGAACTTCTACAGCCCCCCAAATAACCCAATGAATTATTCATATCCATCACTGCACAGAATTGCAGGGCCTACAAGGGCCATACAATTCTGTAGGCAGATAGAGTCTTCCCTTGGTGCAAGGCATCTGCATTTGTTCACTCAGGTCCCTTCAGGACCTGTGTGAATGATGCTATCATCCTACTATCTCAAAATGAAAGAAATTCTTTGAAAAAAACTTTGTTAATGCACCAGGTAGGGTAACTTAATGCCACAGAAGTAGGGAAATGTGACATTAGGGTTTCCAACCCTAACTCCCCACCCCAACCCCAAGCAGCAAAAGGAAAACACATTTGGGTTTTGGGTGTCTGGGGTCCTGGCAAATCAGTGCTGGGATCTTCCTTGGGGTTGTCACTCCTAATGCCCTCCCTGTTCCCAGAGCAAGCAACATCACACATGATGTCCTGGGGGCCCTGCATGAAAAAAGCTACAGCAAAGTATGTTGGCAACATGTGGCAAGACATACTTCTCTATCTTTGAAGAGTGTATCACAATGAGGTACTGGCTTGCAGCTTCGCACAGGAGGCTATGGGCTAGGGGAAGAGTGAGCATTAGGGTAAACAACCCTAAGGAAGACCCCACCACTTATTTGCCAAGACTCTAGAGACCCCAGACCCTAATGTTTTTTTCTATTTGCTGCTTGGAGGGTGGAAGTGGGGAGTTAGGGAAACCCTAATGTGACATGTACTTCATTTTCTGGCAGTGAGTTACCCAGGGGAAGAATACACAATGGGGGGGTACTAACAACAACAAAAATGGAAAGGGACCTGGGGCAGTCATATCAGATGACTTAAAGGTGGGCAAGCAATGTGAGAGTGCAGTAAGGAGGGCTGGGAGGATACTGGGATGCATAGGGAGAGGCAACACCAGTAGAAAACAGGAAGTTGTTATCCTTCTGTACAGACAGCTGGTGAGACCCCATCTGGAGTACTGTGTGCAGTTCTGGAGACCCAATCTCCACAAGGACATAGACAAGATGGAAGCTGTCCACAGGAGGGCAACTAAAATGGTGCAGGGTCTGCACCAGAAGACATATGAAGAGAGACTAAAGGAGCTTAATATGTATAGCCTCAAGGAAAGGAGGGAGAGGGGGGACATGATAGAAATGTTCAAGTACCTTAAGGGAATCAACAAAGTCCAAGAGGGTAGCATCTTTCAAAAAAAGAGGTGTGCAAGAACAAGGGGGCACAATTTGAAGATGGGGGCGGCTCAGAGGTAAGGAAGTATTTTTTCACAGAGAGGGTTGTGGATGCATGGAACAGCCTTCCAGAGGAGGTTGTGAAGTCATAAACAGTGGTTGAATTCAAGCATGCATGGGACAGTCATAAGGCAATTCTAGAGGGTGGGGGTAGAAAGAAGTAGGCTGCTGGCTAACTAGGATCTGCAGCTTATCCATTAGGTAGTAAGTAGTAAATCATTTATTGTTCGAATACGAATAATTGGATACATTCAGTTGAGCAAAGCTCATTTTCAATGAAGTTCCAAGTTACATTAAAAGGTTCCACATCAATTAACATAACACCAAACACTAATACAACACATATCATTGAAACAATTAACAATACAATAATAAATAAAATTTAAAATAAGACAATCAATCACATGACAAAAACATACTTTTAAAGTGCTAACAATTATTGCATGTTGTGATATTATTTAATACAGATGTACACCATTTCCTTAATTCACTTTTGTTGTACCTGGTTCTATTACTTCTCAAGAATGAGGGGGATTTATTCCATAAGTTAATTCCTCTAGCAGGTACAAATGATCTTCCAATATTCAGATTACATTTAATTGGAACAAACTGGATTCCAGCAGAGGCCCTCAAGCTTTCCTTTATTTTCCTAACCTCAAATAGGTCAATAATATAATTGGGTACTTCCCTATACCAGACTTTAATCATAAATTGTAACAAATATAAATCTCTTCTCACTACGGGTCTAAGCCAATTTAATTCCCTAAAAAGTATACACCTATGTGTTCTATAGGGGGCATCCAAAACAAAATGAGCTAACCTACAAAAAACTGAGTCCACTCTACCTATATGCTTTTCAATAGCCCCTCCATAAAGCAAGTCACCATAACCAATCACTGGGAGTAAAAGAGAGTTAACCACACTCAGACGGACTTCTCTAGTCATGAACCTTTTACATCTATATAAGGTGCCCAACTTCCTATTGGTATTTTTTATAAGGGAGTCTATATAAATATCCCAGCCTAGACTTGGGTCTAACCAAACCCCGAGATATTTATATGAATCCACCTGCTTAATGGCAATGCCATCCACAGTATTGATTTCCAGGTGTAGATATTTTTTATTATTATTATTTTTAAACAAAAGTGACTGTGTTTTGTTAGTATTTAAGATAAGATAGTTCATCTTAAAGAAATCCTGTATTTCATCAAAAAGCCAATTGCAGCCTCATATTTTTGACTCTAACGTATCTCCCTCAACATACAATATAGTGTCATCTGCATACATATGTCAACGGGCAACTGTAGATGCAATTTTGAGGTCATTCATATAAACTTTGAATAACAAAGGCCCCAAAATCGAACCCTGCGGTACACCATTTTTTTTATCTCCAATACCTTAGATTTATAGGAGCCTACTTCTACAAATTGGCTACGACCCATCAAATAGGAAGAAAATCACTTAACTGATTGGGGGGACAAGCCAATCTCACTGAGTCTGGACAGGAGTACCCGATGGTTAAGGGTATCAAATGCCTTTGAAAGATCTATAAACAAGGCTCCTATCATTAGCCTCCTGTCCAGACTCAGCTGGAGATCGCTTACAACCTTTGTCAATGCTGTTTGTGTGCTATGATGTGCCATGAAACCAGACTGAAAAGATGTCAATTGTTATCCTCAAGAAAACCTTTCAACTGACAAGATACAATCTTTTCAAATATTTTAGAAATTTGAGACAAGAGCGAGAAGGTCCAGTAATTGCCCAACTCACTCTTATTTCTAACCTTAAATATAGGTCTAACCTTTGCGATCTTCCATCCATCAGGAAATTACCCACTTTCAATAGATAAATTGAAAATATAGGCCAAAGGATATGCCAAGCAGGGTGCTGCATATTTCAGCAATCTAGAAGGAATCTCGTCAGATCCTTTCGCTTTGGAAGTATCCAACTTCAAAAGTTCAGAATGTATCACTTCCGGGGAAATATAAACAAAATCAAAACCACCTATATCTCCATCCTCTATGCTGATATCTATGGGATTTGACTTCAGGGTCTCATTTTGGTCCCAATAAACCCTATCTAAGGAGCTTGATAAGGCCACCTTAGAGAAATAGTCATTAAAAGCATCAACCATTCCTTTACCCAGAGGCAGTGCAATACCATCCTTCTCTATTTTATTTACACAAATCTGTTTATTTTTCCCCATTAAATTCAAAATAATTCCCCAGAACCTCCTCGGATTCTTTTTATGATTGGCCTCCAATTTAGAATGAACAAACTGTTGTTTAGTAGCCTTAATTTTAGTAGTATAAAGATTTTGAGCCTGTCTATTAGAAACCCAATCCTGATTTAGCATTTTTTTTTGCTTTCTTCCATTTTTTATTCCTATCTTTCCTAATTTTATATAATTCTGGGGAAAACCAAGCATTACCTTCATTTTTTGACATTCTTGATTTTAGGGGTGCATGTTTATTACAAATGATCATGAACTCACTTAGGAAAAATTCCCAAGCAGCTGATGATGTGGGAATCAATTCTAGTCTGTTCCAGTTGATATTTTCAACGTCAATCATAAAACTAATATAATCAAATTTTTTAAAACATCTCCAAAATATTTTTGACTCTGCAACCAATTTGACCACATTATTTCTAATCGAGTAAATAACCTGGTGATCTAAAAAAGATTCTGGAAGGACTCCTACCTTAAAATAAAGCTGGGGGAATTTGTAAACATCATGTCCAAAATTGTAGATCTCTTAGGATATCTATGATTAATTCTGGTTGGTTCCAGAATTAACTGAGTCAAACCCAGTCCAATCTGAAGATCAACCAGTTCATGATTCCCATCTACAGTCAGCTAATCTACATTAAAATCTCCAGTTATGAATAATTCATGGGAATCTTGATAACCAAGCAAAAACTCATGTAAGTCCGAAAAAACTTGCACCATAACCTTAGGTGGTTTATAGAGCCCTATTAACAGTAAAGGTTTTCAAAAAGGTACCTCTATCTCCAGTACCAACACTTCCAATCCATTACTAAGAAAGGGATAATGTACCTCATGCACAGTTAAATTGCAATCAATATAAACAATAAATCACCCCCTTTTTTGGCCTGTCCCTTCTAAATAATTGGAAACTTTCCAAATCAACAGATGTATTCTGGGTTCTACCATCCAGCCAGGTTTCTGTTAGTACCAGAACCCCCGGTTTGACTTCATTCGTCCAATGGGCAGACTGGGTGGGCCAAGTGGTCCTTATCTGCCATCAAATTCTATGTTTCTATGTTTCTAAGTGGTGCATTAAAGTGTTTTGCGAAGAATGTATAAATGTATGTACATGTACATAATATACAATACATACATACATATACAATGTACATATATACATTCTTTGCAAAACACTTTAACTTGCCTCGCAAGCTAACTTCAATGCCAGAAGCTGAGTGTCTTTTCCTAGCCTTGAAAGAGGCTGTGGTGAGCTCCTCCTTAAAAAGTCAACTTTAGACCATGATGGCTTGCATTGGGTTCATCGTGCCTAACTCTCAACCCATTTTCCTATGCTGCACCACCTCAGCTTCTTTACACATGGAATGGGGTGAGAGTTAGGCTGACAACCCCATCACACACCCTGTTGCCTGTTGGTGTGTGGAGGGTGGAGGGGTGGTGAGTGGTGGTGGGGTGGTAACTCTAACACCATGTTTTTGTTGCTATGCTATAAAACCTAACTGATGTATTAATGGATTTTTTTTGCCATGAATATATATATATATATATATTTTTTTTTTTCCCATGAATATAGATAGATCGCTCGATAGATCCAAATTTGCAATGAATAAGTATTATAAAGGCATGGTTGTGCCTCTATGTTAGGGTTGAGTAAGCACTTTAATGTTAAACCCAACTTTTTGCACCCTAATAACTTTGCTCCCACTGAACTGATTTACTTGAAATTGGAAAATGCAGATATGGTGCTAGGATCTCTGGATCCTGAAAATGCCATGGCAATCAGCTCAGTGGGGGCAAAGTAGAGGGGCAAGAGAAAACAAAAATTACATCAATTAAGACTATAGTTTGCTCACCTATAACTGAAGAACTAGGTGGATTTGAAACCTAAAACTTGCAGGTTTGATAGAGTTTGGCCCAAGGTGTGCACTTTTGTGCTTTTTAACATCACATGCTAAAGTAGTTTTTAAAATATTGAAGAAAAACAATTCTAGTTCTAAGCATGCACAGTTATAGAAATAAGTACTCTAAGGATAACTGAATTTTTAGGACCACATTTCTTAATGTGTTCATTTTATGAGAATGCATGTCTGTATGCAGGGGCAGGGCTAACTTAATGCTGTAAACAGTGGCTGTATCTATTGAAACAGTGCTTGTTTGGCAGGGATGGGGCTAAGCATCAGTGTGTAGCCTCACCCCTGCTGAATGAAGTTGTGTGCCTTTATTGACCATTAGCCACCTAATATAGACTAAACATCATGTGTCCTATCCCAGGTGCCAGCAGTAGCCTTTTACATCCAACACCGGGTTGCCCACCTCCTTTGCCTGTTCAGTTACCCCCCTCTCATAAGCATTGTTTTCATCTGGAGCATGACAATTTGGTAATGTACAAGCTGATGACAGATAAGGACCACAAGGCCCATCCAGTCTGCCTATTTCTCTTTCTGCCTTATGAATGTGCTATAGGCCTTTGCCCTGTCAATGGCCTATCTATTCATACTCATCTGTATTGCTCCCTTATGCCTATCCCATGCCTGTTTGAAGCCCTGCACTGTATTCAAATCCACCACTTCCTGTGGTAGGCTGTTCCATGCATCCACCACCCTTTCTGTGACAAAGAACTTCCTTGCATTACCCCTTAATCTGCCTCCCTCTATTCTCATGCTGTGCCCTCTTATCCTGCTATTTTTCTTATATTGAAACATGTTAGACTCTTTCACCTTGTTAATGCCTTTAAGGAGTTTGAATGTTTCAATCATATCACCTCTCTCCCTTCTTTGCTCTAGGGTATACATATTGAGTTCAGTTAATCTGTCCTCATATGTTTTCTAATGCAGTCCCTGCACCATTTTGATTGCCCTTCTTTGGACTGCCTCAATTTGGTTAATATCCTTGTGAAGGTGTGGTCTCCAGTACTGCACACAGTACCCCAGATGGGGCCTAACCAGTGTCTTGTAAAGAGGCATTATTACCCCCCTCTTCTGACTTGCTCCTGTCTATTCACTCCTGTTCAACCCTCTTCCGACAACCAGCTCCCATGTCAACACGCTCCTATGTCAACCCACTCCTCTGATCAACATTGAACATTTAAATACTCAGTGGGATTTGTCATGCCCCCTTGCAAAAGAGTTTGCAAATAAAGCTTCTGTGCTGATAAATAAGCAATTCACTCCCTCCAATCAACATTGAACACTTAAATATTTAAACACAGCCTTTTATATTCTGCATGAGCACTTGATACAATGTTGCATTCTTCCCATCCTTGTACTATTGATGTGTAACCTTTGCAAAGGAGTCTATGACTCAAAGACTGTAATTCCGACTATGTATTAAATAAATAAAAATAAAGTGAAGCACTGTGGCATTTTCTGTGCTTCTTCTGTGCTTTAAGAGCATCTGTTCGGAGCTGTGTGTTTGTCCTATAGTAGTGTAACTCAGTGATTAGAGCAAAGATTTGTGCACCAGCCGACCTTGGTTTTGAATCACACTACCACCAATCTAGTACTGTGTAACCTTGAGCAAGCTGCTTAAGTAGGGTAGGGGCTAAACAATGCGAAACTGTGTCCCCTGCTTAGCCCTGTAGTGCAATGGGCTACCACTGATGCCACTGAGCCAAATGGTAAAAATGAGTTCATAAATAATTCAGAACAAAGGATTTTTCAGTACGGTAGTTCTAATCTAGTCCGTGTCCCCAATGTCTCTAGTAATTGCAATTTTTTGTATTTTATATTGTTGATTGGAGATGGCTGGTGAAGTGCCTCAATGAGCTCACTTGCTGACATCAGAGTTCACTTTCCATTTTCATAATATTATGCTGTCTTTAGTAAGTTATTTTAGTCTACAGAGATTCAGCAAACACATAAGTGGTGAGGTGCCCAACTGAGTATTATTTCTATGGTGAATTGCCATGCTTATTTCTTAATATGCATCTTGCCACAGTTTGCAAATAAAGCTTCTCCACTGATAAATACACCACAATTTACATTCAGCAGCACTAAGTGAAGTTAACTATTTTGCTCTTTTAAGATTTTTTTTATGTCTAATGAACCTAGCAGGTCCTGACAGCTGCTGAATTTTGAATAATATTAAGAGGCAAATGGCTCAGTCACTGTGATGAAACTAAATATCAGTAAAAGTAAAATAAGCAAAAGTAAAAGCAAAATAAGTAAAATATCTAAAACATTTATTTTTATCTTTTTTCTCATCTTTTGTTTCAGTGCCTTCAGTCCATGGTCTGTTACCTTTTACCATTACCAGTTATGAGCTGCTTGTGAACAGGTAAGAACATTAACTATGAGAAGAAATACATATTTTAAATGTTCAATATTGGCAGAAGTGAATCATGAGAGCAGGTTGTTTGATCTGAGGGAGCAAGTCGTCGAGAGAGGGTTGGCATTGGAGCACGTTGATGTGGGAGTGGGTTGTTGGGAGTGGGATTACTGGCAGTGACTTGTCGGGAGCGAATTGACACATACCCACTTTCCACTTCCCACCTACCTGCCACAACACCATCCCAACAGTGAGGTGCCCAATCCCTTGTGTTGGCACCTGTAAAATAAAAACATTTTATTTTGTCTATTTTTGTTACCCTGTACCAAAGGAAACCATCTAACAATGTTTGTAGCACTGAAGCCTTCCACTCCCTCCACCCAACTCACCCAACCCCCCCCACTCAGCACCGACTGCCTCACACAGACCCTATTCCATTTATTTAACTACCAGGGTCCAATGCCATGATCCTCTCTGGACCAGAGACATGTCCACACTCTTCAAAGCTGAACCAGGAACTGAGGAAATGAAGTATGTGCAGGTAATATATTTCACTACATTTTGAACTTTTACTCAACATAGCCTTTTTGTGAACCCACCTTATGAACAGGATTGGTGAAATTTTTCAAATCTAACCCAAAAGATTATTTTTCACTCACTTCATGAGATCACCTTTTAGTCAGGATTTGAGCATATTTACCTACTAGATTCATGAGGCAGGGTCATAAGAAGACTATATTGAAAATTTGGGGAAAAATATTAAAAAAGAACAATGTTATGAAGGTACACTGAAATCTTTCAACACTTGCTCATAACTTTTGTAATTTTCAATATTTTTTCTACGCATGCTCATAACTTTGGTAATTTTCAATATTTTGACCTCTAAAAGTCAACATAGCAACTTTTTCGCATCACATCACGTACTGTATATGAAAGGTGTTGTTTTTCAAATGCTGGCCAAAATATATTTTCGTGCTTGTGATGCAAAATGACATTTCAGCAAGGATTTCACCATTTTCACATACCAAGTTCATGGGGAGATCATATGAAGACTATGTTGAATATTTGGGGTCAAAATATTAAAAAACAACAGTTATGAAGGTACATTGTAATTTTTCAATGCTTACTCGTACCTTTGGTAATTTTCAATATTGTGACAGCAAATTCTCAGCATAGCCATTTTTTCACACCACCACATGAATGTGACAAGTCGAATTTTTCAAATCCTGGCCAAAAGGTTTGCAGTCTCCAGTGACATCCATCACTGGTGGGGCCAGCACCTAACATGCCTTTGTCAAATCAACATGCTTACCAATGCAGTGCTTTTTTATTAATTTTAATCACCACACCTTGCATTCTGTTTCTTTTGAACTGCATAATATCAGCAAAACAAATTGATCATTTTAGGGGTCACTTCCAGTTATATTTATGTTGAATGCAATAAGCATAATAATTAGTTAAACATTCTTTAAATATATCTATTTTCCACTTTAAATTTCTTACAGTATTCAAATTCCAGTTCTTATGCTTTTATACTTGTGCCAGATTGCCTTACAATGAAACCCTTTTTCCAATGGCTTGTGAGTAAAGTTTTTCAAGTACCAATAAATATTCTGCCAAGTAGCTTATAAAAAGAGTCATCCCACAAAGTGTTTCATAAAGTGCTTTGCTTTGAGTATATACTCAGGTGGTACATGCTGTGCAAATAATGCTCTTAGCAGTTATCCATTTCGGCTTGCTAAGCAAATGCTATGTGTTCCAGCATCTGGACTGAGTGCCCGTGTGTGTATGACATTGGCCAATATGTATAAGTCCAACGTGTGTTTCAGCATGTGACTACACAGTCCTCAGACTCTGGGGAAGGCACAAGCACATGTTGAAACGTTATTCAACATTATGCACAAGCGGGCACTCAGTCAGCTGAATTATGTCTAAGCCAAAAAGCTGTTTTTTTTATTTTTGGTGGTTGTTCAAAGGTATGAAGTAAATGAGAAAAGACTGGATGCTGTATTGCATGACATTTGTTTGGACAGCCAAAATAGAGAACTGCTAAGAGCATTGTTTGCACAGCATATAGCACATAGCACCTGAGTATGCCAAATTGCACAGCCCAGCACACAGTAGTTTATGAAACACCTGGTGAGGTGCATCTTTTTATAAGCTACTTTTCAGAATATTTATCAATACTTGGATAACTTTTCTCACAAACTGCTGGAAAAAGGGTTGCATTGTAAGGGAAACCAGCACAAACATAAAAGCATAAGAACAGGAATATGAATAATGTAAGAAATTTAAAATGGAAAACAAATACGTTTAAGGATTTTTTAACTAATTACTATGCTTATTGAATTCAACATAAATAAAACTGGAAATGAGTCTGATAAATATGAATTAGTTTTGCTGATATGCTGCATTTGCCCCCACCAACTCCACCTGGAGTCTATTCCATGCATCCACCACCCTTTCCATGAAGAAATATTTCCTCACGCTACTCCTTAGTCTTCCCCCTTCCAACCTCATGTCATGTCCCCTCATTCCTGGGCATCTGCTTTTCTGAAAGATGCTACCCTCTGGTACCTTATTTATGCCTTTTAGATATTTGTAGGTTATTATCATATCTCCCCTGTCTCTTCTCTCCTCCAGAATATACGTATTGTGGTCTCCCAGTCTCTCCTCATATGATGTTTGGTGCAGGCCATTCACCATCTTTGCTGCCCTTCTTTGAACTGCCTCCATTCTGTCTATGTCCTTACAGAGATGTGGCCTCCAGAACTGGATGCAGTATTCCAAATGAGGCCTCACCAATGATCTGTACAGTAGCATCAACACCTCATTTCTTCTTCTGGTGATACCTCTCCCTGTGCACCCTAGCATCCTATTGTCTCTGCTCACAGACTTGTCACATTATTTGGCCACCCTTAGGTCATCAAATATGATTACCCCCAAATCCCTTTCCTGTTTGGTGACCATCAGTGTCTCCCCCCAATCATGTAATCCTCCCCTGGGTTCTTGCACCCCAGATTCATGATTTTGCACTTTTTTACATTGAATCTCAGCTGCCACATTCTAGACCATTCATCCAGTTTACCTAGGTCCTTCCTTATGTTTTACACCCCTCCTGGCATATCCACCCTGTTGCTGATCTTAGTGTCATCCACAAAGAGGCACACCTTCCCTTTTAGTCCCTCCACAATGTCACTTATGAAGACATTAAACTGGACTGGTCTCAGGATTGATCCCTTTGGCACCCCACTGTTCACCCTCCTCTTCTCAGACTGAGCTCCGTTTAACACAACCCTATATCTTCTACCATTCAATCAGTTCCTAACCCAGAGTATCACAGTGTGACCCAATCCCAGGCTGCCCAGCTTGTTCATCAGTTTTCTGTGTGGAAAGGAATTGGTGGCCTTACTGAAATCCAGGTAGGACACATCCACCGCTCCCTCCCCGATCCATAATCCTAGTCACCCAGTCAAATAAATCAATTAGATTCACTTGACATGACCTTCCCACTGTGAATCCTTGATGTCTAGGATGCTGTGCACTGCTGGATTCAAGCTGCTACACAATCCTTTCTTTAAGTAGTGATTCCATCATTTTCCCCATTATTGAGGTGAGGCTGACTGGTCTATAGCTTCCAGCCTTGACAAAGGGTCAATGTGTGTATTGAGGCCTGATGGGCCCATGCACTGCAGTAGGACTATCTCCAATATTCTATTTTTTTCATTTCCTGCAAATCATGAAGGAAACTGTGTGAATGAGGATACAATTCCACTATCAGAAAAGAAGGGAAATTCACTGCAAAAAAATATGTTAATGCAGACATTAAGGTTGAAGAACACAAAGTGCATGAAGTAGAGTAATAAAACAATATTAGGGATGTGGGTCTCAGAAGTCTTAGGAAGTCAGTGGTGGGGTCTTCCTTGGGGTTGTCAACACTATTGCCCAGCCCATCCCCTAAGTAGATTCTGTTGGCAATGTGTGGTGAGTCATACGTCTCTACCTCCAAAGAGTGTATCACAGTGATGCACTGGTTTGGAGCTCTACTTTATGCTTTAGACAGAAAGCTACAGGCTGGGGTGGGATAGGATGGCAGAGAGTGGGAGGGGTTGGCATTAGGGTCGATAACCACAAGAAAGCCCAACCACTAATTCACCAATGTTCCATAGAATGAAAACCCTAATATTTTTAATTTCCCTGCTTTGTGCACTTTAGGATCTTCAACCCTAATGTCTGCACAAATGTGGAATTTTGCAGTCTCTGATCTATTTTTAATTGTTTGTACTGTGATTATTTTATACCCATGTTTGCACAATTTGGTCCCATTCTGTTTCATATCACTTAATGTTTCATCTATGTAGTGTAACTACTGTACTCACTGCCCATTGTAAATTTTGTGCCTGTTTTTCTTTTACCATGTTTGCGCCATCTTTATGGCCCTAGTCATGCCTGAAAATGGTCCCTGGGATCAGTGCACCACCCTGTTAACAAATAAATGAATACATACATACATATGCACATACATATATACAGCCATGCATACATACATAAATCAATAAAGGAATAAAGAAATCTATCTGTCTGTCTATCCATCTACCTACCTATCTATCTATCTATCTATCTATCTATCTATCTATCTATCTATCCACCTATGATGTAATACAAAATGGACTCACTCTGAATTAACTATATATCCTCATGGGTGAGGAGGTAGGACAACACATCTCAAGTTTCAAAGCCACAAGGGAGATTTGAATGTCCATCTCCTTCACAAGTGATTATTAATGTCATGTTGTGGGTCATGCCATTGCATGTCTGGTTAATACCACACATGTTAAATTATAAAGCTGCTAAATTGACTCTTTAAATTAATAAAACTTTCTATTATGATTTCAGTCCTCTGGTTAGAAGGTTACATAATTGCATTATGATATCAAGAGTTGTTAGACTAACAATCAGTTTTTAGTTCCAAGTTATTTTTTAAAGCACTATAGAAGTCAATAAAAGCAGTAATATTGGAATGCATCACTACTTTAAAAAATAATACAGAAAAAAACTGTAGAGTAGACATTACAATGTAATGCAGTTTGAGTAATAACTGATGACAATCACAATGATGAATACAGAAAAACTGTCAGACCAGTGTCAACCAAAGCCATACACACCTTAGGATAGACAAGTGTTCAATAATGAATGAAGTTAAAAAAAACAAACAGAATTTGCAAATAGTTTGCAAAAAGTTAGAGAATTCAGTAATACAGCTACAGAGTAACTAAAGGAATTGTCACCAATTATTTTGAGCATGAACATCAGTAACTGACACAGCAGAAATTGATTTGAAGAATGTAAATTACAAGTTGGCAGGCACATACTGTAGATTTCTATTAAGTCATATAAATAGCTTGGTCTAGTACTATGCAGGAATTTATATGATAAGGGAAGAACTTTGAAATATATTCTTAACTGAGTCATGAGCTAATGTAATTGTTTAAACACTGGAAATATATATTTTCTTTTTTTAGTCCTTGCGTCTATCTGAGCAGCTGAATTCAAAACTACTGGAAATATAATTTAGCTAACAAATAACGTAGTTTAGCCTATTAAAGCCCAATGAATACATTAAGGTGTAATTGGCATCAAATGTAGGACCTTGCACATTTGTGAATATTTATAGGACAGCACAATGTGCAGGAATTGAAGGAGGTAAACTTATCTAGTCTGTCCCTTCACAGCTCAGTGGGCATAGACGTTTGTACCCTTTAATATTAGGAATACATCCAACCAGGTTTTAGTAAGCAATCAGATATGATGGCCATGCATTATGAAGATCCAGCTGCATACCCATGGGCATAATGATGTATAATGCTGCAGAATGAATGCATTCAGCCTCTGGATGTGCAGTTACAGTAGATCACATTGCTCTTATAAATGGGTAAACAGAGAAAATTACAAAAAATGACAGCATTTTTTTTTTTTATTAAAAAACAAGTATGTTACTTGAGTATAAAACATCAGATCTAGTTGAATGTATGTCCTGTACAGTGGCTGAAGCTCCTCCCTGGACTTACTGATGAACCATCATCTAATGTTCCCTAGGACCATGTTTGAAGCAATTGCTGCCTTCCTGCATTGACTGTTGTTCTTAAGATCCCTTTTTTTTCTGATGTTTTTCATTCCACAATTACTCTTTGCCTTGTCCCTCTAGGCAAACCCTCAATATGGATGATTAGACAGAGATCAAGGTCAAGCGTACTGAGTTTACTAATTAGCCAATGCTGGGAAACATTGTCAAAGGCATTTCTAAAGTCTAAGTAGATAACATCAACTGGATTATCTCTATTGATTACTCTAGTCACCGATTCCAAGAAGGTCAGTTGGCACAGTAGTAGCAGTTGGTTTGGCAAGTTATTTTCCAAAGTCTCTGGATATCTGTAAACAGAGTTTCAGTAGATTTCCTACAGCGCAGGCAATTGTGAAAATGTTTTTCCTCTAGTAGCTGGATATTCAAAGGGTAGTGTAGGGCATGCATCAAGCCCTGTATCAAACCCTTTCCATGTGCCGTAGCCCTTTGCTGCAAGTGCAACTGATTTTCACAGCTTGGCTGCAGTTGCTGCAGTTTACCCACTTTATGGCAACTTGTGCCAAATCTCTGGTGCACGCTCCATGAAAACAGTCCCATGATTGATGCAAGCTAGACCAAAAGAAAATGATCTGCCTTGCATCAATGGCTGCACAGGATAGAACATCTAGTTAGATTGCTGCAAGCCCGTTGCACCATACAGTATCTTAAGCACACCGGGCTTGTGGCAATATTGGCATTTTGAAAATCTGGCCTTAGGTATCTCCAGAGAATCTTGAGAGATACATTTTGGAATCGACAGCTGCCACTATAAACTTGTCATGATCAAACCCCATGAAACACATGCTCTGGGTTCTCATAGAGCCCTTTGGTACTTAGAAAATCATGCAAATAGATTTTAACAACCTTTAAAGTATTTTGCAAACCACTGAAGTGATACTTACTGGTCTATAACTACCATGGTTATTCTTACAACCTCCTTTCTATATGGTTACCACTTTCACCCACCCCCAGTCATTGGGAATAACCAACATAATGCACTGTATATATCCACAAGTGGGTTGTACTCATCTCTGCTGCCTCTTTTATTAGACATGGGTGTAATCCAATTGAATCAGGGGACTTGCCTACACTGAGCAATTTGAGCTCCTTATTTATACTGATGGGCTGGCCAAGTGGTCATTTTCTGCTAACAAATTCTATGCTTCTGTATTGTTTTCTTGTGATACCAGACTAAGAGTCTCTCACTTTCTACCAAGTGTTCTTGCTGTACATATTATGATTGTCAACAATATATTTATTAAATACTGAGAAAAAGAATATGTTAAGTTCCCTAGCAATTTCCTCCAGCCTCTGGATGAGCTTATTCCCCTCAAAGGAATTTAGTGGACCCACACCATTGTCCCTGTTCCTTTTTTCCCTGACATAGCTAAAGAACATATTTTTATTGCACCTCCTACTATGCTATTTTAAGCTCTGTTCTAGCCTTTGCCTCATATAAAGCCTCCTTGCACTTGCCCTTCAAAAGTCTGTAATGGGCTATACTTATATCATCCTGCAGTCTAATTTTATAAGCATCCCTCTTAATTTCAGTGATTCTTCTGATATTGTCTTTTAACCACTTTAGGAACTTGCTTACCCTTCCCCATTTATAATTATGCTTTTAAACCTTAACCATGTTTTCTCTGTATCTAGGCCAGCTAATTCTACATATCAGCATGGTTCTCAGTAGGGCTGTATGAATACCTTTTCCCAAATATTTGGCCAAATATTCTATATTTGACAACCACATATTCAGGTATTCATATTCATTATATGGATAGTTGGCTATGAAAGCCAATCCTCTCCAAAATCCCCCACCCTCATAGACCCCATGCACCCATTCCTGATCATTTGAATTAATCCCCTCATCCCCATCCTCATAGTACACAAACCACCACAAGCTAATACCCCATGTCCCAACTGGTTGACTTTTCATCAAAGTAACATCAACAGTGAAGTGATCATGGAGATTTAATTTTAATGGGTGTCATGCATGATGCCAAAGTGCCTGCAGAAACTGGGTGTGTTGGCTTCATATGTGTGAATGCCATGGAGGGGGAACCATGATGCATTCACAAAGGGGGTATGCAGCAGTTACACACCCAATCCCCCTACCGCACAGACAACAATGCGCAGGGGCAGGAGGGTGTGTGTGCTGGGGCAAGCCTACACTAAACGGCATGCACGAAGCCATGATGTGCTGCACACCGGGCAGTATAGTGCAGGTTATGCCAGGGTAGACCCTCCCGTAACCCACTGTGCACTCCCATGGACATCACCCACTGGTCATGATGGGGCTGGGATTTGACCCTCCATGCCATCCCAGCCCATGATGCAAATGGGGAGGACAGGGGCAGCTTATCAGACTAGTGCCATGGTACTGGCCACATGTATGGGGATAGGTGGTGTTGGTACCACAGGGGTGAGGGGCATACCAGCCGAACACCAGGTCAGGGGCACACTGTGTCAGGGGGTTGGGGTGTCTGTCACTGGGGAAGGCTGGTCACTGGGGCATGGCCATGTGGGACTGGGTGCCCACAAGAGCTATTCACGACCCAGACCTATGCCTACAGGTGCAAGTGATCTACTCCCAGACCCAAGACTGGCATCCAATTGGATGCCCACCTGGATCCACAAATCCACCCCCAGCCATCCTGCAGAGTCCTGCACACCAGGAGGGAGGAGCTGTGGACAGGAGGGTGCTGATTGTCCATACCAGCATGTGTTCACCTTTCCATGGGCGTGCAACTATGTGGGTGGGGTATGCTCCTTTTGTGCATACCTCTGCCGCTGCATAGTGGCCATTACTAGTAATCCACTTTTCCCAATAGATAAGTATTAGATTCAGGCACAACATATCTTTTGCTGACTCCTTCACCATTGGCCTGGGAAGCAGTCTTCAATGTATTAATTAAGCCACTGCTCCTTGTGCCCTTAGCATCCTAAGTTTCCTATATAATGTCTGTATAAGATGGTAACAAGCAAGTTTTTGTAATATATTAATATGGTATTCAAATGATAATAATCAATCCAATATAACTCCAAGGTCTTTAACCTGGTGATTTAACTGAAGATTGCAATTCACATTTACAATGGTAAAAGTGTTTAAAGATGTTCTCTGAAGAAGAGTTTTGGTACAACAGTTTAAAATTCAGGTTTATCTATGTTTAAGCACAAACATTGTTGATTTTAAGCATATTTTAATGTCGCATATTCATGACTTTTCCATGTAGGCATCCAAAACAAATTAAAAGACAAGTACAGCTGCATATTATCAGCATACTAATCCATACTTGTGCAGCTGCCACTATAAATTTGGCATGATCTGTCCGCATGAAATCCAAATTCAAAGAGCAAGATCAAATTTATAAATGGGACCCAGTTTGATCCTTGTGTCATACCCAAAGTGGCTGTTCTTAATGAATGAAAAAATGATTACGTAACACTGACAATGTTCATGGTTGATTATAACTAAGACCCAAATCATCCACAGATATGATCAGATGATCCACTCCATCATTGCAATCTCCAAAACATAACATTGTCATATGTAAGATCAAGTTCCATACTAATAATATAAGAGCATGTGTCACTATTTCAGGCCTTGAGGCTGATTAAAGACTCAAACCACCCAGAGGCATGATCAGATGATCCACTGCATTATTGTAATCTCCACAACATAACAGTGTTTTTTGTAAGGTCAAGTACCATACCAATGATTTACGAGCACTTGTCACTATTTTAGATCTCGAGGCTGATTTTTTTGTTATACTTATTGATCTTAAACTTCTTTAAGATTATTTTAGAAGTGGAGTAGCAAACTTTGGTCTCTCGTTGTGCACAATTTATAGATGTCTCTGGTGGGAAGCAAGGAATAACATACACTAGGGTGCCTGGTTTTGTTGAGGTACAAGTGTCAGGTACAGACCAGTGCATTTGACCACTGAGTATATTCATATATCTAACAAAATAGAACACCCATAAGTATGATACTCCTCTTATAAAATAGAGAAAGAAAGAAAGAAAGAAAGAAAGAAAGAAAGAAAGAAAGAAAGAAAGAAAGAAAGAAAGAAAGGAAGAAACTATAAATCCATTTTGAGATGTGAGGTGTTTGGTTGTGCTGTGATAACCAGAGAGTTATGTGATTCTCTTCCAATTACTGGGATTTCTTACCTATTTTATAAAGGTATTTGGTTTTGTCTCATGCCTCCCAATGTACCTGACATGTCCCCATACTCAACAGAAAACTTGAAGTGTAATTCCTTGAATGCATGTTTGAAAAATGTAAATCTTTTTTCCTAAGTGTTAGTACATCTGTAACCACCCAGTCTCCAGGGGTTACTAGAATCCCATCAGTGTCAGTACTAGGTAGGGAAGGAAGGCATCTGGTGAATAACTACTGTAGTTAAGTTGTTTTTTTTCACCTACTCACTCCCTTGTTTACTTGGTCTCAGCTGAGATGAGAGAGAGAAGGTCATTTATAACTCTCGCAGCAGCATAAACCACAGCAGTTGGCTGTGAGAGGGGAGTTTTAGAATCTTGGTTCAGTTTTTGAATTGATAGTTGGAGTGTGATGAGTGAGAGCTGCTGTGGGCTCTGTGAGGAGAGCCTATTTTCTCACCCTAGTCCTGATAGTCATCAGCTTGCCAATAGAAGTGGTGGAGACTGTTGTCTACAGCAGAAGCTCCTGATTTTCATCCCCAGAGGGATGAAAAGGACTGCTTGAGAATGGATCCTAGGGGCAATCCCCTATTTGATCCAGGACAATTTGAAGCTGCCTGTACATTCTAACTGTGAGTAGATCTGACTTTGTTCTTTCTGAAGAAAGTACCTATGCTTTGGTGTTTTTCTGACTAAAAGGGAAAAGGAACACCAGGTTCTGTTCTAAATCTGAGACTTTTCTCATGTTTAAAGTTTATTTATTTATTTAAACAGCAGTTTGGAAAACCTTTGAGCCATAGGCTCATTTACAAAGGTACCTTGTCACAGTAAGACAAATGAAAATACACAGTATAACAGTACAACACATAAGTATAACAGTAACTTAAGACATAGATACAAACAAGCTGGTACAGGTAGGATTGATGTAAACAATACTAGGAGTATGTTGTCCTTAGCAGCTTAGTAATAAGCTTGTCATAAGTATTGAGTACAGCTTTGACTAGTGGCAATTACAGCATCGGGTGTTAATAAGGTGGTTACGTAATGAAGTTTTGATATAGTTGGAGCTTCGGAGATGGAGGGGGGCAATGTGTTGAACCAGGAGGGGGCCCTAAAGCTGAAGGCTCTTTGGCTGTGAGAGGTCCTAGCTCTAGGGATGACAAGAGAGGTTTTCCCAGAGGTCCGAGTATGAACTAGTAGGACAGAGCGGCGTATGGTGGTGGTCAATCCTGGTGGGGATAGCCCAAGGAGGGTCTTTTTTGTAAGGGTACAGGTCAGATATTTGAGGCGCTCATCAAGATCAAGTACCAGTGCTTTAGCGTACAGTAGACAGGTGTGTGTCAGCCTAGGTGCTCCAGTAATTAACCTGCAGGCCTTATTCAGAGTAGTGCGAATTTTATGGAGTGCAGTCTGATCAGCAGCACCATACACCGGCAGTCCATAGTCCACTAGGGACAGGATAGAGGAGGTGACTGTGAGTCAAAGAGCCTCGAGGAAGCAGTGTTATACCGATGTAAGATGCCCAATTGGATATTAGTGTGCAGTGGCTAGGGCAGCGATTTGTCCATGGAAGGAGAGGGAGGGGTCAAAATGGATCCCTAGGTATTTATAGGAGCAAACTTGTTCGAGGGAAAGAGGACCTAGAGTGAATGAGGAGTTTGAAGTTGCAGGACTTGTTTTGGGATGAGTGAAGAACATGGTTTTGTTTTTAGATTTATCACCAATCTATGTTCCTTGAACCAGCCCTCAGCTTCAGTGAAGGACTTGTGCAGCGAGTCCTGGAGGCAATAAGGTTATGACTTGAGGCAAAGATGACTGCATCATCAGCGTACAATAGAATGTTCCCGAGCAAGAGCGTGGAAGGTGTTAAGGTAAAGGAGAATAGTAAGGGGCCCAGAATGGAGCCCTGGGGAACCCAGAAAGATGGGACAGATGTCTGAGTAGGTCCCATTAATTTTTACACTGTGTGAGTCAGATAGAT
The DNA here is from genome assembly GCA_016271365.2 of Neoceratodus forsteri. Classification (NCBI taxonomy): domain Eukaryota; kingdom Metazoa; phylum Chordata; order Ceratodontiformes; family Ceratodontidae; genus Neoceratodus; species Neoceratodus forsteri. The sequence continues at coordinate 1,609,673,866 of CM057450.1, read as the reverse complement.
AACTGGTGCAGGAGATAGGCCCAGCAGCAAAACAGAGAGACTAAGGGCATCAAGAAGGAGGGTGGGAGACAGTGTCGAAGGCTTTCGAGAGGTCAATGAAGACAGCACCAGTCAGAGAACCAGTGTCTAAGGAGGTGGGAGAAGTTGGAGAACTCTAGGAGGGCTGTGTTGGTACTGTGGCCTGCGGAAGCCAAGCTCTCAGGACAAAGGACATTGTAGGTGGAGAGGTAGTCAGAGATTTGAGAGGCCACCACTTTTCCAAGGCCTTGGAGAGAGGAGAGAATGGAGATCGGTCGATAGTTTCAGCCACAGTCCTATCACCACCTTTAAAGATAGGGGTGACAGTGGTGACTTTCCAGGCAGTTGGAACCTTCCCCAGGCCAAGAGAGTGGTTGATGAGGCATGTGATCGGGGTAAGGACTGTGTCTAAGACCAGCCATAGGATACACGGATCCAGGGAGGTGTCACTGCCTGTACTAATACTCTTGAGGGCAGTGACAAGGTCGCCTAAGTTCTTGGGCAGAAACACGCGGAGGAGAAAATAAGGGCAAGAAAGATTTATGGCAGGTGCTGGGGAGGAGGTCAAAAATTTGTAGGGAGGATAGGGCTAGGTCAGTGAATGAGGTGTTGAGGTGGTTGGCTATGAGGGCTGGGTCTGAGGAGATCACACCATTAATGTTGATCTGGGTGGGTGGGGAGTGTGCACTCCCATTTAACTGTTTAATGTTATCCCAGAAGGTTCTGGGGTTCCCCATGAGGCAGTGAGTGAGGACCGATGGTGCTCAGACTTGGCCTTTCTGATGGCGAGTGCACTTGTTTGGTGACAGCATATAACCACCTGTCATTGGGCGGCCAGTCTCAATGGCACAGTGCCATAGGTTGTCCCTATGTTTGAGCTGGTGGATCAAAGCTGGGGTTACAGGGCATTCTGCCTTTTAGAACGACGGGTCAACATTGGGGCAAAGATATCACAGGCATTATTAAAAGTTTGGGTAAAGAAGGAGAGAGCTGTGTCGATGTCAGGAGTTGCCTGTATAGGAGACCAGTCAATTTGGGACAGAAGTTCCTTAAGTTTTATCAGTCGGCTGACAATTGTGGGGTCCAGAGGTAGACTAATGCACATTGTTCAAGACTTACATTTTTACACTCCTGGAGTAGTATTGTTCATATGCTGGATGTGAAAGTTCATTCCAAGATGCATTTTCCTACATGTTTTACAAGAAGTTTAAAGGTGTAACTCTAAAGGAATGGCTGGGTATGAATGTGGAAGTGAAGGGTGGACAGCCCCCCCATCTAAGTAACCAGTTCTGCACTACAGGTTCTGTGAGGGCGCCTGGTTATTCAGGACATGGTGACCAATGTCTGAAGAGACGTTTAACCCCCTGGTGTGGGCTGTGCTAGTAATGAGCCCCTGTGTGCTCTGTTATGGCCAGTTGCCACTTGAAGAAGTGTTAAAGTCCTATGCCATATGGGAAATATGTGAGCTCAGTTGTGCCAGTGCCACTAGAAGACATGTGTATTCAGTTAAGGCCATTGGCACTGAAGAGAATTCAATGTTCTATGAAATATAGGAATATGTAGAGTTTCTGTCAGATACAGTCATTTTGTTGTTCTGTCAATGCCTTGTGCCACAGTGTGTAAACCTTGGGAGTCCACCCTTGCTTTAGAGATCACCTTTTGGAATAAAGTCACACTCTAGAACCCCAACTCTTGTTTGAACATACATGTTACTACTTCCTTTGTGGAGTTACTGGGTACCCCTCCAGAAGTATCGGTATAGCATAGCCCTAGCAAAAAGTCCTCTCCTCAGGACCTGGGTTTTGGCCATAATTGTATTGCTTTTGTACACCCCCACCCATTTCTGACCTCTAGAAATAATGAACCTGGTATACATACCCAAAGCTAGGGATGGTACCATTTCTGAAGTGGTTTGTGCCCAGTCAAGGGTACCAAGAGGTATCTAACTGTGTAAAGTGTGGGTGTGTGTGTGTGTGTGGGGGTTATTCATCATTAGGAATTTTGTCCTTTTTCCACATCTGCCTGGAAAACTGTCTGTCACTGATGCAACTACTGCCCAAAGTGCTTTTCAGTTTCTTTTCACTTCATTTTTGCTACTGATCACCCCTTCACAGCTCCTTGATATTGTACTGGTACTGAACTGTGTTACCTAAATAGGAATGCACTTCCTTAAGAATTCTTGTTGTTGTTATTCATTACATTACCATTACTAATCCTTAAGCTTATTTTGAGGCTTAGACAAGTGGCTGATTTCCTGTTACATAATCAGTTATACAGATGCTGTTGATAGCTAAGTTTCCAGCTGCATAAAATAGACAAAGGCCTGATCAGAATGTGTAAAAATATGTAGCGGTCTTGAATTAAGCAGCAGGCTTTCTTTGAGAGCTTTGTGCTGTCATTTACACTCATACTGTTCCTCCAGATTTACAAGGAACAGCTATCTTTTTCTTATCAAATAAACATTGAACCTCTTTTTTCCAGAACCATGATATTTGCCCCTATTGAATAGCTGAGGAAAACTGAAGAATGTGGATATTACAGATCTTTATTGCCAAAATCTGGTTTCCAGTTGGTATTCATCTTCTAACAATCTGAAATTGCTCAGACACTGATAAAGTGATAAAAACCTTACTGGCTATTTCTAAAAAGCGATTAGAATTTTAAAGGTTTCAAGGCATGTGTAAAATTTTAATAAATGTGAAATTTGATACTTGCTGATTTCATAAGATCAGAATTGAAAATATTCTAAATATATAGTTAAGAGTGGAGAAGACACTTTATTGTTAAACCTCAAATTTTACACTTCAATAGCTTTGCAATCGTTCAACAGATTTGCATGCAGTTTTGCATGTGCAGTCCCTTGGGGGTAGATCCTTGAAGTGCTAAGTTTCTTTCCAGTCAGATTTGCGGATTCTGAGATCTGGAGTGTGAAAAAACCTGAAAATTCACCACTTTTTACAGTTTTTTCTTATCACACTGCGTACAGATGGTGTTTACTTTTGGTAAGAAATGTTTTATGGTAGAACAAGCTTGGGTCACAGAATAGCCAAGTGTTTATTTCATGAAAAAATATTAATCCATTCCAAAGTTATAGCTTTTGTAAGGTCCCATTATTTTCAATGGGATTTTTATTATTCAGGATAGAGTCCTGTAAAGAAAAAGAATTTTTCTCTGATGAACAATGATCCTTTTTCTTCTTTTGTTCTTTATTTATTTATTTATTTATTTATTTAAGTCTAGGATTAAAAAGTACCTTTGAACCGAGGCTCTTTTACAAAGGTTCCACATCAGTAAGAACAGACAATACAGGATATGAAACTACAGAATAAAACAATCATAACACTGATGATTATAAAAAATTGGTTATAAGTACAATTACCTGATACACTAGGAGGTGTATTAAAACATAGGAGGGGGAAGAGAGAGGATGGGGGTGGGACAGAGTATAACAGCCTAGAGGGCTTTGTCAAGACAGAGCAGTGGTGAGTGTAAATGTTGAGCATGGGAAGAATAAAGAAGTGCTAGGAGTGGGGTCAACATGGGCAGTGGAGGTTAAGGGCAGCAGCAAAAATGACAATTGCTTAGCTAACGCAATCACAGGTGCTTGTTGCAACAAGGGAGTGACTGAATTTCTTCTTGAAGGCACCCAGAGTTGGTGAGTCAGAGATGTCACTGGTAAGATTATTGAGCCAGCTGCATGCCCTGTATGCAAATGACCTTTGACCTTGGGTTGTATGACAGTGAGGGATTTGCAGTAATTGTGGTTTTGACCTCCTGGTGTTGCAATTGCTTACTCTGGTCTTGAGAAGACAGCAGACCCCTTGGGGGCATTGCACATCATTATTTTCTTGGCTTAGATGTTTTTGGTGATGGAACAGTAGGCCCAGCATGGTGTTTGCCATCTTTGCAACATTATTGATATGGGCAGCATAGGAGAGTTTGGAGTCAAGGGTGATGCCAAGATATTTGAAGGTATCGACTTGATCAAGGGTGACTCCTTGTCTGGTATTTATGGTGCGGAGATACTGTTTAGTTTTGTTTTGTGAGCTGCTGAAAAACATGTCCTTAGTTTTCTTCTGGTTTAGTATCAGTTTGTGCTGCAAGAACCAGTTTTCAACTGATTTGAAACTCTGTTGGAGGTTTCTTTGGAGTTTTTCTGGATCATGATGGGAGGCAAGGATAACTGCATCGTCTGTGTAGAGTATAATTTGTTCTGGACAGGAGTCTGGCAGGGTGTTCAGGAATAGGCTAAAGAAGAGGGGGCCCAGAATTGACCCTTGTGGAACACCAGAGAGGACTGGTCTGGCATCAGAGCGTATTGCAGCTATTTTTACTCTTTGGTACCGGTTGTCTAGGTAGCTATTGAACCAGTCAACTGAATTGAGTGAGAGACCAGCCTTCCGTAGTTGGACAAGCTGGAGACGGTGGTTGAGGGTATCAAAGGCCTTAGTTAGATTGATGAAAGCAGCCCCTGTTAGTTTACCATTGTCCAATGAGTGGTGAATGGCTCGGTGAATTTGAGTATTGCTGTGGAAGTACTGTGACCCTTTCTAAAGCCATGTTGCTGCTTGCACAGGATGTAAACTGGTCAGCCACAATATGTTCCAGGGTCTTGAAGAGTGGCGGTAGGATGGAGACTGGATGGAAATTTTCATGGGCAGTTTTGACATCACTTTTGTGTATAGGGGTCACAGTGGCCAATTTTCATTTGTCTGGGAACTGGCTGAGGCTGAGGGAGAGGTTACAAATCTTAGTCAGTGGCCTGAGGACTTCTTCAATGGTGAGGGATAGAAGTTTGAGGTTGAGTGAGTCACTGCTGGATCTGGACTTGGTAATAGCTTTGGTAACATAGCTGTGGACCTGGTACATCTTGACCAATTTAAAGCAAAAAGGAGGGTGGCCAGTGGGGCAGAGGAGTTTGGGGGCATTGAAGTGTCCTCCTCTCTAAAAAAATCAGGGAGAAGTACAGAACTAAGGTCAGTGAAAGCAGCATTGAACATGTCAGCAATGATTTTTGGGTCAAGTGTGGTAACACCATCAATGCAGAGCATGGCTGGGGGGGATTTAGACTGCTTCTGGGTGACTTCTTTAATGTTGTTCCAGAAATCTCTTCCATTTCCCTAGGAATTTGTGACAGCGCTACTGAAATAGGCAGATTTTGTTTGCTGGATAGCTTTGGTGTAGTCATTTTGAGTATGTTTATAGTTAGAGATGTCTATTTGCCTCCCAGAGTTTCTAGCTAGTTCCCAAAGATGATCCCTTGGTTTTAGTTGCCTTAGAAGGTCTCCTAAGAGCCAGAGGTTACAGAGGGCTTTTACTTTTCACTTTTTAAGAGGCGCAAATTTGTTGTAGGCTCCATTAAAGGTTTTGATAAAGTGGTCCAGGGTGGTGTTTACATCAGTTGCAGTGAAGATTGGTGACCAGTCCAGTTCAAGGAAGTGGGTTTTGAGATGAGTTAGGTGGCCATGAAGTAAGACTCTGCTTGTTATGGTTTTCAGGGGAGGTTTGCTGAATTTATTGGACCAGGTGCAGCTGAGAGGGGAGTGGTCACTGATTACGTCAGGGAGGACAGTGGTGTTGGAGATCTGGGTGGGATGGCTGGTAAGGATCTAGTCCAGAAGGGTGCTGGTGCCCATTTTATAGTTTTTCCAGTTGGGGAGTCAACCATCTGGGTGAGGTTTACCACTGCTATAGAATCCCTGTGAGCCGCTGCCTCAGCAGCAGGCCAATTTATATTAAATTGCCCAAGAAGGATAGACTCAGTGTCCGGTGGGAGAGACCTGACAAAGTCCAGGGCTGTGTTTAGGTCACAACCTTCCTTTTTTGGAGGAAGGTAGATTGTGATAACTGTGAGGGCTTTGTTGTGAGCAGTAAGGAGGATTTTGATAGGAAGAATCTGTGCCACACTGGTTTGGGGAACAGTGCTAATGTGGTGATCCACAATAATATCCTTTAGGTATAATGCACAACCGCCACCTCTTTTTGTCATCCAGTCAAGCCAAAAAACATTGTACCCAGGTAGGGTGATAGCATGGTCTGGGGCAGATGGAGAGAGCCAGGTTTAAACAATACCTAGGATGTCCGGACAGTGTTGACTAGCAAAAGTCTGAAGGGCATCGGTTTTGTGCAGGAGACTACAAATGTTGAGCGACATGATAGAGAGGGCACCTGTGTGCTTTTTCAGGTTTGGTACCTTAGTAGGGGTTGGGCCAGGATTTGGGTGAAAGTTGCCAGATAACAGCAGAAGAAGAAGCACTAGCTTCATGGTACATAGGCATAGTTCCCTAATCATGTGCTTTTGCCTTTGTGTCTGGTGAGCGTGTGGCTCACTGCTGTGTGTCAAGGGATGAAAGCAAGGGTTAAGGGTAAGAGCAGTATGAGTGGAGGAGGGGGAACCAAACTCATAGGTGGGAGAGGGTAGCTCAATAGAGGAAGGCTGGTCTCAGGGCAGGAAACTAGGTTCTTGATATAGGGTACCTAGGTGTTTATAGATAGGAGCAAGTAGGTAGATGTTTGGGAGGGAGGGGAAGCAGGCACTGGGAGGGTGTAGTAGAGGAAAGAGGGGAATAAGGAAGAGGAGAAGGGAGTACAGAGTATGAGTAGGGTGCATGATTAGCTGTCAGAGAGGATGGAGATGGAGAGATGGTGCAAATGATAGGTAAGGTGAGAAAGAAAGGCAGGAATGGCAAGTGTGTAGGAAAAGTGAGGGAGGTGCACTGCAAAAGGTGAACACTGTAACAGTGTGGAACTGAGATATCAGGAGTGAAAGAGTGGGTGGACAGTAGGGGAGGATGAAAGAGGGGGAGGGCCTGGCAAAGGCACCCAAAAGAAGATAAGTAGAGGGGGAGGGCAAGACAGGGGGTGTGGGGAAGGTCTATTTAATGAAGGTCGGAGGTGGGGGAGGGGGCGGGCATAAAATTTCAGCTGCTACCACTTGCAGTCAATGGGCACAGCAGCCCCTGGTCTGGAAGGCTTCAGCAGACCAATGTCTGCTCAGGAGGAAAACACAGAGTCCAATCAGGGCACACTGCTGCGAGTGACGGCCAATAGCAGCAGCCCACAGCAGCCCTAGTGAGTCCATGGGTCTTACCAGCTTTCATCATTGTCAGGGCAGCCAGAAGGTATGTGGTTGGTCAGCTGGGAGTGCTGAGCCGCAGCCAGTCCAGTGGAGGGCTCGTAGCCCGAGAGTTACAGGCAGATCTGGAGGGGAGAGAGAGAAATAGGTAGATTAGCAGTGGGAGGGCAGCAGGGACAGAGGGAGGTGATGAGGGAGCTAAATCGGGGGGTGGAGAGCTACGCGCCAGAGATGGCAGACACAGCAGAGGAGATGGCGGTGGGGCACAGCGGCAAGGGGCAGTTGTTATGAAGTAACAAAGCCGTGACCTGGCGCCATGCGGGAGGTGACAAATTAGCAGATAGACACAGTGGGAAATAGCAGCCTTTAAAGGGAGAAAAAGCAGGCTTTAGAGGGAGAAAAGCAGGCTTTAGAGGGGGATGTAGGTAGTGGGAGGGAGTGGTTCAAGCCCTGAGTGACAGAGGAGAGAGAAAAAGAGACAGGCAGGAAATTACTCACAGATTACAGGAGAGCTGCAATATCTTAAAACAAACAGTGCAGGCGAGAGCTGTAATAACTTTAAAACAATCAGTGCAGAAAAAGAGCTGCAATACAATACCTTTAAAAACAAATAGTGCAGAAAAGTTCTCAGAATTGACTCATTGCAACAGAAACAGAGTAATTCATCCAGAAAAAAAGGTCTAGGCAGAGCAGCTCGTAGCTGGCCGTAAAATTTTGGCCGTTACGACTTGCAGTCAATGGGCGCAGCAGCCCCAGGTCAGGAAGGCTTCAGCAGACCAATGTCTACTCAGGAGAAAAACACAGGGTCCAATCAGGGTGCACTGCAGTGAGTGCCATCCAATGGCAGCAGCCCACAGCAGCCCTGGTGGGTCCAAGGGTCTTACCTGGCTTTTGTCGTTGTCAGGGCAGCCTGGAGGTATGCGGTTGGTTGGCTGGGAGAGCTGAGCCATGGCACGTCCAGCGGGGGGGCTCATACCCCAAGAGTTACAGGCAGTTCCAGCTTTCATCATTGACAGGGTGGCCAGGAGGTGTGCGGTTGGTCAACTGGGAGTGCTGAGCCACAGCTGGTCCAGCAGAGGGCTCGTAGCCTGAGAGTTACAGGCAGATCTGGCTTTCATCATTGTCAGGGCAGCCAGGAGGTGTGCAGTTGGCCGGCTGGGAGTGCCAAACTACAACCAGTCCAGTGGAGGGCTCGTAGCCAAAGAGTTTCAGGCAGATCCAGCTTTTGTCATTGTCAGGGCAGCCAGGAGGTGTGCGTTTGGTCGGCTGGGAGTGCCGAGCCGCGGCTAGTCCAGCGGAGGGCTCGTAGCCCAAGAGTTACGAGGGGTCAAGGAGTTTCTTGAGGGGTCAATCCTTGTTTGACAGAAAAAAAAATATTTTTTTGTGAGCTGCCATCTTATTTTTTGGTTTTGCCAAAAAATAAATGTCATAAAGTAAGTAAGTAAGTAAATAAAAATTTTATTTATATAAGGTGCCCTTCCCAAGCCCAGGGTGCCTTTACAAAATTATATAAGCAGCATTAAAACCACAATAATAAATAACATTTTATATATAGCAACTTCAATTTAAATTACATTAATAAAATGCTTCATTAAAAAGAAAAGTTTTTAGGGCTTTTTTAAAACCCTCCACAGTCAGGCTATTTTGTATCTGGCAAGGTAGAGAATTCCACAGGGTAGGAGCCATAAAGGCAAACGTTCTTCCACCAGATGTTTTCAAAGTTACCCTGGGAATCTCTAGCAATCCCTCCAGAGGATTGGAGGGAGCAGGAGGGGAAGTAAGAAGTCAGGAGTTCTTCCAGGTAGTGGGGACTCAATCCATGTAGGGCTTTATAGGTCATCAACATGACCTTGAAAGTGATCCGCCACTGTACTGGCAGCCAGTGCAACTCGCAAAGCACAGGTGTTATATGGTTGGACCTTGGGCTTCCAGTCAATACCCTATCTGCTGCATTTTGCACCAGCTGCAAGTGGCGGATATCCACTCCCGGCAGCCCTAGATAAAAGGCGTTGCAGTAATCAAGATGACTGGCAACAAAGGCATGGACCAGGGTAGGAAGATCCTCTGATGGAACCAGGTGTTTCACCCATGCTATATTCCTTAGATGGAAAAAGGATGTTTTGACTACGGCCGACACCTGCGCCCTCAGGGTCAGGCCCTCGTCAAATATAACACCAAGGTTATGTACCTGGCCAGATGCCATAAGCGTGGTCTCCCCCAGAAATAAACCTGAGGGTTTTCCCACCCATGAACCTGACATCCTCACCCCTGGTTCCACCACCAATACCTCTGTTTTTCCTGGATTCAACCTCAGCCAATTGGTACTCATCCACTCTGTATCTTCCAGGAGGCAGCTACAAATAATGTACTTGACTCAGACTCGTCAAGCACGAAAGACATATAGAGTTGAGAATCATCGGCATAGCAATGAAACTTCAACCCATATTGTCTTATAATGTCCCCTAATGGAAGCATGTACACCGCAAATAACATGGGGGACAGCACCGAACCCTGTGGCACCCCACAGTGTAGACAGTGAGAAGCCAAAGAATGAATCCCCGACACTACTCTCTGACTCCTATCCTGCAGGAAAGATTTAAACCAACTGTGGACTGCCCCCCTTAGTCCACAGAGAAACCACAGGCGATCGAGCAGCACCCCATGATCCACGGTGTCAAATGCTGCTGAGAGATCAAGGAGAACCAAGATAGAACGAGTTCTCTAATCTCTCGCCATCAGGAGATCATTTAGTACCCAAACAAGAGCCGTCTCAGTACTATGCCTTTTCCTGAAGCCAGATTGGAGAGGGTCATAGATATTGTGGATAGTTAAATGGTCTTCCAGCTGCAATGCAACCACCTTCTCGACAATCTTCCCCAAAAAGGGAAGATTCGAGACCGGTCTGTAGTTTTCTGGTCAGTCGGGATCAAGGAAGGATTTTTTTAGAAGGGGGCATACTATTGCCTCCTTCAAGGGATCAGGAAAGATCCTTTTCTCCAGTGACACCGCAACTATCCCAGTAAGAATTGGGCCAATAACCTCTACACACCCCACAAGTAGGTGAGTAGGGCCCGGATCCAATCTACAGCAGGTAGGCCGCAATGTCTGGATGATCCTCACTATATCCATGACTGCCGGTTGACTGAAGGTGAACCAGGTCAGTTGGGTATTTGTGCCCCTCGGTTGATCACTGCAAGATCCTATGGGAATGCACTGGCCGATCTCATCCCTGATAGTGGACACCTTATCAGCGAAGAACATCACGAATTCCTCACACTGTAATTGTGACAACACTCGATCAGATTGAAGACAGACTGGATTGCACAATCTGTCCACAGTCTGGAAGAGCTGGACCGGTCTATTCCTCACTGTAGCAATTTCCCTGGACAGGAACTCTGCCTTCTTATGGAAAAAAGGCTAACTGATAGTTCTTATAATGATCTAACAGTCTAAGTCTATCCACTTCCATGTGAGTTTTCCGCCAGCGTCTCTCCAATCTTCGGCCCTGTCTCTTCAACCCACGGATCTCCTTGGTAAACCATGGGCCCCCTAGGTGGAGAGTACAGGGATGAACACGGATTGGAGCAATGACATCCAGGGCCCTCACAACTGCCCTGTTATAGGCTAGCACTAGGGACCCTGGGTCAGTGCTATCCATTGGAAATCCAGAGAAGTCCAGCTCCGTCATTAGGCCTTCTGAGGTAACTCCTCCCAAAGGACGGAACTGTACAATCTCCTTTGGGGTAGGCCTCTTTCGGCGGGCTGCGAAACTGAACCTCAAGGCATGATGGTTAGACCAACTGATGGGCTCCACCTCCACGTCAGAGACTTCCATCCCCAGATGGAATATCAAATCCAATGAGTGTCCCCCCTGATGGGTTGCAGAAGTAATAACCCGTGTCAGGCCCAATGAGTCCATCAATTGGAGGAGGTTTTGACCAAACGGTGTAAGTTCATCATCGACCCAGGCATTGAAATCCCCCAGAATTAACCATCGGGGGATTCCAATACCCTCTCGGCGATGAAATCCACAACCTCCCTCAGGAATTCCCTCCCATCACCTGGTGGACGATAAATGAGAAGTATCCTGAAGCCTGCACCTGCACCCACAACACACTCAAAGGAGCTGGTACACCCAACTGGTATCTCCCTGAGGTCCAGTTCCTGTCTAAAACAGACTGCAACTCCTCTGCCTCTATGGTCCACTCTCGGGTGGTGAATCACCGAGAACCCGGCTGGAACTGCGGATTCCAAAATGGGGCCCGCATTTTCATCAAGCCAGGTCTCAGTGATGCAAGCTAAATCCACAGATATAACAAGATCTGCTACCAAGGCAGTCTTGTTTCTGATAGATCTAGCATTGCTTAACACTGCCCGAAAGGGACGAGACTCCAAGGATGACTCCACCTCCTGCCTGACCAAGTCAGTGCCCTTGGGTATGGGTACAAGACATGATGGACCATGCTCCTATATTCATTTCACCCCAGGGCACCTCCTGGTTCCAACTGTCCCTATCTGCCCACTCTTTTCCCATCCCCAGCAAGAGTTCCGGGATCTCCTATTCCCCCCACTCCTTCGTCTTGAAATGCCGAATATTCGGCATCTCCTATAAACTTCTGAAGGAAGTGCAGGACATTCAAAGGGTCAGAGATCCCTCAGTCTTGAGGGGGAGTACCGCCTGACTGTGTTTTTACTAGCCCAACACATTTTTTTTTATACCTTATCAATAATACTAAATAATAAAAAACCCGCTAAATTAATATTTCTTAATATACCCCCTTAATAAAACCACTCCACACTCTAACTCAAATAAAAAAACATAAAGTAAACAACTATTAACAAAAAAACAAATCACACTCAGATGGCAACTTCTCCACTCTCTCTCACAAAGTGGGAGGAAAAAACGTAAAATGTACAAATCCCACCCACTGTCTCTCACACAGAAGGGGAGGATAATACAAAATTATAACATTAATACCTATTTAAACTAACATAAAATAAATAAGGTAAATAAAATAAACTATTAATTAAAATAAAATATTCGCACAACCAAAAAAAAAAGTCTCAGTTCATTCAAATGTCCTGGTCAGTCCTGTTATGTCTTCTTAAACAATTTTATCCAGGGAAACCATGAAAGATTCAGTTCCTCTTGTGGGTTCTGACTTCCACAGAGGGTCAGACCAATAATGATTCCCAACGATAAATCCAACTTTTACTTCACAGTCAAGAGTCAATTCAAATTATTTCATACGAACCTACCGCTGTCACTCCCTGTTTAATGATAAGACCTCACAGATTCAAGAAACTGGCTTTATTTCATGTCTCCACGAAATCTTCGTTCCAACCTGAAGACAAAGTGGATTTTTTTTTTCAGTCGACATCCAACATCAACAGCCTCCTCTGAACTTCACTCAGCCATGCAACCCTTCCCCAGACCCGCTTTGCCCCACAGCAGCCCACCAGCTGCCGTTTGGCAAAAGCAGAAGCACTATGAAGCCAGCCACCCTACAGCAGCAAGCCCACAGCACACCACTGGGTCGGATCAAGGGGCCGAGAGAAAATTCCTCTCAGGGGGAATCAACCGACTTGCTGCCCCATAGATTCTATCTCCTTAATGGGAGGGGTAGTTTCTCAATAAGAGACCAGTCGACTTCAGCTCCCCCCTCCACTGATATGGGAAACACAACTCCAAATCCACCCCATGCCTCACCACTCGACCACGAAAGCCCCACTCTGACCACCGGCCTTTCGATCTCAGTCACAACCGGCTTTTCGATCTCAGTCCTAGCCCCTCTCAGCCCCACAATAGCCAGCAATCTCACTCAGATACAATCCAAAGACAATCCCCTCCTCTGCATAAGCCAACCAAAGTCAGCACCATCCACCAGGACTGCCGAACAAACACAGCGAAGCAAAATAAAATGACCAAAACAAAGCGAAAAAATAAAACAAAAAAAATAACAAAACGCATAAAATATATAAAAACTCTTGTGGTTACTCCACTGCTTCTTACAGCCTGCCCAGCACGGCAGCCATCTTGCCTTCTTCATCTTGCCTACAAAAGACTGCCCAGGGATGTCTTTTATAGGCATCTAAATATGTTTTGTGCTCATCTGGAGTTGATGAGCAGTTCTTTGTGGTTTCTGACCTTTGCATACTTGCAGAATTTTTTTTATCAATTTAAATCCTTTTACATCACTCACTAACTTCATTTTTCATCATTCCTTTTTTTGTCATGGCAAAAAAGGAAATCGGATGGATAAAATTGATTTCCCCTTTTTATGACCAGATGGCCCATTTTGCCGACCAGATGACCCTGCCAGTAATTCTTGTTCACCAGATGATTTCTTTTTTTGCCATGACGAAAAAGAATGCTGAAAAAGAAATTCGGCTGGTGAAAAAGAATTACCAACAGGTCCATCTGGTCCTCAAAAGGGACATCTGGTCAAGAAAATGGGAAATCCCTTTTCACCAACCAATTTCCTTATTCGTCATGATGAACAAGGGTGGTGAATAAGTACATTGGGTTTGAAAAACAATTTTGTTATGGCCATCTGGTAGTCAAAACACTCTTTTGTGACTCTTTGCTCCCAAAAAGCTATACATATTCCCTCTTTTTCCCTGTGTTCAAATCCTGGATGTCTAGTAGGATCCCCCCACCCTCAATCCCCATATTTTTATTTTATTTTTATATATATTTTTCCCTTTGTTTGTCTTTATTTCATTTTTATTCATTGTGGCTATCTGCCACATTTCAGTTATCCCTCTTGTGTAGTGGCTTCCCTTCCCACCCCCTGAATTTGTCCACCCAGTTTGTTCGTGGTTAGTGGCATTCCCCCACCCTCACAGGGATATTTTTACTGAAAATAAGAAAATAGTCCCTCACTGTCGCTTATTTTTTTTTTGTGTAGCCTGTAAAAAAAAAATGGTCCATCACTGATCACAACTGCACTCCCCACCCCAATCACCCACTGTGTACCCACCCCCCCGTGATGTCCCCACATGCCCTCACTCACCTCAAGAGGTCTCAGATGTGAGACTCGCTCCACTGATCAGAGACATGTCTTGCTGCTGGAACCGGTGACTGCAATATGAGATACTAAGGCAAATGCACTTCAATGTATTTCAGTGGGGGAGAGGTTCAACTTATAGCCATAACTCAGCTATTTTCATGATGTTACCCCAAAATTTCAACATGGCGTTTTGGAGACACCACCTTATGAACAATATGACTGTCACTAGGCAACTCCTTCCAGAAAGGTGATTTTGCAATCTTTTGGTGAAATCACCTTTCTGGTAGAATTTGTTTAATTACAGTCATATTGTTCATGAGGTGGGGTGATAAGAAGACTGTTTTGAAAATTTTGGATCAACATTTCAAAAAATTTCTGTGTTATGACCATTCATTACAATATCCTTACGCACACTCATAACTTTGGAAATTGCCAATATTTTCACCCCATATTTTCAACATAGTCTTCTTATTACCCCGCCTCATATATATTGCAGCTGTCATTTTTCAAATCCTGGATAAAACGTGTGTTCACACCTGTGGTGCTGAATGGAGTTGCAGATACACAGAATTTTGTTCTGGTTGGGATTTGGTGGGGATTTCAACATTTTCTGTGCTGGGTACATGTGATGAGGTCTTAAGAAGGCTATGTTAAAATCTTGGGGTCAAATTATTTAAGATGGTACAGTTGTGACTATTTGCTGCCATTTCACTATGCATGCTTGTAACTTTGTGGATTTTAAATATTTTGGCCCAAATTTTCAACATAGCCTTCTTATACACCACCTCATGTACAGTATCACACAGCTATCACTTTCAAATCCTGTCCAAAATGTGTTTTTGCACCTACACTGTAGATTGGTGTTGTGCTTGTGTGGAGTTACATTTTGGCAGGGATTGAAAAATGTTCTGCACCGGATACATAAGGTGGGGTAATAACATGACTATGCTGACAGTTTGGTGACTGTTGTCCTATAACTGTAAGCACAGGGACTGGAGGTCCCTGTGCTTCCACAGTTACATACATATACACATTTATGGAGGATGAGGCAGGGTCCAAAGGACCCTGTGTTCCCACTGTAAAATAAGGATACTATTATACTATCTCAAAAAGTAAGGAAATAAATTGCAAAAAACCTTTTAATGCATCCATTAGGGTTAAATCAACAAAAGTAGGGAAATCTAGTGTTAGGGTTTCCAACCCTAACACCCCAATCCCAGCCCAGCACAAACCCACAGGCAGGTGGGGTCTGTCTTTGGGCCATCAACCCTAACCCTCACCCCACTCTCCTATGCTGTAGACATGCCTCCCAATTTTGCAATGGAATGGGGTCAGCATTAGGGTTGATAGTCCCAAGACAGACACCCCAGCTGTGAGTCTGTGCTGGGTGGGGAATGGGGTATTAGGATTGGAAACCCTAGCACCACATTTCCCTACTTTTGTCAGTTTAATCCTAACTGATGTGCGTGTGTGTGTGTGTGTGTGTGTGTGTGTGTGTGTGTGTGTGTGTGTAGATATATATTGTGGCCACACCCCTATACTTTGGGTTGAGAAGGCAATTTAATGTTAAACCTCAAATTTTACAGTTTAATAACTTTGCAGCCATTCAACAGATTTGCACAAAATTTGGTTTGCACTACGTGGTAGATCTCTTGATGTTCCAAGTTTCATTTTGATTGGATTGGTGGATTGTGAAAAAACACTAAAATTTGCCTTTTTTGTCTGTTTTTTCCTCATTGTGCTGCAGCCAAACTGTTTGGAACTTTGGTCTTAAATGTTTAGGGTTGAAAGAATGTACCCCAAAGAATAAGTCAGCATTGATTTGTTGAACAAATATTAATCCATTCCAAAGTTATTACATTTTAACATTTTGGGTTCTGAGCATGATAATTTCTGTCTTTTATATAGCTGCATGGTACAAAAAAGGATTTTGGTCTGACGAAAATGGATTTTGACACCTCACAAAAAGGGATCCTTAGAATCCTTTTTCATGAGCAAAAATTCATTTTTCATTAGCCACCATCGTGTTCTTTTTTAGTCCCGAACAAAATGTTGTAACTTTGCCCAGGGATGTCTTGTGGAGACATCCAAGTATGTTTCTAGTTCAGCAGCACATCCTTTACTGTTAACTGCCTTTGGAGTACCTTACTTTAATTTTCCCTCAGAATGCTTATTTTTATTTAAAAAAAAATCCTTTTTCATGACTCACTTCTGTTCCTTTTTTGTGATGTGAGAAAGGATTACGACACCTCACAAAAAAGGAATTTGCCTGATGAAAATGGATTAAGAACTTGTCTGACCAGATGGCCCTGCTGGTATTCCTTTTTCATCAGACAAATTTCTTTTTCATGAGATGTCATAATCCTTTTTCACATCATGAAATAGGATTATGACACTTCATGAAAAAGGACTACCGGCAGGGCCATCTGGTTGGACAAGTCTTAATCCTTTTTCACATGATGAAAAAGGGTTATGATACTTCATGGAAAAGGAATTGGCTTGTAAAAAAGGATTAGGACATATCATGAAACAGGATTAAAAAAAGTTATCCTTTTTTCATGAGATGTCATAATTCTTTTTCATCGGTCAATTCCTTTTTTGTGAGGTGTTGTAATCCTTTTTCGTCATGCAAAAAAGGATTAAGGACTTGTCTGACCAGAAGGCAGTGCAGATATTCATTTTTTGTCAGATGAATTCATTTTCTCGTGAGATGTCATAATCCTTTTTCACATCATGAAAAAGGATGGCAGGCAGGGCCATCTGGTAGGACAAGCCCTAATTCATTTTTGTATCATTTAAAAGGATTTTGTCACCTCACAACAAAGGAATAAGGTGACAAAAAAGGATTTGGACTGGTCACAAAAAAGGAATTGTAAACAAGTCATCTCCTCTTATTTGACCCCCATTCTGCCACTTTCCCATTCATCCATGGTATCTAGTGGCACCCCCAGCCTCAATCCCCATATTTTTGTTGTTTTTTTTCTGTTTAGCCCTGGTGGCTAATGGTACCCCCACCCACCTTCCGATTATTTTTTTTACATTGGTAGTGTTAGTGGCATCTCCCCCTTGTGGTTTTCTGCCATCATCCTCCATTATCCCTGGTGGGTAGTTGTACCCTCCCCCCACCTTATGAATATTTATTTTTTATTTTTCATTGGTGGTGTAGTGGCATCCCCCCCCAACTCCCCCTGCAATGTCTTGTTGGCTGCAAAAAAGAAAACTGTCACTCATTGTCTTTTTTTTTTCACCTGTCAAAAAAGAACCACCCATCAATGATCATGCCCATACCCCACCTGACCTCCCACTGTGGACCCTCCTCTCCACACACCCATGATGTCCCCACCAACCTTCACCCACCTCCATAGGTCCCAAGTTCGAGATCTGCTCTGCCGATGGAAGACACGTCTTGCTACTGGAACCGATGACTGCAATATCAACAAAGGTAAATGCTGTTTTATGTTTTCAATGGGAGTGTTTCAACTTTCTGCCATGACAAGGCCATTTTTTTGAGATTTTGGCACCAAATTTTTAACATGGCATCTTGGTGAGCCCACCTCATGAACAATATGACTGTCATTAGTCAACGCTTGCTGGAAAGGTGATTTTGCGGTTGATTGGCGAAATCAACTTTCCGGTGGGATTTGCATAATGACAGTCATATTGTTCATGAGGTGTGGTTATGAGAAGGCTAGCATTCATTGCTATCTCACTATGCATGCTCAAAACTTTGGATATTTTCTATATTTGCACCCCATCTTTTCAGCAGAGCCTTGCTATTACCTCACCTCATGTATGTGACAGTTGTCATTTTCCAAATCCTGGCCAAAATATGTTTTTGCACTTGTGGTGCAGAATGGCATTTCAGTTGTTCAGAATTATGTTTTGGTGGGGATTTGAAAATGTTCTGTATTGGGTACATATGGTGAGGTCATAAAATGACCATGTTGAAAATTTGGTGTAAAGATGAGTAAAAATGGCAGAACTATGACTATTTGTCAACAGAGGGATGGGAGTGTGGGGTCCAAAGGATCCCGTGCTCCCACCATAACATAAGAATAGTGTTAGACTATTATGATGGAGGTATGGGAGCATGGGGTCCAAAGGACCCCATGCTCCCATTGTAACATAAGGATACTGTTAGACTATCTTGATGGAGGGATGGGAGCACAGGGTCCTGGACCCTGCTCTTCCACCATAACATAAGGATACTGTTAGACTACCTCGATGGATGGATAGGAGTGCAGGGTCCATAAAATAAGGATACTCCTATACTGTCTCAAACAGTAAGGAAATAAATTGCAAAACACTTTGTTAATGCATCAGTTAGGATTAAAGTGGCAAAGGTAGGGACCTGTGGCATTAGGGTTTTCAACCTTAACACCCCATTCCCCACCCTGCACAGACCAACAGGTGGGGGAGGAGGAGGGGACTGTCTTAACCGTAACGCTCACCACATTCCATTCCAAAATGAGGTGACATGGCTACAGTACAGGTGAATGTGGAGAGCGTTAAGGTTCACAAGGCTCAAGACAGACCCTTCCCCACCTGTTGGTCTGTGCAGGCATTTTCCTACTTTTGTTGCTTTTACCCTAACTGATGCATTAACAAAGGTTTTGACTATGGTATGGAGACATTTTATTTCCTTTTGAATGTTGAAAACAAAGCCCTCCTGACACAAGTTACATAACCACAAGTGCAAGGAGGCACTGTTGCATAAATGGCAGAAGAAAATGAAAATGTTACACACTAGAGCCCCATATGATGTCCTGTTCATACCATTGGGTCCAATGGGATAAGCACAAAGAAATCACAGTGGAAAGGAAGGGAGGAGGGAGAAAGAGCAGTAGATCAGACATGGTTTGATGTAATAGGGCAGATAGGGAGAAATGGGCAGACTGGATGGGCCAAGTGGTCCGTATCTGCCATCAAATTTTATGTTTCTATATTTCAATCCTTGTGAATTACCTGTAGGGATGATAACATCTCTGTAGGGAGATAAAAATTATCATCCCTGAAGGTATCTAATAAAATTCCCCTTCAATGGTATAAATACATATATATGTATACAGTGCTAGCAACTGACACTTTCAACGTTATCATAAGTTATGGCATGCCATGGCCTGATACCTTTGTTCAAAGCCACATTCAGATGACTGCAGCATTTCTGGTATTGGGATTTGCCATGTCACCGACTCACACCATTGTGCACTATTGTTAAAAGTGGCAGTGGCTACCGCTGTGTATACACACATATATATTATAGTGGCATGGTAGCACCACTGTAATTAGTGTTAAGTAGGGAGTTTAATGTTAAACCCCTAACTTTGTACATGGACATCTTTGGCACCATTGGATGAAATGAGCTGAAAGTTGACATGTGTTGTCTGGGAAGCAATGTCTTGATCTGTCAAAAGTTTTGTGATGGCAGCTTGTGCAGTTTCTGAGATCCACACATGTCAATTTTCTGTAGAGGGCTAGCTTTTTCCTATACTAAAAATGTTTCTTTTGCTCTCGCCTACAGCCTACATGGAGTAGAATGTTTTCCACAAACTTGCAGGGGACATGTGTCATGTCCTAAGGTATTGCTTTTGATAGGTCTGGTGAAAAAAAATATTAAATGGTTCCAGAGCTATAAGGCTTTAAAGTTTTGTGTTTTCCGGTCTGAGCATGTGCAGTAGGTTTTTCAAGTTAATGTTCTGGTATGAAATAAAAAAATCAGATGTCACTGGACCCTTTATTGGTTTCTCGCCACTTGCTTGGCATGACACCAAACATTTTTTTTCTGCAAGATAACTGCTATCTTGTTGATTGTTTTCAAGAAATAACTAGCGTGGAAAATACATATATATGCTGTCATTTTAAAAAACAAACACCAGAACCTATCTAAATGGGCATGGTTTAGCTAGATTCTGATACCTTTTCTGGGCACCCAAAATCCTTGGTACCCAGCTTAGCGAGAGGAGCCCTTCACCTGCTTTCTCTGTATGAAAACATTGGGACTTTCTTGACTTCTGCAGCCCCAGCTGGAACTCTTGCTGTGGGCTGCAGTGACAGCACTGAGTCATCATTTCCCTGGAGTCTAGTGGCACACGCTTCCCCATTGCTATCCCTGTAAATGTGTAATGTTGCCCTGGTGTCTAGTGGCACCCCTCTCCCTCCAATGGCCACCCCCATAAGATTAACTTTCCCTGGTATTTAGTGGCATCCCCACCTTTCCAATCATCATTCCCATAATCAGATAACCTTTCCCTGCTGTCTAGTGTCACCCACATCCACCAATTACAATCCCATCACATGAATCCGATAGAGAAGGAAGCCCTAAAACAGGGGATGGCAGACTACATTCAAGCTAGGTGGGGTTTAAACTTGTGAGGGGGTAAATGGGGGGACTGACTAGATGACCTTACCACTCAAGGAGGGGCCTGGCCTTCAGCCCCTAGGGGAGGGATCAGGCGAAAGCCTAGGGAAGGATGGTACCATAGGTGAGAAAGGAGGGCAGATGTATATGAGATCTGGAAGGGCACGGTAAAGGACAGCAGGGACAAGGGTTGCAGGGAGGTGTTAGTAAATGCCAGGAGCCTAGTAACAAGATGCCAGACTGCCAGGCCATGCTAATCGAAGGAGGGGGTAGATGTGGCAGCAGTCATGGAAACCTGGGCTAACCCTAGCCATGGTTGGGATCTTCATGCGAATGGATACACAGTGCTTAGGAAGGATAGAAAGGAGGGCAGAGGGGGAGGAGTGGCTATGTTCATTAGAGACAACACAGAGATTATTATGGTGGAAGAAGCAGAGGGAAATGTGGAGGCCTTATGAGTCACCATGTGAATCCCTGCAGGAGGAAAGATCAAGATGGGAGTGGTTTATAGGCCCCCAGAGATGGGTGAGTTTCTGAAGGATTGTCTGATGGATAGCACTAAGAGCCAGTGTGGACCAAAAGGGGAGAGAGTGATGTTGATCGGGGATCTAAATATGCAGGCTACTGATTGGGGAACCATGACTTCCATGGTGGCCAAGGAGCAGTAGCTGCTGGATGGCTTCCAGGATATGTCCCTCATTCAGCAGGTGTTGGAGCCTATGAGGGATGGTGATGTCCTGGACATGGTTCTTGTAGATGGGGATCTGGTATGGGATCTGGTGGTGGGGGATCCCCTGGCAAGGGCTGACCATGATACTGTCTGGTTTCGGCTAAGTTTGGGGGGGAATAGTTCCAGGACAATGGCCATTGACTTTAGTGGGGTGGACTTTGGGGGCATGGGAGAGATTCCCAAGGAGTATTTGAAGTGGATTACACATAGGATGGATGTAGAAGGGAGATGGGAGGTCATAAAATGGGGACTTCACAAGGCCGTCATGACCTGTGCAAAAGTGAAGCTCAAGGGAGCGAGGTCACATAAACTATGCTGGTGGTCCAAGGAGGTTCCGGAGGCAGTAAGGGAGAAGAGGGCTGCCTACAGAGGATACAAAAAAAAATGAGAGGGAAGAGGGATAAAGAAAATTATCGTCTTGCATTCAGACAAATCACCCAGTTGGTGAGGGTGTCAAAGTCCAAAAAAGAGCGGTGGCTTGAACAGGGGATACAGGGTGGGGAAAAGGGGTTAGTTAGGTATATTGGGGAGTGGAGAAAAACCAAGGTCCAGATCGGCAGATTGAGAACAAAAGGGGGGTGGATGGGGGAGGCGAGGGAACAGGCGGAGGTATTAAATGAGTACTTTGCCTCCATATTCACTAGGGAGGGTATTTGGAAGGGGCAGCGGGTAGGATTGCTGGAACACAAGATAAAGACAAGGCTGGGGGGAGTGTTACCTCAGGGGTAACACAGCAGGATGGATCTGTTAAAAGGGGGGAGGGACCAACGATGCTGCAGGGGTATCACATCAGGACAGATCTGTTATAAGGGGGGAAGGATTGACGATGCTATCCCCATCAAAAGGGTATGGAAAGCCCTTAAAGCTCTTAAAGGAGAAAAATCTCCATGGCCGGATGGCATACATGTCAGAGTGCTATGGGAGTTGACAGATGTACTGGCTGCATCCGTGGCTGATCTCTTCAACATGATGCTTGAGACAGGGTGGGTACCTAGGGATTGGAGGGTGGCACATATGGTGCCCATCCATAAAGAGGGATCATGGGAGGTGCTGGGGAACTATAGACCCATCAGTTTGATGTTGGTGGTGGGTAAGATGATGGAGACTATACTTAAGGAACATTTGGGGGAGTTTTGGGAGGAGATGGGATTCCTGGATAGTTGTCAACATGGGTTTGTACCAGGTAGATTGTATCAAACTAACCTTGTGGCATTCTATGAATGGGTAACATTGGAACTTGACAGGGGAAGGCCTGTGGATGTATTGTTCTTGGACTTCAGCAAGGTGTTTCACTCAGTCCCTCACATTGGACTACTGCAGAAGTTAAGGGGAATGGGGGCAGGCTCATTGATGGTCAGATGTATCTGAAACTGGCTGGCTGGACACAGTCAGAGAGTAGTGGTTGGAGGGGAGGTCTCGTCTCCTATGGGGATCATTAGTGGGGTACCACAGGGCTCTGTCCTGGGGCCTACCCTGTTTAATGCCTCCATCTCAGATATCAGGGAGGGTATCAGGTATGAAATAAGTCTCTTTGTGGATGACTCCAAGCTGGGTGCAGTGGTTGAGGGGGAGGAGGGGAGGTTGGCCCTGCAAAGGGACCTGGAGACACTGGATAGGTGGGCCCACACCTGGAAATTAAACTTTAACTTCTCCAAGTGCAAGGTGTTACATCTTGAGTGAGGAAACCTCAAACATGAGTACACCCTGGGAGGGAATAAATTGAGAGCCATGGCAAGGGAAAAAGACCTGGGGATCCTGGTGGATGTCAACATGAATAATTTTGAGCAGTGCAGGGGGGTGGCAGTAAAGGCAAACAGGATGTTGGGCTGCATCGCATGAGGGATTACCTCAAGGAGCAGGGAAGTGATTCTGCCACTCTGCAATGGCCTGGTTAGACCACACCTTGAGTACTGTGTGCAGTACTGGAGTCTGCACCTGAGGAGGGACATCCAGGTCCTGGAAAGGGTTCAGAAGATAGCAACCAAAATGATCCAGCATCTAGGGGAGTTGACATATGAAGAGAGATAAGAGGAGCTCAGCCTGTTCTCGTTGGAGGAGAGTAGCACCGGAGGGACATGATTGAGGTCTTCAAGTACCTCAAGGGAATAAATAGGGTAAATCGGGAAGGGATCTTTAAGCTAAAGGAGGGGGAATTACCAGAAGACTCAGTTGGGATCTCAAAGGCGGGAAGATGAGGGGGGGAAAGGAGGAGGAGGTATTTCATTAAGAGAGTTGTGGAACCATGGAATGCACTGCCTGGAGAGCTGGTTCAGGCTTCTACGGTGGGGGTGGTTCAAGAGAGGGTGGGACAGGTACAGAACAGGGATGAAGCAGAAGTTGGCTTGCCCGGGGGGGCTGGGATGGAGGTCAGAAGACACAGGGATACAATAAGGGTGGGTGGCTTCGGTACCCACCCAAAGTTCCGAGACTTGAGCAGGCTCGATAGACCATAAGGCCTAATGTGTTGGCAACTAGTATGTTAGTATGTAAAATCATACTTCCCTGGTGTATTGTGGCCCCCCACCAGCAGATCACTATCCCCATAATAAAATAAGTGGTATCCTTATTTTCCTGTGGGAGCACAAGGCCCAGAGGGCCCTGCACTCCCATCCTTCCATAGATGCATACATGCATGTTGCTGTGGAGGCCCTGCACTCTCATCCATCCATCTGTCCATCCATCCATGTTGAGATAGTGTAATCATATCCTTACTAGTGGTGGGCGAAGTGGGCTCAATCCGCTCCATGAAGTGATTCACAGAGCAAAGGCAGATTCGCAGAGTGCTCCACAATGCAAAGCGGAGTACTTCACATTATAATTAGGAAGGTGAAGTCCATTGGAAACAATGACTTTGCATTACTCCGCCTCCCCAGACCACATCTTTGCCAAATTTAAGGTGAAGTGCATTGCAGGCAGTGTACTTCGCCTCACTTTGCCTTGTTTTTGAGCCCCAAAGGTGAATTTTGCAGTGATTCATGGGATTTCAGGTCAGATGGGGTCTGTATTGATCTGCACAGCCTCAGTTTGAGGTAGTATGAGTAGGAAGGAGTAGGACACAGTGTGCTCTGATAGCTGTCTGTGATAGGAATCTTGTAAAAGCTGTTCAAAAAGCATTTTTGTGTTTTTTTGGGGGGGATCTAACTTTAGTTCATCGATTGTAGGAAACCCTCCTGTGCTGATATCATTGAGTGTTTTAGTTTTTGTGTGGATTTTGAATGTTAATTTACAACATTGAGTGTTAGTGGTGAAAGACAGTGAAAGTGTACTTTGGGGGAAGGGCGTATCAGTGGTGTAGGTAGATTTAAGTTGGAGAAATAGTAATTTCTTTGTTTTCTTTGTATTTTTGTTATATAACTGACTGTGTTAATGTACACACAGTAATATTGTCAGTCATAGCAGAAATTTTCTTGCTGTTTGTTGTGTGGATGCAGTGCAGTAGTTCATAAGATCAGGTTGTTTACATTACAAATTTACAATACGTAACGTGGTATAGTACTGAACTTTTGCATTTGCTATGCATTCCTCGTTCAGCATTGTACACAAACTATTCTGTGTGTGAGTGTGTGTGCAGTGTTGTGTGCATCAAATAATACACCTTTTATTGTGCCACAGACTAGTGTAATTGCAGCCTTTGCAGGTGCAGCAGTGTGAACCTGCTATCCACTGCAGCTGCCTGATTTTGTACTGCGGTCGTGGTATCTGTTCTTAGTTTTGCTGCTTGTAGTGCCATAAACATCTGCACTGTCTGCATTCAGTGCTCTCCCCCAACCCCTCATTCAAAAGGTATTTTTTACCAGATTGGATTGTTTTTGTGACCTCATCAGCAGCACCACTGGTTACTGAAGTTGTTTTAATTCCATGTCAGTACCACATCAGCACCACTGGTTACTGAAGTTGTTTTAATTCCATGAGAGTCTCAGAGTAGTCTCTTATCTGTTGCTGAAGCCGCAGCTGTTTATTTGGCTTCTCATCCAGCGTCCCTCCAATCAGAGAGTGAACGTATCAAAATCTGAATTTGGTTATAATATTGTGGTTGATCCCCCAAAATGCCTGCAAAGAGGTGTGCAAGCAAAGCTGTTTCTTGCCATGGCAATGCTGGCAGTAAGATGGTCTGTGGGCATGGTAGTAGTACGCAGATGCAGAAGTACATTGCTGATGTGAGGAAAGGTATTTCTCCTGCAATGTTTTTTACAGCCCAGTCAGTAGCTTCCCTCATAGTTGGAGGAGATAATGTTTTCCCAGCTAGTGGTGTTAGTGTTACTGGTGTTAGTGGTGGTGGAGGTAATATTAGTGTTGTTGAGTCACGTTCTAATTCTGACCAGTGTACCGTATCCAAAAATATTGAGTGTGAAGCAGTGCAGGTGAGTGACAGTGTAGATGATGTCATACTTCCCAGTAACATCCCTGTAACTGAACCTGAGGATTCTGATAATCATGTCAACGAGAGCATACAATGTGATATTCCATCCACTGTGGCACTTAACGTCATGCATTTTCCATGCAGTGATTCACAGTGTGGTGAAAAAATATCAGGTGATGGTGGTGTAGATGCTGATGATGAATGTGATGAGGATGATGATGATGATGTTGCTGTTGTTTCAACAAGCAGTTCACATGCTAGCATCCAAGCAGAAGATGTCGATATGTGTGACGTTAATGAATATGATGATGATGTAATTGACCCCAGCTGGGAACCAGAGAAAACTAAATTCAAATTGGTCGTGTCTGAGTCTGTTTGCAGGAATCCCCCCCCCGTAAAAACTTGTGATCTACCAGTTTTAGTTGATGATGATGATGACCCAGTAATCAATATGATAGGTAGTTGTGGTGGTCAGTTGCAGTCCAGGTGTGCAGTGCCCAAAACATCACGTGCCCTCCCCACTTCAGTGCTTAAAATAATGGACTTAAATAAGCCATGTCAAGGACATGTTAAAAGCAGAACATCACAATCCCTTGTTTGGGATTTTTTTGTTCAAGATGCAAATGATGATTCAGTTGTGGTCTGCCAGGTTTGCCATGTGCGTGTGAGTCGAGGTAAAAAGGGGAGCCTTCTGAGCACAGAAGGACAGCATACGCATCTTAAGAATAGGCACTTGGCACTATGGACCCAGCACAAGCTGGCAGCTAATACCACAGTGGGGCATTCACGCACATCACTGGCAACCATAGCCAGCATGCTATCCCCTTCCATGACTGTTAAGCCCAGTAGGAAATTAAACATGTGTAGTAGTGCGGTAATAAGAGCAGAGGATTACTACAGGCATGATGAGGTGGAGGACCATAATGACTTTGAAATGTTGTCCAGTGCTGGTGAGAGTAGCAGTTTTTGTGGTGGTGGTGGTGGTGGTGGTGGTGGTGAATGCAGTATGTCTACTGCAAGTGATACATCAGCCCCGGTTGGCAAATCTGGCAAAATAACAGCATCTCTGGGTTTGTCATCATCATCTTTGCAACCATCTTCATCAAATGTCTGCACTCCACCCTCTGCCAATGCAGTTCATCACAGAGCACAACCATTTGTGATCAACACACCCCATGTAAAACGTTTAAGTCAGCCCACATTACAAAGTGTTTTTGCGCATAAGCTGAAGTACCCCCGAATCATACAGTATCACGTGAACTCAATGCTGCTGTAGCGGAAATGCTGGCAATTGATCTTTTGCCCTTCTCCTTTGTGGAGAATTCTGGGTTCCGGTGGTTTGCTGCATGTGCCCGTCCCAAATGGAAAATCCCATCCAGGACATACTTTTCTACCCGTGCTGTCCCCAAGTTGTTCCACACTGTGTCTGACTCAGTAAGACATGCCCTTCAACATTCCTCCTCTCCATTCATCCATTTAAGTATGGATATGTGGACAAGTGGCATAACAGTGGCAAGTTCATATTTGTGTATAACTGCACACTGGGCGCAGGTGCCGGGGGTTGTTTGTGATGTTGGAAGTGCGAATAATCAGTACAGTAAGGTGGATTGTCGCAGTAACAATCTTCCAGGAATTCGACAGCATGCAATGATTGCTATGCGAAATGTGACCTGTTCACACACTGGTGAGAACATGTTGGATGTGGTACTGACTGAAATTGACAGATGGCTAAACCCTCTGTCCCTGACAGTTGGGTTCATAGCAAGTGACAATGGGTCAAATGTGGTGAAATGCATCACGAATGGTGGTTTTTTTGTGTTCCATGCATGGCCCACTGTTTAAATCTTGTGGTTCAGGAGTTTTCACAGCACCCTGATATAAAAGAAATGCTGACCATTGCACAATGTATCTGTTCTCACTTTTCAAGATCCGGAAAGGCCCATGACCAACTGCGGCAGCTGCAGATACAAAACAGCCTGCCTCAGCACCACTTGAAGCTGGAAGTTGTCACCTGATAGAACTCCACTTTATACATGGCAGAGAGGTTGTAGGAACAATACAAAGCCATCTAAGAATATCTTGTTATGCACACTAGCCATGACAGTTCCGGGGCCTCCATGTCTATTAAGACTGAACATTGGCGCCTCATGGACTCTGTAATAACAATTTTGCAGCCTTTTGAACATGCCACACAGGCAGTGAGTGGTGAGTCTGCCTCCATTAGCCAATCAATTCCAATGCTGTGGGTGCTGAGGCAGACATTGGTGAATGTACAGCATAGCCTTGATGTTGCCTGAGACAGTGGTAGCAGTATGTTGTTGCAACACATGCTGACAGTATTTGACCAGAATCATCACATTGTGAGCATTCAGCGTAGTGACAACTTTGCCATAGCAACAATGCTGGACCCACGACACAAATGTGGAATTGCATCAGCACTGGAAGGAGGGCCTGAACAGGTAAAAATATCAGTGGTCAACTGGTGCGCTTGATTCATGGGGCACAGAAGTCACGTGCCAAGATCAGCAAACCTCAGCAGCATAATCTGGCTGAAGGTGTACCTGCAGGACCATCAAGCATATCCTGCAAGGGGAAGAGGACTGCAGTTCCAGGTGGTCTGTCATACAAAGTGGCTGGCGTCAACCTGCTGTGGGAGGCTTTGTCCCAAGTGGGTATTTATGAAATAAATGATTCAGGAGAACAGGATGATGCATCAACAACTGGACTTAGTGCAGCACAGAGAATGGTTGAGTCATATTTATCTGAAAACAGGCATCTGACAACAACTGAAGGTCCTCTTTTGTACTGGAGTGGAAAGGCCAGTGAATGGCTGGAGCTGACTGCAGTGGCACTGAAGTACCTCACATGCCCACCCTCCAGTGTAAGTGTTGAGAGGGTAATCAGCTCAGCAGGTGCAACAGTCAGGGATCATCGGAAAAAACCTGTCTCCTGCAAATGTTAGTTTGCTAACATTCATTAAAATGAATGAGAGGCACATACCAGCACAGACTACAACCTCTGTATTCATACCCCGGTCTAGTCATGGTTGTCTTGCTGATGTGGAAATGGAGCATCCTGTTGGCACTGGCAGTGGCTGCCTGAAATGGCCTACCACTGACGTAGATGACGATACAATGGAGAAATAATTTCCCAGTGGTCTGACTTCAGACATCGATGACTGTGAGGGCAGCTTTCTTTGTGAGGATGATGATGTGGTTAATGTTGGCAGGTTTTAACTGAAGTTTTTAAAAGGAAGTGTGCCCCCCCAAGACCACCACCACCGGGACTGAAGTTAGCCACTGCCACCACTAAGCCTGAGTCTGTCTGCCCCCCCAGAACACCACCACTGGGACTGATGTAAGCCACTGCCACCACAGCCACCATGAGTCTGTCTGCCCCCCAGACCACCACCACCGGGACTGATGTTAGCCACTGCCACCATGAGTCTGTCTGCCCCCTGGACCACCACCTGGACTGATGTAAGCCACTGCCACCACTGCCACCATGAGTCTGTCTGCCCCCCGGACCACCACCACCGGGACTGATGTAAGCCACTACCAACACTGAGCCTGAGTCTGTCCAGACCACCACATCCATCAGACACAAAGCTTCTTAATATTTAAACCATAAAGTGAGTATGTGTACTCATGTTTGTTATGCTGCTTCACTTCCTTTAGTTGTATGTTTTGTTTTCTGTAGCTTCTCAGAGCCACAATGGTAAAACACATACGGTACACTTCTTTTGTTTCTTTTACAGGGTAACAAAAAAAATCTCCATCACTAAAACTCATTGGGAATTGTACTGTAGCTGTACCGTACAGAGAGGAAGTGATGTAATATCCATGTGAAATCCGTTCTGGTAAGTATGAAGATTTTATTTCATCCATTTCACTGTTTTGGAAAGACTGCAGCAAATATTGCACACAGGCTGTGTTAGTTGACAAGAAGTGGGTTTGAAATGTAACTTGACTTTAGATTGAGATTTGAGAACCAGGGAGGGACACATAACAATTAAGTTGTAAGAAGTCATTCTTTTCTTTTTTTAGGAAACTTCCAGATGCTTTGTTGTTCTGTCAAAGTGGCCTTATCCAAAAAAGTTCTTCAACATCAGGCACCCCTCTCCCCCGAGCTTGGGCACACATGCAACACACAGAAGTTGTTTCATTACATGACCACCATGGCCATCCTAACAACCGGACTCCAGAAGGATGCTGATGACATCTGTGAAAAAGTGACAAAATAAGAAAACGTTAGAGACAAACCTGCAAATATGATTCCCCCCACCCCCCCAAAAAATTACTTACCTTCATGTGCTTGAGAGTTATGCGTTTCCAATTTCACCACAAAAAGTTCTCATTGAGCACTGGAATGTGCACACCAACAGTTCCTGTGTGACCTGTGATGCAGAACAATACCATGAGTACATGTCCATGTCAACCCCCTCCTCACCTACAAAATACATAACTATATATATATATATATATATATATATATATATTCACTCACCAAGGCTACTATTAGTGTACAGCCAAAGAGCACCCTTCATTCCAGTTGAGATGATCACATTGCATTTGCTCGAATCGTCTCGCAGAACACATTGAACCAGCAACACGACGCTGACAGTCATTATTTTATACAGGGTATGTGCTGAAACACTCTCATTCCACTGTGTTAACACTTGTCAATTTTCTGCACAGAAGCAGGATGCATTTTGGGCCTACAGAAAAAATCTGGAACTCTGTGCCACCACTGCACACATGACTGAGTGTGCCATAAATTCTGGGGGACTTTGTATGTGCTGAAACACTCTCATTCCACTGTGTTAACACTTGTCAGTTTTCTGCACACAAGCAGGATGCATTTTGGGCCTGCAGAAAAAAATCTGGGGACTCTGTGACACTTTTGTGTGTTCTATGATTGTTGCTGTGAGCTCATGATGTCATACTGACATTTTTACAATTAAAGCAGCATTGCAAGAATGTCCTGAGTCTCCTGACAGTTTTGAACTGTACTTTTTTATGCTACTTTACATTGCCACAGCCACCACTAGTTACCTCCGAATCATAACTTGAATGATACGCTTCTTTTCACAATTTTTGTCTGCTTTACTTACTTGACTACTTTTTTTCATGTATGAATAAAATATGAGCACACCTTCCAATATTGTTCATAGCAGGTTTGTATTTATTTGCAGCTCCTTTTCAATAACTATTGTTCCGTGGTGTCATAAAACACTGCCTGCTGCATAACTGTTAATTAACAACAGAAGTGATATATAACAACTAATTGATGTGATGGAGAAAAGCAGAGGAAAACAATGAGAAAGACCTGGTCAGCACCAATTTAAAAGGAATGCTCCTTTCATTATTTCATACATGAAAAAAGATAGTACAACAGACTCAACTACTGCAAATTCGCGTATCATTCCAGTCAGTCAGGATGTAAGTAAAGGAAGTTGTAACATAGCATTAAAAAATATAGGTCAGAGTTATCAACAGATTGTTGCACTGCTGCTTTACAGTCACCAGATTACATAGTTATGGTGATGCACATAAACTAATATGTGTGGGCATTGTTCCCACTGGAATATTTCTTGCTCCAAAGAGTGCAATATATTTCTGTGAAAACCGCCCATAATTTCATTACAGTGTGTCATGTGACAGAGGAATTACCGATCAGAAAAGCACCCCTTTCTCAGCAGTGTTAGGACATGATGTCAGGGGGAGCGCAGGTGCATGCTCCAGTATAGTGAATGTTCGGCAGCTCTCCCAATGTTTCCTTATGTTATAAGGTTGACTTTGTGGTGAAATGTGGGAATGTTTCCATTAACAAGGCTCTTCTTACTGACCATTAAAACATAAAGAAACATTCGGAAAGCTGCCGGATAATCGGATATTCACTGTAAGGAGCACGCACATGAACTCTCCCTGCCATCACATCCTAATGTTGCTGAGAAGGGAGGCAGAATGTGGGCAGATTTTCAGAATGGGAAATCCAACATCACGTGACACACTGTAATGAAATTACGGGGGTTTTCACACAAAAATATATTGCACTATGAGGTGTAAGAAAGATTCCTCTGGAAGGGAAAATGTGTATGATTAAGCAACAACAAAGAAAAAAACTCACAAAAACAGTACAACACAGTAGTGGGGTTGGGTGGTGGGGGGGCAGAAAACAATCCCCTAACTTACTGTGGCCATGGGATGCTGTGGTAGTCCAGCAGCAGGTGCAGCATTGAAACTATTTGCTGCTGCTGTTGTTCTATTCTGTTCACCTGCTGCTACAAAACACCAAACAGCTCATTATTTTCATCAAGAGCTGCCCACACCAGGGTGATGTCAGACTGTGTTGCAGGGACTGTGCTGGGGTCCACTGCAGCAGGGAATCCAGATAGTAGTGGTAGTGGTGGTGGTGGGGGAAAGGGTGGTGCTGGTGGCTGTGGTGGCAGTGGTGGTGGTGGTGGTGGAGCAGCTGTTGTACTAACCCTCCTACTGCTGCGGCAGTGATGAGGTACAACTCCCACCCCAGCAGCACCCTCGGCCACTGCCAAGGAAGGGCCAGAAGGAGGACACCTGGCCCCTCCCATGGCAGCCTGCCACTCTGCCCTGTGGTAGTTCTGCATGTGGGTGCGCTGGCCACCAGTCCCCAAATGTGTCCCAAGGGGCCCACGTCAAACCACCGCACCACACAAATGGCACACCACCACTGTGCTGTCTCCCCCCACAGAGTTAAAAAACTCCCACACTGGGGAGCTGTGGGGGGAACCAGACACAGTCCTCACATGAGTCTCACCAGTGTTTTCCAGGGCCACCTCCTGTGGCTGTGGAGGTCGTGGAGGGGGTGCTGTTGAAGCTTCTACAGCTGCTGCTACCAGTGGTGGTGGTAGTGGTGGAGAAGGTGGACTCACAGTAGCCACCGGTGGCACTGGTGCTGCTATTGCTCCTGTTGCTTGAACATGGGGGGAAGCAACACACAGGAGTCAGGAGAGGTTCAGCATGACATGACTGCCCCGCCCCCCACGGGTCTGCACTCCCCTCCAACCGCGCCCATGGGCCAGCGACTCACCTTCTCCAGGGTACATGTCCATCCCTCCCACACAAGTCCCCGCACACACACACACACACACACACACACACACACACACACACACACTCACACACAGTCACTCACACACAAAACAAAACAACACTTATAAAAAAAAATTAACTACCAAAAAATACCACAAACACAATACAAAAACTAAATAAAGTTAGCTTTTAAAAAAGCTGTTGTTTTAAAAAGTAAATAAGCACTTTGTCACTGACTCCTACACTGCTCTCTCACAAGCCTTCTCCCTCTATGAATGCAAAGGAGAAAGTGAAACTGCTCCTCTGGCTCACTTCCTTCCTGCCTGGCTAAAGCATGTGACTTACAGTACTGTAAGCCATGTGATGTGTGGGGGGGCTGCCTATTCTCTTCTCACTTCGCCTTACTTCACGTTAAGCATAATGGCAATGCAAAGTGGTAATAATAATGACGCAAAGTGAGCACCTTGCAGTGCCCACTTTGCATTGTGCTCCGTGTACGTGAAGTGGCCACTTCATGTTCATTTCGCCGGGAGATTAAAAATTCGCTGCATCTCTTATCCTTGCTTGACTGTAGGAGGGCAGGGCTGGTGGGTGCACTACCATCCCTCAATATGAACATATGAAGAATACCAGCAGATACAGGCCTGATGGTCTATCTAGTCTACTCAAGTGTGCAGCTAGCAGTCTGTTACATTGTAGCTGTTCCCCCTCTCCTACCTGCATATCCAATTTCATGCCCATACTAGCTATTACCCCTCCCCTCAGTGCCTCATTGGTGACCTTCCCCACGACTTTGTCCCATCCCCTCTTAAAACTGCCCACCACCTTCAAGGATACCTCCTCCTTAGTCAGTGCATTCCACTCTTTCACCTCTCTCTCCATGAAATAGTGCCTTCTCATTTTCCTTCCGAATCTAACATCCTCCAACTTTATATTGTGTCCCCTAGTATCTCTCCCTTTCCTTAATCTTAAAATTCTCCCTGTACCATCTTCATTTATGCCTTTCATATATTTGAAGGTTTCTATCATGTCTACATGTTGAGCTGCCTCAGTCTTTCCTAGTAGGGTTTGTCCTCCATACCGATGATCATCCTGGTTACTCTGTGTTGGACCCCCTCCAGCAATTTAACATCTTTCTTTAAGCAGGGGTGCCAGAACTGCATTCAGTACTCCAGGTGTGGCATCACCAATGACCTGTACAGTGGCAAGATGACCGCCCCTCTCCTGGATGTGATTCCACTGGCAATACACCTCAACATCTTATTAACCTTAGCTGCTACTTTTCTGCACTGCACTGAATGGTTCATTTGTCATGTTATTACCCCGAGATCTTTTTCCTCCTCTGTATGGGATAACTGTACCCACCCAGTTGGTAATGATTTCTTAAGTTTCTTGCTCCCAAGTGCATGACTTTGCACTTCTTTGAGTTGAACCCCAGTTGCCTTGTTTCTGACCAGTGCTTGAATCTAGCCAGATCATCCTGTTGCCCCTGTCACTGCTCTGTGTCATCCACCACCGCACCTATTTTTGTGTTAGCCACAAAAAGGCTGCTCTTATTCTTAATTTCATGCAAGATGTCAGCAATGAAAATGCCAAACAACACTGAACCCAGTACTGAGCGCTGCAGTACCCCACTGGTTACAACTCTTGGAGTTGAGAGTCCCCCCCTTATGACTACCCCCTGCTTCCTGTTATTCAGCCATTTCCTGATCCACTCCACCATTTTCTCTCCTGCTCCCTGGTATCTCAACTTGCTAATCAGTCTCCCGGATGACACTGAATCTAGATACAAGACATCCACTACTTGGCCCCTTGAAAGAGCCATAGTCTCCCAGTCATAAAAGTTCACCATGTGGGTCTGACAAGATCTTCCTGAGACAAACCCATGATGGCTGTTGTCCTGGAGACCATTCACCTCCAAAATGGTTACTAGCTTTTCCTTAAGAATAGTCTCCATTAGCTTCCCCACAATGGATGTAAGGCTGACTGGTCTATAGTTACCTGGTTCATCCTTGAGACCACTCTTGTGGAGGGCACCACATGCGCCATCCACCAGTCCTGGGGGATGCACCCAGTTCCCAGTGAGGTGTTGAATAAGTCTGCCAGGGGTTTTGCCAGGACCTCTGCCAACTCCTTCAGGATCCTGGGGTGTATGCCATCTAGACCATGTGCCTTATCTACCCACAGGGCTTTTAGGCCTTCTATCACCCTGTTCTCTGGGACTTCCCCCATCTGTTAACCCTCCCGTTCCCACCTCCCATCCCCTGAGGCATGGTCCCAAGCTTCTCCCTGCTAAACACAGAACAGAAATAGTCATTGAGCTCTTCTGCCTGGTCTGCCACCTTTTCTACCCACCTGTTATCTTTCTCGAGTCTAACAATTTGACCTTTGCAGCTCCTTCTCTCCCTAATGTACTTGAAGAAATCCTTTTCTCCTTCACTGATACCTTGTGCCAGCCTCAGCTCCCTTGATGCCTTGGCTGCCCAGAGTGCTCTGCTCACTTCCCTTGATTTCTTTGTGTACTCCTCCCTGTCCTCCCCCATTTGAATCTCATAAATCTTCTGAAGGCTGCTGTTTTATCCTTCACCTTTTCTAACACTTCCCTGCTTTACCAGCTCAGCTTACTGGACTTGGCCTTTTTACTTTGGCTCTTTGTACATGAGCTAGTGGCCTCTGCAAGGCTGAGCTTGATAATTTCCCATTTCTGGTTAGCATCCAGGTGTGTGCGGATGGTGGCTAGGTGCTCTGCCACTATGTCCCTCATCCTGCCAAAGTCTGCTCACCTGAGGTCCAACACGTTTGTCCTGGTACTGGCAGCCTCCTTACCCACAATGAGTGAGAACCCCACTGTGTGGTGCTCATTCTCTGCCAGTGGATCCTCCACCACAATTCCCTGACAAGTTCCCCTTTTGCCAGCATAAGGTCTAGAATGTTGCCTCCCCTGGTTGGCTCCCTTACCACCTGCACCAGGAAGCTGTCCTAGAATGCCCCCAGAATGGTAGAAAAATGAGACTAAGTGAGTCGGCAGTAGAGATGCAGCGAATGTAAATTCCGCCAGTGAAGTGAACACGAGGTGGGCACTTTGCGTTGCCACTCCACTACGCAGAGTGGGCAATGCAAAGTGCTCACTCTGCCTTGTCATTACCAATTTGTGTTAAGGTGGAATTGCAATGCGAAGTAAGGCGAAGTCATTGTTTTTAATGGACTTTGCGATCCTCATTATGATTCTAAGTGATCCACTTGGTGTTTCAGATTTGGCAGCCCCCACACATCACATGGCTTACAGTACTGTAAGTCACATGCTCTTTAGCTAGGCAGGAAGAAAGTGAATCATACAAGCAGACACTTTTACTTTCTCCTGTGCAGACAGAGAGAGAGGAGTGTGTTTTGTGACTGCTGATACTTTGAGATCAGAACGAGGAGGAGATTTAAACTTTGATTTAGACCCAACAGCTTTTTTAAAAGCTACATTTTTTTGTCTTTTCTGTCTGTACTCTTTTTTACTTAATTTATTCTTTCTGTAAATTTTATTTTTCTTACATAGAGAGACATCAGTTGCAAATTATGTCCATGCTGGAACTGCTGCTGGATCACCATGGGATCCCACATTAGTTTTTTTTTCCTCACACCATGTGCACCCCACACCTTCCTTACTGTGTTATAAAATGTATTCCTCCACCATCCCTGGCCCTTGTATGTAATTATGCCCTTTTCTTGTTGTCTTCCATATGTATTCTGAGCAGTGGAAATATACTGTGCTAAACTGCATGGGTGCAGTTTTCTTTCCAGTCTGTGTATGTACTGCAGACACTCACTGTCCAACTCCCTGACTTAAAAACACTTATTAATGAGTACAAAGGTGGGGTGGTGAAGCCTGGAGACTTACTACAAAACAGGCTTACAATGCATCCAAGTAACTGGTAAAAATATAAATGTTGTAATTTGTGACGTAATCGTAAATCACGACTGGTAACTTTTGTGACCGTGATAATAAAGAAATGCAAATGCCTACGGCTGTACTTCCCCGGGCCC
This sequence comes from Neoceratodus forsteri, assembly GCA_016271365.2. NCBI lineage: Eukaryota > Metazoa > Chordata > Ceratodontiformes > Ceratodontidae > Neoceratodus > Neoceratodus forsteri. The sequence goes on along the minus strand of CM057450.1, from coordinate 1,609,637,210 downwards.
TGGTGAGGTGTGGCACAAAACTCCCCAACTTAAAAACACTCATTAATGAGTACAATGGTGGGGTGGTGAAGCACGGAGAGATACTACAAAACAGGCTTACAATACATCCAAGTAACTAGTAAACAAATTGCTGTTGTGATTCGTGACGTGATCGTAAATCATAATTTGTGACTGTATTTGTGACCGTGATGATGAAGAACATGATTTGTATCAGGAGTGACTCCTGATGATAGTTCTGACTTAAAAACGCATATTAATGAGTACAATGTTCATGCTGCATTATGCACCACACCTGTCCAGTACTCTGAAGGGAAGCCAAAGAAACAACTGTGACTTAAGTTACAGATGGAGATTGAGCCCATAAGAGATGCAAATGTACAGACAGATTAAGATTGTGCTGCTCACTGAAGAGATGCAGTTGCAAAGGCACAACACCTAACCAGTGCTCACCATCAGAAATTCAAATCTGGAAAAGATTATCTTTGCCAGTTGGGGTGGGCTGCGGGTGGAGGGGGCAGTGTACTGCGCTGCTGCAGTAAGAGCCACTAGTATGAGTACCAGTAAAGATACCACAAAGAAGTACAAAAAATTACACAGCTGCAGTGGATAGCAGGTTCACATTGCTGAAATTATGTGGCACAATAAGGTGTCTGATTTGATGACACGCGTCACACACATACTAACACACACACTAAGTAATGTGTAGCAAATTGAAAACTTCAGTAATATAACCACATATTTTAAACAAACTAAAATTATGCACTGCTGCACCACAACAATCAGCAAAAAAATGGCAAGAATTATTGAAAATATTACTGTGTGTACATTAACACAGTTATATAAGAAATATCACCAAAACAGAACGCACTGTCTTTTTCTCCAAGTTAATCTACCTACACCACAGATATGCCCCTTCCCCAAAGCACACTTCACACTTCCATCGTCTCTCAGTACACAAACTGAAAGTTGTACATTAACATTCAAAATACACACACAAACAATAAACGCTCAATGATATGAGCACAGGAGGGTTTCCTACAGTATAATCGATGAACTAAAGTTTCACCAAAAAAAAAAATGACTCAGAAAGGCTTTTTTAACAGCTTTTAGAAGGTTTGAATCACAGAGAGCTCTCAGAGCAGATTGTCTCATACAGCTTTCTACACACACTACCCCAAACTGAGACTGTGCAGAACAATCTAGAGCACATGTGACCTGAACTCCCATGAATCACTGCAAAATTCGCCTTTGGAGCTTAAAAACAAGGCGAAGTAAGGCGAAGTACATTGTTTTCAATGTACTTTGCCTTAAAATTAGTTGAGTAGTGGTTTGGGAAGGTGGAGTAACGCAAAGTCATTGTTTTAATGGACTTCGCTTACCTATAATAGATACATAGATACATAGACAGTGTCGGCAGATAAGGGCCTATGGCCCACCCAGTCTGCCCATTTAAGTTTGTAAGTTCAGTTTATTGTTTTCCAGGAAGTCTGTTGCCCTCATCCCTGACCTCCAGAATTCCTTTATGTCTATCCCATGCATTCTTAAATCCGTGATTGTTTCAGCCCCACCACTTCCTCTGGCAGGGTGTTCCACTTGTCCACCACCCGTTCTGTGAAGAAATTCTTCCTCACGCTTTTCTCTGAATCGTCCTCCTCCAACTTCATCCCATGTCCTCTAGTCCTGGAACATCTTTTCGCTTAAAATAGTGCATTCCTGCACCCTGTTCCTCCCTGTAAGATACTTGTATGTCTCTATCATATCCCTCTCTCCTCCTCTCCTCCAGGAGTACATGTTCAGTGCCTTCAACCTGTCCTCATAGGACTTGTGATGCAATCCATGCACCATCTTTGTTTCCCTCCTCTGAACCTTCTCTACCCTGTCTATGTCCTTACATAGGTAAGGTCTTCAGAACTGCACAGTGTACTCCAGGTGCTGCCTCACTAGTGTCTTGTATAGTGGAATTATGACCTCCCTTTTCCTGCTGGTGATGCCCCTGCCTATGCATCCCAGCATCCTATTTGCTTTACCTGCTGCCTTGTCACACTGTTTCCCTGCCTTGAGGTTATCAGAGATGATAACTCCAAGATCCCTTTCCTGCTTGGTGCATGCTATATCCTCACCCCCCAACTGATATATTGTGCCAGGGTTTTTGTGCCCCATATGCATTATCTTACACTTCCTTGCATTGAATTTCAACTGCCAAACCCCTGACCATTCTTCAAGTTTCTGCAGGTCCCTTCTCATTCTGTCTACACCCTCTGGTGTGTCTACTCTGTTACAGAGCTTTGTGTCATCAGCGAACAGTGAAACTCTGCCTTCTAGGTCCTAGCGCAATGTCACTGATGAAGATATTGAATAGTACCAGTCCCAGCACTGATCCCTGTGGTACCCTACTGGTCACTCTTCCTCTGTGGAGTGACAGCCATTTACCACCACCCTCTGTGTCCTGCTGCCCAGCCAGTTACCTACCCACCGCACTACTGTCCTGCCCACACCCATATTCCCCAGTTTGTGCAATAGTCTTCTATGTGGCACAGTGTCAAAGGCCTTGCTGAAGTCCAGATAGGCCATGTCCACTGCCCTCCCCTGATCCACCTCCCTAGTCACCCAGTCAAAAAATTCAATGAGATTGGTCTGACATGACCTTCCCCTGGTGAAACCATGCTGCCTTGGGTCCTGTAGTCCATTGACAACCAGATGTTCCACCAATCTCTCCTTCAGTAGTGCTTCCATGATCTTCCCCACTACCGAGGTGAGGCTGACTGGTCTGTAGTTCCCCGCTTCCTCTTTGTTCCCACTTTTGTATAAGGGGACTACATCTGCTATCCTCCAGTCTTTGGGTACCTCCCCTGTTTCTAGTGATGTTAAATGTAAAATACTCCGCCGTGTTGCGGAGCACTCCATGATCATTTCACTCCATGTTTCACTTGGCGGAGCAGGTGGGGCCACTTCCTCCTCTAGTCGGGTAGCTTCAGAAAAATAGATGCAAGTGACCATTACTATAGCAACACACGCCCACGTTTGCCTCTACTTTTCTGATGCCACTGACTCACTTGTTCTCTCTCTACAGTTGACAGCTTCTTTTAAAACAAAGCTAAGTAAACTTAAGAGAAATAACACAGTTTTCTAAGTTTTTCAAAAGAGAGTGCCTTATTTTAAATCTCTGCTAGGACATCATGTACAATTATTGACAGGGCTCAGTCATGCTACTGTACAGGAACAGAAGTGAAAGTGCTTCTTAGGTAAGACTGTTTGAAAATGGCAGGATCAACCACATACATTTTTAAATAAGTATTTGTTTAAAAATCATGACAGGCTCAACTAGATGTCAGAGCCATGTGTGGGGAGGGCTGTAGGTCATAGAGAAAGTTTACAAGATGTGTAAGGCACCTCTATGTGGGGAAAGTATTGATTGGGGTATGTGAGGGGTTCTGATAAGGGGAGGGGACTCAAAACTTATTTTGTATAAATGGAGCATGACATAGCCTGACTGAAGATATCATATTTATCTTCACTTGTGGCTTTGCCACTCATGAGATATCATGATATCATTCGCCACTCATGAAGATAAATATGATATCTTCAGTCATGCTGTGTAATATCCCATATATATATATATACACACACATATCCTGTTTTATTTCCTGATTGATGTCATGTGTTATTGTGGTTCGTTGATTCAGGCTGGTGATTTGATGTTATTGGTCAAGATATGCGTCACGTGAGCTACTGGATGCCATAAATACTGCTGATGAACTTGGGGAGTGTCTTAGGTGAGGTATCTGGAGTGGACAATCTAAATGGTGGTGTATCTGGAAGCAGGTTTATTCCAGATATCATACTCTGGATGTGTCACACCGAAGTTATTCAATGGGGGTGATTTTATGTGATTTATTTTTATTTATTTATTAGACTATCAGAATTATTGTTTATTTTTATTTAGCTTTTTGTTGACCGGGTAAGTGCACTAGACAAATCCTGCCTATTTTCAGGCACGACCCGGGGGAGGGGGGATACAGATGCATGCCAACTGACCTTGAACCAGATTAAGCTGTTAGTGGCATTTTTAGTGAATGAGGGACATTTGGCCAGGACACCGGGGAAATTCCCCTGCTCTTTTCGATAAGTGCCATGGGATCTTTAACATCCACCTGAACTACCACCAATCCAGGCAGATGGGACCTCGGTTTAACGTCTCATCCGAAAGACGGCACCTCAGAAATGCAGCACCCCTCTCATGCTGCATTACAGTGTCAGTACTGGGATATTAACCCAAGTGCCAGATGTGGGAACTGAACCCACAGCCCTCTGATCTCCCGGCCTCAGAGGCGAGTGTGCTACCTACTGAGCCACTGACACTGCCACAATTACAATCCTTTGAGTCATAGACTCATTTCCAGAGGCTCCTCATCAGATGACAAATACAGACATGACAGTAGTACAACAAAAACAACGTTACATAACTGGTTGGACAGTAGATGTACAAACATTATTAAACAATATAATACTTTGATGAGTACCTATATACAGAGTGTTAGCTAAGCAGTTAGATAAGTCCTTTGCAGTGCTAAACAGTTACAGACATCCTTTGCAGTGGAGTAGTGCAGGCATTACAATACATTGGTGCGTACCTATACAGAGTATTAATTTTATTGGTTACGTACATTCTTTGCAAAGCTGTGGTGTAGGCTTAGGCACAATGATTGCTAAGCAGAATAACAAGAGAGCAGAGACATGATAGAGGCCCCTGGTGGGGTTAAGTGGAGCAGTCTTGAGTTAGACCTTGTCTTGGTGTGGGCCCACTTTAGCAGCGACTAGTGGTGGGCGAAGTGGACGAAATTCTCACCGCAAAGTGATTCGTAGAGTAATGCAGAATCCGAGAAGTACTCTGCAACATGAAGCGGCGTACTTCACATCATAATGGGGAACACGAAGTTCATTGGAAACAATGACTTTGCGTTATTCTGCCTTCCCCAAACCACATTTCTACCAGTTTTAAGGTGAAGTACATTGAAATCAATGTACTTTGCCTCACTTCACCTTGTTTGTGAGCTCTTAAGGCGAATTTTGCAGTGCTTTATGGGATTGCAGGTCACATGGGCTCTAGATTGTTTTGCACAGCCTCGGTTCTGTGTAGTGTGTGTAGTGAAAGACAGAGACTGTTTCCTTTCAGAGTTCTGTGATTCAAATCCTCTAAAAGCTGTTAAAAAAGTCTTTTTGAGCTACTTTTTTTTTTGCTCACAATTTAGTGCATCGATTATAGGAAACCCTCCTGTGCTCATATCATTGAGTGTTTATTGTTTGTGTGTAGATTTTGAATGTTAATTTAGAACAGTAAGTCTGTGTACTGTGAAGTGTGCTTTGGGGGAGGGGCATATCTGTTGTGTAGGTAGATTAACTGGGAGAAAAAGGCAGTCTTTCTGTTTTGGTTATATTTTTCTTGTATAACTGTGTTAATGTACGTACAGTAATATTTTCAATAATTCTTAACATTTTTTTTGCTGATTGTTGTGGTTCAGCAGTGTATAATTTCAGTTTGTTTAAAACATTTGGTTATATTACTTAAGGTTTTCAATTTGCTACGCATTACTTGTAATGAGTGTGTGTGCAATGCGTGCCATTAAATCAGACACCTTTTATTGTGCCACAGAGTAATTGCAGCAGTGTGAACCTGCTATCCGCCGCACCTGCATGAATTTTTTATACTGTTTTGTGGTATCTTTACTGGTAGTGGACTGTTACTGCCGTGCACTACCCCCTCCCAACTGGCAAAAAGCATTCTTTTCCAGATTTGGATTTGTGACTTGTGAGCACTAGTTATGTGTTGTGCCTTTGCATCTGCATCTCTTGAGTGTGCTGTGCAATCTTTCTCTGTTTGTAGTACACCATTAATTCTGGGAGACTTTGCATTTCTTGTTATTTTATTTATGTATTTTATTTTATTTATTAGATTTTGGATAACACCTTTGAGCCAAAGGCTCTTTTACAAAGGTCATCAGTCATCAGATTCAGATATCAGTCATTAGATAAAACATAGCGGCAATGTACAAAGAATGAGACAACATAGAGGCAAAATACATACATCATGACTAAGAGAACTGTAGCAGCAAATGGCTTTGTCAGGCACAGGGTGCTAGGACTACTTGTATTTCCTCTGCTCTCATTACACTTCGTCAGCACTGGGGAGTTTTCTGGACACAAGACATAAGCATTTTGGGGATGCACATTAATTTCGGTGACTGTATGTGTGAAGGGCTGCCAATATTGTTGTCACTTTGCCTTACTTTGCATTAAGGCAGAATGACAACATGAAGTAATAATTACAAGGCTAAGTGAGCCTTTTGCATTGGCTACTTCATGTAGCAGAATGACAATGCGAAGTGCCCACTTTGCTGGCAGTTTGCCAGCAGAATTTAAATTTGCTGCATCTCTAGTAGCAACTGGGCTGTGGTTTGAAAATGGCAGTAAGACTAGTGCAGACAGATTCAGGTACATTTGGCATAGAGGTGATTTTTGAGGGCCACTTTGAATGGGCCAGTCTTGGTGTGGGTAGTGACTGAGGATGGTAGGGCATTATACCAGGCAGGGGTTGTGACTGGGAATGATCTCTTGGCAAGCATAGTCCTGACCCTGGGGATGGCCAATGTTATTGTGTCTGTTCTGTGTGTGTGGACTTTGGGGTTGGCTAGGAGCAAGGAGGCTGACACTCCTGGGGGTGTCTGCCCAAGGAGGTTTTTTTTGGCCATGAGGCATGCTTAGAACTGGAGTCTTTCATCAAGGTTGAGGATCTGGGCATGGCCATAGAGGGTGCAGGTGTGGGTCATGCAATCAGCCACTGACAGGAGCCTTCAGGCTTTATTGATGGCTACTTTAATCTTGTTGAGAACAATGGTGTCAGTGGTGGCATAGACCAGTAGGCCATAATCGACCAGTGACCTAACAGATGAGGTGATGGCTAGACGCAGAGCTTCAGGGTGTAGACAGTCCCTGTGTCTGTAGAGGAGGCCAATTTGGGCATTCATCCCTGCTGCAAGTGTGCTGATGAAGCCGTGAAAAGTGAGACCAGGGTCGAACGTGATCCCAAGGTATTTATAAGCTGAGACCTGTTCTGGGGGTGGTGTGAGCCGGACAGGATTCTCAGTTTGGCATTTTTCAGTTTGTTTTGGTGGTGCACAAACAGCATGCTTTTATTTTTTTTCTGGATTAGTACTAGCTTGTGCTCAGCAAACCATTGCTTGGCTTAGCTGAATGAGTGCTACAGCAAGGCCTGCAGGTTGGCGGGGTTTGCATGGGAGGCACAGAGGATGGTGCCATCTGCATATAGAAGTATCTTGCCAGAGCATGAGGTGGGAAACATATTCGTAAACAGGCTAAAAAGTAATGGCCATAGGATGGAGCCCTGTGGGACTCCAGAGTGGGTGGGGCAGGTGCTGGATACAGTAATATTTATCCTGATGCATTGCATCCTGGAGGTCAAACAGCTGGCAAACCAGTTTAGGGGACCTTGAGAGAGATCGTGTGCATCAGGGTGTTCAGCAGGAGGGGGTGGCTACCATGTCAAAGGCTTTGGACAGGTCAATGAACAAATACTATATTATCAGATACTGCATACCTTCACCTCTATTGTATAAATATATTTATAAAATGGATAAGGAAAATCCATGAAAGTCCACTATCCTGATTGGCTGAAACATGTCACATCACCATGCATTATTCCACAATGACCGTACACCTTCCAGTACGACCGCACGCCTGAACTACTTTCCAGCCCTCAAAACCTTCTCACCAGCAGTGAGACCACTCCACACCTGGTGCAGCTAGGCAGTCACACACACACACACACACACACACACACACACACACACACACACACACATTTACATGCAACTGGCACCCACAGGCATAACTAAATATGCCAGTAGTAGTCCCACACTATACAAGCTGATATCCTTGATCATGCCATCAATTTTTAAATAAAATATAATGCAAAAATCAAATCCTGCCTGCTATTTTCATAGTCTTTTAGTGTAGAACCATTAACTTTTATTACTGTAAACAGTGTCATCAAGCAGTCTTTTATCCTACTAAAAAATATGGTGGCAGGTGTTTAACAGAAACCAGTACAGTACAAAAAAGCAAGAGAGCGTACATTTCTTTTAGTTTTCTGCTCTTACTTTCTGTGAAAAAAAGCTCCGTTTGTAGGGAGTAGAGCAATCGAGGAGCACTTTCAGTTTTCATTGCTGAAATATAATGTGACCGAGCGGTGTGCATTGCAGAAAGTGAAAACCTGTTAAGACTTCAAAGTAAGCCCCTCTCTGTCTAAAAAATATGAAAAGTGCGTCACTTTCTGCAATGTGCACCGCTCAGTCATGCTATGTTTTGACAATGAAAAGTGAAAGTGCTCCATGATCACTCTACTCTTCCTACAAATTTAGCTATTTTTCACAGAAATTAAGAGCAGAAAACTTTAAAAAACTAAGTTCTCTTACTTTTTTGTACACAGACAGGGTTAGTTAAATCCTCTGCCACCATATCATTTAGCAACTACATTTTAGCAATTACAGTAAAGTGCTCTCCAATCATGCTCGCCTTCCTCTCCCTACAAATACCACCTTCTTTCAAAGAAGTGAAGTAAATGCAAAAAAAATAAATAAATTAGTTCTCTTCTGTTTTTCAACACAAGCTCATCTAAACCTCTGCCAGCATATCATTTAGAAGCTAAAGAGAGGGATTACTTTTTCCACCTACCCCTCCCAAAAAATGTGTGGCCATTTTATAAGATAGATAACACACTCTAGGGTGTGCGATTGCGCTCTGATATACGCATGCCTTGGGTGGTTGAATGCACTCAGCCAGTGGCCTTATGCATCACAACACACACCAAGGCATGTGTATATCAGAGTGTGACCGCACACCCTAGAGTGGGTTATCTATTACATATACATAGGATATGATATGGGTGGGAGTGAGATAGCAGAAATGGAGTGGAGATATTTCTACTATCTGGCTCCCACCCATGCAATTTGTGATTTGTACAACAAGCATGAGTCTTTCTTTTTTCTGTTTCAAAGTTATTTGCATTTGTTTGTTGCAAAAAGTGAAAAAATAAACATTGCTGCTGTTTTTTGCTAATAATAAAAAAAAACTAAAAGGCATCTGTAAATGAATTACCACTCATTTTGTAAATCTTTTTTTGTGCTGAACAAATTTCGTGCTCACAGTACCATGCTATCATTTTTTATTTTAAAGTTATTCAAAATTATTTGTAGAAAAAGTGAAAAACAAATAGAATGTTATGCTGTTTTTGCTAATTATAAAAAAAAATAAAAGGTAGCTATAAATGAAAAACCACTCATTTTGTAGATATTTTTGTGCTGAACAACTTTCGTGCTCACAGTACCATGCTATCATTTCATGTTTTAAAGTTATCTGCATTTGAATATGATTAGTACTGCTACTAAGGCTGAATATTTTAAATGAGTTCCAAACCATTATTACATAAAAGCATGAAGATATCCTGATATCTCACTAGTGACCCATGAGATATCAATGATATCTTCACTGTTACAGACCCACACCTATTGTGTATATATGTGTGTGTGTGTGTGTGTATATTTATTTATTATATATATATATATATATCTATACATATACATACACACACAATGTTAGTGAGGATAAATTCTGGCAAATATTTTCTATATCTAGAGAGTGAGCAGACCTAAAGTGAGGATGTCATGTTTATGCTCACTCTAGGTCCCCCATTACAGAATTTATCCACACTGTAGGTGGGGATTGGTTGGAGATGGCAGTGCAAGCTGTTTACTTACACTTTCTCTGGCACCAGCTGACTTGCATGCTGGCTCCAGCATAGAACCTGTCAGTGTGAAAACAGCATTCATACTGAGAGATTCTGCTGGACATGCAGGGCATTTAACCTACAGGACACTGTTCAATAAGTTATATGTTTTTGGGCAGGGGTGGGGGCAAATAGGGAGAGGGGGCAGATGGTGATGAAGAGTTAAATGGGGAGACAATAGACCAGTTAAAAGGGATGCCACAAAAAAGGACCCAACCATGTCATTTACCATCATGGCTGAGGGATCCAGCAAGAGTGCCTCACTTCCCCCCATGAAGATAAAGGTGAGTGGCCTGAAGTATGACAGAAGCCATGGGGAGAACATATCATCCCAGGAGGTAACCATTATGTAGCCACCCAGCTAGCAAGGGGTGTGGAAGGGCCCCGATATGGTGCTGTGGGTAAGCCAAACAGACAATTTACACCTACCAAGAGGTAGGCACTTAGCTTAGTTGCAGGCCGAGTGAGTGAGAGGTGCAAAGCAAGGGTTTTCCCCCCCAGGTCTTAGGAGGAACAGAGCACAGATGGTGAAAATGTTGGGTATAATTGGAAAAGGCATACGTGCCCCCACAGGGGACAGCAGGTGGGCCTTGTGCTGCACCGAGGTATGGCCGACCCAATGAGCCTGGGAGCCCCCAAATGGTATGGAAGTGCAGAGTGTATATAGATTTGCAAAGTTTGATGAGGTAAGAATGATATATGAGTTGTATAATGCTGTTCACTGTATGTCAATGTTGTCACTGTTACTAAAGGGGTCCATGGATTGGGTACATAAGCCAGTTCATGTGGATAGGAGCAGACAAAGACCTGCTGGGGTAAACCATATGAGTGCTACTCTGCAGCGCAGGCAATGGGCTAAGGTCATGAAAGCCCAAATATGCATGGGCACCTTTTTCCCTCTACAACCGAGCCACAATACACTCACCATATATGGACCTCTCCAACTCATAATATGGTTGACATAACCTGCATCTCCTGGAACGTAAGGGGTCTACATACCCCTGTTAGGAGGAAAAAGGTGCTAATGGCCTGCAGAGCCTGATAAGGGACCAGGGACTTGCAGACAGTTGGAGAATATAGCCAAGGGATATAAATGGGCCTACATGATGACACAGACCCTACAATGGTTCAAGCCAGCAGGGAGCATTAGGCCCCAGTGGGTGAGCATAGAGGAAGGTCAATGCCAGAGACTATGCCTGCCCCTCCTGCTTTACAACACACCCAATTCACAGATAAAAGCACATCCCACCATAAGCGCATCTCTGCAATGCTGGAGGAAGATAGAAAGGAGGCTAGAAACAAACCTGACCCCCAACACACTAGCCCTGCTTTGAGGGAATACTGATATTCAGATAGACAAACAAGAAGTACACTAGCAGGAGTGGAAAGAAAAGGGCATAAGAAGAGTGGGAGATAAGCTAGCTTCACTGTCAGCAGGAGTAGCCACTTTTTCCACCTTGCAGGAGAGAAGGGGAATCCCCAAAGTGAACTTTTGGGAATACCTACAAATCTGGAGTGCAGTACAGGCCCTCCTTAACCGAACCACTAAAAAAAGCTCCCACTACTTTGCTTCCTTCTTGGCTATACAAGTCTAAGGGAGTGGCCAGTGAGATATATAGTAAGATCAGGGACAAGATACCCAGCCAATCAGAGGCCTCCAAACATAGATGGGAAACAGCCCTCCAAGCACCACTCACAGAGGACCAGTGGAAAGAGTGCTAGACGGGTGCCCACAAAAATGTTGTCAATGCTAGGAGTAAGCTTATTCAAAATAAGATACTGCACTCCTGGTACCACACTCCATTGGTATTGAAAAAGATGGGGCTACTGAACTTGGACAGGTGCTGGCAATATCAGTTGCATGGAGGAGACCTGCCACACATATTATGAGAGTGTCCTAAGATGGAGCAATTATGGGCTCATGTCTGTGACCTAGGAGTCAAGGCTTTACATAAAGATATCCCTAATTCAGTTACACGCCTACTACTGGGTGTGAGGTCAGAAACCCCCCATCTAAATGGGTCAGGGCACACCTGGCTAGCCTTGATAGCCATGCATGTAAAACGTCTCCTCCTCTGCAAATGGAGATCCCAGGAGATGACACAGATACAAGAAATTACAGACTCCCTAGCTAAGACAGCCTCCATGGACAGGCTACTGCATATGGCTAATAACACTATGGTTAAACATACTGACTGTTGGGCCCCATTTTTGAGATATGCCACCCCCAAAACTGGTGTAGGTTGAAAGAGTAATACAGCAATGGATGGAATTAGGACAACCCAAGGCATGTGATAGTGAAGCCAAGATAGCTCAATACAGAAACTAAACATTATCTTTTTGTATATAGTTAATGTTACATGTGTGAAGAATATTGATTCTTTGTGTCTCTTTTATGCATGTATAGGGTGAGGGTTGCCTTGACACCACCAATGTAGAACACGAACCAAGAAGGTCGAGTAGAATCATGAAATCTTGACGGGCCACCCTTCACATTTACAAGTAAAATGATAAGGTGAGTTCTCTCTTATATTAATAAATGCATAATCAAAGAATCAGGTTGTATTTGTAACCCACAACCTCTACCTTGTTACTTTATAGACAGTAATGGATAGGTAAGTGTGTGTTATGGATATTTTTACACCCCGAGGTGTGTGATGACCCATAAACATTTATGAGGTCATCACACACCGAGCTGGTGTAAAAAAAATCCATGAAACACACACTTACCTATACTTTATTTTTTTATAATTACTGGTGTAGGGAGTGAATGGCAGCATCAGTTCTGTCATACTGCTGGAGACACAGACTCTGTCTGTCACACACAAAAGCAGTTCTCCTGCCAGACTGTCTCACTCAGACACACACACGCACACACACACACACACACACACACACACACACTCCTGCTGTCTGTTTCAGTGCAGTGTTTTTTTTTTACTTTAGTCATTGTGTTTTTTTTTTTTAATTACACTACTCGCTGTAGTCAGTTGCGATTCATTCCAGATAGAGCCATTGTCTAGCCTCGCTCGTCGGGTACGAATGGCAGGATCAACCAGATATATTTTTTTACTCCTGATGATGGGATCAACCAGATAAAGAATGTAAATTAAAAAAAAATACCTTACAAAAAACGATAGATAAGTGTAAATCTTGGGTTACTGGAAATCAGAGCTGCCATGTTTATTTACCAGTTTGGCCAGCCAGCACACAAAGTAACAGTCAGTAAGGTGGTGCACTACAAAAGACTGACACTAGAGCACACTGCTAGTGTGAGAAAGTTTGGACAAATGCTGTAATAACCCTATTTCAAGCTATTACAACATTTGACAGTACTCATAATTCAGTTGATAAATAGGGTCACCAGTAATTATTAAGATATAAATTCTGTATTATGTTTTTGTGTGTGTTGAAAACAATAAAAAGATTAACTGCAAAACACAATGAAACATGTCCCATTTCCTTCAAAATCTGTTTTCAAAACATCTCTTGATCTCAAACATTGTGGTCCTATCCCTCCCTCCATGGCCCCACCTGCAAACCAATGACCATCCCACCTGAGCTCCTCCTCTTGGCTGAATGCAGCACAACCACCCACACTCCACTTAGTCTGCATTGCCCACCACTCACTCCCTTGCGCTACACGTTGACAAATGTGTTGACAACATGGCGTGTCAACAGTACATCAGTGTCAGTATGAGTAAGCTGTCAAAAAACTGCTTGCTTTCTACACAGTAGTCTTGAATTAAGAAATAAATTGCAAAACAACATAAAAAAGAACAACAGAGAGTCTTGCATAAATTAGATATGCCACGGCCTGAAACTGAGAATGTCACTTGATATTTTTTCCTGATGCATCATGACCTTTGATACCACTTGTGGCTTCGTTACATGCGATGTCAAAAGATCAAGCTGCACTCAGGGAGAATATTAATGATCTTGGTCGGGTAGTGGCATATCCCATCGATACTGTAGATAGACAGATAGATAGATAGAGTGATCGATCGATCGATAGATAGATAGACAGATAGATACAGAGATAGAGAGAGAAAGAGACTGATAGACAGCTAGATAGACAGACAGACAGACAGACAGACAGATAGATAGATAGATAGATAGATAGATAGATAGATAGATAGATAGATAGATAGATAGATAGAAAGATAGACAGACAGCCAGATAGATAGATAGACAGACATATACTATATATATATATATATATGTATGTATATATACATACAAAAACAGGAGTGGAGGTAAAAATGACAGCATAAAAGTGATCTCTTGACTAGTGACATCAGTAGCAGCAAGACATTAAAAGTATGTTGTTGTTATTGATGTCACAAACAGTATCTTGAAGGTTAGTGTCATCACAATGGAATACTGAACTAGAAGGCAGATTTTGCAATGCTTACGTCATCACAATTGCATATTGAGCACTGATACCAGCAGTTGAAATCAAACAGAAACAGTTACATCTTCAAACAAACATCAGCGTTAAATGTAAAGTAGTAAACTGATGTTGTAGACAGTATATCGACTATGCAATGGCCTGACTCAAAAATATGCAGCTTATCTCCTCTTGTAAGGAGGTAGGCCTTTTTTAACCTACTCATTGCTTCACCACTCATGAGTTATGGTCCTGTCCTCTCACACTTGAAGACAAATTGCATATTTTGAGTCAGGTCATATTACAGTATATTGCCTATACTGTATCTATTACGTGATAAAATATATCGAAATAAAGTAAACCACAGAAAGATAAATCATTGATTTCAACTGAATCTATTAATACATTATTTATTAATCAATCAATCAATCAATCAAGTCTTTATTTAACCAGGTGTTCATTGTTGAGCAGAAGCTCATTTGCAAGATGGACCTGGGTGGAGCATGAACAATTGTATATACAGGTCAACACAGGTATTTACAAGGCAATACAGATAATACTCTTTACAGAGAGGAAGAAAAAGAAGTTCATATGTACATAGAATTATACAGATATTGTACAGATTACACGGTATTTACATACATAGAAGTGTCTATAGGAAGATAAAGCAGGTTATCTAAGGTTGCAGTAGAGGTGAAGGTAGAGGCGAAGGGAGGGAGGTAGCGGGAGAAAGGCTAGAAGGGCACAGTGCACAGAAAGGAGTTGGTAAAACAGGATGTAGAGAAGGTGGATGGAGAAAAGGAGTATGTGTGAGCGCCGGGATTGAATGCTATAAAGTACGGGGCATGGTAGGATGTCACAACCCAGGGTAGTGAGCTCCTATCCGAGGTTGGGAAAGGAAGAATAAGGGGATGGCTGGGCCTAGTGTTGATAAGACAGGGGGATAAGAGAGAGAGAGAACAATTAGGCTGGTGAGGAGCAAGCTGGGGGGTCAGTACTTAAAATTGGGTCTAGGCATGGCTATATACCAGTGCACACACCGGTACTGGGTCTGAGTGGGTGAAGCAGTTACATACTTCTCTGATTGTATGAAATAAAGCGTCTTGAAGGCATTTATACTGATTAGAGTGCTTAATGTGAGGGTTTTTTGTAGATCGTTCCATAAGGTAGGTAGCACGAAGCTTATGGCTGCCCTGCCGAAGCGGGATTTTGCTTTGGGTACTTTAAGTGTAATAGCTGAGTAACTTCTTAACGTGTATTTATTAATTTCACTGGTCCTTATATGTTTTTACATTTTTGACTCAAGCACACTGGTACAGAAATATAAGGCTTTAAGCCATTCATTCAACATTTGAGCTAATTATGGAATCATATCAAAATTGTATTTTGCAAGCTATTTTGTTAGTTAATTTTTGGATATGTTGTAAAAGAACTATGCCAGGAGTTCTTTTCTTTTAGAGGTAGAATAGGGTTTGCACATGTGTTTCTTTCCTGACAGTCTGATTTTCATCTGATGTTTAAATAAATGTAAAATCATGCATGAACAGTATGTTTATAAAGAAGGGCTTGTTATAATGGAGCAAAGTAATGTAGTGCTACAAAGAAAACCTGTCTGCCTTAAAAAGAGAATATGGAAAATACATTAACATGTAACACAAGATCATTGCTACCATCAAATCTTAAATTTTGTTTTACTTAAAAAATGTTGAACTTTGAGTTGATACATAGACAAGCTAAAACTGTAAAAAAAATCATCAGTTAAACTTCTGAAGATGTTTTCAATAAAGCAGACTAGGACATGCTCTGCCAAATTGGTGTTATGACTTTCCAATGGTTTGGGTTAGTCAATCAGGATTTCAGACTGCCAATAACAAGAAATTCTGTTGTTCTGTCCCCTTGTGGGCAATCCACACCTCTTTTGGAGCCTCATCGTATGTTTTTGTGGCTGGAAATGTAAGAGAAATTGAAAGAATTTTGAGCTGCAGTAATATGTGTATGTATATTAATAATACGCAAACAAAGGAGGAAAGCAGTTCTTTTTTTTTGTGTTAAGGATAAGAATACAAGCTTCCTAGACACTTTTTTAAAATAAACACCTATAAGGTTTGCAACGTACTCTACAATGATATAGGCCTGGTCTCTAAAATGTGTGGAGGTGGGAGTGGAAATTCTCAGGGAAAATGGCAAATCATGGAGTAATAGGATTTGTACTCAAGTTTCTTAAGGCATGGGTAATAGAATCTAGCATCTAGACAAATTGTAGGCTGTAAGGCTTTGTAGGAAAGGAAATGAGCTATGTCTCTGTAGACATGGCTGCTTTATGTGTGGGCAGCATTTACTATGAACTGCTGCTGGTGTACAGTTTTCTAATGATATGTCTGTAAAAAAAATAAAAAAATTAAAACCAAGGTGTCAAAATAGATTTTTATTTAGCAATCAAAAAAATATCTAGGGGCTAAAACTGGCCTTCTCATCTTAGTTGACATTAGGCCCCTTTTTAATCCCTGAATCCCCCTTTTATATAGTGCTATACAATACTTTCATGCCAGTGATCGTATTTATACCCTCTGGCAGTGATCAAACTGTGACACTGCTGTACCTTACCTTCCAGCAGTACACTGTGAATGCTGGGTATGGTTCTTTCTATAAGGGCCAGCACTAAGATTCTCCTCCATCAGTCCTTGTGAGTTTCCCTACAACAGGGAACAATTCCACCAATGTACAACCCTCAGGCCTAGTGTGCTAAACTCCACAGACTGATGGCTGCCCTTGTCCTTTTGAACTGTCTCTTGATAAGCCCTAACAAGAATGAAGCTTGTAACTACAGTACAGTACTAAATGCTAGTACGCTAATGCATGCATTGACTTTAACTTTTGTTTGCACTAAGCTGCAATACACAGTCATCTAAAACTACACTTGCCCAAGCTGGCATGATGGCACAGGGACAGCACTGCACTTAACGATGTTGGTGACATGACTTTGGAAACTGGCTTAAACAGCTAGAGGGCTGGCTTTAGTGGATGGGGGCTTACATGTTCCAGGGAACACTCACCTTCTCCAGGGTGGGAAGCAGTCCATAGCCTTCTGCACCAGTGCCACCGCTAGGTTTCATGGAGTGATATAAACAAGTCAGGCTTTGCTGAGAGTTTGGGGGGTGCATAACTTGCTCTATGGCTGCTGATTGCAGTGCAGTCTGGAGTGCATTCATGATGTCATTCCAGCGTAGGGGGCCAAACATCTGGGAAACAAATTGGAGTCAGATGACATGAAGCATGACTGTCACAGGTGCCTTACTGATGAGTGGGTAGTTCAACATCTTCACTGGATTTGGTCTTTGGTGAGGCCCATTCAACCATGAAGGTCCAGCCATGGGGATTAAGTCATAGGGGCACCTGGAAGGAGGTGAGACACAGAGAAGACTGGTGATAGGGCTTGTAGGTCTTACTAAAGGGGGCAGGATTGTTGAGCTGGAGGAAAAACATGTTAAAAAAAGAATTACACTAGCCTACAGAAACGTGTACCAGTCTGCAGCCATGACCAACTGGGATTTCATATGACAGTCACTTGAGATAAGTGTACACATTGATTCAGTCCAAATAATTTATGTAACTAGTTAGTTTTTTATGAGCCCCCAGTTTTGCCCCTTTTTTATACCTCTGTCCTCCACTCTACCCTTGTGATCAGGGCTACATGGCTGCCTCCAAAGCCACTGCCACCCATTTGGTCAGCTGGCTGGCATGCCCAGATGTCAGATGATCAGTATCCACCCCTTTAGCTGGTGTCTCATCATCATGTTGCACTCACAGCTCCTCTTATGTTTGGCTCCTGCTGTGCCTACGTGCAGTAGGACACAAGTCAGAGCTCCAAGGGAGTTCTTGCCCACAACAGTGACTACCCAGATCGGTAGAGGTAACTTGATTTGAACTTCTAGCAATGATGACCATTCCTGGAATTAAAGAGAAATAATATTGGCACAATACTTTATGCAGTCAACAAGGACAAGTTGGAGAATAGCAGCACTAGCCCACAAAATTTGTACTATGCCCCAGACAAGTAAAACACTGATAAAACCAACCATTGCACTAGTGTATTGAGTGTTTTGGCCATATGAAAATCCTATTTTATGGCTCATTACATTTTCAGCCTGGCCAGGGTCTGCCTTTCCACTAGCTTTTATGCTTCTTTATATTTTAAATATTGTGAACAAAAAGTTGAAATGTGGAGCTGATTGGTTACCCAAAATAGAGCTTGGGCTATCTGAGTGTCAAAGCAATGAGACTGACTGCCTTGCTGCAGGAGGTCATGTTTTAACATCTGTGCTAAGGAATGCTAAGCTATTATACATTTTATGATTTTTGTCTGGGAAAGGCACACTGGGCCAAAGCTCATTTCTAGGTGCATCTCAAGAGCACAGGGAGGCTATATGTTGCTCGGGTTGCACAGTATGCATGTTGAGGTTGTGGGAATCAGCACCAGGTCTGCAGGATGTACCAAACTCACTCACAGCTCCTTGTTCTAACCCCTAGGCTATCTTGCTAGACCAATTAAATTAGTCTGGATTCATGTTAGCAAAGGCAGCAGGATAGAACTGTGGAGTATCAGACTATGAACCAAGATGTCCCAGCTTCAAATTACACCACAGCCATAGTCTTCTTGCATTACTTTGAGCATGTCACTCAGTGTCTTCCTACTTCAGCTCTGTTGTAGAAGTGGATAGCAATATACCAATGGAAGTATTGAACTTTAGATTGTTTTAACATTTGTGTAACCCATATGGTCTAGTGTGTTTCATAGCATAGTGTTTCACATTTTGAGTTTCAGTCCTTCAGCATTAATCAGTACTTCCTGTATCTCTGCCCCTACCCCACCCCCTACCCCCAAGACATGGATAAAAACAAGAAAATACTTCCTAGCCCTTTTTATCACTCAACTAAACAAAAAAATTAAAAAAAGATTAACAATTTTTTTTATGGAAAGTGGGATAAATTATTTTGCACTAACACAGATATGCACATAGGTGTTGTAGAACAAAAACTTTGGGGACCACATATTGTAAAGTAGGTTCCTTCATCAGTCATATCTGCAGTCTGAACTGAAGCATGGTGGAGCAGAACCTGGCTGGGGGAACCCCCTCCTTCTATTCCTACACTGCACTGCTACCTATGGTCACTCACTGAATTGGGTTTGGCTGTATCTATGGTGTGACTGGTTAGGTGGTGTGAGGGTTAGAAGTGTGTCTGTTGATAATAGGGTGAGGGGAATTTTTAGTTTTATTGTGTGGGTGGGTTTATGTCAGTGGCGGCATGTGTGTAGGGTGTTGGGCCCCTAGGCTTAGTTACTCTCCATCCCAGCTGCTTGGCCTCTGTCCCTTCAACAACCCCCCCTTCAGCAGTGGCATACAGACACTGCAGGGATGTTGGCATCGTGAGGAGGGAGCATGCTAGGTGGCAGGGAATGGGGGATGCTAATTGGGGGCACTGTAGGTTTGGTGCAGACTAGAAGGCACATGGGTGAAGTGAGGCCTAGAGAGAGGCCAGATGTGGCTGGTACCCATCCCCAGGCTCCCATTGGACTTCATGGGCTGGTAGCCACTAGGTCAGCAGCCTCCACTCATCTCCTGTGAGCAGTGCTTTGCAATGTCAAATCAGTGAGGAATAAGATTGCCATTATAACAGATGTCTAATGTCTTGTTCTTTGCTTGTTCTTGCTTGCATAACAGAGACCTGGCTGAGTGACAATGCTGGCCCAGTCCTGGAAGTGGAGTTCCCAGCCAGATTCTCCATAGCTTACTGCTCATGGAGGGATCATACCATGGGGCTGGTGGCCATTTGTTTTCAATTTTTATTGAACTTCACTGTGCAGCCAGTAGGGGAAGCACTGTCATTTGAATGTGTGGGGGTCCAAGTGTAGGTTGCAGGATCCCTCTGGTGTATTAGCCTCTGTGGCAGGATAAGGCTTTTCTGCAGGAGATTGTGGACTTTGTCTCCAAAAAGGTATTGGACTTACCCATATGGTTGATTTCTGGGTGACTTCAGTGCTTGGGTCAACAATGAACTCTTGCAGTTTGGGCAGGATTTCCTCCATCTGATGATCCTGCTGGGCCTAGCACAAGTGGTTATTTCTGTGACCCACCAACACGGAAAAGCCTTAGACGTAGTCCTGCCAGTGGGGCTTGAAATTAACAACCTTGAGACCGATCCAGCTGACTGGATCAGTTGGTCAGATCACTGAACTTTGATGCTCTCATTCAGGGTCCTTCTCAAAGTCCAACTTCTATGGAGATAGTGTATTACCACCCTTTGATGGGGTTTTTCCAGATGAATACCAGACAATGATGGTTCTCTCAGGCATGTGAAACAGGATCAAAGGAGGAGGAGGAGGTGGTGGACTATAACAGTGCCATTGTCTCAGCCCTTTGATGCAATCACACCTGTTCATATATGACCGTGGTTCAATGAGGAGCTTAAGGAGATGAAGCCTAGAGGTCAGAGGTTCAAGCATTGCTGGAGGCGGTCTGGCTCTGATGAGGACAAACTGACTTTGAGGGCTCACTATGGTGTGTATCAAAGGGCAATTTCCAATAAGAAGGTAGTACAGTGGACTCCACATATACTGTACCAACTTGTAACGGACAATTGGTTATCACAGACATAATTAGCAATCCCAAACCACTCTCATAGAAGCTACATGCATTTGATTCCTGATTAAATGGACATTACAAGTTGTTTTTCAGACATTTTTTCCCTAATTACTGTCATCGAGGTGGTTCAGGGAGAACAAGTGTAACTGACTGAATTATGTCACTAGAGCTTCACACTCTCTAACAGAACTTAACAATCTTAACAAGGCTGAAAATTAAGCCTATTAGCACTGCTTATGGTGTACAAGGTGTTAAGTACTACTGAGGTAGAGCCAGAGATGCTGGCAGTCCAACAACCTATGGGGCTATCTGAGTCGGAGTTCGACTCCCTGTGCCACCTCAGTGAAAGTGATCCAGAACCTACAGTGGATGCTGTTGAAGAAGTTGTGAAAGCAATGAAGGAGTCACAGGCAGAAACCCAGGAGGAGGAAGAGAAAGATGACAATCAGGATTCCCAAGAGGAGAAGCCGTTGACAAGCATGGATGTTCCAGCTGCACTAGCTTGCTGCAGCCACATCCAAGAGCAGGGCCATTCTCGATGCCTTACAGGTGGCAGGCCTCAGACAGCTAGTTTCGGAACCCACTCATGAGAGAGCAATCTTAGACCTCGTACTCTCAAATGGGGGCAGTGAGAGGATCTCAGATCTAGAAGTGGGTTGCCATCTGGGAACAAGTGACCATCAAACAGTGTGGTTCACGTTAAACTCAGCTACAGAGTCAAGCCATACAAAAGTGAGGGTACTGGACTTCAGGAGGGTTGACTTTGGCAAGATGGGAGAGTGCCTCAGAAAAGCACTAGCAAACAGGCTAGAAGGAGGGGTGGAGCAACAATGGGGAATCATCAAAACTGCCATCACAGAGGCAACAAGCCTTTGTGTGAAGCAAATAAACAAATCAAAATGAAAGAAAAAGCCACTATGGTTCTCAAAAGAGGTGGCTGGGAAAGTCAGGGAGAAAAATATAGCATTCAGGAAGTATAAGGAAACACAGAAGGAGCAGGACAGAGAGCTGTACCAGTTAAGGCAGAAGGAAGCAGGGAGGGAAGTCAGAATAGCAAAGGCCCAAACTGAGGAAAAGATAGCCAACTCGGTTAAGAAGGGAGATAAAACCTTTTATAGGTACATCAGAGAGCGTAGAAAGACAAAGGGAGGGATAGTGAGGCTGAATAGAATGAATGGTGGGTGGCAGAGGGGGACAGTGAAAAAGCAGGGATACTGAACGAATATTTCTGCTCAGTATTCACAAAAGAGGAGGGGGAAGTGCCTAATCCAATTAACAGAAGCATTCTTGATGGTCGATCCTAGCCCTTTCACAGAAGAAAGGATTCTACAAGAACTCTTAAAACTGAAGGTGGACAAAGCAATGGGGCCTGATGGAATTCACCCCAGAATTCTAAAAGAATTAAGGGGGGAACTAGGGAAACCACTGACTACTCTTTTTAATAAATCGTGGGAGGATGGTGTGGTACCTGAGGACTGGAGGAAGGTGGATGTGATTCCCCTTCACAAAAGTGGGACCAAGACAGAGGCAGGAAACTACAGACCTGTCAGTTTGACCTCTGTGGTAGGGAAAGTATGGAGTCATCACTTGAAGGAAAGAATTGTTGAGTACCTAGAGGCCAGTGGGGCACAGGACCCAAGACAGCATGGGTTCACAGTGGAAGGTCATGTCAGATCAATCTAATAGATTTCTTTACTGGGTGACCAAAGTAGTAGACATGGGAGGGCTGTGGACATGGTCTACCTAGACTTTAGCAAGGCATTTGACACAGTCCCACACAAAAGAAATAATCAAAGTAACCAGCCTGGGAGTGGGTCCCAGGGTGGTAGCCTGGAAAATATTGGCTAGACAACAGGACATAGAAGGTAATTGTAAATGGAGTCCACTCTGAAGAAAGAGGGGTTACTAGTGGGTACCGCAGGGTTCAGTACTGGTCCAGTCCTTTTAATGTCTTTATAAGTGACATTGCAGAGGACTGAAGGAAAAGTATGCCTCTTTGCAGATGACACAAAGATCTGCAACAGGGTTGATGCACAAGGAGGCATGGAAAGGATGAGAAGGGACTTGGCAAGGTTGGAGGAATGGTCAGAAGTATGGCAGCTAGGATTCAATGCAAAGAAGTGCAAAATAATGCACCTGGGAAACAAGAACCCATGGGAAGATTACACAATGGGGGGGAGGTACTAACAACAACAAACAAACATTTGTCAATGCCGAATGTTGCTTGCTTCTATGTGCTGTTTAGGTATTTGGAAGTCATTTGAGTGCAAATATTGAAAATTCGCGAACTTACAAGTGTGCGTAGGAACTGCGCAACGCACGCCCGTAAAACAATCATTTTTAGGAATTTTTTCACCAAATTTTCAACACAGCCATTTTATGACCTCTGCTTATGAACAGTGTCACTGTGATTTTCTTAATGTGTCCCATACATTGAGTTCGCACACCGATTGCGCCATTGGGCGCCATATGGGCGGAAACACGTTTTGGGCAGGATGTGAAAAATGGCAGCTGTACTGCTCATAAGGAGGTGTGGTAAAATGGCAATGTGGAAAATCTGGAGTGAAAATACTGAAAATTTGAAAACTTACGAGCGTGCGTAGGAACTGCGCAATGCACGCTCATAAAACAGTAATTTTTAGGAATTTTTCACCAAATTTTCAACATAGGCTTTTTGAGAGCCCACCTTATGAACACTGGCAGTGTCGTTTCATTAATCAGTGCGGAAAGGTGATTTCACACAGTGACTGGGAAATCACCGGCCCCAGTAACGCCATAACAGTGCAAGAATTCATGAGGAGGGTCCCAAAACCCATGTTGAAAATTTAAATAAAATTCCAAAATGCCTGAGATATGCAACAAAGTTGAAAAAAATGTATCTATCCCATTATACAGCTTACCGGCATTTCCTCAGTTCGCGGTCGGCTTTGAAGAGTGCAGACGTGTTCCCGGTCCACCGATGATTATCGCGACGAGCTCCGGAGGTAAGTAGTGGGGGAGGCAGGTGCAGTGGGTGTGTGCGGTTGTGGGAGGGGGGCAGGAGACTACGAGGGACCGCTTTTTATTCACAGGTTTTTTTTTTTAAGAAGACGACGCTGGACGCTTGCCACGCTGGGGTGGGCTCTCAGCATGGCAGCAGGAAAAGCTGTTTGGGGACGTGAGCCGATGGGGATTGGGCACCCCCATCAGCCAAAACAAGATTTGCCATGCTTGGGTGGGCTCCAGCAGTGGCACCGGAAAGCTTTTGGGGGTGCAGCCTTGGAGCCGGGATAGGGGATTGGGCACCCTTGGCCGGTTATAATAATTGTTGCCAGGCTGGGGTGGGCTCCCAGCATGGCACCTGGACAGCTGTTGGGGGGGACGTGGAGCTGACGGGGGATTGGGCACCTCCGTCGGCCATACAGTGTATGCGTGGGGGGGAGCGCATCAGCATGCAATATGCGTGCTTGCGTGTGTGTGTGCGTGGGGAGGAGAGCTCTGCTCACTGAAGCAGAGCTCTCCCTTTCAACTGTATGCCACTGCATTTTGGAGCTGTCATAGACAGCTGCAGATATCATAGGGGAACTGGGGCCACGCCTGCAAACACACTAACTGCATTGGAAGAGGGGCTGACACACCTCAGAAAACTCGGATGATGGCACTATGTTTCTTGCACATGCGTGCAAGCAACATAAAAAGGAAAGGGACCTGGGGGTAATCATATCAGATGACCTTAAGGTTAGCAAGCAATGTGAGAAGGCAGTAGGGAGGGCTGGGGGTATACTGGGATGCATAGGAGAGGCATCACCAGCAGAAAACAGGAAGTTGTTATCCCTCTGTACAGACAGTTGGTGAGACCCCATCTGGAGTACTGCGTCCAGTTCGGAGACCCCATCTCTGCAAGGACATAGAAAGGATAGAGAGGCAGTCCAGGGAGGGCAACTAAAATGGTGCAGGGTCTGCAAGAGAAGCCTTATGAAGAGAGACTAAAGGAGCTTAATATGTATACCATTGAGGAAAGAAGGGAGAGGGGGGGACATGATAGAAACTTTTAAGTACCTCAGTGGAATCAACAAAGTCCAAGAGGGTAGCATCTTTCAGAAAAAGAGACGTGAAAGAACAAGGGGACACAATTTAAAGATAGAGGAGGGCGGTTCCGGAGCAATGTGAGGAAGTATTTTTTCATAGACAGGGTAGTGGATGCATGGAACAGCCTTTCTGAGGAGGTTGTGGGGTCTAAAACTGCGGGAGAATTCAAGAATGCATGGGACAGACATAAGTCAATTCTTGTGGGGGGAGTGGTAGGAAGAAATAGGCTATTGGTTAACTAGGATCTGTGGCCTGTCCTATAGGTAGGGAAATGGGCAGACTAGGTGGGCCAAGCGGTCCTTATCTGCCGTCAAAGTCTATGTTTCTAGCAACCCTACACCGAGCGATGGAGCAGCGTGCTGACATCACCCCTGACTGGAAAATCCTCAGCTGAAAAGAAAAAGACTGGTGTCCCTACTCTGTTTCATGTGGGAAGCAGAGTAAAATAACTGAATTCTGTCCGAGGAATTAATATGATGCCTCAAAAAACACCAAGCACCTCCCTACCCTCAAGCACAACGGAGCACATACTTTACTGTCAAAATAAAGTTTATTGTTTTTTAACATCACAAAAGCACAAAGCACCTCCCTCCCTCCCCTACCAGAACACATGGAGCACAGCAATTCAATAGAACAAAACAGCATTGTACCATAAAATGAAAAGCACTACAGCCTCTGACACTTCACCCTGGCAAAGCCAATTTTAGCTCTGCTGGCTATGGTGGACGTTAGGAATAATGGACAAATTGCCTTGACACCAATGAGTCCTTTATAACCAGCTTTCACTATATTTATGTTCAAGGAAATAGTGTCAGGGAGAAACCACAAAGTTCAGCTCCTCCAGACAGTAGCCAGACTACTTAACCCAGCCTGTCTAAAACCAGTGAGAGCCTTTCCATCCACTTATGACAAACAGTTTGCTCGGCCATTTCTGATTAAAAAGAGATTTTAGTCATATTCATCCTTGAAAAGCAGGAGTTGCTGGAAGGTTTGATACCTTTTATCGGACCAATATATGTGTTGTTCAAAGATGGAATAGTACATAAGCTTTTTGGGCCTCACAGTTCCCTTCTTCACGTGAATAGCAAAGTGAGGAAAATAAGCAGCATTTATATACACTGTAATGCATTGTTTAGAAAAAATATATGATAGAATAGCTGAGAAGAAGTTAACAGGAAGGGTGGGTAGTCAATGGCTTTGAGGGCATATTTAGCAGGAAGTGCTAAGATATTTGTAAGAGAGGCTGAATGGATGCCTTGAAGTGATAATTGGAAAGGTACCCTGACAGGAACACAGAATAATAAAGACCTGAGATAAACAGAGTGTAAGGTCTATATACACTGTGATGCATCACTTCAAAGTAATTAAGATAGGATAGGTGAGAAGAACTTAACAGGAAGGGTGGGTGGCCCCTTTTCAGACTGAGATTTTCCCAACCGGGTTGTGGCAACTGGGCAGGGTTGAGCTGGTTGTAGACTGGTGCACTCCCCCAGTCTGGAATGAGTTTAAGGTTAGTTTCAGTGGAAGAGGTCTGTGAGGTGATCTCTGAGTTGTGGCTCACTTTTTTTGTAAAGTGGAACCCAGTCCAACATGCCTCCTAGTGAGTTGTGTTGGACTTTTGGGGTCAGCGTTTGCCGAGTTAGTCTGGTGCTCCCGTTCACAGGCATCCTTTGCACATGCATTGAAAAAATTGAGATGAGGCCTGTTCTGAAAAAACATCTCTGGACCCGGGCTGCTTTACAAATTATCAAACAGTCTGTAACCTCCCCTTTTTGGGGCAGGTTATTGAGAAGAAAGTGGCATTATGACTTGAGGCACATCTCATGGCAGCAACAACAATAGAGTATGGGAACTGCAACCCCCATAAGGTCAGCACATCCAAAGTGAAACTCACAGTAAATTGAGAAGTTCAATGTAACTGCCAAACAGCTGATTCCGTTTTTGTTGCTTTTTAAGTTTTGTTCTATACCGCACCAGAAAAAAATGTAATTTACTTAATTTACTATTACTTGCAGTAAATTAGAGCTTTCTTTGTATGGCTGCAGAGCAAGTCTGTGTAGATGACTTTATGATGGCCTGTGGACTATATATCTGCCTAGGAGGCCTCTGGAAATATTGATTTTTGAATCCTGTGGACACACAGATTTTTTTCTGATGCAGTATGTAATAAAGTTTTAATAGCAACAAAAACTGAATCAGCTATTTGGCAGTTGCTTTGAACTTCTCAATTAATTGTGAGTTTGACTTTGCTTGTGCTAGCTTTTTTGGGGTTTGCGGTTCGCATACTCCATCGTTGTTGCTATGTTATCTATGGCCCTTGGTTTATGCACATCTACTTTAGTGCTGAACTACTGGAACTGTGATTTGCTTGCACACCTCATAGCCTTTGACATCTATGAGCTTCTCCAGTCCGGATTTAGGGCCAAGCACAGTACAGTACAGAGACCACATTGGCCAGGGTATACAATGGCCATCTTAGGGCAAAAGATAGATTAAACCAATCAGTTCTTGTCCTCCTTGACCTCTCATCAGCTTTTGACACTGTGGTCCATGGGTTATTGCTGTATCGCTTCCGGAAGTGCTGTGGGCTCACTGGCAAATGATCTTTGGGTTTGAGTTTTTCCTGAGTGATAAGATGCAGAGGGTGGTGTTTGGGAATTTATCCTCACTCCTGAAGGCCCTACTCTGTGGTATACCCTAGGGGTCAATTCTCTCTCTCTTTCCCATGCTGTTTGCAGTGTACATGCTACACCTGGGTAGGATCATTAGACGATACAATCTGGGTTTTCACACCTATGCAGATGACACCCAGCTGTATATGTCATTTGCAGCTGGGATGCCTGGTGTGGCTGAAGTACTTAACTTGCATTTGGCTGAGATCCAGGTCTGGATATCCTTGAGCTGGCTGAGACTTAATTCAGGTAAGATGGAGGAGCTGGTAATTGAGCCTGGTCAGATGAGGGGTGCAGAGACCTTTGAGGAGAAGGCTGGCCTTGTGCTGGATCCCTCCAGACGGATGGCCTCTGCTAACGTGAAAAATCTGGGAGTCCCACTGGATGACAGGCTGACACTTGAGGCTCAGGTGTCTGCTGTAGTCGGAGTGGCTTTTGTCATATGAACATATGACAATGCTAGCAGATTTAGGCCATAAGGTCTATCGCGTCTGCTCAAATGCAGCTCACTGTTCTTTTTTTTTAATTTTTATCACATAAGATTTTATTGATTTTTCTTATTCACATATAACACATCACTTGCCTTACATCGCACTTAGCTATTACTTTATACATATAGCCAGCCAGAGTACATATCTAGTTAGGATCTTATTAATAGTCAGTCTGCATCTCACGAAAAACTTTAAGTAGGCAGAGCACTGCAGCTTATCATGATATTTCTAGTCAGATTACTGTATCTTAATAAAGTTCTATATATTGACCTGTCCTATAGGTGTATCATTTACAACATGAATAAGACATTTATACATTGAGGGTGGGATATTCTAAAGGGTTGTGCATGGCACAACACGGGTGCACCATGCGGAACTCATTGATGTGCCCCGGGGCGATATTCAAATGGGGAAAGTGCCTGGCACAAATCCCGATGCACCAGGGTGCATCAGTAATGTACGCAGCACAAGTAGGAGGGGCGTGCACATGCATGCCCTGCACATCCCGATATTCAGCCTGGGATGTGTTGAGCATAGGCAGGCGCAACCCCTACGTGCGCCACACACAGATGTGCCAAAAAGAAAAGGAGCAACAGCTGGCCACCCACAGGTGAGCTGGCATGCTGCAGGGTGCAACACAGCAGATGCCAGCTGTGGGTGGCCACCTGAGCTCCGGCAGCACCGTCCGTCGCGGTCACCCCCCCATGCCCGATCGCGGGCTTTCATTATGAAAACATCTCTGGTGGTCCAGTGGACCCGATCCCTCAGCCCAGTCATGGGCTTGCAATATGTTAATATCCCTGGTGGTCCAGTGGACCCAATCTCTCAGCCCGATCATGGGCTTACAGTAATTGGAATAACCCTGGTGGTCAGCTGTACCCCTCCCTACCGCCCACTCAGTTCTGCCCCCTGCTTTCCCCAGTCAGCAGCAGGCAGCAGCACCCACCTGCAAGCCGCCGGGCCGCCCGCCGACTGACAGCATATGGTATGGCCATCGCCTGTGGTCCACAGCATGGGTCAATGGGCATGCAGACCGTACTGTATTACACAGTCCCAAAATGTGAATGAATCCATTCATTCACATATTAGCGTGTGTGGCACAGTGCGGTCTGCACGCCTATTGGTCACACTGTGGACCAATGGCGATCTCGACCATACCGACGCTATCGGTTGGCGGCTGCCAAGCGACTTGCGGGTGCTGCCACCTGCAGCTGACTGGGGAGCGGGGTGGTGGGGCTGAGTGGGCAGGTTGTGAGGGGGTACCGCTGGACCACCAGGGTTATTCCAATTATTGTAAGTCCGCGATCAGGCTGAGGGATCGAGTTCACTGGACCACCAGGGATATTAACATATTGCAACCCCCTGATCGGGCTAAGGGATCAGGTCCACTGGACCACCAGGGAGATTAATACATATTATAGCCCGCGATCGGGCTGGGGTGCATTGCAGGTGAGGGGCAGGGGGCGTCAGTCCCTGATGGCTGCTGCCTGGCAGGGCGCCAGGTGCAAGTCGCCAGGGATCAGTGCACCTGCATGCAAATGGGGCCATGATGACATGCAAATGGCCCCATTTGCGCCTTGCATGCATTATGGCCCCATTTGCATGTCCACAACTGAAAATCGTGGTTACTGCACCTAGCACAATGGCAGTTGTGCTGGTGCATCCCGCTGCTCCTCCCTGGCCACTTGCGCTGGCGCAGTGCCACTGCATCATGCGCAACGTGGGTGGCCATGGAGCAATCTTCTATGGTACTGAACCATGGTGTAGCACCGTTGAATATCATCCTGTCAATGCCCTGGTGCATCCCAGTTGCGCTGCGCCCAGGCTTGCGCCACAGCCTGGTGCAATCTGAATATCCCACTGTTAGAAATTACTACAGTGTCTGACAGATACATCTAGCTTGTTGCTAGCAGCAGTCCCTGGATTTAGCAGAAGAAGAACACATAGTAGGATAGCAAAGGTGCCAGATACCTTGCAGGAAAGGTATGAGATCCAGTGTGCCATGTTCTGGTTTGGGTGGCATAGGACTAAGAAAAAGAAGAATGAAAAGATGACTAATGGCCCAGGGGTGGATTAGCAGGGGGAGTAGGCTGAACCATACATATATGGGAGTGCAGATATGCATCCCATTTTCTATAGTATCTGGGAAGACAGCCCTTTCCCACTGCTGTGCACTTCTCAAAAATTGCTAGTCTTGACACAGCCACCCTCCACGTGGAGACCATGGGAGCGGTAGGTTGTTTCCAGTTCATCAGTATGGCTCTCCTCACTTCCATGATTGCAGTAATTGCCCAAGCTATGAGCGGTCCTTGCAGGGGTTGTAGGGGTGAAACATCTCCTATCACCAGGGAATGTTGGGACAAGCGTGTGGGCTTGCCTATAATTGCCTATAATTCTTGAGCAGTCCTTTAACACAGAGGACCAGAAGACTCGAAGTACAGGGTATGTCCATAGAATGTGCAGTAGATTCGCCGGTGATGACGTACACCTCCAGCACTCAGCATGTTTCGGTACTTTGATCTTGGCCAGGAAAGCTGGGGTTCTATGCCACCTAAGGAGGATTTTCAATTGAATCAGTTGGCTCCTGGTGTCCTTGTACACAGTACGTGCAGCTTTCAGGCAGTCGGCCCATTTCTGCTGGGTGATTGGACTCTGTAGCTCATTTTCCCAAGAATGCCTGCAAGCAGAGGTGGTGTCAGGCTGCGTATCTCTCAAGACCCTGTAGAAGGTACCAGCCAGGCCAGGGCCTTGCCTTGGTTTGTGGAGAGATCTTAGCCATCCCCATGTTGGCTCTTTTATAGGCTGTGCCAGCAGAGCTTGGAGCGCACTCCTCATCTGTAGGTAGCAAGTCATAGCTATTTTGTAGCTGCTCAAATGACATTAACATGTTACTATTCGGGACAAGGAGGTCTGCAACTGTGCGGTTCCCTTTCCTGTCCCAGTTTGACCAATGTATGGGCTCCTGATCCACTGTGATGAGCCTATTATGCTAAAGGAGGGCATAGGAGATGGGGGACCTAGCAATCCCTAATATGCCAGTCAGCTTCATCACCCGTGCCAAACATTGCAAGTTTCTATCATAAGCGGGGGCATTTGATGCCCTAAACCTTTCTTACTTCCGAGCACAGCGAACAAAAATGTTCTGTTGCCAGAGTGGATTCGAGACTAATCCATTGTGGAGGGTGGGGCATTGAGGAAGCAAACCATGCAGTAGCTTGGGCCATACAAAAGGCTAGGTAGTACCCCTGAAACCAGGGTAGGCCCAGCCCTCCTCTAGTCCAATGGGCCCTTAATTTGGCTAGTCCCCAGCATGCTGCTTTTCCTTCCCAGAGGAAGGAGGTGAGAAGTTTGTCCAGTGACCAAAATAATTTGTTGGAGAGAGCAATTGTGAGGTTATTCATCAGATATGAGACCTGTGATAAAATAAACATATGGACAGCCTCAACTTTGCCCTTCAGGGAGAGTCGAAGTGTTCACCAGCATTGCACCTCTGCCATCAAAATGGTTATGAGGGGGGAGAAGTTCACTTTTTCCAGGTTATTCCATGCTACAGATATGTATATCCCCAGGTACAGGAAGCCCTGAGGGGCCCAGGAAATATCAGTATCCTTTAGGCATCCTCTGCTGCAGTTGGAGTTCAGTGGGGAGAGAAGCGTCTTTTTCTGGTTTGTTACTAAACCAGAAATATGGGCAAATTGCTGTAGCACCTGTAGAACCAAGGGGAGGGATGTCTCAGGGCTTGACATGGTGAGTAACATATTGTCTGCATATGCATTAACTAGGAATGTCTTTTGTTTAACTGGAATGCCTGAGATGCCAGGCTTATTAATAAATTTGTGAATGAGTGGGTCAAGGGCTATGGTGAATAACAAGGGAGAGAGGGGGCAGCCCTGCCTGGTCCTCTGCTGAAGAGGAAATGGGGAGGCGGTGTCTCAGTTGGTGACAATCCTGGTTGTGGGAAGATGGTATAGGGTAGAGACCCATGCGTGAAAGTGGCTACCAAATCCATATAAGGTAAGTACCTCATGTAGATAATTCCATTCCACGGAATCAAAAGCTTTCGAAAAGTCAATAGCTAGTGCAGCCATTGACATCTCAGAGTGGAGCGCTATCCACTTCAAGTTGAGGACCAGGCGGAGGTTGTCTGCCCCAGATGTGCCCTTGGAAAAACCAGACTGTGTGGGGTGTATTAGCCTGTGGAGTACTTGCTTCAATCTGTTAGCAAGCACTTTGGCCAATATTTTGGTATCTACTGACAATCGAGAGATGGGCTGAAAGCTTGCACAGTCTAGTGCATCCGAGGATTTTTTGGGGATGCAGCTCACAGTTCTGATGCTGCTGCTGCCCCTACCCCTTTTCCTTCCCTTCCACCCTAAGTTGCCTCCCTGAGCCCCCTTCTGTTCACTTCTCTTCCTACTTGTACCTTGCCCATGAACCTATCCCATCTTTGCTTAAAACTCCCCACTGATTCCAATGAGATCACCTCCTCAGGTAACGCGTTCCAAGGTGCCACCGCCCTTTCCGTGAAGTAATGCCTCCTCAGTTCTCTCCTGTACCCCCCCCACCTGTTTCAGGCTGTGTCCCCTCATGATTCCTGTCCCCTTCAATCTAAACAAACCCTCAGTGTTAACTCTGTTGATACCCTTCACATACTTAAAGGTGTCAGTCATATCCCCTCTGTCTCTTCTGTCCTCCAGGAAGTACATGTTGAGCTCCCTCAGTCTTTCCTCATAGGTCTTCTCCTCCATTCTGTGGATCATCTTAGATGCCCTCCTCTGGACTCTTTCCAGGAGCAATTTAGAAACATCCAGATTAAAGCCTTAACCCCATGTAAAGACGTGCCATCATTATGCATACATTCATCACTTCCAGACTTGATTACTGTAACACTGTGTATCTTGGGGTAAATGGAGGTGTCCTATAATGCCTTCAACTGGTTCAGACTGCAATGGCCCTGTTGTTGATGAGCCTTCCCAGGTCCTGTCATACAACTCTGGTCCTGCATGAATTGCACTGGCTGCTGGTGAAGTGGCAAATTAAAGTCATGGTCTGTGTGTTGCTCTACAAGGCTCTATACAGACTGGATCCTGGTTACTTGAGAGACCTGCTTACCCTTTAATAGACCTCCCATCCCCTCTGCTCCTCTGAGATGGTCCTCCTCACTGTTCCTAGGGCTAGACTGAAATCATCAGGGATTTGGGCTTTTGAGTCAGCTGAGCTGGCCAGGTACTATGGAGCAGATTACCAAGATCCCTGAAGGGAGGTCCCCTCAGTGGAGGCCTTTAAAAGAGGACTGAAGACTGTTCTGTTTCAAAAGGCTTTTACCAGCAGTTAGCCTCTAAAATTTTTCAGTTACCACTAACCATTCTTTTATTATTATTAGCATTTTACTGTTTTAACAATGCTGTTTTTATTATTTCTTTTGTACTGCTTTAAATTATGCTACATGTTTCTTGTTCTCTGCATAATTATGGAAAGTGTTCTGAGCCTCAGGGATAGGGCACTTAACAAATACATACTGCTACTATGTACTAGTACTTCCCAGGTGGCAGTGATGTAGTGAAGGTAGCTGCCTTCCATCTCGGGAAGAGAAGAGAAGAGCTTCTGCTGGGATGCTCAGTCTTCCTCTCCCCAGCAGGCAGTAGTGCTACTTTTGCACCTGTGCACCAGCTATATACTCCACTGTTTTGAAATTTGAATTGCCCAAGCATATACAAACTTTTTTAATAATGAGCGATTACTGTATGTTTTCAAATATCATAATTCATTAGGGATGCCTAGCTGTATGGTATAGTATATTGCTCCAGCTGTTGGGCATCAGTGTTTGCTAATGAATTAGCCATGAACTACTATCCTTTGGCAATAAGAACCTGCTGTGTCGATAGATCCAGAGTGTTTATTGCCAGCTAATGATGGATGTACAGTTATCTGATGCTGGAAGGATGTCCCCATGATTGGCCTTATTTTTGAATGCATACTACACTACAAAGAGAGAAATGGGGAAAAAGAAAACTGTGCTCACTGGAAGGGAGAGATACAAAGTACAGTTGGATGTAAGGAAATATAAGCAAGCTTGTATCTGTATGAAAAAATGCCAATATGGGCATGGCTGCACACCCTGAAATTCACAGCTGATGTTTTTTTCTTAACCTAAGTCAGATTGGAGTTTTTCAGAGTGTTGAAGCCCAGTATTTTTATCTCTAACTATATGACAGTGAAAGAGCAGGCAGTCCTTGGAGGTTAAAGTACTGTCCCCTGCCATGGCACTTTGTTATTAATCAGTATTACATGCAGATATTTTTTTATGGTTTACTAAGTGAAAATCCCTCATGACAAATTCAAGAGGATATGGATTATATCCAGAAATAAGAAGGGTGTAGTGTTCTCAAAATGCAGATCACTCTGGTTCCTTCCTTGACGTCAGGTTGTAACCTTGCATATTTGCCAGAAAAGCAGATTGAAAGTGATCATAAAACATCCTATTTTCTTTGAACTTAGGATACTTAGTACAGGGAGTGTCCCATCCTTCTCCGCTCCTTCATCACCAGCAGAATGAGTACATAGGCAACTGGTAATTTGCTAGGTATATAAAATGTGTGTTATATTAAAAATAAAAATATTTAATCGCATATCAAACCTGTTTTATCAGAATATTCTTTGAACTGTAGTTCCCTATTACCTGTATGAAAATGACGGGAAGATGGGTGAATAAGTAAGGAAAAAAGGAAAGTAAATAAATGTGACTACTTAATTTCATACACAGTATTTCCCAAAGCACTTTACAAGCTACAAACAGTTGCAGCGAAAATAAGGCATAAACAGGAAGTTGAGGGAGAATTAGTGAGGTGTAGGAAAGCTGCAGTATGTTGAGCATAGAGGGGAAGAGAGACCATATGGAGCATAGGGAGGTCAAGTGACATGCTCACAGTCACAACAACAAAGTAAGTAGCTGTCACTTTGAAATCAAAAGAGTGTCTCCACTAGGTGATATTACCTTCTGGCACTGGAAGTCCAGGCTTTTCACTGCTAGGGTCTAAATCAGAGCATTAGAGTCAAGACTCAAATGAAATGAGTTTGCAGGTTTCAGCTTATTTCCCATAAGACAGATGTCTACATCATGCAGCAGGTACCACACCCAGTACTGCTCTATTAATTACAGGGTTCAGTCTCTGATCCAGCGAAGTCAGAGATTGAATGAGGGGAGAGACAAAATGGTTTTCTCCCCCTGGATTGGAAGTCTCTCTAGTCATTAATGACTTGATGCATTTGCAGAGCAGTATGGGGAAGCCTGCTGTGTATCAGTCCACGTGAGATGTCATCTGCAAAGAAGTGAAATGTTTTATTCCTAAGTAATGTCAAGCCACTATTATGAACATTAAAAACTAAAGGACGTTTAGAAATCTTATCTATTTGCTATATGCTAACACTGAGTTTGTAATGTTAGCATTAATTCTCAGGCTGTAACTATATTCCTTGTAGCCACCAATAGGCACAAGAATAGCTGCTGCTTTGCTGATAAATCTGTGTGTTTATGACTTAAATATACTACTTCCCTTGATCTTTAGGGATATGAAGTGCAGAAAGAAGAGAATGCAGATGAAAGACAATAAGAAAGCCAGTTGTAATTAATAGTTCTTGGAAATATTTATATATCATCTTTTGCCACTGAGAAATGCTACTTGTAAGCATTATGGTAAATCCAGATTAAAATGTTATCACTGTAAGTTCTAACAGGCGGGAACGTTTCCCCCCAGATATGTTCAGGGGTTAGAAAAGTCAGATTTCTACACAGTCTTGTGTGTGCTGTTTCCTGATATAGCAGAGCCATGAACCATAAAACATTTCTCAACAGTGACTTTTTGTGGGGACAGCTTTTATAATTACCTTGCAATGACTTTTGGCAGCGTCTGTGTTTAGACAGAGATAATGTGCCAAGTATTTATTGCTTGGGGTCGTTTTCAGTGTTGGAAGCTACCTTTACTGTTTCCCTTCAAACTAAAATAACTGAAAGGTTCTAGCTGTTAAAAAAAAAGGAACAGATTATTCCAGTATACCATACAAGCATTTCCATGCCACCTTTTTGGTAGCAGAAGCTTCCACTACACATTCAATAATGCTTCTCAAGACAAAGGCTATTGAATCCAATGCTTAGTACAAAGTATAACTAAATTACTTTATACGTTCTTGTTTTAACTTATAATACATTTTTTGCAAATGCAAGGTAGAGGTGGTGGCAGGAAGTTAAAACATGCTTTACTGTCAGCATAGCATTTTGGCACATGCACAAGTTGTTTGGTGGGGCCTTTTCTTGTTATTAAGTACTACAGTAATTATATAATGTAATAGATAGGTACAAGTTCTCAATCCACTATGAGTATAGTTGATTTATTTATTTAAATATTTTCTTTTATCCCCGAGAAGGCACATTGGAGCACTGCTCCATTTTCAAGTTAATGAGCATGTTCAGCTGTGCTCAAGTCCAATCTCTCACACTAATCCTGAATTATGGGGCTTCATTGATTTCAAGGGGTCATTTGCAAAAAATGTTCCTACATTCTGGACTTTATAAATAACTTTTTTCAGCAACCATCTTCTCAAATACAGAAGAAAATAAAAAGCTTTGGAAATGGCTGATTTAAAGCAAAGGGTCAGTGATGGGCTTTAGTCTTCCCTCACTTCTCTTCCAGCATTAAAATCAAGTACAAAAGTCATTTTATTTTTGTTACAGTACACTTTACCATCAAAAAGTAATATTGTAGAAAAAACACCTCTAACTTTGGTACAGTGGGAGTTGATTATCCCAATGGGCATCCACGCTATAGAACATGCAAATGAGAATAAAAATTAATTGCTATTGTAATCAAATAAGGCTTCCACCACCTTTTGCTGTGCATTATCAAAACAAAGGAATATGCAGGT
Organism: Neoceratodus forsteri; assembly: GCA_016271365.2. NCBI lineage: Eukaryota > Metazoa > Chordata > Ceratodontiformes > Ceratodontidae > Neoceratodus > Neoceratodus forsteri. The sequence goes on along the minus strand of CM057450.1, from coordinate 1,609,600,170 downwards.
GGCATTCTGGAAGTGCAGGTTCCATACTGCAGCTGCACAAATAGGTTTGCTCAACAAAACTGGACCATTTTGCTCAAGCATATGACTGTTTCATGTGCATCCAATGTTGGGGTGCTGAGCCTGTTCTATATATAGTGACATAGCAATTTAAGGTTGAAAGGAACTCTGTGTCAATTATGCCTGCCCCATTCTTCATTGACAGTAATGAAATAAGTATTTTATGCAAACACTTACCAGTATAATGGGATTCCCAACCTACCCTACCACCCAGGGCACCCGGTGATTCTCTTGGTAAGCAAATATTTGTTGAGGCTTATCTTGAACACCTATACTGTATTCATGTTCACTGTCTGTACTGCTAGGCTGTTCCATAGGTTCCCTATCATGTGACAGAAAAAAGTTCCTCTTAACATTACCCCGAATTAACCATGTCTGAGCTATAGGGATTGTCCATGCCTCCTGCTGCAGGACACTAAATCAAAAACCCCTGACTGTTCAGTCTTGTTGGTCATAATTTTGCTAATCATAGTTAAAAACAGAAAATATGCTTCATATCACAGTAGTTAGTCACTGTGCTGGCAAACTGGGTCCACATTCTGAGCCTGGAACATCACAACAGGTATGAATGAGGAGAATCAAACTATGATATATAGACAGCATCTCTTGTCTATGGATTTCTGCCACATCCTAAACCTTGTTGTACCATCGATCTGACATCACACTGTTGTTGTACCATCAATGTGACATCAGTGGTACAACACATAGCTGACATTACAAGCACATGGCACTGACTAGTCACAAATGTGAAAAACAGATTGCTATTTTTAAACTGTACTCCTTGAACTGTCAAAATGCCTGACCCAACAGTCATCACAAGTGCTGACATCTGCACTGAAAAAGAACAATTTATCATTGACCAGGAGAATAAGCAAACAAAAAAATTTCCTCTTGTTGCTGCCTGTTGTGTTTCATTGCAGCCTCTAGTTTGTATACCGTTTTTAGTTTTAATGTACTATTACTATTGAACATTTGTAGCATTTCATTTTAATGCAAGACTCTAACCAAATTTATCTGCAATAAAAGAATTCCATTGTCTGACTCCCAGTGGTTTTCTGTGACACCCTGTTAACTGTAAGCACATTTGAACTTTTTTCATGTGTAATCATGTTTTCCAACATACGCTGTTTTGATACTATAAAAAACAATAGATTGGGGACCATCTACAACAAGGTTGAGTTTCCATCTCGGTAGTCGATGACCTAATAGAGACCACTCGAGCTTTGCTCTGGAGGTCTCTATGAGGTCATCAACTACCTCAATGGAAACACAGCTTTGTTGTAGATGGTCTCCCATCTACTCTTCTATTTTTCTACTGGGGCGCTCCAATTCCTTCTCTGCTTGAGGTGAGTGGAAGTCTCCATTCCACCACTACTTCTCAGTGCTTCAGGGAATGCAGTGCTGGTTGGAGCAGAAAGAGAAGGTCAGAGGATGTTATAGGTATAGACTGGGCTTCACTTGGGGAAAGGTAAAATGAAGCAGTATAGCATAGTGGTTAAGAGCACTGAGCTACAAACCTGCAGACCTGGGTTTGAATCCCACAGCAAGCAGTTGCATACTGTGTGACCATGAGCAAGTTGCTTAATGTTCCTTTGCTCCCAGGATGCACCTGGAAAAACGTATCAGCTTGGTGTGTCTTTCCTGCCAAAGAAAAAAGGTTCTGGAGTATAATGAGGTAGGCAGTAAAATGGGACTAAAAAATAAGTGTGGAATACATGTTTTCTTTTAGACTATATATTTACGTACGGTTTTATATTAGTTTATGTTCATAGATAAGCAGTGTATTCTAATTATAGATTAGTAAACAAGAGAATTACAGCTGCAGGATTAAAACTATAAATAGAAGCCTGCTAGGGTTTTCAATTGCTAAATAGGTTAAAAGCCTTGAGAAGCTAACCAATGTGAAAGCTTTGTCAGTTATCTTTAATGACTCTATTATAGTGGTTTGCTTACTACAAAGTAAATAATTGCTTCAGTCTTTCCCACTGAAGACTGAAACAGAAGACTTCAAAAGCGGCAAGAAAAAGCACCACTGAACAGAGGACAATCCCTCTTGATGCCAGTTACTTGCTTTAACTTTGTACCAAAGTGGTTTCAAAATATTGCACAGTTAAGCCGTAATTTTTCACATGGTAAACTTTAATCTCTGGGTAACACTATGTTGCATAATTTTACTGCCTTGCTAGAAATGATAAACTGGGACACCCAGATTGCATTTCTTAAAGCCCCTGACACCATTAGAAAAACTTAAACAAAGTGTAAGATTTAGATACAATTCAGTTTATATTTCATATATTTTCTATACATTTTTTCTTTTTTTTCTTTGTTATTGTGGACAGTTGTATGAAAGAGGATCACTGTCCCTTAGACTTTAATTGTTCTTTCTGCTTGCCTACACCTGACAACATACTCCCCTAGTTATATTTATGTCATCATAATTATCTCCACAGCAACAAACTGTGACATCATAAACAGAAGTATGATGTCAGATGTAGGCAAGTAGGCTAAACCGATTGGGGCTGGATTTTCAAGGAGTGGTGCGGGGCTTGTGTCAAGCTCTGCGCCACCACATTTGTTCCTGGTGGTGCACCAAATGGGTTTGCCATAACTACATCCAATTTTAGTAGGTTGAACACAGTTGTGACAGTTCACCCAAATTGCTGCAACTTGCACCAAATATCTGGTGCAAGCTCTGTGGAAAGGGTCCTCAGGATTGCCACAAGCTAGACCAGAAAACGTTGGTCTCACTTGAGGCAATTGTCACATGGGATGTATAAATCCCATCAGGTTGCTGCAAGCCCAATGCCATGTCATTGGCACACCCGGCACTTACAGCGATCCAGGGGCTTAGAAAATCTGTCTCAAGGCAAATGTCCTTAGCAATATACAAGTAAAGGAGAGAATTACAAAAATAAAAATGATTAAATATAACAAGCTAAATTGTGTCTAAATATTACAGTTTTTGTGTTTGCTTGCACACTTGTGACTGTAGGGCATGCCATATACATTCCAAAATGGTGTGAGATGGAATATTTCCAATCTACTTGTATTTATAGATTTTCTTTGTTTTAATATTGTTGTGAATATTGTTACTGTACCTGCATTTTTAGAAGATACAAACACTGTTCCATATTTGAGGAATCTTTTTACCTACAACTGTGAACTTTGCTCCACCGCTGAAGTACTGGGAAACACAGGCAGTACACACTGCCACAGCTGTCTGAAAACTAACGTCTGTGAGGCAGAGATGGGACCACATGGAAGGGCATGTTATTTCTTGTAACATCTTATAACATTGTTTGCAAGCTGCCCTTCAAGACAAAAGGAAAAGGTGAGTTTGTTCAAATTTATCAGAATATGAACCATTTCTTTCCTGAATTATTTTGGTTGATTAGTATATCTGCAGAAACTGAGGCATTTGGGAACCTTTGATTATAATGCAAAATCACATCAAATAGAAATGTATGCTGGTGGTCCCCGCTTTCTTTCTTTTTTTTTTTTTTCAAATTAAAGTTTATTGATTTTTCACAATAATAAGAACAGGTCCAGAAAAACAATGCATACTTGACATGATATAGACAATATCAGGTATCTGTTCTCCATCCTCCTCCACCCCCACCCTCACCCTGCCTTCCCATTAAACCCTCCCCTCCTTCTACTTATTCAACACAGATGTTTTCTGGAGTCTACTCAAACAACGTAATTACATATCTAGGGGTAGGAACTTCAAAGGGAATACAATGAGTGTAGGGGATCCCATATTTGTGCATATTTCTCAGGCTTATTATTAAGACTCGCTATTGTTTTTTCTGTCCTGAGATTTGTGAGGAGTTCATTAAACCACTCTGAATATGAGATATTGCCACTGTCCTTCCAGTGACATAAAACTAATTTCTTAATGGACATGGAGATAAGGGCCATGTGGTATCTCCTGATTGATACAGGGATCTCTGTATATTCCCCTAGTAGGCAGATTTCTTGGGTAAATAGGTCATGCAAACCCAATAGGGGATCAGTATTTTGCTGAATAGTAATCCAAAGCAGAGTAATTTTAGGACAATTCCAGAAGATGTGATGCAGAGATCCTTCTTCTTTCTTACATCTAGTACAAATGGGAGATAGGAGAAGACCGAATTTGAATAATTTCTGTGGAGAATAGTATAAATTATGTAATATATGGAATTGGGTAAGGCGTAGTCGGTCCTGGGTAATGTATGTATGGCAGTTATGCCATAGTGCAGTCCAATCTAATTCTCGAGCGGGAAACAAGGTCACCCAGTAGTCCAATGGAGCAAAACAAGTCGGGTAAACCCAGTTATACAATATTTTATAGCAACTAGACACTGATTGTTGGAGGCCAGTTTCGGGGCTTATTACGCTGTGAAAGGATGGCTTTTCCTGTAAAGAAGGAGTTATTCCAAAAACCTTCAGAATGAGATGTTTTAGTTGGAAAATCATAAAGCTATAATTTGTGGGCAGATTGTAGGTACTTAAAATCACCGCAAAAGAAAGCCAGGAGTTTTCTTCTGAGATAAATGAGAGAAGTCATGGTTCAATCATATGAGGTGACCAGTTAGCTATGAGTATTTTATAGTCTATCTTTAAGTTTGGTTTTCCCCATATGGGCTGTGTTGGACCCTGAATGTGATTATATTTAAGGAAATTGCATAATTGTGAGTGATTTTAACGGATATAAATGGCTGGGGTAGTAAATTCTAGGGAAGAACCCCACCTAATTTGGAGAAGTGTGGTAGGTTAATACCATTGTTGTGAATAAGAGATAGATCAATTTTAAGCCATTGGGGAGAGGAAGGGGAATTAAATACCTCTTCCTTGGGGGACAACCATCTAAGATATTTAACAGTATGGCTAGCCCAGTGGTAGAAAGTCAAATGAGGGAGGAGTAATCCCCCTCTCTCTTTGGGGGCTGCTAACTTAAAATAGGACAATCTAGGTTGTTTATTGGACCAAACAAATTTTGTGATAAGTCTGTGGACATTATTAAACCAAGAAAGAGGTAGCCAAATGTTGAGTAATTGTAGGGGGTAAAAAAGCCTGGGAAATACAATCATCTTAACTAAATTAACTTTGCCCCATATGGAGAGAGGGAATTTGCACCATCTATCTAAATCCTGACTAATGATTTTCATGAGGGGATCCAAATTTAGTTTTTGAAAAAGGGCTGGGTTCCTGGGGATTATGATGCCCAGATATTTTAAGGAATCTTGCTTCCATGACAAACCCAAGTCAGTGATAGATCTTTTGATTACCTTATAGTTAAGGGGAAAGACAAGCGTTTTATCTATGTTGAGCTTATAATTAGATAATTGACTATATTTTCTGATAAGTGATAACATGGAGGGAATGGAGGTATCTGGATAGGATAATTGTAAGAGAATGTCATCAGCGTATGCTGAGACCTTAATTATTTGGGATGCAACAGGTATACCTTGGATCTGGTCACAATCCGTTAATCTATGGATCAGGGGTTCTAAATACAGGTTAAAAAGTATAGGAGAAAGAGGACATCTCTGTCTAGTTCCAGATTGTAGGGGGAAAAGATTGAATATCGCACCATTGGCAGTAATCCACGCTGAAGGGGCCTGGTATAGTGTTTTTATCCAGTTTTGGAATTCGGTTGGAAATTTGTAGGCATTGAGGGTACGAAAGAAAAAATTCCAGTCCACTCTATCAAATGCTTTCTCAGCATCAAGAGAGACTAAAACAGCAGGGAAATGAGCATCTCTAGATGCTGAGAGAACATGTGAGAGTATTCAGAGATGGTCTACCGACGATCGCCCTTTCATAAAGCCTACTTGTTCGAGGCCGATAAGTTCTGGTAAAATTATATTAATGCGTTCTGCTATTAACTTAGTTAGTATTCTAATATCTTGGTTTAATAAGGATATTGGACAGTAGCTAGTAGTTAACTCTGGGTTTCTATCCGGTTTGAGAATAAGAACTATTAAGGCTTCAAGTAGAGTGCCATCCACGGATACTCCTGATAAAATTTGTTGGAATAGAGGTAATAACAAGGGGATTAACTGTTTTTGGAATTTCTTATAAAAGTTGGCCGAGAAGCCGTCCAGGCCAGGTGTTTTATCGGAGGGTAGGGATTGAGTTGTTTTAGCTACTTCTGTATAAGTTATGGGGGCTATAAGTGATTGTTGTTTTATCTCTGGGAGAGAGGGCAGTTTAGATCCATTTAAATAAGAATCTAATTCCTGATCCGAGGGTGGGTTTGACATGGAAGCATAGAGTTTGGTATAATAATCTTGAAATTCAGATACCATGTCAGTTGGGGATGTTTTCAGTGCCATCGTCTTGAGAATGGATAGATGGGATATATTTAAATGATTCCAGCTGTTTAATTCTGAGAGCTAGTAAATGTCCTGCCTTTTCCCCCGGTCTGTGTATGTTGTTTTTGTCCTCAGGATAGCAAATTCGGCCTTTTCCCTCAAAATTTCTAGATATGCATCCCTCACTTTGGCTAATTTCTTTCTAATATCCTCTGGAGAATCAGGTGTCAGAGTTGTTTCAATAGCCCTGATCTGATTAAGTAAGGTAAGTAGTTCCTTGTCCTTTCTTTTCTTTCTCTGTGAAGATAAGCTAATCAGTATGCCCCCAATATAGGCCTTAAAAGCACACCATATGAAGTCTGGTCTGGACGCTGCACCTAGATGGACCTCAATGAATTGCTCAATGTGTTTGTTGAGCGTGGAGATCATTGCGGGTTCCTTCAGTAGCTGATTATTAATTTTCTAACGTGCATTCCTTTTGGAAGGAGATACCAGAGATATATGGCAGATAACTAGTGAATGATCGGAGGGTGGGCCAGGTTGGATGGAGAAATTCAGGAATCTGACCAGGAGAATTTGAGATAACAACAAATAGTCAATACGGGATGCTGTTTTATGAATGGGGAAGATGAAAGTATAACTTTTTTCAGTGAGATGAAATATACGCCATACATCACATAAACCAAAATTGTCTGCCAACTCCCGGAATGCAGGCTGAGCTGGTGAAAGGCCTTTACGTGATCCACTGGAGCGATCAAGTGAGGAGTCAAACACAGTATTCATGTCTCCACCAAGGATTATTGGAAATGATACAAAAGGGGTTAGTGCATTAATCAGCTGCGTGAAGAAATCCGGAGAATCTATATTGGGTCCATAAACATATTCCAACAAGAGTTTGGCATTGTATAAAGTACAGTGAATAAAAACAAATCTACCCCGTGGATCACTGATTAATTGGATAAGTGAGAAGGGAGTTTTTTTGATATCAGGATTAGAACTCCACTACTTTGAGTAGTACCTCCTGCTGAAAAAACATACCCTATTTGTTGTCTTCTGACTCGATTAGCCTCCGAGTCCAGAAGATGTGACTCCTGTATAAACGCAACATCTATGGATAATAATGCTAAATGTTTCAATACTTTATATTGTTTCAATTGTTGCCTGAGGCCTTTCATGTTCCAAGTGGCAATTCCCGCTTTCTTTCTTGATGGGTTACAATATCCTTGGTGGGTACACAGTACCAGTTTGCAACCCCCACTGAGCAGAGCTCAACAGAGCTTTAAAGGTCATGCCACTGCTAATGGGTCTTTGCAGCAAACCCTTAGCAGTGAAAACAACTGCCAATCAAGCCCCTGATGGCTTGGTGTTTTTATTACCTAATGTATGGTTATTGCATATGTTCTACACCAAGGTGGGGCACCCTGTGCCAGAATGGGGGGGATGATGACACTAGGGTTGTGCTCCCAGTGGTCAAAACATTTTTCTTATTATGTATGTCCACGTCTGTGGTTAAATCAGTGGAGATAGTGGTTCAGGGTTTGGGCTTCCACTTTCTGCTTCTAAATTTAAAAAGTATAGGGAGCCAACAATTTGAATGGGCTCTCAGTGTTGATATTAATACCGAGAGACCACCAGGGACTGTCTCCTGATGACCATGTTGAACAAATCAGGGTTGGGGACAGAAATGGCCACCAGAAATGGGCTCCAGGGCCCGCAAAATTGTCATTTTTTTTAAATGGACCTCAAACCAGTAAGTTATGATGTGCTCACAGGTGTGAACACATTGTTATTGGCTGGTTTGACAGTGTACTGTGAATGCAACTTTTGATGTGCATGAGCCTGTAACCACATGCCTAAGGAGATGTGCCTGAATTGGCATTATCTGACTTACAGCTGATTGTTTTCAACTGTGCATGGCCACTCCAGTATTTTTGTAATTAGCAACTTCTAAGCTTCAAATGTTGGGTGGTGTGGTGCGCTGCTGACCCAGAAAGTATGTTGGATGCCTCAATGCTGAGCTTCCTCAAGAGTCACTAAATATCCTGTAAATCCAGCATTTGAAAACATTGGAAGCTTAATATTTCTTATAAGGACTGCTTTTGTACTTTGGAAGAGGTAAACCAGCAAATCAGCAAATACAACTCACATTTTCAGTGAATTCTACACTAGTCTGACCCTCTCCTCCTAAAACTCAGTCAAATGCTACGGCTACCAGTTATGCTCCAGGTCTGATAAAAGAGCTGTTCTCAGCCTACAATGACCAGCTCCCAAAGGTACTCTAGGATCTGTAAACAGAAGTAGGAGCAGGCTTCTTTAATATTATTGCCCAAATCTCCACTATGCTTATAACCCTCAATGTGCTGTGAGAAAAATCTGCTAAAGAAATAACTCTGCTATTGAAAGTATGGCAAAGAATAAGTGACCTCAAGGACAAGAGCAGTAATCCTGCCCAATTCCTCATAGCAGCAAACAAGACAATTAAATAGCTGCAGGAAAAAGTGGACAATCAAGAAAACTGGGAAAGATGGTCCAATACTTGAATCATTGAGCTCCTTGAAGACATTGAGTGCATGGAGCTGGTGGGATTTATTCAGTTATGGCTCTCCAAGGCCTTAGACATGGGAAGGGTGAATATGGGGATGGATGTTGAACATGCCCACAGATCTCCAGGCTAAAAAAATGATGCTTGGGGAGTGTCTATGCCCATTCATCAGGGACTTCCTTCACTTTCCAGATAAGGTAAGGGTATGGCAGGTGGTCAGAAGGAAGAGGGCAGTGAAAGTGGAAAACTCCCACATTCAGTTCTTTCCTGACTACAGCAATGCTTCACAAACCTAGCTAGTGGAGTTTTCTGAGGTTAAGAAAAAAGCTGCATCTCAGAAACTGATGTGTTGCTCATCTCTTCCCTTCCACATGAAGAGTTCAGCATCCTGGCCAACCTCCACACTTCTTATGGTGATACAGGCAGTTGAGCAATACATTGATGCAAAACAGATTGCACAGGAAGGAAGAAGTAAGATCAGGCATGTGGCTTGAGCTGCTACCTGAATGCATTCTGCTTGGCAAATGCACTTACTAGTTGTTTTGAGTCTAGGGGGAACCTCCCGGTGTAGAACAAATTAGAACATCAGTTGGGGTGGCCACTTGAAATGGAACACTTAACCATTGACTGTTGTTGTCCTTGCCTAAAATTAATTTAGGAAGCATGCTCCTTGCAGCAAGTTATAGCATTTTATAAAATGGGCAAGAACATCCCATCAATTTAATTGGCTAAAACAAGTCACATGACCATGCATCAATATAGAACAATGCACAGTCATCCTGGTATTTACTATTTAGCCTTCTCACAATCAGTACACCATATGGAATGCTCAAATATTGAATAGCAGTCATGATCTTTCTCTCATCACAGTTCGTCCCAAGAGCTGGCCCTGCTGTCTGCTATATGTACTTACTTCCTCACCTTACCCTAAGCTCTGTCCTGCTTGTGTTTACAGAATGCATCAAAAATAGATATTTTTTAATACTGTCAGTGTCTGTTTTCTGCCTTAACCACTTGTTCATAAAGTACATTTTCAAAGTCACATATCTCACCTGAATCAACACGGCCTACACCAGCCATTGCCAAGACCCTCATATCTGAAACCATTGCAGGTTGTCACCATGTTACCCAGCCCAATCCTCCAGTTAAAACTGGGTCGGGATTACACTGGAAAACTGACTGCCATGCTGTCTTTGAAAGTGGCAGCAGTCCAGACTGACTAAAGAGCACAAAAACAAAAGCCACTCATTGTTGGCATAGCAGGAGCAACACTGAAGAACAGATAAGTGACATTAAAAAAAAACATTTCTGTAACTCACTCTTGCCCTCTCTTTTATAATTATGAGAGTGGGAGGGCAGAAAAGTAACTACAGTTGGCAGGCGAGCAAGAGTGTGTGGGAGAGAGAGACAGTAAGTGAGAGAGCAGACAGGTGGGATAATGAGATTCAGTTGATAGGTGGTAGAGTGAAAGTGAGCTGGTGATTGAGATTGTGCCAGCAGGCTTCATTGAGGAATGGACCTCTGCCACAAACAACTTAATATTATTGAAATTAACTCTCCTTTGTTTTTTAAAGCTCAAAATGAGCGTGTGAGAGGGCAAGTGGCCGAGTGGTCATGGGAGCCTGCAGCCAGGTAGGGGAAGCAGGCACTACAAAAAAACAGCACCAGTGTCATTTGTTGAAAACAAGTATTTTCTCCCCCCCCCGAAGGGCTTTACTATACAGCATAAAAGGCTTTCTCCTGTGGTTAAAAAAAATGAAAACAACAACAGATTACATTTTTAAATAAATGAAATCAAGAGAGGGGCAGGGCTTCAAGCTTAGCACTTAAGAACTACAAATATGAGATCTACATTGGGTCAAAAGACCTAGAGTAAAGCATAAAGTTAAGTATAGTCCAAGTAGGTGGAATGACTATATAAAAAACACAAACTTATTTTAATTTTAACATGTTTTTAAATGCATATTTTGATAATGAAACATATTTTAAAAATAAAAGCCCATTTTATAAGTGCAATAAGACACTCTGGGGATATGCAGTGTACTGAGCAAATCACACTTCCAGGGCTAAAGGCACCCAGCCTGCAGCCTTGTGCCTCACTATGTTCTAGGCATGTGGTTATCTCAGCACAATGCGCACTCTGTTGTGTCTTATTGCTTACTTAAATGATGCTCCTGACCCTGTTTGGCTGTAGCAGAGAAGTTTCCAGGCTTGCTTGTTTCCCGATGGCTTCAGCTGACCTGGAGAACATATGGGGCCATCTCTGGGGATAGGGAGAAGTAATCAGTAAATCTGATCCTTCCTCTGCCAACTTGTCATCAGTCTGAGATCCTCGCATGGCTCTGCCTCCCTTTCAGCATGCACCTTTTATTCCACTCCATGGTGCATGTGCTTTGGTGCACTTCAAAACTTCAGGGTGTGGGGTTCAGCAGGAAACTGAAAGCCATTGCACTGGAAGTGATGTCACCTACCAGTATCCTGTACATGGCTATGGTAAAAAAAAAAAAAAAACTCTGGGAGACACCATGCCATCAGGTTATTCAGGTCTTGCCCATCCTTGGTAAGAATGGATCAAGAAGCCTTCTCAGGCTTGACATCACTGTACAGTGTGGTTTAACATTAAGATGGGAACAGAGGCAAACCACACGAGGATGAGGATCCTGGACTTTTGGCACATTTTGGACAAATGGGAGACTGTCTCAGAAAGTGCCTCATAGTAGGGGCTTGCCAGAAAGGTATATAGCCAAAGTGGGAAAAAATAATGGAGGACATCATTAGACAACCAACCCCCACATTAAGGAAGTGAGTTAAAAAACTACATGCATAAATAAAAGTATAAGGAGAAAGATACTGTTACAGTTCCCTAGGGAAGTGGCCATTTTTGTGTTGGGGGGAAAAAAGGGTGTCATTCAGGAGGTATAAAGATATGCAGAGGGAAGCAAAAAGGAAGGTGTACCAGGTAAGAAAAGAAGGAAGCAGCTAAGGCAGTGAGGGAGGCAAGGGATCAGGCAGAGGAAAGGATAGACAATGGGATAGCTAAAGAAGATAAGATTTTCTACTGGTACATGATTAAGAAGAGGAAGGTGGGAGTCACGTGATGCAAGTTTCTGACTAACAGCCTGTTCTAACAGCTCCAGCCTCCCATCCCTAATTTCGCCTACTTAACAGTGCTCTATTTAAGATTTTTTCAGTTCTTAATACAATTGAAGTCATCAGGCAGTAGTACCAGGTACTTTAGAAACAAATAGAAGCTGAAATGCGGAGGTTGCAGCCACAACATACTCCACCAGTTACTCCGGTGAAGGCCCTGAAAAAAGCCAGGGCATCTCCAGCAACAGCTGAATCAGAGATGGATCCGGCTATCAGAGCAAATGAGCCATTAATACTGGCACAATTTCTGGCTGAGTTTAAACCTGAACTCCAATCGGCCACAGAGGAGTTGAAATTGGTAACATAGGCATTGGAAGATTTATTGAGATGGACTGGAGATAGTGAAGTAAGAATGATTTCACTAGAGAAGCGCATAACTAAACAGGAACCAGAGATTGTAGCCCTACAGCAAAAGATGACCAGAATTTAAAAACAAGATTGAGGATCTTGAAGGGAGGAGTAGGTGTAATAATATTATTATCATCGGGCTGCCAGAGAAAGAAGAGGGGGAGGACTCAATTCTGTTTATACAGAAATTCCTGAAGAAAGTGGCAGGCCCTATGCCCTATGGGAACAATTACACGGTAGAGCAGGCACACAGACCTCTGTGAGCAATGCCGCCACTTGGAGCCCCACCACGTACATTCATACTTCGCTTCTTGAACTATCAAGAAAGACGGCATGTTCTCCTCAAAGTTAAACAATTAAAGGAGATTAAATGGGCTCATGTTGCTAAGCCTTTCAGGACAGTCAAATGTACCTATAATGGGTAACCCAAAGTCCATTGAAAACAATGATTTTGCATTACTCCTCCTTCCAGAACCACTACTCCACCAGTTCTTAAGGCGAACTACATTCAATGCAATGTACTTCATCTCACTTCGCCTTATTTTTATGCTCACAAGGTGAATTTTGCAGTGATTCATGGGATTTCAGGTCACATGAGCTCTACTCTGCGTATTACATAGGCTCTTCCACTGTCGGTTAGACAAAAGCGAGCAGAATATCATCCGCTAGAAGTCAAATTGATTGCCTCCAGTACCAGATTCCACATGGGCTACTCAGCAAAGCTACAAGTGTTGCTGTCAGGAGTTTGAGTCAGCTACAAAGATATCCAAGCAGTGACTGCATGCCTGAAAGCGGCCCTACCAGAACTGTTTAAACAGGGCTGAAGAGAATTATAACATGGCGGAGTTTCCAATTGTCTATCTGGGGGGGAACGGATCCAAAGGCCTAAGGCAGTAGATTCTGCTTTACTTTATTTCTACAATGTTAAAATAGATACATTCGACTGTCCTGAAAGGCTTAGCAACCCACAACCTCAGGAATTTCCATAATCCAGTGTACATTTTGTAACCTGTACTTCTGGCTAAACCATGAAGTGGAACAGTGAGATTTTGGGAACATTGTCTTATTTTGACTGGACGTACGGAGGGGAGGTAACTGAAAACCTACTGTTTATGAGCCAAGAGACTGGTAGAAGGGTTATTCTCTACCCCACTGAGGGGCTGTGTAAACGAGTGCATTAGTCAGGTCTTTTTAGCAGCTTGTTATGTGCCATCAGCAGAGGGCACTCCTTCCCTTGGGTTACTTGGAGAGGCCCCTGTAGACCTCATGGAAGGTTTTTTCTTTTTTTTTTCTTCCTCTCTTGTATATTAAGGCATTATTAATACCTCTAAAGCTATGATTATGTTTAATACAAGTTTTGAAAGAGGGTTGTTTTGATTAGAGGTGGGTGAAGTGGCCTCAAGTCACTCCGCGAAGTGGAACGCGGAGTGAAAGTGAATTCACGAAATGTTCTGCAACGCGAACCGGAGTACTTTGCATTATAATGGGTAACCCAAAGTCCATTGAAAACAATGATTTTGCATTAGTCCTCCTTCCAGAACCACTACTCCACCAGTTCTTAAGGCGAACTACATTGAATGCAATGTACTTCATCTCACTTCGCCTTATTTTTATGCTCACAAGGTGAATTTTGCAGTGATTCATGGGAATTCAGGTCACATGAGCTCTAGATTGTTCTGCACAGCCTCAGTTTGGGGTAGTATGTCTAGGAAGCTGTAGCAGTCTGCTCTGAGAGCTCTCTGTGATTCAAACCTTTTAAAAGCTATTAAAAAAGCCTTTTTGAGCAATTTTCTTTGCTGAAACTTTAGTTCGACTGTAGGAAACCCTCCTGTGCTCATATCATCGAGTGTTTATTGTTTGTGTATGGATTTTGAATGTTAATGTTTGACATTCAGTCTGTGTACTGAGAGACAGTGGAAGTGTGCTTTCGGGAGGGGCGTATCTGTGGTGTAGGTAGATTAACTTGGAGAAAAAGACAGTTCTTTCTGTTTTGGTGATATTTTTCTTGTATAACTGTGTTAATGTACACACAGTAATATTTTCAATAATTCTTGCCATTTTTTTGCTGATTGTTGTGGTGCAGCAGTGCATAATTTTAGTTTGTTTAAAATACGTGGTTTATTACTTACTTTTCAATTTGCTATGCATTACTTAGTATGTGTGTGACACGTCATCAAATCAGACACCTTTTATTATGCCACATAGTAATTTCAGCAATGTGAACCTGCTGTCCACTGCAGTTTATGATTTTTGTACTTCTTTGTGGTATCTATACTGGTACTAGTACTAGTCACTGTTACTGCAGCAGTGCAGTACACTGCCCCCCCCCCACAACCTGCCCCAACTGGCGAATGTATTCTTTTCCAGATTTGAATTTCTGATGGTGAGCACTGGTTAGGTGTTGTACCTTTGCATCTGCATCTCTTCAGTGCACAGTGCAATCTTAATTTGTCTGAGCATTTGCATCTCTTTAGGGCCCAATCTCCATCTGTAACTTAAGTCACAGTTGTTTCTTTGGATTGCCTTCAGAGTACTGGACTGGTGTGGTGCATAATTCTGCATGAACATTGTATCATTAATAAGCATTTTTAAGTCAGGACCATCATCATGAGTCACTCGTGATACAAATCATGTTCTTCATCATCATGGTCACAAATGCAGTCACAAATAACGATTCACGATCACGTCACGAATCACAACATTAATTTTTTTATTAGTTACTTGGATGTATTGTAAGCCTGTTTTGTAGTATCTCTCCAGGCTTCACCACCCTGCCATTGTACTCATTAGTGAGCATTTTTAAGTTGGAAAGTTTTGTGCTACAGCTCATTGGGGAAGTACAGCCGTAGGCATTCACGTTCCCAATACAGTTCCATATTGTTTATCTCACACTGTCGACACCGAATCAATGTTCTTCATCATCATGGTCACAAATGCAGTCACAAATCACGTTTCACAATCACGTCATGAATCACAACACTAATTTTTTGACTAGTTACTTGGATGTATTGTAAGCATGTTTTGTAGTATCTCTCCAGGCTTCACCACCCCACCATTGTATTCTTTAATGAATGTTTTTAAGTCGGGGAGTTTTGTGCTATAGCTCGTCGAGGAAGTACAGCCATAGCCATTTGTGTTCCTTTCTGTACAGCATGTGAGTTACAGTACTGTAAGTAGTGGTGGGCGAAGTCACCCCAATTTGCTCTGCAAAGTGATTCACTGAGTAACGTGGAATCCATGCAGAACTCCACAATGTGAAGCGGAGTACTTTGCTTCATAGTGAGGAATGAGAAGTCCATTGAAACCAATGACTTTGCATTATTCTGCCTTCCCCAAACCACTTCTCCACCAATTTGAAGGTGAAGTACATTGAAATCAATGTAATTCACCTCACTTCGCCCTGTAATTGCGCTACAAATGAAATTCTGCAGTTATTCATGGGATTGCAGGTCACATGGGCTCTAGATTGTTCTGCACAGCCTCAGTTCTGGCCTGGGTAATGTGTGTACAGTGGTAGCTGGAGACAGTTTGCTCTCAGAGCTCTACGATTCAAAACTTCTAAAAGCTGTTTAAAATGCCTTTTTGAGTAATATTTTTTGCTCAAAATTTAGTACATCAATTGTAAAAAAAAACTTCTGTGCTCATATCATTGAGTGTTTATTGTTGTGTGTGGATTTTGAATGTTAATTTAGAATAGTCAGTCTGTGTACTGTGAAGTGTGCTTTGGGGGAGGGGCGTATTTGTGATGTAGGTAGATTAACTGGGAGAAAAAGGCAGTCTTTCTGTTTTGGTTATATTTTTCTTTTATAACTGTGTTAATGTACACACAGTAATATTTTCAGTAATTCTTGACATTTTTTTGCTGGTTGTTGTGGTACAGCAGTGTACAATTTGTTTAAAACATTTGGTTATATTACTAAAGGTTTTCAATTTGCTATGCATTACTTGAGTGTGCGTGTGAGTGTGTGTGTGCGATGCATGCTATTAAATCAGACACCTTTTATTGTGTTACAGAGTCATTTCAGCAGTGTGAACCTGCTATCCACCGCACCTGCATGAATTTTTTATACTGCTTTGTGGTATCTTTACTGGTAGTGGATTGTTACTGCCATGCACTAATCCCACAACTGGCAAAATGTATTCCTTTCCAGATTTGTATTTGTGACTTGTGAGCACTGGTTAGGTGTTGTTGTGCCTTTCGTATGCATCCCTTGAGAGTGCAGTGCAATCTTAATGTCTGTGCGTTTGCATGGCACCATTAATTCTGGAGACTGCATTTCTTGTTATGCTCTCATTTCACTTCGTCAGCACTGGGGAATTTTCTGGACACAGGACAGTAGCATTTTTGGGATGGACATTAATTCTGGTGACTCTGTGTGTGACCTGACCACTGTGCACATGACTGAGTGCGCCATTAATTCCTGGGAGACTTTGCATTTCTTGTTATGCTCTCATTTCACTTGATCAGTACTGGGGAGTTTTCTGGACACAAGACAGTAGCACTTTGGGGATGCACATCCATTCTGGTGACTGTGTGGGTGGGATGCTGCCAATATTGTTGTCACTCCACCTTACTTCCCATTTAAGGTGGAGCAACAATGCGAAGTAATAATAACATGGCGAAGTGAGCATTTCCTATGGGGCATTCTGCATAGTGAAGTGCCAACTCAAAGTGGCCACTTCGAGTTCACTGCGCCAGTGGATTTTAAATTCGCTGCATCTCTAGTTTTGATTTCCAGGGATTCTCATCTGTTATGAGGACATAATTCTGTGAAAGTCCTCTAACATTCCAAATTTATAAGCGCATTAAATATGGAAAGGTGTTTTTGGGAAATATCATGATAGAAGGTAATTTTAATCTAGTAAGAAACCTACAACGGCAGTTTGTTTTTAGTACTCGTTGGTTTTCTCCTTTTGTAACAGTCTCCCAGCTGTAAATTAGGGATTGGACAGTGGAGTGCAGTGAGTGTAACTGCCTGGGGTATGCCTTGGTAGAGGAAACAGACCTAATATTTTTATGTTGGAGCCAATTGGTATTGTATAATAATTTTACTTTCTCATGACACAAGTGGGGGTTCCCTCACCAGTCTAAGTCCTGGTAGTCCTGTTTTTCTTTGGGAGAGATCCATGTGTGCAGAAAGGGGGTTAGATTGAGGGTTCACCAATTGCTTAAGGTTGGGCTAAGAGGATTCTGCTGTGTAAATATTAGTTTTTGGGGATGGGTAGGACTGGACGGAGACCAGGAAAGCTGGAACTATTGTTATCATGGGCCTAAATGTGATTATGTTGGAGGGAGGGAGGGAAAGGAAATTTTGTAGAGGGAACTGGGATGATCATTATGTTAATATGTTGGGGGATGTGAAGACAGTGGGGGGTGAATGGGAAAGGGAAGGGAGATAATAGGGAACTTAAGAGCAGAATAACAGACATGGACGACAATTATTTTGGTAGTGATCTTATCGATACAGACGGAGTGTATAGTAATTTATGTACCATATTTTCTGAGATGTACAGAGGGTACAGGTCTCATGGGTAGCTGTAACACATTTATCATGTAGAATGTTAAAGGGGCCAGGAATAAGTTAAAGAGATACAAAGTTCTTAAACATTTACAAATGCAAAAGGGACAGATTATTTGTTAACAAGAAACACATATGCTTGAAACAGAGATTAGTCTGTTTAGACGCCAATTTGTGGGGCAAGTGTATCTGGCGGGAGATAGTACAGCTAGTAGAGGAGTTGCTATTTTGATAGCAAGAACTATTCCTTTTGTCTCCGAGCAAATTACCAAAGATCCTAATCGCCGTTATATTCTAATTCAAGGACTCTTGTTCAGGACAAGGGAGGTAATCGGGAGTGTGTACGGCCCTAATGCTGACACGCCAGTATTCTTTGTAGAATTACTTAAGATTTTGTCCTCCTTTGCCCATCTCCTGGTGATTCTATGGGGAGACTGGAATTTGTCTTTTACCTCAGAGATGGATAGAGATGGATAAAGATGGAAAAAGGAGAGGGGGTGGTTAACTCCGGCTCAACGTGCTATTAGGGAAATATCAGATAATGCAGGCTTATGTGATCCTTGGAGGGTTCTTCACCCCTCTATCAGAGAGTTTACATTCACTTCAGAAGTGCATAAATCTAGATCCAGAATAGACTAGTTTTTGATAAGCCAGTCAGTACTCCTGGGGTTATTGAGTTTTACAATAAAGCCTGGGATTATATTGGACCACTTGATGGTCCAATGTTCCATAGATCTTTCCCCAAATCTTCCTAGGCAGACTATCTGGAAATTGAACAATCAGCTTTTGAAATCTAACCAAATCAAAGATAGTATAATTCAGAGACTAGAACAATATGAGAATGAAAATTTTGACTCTACAGGTAGAGGGGATATTGAATGGGGAGCTCTGAAATGTGTCCTTAGAGATGAGTTAATTAATTTGGCAGTGAACAGAAAGAGACAGCGGGAGAGTAAGGCAAAACTTTTATTAGCTCAGATTTGGGAAATAGAAAGAACACTATCAGCTACCACCCCGGCTGAGATAAGGGAAAGGTTCATTGGGTTAAGAACTCAATATGGGGAAGTTTTAAGAGAAAAGGTTGAATATGCCATTCTTAAACTCAGATACTATATCTGGACCAAGGAGAAAAGTCTGGTCACCTACTGTCTATGAAGTTAAAGGCGATGGAATCCTCTAAAATAATTCAGAGTATTACATCTCAGAAGGATGGGAATACAAAAGTGCTTCCCCAGGATATAGTTCTAGAATTTGAGAATTATTATAGAGATTTGTACAGCCCAATGAATCTCCAACCTAGAAGAGAAGAGGTGGAAAATTATCTCTCCTCCTGTCAATTACCTTTGGTGCCAGTGGAAAGAAGAGAAGAACTATCCGCCCTTATTTCAGAAACAGAGATTCTAAACACCATCCAATCACTATCTTTTGGAAAAGCTCCAGGTCCAGATGTTTTTTCCCCAAACTTCTATAAATGCTTTGTTAAGCATCTGATACCCAGACTAAAAAGATTGTTTCTTAGCATACTCAACTCTGACAGTGTGGATAAACATCTATTTGAAGCTCTCATAATAGTTATCCTTAAAGAAGGAAAGGACCCGGATAAAGTCACTAGTTACCGGCCTATCTCCTTAATAAATTGTGATGTTAAGATCCTAGCAAACATTTTGGCCACTAGACTAGTGAAAGTTATGCCCCTACTTATACATGATGACCAGGTTGGGTTTATGGTAGATAGAATGGCATCCGACCATTTGCACAAGCTGTCTCACATCTTCTCTGTGTCCAGGGATTCCAATATTCCATGTGAATTGATGTCGGTCAACGCGGAGAAGGTGTTTGACAAAGTTGATTGGCAATTTCTCTGTTTGACTATGGAGAAATTTGGACTTCCGCTCTCTTTTATTAAAAGTGTATTCTCCTTATACTCTCAACCCAGTGCTAGAATTTACCGCAATGGGGTCTTTTCATCTGTGTTTCCTCTGTTTTCAGGTACCAGACAAGGATGCCCTCTCTCACCCCTTCTTTTTAACCTCTACCTGGAGCCCCTTCTTTCTAGAATTAGACAAGACCTGAAGGTACAAGGGACTGAACTAGGATCACAGGAATTTAAGATATCTGCTTATGCGGATGACATTCTCCTTCATTTGATTCGCCCAAAGCAAACCATTCTGATAGTGTTGGCTATCATGGAGAAATTTAGTAGGATGTCCAATTATAAAATAAACTTGGGAAAAACTCTGGTATTTCTGCTCAGTACAAGACTATATAAGAATGAAGTGACATGACTAGGGCTACAGTGGAGCCCACATACTTTTAAGTATTTAAGAATCATATTGGCAAGGAGTGAATCCAAAATGGTGAACCTTAACTTATACTCAGTTAGGAACACGATACATCAAGATTTATCAAGGTGGAGTAAACTTCCAATTTCTCTTTGGGGGAGAGTCAATTTAATTAAAATGAACGTGCTACCGTGGGTGTTTTACCCTCTCAATATGCTTAATGCCTGGCTTCCACTAAAATGGTATAAAAAACTCCACTCAATAATCTTAGATTTTGTCTGGCAGGGTTAAACCCCTCATAAATCCTATCATAAGCTGGCAGTGCCCAGGGAAAAGGCTGGTTTAAGACTGCCACACTTGGCCTATATTATTGGGCAAGTAGCACCAGTAAATATCTCAAATGGTTATTGACCCCCACCGATGAGATTGCCTTGCTTTATGTACCCTCATGGGTGAAACTGGAAGCTGAATTGATTAAAGCAGCTGGCAGGAACCCAATCCCCCTCCTTTACTCGACAACAAAGACGCTCCCCTCTAAACTGGTGTCTACCCCTATACAAGTCTCATTAAGAATTCACACACAATTATGTTCCATTTTGAGACACTCTCTGAGCAAGGACTGGCATCAACCGTTGTGCCAAAACCCAAATTTTAAAATTGGAGGAAAATGATTTTGAAATCTTGGGTACCTCAATTGAAAGAACTAACGGTTCAGGATTTCTTTCAGGAAGATAAATGTTTATCAGTTGAAGCCCTAATTAATAAATATCAAATAGGAGCCCATCAAATATTTAAAGAATATCAGATAATACATTTATTGGTGCAAATGCAGGATAAGTTGAGAATGGATAAGACCTCTGGAACTTTTTTTGAGTCCCTTTCTTGGAAGGTCTGGGAGCCTCACGTAGTCTCCAAATTATACAGCCTATTATTTAATCAAGCATATGTGGAGCTTGTTAGTAAACCCCATTACTGGTCAGTCCAGATGGGTGAAAGAGAAAGACAATGGGATGAAATCTGGCTGCATACCTACGACATATCACCCAAGACAGACTAAAGGTAATGCAGTTCCAGTTTTTAAATAACTTGTTCTGGACTCCATCTAAGTTACATAAAATTGGCCATGTACATGACCCTTTATGTAACAGATGTTGTAAGGAGGAAGGAACTTTATTTCATATTTTTTGGGAGTGTCCTCCAATTAAAGAATTATGGGAACAGATTAAAACCAAGGCAACCCATTGCTCGGAATTGAACAACACTTTATTCTAGAGGTTTGTCTGCTGGAAGATTATACCAGTGTCAAGATAAAATCTAGAAGGTATTTCATGGCCATGATTTCATCCTCCTTTATAAAAGTGATTCTGAGACACTGGTTGGATGACCTTCCTGTGACATATACTGAGTGGGTACAAGAGTTACTGTTCAATTTGAATATGGAAACATTTTGGGCAAGTTGGAGATATAATTTGCCTAAGTATGCATTGATTCGGGAAAAGCTACGCACTTTATATCTGCTTCAAACAAACACCCAACTATCTGGGTAGTACCTTATAGGAGTTTTATAACCTGGTAAAAAGGGATCCTGGATTGTTGGGTTTTTGGAAAATCACGCTAATGACCATGTAGGTACTATTGTTCTCATTATGATCAGTGGTAGAATGGGGAGGGAGGGACAGGATGGGGGGGTGGGAGGAGAGTAAGAAATATCTCATTTATATGATTAATGTCACGAGTGATTTTACATATTATGTACTCCTGGTATGCTTCCTGCTCTGTTGAAAATTGTAAAACTAATAAACTTGAATTTAAAAAAGAAGAAGAGGAAGACAAGGACAGAGATAATGAGGATAAGGAGGGGGGAAGGGAGAAACTGCACAGAAGAAGATAAAAAAATCCAGACATCCTGAAGAGGTACTGTACTTCTGTTCAGTCTTCACAGTGGAAGAAGGGGGGATGGACCACCAGGGAGCAACATGAACAAAGGAAGGGGGAGCTGGACACAAGTCTGTTTTCAGAGGAAAGTGTCTTGAAGGATCTTGCAGCTCTGAAAGTGGACAAGGTTTTGGAACCAGATGTCCCATGGATACACCCATGGGTATTATAAGAACTCAGAGAGGTGCTAGCTGCCCCACTAACAGCCTTATTCAACAGCTCACTGGAAGAAGGCATGGTTCTGGAGGACTGAAGAAGAGTAGAAGTCCCTTCCCAGAAGAGCAGCAAAAGGGAGGAGGCTAGCAAATATAGGCCAGTGAGTGCCACATCAGTGGTGCAGAAATTAATAGACTCCCTGTTAAAGGAAAGAGTGGTAGTCTACATTCAATCCAGTGGGCTACCAGACTAAAGGCAGCATGGATTAATGAGGGCGGTCATGCCAGACAAATCTGACTGATTTTGTCAAATGATTGGTCAGGAAACTACATAAGGGAAGGGCAGTCGACATGGATGATCTGGACTTTAGAAAACCCTTCAACACTATGCTACACAGTAGACTGATGTATGCAAGTAAAAATGAAGGCTGATGTACTTATACTGCAGGAGAAGGGCATGTGTCAAAGCAAAGCAGAGAAACTTGTAAAATGTTGGGCAGGGCAACTTGCAGCTTCCTGTTTTTCCTTCAAAGAGGAATGGCTGTATGGTTCCATTCTAATCTTTCCATACAAATCATAGGTTCCCATATAGACCCTGGTGGGAGGTATAACATTGTGCAGTGCGGGGTAGGCAGTCACAGACTCCATAACATGTAGAATAGTGTATGGGTGATCATACACAACAAGGCTGTGTTTCCATTGAAGGAATGAGATGATCTAGAGACCCCGAAAGTGAGGTCTTCACTCTTCAGTGTGTACTGTACGCTTTCATTCACAACTTTGTGAATGGCACAAAGTTGTGAATTAAAGTGTACCGTACACACTGCAAGCTCATTGGTTGACAGTGTCCACCAATGGGCTTATTGGTGTACAGTATGCTGTCATTCACTGACAGCTCAGTCAGCGGGCAGCCATGGCAGTGTGCGGGGGGAAGGTTGTGCTGCCTGCTGACTTGTTGGCCATGCTGGGATGGGGGCAGCAGGGTGGGGTGGGGTCCCTCAGTGGGTGGGGGTCCACAGGATTACCAGGGAGTCCGTGGTTAGGATTTCTTTATTACAATCAGGGCTGAGGGGGCACTAGACTACCAGGGTATTTTGATTATGGTTTATTAACCAGACAGGGTTTGGGGAAGGAAGGGAAGGGATACCACTAGACTACCAGGGTATTTCAGATGTGATTTATTCATTGGATGGGGTTCAGGGAAGGGAGGGGGGCCACTAGACTGCCAGGGTCTATACATTTGCAACATTCCGTGGCATTGGACTGGGTGGGGTGGGGATTTCAGGGCACACAATGCTTCCTGCTGGGTGCATCCCTAACACTGACATGCATATGGGGCTATAATGACATGCAAATGGCCCCATTTGCACCTTGCATGTATAATCGAACTATTTGCATGTCATGGTCTGAATATCTGGAATTTACACCTGGTGCATGCTACAGTTGTGCCGCACATCCCCATTCCAGGTATTCAGACTGCACAGGTGATGCACTGGCACATCTTCAGCAGCCCCCATTTGCACCACCCGCAGCTTTTTTTATATTCAGACTGGGTGCGCAGTAGTGCATCTTATTTGAATATAGCAAGTTTTTGCTTCAGCACAACTCAGTTGCTCTGTGCAGGCACTTGCGCCCATTCTGGGCACAGTTTGAAAATCATGGCCCAGGTTTCTTAATTGACTAGTGCCTACCATTTACCAAATCTGTTGGATTTTTTTTAATTGGAGCATAAACCTGCAGTCTTTGTCTAGGTAAACATTTAGGCCAGGATATTCAGACTGCACCAGGCTGTGGTGCAAGCCTGGGCGCAGTGCAATTGGGATGCGCCAGGGCATTGACAGGGTGATATTCAATGGTGCTACACTATGGCTCAGCACCATTGAATATGGCACTGTGGCCACTGACATTACACATGGCGCAGTGGCACTGCACCAGCGCAAGTGGTCAGAGCGGAGCAGGCGGATGCACCAGCGCAAGTGCCATTGCGCTAGGCACAGCAACCGAGCTATTCAGCGGTGGATGTGCAAATGGGGCCATAATGCATGCAAGGCCCAAATGGGGCCATTTGCATGTCATTATGGCCCCATTTGCATGCAGGTGTGCTGATCCCCGGTGACTTGTACCTGGTGCCCTGCCAGGCAGCAGCCATCAGGGACCGACACCCCCTGCCCCTCAGCGGCAACACATCCCAATGCCCGATCATGGGCTTTCAATAATAATATTAATCCTGGTGGTCCAGTGGACCCTCTCCCCAGCCCGATTACGGGCTCTCAATAATAATATTAACCCTGGTGGTCCAGTGGACCCTCTCCCCAGCCCAATGGCAGGCTTTCAGTCATTAAAATAACCCTGGTGGTCCAGTGGACCCTCCCCCCAGCCTGATCATGGACATTATGATAGATAATAGTGTTTCAGTCCACTCGATCGCAGCAATCTGATGGGGTCTGTGGCTCGGGGTTCTCACTCCGCTCATCCAGTCACCCCGCCCCCTGGTCGCGGCGGCAGCGTATCCATTTCGTTACCTGGTTGCCAACGACTGACAGTGTATGGTATAGCATATTGGTTCATTGGCAATAGGCGTAGATCAGACAATACACAGTTCTGGCCATGAATGAATCCATTCATTCACATATTAGGACTGTGTAGCACAGTACTGTTCGCATGCCCATTGGCCCACGCTCTGGACCAATCGGCGCACAGCCATACCGTACGCTGTCAGTCGGTGGGCAGCCAGCTGGCTTGTAGGCAGGTTGCTGCTGCCCGCCGCTGACTGAGGGGGGGGAGCGGGGTGGCAGAACTGAGTGGGATGGTTGGGAGGGGGGTACCACTAGACCACCAGGGTAGAGTTTACATCGGATTGCCCGCGATCAGGCTGGATGTGGCCACTGGGCCACCAGGGATGTTTTTCTATCATAATGCCCACGTTCAGGTTGGCAAGAGGGTCCACTGGACCACCAGGGATCTTAAACATGTACAAAGCCCATGATCGGGCATGGGGGGGCGACGCTGACAGGCGGTGATGCCGGAGCTCGGTGGCCACCTAGCTGTCGGCCGCCGTGGTTGCTCGCACACGGCAGTTCACCTGTGGGTGGCCAGCTGTCTCCCTTTTTTTTGGCTCAACTGTGTGCAGTCAAGTAGGGTTGCACCTGCGACATGATCAGCACATCCGGGCTGAATATCGGGATGTGCAGAGTATGCATGGGCTCCCCCTTCATTTGCACTCAAGACATTACTGATGCGCCCCAGTACATAGGGATTTGTGCAGTGCATTACCCTCTTTGACTATCGCTCAGGGGCGCATCAGTGGGTTGCGCATGATGCAACTCTGTTGCGCCATGTGCAACCCTTTTGAATATCCCAGCCACAGTGTACATGCTTATATGAATGATTAAAGCAGGAAGAAAACATGCTCCCCCACACTGCAGGAATAAGTTGTCAATCACTGATGAATATTTTATTAATAACATTTCTATTTTTGATGCAGTTCATCTACAAATAATTAACAATCTGTATGATACATAAATGTTTATATATAAAATGTTTTTAAAAAAAAATTTACCAAACTGCAAAAAATGTTTCTTCTTGAAATTAGACAGAAACTAAATCTACACGTTTTATCTTTCAAATAAGCCAATTTGCCTGCCAATGATCGTAATTAGATTTCTTAAAATAAGAAAATATGTTCTTAATTTTAAATTATTTTAAAATGTTGAGTATGTTATAAAAGAAGCACTAAATCTTAGAATAGGATATTATATCCAAAACCATGGGCTAGATATTCAAAGCTTCATGCCTGGCACAAACCGATTGCACTGGTATTGTGCCGGAATAGCACCAGTGTGCGATATTCAAAAGACCAAACAGCACTGGCGCAATCCGTTAGCACCAGTGCACTAAGATAATGTATGCATGGGGGAAAAGTGAGGGGCGAGACAATGCATACATGTGCAGTGCTATATTCAAAGTTGTAGTGTGGTGCAAGGCACAGTTGTGCAACACGTAGGGCTGCTCTCGTTACCATCTATAAAAAGGCAGCCTAAACACAGTGCAAACCACAAAAGGGGGGGGGGGGGGGTTGCCTGGAGACACCAGGAGCAAAGATGGCAGCCACTTGTGGTGCTGTGCTAGTGTGCCAATGACAGCCATAGTGGAGGAGGAAGAGAGGGACCAAGCCTACCCTGGGCCACATCATAGGCTAAGGAGGAGATATGCTGCACATAGGAGGTACCGTCCCAGGGTATCATTTGAGACCCTGTCAGAGGGTCACCTCATGGGCTGGTAAAGAATAAATAGGGTCACGCTGAGGCAGCTGTGTGAGCTCCTGTACAAGCTTAATTGCAGCCTAACAACCAATGCAGCCATGCAATGTCAATTGAGCAGAAGGTGATGGCTGTGATGTGTTTTCTAACCACTGGGACATTCCAGACCCATTAGATGATATAGAAACATAGAAACATAGAATTTGATGGCAGATAAGGACCGCTTGGCCCACCCATTCTGCACATTTCCCTACCTAATGGATAAGCTGCAGATCCTAGTTAACCAGCAGCCTACTTCTTCCTACCCCCAACCCCTAGAATTGCCTTATGACTGTCCCATGCACTACTTCATACAGTGAACCAGAGCTAGGGGACAGGGGGATAGGGGAGTAACTTGAATGGTGAACCCCCATGTTGATCAGGAGCTCCCAGGAGCATTGCAACAACATCATTCCAACATTTACCCAGATGGGCAGGTGAGTAAATACAACATGGACAACAAGCATGTGATGAAATGTGTATTTACAGTAAAAGCAATGGTGTCAGGTGTATCAATATGTCACACTACAAGCAAGGAAAACATGTGACAGTGGGATTGATGTGTGATGTGTGACTGGGTAGGGAGGTGCATGTGCATGTGTGGATGTGGGAGGGTTGCAAGATGCTGTGGCATGCACATGCCATCAGCGCAATTGGTCACCATGGACACGGACAGAATCTCACCTGCTCACCCACAAGGGGGGGCACTCTGGGTAGAGGAGACACTGGATGTGGACATTGGAGAGGCCATCACCCTGGGATGACCGTGGCCCCACTAGGGGCTTGGTGTGGCTGACAACCTGTGCCCAATGCTCTGTGACAACCCATGGGTGGGTATTATGAAGCTGTGCTGGCTGATCCAAAGCATCCAGAAGGTGCAGTTAAAGCACACCGTGATCCAGTAGTGGCCCTCCGATGTTGTTGGCCAGTGTTATGCCATTGCCTGCAGAACCACCAGGAAGAACAGTGGCTGTGAGCTCCTGTACAATCCCAAGGAGCTTCCCAAACACCTCACAGAGTGTTTGTGGTTATGGGCATTGCACCTCAGCATGCTGCTCTGCACACAATAAGCCCATGTTCATGGTCTCCCAGAGCAGTGACAGCTCCTGTTGCATCTTACACCTGAAGGCACACATATCCTTCTGTACAGCTGTCTGCGATAAAACCACAAAGTGTAATAGCACATGGCGTTCAGGTTCCACAGGGCCCTAGGGTGCAGGGTCAACAGGGACAGTGGGTGGGGATTGCTGGTGGCATTCTGTAGTGCATGGCTGGTGGATGGCCTATTCGGCAGCCTGTGGCCCCACCACAGTATCAGCTGCAATACGCAGATCAAGGGGGCAATCTGCCTGTCGGCCATTGGGCTATCCACAGTTGGCGGTCGTGCGGCCTGGCATGTGTGTGTTACTGTGGACCTCTCACAGACAACACCTGCCATTGTGATACTGATGCGATTGTCTGTGCCAGTGGTTTTGGGCCTGGGCCACACAACATGGGTGGTCTGGTTTGCAGCAGGGGCACTGGCTGCTGTGTTGGTGGTGCATCTTCAAAAGCTGTGTGGCCAGAGACGTCCAGCCTGCCATGTCCCCAGCCTCATCTGTATGGTCCAATGCTGACAACCCCCCCAATGGCCATTACACCCCTGTAGTCCACCCTGGGGATGTTTGCTTCATCATCATCCTCCTCCTCTTCTTCTTCCTTGTCAGACACATCTGGAATAACAGTAGTCGCTGCAGTCCTGGCAGACATGGTGACAGCCCCAGCCATTCCCTGAGGCAATGTTGTCCAGATGTCTGATGTTGATGGAACATCATCCTTAGCATGCTCCTCATCTACAGGTCCAGCACATTGGGCTGTGGAACAAAACATGTATTGTAAGTGGCAGGGATGGCACTATGCACACCCACACTGGTGTAAAAGCATGCAGTAGTCCATCGTGCCACCAGTGTCACACCATGCACTTCAACACCGTTGTGCACACCCAGCACACACACACACACACACACACACACACACACACACACATACATATACATACACACACCATATGTGCATGCATGTACAGACATATATGCGTATCCCATAGCTTAGGCTCCACCATGCACACAGTATGTGCAATACCACACACCTACACGAATGTGGTGACCACCACCATGATGTGGATGACAGTATGTGCACACAGTGGCACACATGGCAGCAGGAGGCCCCTGGTGTGTATGCACACAGCTGACATGCACTCACATGCCCGTTGTAAATTCAGCAGGGTCTTGCATCCGCCACCCTCAACATCAGCCACAGCCACTGTGCATATGATTGCTGCCACCGCCTCCATTATGGGGTCTACTGTTGTCAGTGCTGCCTGTCTTAGGCCACCACCTGCGGCGTGCAGTTCCCTTAGGCATCGCTCTGCTTCCTCCTTCACCTGATACTGCATGTCATTCTAATGTTTCTGCACAGCTTCCATTGTGCACCCATATCTACCCTCCACTGTTATCTGTTCCCACATCAGTCTGACAATGGCATCTGTGTTCTTGTTATGTAGAATGGCCTCCAACCATGACAGATAACAATGTACAAGTGGCCTCAACTCATCGATGGAGAATTGGTGGGACCGCAGCCATGTACGTTCCTACAGGGCACCTGTGGGAATGAAGACAATCACTGGACAGGGAATGTTGTGCACTGTGACTGAATGTGTGGAGACATGTGTCTGTGTCCCTGTGTGTGATGGGCTGTACACGTCACACAAAACGAATGCCTGTGGCACATGATGGCCATGTGGGCTATCCCCCCCAGGCATGGCATGCACCGGTGAAGAAAATTCAGCAGCCATATGTGGTGCAGTGTGTGCATACAGGGTCATAGTCACAGTGTATGCATGTCTGACTGTGCCACCGCAGTGCAGCACTGTGCCTGCATGCACCTGCCTGATGCACCTGCGGTCACTGTGTATTAGAGGCCTGCTACCAGGAGCACAGCAGGCAACAATGCTGTGTACACACAAAGGCCAACACTGACACAAACACACAGACACACAGACACAGACACACACACACACACACACACACACACACAATATGTGGCACCAGTTCGGTGTACCAGTGCACAAACCATGTAGTACTGCAGTACCTGTCTGCCAGTTCTGTGTGAAACCTACCTTGTTCAGCATTGTTTGTCTTCTGTAACATGATGGGCCTGCTTCTGTGCTGCATATACTTCTGCTTCAGCCTGCAGTACCTGTTCACCCTTCAGGTGGAGCTCAGGCAGCCTTCAAATAGCCCACCCGAGCAATCCACACAGTAATCCATGCAAATGAGGCTGTAATTATATGGTAATGAGGTGGATTGCATGCCGACTACCCAAGTGGGCCCATTTGCATGTAGCTTTTAAATATGGCACATTTTTGCACTGGGCAAAAGTACCGCCTGCCATTGCACCACGCTACTGTGTTTGCACTGCGAGGCTATTGCGCAATATACTACGCATGCGCACAAACATCAGGACACATGGGTGTCATGGTAGGATTGCACATGCTCAGTTCCTGCATTTTTGGTTAGCGTGGCGCTAATGCGTTTGTGCAGCTCCAGGTCTGCATAGCGCCTCACTATGGTACACACTATTCACATTGCAGGCCTAAACAGCGGGGAGTAGCAGTGGTGCTAGAATGTTGCTCTGTGATACTGTCTTTGGTGATATTAGTGGTCATGGCACCTAGCAGGCATGTCAGTGTGGTGGTCCAGAAGGATCATAGGTGGGGGGACGCTGAGTTGGCCAACCTAATGGAGCTGGTCATGTAGTGTGAGCAGCAGCTTTTTGGTGTGGTCAGGGAGGGAGACAGGCCATACAGGCAGGTGAGTGTTTCAATTGCACAGCACCTGACAGAGTGCAAGTGCATAACCATGGATGGAAAGCACTGTCACCACTGGCACGTCAACATGCAGTGGCAAGAGGCCCAGAAGCTTGAGCGCTTCAAGTGCATGGTTTGTGATGAGATAGTGCCGGTGCCAGGTAGGTGTATATCTGTGCCACAGGGATGCATATCGTCTGTGTGTGTGTGTGTGTGTGTGTGTGTGTGTGTGTGTGTGTGTGTGTGTGTCTCTGTATAGGTGTAGGTGTATAGGTCTGTGTATGTGTATGTCTATTTGGCGGTGGCAATACTTTTAATTGTGTGCTTAATTGCAGGGAGAGCATTGCAGCGCTGTACAATTCAGTGTAAAATCAGTTCTAAAACATCAGTAAATGATAAAATACTAAAACACATCTACTTCAATTAACATAATCAGTATTCTGGAAAGGCAAGACTAAAAAAATGAGTCTTCAAAGCTGATTTAAAGTTCTCCACAGTCAGGCAGTCTTGTACCTGATGAGGTAGTGTGTTCTACAGGGTTGGGGCCACAAACGTAACTGCCCGGGCACTCGATGCATTCAAATGAACCCTGGGAACCTCTAGCAATCCCTCGTCGGCAGAGCAGAGTGGGTGGTAGGGTAAAGAAAAATCTTGCTGATAACCTGGTCCCTGTTCATGTAGGGTCTTCTAGGTCAGCAAAGTGATCTTGAAGGTGACCCACCACTAACTAGGCAGTAAAGGTGGGCAAAGCGTCCAAAATTCACTCCGGAAAGCAATTCGCAGAGTAATGCGAAATCTGCGAAGTAATCCACAACGTGAAGTGGAGTACTTCATGTCATAATGAGGAACGCAAAGTCCATTGATAACAATGACTTTGTGCTACTCTGCCTTCTCCCAACCACTTCTGTACCAATCTTAATGCGAAGTACATAGAAATCAATGTACTTTGCATCACTTCGCCTAGGTATTGAGCTCCAAGGCAAATGTTGCAGTGATTCATGGGATTGCAGGTCACATGGGCTCTAGATTGTTCTGCACAGCCTCAGTTCTGTGCAGTGTGTGTGTAATGGTGGTAGATGGAGACAGTTTCCTTTCAGAGCTCTGCGATTCAAATCCTCTAAAAGCTGTTAAAAAAGCCTTTTTCAGCCATTTTATTTGCTCAAAATTTAGTACACCAGTTGTAGGAAACCCTCCTGTGCTCATATCGAGTGTTTATTGTTTGTGTGTGGATTTTGAATGTTAATTTAGAACATTCAGTCTATGTACTGACAGACACTTGAAGTGTGCTTTGGAGGAGGGGCGTATCTGTGGTGGAGGTAGGTTAAAACTGGGAGAAAAAGGCAGTCTTTCTGTTTTGGTTATATTTTTCCTTTATAATTGTGTTAATGTACACACAGTAATATTTTCAGTAATTCTTGGCTTTTTCTTTGCTGATTGTTGTGGTGCAACAGTGCATAATTTCAGTTTGTTTAAAAGGTTTGGTTATATTACTGAAGTTTTCAATTTGCTAGGCATTACTTGTAGTGTGTGCGTGAGTGTGTGTGCGATGCATGCCATCTAATCAGACATAATTTTATTGTGCCACAGAGTAATTGCAGCAGTATGAACCTGCTATCCACTGCATCTGCATGGTTTTGTACTACTTTGTGGTATCTTGGTTTTTGACTGTTACTGCAGTGCACTGCACCCTCCAACTGGCAAAAGGTCTTCTTTTCCAGATTGGACTGTAACTTGTGAGCACAGGTTAAGGTGTTGTTCTGACTTTGCATCTGTATCTCTTCTTGATTGCGCAGTGCAATCTTAATCTGTGTGTGCTTTTGCATCTGTTTTGTGCCCAATCTCCATCTGCAAGTCACAGTTGATTTTTTTTTCGCTTCACATCCACCGGCCCAGACTGAAAGTTCAGAAATCTAAATTTGTTTAGAATTTTCTTGGTGATCCCCAAAATGTCTGCAAAGAGACGTGCAAGCAAAGCTGTTTATGGCCATGGCACTGTTGCCAGTGCCAAGATTGTCCATGGGTGTGGTAGTATGCAGAAGTGCATAGCTGATGTCAGTAAAGGGATTTCTTCATCAGTGTTTTTTACAGCGCACTCTGTAGCTTCTGTCATAGTTGGAGGAGATGATATTGTCCCAGCTGGTGGTGTTAGTGCAGTTTCTGCTGGCATGAGTATTGCTGCCTCAAGTTGTACTTCTCACCAGTTAACAGTTTCGAAAAATATAGTTGAATCTAAAGCTATGACTGACAGTGTAGATGATGTCATACTCCCCATGGTAGTTGAACATGATTCTGATCCTGACAACGATAACTCACAATGTCACATTTCTTCCAGTGCTGTTGAGGTTATGCCTTTGCCATCCAATGATTCAAAGTGTGGTGCAAAAATATTGAGTAATGATGAAGATGATGATGCTGTGGTTGGAACATGTTCTCCACATGACAGCATCCAAACTGAAAATGTGGATGCGAATGATGTTGATGAATATGATAATGATGTCAGTGACTCCCTGTTGGGAACCAGAGAAAAAGAAAATCAAGGAGGCTGTGTCTGGGTCTGTTGGCATTAAACCCCCCCCTTAAAAAAGTTGTGATTTAACGGTTCCTGTTGATGATAATGATGATGACCCAGTAATAATCATAGGTAGTCATGGTGGTCAGTTGGAGTCCAAGTTTGTCCAGCCTGAAAAATCATGTAGCACACCACCCATTTCAGGGGTTAAAAAATGGAGTTCAATAAGCAGCATCAGGGACATGTTAAAAGTAGGGGATCACAATCCCTTGTTTGGGATTTTTTTGTCCAAGAAGCAAATGATGAGTCAGTTGCAATCTGCCAGCTTTGCCATGCGTGAGTGAGTCGAGGTAAAAAGGGGAGTCATCTGGGCATGGGGGGCCAGCATACACATCTTAGGAACAGGCACATGACACTGTGGACCTGGCACTAGATGGCAGCTAATGCCATAGCGGGGCGTTCACCCTCGTCATCAACCTTACTGAGCATGTTATTCCCTTCCATGAGTCTAAGACCAGGTAGGAATGTCTGCAGTAGCAATGAAATAACACCAGAGGATTACTACAGGGATGTTGAGGGGGAGGATTATGATTCAGAAATCTTGTCAAGTGGTGGTCAGAGTAGCAGTGGTGGTGGTGGTGGTCAATGCCGTATGTCTAGTGCAAGTGGTACATCAACCCATGTACTTATAACAGGGACAATAATTTCATTTGTGGACTTGTCACCTGTGCACCCCTCTTCATCACACTTCCATATCCCACCCTTGGCCATTCACAGGGCCAAGCCATTTGTCAAAACCCCATGCAAAACGTGTAAATCAGCCCATGTTGGAGAATATTTTTGCCCATAACCTCCTGCCTGCCTGCCCAAAGCATGTGACCTACACTGTGTAAGCCATGTGATGTGTGTGGGTTGCCTGTGAATTCTCACTCTGCCTTAAAGCGGAATAAGGCGGAGTGCACAACACAAAGTCATAATTACAATGCAAAGTGGTGAAGTGAGGGTTTAAAATGGGCACTCCGTGTAACGGAATACTAATGCGAAGTGGTCACTTCGCAGGCAGAATTTTACTTCACTGCATCTCTAATAGGCACCCAGTTCAGGCCGTGGAGCACAGGCATGAGATGGCAAGAATGAGATATACCAGTCAACAGCCTGGCAGCCACATTCTGCACCAGCTGCAAGTGGTGGATATCCACCCCCGGTAGCCCTAGGTATAGGCAGTTGCTGTAGTCAAGGCGAGAGGTCACAAAGGCATGGACCAATGTTGGAAGGTCATCAGGCAGAACTAGGTGCTTAATCCTGGTGATATTCCTCAGATCATAAAATAAGGACTTGACGACAGATGACACTTAAAATCTCAGAGTCAGACCTTCATCAAAAATAACACCCAGACTCTGCACCCACTCAGAGGTCACCAGCTGGCCACCACTGAGCCAAAGTCCAGACAGTCGGTCACCCGAAGGCCCCTCTACCCAATGACCTGGGTCCACAACCAACACCTCAGTCTTGTCAGGGTTCAACTTCAGCCAGTTGGTACTCATCCAGTCCTGGATCTCAGTGAGACAGTTGTTAAAAGTCGAGATGGCTCCATCCTGATTAAGCACAAAAGAAAAGTATAGCTGAGTGTCATTTGCATAGCAGTGAAAACTCAACCCATACCATCTTACAATGTCTCCCAATGGCAGCATATACACCATGAACAACATGGCCGATAAGATGGAACCCTGTGGCACCCCACAGAACAGGGAGACCGGGTCAGAGGAATAAATTCCAGATACCACTGTCTGCAACCTACATGTTAGGAAAGAATGAAACCATCTGAGGACTGTACCAGACTGTTCACAGATCAGTTGCAGGTGCTCCAACAACATGCTGTGATGAACAGTGTCAAATGCTGCAGAAAGATCAAGAAGAATCAAGATGGAATGGCTCTTCTGATCTCTCACCATCAGGAGATCATTTAGTACCCGAATCAGGGCTGACTCAGTACTATGCCTCTTCCAAAATCACGACTGGAGAGGATTGTAGACATTGTGGATGGTAAGATGATCTTCCAGCTGCAGTGCAACCCCCTTCTCAATAATCTTACCCACAAAGGGCAGGTTAGAGATGGTTCTGTAGTTAGCAAGATAGTTCAGGTTGAGAGAGGGTTTCTTAAGGAGGGGTGTCATCACCGCCTCCTTCAGGGTTTCAGGAAACACACCTGTCTGTAATGACGTATACCTTCACTGCAGCAAATCCCCGATGTCGAAGACCAGCACAGCGCTAGAAATCGAGAAAATCACACCCCTCATTGTGCTGGTCTTTG
Source organism: Neoceratodus forsteri (assembly GCA_016271365.2). Lineage (NCBI taxonomy): Eukaryota > Metazoa > Chordata > Ceratodontiformes > Ceratodontidae > Neoceratodus > Neoceratodus forsteri. The sequence continues at coordinate 1,609,564,918 of CM057450.1, read as the reverse complement.
TGGCGATCCAGACTGCAGCGCTGGGTGATTGCCCCCCCTGGTCAAACTGCAACTCGGAGTTGGAATCCTAGAGACTGGGGGGGTTTGTGGAGCACAGCCTCCCAATTGTGTGTGCTGACATCCCCGTGGCTACAATGCTGACAATCGGCATTGTAGCTGTCACTGTAGGGGATGTCAGCACTAGTGCTGTTGAAGCCCTATGGGTAAACCCTCTAATGAACACCAGACTATCTCTGCCAGGACTGGGCTGATGACGTTGACACACCTCATAAGGAGGCTGGTTGAGCCTGGGTTCAAACTACAGCAGGTCGGCCACATACTCTGGATGATCCTCACAATATCCGCAATCACCACCTGGTCAAAATTGGACCAGACAAACCGAGGGTCTACAACCTCCCATCGACCACCGCCACATCCAATGGGACAGGCTGAGCAAATCTCAGACCTGATGTCGGCAACCTTATCTGCAAAGAATCAAGCAAACTAGTCACACTTATCTTGTGACAACACTTTCCGAGACTGCAGACAGGGTGGATTGCACATTCTATCAACAGTTCTGAAGAGTTGGGCTGATTGATTCCGTACAGCGGCGATCTCCCTGGACAGGAATTCTGTCTTCTTACGGGAGACAGCCGATTGATAGTTTGTATAATGGGCCGTCAATCTAAGTCCGTCGACAACAATGCCCAATTTCCGCCAGCACCGTTCCAGACTTTGGCCCACTCACCTCAACTCCCTCAAGATTCTATCAAACCAAGGGGACAGGGAGCGAAGGGTGAGGGGGCAAACTCAGATAGGAGCCATGGAATCCAAAGCCATGGTCACGGCCTTTTTATAGGCCAATACCAGGTTATCTGGATCCATGCTTGCACTCAGAAAACCTGATAGGTCCAATACCACTATCAGGCCCTCTGGAGTCAAACCCTTAAAGGATGGTACTGAACCATCTCCATAGAGGCAGACCTATGGGGGGGGAGCCTGGAAATTGAACCTTATAGTGTGATGGTCAGCCCTCCCAACCAGCTCCACTGCCAAGTCAAAGGTCCAAATACCCAGTAGGAAAATCAAGTCAAATGAGTGACCGAGATTGTGGGTCACAGAGGTAATAACCTTAGTAAAACCCAATGGGTTCATAAGTGGGAGGAAGCCTGACCAAAGTGTGAGAGTTCACCAACAACCCAGGCATTGAAGTCACCCAGAACCATCCATCTGGGGAACTTGAACACCATGTCGATGATGAAATCGGCAACATCTTGCAGGAATTGCTTCTCGCTCCTGGATGGATGGTAGATGAAAAGAATCCTGCAACCCACACCTGCGCCCATGATACACTTGAAAGACCTGGTCTCTCCCACTGGCACATCTACAAGGCCCAATTCTGATTTAAAACATATGGCTAGACTCCCTTCCCTATGATCGGTCCTTGGACAGTGTATCACCAAGAAACCGTCTGGAATTGCAGATTCCAAAACTGGGCCAGCATTATCATCCAGCCAGGTCTCAGTGATGCAAGCCAGGTCCAATGACCCAATAAGATCAGCAATCACTGCTGTCTTATTTTTAATTGACCTGGCATTGCATAACACTGCCCGAGTCGGATGAGACACCTAGGCCAGCCATGTTATCTGCCCACTCGACGTGGAGCCCTTGTTTATGGAGACTAGACAGGGCAGACCCCTCTCCAGAACCTATTTCACACCATTGCATCTTTTAGTCCCCACAACCCCTATCCACCCACCCAGCTCCACTCTCCCCCCAGGTCCAGGACATCTGTCCCTGCACCTTCTCCCAACTATCTCCAAAGCACGACACTGTTTTTACACCTCGGTAGTCAACGGGTAACAGGTAAACGGATAGAGGCTCTGGAGCTCAGAGGGAGAGTAGTGTCTGACCAGGAGAGATCTCTGCCAACACTTAATTGCACAGGCCTACAACAGCAGTCAAACAACAAACCCAAAAACATATAAAAAAGAAAACAAAATTCACAATAACAACTACAAAAGCCCCCCTAAAATAGTCCAAAGTCTGGGTTCACTAATGTGCAGCAGTCACTTGGTAAAGAAAGTTCTAGTATGCCAGAACTTCAGAAATGAACTTTGCCAGAGATGGAGCTCTCACCCCCACCAAAGAGCAATGTGTTCCCTGCTATATGCATGCCACTACTGTGTGTATGATTCCCTTGGGATGTGCAATGGCACACACTGTGCATGTTCACTGCCATGAAGCCATGGATGTGGTTCACAGTGTGTACACTGATGGACATAGTTGGTTCCACTATCCCTCTGTCCATGGTATTGTGTGAGGTGTATGCTGCAGTGTGTCCATCCCCTGCTCTGGAGGGATCTTGCACACTGGCATGCTGTGTGCCATGCAACATATAGCACCAGTGGTGGTGGGGGGGGGCTGTGGTTTGTACTACCACTGTGTGACACGGGCATTGGTGGGTTTCACATAGCATTCATGCAGGCACTAATGGTGTTATTACATTTTCACCCTGCAGACCGCAGTGACAGGAGGCCCCAGGTGGACAGCAGGAGGGTGTCAGGCAATGCCCAGCAGGCAGAAGAGAGCAGTGATGGTTGGCAGAGTGCATTGCATGAGTATCATACAGTGTTCGCGCACTATCTTGCATGTGCTGCAGGCCGGTTGTATGATGTTTGCTGGTGTGGCCTTGGCCAACACACATCTGATTCCATGGTACTCAGTCATGGGTACAGCAGTATGGCTGTGTTCTGCCGCTTTGATGTCATGTTGTACATCTTTCTCACATCACAGTGGCAGTGGTAGGTTGGTGTTGTCTGAAGCTAGCATGGCCACACAGTTAATGGGCAGTTATGGCAGCACATGTACCCACATGGCCTGCACTGCTGCACCATGTGTCACATGCTGTGGTGGTGTTGTGCACTGTGTATGTAGTCATCTACATCACATGGGGGTTGGGGAAGTTGATGGGGCTGTGTTATCGTGTTGCCCTGGGTTATAATGTCCATGACATGGGCACATGACATGCTGTTGTCCTGCTTTTTTGGGGGGCTATGTTACTGGGTTGCCCTGGCGTATTCTATCCATGGCATGTGCACATGACGTACTACTGTCCTGCTATTGGGGGTGAAACATAGACTTCGACGGCAGATAAGGACCACTTGGCCCACCCAGTCTGCCCATTTCCCTACCTACTGGATAAGATGCAGATTCTAGTTAACCAACAGCCTACTTCCTGCAACCCCCCACTATAATTGCCTTGTGTCTGTCCCATGCATGTTTGAATTCCCCCACTGTTTTAGACCCAACAACCTCCTCAGGAAGGCTGTTCCATGTATCCACCACTCTCTCCATGAAAAAAAATTCCTCACATTACCCCTGAGCCGTCCCCCCTCTATCTTTAAATTGTGCCCCCTTGTTCTTACACATCTCTTTTTCTGAAAGATGCTACCCTCCTGGACTTTGTTGATTCCCTTGAGGTACTTGAACATTTCTATCATGTCCCGCTGTCCCTCCTTTCATCAAGAGTATACATATTAAGCTCTCTCAGTCTCTCTTCATATGGTTTCTGCTGCAGACCCTGCACCATTTTAGTTGCCCTCCTCTGGACTGCTTCCATCCTGTCTATGTCCTTGCGTAGATGAGGTCTCCAAAACTGCACACAGTACTCCAGATGGGGTCTCACCAACTGTCTGTACAGACGGACAACCACTTCCCTTTTTCTACTTGTGATGCCCCTTCCTATGCATCCCAGTATCCCCCTGGCTCTCCTTACTGACTTTTCACATTGCTTACCCACCTTTAGGTCATCTGATATGACTACCCCCAGGTCCCTTTCCATTTCTGTTGTTGTTAGTACCTCCCCTGCTATTGTGTACTCTTCTCCTAGGTTTTTGTTTCCCAGGTGCATTACTTTGCACTTCTTTGCATTGAATCTAAGTTGCCATATGTGTGACCATTCCTCCAACCTTGCCAAGTCCCTTCTCATCTTTTCTACCCCTCCTTGTGTATCAACTCTGTTACAGATCTTTGTGTCATCTGCAAAGAGGCATACCTTTCCCTCCAGACCCTCTGCAATGTGGGGGCAGTTGATGAGGCTGTGTTGCTGAGCTGGTCTGGTTTACCATGTCCATGGCATGGGCACATGGTATACTGCTGTCCTGCTTTGTGGGGGGTCTTCTGAGCTGTGTGTCTGTATTGACCTGGGGTACTCTGTCCACTGTATGTCCACATTGCATACTGCTGTCATGGTCCTGATGTTGGTTTGGGGGGCCCACCACATGGCCTGCATCTGGCCGGTACAGGTCACAGTCCTTTGCAGTGTGGCATGGCTTTATGTATTCATATGGTGGTTCAGCTTTGCTGTCTGCATCATTGCACTGTTCCCTTGGGCAGCATGTCCTGACCAGTATGTATTCAGTATTCAAATTTATTGATGGACAAGTTAAAATTGTCATTACAATACAAAACACAATCATACAGATTTAATTACACATGTCACATAATAGTCCAAGTTTTCTTGAAATAATTTATACATTAAAATCAACCCTTACACAATCTATATCAACCTGTTCATTTCAATATTACACATCCTTTCCCTAGAGTACCTGATATACATTGCACTATTCCAAGGCTCCCCCGTTTATTCCTTTTTTTTTTTGTTTTATTTAGCGCTACATAATATGCTTCTTTGTTTTCTCAGTAATCTTGCACATCTGTATAACTCCCTTCACTATGTCAGGGCAGACAGAGTTCAATAACATATGCAGCTGGTATCTTGGTTCCATATGCATATGTTCTAGAAATTGACCCAGAAGCATCTTTCTTTCTTTCTTTCTTTCTTTCTTTCTTTCTTTCTTTCTTTCTTTCTTTCTTTCTTTCTTTCTTTCTCATATATTGGGCACAGTAATAATAAATGGAGTTGGTCATCCTTTCCGTATTGACATTGACATAGTTGTGGAGTCTCCTTATCATAGAAGGCATTCAGTCTTTGGCTTACATAATAGCCAAATCTAAATTTAGACAGAATTCTTCTTTTAGATCGGGTTTTTTTATTATAGATAGGTATGGACCCATTGTTAAGTCTCTTTTATTCATCGCTAGCCAATTACTTATCTTACAATTTTTGGCAAGCTCCAATTCACTTTGCATTGAGACCTTCTTTATTCTGGTCTTCTCTTTGTTTTTAACTACGTCTATTGGGTTTATAAAACATTCTGTTAAAAAAAATCCAGTAAACTATAGGGTTTTAAGATCTTATTAACTATTTCAAAGTAGGGGAAGGAGAACCCTCTCTCTACATATTCAATCATCTCATCTATACATGCTATTGGGAGTCTAGTTTCCCCTTGATTATAAATTTTAATAAAATAGAGTGCCTTCCTTTGTTTCATGCTACATTTAAGAGAAAGCTACCTGAGCTCTAGCCTAGCCATGCACAAAGATGCCCCAGGTGGGAGAGCTTATATCTTCCTAAAAAATTTGTTCAAAATCGATTCCAGCTCTTCAGAGCCTTCCATGCCCCAAATCTCAGCACCTTATAAGATTTGGCTTTTTGTTTTTGCATTTAAGGCTCTGATACACCCAATAATGGAGGGTTCCCCAAATTTATAGTCAAAGCCCTCTACCACTAGAGTAAATATTTTTCTCTTTTTGTCTGATCATGTTTTTGTGTTTATTCCACTTTAGATTATAAGAGAAATAAATCCCTAAATAACAGAATTCCTTGACTCTATATCTTATACTTAATACATACTAATTATATGTCTTTCCCTGATTTTATTGGGTTTTTATTGCAGATCATATATTTTGTTTTATTGCAATTTATTTCAATTTCCACTGATTCACATTTCTTCTGAAATTCTTGCATCAACCTTTTGATACCTAGAAAGGTAATGGAACTCAGTGCTATGTCATCAGCATAAGCCAAATAAGGACAACATCTGGAACCTATCTTTGGCATGTGAATTCTTCTCTGTACAGTTTTTTCATAATTTTGTTCAAGAATAGATTGAACAATATTGGCTACAGGGTACAACCTTGCCTAAGCCCTGTGTTACTTATAAATTTAGTCATCCTATCCCCCTCCTTGTTATATCTGACAGATGTTTTATTATTTGTATATAGAGCTATAATAACATCCAGAATGGCAGACTGCATACCACACCCCTCTAGGGTGTTCCATAGCCTGGCTCTGTTCACTCGATCAAAAGCAGATCACAAGTCAATAAAGACACAATAAAGCATTTGTCTTTTTATGTTAACGTACTTATGAATTAAATTACTTATTATGAAGCACTGGTCTAAGGTAGAGTGATCAGGTATGAAGCCCGCCTCAGCTTCATCTATAATGTTGAGTTTGTCTATCCAGACAAGTATCCTTTTATGTAGGACTTTAGTAAAAAAAAAAATTGTGAGGTATCCAACAGGCTGATAGGTCAGTAATGTTTCAGGTTTTTCTTGTCTCCCTTCTTAAAGATGGGGATTATAATGTTTTCATTCCATGTTGAGACCATGTTACCTGTATCTGTAATGATTTTAAATACTTTCTGTAGGCATGGGACCCGTAGCTCAGGATCATTCAGTATAATATTCAATGGGATACCGTCTGGGCCTGGTGCCTGATGTCTTTTTGCAAAAAATAATATTTTCAAAATCTCTTGTTCTGACATTTCTGGATCCAATTGATGCCATCTCCTATTCTAGGAGTAATCTATAATCTCCCTTCTTTAGTTATCTGGAACAACTCTTTGTAAAATGCTTGCCAAATCAATTGCTCTTTAAGATGTTCTACATCCCGAGATTGGAATTCCCACACATAGGTTACTAGTTGACAAAATCTTTTATTATTCTTGTTCCGCTGTGCTTTTTCAAACCCTTTGCAAAGTAACACTCAACGTTCTTCCCTTTTTTTCCTGTATCAATGTTGTATACTCCTTTCTGGCTCTATTCAGTGTTCTTTTATTATCCCTGGATGGGTCGACTTTAACTAACCTTGTAAGAATGTTTATACCTTTTTTGTCTTCCTATATTCCTTGTCAAACCATTTACTGCCTTTCCTTTGATTTACATCACTTTAATTAGCAGGGAAGCTATTCTTGCAAGGGTTTGTTCTAGTAGTCTCAGGCTGGATTCACTTGCCTTCTTGTATCCAATGCTTCTTATTTCCTGATCAGCTCCAGATTTCTCCAGAAGCTGTTTTTATCTGAAATTATCAATCGCATCGCAATTTACCCCTTTTTTAGTTTTTATTAAGTTACTGGCTTTTTTATGTTGTATTAAGTTATGTCATATATCCATAATTATTTCAACTGGGCTGTGCTCACCGTCTGACCTATCTCCAATTACTAAATCCTTAAATAGTGAGACCGTAAAATATGTTATCCAGCATAAGTCAATCGTAGATGTGCCCCATTTCCCAGGTAGGTATACGAACATACAAAATTTGCCAGCAGATAAAGGTCTAGAGGTCTATCAAGTCTGCTCAAACGTGCAGCTAGCACCCCTTATTCTGCAGCTGCCCCTCCCTTCCACCCTTCCCCTTCATTAACCCTCCCTCTTGTCTTGTCCCATCCCCTTTTGAAGCAGTCCACTGTTCTACTGCATACCACTTCTGCAGGTAACACATTCCACCCAGCCACCACCCTCTCTGTAAAAAAAAGTGTCTCCTCATCTTCCTCCTGAACCTTCCTCCTTCCAGTCTCATATCATGGCCCCTGGTATCCCTCCCCTTCCTTACTTTGAACAGCCCCTCTGTACCTGTCTTGTTTATTCCTTTTATGTACTAAAAGGTTTCAATCATGTCCCCGTCCTCCTCTCCTCCAGTGAGTACATGTTCAACCCTCAGCCCTCCTCATATGATAAGTCCCCAGCCCTTGATCATCTTTGTCACCTTGCACTGCACCTCCAGTAACTTAATGTCCCTCTTCAGATTCGGGGCACCAGTACTGCATGCAGTACTCCAGGTGTGGTCTAACAATGGCCTATACAGTGGCAGAATCATCTCCTCCCTCCTTGAGGATATACTCCTTGCAATACAACCCAACATTTTGTTGGCCTTTACAGCTGCCTTTCTACATTGTGCTGAGTTGTTCATTGACCCTGTAATGAGCACCCCCAGATCCTTCTCCTCCTCTGTCTGGGCTAGCTGCCCCCCCCGAGCTGGTAACTTCTTCTTGGGTTCTTCATCCTAAAATGCAGCACCTTACACTTTTTGGCATTAAACCCCAGCTGCCAGGTGTCTGACCAGGTTTCACTGTTTGCCAGATCATTCTGCAACCCCTGCCATCCCCCTAGGTCATCCATCACTGCCCCTGCCTTGGTATCATCAGTAAACGGACTGATCTTGCTTTTGATGTCCCATGATAGGTATATTCACCATCTGGGTCTCCAATTGACGTTAACTGAAATAAAATATCTGTCTCCAAGCTAATTACACAGCTTTTTACCTCTATCTGTCATTTTTTTGTCCTTAGCTTCTCTACTCAACCTAATCCTGGAATTTTCCTGAATTGCTAATATTGTAGCCAGCTCTTGGTTTGCTCCCAAGCTTCTCCCTACTCTGCATTAAAGTCCCCTACTAAAATAATTTTTGAGTCTGGATTATCCTCTATACATTTATATATGAGCTCAATTAGTTTCTCGATGGTCCCTACTTCAATATGTCTAGAGTTCTGGGGCGGAAAGTAAACATTAATTATTAATGCTTCTTCATTTCTACCCTTTAATTTTATGACCAAAATATGGTCCAATCCAGATTCTGTTTCCACTTGGTAACTTTGGGATATTTTACACCAAGTCATCAAGCCTCCTGATAACCTTCTAAATTTGTTAGATTTCTTTGCTTCTAATGAAAATATATTAACACCATCAATATTGGCCTTTATCTGTCCGGTACAGGTCACAGCCCGTTGCAGTCTGCTGCAGTGTGGCATGGCTGTATGCATTCCTGTGGTGGTTCAGCTTTGCTGTCTGCATCATCGCATTGTTCTATTGGGCAGCATGTCCCAACCAGTATGTTGTTACATGACTTCTTGTGTGCTCTGGGCTGCTGTCCCAGTCACCTGCAGGCTGTGCTTGTGCTGTTGCACTGTGTCAGTAAGCACTCCACTGGGCCATAGGGCTTCCTCTGGTCTGTGGTGCTGGCTTTGTCCTTCTGTTTCTTCATGTGTACTTTGGCTGGGTGGGTGCAGCCTGTGGTTTCATGCTGCAGAGTACAGGCATGTGACGGGTGGTGCGTGGTGTTCTCCATTGTATGGCTGTATGGGCATGGTTGTTGGAACATGTTGTCCACCCCTGGGCCATCCACCTGGGGTGTGCATTGCACCTCATTGTCAGTCTACCATCCTGACATGGTCTCCTTCCTCCTATAGGTTCATGTAGGAGCTTGCTGTGGGCCACATGCCCTGAGGAGTCGGAGGGTGGGGATGATCTTCTGCACCAGATTGTCAGGCAGCAGAGGACACTGATTGAACAGTAGGCTGTGATAATCTCAGAGACCAGAGGGGTGGGGGCCATTCTGGAGGAGAGACCGCCTGCATCCACACAACACCAGCACGAAGGACATTGAGGAATCTGCCCCAGTTTTGTTTTGCTGCCTCCCCCTACACACTTTTCTGGGATGCTGCTGTTGATTTTGATTTTTAACTGCTTTTCCTCCCTTATTTTATTTTGTTTTGTATTTTGTGGTTGTTGCATTCCTTTTTGTTTTGTTTCCCCTTACTGTTTTCTTAGAGTTGTGTTGCTGGTTCTGCATATATTGTTGTTATATGAATACATAAAGCTTTCTTTACATTATGTCCAGTGTCAATATTGGGTGTATGGGGTATTTTCCAGGGTTTGTCATTTGCTTTGAATTTTGTTATTGGGTCCTGTAGTGTTTCATGCCATTGCCATGGCTGGGTGTGTGTGACATTTTCTGGGTTGTACACTGCTGTCTGCTCTTGGGGTCACATTCAGGGCTGTACATCATTGCATGTACTCCAGAGCACAGCTGGCTCCCCTCTGCACTGTGTTTCTGTGGGTGTTTGTACTGTTTGACTGCTTGCTATTTTCAGAGCTGTCTTATTTGCTATATTCAGTGCTGTCTTACTTCCCAGGCTGTTTTGCACTGCACCTCCAGCCCAGTTTTCCCGGCTTCCTTAGCATGCTGTATTCAGCAGATTTAGCACTGGGGCTATCCCTTTGAATATAGTGGGCTATTGGTTCGAGGCTAATGTAGCATGCTAGACAGTGCTAATTTTGCCCTGGGGCGAAGTTCTGAATATCTGGCCCCAAGAGTTAATAGTAATATTAAAGGACATATTTTAATATATTGGCAAGATATTACATATATTTTAAGATATTAAAAAGATAATAAGAAGATAATTTCTACTATATTTATGGACACAACTCTACTATATTTATGAACATAACTCATCCATAGGTGCTTTCAAATTTATAGTATCATAGAATTGCTCATTGTGTCCAGGTTGGTATTGTGTCATTAGAACTGAGAATGGCTTCATCATCTCTTAAATGTTAAACAATGCTAAATTGCTATTCATATCACTGCAAAAGAAAACCCATTTACATGAGGTTGAGTTTACATGTTCATTTTTTTTGTGCTCAGACCATTCCATTACTTTTGTTAATTTTATGTTTCAGTCTTATTCTGTAATACAGTAGTTGTAATATTGTGATTCTGCAAGTTAAAATAGTAAAGTGCATTTTAATATGCAAATTAAGGTAGATTCTCGGACTGAACAAAACATTTTCTTCTTTTGCATATATTTCTTGTTTTAATATTTTAGGAGTTATCTAAATTGCATTTCTTAAGATAAGAAAAGACATTCATACTTTCAAAATTTGAGTATGTTACAAAACAAGGCAATACACATAACCCTCTGTACAAGTATGGGTCATGCCAATGTCTAATTTTCTTGCTTTTGCTATACATTTCTTGGCATCTTCCACTGTCTGTGACCCTCAGCATGATCCCTGTGGGTAGCCTTCAGTTGTCATCCTGTTTTGCACCTTGCATAATGTGTACCTGTATATACTGTACTGTCTAATTTCTGTCTAATGTGTTTGCATATAGTCCAAATGACAAACTTCAGCTCTGAATGCTTTTTCTGGCCAACAATTTTAAACAAAGTTTTCCATTAATGTTATAAAATCAAATGCAATATTGTGAATAAGTTGTCTGCTAAAATGAATTTTCTATCCACGTAACATTTTAACATTAGAGAAAATAATTTCTTCCTTCTCTAGTGTATGGGACCTGTGAAAGTCTGTGATTTGGCTAACACATTCTAGCTGAAGATCGTGAGTGCTACAACCGTACTACCAGCCAAGCAGTTCATATACATACAGTAAAAATTTCCAGAGAAAATTATACTTTTGTCAGGCCTGTTGAGTGGACTAATAGTAGGACTTGAAATCATTTCTCATCCTGACTTCTAGTTTTGGACTGGTTGAGCAGTGTCACCTAAGTAATGTGTCTGAGCAAGCTCCTGGTTGGAGGGTGTGTGCTTTGTGCCCCTACAGCTGTGTACTCTCACCTTGCTTGCTGACTCCCTTTGTCTGCAAGGATCATTCAAAATATAATTCAGTAAGGTACATGGTGCACTGTGTCTTTGAAAAAGGATCTGCGATCCAAAACATGTCAGACAATTTTGGGATTTGGAAGCTGTTGTGAAATGAATAAATGAATGGATTTGAAAATGTTCCTGATCTTCAGCTACAATTCTTTTGGCATTCCAGTATGAGGTTTATGTGTACTGGAAAATTTTTGTGGATGCATTCTGAGTAAGTTTCTACAGCATCAGCTCCAGGTGTGCACTCAATTGAAAAGACTATGTGGTTCACTTGGGAGCTTAAGCAACAGGTTGGTAGAAAAGAGGCCAGGAGTTATATTTTGTTTTAAACTGAAATATTTGAATAGTTGTAAGTGAAATTAGTTCTATGTGTTAAAAATTATTACCTTGAATTTGAACTGATACTTGGGCTGTGATATTGTAGGTTTGGGGATAGATGTTTGGCAGGGAAAATTAGAAGGTAATTTAAATGTGTTGTTTGCCTGGTGTTTGGAGGAGGGGACATTAGCTGCAATTAACTTGTCTTTAAACAGGAATTACTGTGGCTTTCATTGTTCACTTGGGAGCTTAAGCAACAGGTTGGTAGAAAAGAGGCCAGGAGTTATATTTTGTTTTAAACTGAAATATTTGAATAGTTGTAAGTGAAATTAGTTCTATGTGTTAAAAATTATTACCTTGAATTTGAACTGATACTTGGGCTGTGATATTGTAGGTTTGGGGATAGATGTTTGGCAGGGAAAATTAGAAGGTAATTTAAATGTGTTGTTTGCCTGGTGTTTGGAGGAGGGGACATTAGCTGCAATTAACTTGTCTTTAAACAGGAATTACTGTGGCTTTCATTGTTCACTTGGGAGCTTAAGCAACAGGTTGGTAGAAAAGAGGCCAGGAGTTATATTTTGTTTTAAACTGAAATATTTGAATAGTTGTAAGTGAAATTAGTTCTATGTGTTAAAAATTATTACCTTGAATTTGAACTGATACTTGGGCTGTGATATTGTAGGTTTGGGGATAGATGTTTGGCAGGGAAAATTGAAGGTAATTTAAATGTGTTGTTTGCCTGGTGTTTGGAGGAGGGGACATTAGCTGCAATTAACTTGTCTTTAAACAGGAATTACTGTGGCTTTCATTGTTCACTTGGGAGCTTAAGCAACAGGTTGGTAGAAAAGAGGCCAGGAGTTATATTTTGTTTTAAACTGAAATATTTGAATAGTTGTAAGTGAAATTAGTTCTATGTGTTAAAAATTATTACCTTGAATTTGAACTGATACTTGGGCTGTGATATTGTAGGTTTGGGATAGATGTTTGGCAGGGAAAATTAGAAGGTAATTTAAATGTGTTGTTTGCCTGGTGTTTGGAGGAGGGGACATTAGCTGCAATTAACTTGTCTTTAAACAGGAATTACTGTGGCTTTCATTGTTCACTTGGGAGCTTAAGCAACAGGTTGGTAGAAAAGAGGCCAGGAGTTATATTTTGTTTTAAACTGAAATATTTGAATAGTTGTAAGTGAAATTAGTTCTATGTGTTAAAAATTATTACCTTGAATTTGAACTGATACTTGGGCTGTGATATTGTAGGTTTGGGGATAGATGTTTGGCAGGGAAAATTAGAAGGTAATTTAAATGTGTTGTTTGCCTGGTGTTTGGAGGAGGGGACATTAGCTGCAATTAACTTGTCTTTAAACAGGAATTACTGTGGCTTTCATTGTTCACTTGGGAGCTTAAGCAACAGGTTGGTAGAAAAGAGGCCAGGAGTTATATTTTGTTTTAAACTGAAATATTTGAATAGTTGTAAGTGAAATTAGTTCTATGTGTTAAAAATTATTACCTTGAATTTGAACTGATACTTGGGCTGTGATATTGTAAGTTTGGGGATAGATGTTTGGCAGGGAAAATTAGAAGGTAATTTAAATGTGTTGTTTGCCTGGTGTTTGGAGGAGGGGACATTAGCTGCAATTAACTTGTCTTTAAACAGGAATTACTGTGGCTTTCATTGTTCACTTGGGAGCTTAAGCAACAGGTTGGTAGAAAAGAGGCCAGGAGTTATATTTTGTTTTAAACTGAAATATTTGAATAGTTGTAAGTGAAATTAGTTCTATGTGTTAAAAATTATTACCTTGAATTTGAACTGATACTTGGGCTGTGATATTGTAGGTTTAGGGATAGATGTTTGGCAGGGAAAATTAGAAGGTAATTTAAATGTGTTGTTTGCCTGGTGTTTGGAGGAGGGGACATTAGCTGCAATTAACTTGTCTTTAAACAGGAATTACTGTGGCTTTCATTGTTCACTTGGGAGCTTAAGCAACAGGTTGGTAGAAAAGAGGCCAGGAGTTATATTTTGTTTTAAACTGAAATATTTGAATAGTTGTAAGTGAAATTAGTTCTATGTGTTAAAAATTATTACCTTGAATTTGAACTGATACTTGGGCTGTGATATTGTAGGTTTGGGGATAGATGTTTGGCAGGGAAAATTAGAAGGTAATTTAAATGTGTTGTTTGCCTGGTGTTTGGAGGAGGGGACATTAGCTGCAATTAACTTGTCTTTAAACAGGAATTACTGTGGCTTTCATTGTTCACTTGGGAGCATTAGCAACAGGTTGGTAGAAAAGAGGCCAGGAGTTATATTTTGTTTTAAACTGAAATATTTGAATAGTTGTAAGTGAAATTAGTTCTATGTGTTAAAAATTATTACCTTGAATTTGAACTGATACTTGGGCTGTGATATTGTAGGTTTGGGGATAGATGTTTGGCAGGGAAAATTAGAAGGTAATTTAAATGTGTTGTTTGCCTGGTGTTTGGAGGAGGGGACATTAGCTGCAATTAACTTGTCTTTAAACAGGAATTACTGTGGCTTTCATTGTTCACTTGGGAGCTTAAGCAACAGGTTGGTAGAAAAGAGGCCAGGAGTTATATTTTGTTTTAAACTGAAATATTTGAATAGTTGTAAGTGAAATTAGTTCTATGTGTTAAAAATTATTACCTTGAATTTGAACTGATACTTGGGCTGTGATATTGTAGGTTTGGGGATAGATGTTTGGCAGGGAAAATTAGAAGGTAATTTAAATGTGTTGTTTGCCTGGTGTTTGGAGGAGGGGACATTAGCTGCAATTAACTTGTCTTTAAACAGGAATTACTGTGGCTTTCATTGTTCACTTGGGAGCTTAAGCAACAGGTTGGTAGAAAAGAGGCCAGGAGTTATATTTTGTTTTAAACTGAAATATTTGAATAGTTGTAAGTGAAATTAGTTCTATGTGTTAAAAATTATTACCTTGAATTTGAACTGATACTTGGGCTGTGATATTGTAGGTTTAGGGATAGATGTTTGGCAGGAAAAATTAGAAGGTAATTTAAATGTGTTGTTTGCCTGGTGTTTGGAGGAGGGGACATTAGCTGCAATTAACTTGTCTTTAAACAGGAATTACTGTGGCTTTCATTGTTCACTTGGAGCTTAAGCAACAGGTTGGTAGAAAAGAGGCCAGGAGTTATATTTTGTTTTAAACTGAAATATTTGAATAGTTGTAAGTGAAATTAGTTCTATGTGTTAAAAATTATTACCTTGAATTTGAACTGATACTTGGGCTGTGATATTGTAGGTTTAGGGATAGATGTTTGGCAGGAAAATTAGAAGGTAATTTAAATGTGTTGTTTGCCTGGTGTTTGAGGAGGGACATTAGCTGCAATTAACTTGTCTTTAAACAGGAATTACTGTGGCTTTCTATTGTTCACTTGGGAGCTACAACAGGTTGGTAGAAAAGAGGCCAGGAGTTATATTTGTTTTAAACTGAAATATTTGAATAGTTGTAAGTGAAATTAGTTCTATGTGTTAAAAATTATTACCTTGAATTTGAACTGATACTTGGGCTGTGATATTGTAGGTTTGGGGATAGATGTTTGGCAGGGAAAATTAGAAGGTAATTTAAATGTGTTGTTTGCCTGGTGTTTGGTAAGAGCCTCCCACCAACCCTGTTTTGTAGGCTTTCTTAAATACTGAAAAGCCACTGGGGTTGGGATTGAAGGGCTGAGTATTTCTGTTTGGGACTGAAATTTGAAGCAACAGGAGTTGGTGGGCCTGTGACATCATACGGTACCTGGTGTCTGCTTGCACACACTGTTAGTGGGACTGAACACATACTGGACTGTATGTGTTTGTGAGACTTGGGAACTTTGTTGGTGGGATTGAAATTGGGTTTGTAAATAATACAGTCAGTATAGAGAGAAACTGTACTCAGGAAAGGGACTGAGAAAGGGGTGTGCTATTATAAACAGAGGGATAATCAGGGTGGCCATATTCCACCATGGCAGGCATCTTCAGAAGGGTTGTAGGCTGCACAGGCTGTGGGATGGCAATAATTCTAAATTGGGCCTGGAGAGAGGGAGGGAGGCTGCCCACTCTGTAGACAGCTATCTTGTATCAGGAGTGAGGTATATTGGTTAAGGAGTAAGCTGTGGGAGCTGGGGGTGTCCAAGGATAAGGGGTGTGGATATGGGCAGCAGAAGGGTGGGGCTGAGGGGAGGCTGGGGCAATGCTCTGAAATTACAGGACATTATGCTACAGCAAGCAGAAGGGGGGATATTAGGGACAGAGGACCCTTAGATAGGGAAGTTGATGCTAAGGGGAAAGCGTACAGGGTGAAAATTCTGAATTCAAGGAGACTGGAGGGGGAAGAGTCAGGAGGGGCTGTTGTGCGGAAGCCTAAAACAGCAGACTGTGGGAAGGGAGCTCCTAAGGTGAACAGTACAAGAGAGGAAGAAGAGGTCAGTTTAGAGATGCAGTCAGGGAAACTCAGGTTACTTGATGGAGGCTGACATAGAGTGTCACAATAAATTTGAGATACTAAGCATCCTAGAGGGGAGGAAGGGTTGGTGGAAATGAGGAAACTTATACAGAGGCCGGGAGGAGTCAGATACCCATAGGGCATCACAGAACAGCTATGGAAAGGATAGACATAGTCCCAGAGGGAGAAGGGAAACATACATGTTAAGCAAATGGGGAGATGCAACATATTCCAGACATGAGGGAGGAGAGCATGATTGAGAGAAACTGGGAGACAAGGAGATGGGAGAGGAGCCCCTTCAGCAGGAAGGTCAGTACCAAGGATGGGGCCCTGGCTAAAGGGGACCCACAGAGAGCCTCTGGAGACAGGGGTACTAGTTGTTACAAGGGGGATGGGGTGTGGGGAAGGGAAACCAACAGGGCCAGGATAAATGGTTCAGATAAGAGAGGTTAAGGGGACACCTATTCAGAAGGGGTTTGAGTTAAGTGGGCAAAAATAGCAAGGGAGGCAGAAGGGAGGGTGACAAGGGTCTCTAATAAGGCAGGAAGACTCCCATGAAATTCGATCATGAATAAAGTGGGGAGGGGGGCTGAGAGGGCATAGTGGAGGTAACCATAAGGATGATGGCGGTGTTAAGGTTCTGTTACTGGGAGACTCGATGATTAAGGGTATCCATTGGGAGGGACAGGGGATGGATGCCATAGCCAGGTGAAGGTAGTGAGTATCTCTGGGCTGACAGTGCACAGAGCAAAGTTCATAGTGTATGAAATGGTTAGGGATTGTGGAGAAACCGATTTCCTGGTGCATTTGGGAACTAATGATCTAGAGGAAATAGCATTATGGAAATCCAAGCAAGGTTCCAAGAACTTGCCAGAGTCTGTCGGGATAATGGATGCAACATTTCCTTTTCAGAGATATATGCCAGTACCAAAGGCCTAGTGGAGAAAAAAATGAAACTCACAGAGGTTAATAAATGGCTCAGGAAGTGGGGTGAAGAGAATGGGTTGGGGTGTTAGGAACTGGAATGGAGTTTGGGAGGATAAGGGACTATATGCCAAGGACAGGTTTCATCTTGCCCGTTAGGGGAAGGAAGTCCTAAACAGGGATGGCTGACTACATACAAGAAAGGTGGGGTTTAAACTTGTAAGGGGAAGGGATAAGGAGGGCTGACCAGAGCCCTCCCTCCAGATGAGGAGTAGCCTTCAAGCCCAAGGGGAGGGAAACAGACTGGAGGTGGAGGTTTCAGGAGGAGCAGTGGGAGGATGGAAGTATAAGGAATCTGGGTGGGGTTGACAAAAGGATCAGGGATAAGGGTGGGGGTTAGTGTTCGTAAATGCAGGAGCTTGGGAAACAAGTTGCAGAGTTCCAAGCCATGCTGTTCGAGGAGGGTTGGATGTGGCGGCAGTCATGGAAGCGTGGGCCAACAAAACCATGACTGGGACCTAAATGTCAATGGGTACACTATGCTTAGGAAGGATAGAAAGGAGGGCAGAGGGTGGAGTGGCTATGTTCATTAGAGATGACATAGAAATTGCTATGGTAGAAGAGGCAGAGGGAACGGGAGGCCTTATGGGTCACTTTACGATCCCCAGCAGGAGATAAGGTCAAGCTGGGAGTAGCATATAGGCCCTCCGGGATGAGTGATGTTCTAGAGGATGGTTTGCTGGACAACATCATTGCCCAGTGTGGTCCAAAGGGAAGGAGTGGTGTTGATGGGGACCTAATATGCCAGGTACAAACTGGGGAACCATGTCCTCTAAGGTGGCCAAGGAGCAGAGGCTGCTGGATGGCTTCCAGGATGTGTTCTAACACAGCATGTGATGGAGCCCACAAGGAGGGCATGTCCTGGATGTGGTTCTGGCAGATGGGGATCTGGTAAGGGACATGGTTGTACAGGACCCCTGACTGGGAGTGACCACAATACTGTCTGGTTTCAAATAAGCATTGGGGAGTGGGGTGAGATCTAGGACACTGGCAGTGGACTTCAGGGGAGCAGACTTTATGGGCATGGGAAATATTCTCAAGGATCACTTGAAGGGATTACCTCAATGACAAGTGTGGAAAGGAGATGGAGGTCATAAACGGGGACTTCATGAGGCAGTCAGGATCTGCGCTAAGTTGAAACGTAGGGAGCAAGGTCACATAAACCATGCTGGTGGTCCAGTGAGGTCCAGGTAGCAGTCAGAGAAAAGAAGGCGGCTTACAAAAAATATAAAACAACAAGAGGGGATAGGGATAAGGAAATGTACCAGCTTGCATCTAGAAAAGTCACCCGTATGGTGAGGGGAGCAAAATCCAGTAAAGAGCAACGGCTGGCACAGGGGATACATGGAGGGGAAAAGGGGTTCTTCCGGTACATTGGGGAGCGGAGAAAAACTAAGGGCCATCTCAGCAGATTGAGATCAGAAGAAGGGTGGGTGGAAGAGGCGAGGGACCAGGCAGAGGTATTTAACGAGTACTTTGCCTCTGTTTCACTAGGGAGGGGATGGGATATCTACAAGCAAGGCACAAAGGGATAGAAGCGGCAGGGGTGGGATCAGGGAGCAACAGAAATGGAGCAAAGGGAGGAAAGGTACCCCAGGGTGTCACATCTGGATAAGGATAAAAGACCAGTAAGGTGGAGGGACAGATGATGCCATCCCACACAAAGGGTGTGATTTGCCCTCAAGGCCTAAAGAAAGACAAATCTCCTGGCGGGATGGCATTCATCCAGAAGTATGGGAATTGGCCGGACATACTATGCACCCTGGCGGAGCTTTCAACAGGTCACTTGAGACAGGGAGGGTACCTAGGGATTGGGTGAGAGGCACATGTGGTACCAATCCATAAAGGGGGCTCAAGGAAGTACCAGGAAACTATAGACCCATCAGTTTAACCTCGTGGTGGGAAAATTAATGGAGAGTATACTAAAGGAACGATTGGGAGTTTACTTGGGGGGTGGGAGGTCTGGATGATCGGCAGCATGGGTTTGTGCCAGGTAGATCATGTCAAACCAACCTTGTGGAGTTCTATGAATGGGTAACATCAGAACTGGACAGGGTAAGCCTGTGGATGTATTATTCTTGGACTTCAGCAAGCGTTTGACTCTGTCCCCACAATGGTCTGGTGGAGAAACTGATGGGGTTAGGAGTAGGCCCTTTGATGGTCAGATGGATTGAAAACTGGATAGCTGGACGCACTCAGAGTAGTGGTCTGTGGGGAGCTCTCGAACCCTACAGAGGTTGGTAGTGGGGTACCACAGGGCTCGGTCCTGGGTCCAATCCTGTTTAATGCATACATATCAGACATCAGGGATGGTATAGGGTGTGAAATGAGTCTCTTCGCGGATGACTCCAAGATGGGAGCAGTAGTTGAGGGAGAAGAGGGGAGGTTGGCCCTGCAAGGGGACCTGGACACCCTGGAAAGCTGGGCTCACACATGGAAATTAAATTTCAATATCACCAAGTGCAAGGTGTTGCATCTTGGTCGGGAAACCCTAAACACAGGTACACCCTGGGAGGGAGGTGCTGGAAGCCTCAACAGGGAAAAAGACCTAGGGGTCATGGTGGATACATGTATGAATAACTCTGAGCAGTGCAGGAGAGCAGCTAGCAAGGCAAACAGGATGTTGGGATGCATCCAGAGGGATCACCTCTAGGAGCAAGGAAGTGATTCTGCCGCTGTACAATGGACTGGTTAGACCACACCTTGAGTACTGTGTACAGTGACTGGAGACCACACTTGAAGAGGGACATACAGCTCCTGGAGAGGGTACAGAGGAGGGCAACAAAGATGATCACGAGGCTAGGGATTTGACTTACGAGGACAGACTTGAGGAGCTCTGCCTGTTTTCATTGGAGGAGAGGAGAGACAGGGGACATGATTGAGGTCTCTCAAGTACCTCAAGGGAATAAATAGGGTAAACATGGAGGGATCTTTAGACTAAAGCAGGAGGCATCACCAGAGGGCATGGTTTGAAGTTGGAAGGTGGAAGGGTGAGGGGAAAAGAGGAGGAGTTTTTCACTGAGAGGGTGGTGGACCCTTGGAATGCTCTGCCTGGTGAGCTGGTTCAGAGATCCACAGTGGAGGGCTTTAAGAGAGGGTGGGACAGACACAGAAAGTGGATGTATCAGATGATGGCCTGTCCCAGGGGGGTGGGGATGGATGATAGGGGTTTCTGGAGCACAAGGGATGGGAGGGTCTCTGCACCAAACTAAGGATCTAGGTTCGAGCCGACTTGATAGACCATAAGGCCTAATCTGCTGGCAAATAGTATATACTGTAAGCTTGACCTCCATGGAAAAGAAAAATGGAAAGGCTCCATTGAAAAGAAAACATCACTAAAAGGAAAATAAATAAAATAAACCTTGAAAATGTGTTACTACAGCTTGTGAGTCATCAACTCTTAAAACTGGTTTAAGAAAAAAACCTAAAACTTCAAGCACTAGAATTTTGGTGTAGACACAGAATTGTACAATGAAGCTATGATTTCTTTACTTGAAAACTGGTGAGCAGGAAAGGCACATTGATCCAAGGTTTGTTTCCAGGTGTGACCCAGGGAAGTGAAAAGGGGAGCAAATATGTAGCATAGACAGAGTACACAGTTAACCTTTAGACTGCCATCAGAAATAGAATATATACTGTAGGCATTTTGGACTGATATATCAGTCTACAGCACAGCAGTGGTTAAATGTAACTGCATAGCATTGACAAAGTTCATAGTTACAATGAAATAAAGTACATGATTAGAACTGGAATAAATACAATAAGAGCAAGCATCAAAAATCCGTCAGTTCATGCACACCTGTATGGGGAGGGGTAGTCAGGTAGGGGAGAACAGGAGAAGGGAAAGGAAAGGAGTTTCAGTTGGTACCTGAGGGAAACAAGAAATTTAGTGAAATGGAGGGAGGATGGGAGTAGGCTCCAGAGTAAAGGTAGATGATAGGAGAAAGCTGGTTGCCCAGCAGAAGAGTGGGTAAGAGGAGTGGCAAATGTGTGAGGATCCCTGGAGTGGAAGGAGCAGAAGACAATGGGACTGGAGGAGAGGAGAGGAGAGGAGTGAGGAGAGGTAAGACAGAAGGGATCCAAACCAGAATCTGGATATGAATGAGGCACAGTTTGTTCTGATGATGTGAAGGAAGAGGAAGAATTGATAAGGAGGAGTAGAGTTAGCAATGGTTGGTATGAGAGGGGGAGTTGGTAGCAAAATGACATAAAGCATTGCAGAGGGTGCTCAGTCTGGCCAGGGAGGTGGAGGGTGTGGTGCCATAGACCATATCAGCATAGTTAAAGATAAAAATACCATTTTGGTGACAATCTTATAACATACCTGTGGAGACAGACAATCTTTATTGCAGTACAAGGCAAGAACTTTGGTGCAGAGCATAGCATGGATGGCAGCAATGTGAGCAGAGAAGGTATGTTTACTGTCTAATCACACACCAAGGTATTTGAATGAATGAACCACTTCAAGAGGAGTGTCATCCAAGGTGGAGAAGACAGGCAGAGTTGGGATACTGGCCAATTTTTGACTGGTGCCAAAGGTCATGGTCACAGTTTTTGTGTGTGTTGACCCAGAGTTGATAAGACTGAAACCAGTAAAGGACATTGTGGAAGTCTTACTGGAGCAGACCTTCCATGGCTGTAGTGGAGAGACTGAAGGTGTAAATGACTATCATCTGCATTCATGTGAATATGTGAGTTGGCAAAAGATGTGAGGAGGTTGTTAAGGAAGATAGAGAACAGGATGGAGCTCTGTGGGACCCCATCTAGGATGGGAAGTAGAGATGACAGTGCACTACCAACCTGTACTGACTGCAGGCAGCCAGAGAGATAAGCAGTCTACAGCAGAAGCTGAGAGTCCAACAGAACTCAACTTATCCAGGAGGAGAGCATGGGACACCAAGTCAGAGTCCTTGGCCAGATCAATGAAAATGGCAGCTGTGATGTGCTCCATATCAGTTCCTGAGAAGATAGAATGAGTTACACACAGTAGAGAGGAGATGGTGGAGTGATGCCTCCAGAAGTCAGACAGGAATGGGGATGGAAACTGGTGGAGGATAGAAAATCAGACAGTCTAGTGTAGACAAGCATCTCTTATAGTTTAGCAAGGAAAGGGAGGAGGGAGATTGGCTGGAAGTTACCCAGGGAGGAAGAGTGTCCTCTTTGTAGAGTGGAAGAACTTTGGCCAACTTCCAGGCCTGAGGGACACCACTGAGAGAGAAAGAATGGTTGAATATGTGAGTCAATGGAAGTGGTATAGCAGTACATAGATTTGGAGCAGTTTAGGCTTGTGTAGGTTGAAGAAGTAAAAGACAATAAAGGTTTCCTGGGTAGTGACTGGAGATGAGAGGGAATGGGAGGAGGAGTTCTGGAGGATGGAGGGTGAGTGGAAGGGATGGCACAAGTAGTAAAAAAAAGTCATTGAATTAAGCAGCAACAGTGGGGGATGTTGGGCTCTGGTGAAACATTTGGAAAAAGAACCAGAGAGGAGGGTTATGTGGGACAGTTAGAAATGGAGTGAATTAATTTCCAGAACTTTGAGAGGGTGTTAAGGTTGTTCTGAAAGTTGGTCCTGAAATATTGCAATTCTGCAGCCTGGGCAGCTTTAGTACAGGCATTCCTGATAGTCCTGTATAAAATAAGATCCTCAGTTATCTAGGCAAAATTCTTAAAATAAGAACATATACCTTGAAATAAGCTCTTTATTCATGCTTAGATGAATAAAAATAATTTGTCCTAATAATGTACTATTTTTCCCTTACGAAAATAAACTACCTATTAAAGATAATGTCTGGACTTAAAATACATTATTCTATTTTGTGAAATAAGATTTTTTATTTTCTCAAGCTATTATTTTTCTATCAGAGCTGCATGAAGATATTGCACATAGATTTTGAAATTCATGGTTCCTTGTGAAACCCATTCCTAATGATATACAGTATGGTCAAATTCACTTTTACTGTACTTAAATCCAGAAATGAACTAATCAATAGCTTAAACAGAAATACTAAATGGTACAAACATTATTTCCATTCAGTTCAGTATTTCTAAATAAGTATTTCAGATTTATTTTCTACACAGGCATGAACACTATGTATCACAACAAGTGTTTGACAGCAATCACAATAAAATGGAATAACTAAACAAAGAGTGCAGTGAATAAAAGAAAAATAAATTACTTAATTACTAAAATTAAAGCACTGGTTGTAAGTTTAGACAGACTGTTTAAAGGCGGGGAAAATGTGTAGTTTCTTTAGAGAGAGATAGTATATTAGAAGTAGCCATCGTAGTTGCAAATTTTTTTAAATATAATGAAAAAGAAAGAAGGATTCAAGACAATTGTATAAGAATAAAAAACAAAACAAACAAAAAACAGGCTAACCTTGGTTTTAGACGTCATGATTCACGACATAAAAAGTCATAGTGTATAACAAGGAAATGAATGTTTACTCATATATTAGCAAACTGGAAGGATAACGTAGTTTCCTTTTGATGTGAAAAAAATCTAGAGTAGGAAATGCTATTTTAAACTTCTAACAGCTGTTTCATCTTGGACAAAAAAGGAAAAAACTGTTGAAATAGTCTACACAGGATATGTCATTATTTCCCCTTGTCTTCCTTGCATTTTAATATAAGTTAGCCTTGATTGTTCTTTATAATCAAGAGAAAATTAAGTGCAGGTTTATTAACTTAATCCATTTAAATAAACATATTACTGAACTTCCTGTCCCTGTTGAGCAGAACTAGGTTTGTGCCTGATGCAGGGCAACGCATGTTTTCTTTTCTTTTTAAATAAAGTTATATTAAAATAAAAGCAGCACCTTAGCCCAATGATGTGATGGCAGCACTCTGTGCTTCTACCAGGGCCTCTGTGAGATTGGGGTTCAAGTTGTGGGGACTGAAATCCCCCAACCCGGATCAACTAAAGAAGAAATATATTATCTCTCTCTGAAACAAGAGCTCATGTATAACCTTGTTTGCTCAGTGGGTGGGGGAGCATTAAGGCTAAGAAGCCCAAAGAACACCACACCATCAATTTCCCAAGACTCCTAAGACTGCGAACCCTAATGTGTTCCTTTACTTTGTGCACTGTGCATTTTTCAACCCCAATGTGTGCATTAACATAGTCTCTTACAATTAATTTCCCAGCTTTTTGTGATAGTGAAATTGTATCCTCCCTTAGGGACCCACACAAAATGGTTTAAACAGAATAGGGAAGGTAGTTCAAGCACTGTATCACCAACCACCTAACAAGTGAAAGCCAGCACAGTCTTAATACTTGGAGTTGCACTGTTACACCTTAACATCTTAGTGTAGATAATAAGTAAGGGATCTCTTACCTGGGTTCTGTGGAGCCTGGGATAGGTGAATTTCAAGGGGACATCATGTCATACCTGCAAAATATGAATAGCAATGGGATCACACAGGCTCTGCAGCTATTTAGGAACAACTAGGACAATCAAAGCAGGGAAGTAAACATAAAACAATACTTATCTAATATACATGATCAATATCCTGCCACATCGGGGTCAGTGTCCTGTCACAGTGTGGTCTGTGTCCCATCAAACCTGTAAACATAAAGAGAAAATTAGTTTAGTATGAGGAATATCAATACTGATCAGTTGGGTCAGGCAGGAAGGGCTTGCAGAGGTTTTCTTTTTTAAAATGTGGGTTGTATGGGATGGGGGATACCAGTACCAGACCAGCAACCTTGGTTCAGGAATGGACTTGGGTTTCTTGGGGGCCAGCATGTGGGGAAACAGGCTTTAGCATCCCTGGGACTGCTCTTCTCTCCCCGAGTGGGGGCATGTTGCTCCACTCATTGACCACCATCATGGCAGGATGACACTGCCAACTGTTTAATGCCCCACACCACAGAAGGGGTGCCAGATCACCAAACTGGCTGAAAGTCTCTGGGAGAGTCTGATGGCCATTCCTTCCTAGCTCCATCACATGGGGAATTTATTAAGATACCAAAGGTCTGAGGTAAGTCTCTGGGATGGTGGATGAGGGGTAGGTGGCTGGCTGCAGTAGGGGGTCTGTCATTGGTGGGGGGCCAGCAGGGACCCAAGCTTCATCCTGTCAAATGCTGTTTTTCCCATTTTTTGTGCCCCCTATGTCTTCTGAAGCAGTGTGTAGCCCTGTCAGGGCTCGACATGCACATCAACCCCTTGTGAGGGAAGGATCTCCGGCCAGACCCAAGGTGTCGCCAAGGTGGTAGAACACTGTGCTGTTCCTCTCCCTAGTGAGATCAGTATTCTGTGGGCCCTGCATAAAGAAAATAAATCATGTCTGACCTTGTTTGTTCAGGGTAGGAGGTGGGCATTAAAGTGAGAATCTCAAGAAACACCCTACCACTAAGTTGGCAAGACTCCAGAGATACAAATATCTGTTGTTTTTTCATTTCCCTACATTATGCACTTTGCATTCTTCAACCATGTTGCCTGCATTAATGTTGTTTTTTTGAGAATATCATGAAAGAATGATTGATTGGCTTTTCTGGAGGAAAATAGGATACAGGACGAGTGGCAGCATAGGTGTATGGCAGGAAGGTCCTGCCAAACTAAACTAAATGACTTTTTCAATTGGTCCACTAGGGCAGTGGAAAGGGGCCAGACAGTTGGTGCCCTGTATCTGTTCTTCAGCAAGGCCTTTGACTCAATGCCCCACAGGAGACTGGTCAGGAAACTTGAGGACCTGGGGGTAGGGGTGAAGCTCACTGGTTGGATCAGAAGCTAGTTGTAGGATAGAATTTAAAGAGTGGTAGTTGAGAGAAAGCTCTCTGAAGGGAGGTCTGTGATGAGTGGGGTCCCACAGGGCTCGGTATTTGGCCTGGTATTATTTAGCATCTTCATAAGTGACATCATGGATGGGTTCAAGGGTAAAATCTGCCTGTTTGTGGACTACACCATGCTCTCTGGGAAGATAGACACAGCAGAGGGTAGACAGGAACTCAGGGGGGATTTGGTTAGGCTAGAAAAGTGGTCCAGTATTTGGCAGCTGGGGTTCAGTGCTAAAAAGTGCAAAGTTATGCACTTGGGGCGGAAGAATCTGGGAACCAAATACTGGCTTGGCAGAGTACAGGTAACCAGGTCAGATGAAGAAAAGGACCTGGGAGTAATAATCACCAATGACCTGAAACACTCTGCATACTGTAAGAGAGCAGCAGTCAAGGAAATTCAGATGCTGGGATGCATAGCCAGGGGAATTACCACCAGGGAGGCAGAGGTCATTCTGCCACTATATAGGTCACTGGAACAAACACACCTGGAGTACAGTGTGCAGTTGTGGTGCCTATATCTTAAGATGGACATCAGCTTGCTGATGACAGTCCAGAGAAGGGCAACCAAGATGATCAAGGGCCAGCAGGGCAACGCCAGTCAAGAGAGGATCAGTGAGCTGAACATGTAGTCTTTTTGTTTTTTGAAACCCGGTATTTTATTAACCAGATGTTTGTACACATACATGAGTTATTTCCTCTGTTCAGTCAACATTCCTGTTCAGAGAAAATCATGACTGTTTCCTATACATAGCCTTCTCAATATGCATCAACTTGTAATAATATGCCATTCAGTTCATATATATGCCTGTACCACATTATGTAGCTGTTCTTCTCTGCTGTCCCTTCCTTTTTTCTTAGATGTGGCATTACCAGTGGAGTAAGCCTACTGCTCCATCCCCTTCCTCCCTCCTACCTCTTGGAGGCGCTTCTACCCTGGATGGGAAGGATGGATCACACAAACCTCAAGCGTGCCATTCCATGCTGGGTGTCCACTCCTCCAGGGATCAAATGGACTCTGCACCCTGTAAGCGTGGGCACGCAGGGGACAGAAAGCATGCAAGAAACCAAGTAGTGTCTCCAACAAGCCCCTTATAGTGTATGGTGGAACGTCGTTCTCCACCGAAATCATTTTCGAAACTTTGTAGTCACACAGTAGTGACGATCACAGAGCAGCAGAACTATTAGTCTCACTGCACTGCGCACGTCACAAACCATGTCCTCCAGCACAATTTGACAGTTAGGGTTCATTCATTTGACAGTACAGATAGCGTTAGCAGCAATGTCGGCGGCGGTACTTTCAAAGTCAACAATAATGATATTACATCCATCAGCACCACCTAAACGAAAGAGAGTCGCAGTAATTCACGACACATCCTCCCACTCGGAGTAAGGTAAGCTGTAATTGGTCTTACAGGGTATGTTGTTCCGGGTAGGAGGGTCGAAATGTAAAAGCTGACGAAATGTGATCCTTGCCACCAACCCCTTTTCTCTGCTCTTCCCCACAGATATGTGAATTGCTGTGCTGTTCCGGGTGCTGCTGTATGTGAGTTTTCAAAAGTTTAAATGTTAATTGTTAATCTAAACATGTCAAGTGTGAAAACGCAAAGAATGTAAATTTAAGTTGTTCCAGTAACCAAGTAAACATTTTTGTAAGCAGCAATACAAAGTAGTGATTGTTTTTTTTGTCAGAGAATGCCGTTCCACCATACACTATATAGAAAGTGCATGGGAATGGTTGACAACAGGAGCATCTTCCACCTCAGTTGGCACTATGGCAGCTGACTACCTCTCAAGCTGCCTGCATGTCATAGTGCCAACTCGGTGGAAGAATAGCCCTGTTGTCAACCGTTCCCCATGCACTATCCTATATATCTTCTGTCCTGCCGTACCCAGTCCAAGATGCTTTGTTATCTTCTGTGTTGCATGTGTACTTCATTGCTATTCTCCTATTTTACTTCCTTCTGAACTTAATAAAAACAATAAAAACAGTTATAACTAAACTTTATGTGTTTTTGGTGTGTTTTTTACTATTTGTTGGAATTTGGGGCCTATCACAGTGACCTTGGTAACTGGGAATGTAGGAAAACTCCATGTATATCCTTCTTTTAGAAGAGCCTCGCTTCTCACTTCACTCTTTTCAGTTGTCTCTCCCTCTTCTTTCTAGATGGGTTCTTGGGTATAGTAGATCTAATTTCTCCAGTGCTCCATGAACTTCTGTAATGTTAGCTTGAGGCAGGCCATCATATGCTCCATTTCATATATGAGGGTTACTCTCTGTCTCCACTCCTCTATCTGTGGAGGGGTTTGGACCTAGCCAATATGCTGCGATTGTTTTAATTGCTGCCAGTACCATACTGTTGAAAATTGCCTTTTTCTGTCTGCCCTCAATACCCAGCACACATCTGCCCAGAAAGTAAAGAAGCCCTGAATCTGGCATGTCCCTTTCCCAAATCTTAGCCAGCTCCTCCCTAACTCTCACCCAGTACTGCCGCAGTTCCGGGCATGACCACATGATCTAATAGTGTGTCCCCTTCCCTCCACAATTGTGCCAGCACTGGTCTGTTTGTGTGGTTCCAAAATGTTTTGTTGTTGTGGGTATGTAAAAGAACCTCGTAAGTACCTTCTATCCGTACTCCCTCCAGTTCTGGGATGCTGTCACCTTCCATCCAGCCGCACTTTCCTTCCACTGTTGGTCTGATATCATTTCCTCCCCTTCTTCTTCCCGCCTTTGTCTCACCTTTAGCAAAGTTGGATCCTTGGCCTGAGTGAGTAGTCTGTATGCCATAGATATATGTCTAAGTCTAACTCTTATAACTGTTGACCCAGCTTCGCTCGGCTGACGAGGGGTTGCTGGAGAGTCTGAGGGTTAACCCAAAGTCATCTGATGTGCTTGCCTTTGGGTTTGTGGCACCTACCCTCTGGAATTCTCTGTCCCATCAGCTTTGGGAGTGCAGGACGGTGGGGAGTTTCAAGCAGGCACTTAAGTCTTTTTTATGGGGGAAAGCATTTTCGGTATTATCTTGATTTTATATCGCATGTACCTGCACATGTGTTTTGTTTTTATGTATATTGTACAGCACTTTGAAAGTCGAAAGGCACTTAATCAAATA
Source organism: Neoceratodus forsteri (assembly GCA_016271365.2). NCBI lineage: Eukaryota > Metazoa > Chordata > Ceratodontiformes > Ceratodontidae > Neoceratodus > Neoceratodus forsteri. Next base: position 1,609,535,716 of record CM057450.1, on the reverse strand, counting down.
CATTTTATTATTATTATTATAAGAAATCTTCCCAAGTTATCTTGTTCCTGACTATGTTCACCTCCCATGCTGTGCCTTGCAGGTAGCTTCTAAGTTGTAGAAATCTGTAAAAGTCTGCTCTGCCCAAGTTATGCCAATCTTTCAACTGTTGATAGGCTATCATGTGGCCTCTCCCTATTAGCTGCTCATACCTAATCAGTCTTTTCCTATTCCAGTCCCAGAATCCCACATCAGCTCTACTCAGGGCAAAGTCTAAATCTCCTGTGATTAATGTTAATGGTCCTATCTCATTTGGTGTGCTTGTTAAATATCTTCCATATCTCCAGGAGGATTTGTACGGAATGTCTCACCCATGGGTTTGTGATTTTCTTGACCCTTTCTCTTGGTAATTTGGCCATGAGCAAGGCAAACAGGGGGGCCCGGAGATCTGCAGTTTCCTTCATCGAGTACCATCTGGATTCTCTTCTCTTCTCTGTTTACTCCATGTGACCAGGTGTGGGGTCTGTGCTGCCAGATAGTATAGTGATAGGTCGGGTAATCCCACCCCCCCATCTCTGGGTGGCATCATCACCCCCTTGTTTATTCTTGCCCCCCCAGACAAATCTTTGTATTGCTTTGTTTAATTGCACCCAGTATCTCTTTGGCACCCTAACAGGTAGTGTCTGGAAGAGGAACAGATATCTAGGCAGCACATTCATCTTCAGAATAGCTATCCTTCCATACATGGAGAATCGCAGCAAGCTCTACCTCTCAAGGTCAGTCAGACACTCTCACAGGAGCTTGTCATAGTTTGCTTTAAATAAGTCTGAAGTCCTTGGAGAGACTCTGATACCCAAGTATTAAATTGTGTTATGTTTGACCCATGCATAGGGGATCGATGCCCTATCCTCTACAGTCAATTTGCCACTAATATGCAGTACCTTTGTTTTCTCAATGTTAACTTTATATCCCGAGACTGACCCATAGCTCTGCAGGATCTTTTGTAGTTCTGGGATTGATTTCTTAGGATCCTGAATAAATATAAGGGCATCATCGGCATACAACGATATTTTGTGTTGTTCCCCCCCACCACTTCTATTCCCCTGATGGCCTGGCGCTCTCTTATTTTAGCTACTAGGGGCTCAATGCACAAAGCAAAGAGAAGTGGAGACAATGGACACCCTTGTCTTGTTCCTCTCATATGTGGGAACCAAGCCGAGTTGACCCCATTGACCTTCACCACTGCCTGCAGGTCCATGTACAGTGCATTTATGAAGGCTTGAAATTTTGGGCCAAAATTCATTGCCCCGGTACACCTTTCAGAAAACCCCATCTTACCCTATCAAAAGCCTTTTCGGCATCTAATGAAATGGCTAGTTGTGTTTTTTGGTGAGTTGGCCTGTGATGTAAAAATATTCAAGAGCTTCCTAATGTTGTCCTGCAGAACCCTCCCTTGTATGAAACCAGTTTGGTCTGGGTAGATCAAACTTTGCATGTGATTTTGCAGTCTTCTGGCCAGTATGGATGTAAAGATTTTCATATCTGCAGGAAGCAAAGAAATGGGCCTGCATGACCCACATTTTTGGAGGTCCTTCCTTTCCTTGGGTAGGACCATTATCTGTGCATATCTCCAGGAATCTGGGGCCATCTCCCCTTCTAATATTCTTTTAAACATTGTTTGCAGGACCGGTGCCAACTGCCCACCAGATTTTTTGTAAAACTCTGTGGGGAGGCCATCTGTCCCTGGGGCCTTGCCACTTTTGAGTTGTTTTGTTGATTCTAGGATTTCTGATTGTGTAATATACTTGTCTAGACTATCTCTCTCCCCTTCCTTTAGCTCTGTTAACTTTATCGAGTCGAGAGAGGTGGTCATAGCCTCTCCTTCCTCCTCTCCCCATTTATCTGTGTATAGCTGTCTATAAAACTCGGCGAATTCCTTCGTGATCTCCTGTGGGTTTGTGTATACCTCATTCCCTAGTTGTCCCCCTTTGATTTTCTGTACAGCCCTATTTATACCCTGTTGTCTTAATTGCCAGGCTAGGAGTTTTCTGGCCCTGTTCCCTGCCTCGTAATACCTCTGGTTGGTGCATCTAATCCCTCCCTCTATTTTAACCTCTAGAATTCTGGTAAGCTTGTCTCTATGTTCCTGTAGTTGTTTTTTAAGTTCTGGGTTAAGGGTAATCTTATGTTCTGCTTCTGTGTCAAATATTTGCTGTTCTAATTCTACCCTGGCTTGTTCCCTTTTCCTCTTTTTCCTCGATGCATGCTGGATGCATACTCCCTTCAGGGTGACTTTCAGTCCATCCCACCAACGTGCTGCTGTGGTGTCTCCCTCTTTGTCCATCTTCTTCCAAGTTGTGTACTGGGTGTGCTTTGAAACAACTGAGAAGCTGCGTGGGATATATTATATTTGACTAGATATCTGTAACTAATCACTCTCTCTTGCTTACATCTGAGAGAAGTTTTCCTTACTTTTACATTGGTATTGCTTTGTGTTTAATTATTTTAGTTTTTAATTCAGGAAGGGGGTTTTCAAAACTGCTTATCTTGTCAGCATCTTCAGAAGGGCTGAAATAACTTCATATTTGATTTTCCTTTGTGGCTAACTGGACTGATTACTAGAATTCTGTGACAATCTGCATCAATATATTTTTCAATATTTGCTGGTGGTGGTGGTAGTGAGATTTAAAATAGCAAAGGCTGCAGTTTGTAATTGGATGCCAGACATAGCCTGAGGTGGGGGAAATTGTCTTCACAAGTCAGGGAAACCTGCATCACAGCCAATTGTTCTAGCTTGACCATTTCAGCATTGATCAATTACTATAAACTACTGGTGTGATCCTGTTTCAGACAGAAGTCCATCTTCTTCCAAGTTGTGTACTGGGTATGCTTTGAAACAACTGAGAAGCTGCGTGGGATATACTATATTGGGCTAGATATCTGTAACTAATCTCTCTCTCTCTCTCTTGCTTACATCTGAGAGAAGTTTTCCTTACTTTCACATTGGTATTGCTTTGTGTTTAATTATTTTAGTTTTTAATTCAGGAAGGGGGTTTTCAAAACTGCTTATCTTGTCAGCATCTTCAGAAGGGCTGAAATAACTGCATATTTGATTTTCCTTTGTGGCTAACAAACCACCAGGCTGTTTTGGGGCTGGAGAGGTTTACCTGTGTCTGACTTGGATGTCTGGATTTTTCTCTGTTTGATTAGCAGGGTATTTTCTCTGTCAAATTGTTGTGTAGGGCATCTTGCTGACAGGAAGGCACTCATCGAGCGGTGGGTGAGAGCTTTTAGCTGATTGTTTTGTGAGGGCACAGTTTAGGCCCAACCCCTTCCCCCTCACCCCACCCACCCTGGAAATAGTTCCTTTATACCTGAGGTTCTGACATCATTTCCTTAAGAGTGCAAGGTGCATATCACTGTCATATCCTCTCTAGCACACTGCACTGACAATATAAGCATACACATTGTATAATATATATATATTTCTATATAACAAACCAATCACACATGTGCACACACACACACACACAGACACACACACAAAAACAAACAAAAAAAAGTAGATAAACATGTGGGGAGTAGTGCAATGTAATGGCTGTGGGGCAGCAGTCTTCCGGGAGTCTTTCTGGAGGCTGAGATGCTGCCCTATTTGCAGAGAACTCTCTGCCCTGAGGGAGGAAGTTGCCCGTCTTCAGGCTGCACTGGACAGTAGTAAGGAAACCTTCCCCCAGGCCAAACTGGACAGTAGGAAGGGAACCTCCCCCATCCAGGGAGCACCAGTGCCACCACCACTACCTCAGAGGTTGCGAAGAAAGCACAGCGGTTGGACCACAGTGGGCTCAGGGAGGGTGAGGATGGTGGAACAGAGGCACACCCAGTCAATTGTTCCACTCCACAATCCATACACCATTCTGGGGGAGCATAGCTCCCCTATGGATGCACCCACAGAGAAGACTGATGACAACTGTCACAAGGGAGGCCCACAGGAAGGAGGCAGAAGACATCACAGGGAAAGGAAGCAGCTCCTGGTGGGGGACTCAATTATTAGGAGGATAGAACTGGGAGGAGCTGGGAAAACTGAAGTAAGGTGCCTGCCTGGTGCCATGGCTTGGAGGGACAGGAAGCGCATCCTCAGGATCACGAGAACAGCTGCAAGGGAGTCTGAGCTGGCATAATTGTCCACCTAGGGACAAATGACTTGGCTCATCATGAGATTAGAGCAGTGCAGGAGGACATTGTAGAGTTGGGGAGGGGCCTAAGACAAGTAGCACACACAGTATCCTTCTCAGAGGTGCTGCCTGTCAATGGCATGGGGGAGGTGAGGGTAATTAGCACCATGCAGTTTAATGAATGGTTGAAAAAATGGTGTGGAGCACAGGGGTTTGGCTTCATTGGGGACTGGGGTTCCACCTGGAGGGACACCAACCTATACTGGCAGGACGGTCTGCATCTGTCCAGGAAGGGAACAAGTCTTTTGAACAATCGGTTTAAATGCTTCATTGGCAAGCTTTTAAACTAGTCAAAGGGGGAGGCACTGATAAGCAGCAGGAAAATCCCAGCCTCTCCTACAAAACAGAGTACTAAATGAGAAAAGACCGAGGTAGAAAGGTCAGTGGGGGATGCTGCAACAGAAGGTAAAGCCATCAAAAAATGGAGAGCAATGAGTACCAATGCCCGTAGTCTGGGTAACAAGCTTCCTGAATTAGTGGCCTTGATGGAGGAGGAACATCTGAATATCGTGGCAGTCACAGAAACATGGTACACACAAAACCATGACTGGGACATAAACATACCAGGATACACTATCTACAGGAAGGACAGAGAGGGTAAAAGAGGAGGAGGAGTAGCTCTTTACACAAGGGAAATAATAAAAGCAACAGAACAAAAGGGTAAACAGGGAGGAGAAGAAGCACTGTGGGTAAATTTGGAGACAGGCAATGGCACCACAATCTGCACAGGGGTTGTATACAGACCCCCTTCTCAGAGGGAGGAAATGGACAAGGAAATGATAGAAAGTATACTTAGAATAGCAGAAAAAGGGGAGATATTGCTGATGGGTGATCTGAATATGCCAGATGTTAACTGGAGTGCAGTTGCAGCAGCCACTTCGAAGAGTGGGGTTATTCTAGATGCCCTACAGGGGGCATGCCTTAGACAACTAGTATTGGAGCCCACTCGAGAGGGAGCAATCTTAGACCTGGTTCTCTCAAATGGAGATGGAGAGAGGATCACAGATGTAGAAGTAGGTAGCCATCTGGGAACTAGCGACCATCGAACAGTATGGTTCACAATAAACACAGCAATAGAGTCAAGCCATACAAAGGCAAAAGTACTGGACTTTAGGAGGGCTGACTTTGCCAAAATGGGTGAGTGCCTAAGGAATGCACTAGCAAATGGGCAGGAAGGAGGGGTGGAAGAACAATGGGGAATAATAAAAACTGCCATCACAGAGGTAACGAGCCTTTGTGTGCAACAAATAAACAAAACAAAATGAAGTAAGAAACCACTATGGTTCTCAAAGGAAGTGGCAGTGAAGGTTCAAGAGAAAAAGAAAGCATTCAGGAAGTACAAGGAATCGAAGAAGGAGCAGGACAGGGAACTGTATCAGTTAAAGCAAAAGGAGGCTGGGAAGGCAGTCAGAACAGCAAAGGCCCAAACTGAGGAAAAGATAGCCAAGTCAGTTAAGAAGGAGGATAAAACCTTTTATATGTACCATCAGGGAGCGAAGGAAGACCAAGGGAGAGATAGTGAGGCTTAATAAAGGGAGGGAGGGTGGGCAGAGGGTGACTGTGAAAAGGCAGAGATACTAAACAAATATTTTTGCTCAGTATATACAAATGAAGAAGGGGAGGTACCTAAAACAAACAGTAGAAACACTCTGGATACAGAAGTTGATATTAGCCCATTTACAGAAGAAAGGGTTCTGAAAGAACTCTTAAAACTGAAGGTGGACAAAGCAATGGGGCCTGATGGGATTCATCCCAGAATTCTAAAAGAACTAAGGGTAGAACTAGTGACACCACTGACTACCCTTTTTAACAAATCATGGGAGGATGGGGTGGTACCTGAGGACTGGAGTAGGGCAGATGTGATTCCCCTTCACAAAAGTGGGAGCAAGGCAGAAGCAGGAAACTACAGACCTGTTAGTTTAACCTCAGTGATAGGGAAAATGATGGAATCACTTCTGAAGGAAAGAATTGTTGAGTATCTAGAGGCCAGAGGTGCACAGGACCCTAGTCAGCATGGATTCACTGAGGGAAGGTCATGCCAGATGAATCTGATAGATTTCTTTGACTGGGTGACCAAAGTAGTAGATCAGGGAGGGGCTGTGGACATGGCCTACCAAGACTTTAGCAAGGCATTTGACACAGTCCCACACAAAGATTAATATACAAGTTAGCCAGCCTGGGAGTGGGTCCCAAGATGACAGCCTGGGTAAAGAATTGGCTGGAGAATAGGACACAGAGAGTAATAGTAAATGGAGTCAACTCAGAAGAAAGGAGGGTTACTAGTGGGGTACCGCAGGGTTCAGTATTAGGACCGGTCCTCTTCAATGTCTTTATAAGGAACATTGCAGAGGGACTGGAAGGAAAAGTATGTCTCTTTGCAGATGACACAAAGATCTGCAACAGAGTTGATGCACAGGGTGGGGTGGAAAGGATGAGAAGGGACTTGGCAAGGTTAGAGGAATGGTCAAATGTATGGCAGCTTAGATTCAATGCTAAGAAGTGCAAGGTAATGCACCTGGGAAACAAAAACCCAGGGGAAGAGTACATAATTGGGGGTGAGATACTAACAACAACAAAAAGGAAAGGGACCTGGGGTAGTCATATCAGATGACCTAAAGGTGGGAAAGCAATGTGAGAGGGAGCAAGGAGGGCTGGGGGATACTGGGATGCATAGGGAGAGGCATCACAAGTAGAAAACAGGAAGTTATTATCCCTCTGTACAGACAGCTGGTGAGACCCCATCTGGAGTACTGTGTGCAGTTCTGGAGACCCAATCTCCGCAAAGACATAGACAGGATGGAAGCTGTCCAGAGGAGGGCAACTAAAATGGTGCAGGATCTGCACCGGAAGATGTATGAAGAGAGACGAAAGGAGCTTAATATGTATAGCCTCGAGGAAAGGAGGGAGAGGGGGGTCATGATAGAAACGTTCAAGTACCTCAAGGGAATCAACAAAGTCCAAGAGGGTAGCATCTTTCAAAAAAAGAGGTGTGCAAGAACAAGAGGGCACAATTTGAAGATAGAGGGGGCAGCTCAGAGGTAATTTAAGAAAGTATTTTTTCACAGAGAGGGTTGTGGATGCATGGAACGGCCTTCCGGAGGAGGTTGTGGAGTCAAAATCAGTGGTGGAATTCAAGCATGCATGGGACAGGCATAAGGCCATTCTAGGGGGTGGGGGTAGGAAGAAGTAGGCTGCTGGTTAACTAGGATCTGCAGCTTATCCAGTAGGTAGGGAAATGGGCAGACTGGGTGGGCCAAGCGGTCCTTATCTGCTGTCAAATTCTATGTTTCTATGTTTCTATGTTTCTGTGTTTGTTACTTAAAAGGCACCCCGAGGTTTTGTCCTTGAGTTTCTGGTAGAAATCTGGGTCATTTATGTGTGAGACGCTTAAATGCCCAAATGGGTTTTTACTGACCACTTCTACCTCTGAGTCTAAACCCTATGGAGCATGGTCTGATGCCATTATATTTTTTATATCACAGCCTCCCACCGCATGGGCTCACTCTTTTGTCAGAAGAAAGTAATCAATCCTAGAGTTCTGGTTATGTGGGTTCGAGTAAAATGTGTAGTCCCTGTCTTTTTTATGTTTCTGTCTCCAGATGTCAGTGAGGCCTGCTTCCTCTAGTAACCTCCTTAATTTCTTACTTTCACCTCCCTGGTCCTTATGGTTAGCCCCACTTCTGTCCATTGAGAGGCAGAGGACAGTGCTGAAATCCCCTCCCACCACAAACATTGTCCTCTGCTCTTCTGGTGTTCTGAGAAGGTGTCTCTTCAGAAAAGTCAGTCTCTTTGAACTTACATTGAGAGCATATACATTTAACAGCACACATTGTACCCCTCTGTATGTGCCCTGCACTTTTATGAATCTACTCTCCACATCTTCCAGTATTTGGTCTACCTCCAGTGGGCTGTTTTTCTGCACTAATATGGCCACCCCCCTCCTGTGCAGATGAACTTCATAAGATGAGGAGTAGACGGACCCCATCCAGCTGCATTTCAGTTTTTTGTGTTCAGCTTGGGTGAGGTGCCTCTCCTGTGGAAACACCACCACAGCTTGCAGTCTGTTCATCTCTTGAAGTATTCTGGCCCTCTTGATTGGTGAATTCAGCCCCTTTACAGTGTATGTTACTATTTTTAAGTCCACCCTTTTTCTCTTATTTTCCTCCATCCCTTTTTATAGTTCCCCTCCATCTGCACATTAGTAGTTAGTTCTCCATTCCAAAAACACAATGCAAAAGAACCAAACAAATAACTATTTGCATCAAACATGTTTAAACAGTTTTTTTTCCCTCTGTCCATCGGTCTCGGTCTTTTCCCTTTCTTGTGTACTTGAGACCGTGATATGTCTACTACTTTCACTCTTCATTGACCTCAAATAAGTTCTGTTATCAGCCCTTATTAATACACTCCCATGTGTTTCACAATAAGGCTGTGGCTCGATGTCAAACACCACCACACTTTTGGAAAAGCCTAGTATAGGCTATTTCATCCACTTTATTTTGGGTAGTGTGCCTGTCACTTAGTGCCTGACCATCACCTGTATCCCTCCCTCTTTGATATTTCTTCAATTTTCCCCCTGCTTCCTGACTTGAGCCCATGTTGGTGGTACCCTTCATGATATTTTTGTCCCCCCATGTTCATTTTCTCGGTGTTACAATGTCATTTTCTACCCTTGTACTTCTGCCCCAAAACTGGCTCAGCTTGAGTTGTCTGTCCCTATCTCTGCTATCCCTCTTTCCCTCCCCCCTTGGTACACTATACTTCCTCCCCCTTCCCCCTCATTCCTCTTCACCACCTATTCTCGTCCCCTCCTCCCTTTCTGCCCCCAATAACATACCCCCAAATTCTTTACCTAACTCTCTTTTCTTTCCTAAATGATATACCTCCCTTTCTTTATTCTAAGGAAACCCTCCCTTTTTGCTTATGTTTATCCCCAAATTATCCATGGGCTCCCTTCTTTGTTCATCGCGACCTCCATTTTCTCCCTAGAAAATTAGTCCCCCCATCATACAGAGCTTAATTATCCTTTATATGCTGCTGGATGCCAATCAAGGCACACAAGTCCTGGTAGTCCACTGCTGCTTCATCCCCTAGCAGGTTCCCCCAGACTGAGATGGAAAAAATAAAGTACTTACGGACCCAGCATTTGCTCAAGTCTCTCAGCACGGAGGTCATTGCTGTGTCTTCTTTCTGCCTTCCAGGTCCTCTGCTGGTGATGGCATCCCAGTGTCGCTGCATTGCTGCCTCTCCTTTTCGATTCCCTCTGGCACCCTGTTGTTGTCATCTGCTGGGTTGTGGCTGTCGTCCCACTTGCTCTTTGCTGCCAACTCTCCTCTCCTTGACCCTGAGCTTCAGGAGTGCTGGAGTGGCCTCTTCCATGCTTCTGAAGAATTTAGGAATATCTTCACCTGTGCTGGCTCAAATAGCTGAGCCTTAATGTTGAAGCTGCGGAGTTCCCTTATGGCCTGTAGGATCTGCCTCCTCTGCTCCATTATCATTGGGGTGAAATTGTATTTGAAATACAACTTTGTGTCCCCAAATATTATCTCTTTTTTCCCCCAGGCAGCCCTCAGCACGTTCATTTTAGTGGCGTAGTTGACAAAGGGTGCCACTACAGATCTTGGGCATACTTTGGGGTCTGTAGGCTGGGGAGACAACACTCGATGTGCCCTCTCAATTAACGGGGGGTCTTGTCCCATCCAAAAAGCTCCTGAAGCAGTCCATCAATGTAGCTCTCCATTTCATCTTGCTCTGTCCCCTCCGGTAAACCATGTATTTGGAGATCGTTCCTCTGGGAATGCTGCTCTAGGTCGTTTAGTTTTATTTCAGATTGCTTCTCTTTCTCATAGAGGTGCATGAGCACCGCATTATGGTGGTCCCCTTCAGTGCTGACTTCTTTGAGACCCATCTCCAGGTCCAATGTACATTTTCTAATTTCTTGTACCTCTGTCTTAGTACCAGATATGTCCTCCTGCATCCGCTCCAGAGTGTTTCCAATTTTTTGCAGCTCACTTATGAGCTGTTTGGAGGTGTTCGTACAGTTCACCTTCTCTGGTGCTCCTGCCTCCGGCTATTCTTCTGACTCCCCCGCGGGGATCATTGGGCCTGTGCCACTGTTGTTACTGGTGCGCAGAATGCGTTTCGATTGGGGGCTATTAGCTCCATACTCTTTGAGTCTCTGTTTCACTGCCATTCTTATATTTGCTATTTTGTCTTTTTCCAGTTTCTAAAACTTGCAGGTACACTCGAAAAGTTAAGTTATTTAACCGTCTGGGAGCGGAGCAGGTTCCATTACTGCCTCATGGCTCAGTGACATCACCAGAAGTCGAACATGCAGTCGTTTGAGGCAAGAAGGGAGAGGGAAGACATAATTGAGACCTTCAAGTATCTTAAGGGGATTAATAGGGTGAGCAGCGAGGGCCTCTTCAGCCTTAGCAGCAACAAGACCACTACAGGGCTGGTGGAGAGAAGGTTCAGGAGGGAGATGAGGAGACACTTTTTCACTTAGAGGGTTGTGGCCAAGTTGAATGAGCTGTTGGAGGTGGTGGTATCCCTGAAACTGGTGGACAGCATCATGAATGGTTGGGACAGGGTGAAGGGAAAAATTGTGGGTAGAAGGGGAGCTAGTAGGGGAAGCAGGGGAAGTAGAGGGAGGTCAGAAGTGAAATGGGGAGGGGTGGAAGTTCCCTATGTAAATGCATAGTGATCTGCACTATTGATCAGAATGGATAGACCTTAAGGCCTTTATCTGCTGGTATGTTTGTATGTTCATATGTAATGCATTCCCCTTCTTTTTCTGATAGTGGAATTGTATCCAAAATGAAATAAACAGAATGACTTGAGATATTTCTGGTCTTGCTTCACCAACCAACTAACAAGTGAAAGACAACAGAGTCTTAATACTTATAGTGGCACTGTTACACCATACCATCCTAGCTTAGATACAGTACCAATAATAATGCTTTCTTACCTGGGCACTGTGATTGTGGGATGGGGTTTGGGCAGTTTGATGGAACATCCAGTCATACCTGTAAAATAAGAGTAGCAATGGATTGGGGTCACAAAGGATCTGCAGCTCTTTAGTAACTAAGTGGGACAAACAAGGTATTCCAAACATAAACAATATTTATCTGATACAGGTGGTCAGTGTCCTCCAACTCTGGGGCTGGCATCCTGTTGTGATGTCTTCATCATTCCACTGGGCCTGTAGACATAAAGTAGAAAGTGGGTTAGTAAAAGCAATAGAAATACAAATCAGCTGTGTCAGGTGAAAGGGATTGTAATGTTTTTTTTTTTTTTTTTAGAACCAAGTTTGGGAACGGATTTGGGTTACTTGTAGAGGCCAGTGTGAGGGGTGTGTGCACAGGATTCAGTGTTCCTGAGCTCACTCTCCTCTTGGGGGGGGGGCAAGTTGCTCCGATCATCGACTGCCACCAGGGCAGTATGAAGCCACTACCTTTTGCATGCCCTACCACACCAACAGGGTGATGAACTGCTAAACTGGCTAATAGTCAAGGGGAGTGGACATCCCCAACCCCTCCTTTCCTTCTCATGGAGGGAATCTCTGGGGGGGGTGCCAAAAGTACAAGGTAAGTTTCTGAGATGAAAGGTGATGATCCTTGGTGATTGATGGTAGTAAGGGCCTGTCAGTTGTGCGCGTCTACAGCAAACCAACATTCATCCTGCAAGGTACTCTTTTAGTCAGTTTTCTTGTAACCCACTTGTTCTGATGCAGTGCATGGGCCCATCAGGCCTCGACATGCACATCAATCCATTGTGAGGCAAAGCTCACTGGACTGTCACAAGGTGTCATCTGTATGCCAGAATGTGGCTCCATCCCTCCCCAAGCTGGGCCCAGTGCCACATGCTGCAGCATCTTCCCCCCAGCCTCTGCCCATTCTGCCTGCTCACTGAGCTCACACCCGAGCTCATGTTACTGGCCAAGTAAGGCAATGTGGTCCCAACTGGGCCAGTGGCCATCCCTCCAAACAACATTGCTTCATGATTTTTTTAATGACATTTTAACATAGCCATTTTACAACCTCCTCACCGAACATGACAGGTTTCCTTTATAAAATACTTGCCAAAATGTCATTTCATGCCACAAGTGCAAAAACACATTTTGGCCAGGATTTGAAAAATGACACCTGTCACATTCATGAAGTGGTGTAAAAAGAGGCTATACTGAAAATTTTGGGTCAGAATATTCAAATTTACCAACATTATGAGTGAGTGTTAAAAATGTCTATGTACCTTCATAGCTTTGTTGTTTTTTAATATTTTGACACCAATGGCCAGATATTCAAAGCTTTGTGCAGTGTGCAAACTGCGCAGGACTAGCACAGGATTAGCGCGGGTCTGCCATATTCAAAAGGCTGACTAGCATGCGCAAACTGCATTAGTGCTAGGCAAACCATAATTATATGCAAGGGGCAAAGTGAACATGAATACAGGCACTATGAGATATTCAGCGACTAGCGCCACGCTAAGGTGTTTAGCATGTCGTAGCGTGTTCCTTAGCATGGTACAAATTATCACCCAGGAAAAGCTGGTCTTAACCCTGGGCAAACAGCTTTGCATGACATTGGTGTATTGTGCTGTGTTAGCTCGGGATTAGCGTGACTTGCGTGACCCTAATATATGAACTTGACACGTAGAAAATGCCAGACATGAAGGACACATGCTGCTCACTGATGGCACCACCATGATGCCAACAGCTGCCACCAGTCCCAGCCAAGCACAGACAGTAAGGGGTGATCCAACCCACAGAGGACATCATGGTAGTGTGGCCATACAGCACATACCTGCAGACCATATGTCTGTGGTGACTAACAGATGCCAGCACACACATGCAGCACCGTGGGCATGGTGGCAAAAGAGGGGAGGGTGTACGGGTGGCCAGACCTCACCACAGCCCAGGTGTGGCCCAAGGCTAGGACACATCACGCCGTGCACATAGGCCAGTAGTGGGAATATCCCACTACCTGTGTGCCTGTCGGATCTTACATGCCCCCCCCAGCCACATACCATACAACTGTACAGATACCACAGCACACACAGCCGGCCATGTATATCTCACTGTGAGCATCCCATGCCACAGGTGCAGCATCTGTGGAGCACACAATAGCGGAACAGTACTGTCCACTGTCAGTAATCACCTGCAAGCTGGGCCTCTCACTGCGTACAGTGCAGTGGTCATCACTGCCCTACATACCATAGGCATTGCTGTGTCCCTCACACTACCGACCCCCTTGCTACTGTAGTGTCTGCTGTGCACTGTAGCATGACCTACAGTGTGACAGTTGCATGCAGCACCGCCACCACCTGTGCCTATGCTGTGTTGTCCCCTGGGGCACACAATGCTATGCCGTACTGCATACATGTAGCCTGCAGCAACCATCATGCACTGCCAGACTGACCTACAGGTGGAGCTGCAGCCAGACCTGGCCAGCCCCTGTACTTCCAGACTGACCTACAGGTGGAGCTGTGGGACCTTGCAGTAACGCTGGGCAAACTGCATGCAAATCAGGGAATGATGAGATGCTAATGTGGCTGTTTGCCCAGAGACTACCTAAGTAGACTCATTTGCATGTCGCTTTTGAATATGGCAAATCTTAGCACTGGGCAAATATGTTTGCACTGGGTAAACAGCTTAGCTCCGCGCTAAAGCCACGCTAACACGTTAATGTGGCGCTAACGGTTCGGGGAATATTATAGTTTTGATCACTGTTTTTTCACATCTGCTGCTGCCTGCAGCTGTACAGGGTCCACGCATTTGCTGGCACACACATAGGCCACATAGTTCATCTCTACCTGCCCTCACGTCACTGTGCACTGTGTTGTTGTTGTGGTTTGCACTTCCTGGTTGCTATATTCAGTGTTGTCTTATTCCAGGGCTACGTTTGTCCTGCACTCCCAGCCCAGTTTGCAAGGCCTCATTCCCATGCTATATTCAGAAGCTGTTTGCCCCTGGCTATTCCTTTTGAATACAACTTGCTTTGTGCTCCGGGCTAGGTTTGCCTACCGGACAATGTTAACTTAGCGTGGGGCAAAGTTTTGAATATATGGCTCCAAATCTTCAAAATATTCTTCTTATGACTCCACCTCATAAACCCAGTAGATGAAAAGTTTTAAATACCATCTGGCAGGTGATTTTGTGCAATGACTGCAAAATCACTTTTTGGTCCAGATTTCAAAAATGTCACCTTTATTGTTTATGAGGTGGGGTCCTATGAAGACTATGCTGAAACTTTGGAGGAAAAATATTGAAGAATGACAAAGTAATGAGTAAAAGTTTAAAATGCATTGAAATACATTAACCACACTTACCTTGTTTCTTCAGTTCCCTGTCCAGTGCTGAATGAGGAGGAGGAGGAGAAGGGGGACATATCTCTTGTCTAGAGAGGATTATGGCATTGGACCACAGTAGGGTAAAGGGTATGGGGGATGTGGGGTGGTGGGAGAGAATGAGGCCAGCAACACAACAGACATCGAAGGATGGTTTTCTTTATTATAGGGTTATAAAAAAACTAAGATGATAAGGAACTATTTCCTTTTTCAGGTACCAACACAGGAGGTTGGGTAACCTAGTGCCAGCTTGATGTTTCGTGACACTGGGGTAGGCACCCCGATGTCATACACTGTTGGATCAGGGGAAGGAGTGGTTTGAGCCAGTACCAGGGATTGGGCATCCCAGTGTTGAGATGCTGGTGTGGTGGGCAGGGGAGGAATACATAATAACAGAAAAGGGGGACTGAACTGGCACTGGGGGTGGATGCCCCATGTTGGAATATGTTGGAATACTGCTGGCACAAGGGATTGGGCACCCTGGTTTCCAGTGTAAGCAAATTAGGCCACTGATGTGGCTAATGGTCACCAAAGGCATGCATAGCTCTGTTCAGCAGGGACAGGGCTATGCACAGACATGTAGACCCTCCCCCTCTGAACAAATGTTGTTAAAAAAGGAAACAGATGCTGTGTACAGCATCAAGCTAGCCCCACCCCCACAGAAATGCATGCATTCTCATCAAACAACCACATTTAGAAATGTGGTCATAAAAAGATCAGTTATCTTTAGAAGGTTACATTTTTAAACTGAAAATGCTTGCAATGTTTGCTGCATTTCTCAAAAATGGGGCATGATAGGGACATACAAAAAGTACACAAGCACACACCTTGTGGCAAATGCTATTAAACTTGAAATATTCAGGTTTGAAATCCTCCTAGATCTTTAGTTATAGGTGAGCAAAAAGAGGTCTTAATTTTGGCCAGTTTTATGTTTTTTGCACCTCTAGAACTTTGCCCCCAGTAAACCGACTGTCACAAATATTTTCAGGATACAAACTTCCTGGCAACAATTCTATACCTGCCAAATTTAAAGTAAATTGGTTGGAGGGGGCAGAGTTATTACAGTGCAAAAATTGAGGTTTAACATTTAAGTACTTATTCAACCCTGATATACTGTACAAGCACTACCATGTCTGTACAATATATAGCTATCTATATGCCTACACCCACAAATGCACCAAAATACACATATACTGTAACAAAAGAAGCCCTACAAGTAATCAGATATTTAGGTATTGGTCTGTTTATGGGTGTACAAATCTTTGTCCTGCCTGTGCATGTGGGCATGTTTATACACATTACAGACACCACACTTGTACTACCTCTTTGGCAATGCAGGAAACCAGAAAAAATGAGCAGTTCTGATTCATTCAAGGAGGCTTGTGAATGTAGTATCTCCAATAGTTTTTCCCAATGAAAAGTGACCTTCAGGTTGTTGGCAATGACCCTACTAAGTCCTGATCATTCAATAATATGTGCTGGTGTTTGCAAACAAGTTCTGAAGTCTGAAGCCACAAAATTGCAGTCAATGACAAACTTGGTAGTGCACACCTCATTAGCTGGTTTTGGTTTGGATTTCAAATAATTTCTGTTTAGTCCCCTGATCTTGTGGAGAGCATCCTTTAAAATTCTCTGTAGCCCCTTATTAAAAATCCTGAAAAAAGTTCATAGGCCTGCTCTTCAAAGGTATTGAGATCAGAGAAATTTTAATTGAGTCTCAACAATTGATTAAATGAGATGCTCTTAACAAGACCATGTGGGTGAGAATTATTACCCCTAAGTACTGAGTTCCCAATGTTTTGGTTTCTATGACCCATACTGAGCACTTCATCTCACACTTTTGATATCACTAATAATTATAAAAAATTTAACTCTTGTGGACTACATAAGTATATTTTAGATTTGATTGATTTTTATTGAGATAGCCATTGAACTCATGTGGACTACATCAGTATATATTAGATTACACTGATTTTGACCGAGATATTCTAGGATGCTGGAGATTTCAGACTCAATTTCCCCTTAGCTGCAAAGCACATAATCATCATAATGATGCCACAGTATTATATCATGAAAAAGGGGTTACCTACTGAGTTTAAGGTGGTTCACCCTCAAACCAGCCTAAAAAGAGGTCTGTATAAGATGGGGCCATCAAAGACCCTAGCATCATCCCACAAATTTGAAGACACTCATTTGTGTTAAGAACAAACTCTACTGTTGTGACCCAAAATTCTCTAAGTTCTATATTCAGAGAACTATAACACTCTAACGTGTTTGATAACCATTCAGCCCTTGTGTTGTTCAATGCATGTATTCAAGGGCTCCACATAAATGGACAGCCAAAAATAGCTGTCCTTCCATTTGAACCTCCAATATTGTCCTGGACACCCATAGTGTCATATGTATAAGATGACAATGTCACAACAGTTTGTTTATGACAACAATCAATAAATTGTGACAAGGTTTGGTCAGTGAGGCATAGCCAGACACATGAGTCATCCTGCAGGGTGCAGAGGGTCCTTATAGAGTTTTGCAAGGATGTAGAAAACTGCAGCAATGCAATGGTCTGTGCAGAGAAAATGTCCCTAATTTACTTTGTGTTAAGTCCCACAATTTACTCAGTGAAGTCATTCAATCTTTCTTTAATGGCCCGGTTTGATTGCTTTGCAGTAGTCTATATCTGGTTGATGTAATACTTCTTGGCAATAAATTTCTCTTTCAAGGAGAACAGTGTCACCACCCTTGTCTGAAAGTTTTATTACTACCTGGATAAAGTCTGCCAACTCCTTTAGAGCTTCTCTCTTAGCCCTAAGTTTGTGAAAAAGGCTTTATCTAGTCACATTAATGAAGTAATTCTACATTCTTCCCTACAGCTGTTTAGTGGGTAACAGTTATTAGATGTGTTTGATGGCCAGAACAAAACTCTGACTTTGGTTTGAACTGACCTGTATGTGGTGGACCAACTGCTTGTCCTAGGAGGATTGGATCTTCAAACTGTGTGTCCATCATATCTAAGACATCAGGTGACTGTTCCCTTCCATCATTTTCAGTCATTCCAAGGACATCTCCAACATCTTGATGCCCTACAGGGGGCATGCCTCAGACAGCTAGTGTTGGAACCCACTCGGGAGGGAGCAATCTTAGGCTTGGTACTCTCAAATGTGGAAGGAGAAAGGATCTCAGATTTAGAAGTGGGTAGCCATTTGGGAACAAGTGACCACCAAACAGTGTGGTTCACAATAAACACAGCCATAGAGTCAAGCCATACAAAAACAAGAGTATTGGACTTTAGGAAGGCTGACTTTGGGAAAATGAGAGAGTGCCTTAGAAAAGCACTAGCGAATGGGCAAGAGGGAGGGGTGGAGGAACAATGGGGAATAATCAAAACAGCCATCGCAGTGGCAACAAGCCTTTGTGTGAAGCAAATCAATAAAACAAAACAAAGGAAAAAACCACTATGGTTCTCAAAAGAGGTGGCAGAGACGGTTAAGGAGAAAAGGATAGCATTCAGGAAATATAAGAAACACAGGAGGAGCAGGACAGAGAACTTTTCAGTTAAAGCAGAAGGAGGCAGGAAGGCAGTCAGAATAGCAAGCAAACTGAGGAAAAGATAGCCAACTCTGTTAAGAAGGGGTAAAACTTTTTATAGGTACATTAGGAGTGAAGAAGACCAAGGAGGATACAGAGACTTAATAAAGGGAGGAATGTGGGCAGAGGTGACAGTGAAAAGCAGGGATGCTGAATGAATATTTCTGCTCGGTATTCACAACAGATGAGGAGGGAGGTGCCTAAACCAAACAAGGGGGAAACTCTGAATAGGGGGGTCAATACCAGTCCATTCACAGAAGAAAGGGTTTTGAAAGAACTCTTGAAACTGAGGGTGGACAAAGCAATGGGGCCTGATGGGATTCACCCAAGAATACTAAAAGAACTAAGGGTATAACTAGTAACACCACTGACTACTCTCTTTGACAAATCATGGGAGGATGGAGTGGTACCTGAGGACTGAAGGAGAGCAAATGTGATTCCACTTCACAAAAGTGGGAGCAGGGCAGAGGCAGGAAACTACAGACCAGTTAGTTTGACTTCAGTGGTAGGGAAAATAATGGAATCACTTCTGAAGGAAAGAATTGTTGAGTACCTAGAGGCCAGTGGGGCACGGGACCCAAGGCAGCATGGTTTCACAGCAGGAAGGTCATGTCAGACAAACCAAATAGATTTCTTTTACTGGGTGACCAAAGTAGTAGACCAGGGAGTTGCTGTGGATATGGCCTACCTAGATTTTAGCAAGGCATTCGACACAGTCTCACAAAAGATTAATATACAATTTAGCCAGCCTTGGAGTGGGTCCCAAGGTGGTAGCCTGGATAAAAAACCTGGCTGGACAACAGGACACAAAAGGTAATAGTAAACGGAGTCCACAGTGAAGAAAGGAGGGTAACTAGCGGGGTACCGCAGGGTTCGGTACTGGGACCGGTCCTCTTTAACATCTTTATAAGTGACATTGGAGAGCACCTGGAAGGAAAGGTATGCCTCTTTGCAGATGATACAAAGATCTGCAACAGGGTTGATACACAAGGTGGGGTGGAAAGAATGAAAAGGGACTTGGCAATGCTGGAGGAATGGTCAAATACGTGGCAGCTCAGATTCAATGCAAAGAAGTGCAAGGTAATGCATCTGGGAAACAAAAACCCAAGGGAAGAGTACACAATGGGGGGTGAGTTAATAACAACAACAAAAATCGAAAGAGACCTAGGAGTAATTATATCAGATGATCTAAAGGTGGGCAAGCAATGTGAGAAGGCAGTAAGGAGGGCTGGGGGGATACTGGGATGCATATGGAGAGGCATCAACAGTAGAAAACAGGAAGTTGTTATCCCTCTGTACAGACAGTTAGTGAGACCCCATCTGGAGTACTGCATGCAATTCTGGAGACCCCATCTCTGCAAAGACATAGACAGAGTGGAGGCTGTTCAGAGGAGGGCAACCAAAATGGTGCAAGGCCTGCACCAGAAGACATACGAGGAGAGACTAAAGCAGCTTAATATGTATACCCTTGAGGAAAGGAGGGAGGGGGACATGATAGAAACTTTCAAGTATCTCAAGGGAATTAACAAGGTACAAGAGGGTAGTATCTTTCAGAAGAAGAGATATGCAAGAACAAGGGGGCACAATTTGAAGATAGAGGGGATGGCTCAGAGGTAATGTTAGAAAGCATTTTTTCACAGACAGAGTTGTGGATGCATGGAACAGCCTTCCTAAGGAGGTTGTGGAGCCAGGAACAGTGGGAGAATTCAAGAATGCATGGGACTGGCATAAGGCAATTCTAGTTGGGGGCAGGAGGAAGTAAGCTGTTGATTAACTTGAATCTGCAGCTTATCCATCAGGTAGGAAATGGGCAGACTGGGTGGGCCAAGCGGGCCTTATCTGCCGTCAAATTCTATGTTTCTATGTTTCTATGTAACACTGAAGGTCTGTCATCTCAGTGTTGTGAATTAGCCCAAATACCTGGTAGAGGACTTGAACCCATGACCACATGATCCTTTATCAGAGGTGAGATTACTACCAGGGAATCACTGACACTAATGTAAAGTATGTGTAGTCACTTTTTCCTATATGCCAAGAGTGACAATCAAAGCTCATAATACCATAGTTCACAAGTTCTTTTTCTTAATGCTGTTGAACTGACGTCAAATTGATAGTATTATAGAAAAGAACTGAAGTGTCTGTTAAATGTGATAGCAGCTGTCACTCTGCCAACTGTTCTGAAAACCATCAAGCATGGTGAAACTGGCAGACGTAGCAAACCCGAATGAACAAAGTATTTCCTAGTGCTGAAATCCTGAGGTGAAGACTGACTACCCACATATTACAAAAAATAACAGATTAACATCGCTAACAAGGCTGAATAATTCCACCTTGGTATTCTAGGGACATCAGAATCTCTCGGTCTTTACTCTTGAGGTTCTGGTGTCACTAGAGTCCTTTGATGAAGTACATCCTTGTTACTGATGTTGAGCCATCGATTATTCTACGTGTGATTGATCAACCATCCTGATCCATCAGCACAAGCGATATACTCATGCCTTCAATACATTACAGGAGTAAGGAGGCCAGGAAGATGTATGTTGTGTAGATGAATCAGGATGACTGGAACAACTATAAAACTTGCAGAGAAAATGGTCTTGTGTCCCCAGCTCCTTTTAAATGGAGATATGCAACTATTACTGATATCCAAAGTGAATGACAAAAGATTTGTTTGTTTCCATTACCAGTTTTATTCAAAGTCCATCATCATCACCCAGAAAAATCACAGACATAATATCTTTAGTAATCCATACTAATGTCTTGTCCTTAATATTGATATTTCGTATATTCAAGAATACCATATAATGTTGCAAATGGCACTTCAAATTTGTTAAACTGATGTTTCAGAACTGAAGTTCCTTTTTCAGAGATATGACCTTACATAATCTATAAAAAAGTGGTAAAATTAATAAAACGGTAATCCAGTCATAGGAGTGTTTAATCGTATTTTATTTTATTAGGTTTATTTTGCACAGAGGAACTAACTTGACTATTAAACATTCCTATCACCAGAACCCACCTGATGAAATCTCCTTGGCGAGGTGATGTGTAGTGGTTGTAGCCCGGTGTTTCTTAGCTGATGTGGTTTTTGCTTAAATAAATATCTATTCAGTTCTCTGCTCCATGGTGTGCGTGTGTGTGTGCCTTTCTGTTTGTTTGTGTTGTTTTTTTTTTTTTACACAAAATAAAAATTTAAATTATAATTTTTATTGTGGGTATGAAGAGCATCATTTCTGCTGACCTCTGAGACCTGCATGCTGTCTGTAGCACACAAACAGTGCTTCTTGACTGATTTCCTCTGCACTAAGTACCTTATTTTCAGCAGTGTTTTGTCATAGGCACAGAATGGGAGAAATCTTTTTTGTGTTTACTTGTACACATGCACAAAACAAACAAACTGTTACTTCAGTATAGGGGTCTGTATATGTATGTAATGTACAAGCCAAAGGATGTAGAAATGCAGGCCATTTCTGAAAAGGCTTGCAAGGACAGTGTTTAGCTGACTGATGGGCATAAATGTCTGGTTTTCTGCCATTAGCCAGCTAGCAGACATCATCAGGCTTTGAAGAGAACATTAGGCCTTACAGTGTGTGTGTGTGTGTGTGTGTGTGTGTGTGTGTGTCCCACACACACACACTTACAGATAGGAAGCACCTATTTGAAAGCAATAAACAGAGCTGGGAAAAACCAGAATGCTGAATGCAAATGTAATAGCTTCAGATATGTTAACAGCATGTCAATAATGAACAGAAAATACCAGCAATAGTTGATTTAAATTATGTTTTGTTTATGTTTCCTTTAAAGAGATCCTGATACCCTTTAAAGAGATCCTGATACCAGTTGAATAACTTTGAAAAACATGTGAGTTAGACACAGTTCAGTTTATTATTCAAATATTTTTGCAATCCTTTTTATGTTTGCTTGCACACATGTGCAAGAAACATAGTGCCATCATTGGAGATTTTGGAGGTGTGTCACCTCCTACTCCAATTCAGGCACTGTGCTGGCAAGCCTTGACCCCTGTAAGCCAATGCATTTTGGAGCTGTCTGTGACACGCTCCAAAATGCAATGCTCCCAGTTGAAAGAGAGCTACGCTGGTGAGCAGCGATAAGAAGCTGCTCAGTGCAGCTCCTCTCCCAGCTGCAGGCGAGCGCGCCTCATGACGCAGCGGAGAGCCGACGGGTGCCCAATCCCGTCGGCTGAGCCCATCATCTCCTCCCTCCCAGTAGTTGATGCCCAGCGTGGCAAACAGTCATTTGCCAATGGGGTGCCCAATGCCCGTCGGCTGAGCGCCCCCAAAGTCCTTGTGCCACGCTGAGGCCCACCCCAGCGTGGCAAGCGTCCACGAGGTTTTTATTTTGTTTTGCTGACGGGTGCCCAATCTCCGCCAGCTGAATGACCCTCCCAGAGTTCTTGTGCCACGCTGGGAGCCCACCCCAGCGTGCGGCAAGCGGTCCAACTAAGTCTTTTTGTTTGTTTTAACCTGTAAAACAAAAACGTCCGCGGGGCACGTCTCCCGAACCCCTCCCACAACCGCACCCATCCACTGCGCACCCAGCCTCCCCACCTCCCACCCCATACTTACCTCTGGACTCCGGTAGCGGCGATCTTGGTGGACGGGAACCGTCTGCACTCTTCAAAGCCAACATGGAACTGAGGAAATGCCGGTAAGCTGTATAATGGGCTAGATAGAAGGGTTCAACTTTGTGCATATCTCAGGCATTTTGGAATTTTGCACCAAATTTTCAACATGGGGTTTTGGGACCCTTCTCATGAATGATGTCACTGTCATGGCGTTATTAGGACTCGAAGGGTGATTTCGGCGCGGTGACTGCGCGGTGACTGTGAATCACCCTTTGGGACTGAATACTGCCATGACAGTGGTCATTCATGAAGGGCCAAACCTATATTAAATTGGTGCCAATCAAAAATGACTGTTTTAACGAGTGTGTTGCGCAGTTCCTACACAGGCTTGTAAGTTCGCGAAATTTCAATATTTTCACTCCAGATTTTCAACATTGCCATTTCACCACACTGTCTTATGAGCAGTACAGCTGTCATTTTCATCTCACCCAAAATGTGTTTTCACCCTTGTAGCACAGAGTGGCGCAGTCGGTGTGCGAAATCAATGTACGGGACAAATTAAGAAAATCACAGTGACACTGTTCATGAGCAGAGGTCTTGAAATGGCTATGTTGAAAATTTGGTGAAAAAATTCCTAAAAATGACTGTGTTACAAGCATGCGTTGCGCAGTTCCTACGCGCGCTCATAGGTTTGCAAATTTTCAATATTTCACTCCAGATTTTCAACATTGCCATTTTTCCACACCTTCTTATGAGTAGTACAGCTGTCATTTTTCACATCTCACCCAAAACATGTTTCGCCCATGTAGCACACAATGGCGCAGTCGTTGTGCGAACTCAGTGTATGGGACACATTAAGAAAATCACAGTGTCACTGTTCATGAGCAGAGATCTTAAAATGGCAATGTTGAAAATTTGGTGACAGAATTCCTAAAAATGACTGTTTTAAGAGTGTGCGTTGCACAGTTCCCACGCACGCTCGTAGGTTTGCGAATTTTCAATATTTCCACTCCAGATTTCCAACATTGCCATTTTTCCACACCTCCTTATGAGCAGTACAGCTGTCATTTTTCACATCCTGCCCAAAACGTGTTTCCTCCCATGTAGCGCACAATGGCACAGTCGGTGTGCAAACTCAATGTATGGAACACATTAACAAAAGCACAGTGACACTGTTCATGAGCAGAGGTCTTAAAATGGCTATGTTGAAAATCTGGTGAAAAAATGCCTTAAAATGACTTTTACGAGCGTGTGTTGCACAGTTCCTATGCATGCTCGTAAGTTTGCAAATTTAATATTTTCACTCTAGATTTCAACATGTGCATTTTATTAAACTTCCTTATGAACAGTACAGCTGCAATTTTTCATATGTCGCCCAAAATGTGTTATCACACATGTAGCGCACAATGGTGCTGTTGGTGTGCGAAAGCAATGTTTAGAACAGATTAAGAAAATCACAGTTACACTGTTCATGAGCAGAGGTCTTAAAATGGCTATGTTGAAAATTTGGTGACAAAAGTCCATAAAATGACTGTGTTACGAGTGAGCCTTATGCAGTTTCCACGCATCCTCGTTAGTTCATGATTTTGTTATATTTTCAGTCCAGATTTTCACTAGTGGCATTTTTCAACACTTCCTTATGAACAGTACAGCTGCCATTTTTCATAACATGGCCGAAGTGTGTTTTCACACTTTCAGTGCAGAGATGCGTGATCGCTGTGGGAAATCATTGTTCGGCACAGATAAAGAAAATCACAGTGACACTGTTCATGATCGGAGGCACCAAAATGCCTGAGTTGACAATCTGCTATAAAATATCCCCAACCTACTTATATAGTGGGTGTGTGTTGCATAGTTTCTATGTACGCTTGTGACTTCACCATTTTTTTAAATATTTTTAATACACATTTGCAACATAGCCATTTTTACACCTCCCCATGAAAGAGTACAGCTGTCATTTTTTACATCCTGTTCAGAATATTTTTGCACCTGTGGTGCTAAATCCTGTAGTCACTGTGCATAAGCAGCTTTCGGCTACCAAACTGATATTCCCCCTGTTCATGAGGTGGGGTCACAAGACAAACATGTTGAAAATTTGGAGTTAAAATACCAACGAATGCCTGAGGTATTAGGCTTTTCAACTAAATCGCCCAACCCTATAGAGAATGACAGGATTCAGGGGTGTGACTTGGGATTCTTGCCTGTGATGCTCATACCATTCCACACCTGCAGTCACTGAGAGGCATCGAGGTATGCCTTGGACTCTTGACCCCAAACTTCACCCCATTCTCCTATATCGCACCCATCTCACCGTATTTCCTAATGAAATGGGGTGCGCATAAGGGCCAAAGACCCCAAGGAACACGTGACACTTGTCAGTCTCTGCAGAGTGGGGTGTGGTGAAATGGCGTGGCCGTTATGCCTGACGACCCAAATGCACACCCCAATGCCTATCACTCTCTGCAGGATGGTGGTGGGGTTGGCTTCAGTTCAATACTTCACTGCCATTCCTATTACGCAGCTCTGTAACTTCTACACTACCACTGCCAATGCCAGTAAGCAAACATTCGGCATTGACAAATGCTTGTTTTATTATAGACATTATCCTTCTGCCCTCATCATTTGCCTCCTTCTGTTGTCAAACCCCAGCCCCTTCACCCAGGACTTACCCCATCTACTTCTTACCTCATTGTATGAGTGGGTGCCATGGATGGTGGTGGTGCAGTGCCTTTAGGGCCGCATCATCCAGCAGACAAGGGTTCTTTTCCACCCATTGCTCCCCTTGGGTCAAAGGCAATGGCATGCAATAATGCACACATAGGCTGTGAAGATAGTACATGCTTTAAATGCCTGCCTCCTACTTTCAATTCTGGTGGCCACTGCTGTGCCACCTATCTTCCACTAGGTGGCAGCCAAGCAGCAGCACACACTGCCCCCCACCTCAATGGATGAGATCTGTCAATTTACGCTAAATCCTCCTTCCACCCACCAGCCTGAGACAGATCTTGGTTCATTACCAAACCCAGGTTGCCAGTGTGGTGAGAAGTGAGCATGCAGCCCCCTTAGCCCTCCACATTACTGGCCCAGCAACATGTTTACTGTGGCGCAGATTTCTTAGACAATATTATTTGTGGCCTGAAGTTGTTTTTTGCAGGGTATATTTTCTGCTAAATTGTTACAGGGTGTACTTACAGGTTTATTACTGTATTGTGCTTACAGGTTACTACTTTATCTTTCTCTGAGTCACATTTTTTTTGCAAGGTATATTTAAGTGATAACTTATTGAAAGTTATTACTATTATACGAGCTGGAGTGTGTTTAAAAAACTTTATTTTAATCTTTGGGCAATATAAGCGTGAGCATTAAAAAAAGAAGGTAAAGAACACATTCCTGTATTCTGTTTTGAATGTCTCATTCTGTGTCTTGCTACGCTTTTGTTTGGAGAGTTAGTGTGAGCTAGCATGCATGGCAGTTGGTGTCTGTCTATGAAGAACTGAAGAACAGTCTACAAAGAACTGAGAAAGCGAGAGAGAGGGATTTGAGAGAGACTGGCAGGTAATCATCTGTTGTGGCACACTGTAAGAATTGATAAGGAGTGTTCAGGTTAAAGAAGGCAGGTGAGTTGATTAGCTGTGTGGGGAATGTCAGGAGAAGAAAATGTAGCCGCAGCTGCAGTCTTGTTGAAGTCCACGATGTGCAGGGAGAGAGGGAAGCATGATCTGCGATGTGACCCATGAATAGAAAATGAGCTTTTTGTGGTCTGAAATATATTTTGGAGCAGAAGTGCAGTTGTCCGAGGGAGACTGGTGAAAAAAACGTGTGGGGGGGGGGCTGAGTGTTGCAGTTGCTGCTGAGGTGGACGGCTGTTCTGATGCCATTTTTTTTTGTTCTGATGCTCAAGGTATGATTAAACGACTGTGGGCGTGATTGTGGTTCATTAAATGACTGTGGGTGGGGTTATTGTTTCATTAAATGACTATGGGCGGGATTTGAGTAAATAAATGATTCTTGGGGGTGGTTTGCAGTTTGTAAGGGAATAACTGACAGTTATTCTGTTCTGCGATTGGTTGAGAACAGATACCTGTTCTATCATTTCTGTTAAATTGTTACAGGTTTTGCTTACAGGTTTTGTTACTGTTTTGTGCTTACAGGTTTTATATTTTGATCTGTCTTTAGGCTAAGCAATACTGTTTTGTTACTATTTTGTTTTGTGCTTACAGGTTGTGCTTACAGGTTTTATTACTGCGTTGTACTTACAGATTGTACAATTTACTGCTTTATTTTTCTCTGATTGAAATAGTTTTTAGCAGGGTATATTTTCTGCTACATTGTTGCAGGGTGTGCTTACAGGTGTGTCACTGTTTTGTGCTTACCGATTACTGTTTTATTTTTCTCAATTCAAAATGTTTTTTTTTTGCAAGGTATATTTTCTGTTAAATTGTTACAGATTGTACTTACAGGTTTTGTTACTGTTTTGTGCTTACAGGTTTTAGTTTATTGCTTTATTTTTCTCTGACTGAAACTGTTTTCTGCAGGGTATAGTTTCTGCTAAATTGTTCCAGGGCATGCTTACAGGTTTGTTACTGTTTTGTGCTTACAGGTTACTGCTTTATCTTTCTCTGATTCACATTTTTTTGCAAGGTATATTTTCTATTAAATTGTTACAGGTTGTGCTTATAGACTTTGTTACTGTTTGTTCTTACAGGTTTTATATTTTGATATGTTGCTAGGCTAAGCAAAGTTACTGTTTTGTTATTATTTTTTGTGCTTACAGGTTTTTGTTTTGGGCTTAAATGGATTGCGGTCTCTTTCTCACTTTGAAGGAGCTAATTGCTTGTCTTCCACAGCTCTTCCAGGGGATTAGTAGTGTAACTGTGGGGTGGCACTGACAAAAGGCTTAGTACCTTCCAACAGAAGGAAGATTTAAAAGGTCAGGTTAGTTGGTGTGTTGTGATGAAAATTAGGTTTGCTGGCATAAAGCACCTAGCTTCATCTGAGCTATTTTCTTCTAGGGTTTGCTTGAAAGGACAAAGCACGGAGCAACATTAACAGATCAAGGAGAAACATTAATGTTTCTTTTGGCTAAGCAGAGTTAGTGTTGTGTTACTATTTTGTTTTGTACTTACAGGTTTTATTACTTTTTATACTTACAGATTGTACAGTTTACAGCTTTATTTTTCTCTGATTGAAATATTTTTATTGCAGGATATGTTTTCTACTATATTGATACAGGCTGTGCTTACAGGTTTGTCACTGTTCTGTGCTTACAGATTACTGCTTTATTTTTCTCTGATTCAGATTGTTTTTTTGCAAGGTATATTTTCAGTTAAATTGTTGCAGATTGTGCTTACAGGTTTAGTTACTGTTTTGTACTTACAGGGTTTACAGCTTACAGTTTTATTTTACTCTGAAATTATTTTTACATGGTATATTTTCTGCTAAATTGTTACAGGGTGTTCTTATAGGTTTGTTACTGTTTTGTGCTTATAGGTTACTGCTTTATCTTTCTCTGATTCACATATTTTTTCAAGGTATATTTTCTGTTAAATTGTTACAGGTTGTGCTTACAGGTTTTGTTACTATGTTGTGCTTGCAGGTTTTACATTTTGATCTATCTTTAGGCTAAACAAAGTTACTGTTTTGTTACTATTTTGTTTTGTGCTTACAGGTTTTTGTTTTGGGCTTAAAGGCATTACAATCTCGTTCTCACATTGAATGAGCTAATTGCTTTTTTTCCATAGTTCTTCCAGGGGATTAGTAGTGTAACTGGGGGGTGGAGCTGGCAAAGGCTTAGTATCTTCCAACATATGGAAGATTTAAAAGGTCAGGTTAGTTGGTGTGTTGTGGTGAACACTAGGTTTGCTGGTATAAAGCACTTAGCTTCACCTGAGCTCTTTTCTTTTAGGGTTTGCTTGAAAGGACAGAGCAAGGAGCAACATTAAGGGTTATTTTGGCTAAGTAGAGTTACTGTTGTATTACTATTTTGTTTGTGCTTACAAGTTGTGCTTACAGGTTTTATTACTGTTTTGTGCTTACAGGTTGTACAGTGTACTGCTTTATTTTTCACTGGTTGAAATAGTTTTTTGCATGGCATATTTTCTTTTAAATTGTTTTGCAGGCTGTCTTGCTGAAATGAAGGAAAGCAATCAGTGGGGTGGTGGGTCATAACTGTAGCTGAATGTTTCTGGAGGGCACAGGCTTTGACACAGTCCCACACAAAAGAGTAATAAACAAGTTAACCAGCCTGGGAGTGGGTCCCAGGGTGGTAAGCTGGATAAAAAAGTGGCTGGACAACAGAATGCAGAGGGTAATAGTAAACAGAATACACTCTGAAGAAAAGGGGGTTACTAGCCAGGTACCACATGGTTCAGTACTGGAACTGGTCCTCTTTAATGTCTTTATAGGTGACATTGAGGAGGGACTGGAAGGAAAAATATGCCTCTTTGCAGATGACACAAAGATCTGCAACAGGTTTGATACACACTGGGAGTGGAAAGGATAAGAAGGGACTTCACAAGGTTGGAGGAATGGTCAAAAGTATGGCAACTTAGATTCAAAGCAAAGAAGAGCACAGTAATGCACATGGGAAACAAAAACCCAGGGGAAGAGTACACAATGAAGGGGGGTATTAATGATAACAAAAATGAAATGGGATCCAGGGGTAGTCATATCAGATGACTTAAAGGTAGGCAAACAATGTGAGATGGCAGTGAGGAGGGCTGGGAGGATACTGGGATGTATAGGGAGAGCCATCACCAGTAGAAAACAGTAAGTTGCTATCCCTCTGTACAGACAGTTGGTTAGACCCCATCTGGAGTACTGTGTGCAGTTCTGGAGGACCCCATCTCCACAAGAACATAGACAAGATGGAGGCAATCCAGAGGAAGACAACTAAAATGGTGCAGGGTCTGCACCAGAAGCCATACAAAGAGAGACTAAAAGAGCTGAATATGTATATCCTTGAGGAAAGTAGGGAGACGGAGGACATGATAGAAACTTTCAAGTACCTCAAGGGAATCAACAAAGTCCAAGAGGGTAGCATCTTTCAGAAAAAGAGATGTACAAGAACAAGGGGGCACAATCTGAAGATAGATGGGAGACAACTTAGGGGCAATGTGAGGAAGTATTTTTCACAGAAAGGGTGGTAGATGCATAGAACAGCCTTCCTGGGGAGATCATGTGGTCAAAAACAGTGGGAGAATTTAAGAATGCATGGGACAAACATAAGGCAAGCCTAGTGGGAGAGAGGAGGAAGTAGGTTGTTGGTAAAACTAGGATCTGCAGCTTATCCAATAGGATTGAGAAATGGGCAGACTGAGTGGGCCAAGCGGTCCTTATCTGCCATCAAAGTCAAAGTCTTAGTGGTTACATAGGGGTTATGTATGCCTGTACTGTTGCACATATGGTTTATTTAAAAAAATGTCAGGCAGCTGGACTGTGGACCTACTATAGTTGGATCATGTCCATGCATGCCAGCAAGCCTGGGTAGGCATGGCTGGAGTACAATGAGGAATTCCACAGGAGTAAACAGAATGTGCCAGGCAGGGTATGGGGCATACTGAATTTTCCTCTTCTGTGTGTGATAGGCTCAGTGGTGTATTCAACATTCAGTCAGTGAGTTCCCAGTTAGGAGAGTCTTGTCTCCAAAAAAGGGAATGCAGAGCAGTGGTGGGAGGGGTTGGAGGAAGGGCACTGTTATGATTATAATCACAGAATGTGTAAGTCAGAGCAATGTAGGGTCATGCATGAGTGCGTAGTATGTAATTGCCTGTATCCCTTCAACCAGTGCCAGAAGGAGACAACTTCCTTTTACCCCCTTTTCCCCATTGTGATGGCCCTAGTTGTATGGGGTGGGAGGCAGCTGAGGGACAAGAAGATAATCTTCAGGACAGACAATAATGGGGTAGTTTATACCATAAACCATCAGTTGGGAAGCAAGGTCCAGCTGGATAATCTTATGTGGGTTTCTTTAGTAAAATGTCTAGTTCTCAATTTACAGTTTAGAGCAGTACACATACCAGGAATTGATAGCAGTATTTCTGATGCTCTTTCTCAATCCCAATGGCAGAGATTCCAAGAGATTGTTCCAGAAGTGGAGAATTATCCCAGGAAAGTCACATGCTACCTCTGGAAATTTGTGACCCAGAGGTTTGATAGTTACCTGGGTCTTCTTTAGCACACAGCATATGAACAACATATCAGAGGGAGGTGAATTTCTTAAGTGTTTGGCAGGTCCAGGAGGGGGGGGGGGATTTGTGGCCCATCCCAGTGGCCCAGTTGTGCTCATAGGTCCTCATATGAGATGGGAAGGGTCTACGCTGGTGGTTGTGTGGCAGCACCTAACAGCAGCTGGCATGATTTTCTAAGGTTATGGGTCAGGTAGACACTATGCAGGCTTTACTTCTCTGTAAATGTTAGGGGGCCCCAAACTGAGAGGATGGCAGGCTGCCAATTAGCTCAGCACTTCTGGATTGAGTTTGGAAAGTGCTGCCGAGGGTGTGCTTAGCACCTTCAGAGGTGTGGTTGTTCACAAGAGCCTTCTTGGTTGCTTTTTATAGGATCTTTAGAGTGTCAGAGCTGGTATAGCTAAGTTAGACACCTACTGTAGTTTGCCAGGGACCTTGGAGGTTGATGATGTGGTAGTGATGGCAGATGGGATGTGTGTGTGTGTGTGTGTGTGTGTGTGTCTGGTTGCATAGAACCATGACAGACAGGATGGCTCAGGTGTCTTGCTGCAGCCTGAGATCACCCCAAGAGATATATTTGAACATCACAGCATGAATTCAAGATTGTGTGCCCCATCAATCTTCC
This sequence comes from Neoceratodus forsteri, assembly GCA_016271365.2. NCBI lineage: Eukaryota > Metazoa > Chordata > Ceratodontiformes > Ceratodontidae > Neoceratodus > Neoceratodus forsteri. The sequence goes on along the minus strand of CM057450.1, from coordinate 1,609,504,174 downwards.
AGGGAATGGCATTTTTTCACCATGAGGATGGTTCCCCTTTGATGGTCTTTCAATTTTGATATATGTTAGGGAAGGCCATGATATAAGTGGGGGAGGACTCAAAGGAGTTTAATACCCACTTCTTCCACATTGAGACTGCCTCATATGCCAGAGCAGAAGGGTTTATAGACTATTAAATTCAGTCCCTTGGCCACTGGAAATCACAAGATTTTGAGAGATGTGTAAGACCGCATTTGTTGTAACTCTTGTTTTATTTGGTAACAGGTGGCAGTGCCCAGGCCAAGCAAGAGTGGATCCGTGAGCAGTTATATATTCATTGGGCAGCAGTCAGAGCAAGGCAGTTTCAGAGTGACAAGAACTTGCTACTGGACACCAGACAAGCCCGAGTACATTGGTTGGGATGGCGGGGGATGAGATGAAGTGCTCTTCTGCCATGTGTCTTAGCTGAAGCTCAGCAGTGTTGCCCACCCAGCATCCTGATTGTACACTTGGGATGCAAAGATCTGAGAGTTGAAAAAATTGCTGGAACTGTTGTGAATAATGAAAGAAGACTTGACCTTGTTGAAACACACTTGGCCCTGGGAGCACATTAGAAGGTCTCATATTGTTCAATGAAGGCTGTGTCAACAAGCCTGAGACTCCAGAGCAATTGAAAGATCAGTGTTAAAGGTTTAGCAAGCTCAGCTCTGGCCAACACAAGAATTTGATAACATTTCTAATGCAGCTTTCTTATTTTTTTTTTAAACCTTAGGCTGCCGACAGAATTAGAATGTATAGGAATTTTGGACTGATATATCAGTCTGCAGCCCTGCAAGAGTTAAACCTTAACAAGGGTACACCTCATGTATGGTCAAAAGTAAATAGTAGTAGTAGTATCAGTGCTTCCACCAAAAAAAACCTGCTTAAATGCCTGGAATTCATTCAGATCAGTTCAGGTTTCTTATTTGGTTCTTATTTGATGTTACAGTATTGGGTACATCAACAATGTTAAGGGACAATCCAAATCTGTCAATGCATGATCTAGAGGGTGCCATGATCAAAGTATAACAGTTTAAATATTTGGGAGTTATGCTGGATCCTGGGTTAACTTTTTCTTTGCAAGTTAAATCGGTTAGTAATACCATTAATCAGAAATTGGGTATTCTTTATAAATTTAAAGCTTTCTTTTCCATGGAAACCAGAAAATCAATTGCAGTGGGCTCTTTGCTTTCACATTTTGATTATGTTTCTTATCTTTATTATAATTTTAGGTGGAAAGAGTTTAATGTTTTGTCCGTTTCTTATAATAATATTTGTCGATTTGTTCTGCTTGCTCCTTATCGAACCCATCATTGTGATCTTTACTTACAATTAGGTTGGTTGTCCCCAATATCTACAGTTGGTTATTTTTTTGGATGTTTGATTTATAAATCTATATTTTCTTTTGTTTTGTTTCCTCTGGCTGATTTGGTTTCTGCTTGTTCGATTCCCTCCAAATTAAGATCTGCAAAGGGCACATTGTTAAACACAATTTTTCATAAGCACAAATATGGTTTACATTCTTTTTCTATTGCAGCACCTTCATTTTGGAATGCCTTGCCTACAACAGTCTGCTCTGCATCTTCCTTTTCTTGTTTTAAGATTAATTTGAAGCAATTTTTATTAGAAGGCATTATTTGCAAATGTTTTAATTCATTTTATATTATTATTCTTTTAATGTTTATAATTTGTTGTTGTTTATGTTGTCTCCAGGTCGGACCTGAAAAAGGACTTTGTCCAGTGCACCTACCCAGTTAATAAATAAATAAATAAATAAAATAAAAAATAAAATTTCCATCATTTTAACATTCAGTGGGGGTTCTTGGTCTCATCATTCACCTGAATCATGATTAGCCTGACCAACATCAGCAAGGTGACCCAGTCATTCATCAGGAAACACTTTAAATTTAAAAGTGCCAATATAAGCTGAGGTCCCACTGCTATCTCTCTTTCATATGTGGAAACCACTCTCTGGCCCCATCTTTTAATTTTAAATGTTCCCATGCCAATATGAGCTGAGGGCCCCTGATTTCTCTCTTCCTGGTGTGGAAACCAAACTCTGGCTTCATTTCTTATATAGTGTGCTCTGACCCCTATGAGGCTCACAGTTGATCATTTGGGAGTTCACCAATTTGCAGAAGGTCACACCTCTCCTGTTTGCAATGCAGTGTAAAAGATTTAGCAAGCTCAACCCTGGCCAACACAAAGATTTTAAAACATTTCTAATGCATCTTTCTTAATAAAAAAAAATAATAAAAAGAAAGATACTTTAGAAATGTGATAAAATCATTGTGTTGGCCAGGACTAATATTGCATTGCAAACAGGAGAGTCGTGGCCTTCTCCTAACTGATAAACTCCCCCAGTGATCACCTGTGAGCCTTTTATGGGTCAGAGCACACTACATAAGAAATGAAGCCAGAGTGTGGTTTCCCCACAAGAAAGACAAAAAGAAAAGGGACCTCTGCTTGTGCTGGCATGGCAACATTTTAAATTAAAAGATGGAGCCAGACTGAGTGGGTCACCTTGCCAACGGTGGTCAGGCTGATTATGATTCAGGTAAATGACTAGACAAAGAACCAATCTAAAAGTTAAATTAATGATGGAATTAAAGCAAATAAGAAAATTTAATTGGTTGGAATGAATTGCAGGCTTTTAAGCACATTTATTTTTTTTTTTTTGGGGGGGGCTGGTACTACTAGGTCATGCAAATTGATTAACATGGAAATTTATGGACACTGTTGGAGGGGTCTGTCCTAAGGCATGTTAACATTATAAAAAAATGTACCCAGCTATATGCCCAGGATGGTGTGTACCTGTTTAGCCTAGGGAATGCTACAGTAGGTTTGTAGATGACCTACAAAGTGCTTTGGTAGAAATAGTGGTGTGAAGTGCTTTTGGGGGGGATAACTATTATGGACACACTCCCCCTGTGGTGGCACGGTAGTCTCACAGAGTTTGCATGGGGGGGCAGGGAATTATTTATCTTTGCAGGTGGATCACCTCTGAGGCTGGCAAGAGGTGAGGGCCCAGATGGCTTGTGTCCCCTGTTCAAGGGTCAGTCAATCAGAGGGATAGCCTCATTGGGCATTGTCTACAGCAGGGGTGTCCAACATTTTTGGGGTTAGGAGCCACATTTAAATTTCAGAGTAAGATGAGAGCCACAACAACATCCGGCCCATACCGTACCCAGTGCTTGCCACTTACCATATCCATATTTACCAATATTTACACATATTTATAATGATTTGGAGTTAAAATAATGACAGTGATAGTCAATAGTAATTAATCAGATTTTATTATTAAAAGAAATAGTCTTCATTTTAAAATGTTATTCATTTCTATTCTAGTAGGAGCTCTGGCATTGCATATTATCAGTCAACCTTTTGTAGTCCATGGCAGCAGCAGCAGAGGAAAATAAAGTGCACATCCACACTAGCCTGCCAATGTTACTAATAATCCAGACATTTATAACAGGCAAACACACTAGTCAGAAAATGTTAAGCAGCAATTGAGAATGTTACAGTCTGAAAAATGTTCATTTAAAAGAGCTCAGCAGCATTCCTTTTGACTTTGCCAGTCTGAAAAATCATCATTTTTTCTGCTCCCTTAAATGAGCTCACTTACTTTTGAATTTGCCAGTCTGAAAAACATGTCAGTACTCACTTGCTGGTTCATGATCATGTCTTGCAGCTTTTACCTGGCATCCAATGCATCCCTGGATTAAGCAGCACAAGAGATTGTGTGGTAGACTGTGCACATTTTTTACATTCTACTGAATTATTTATTAGCTTGTGAATGTGAACTGCTTTCCCCTCAGTAATAGCTGCTTCAGATTGAGCAAGTTTTGAAAAAAAAAATATAATCCTGAAACCTAACTTAAATGCCTTAAAACAGATATCAAATTGAATAAGCAAAAGTCTAGCTCCTAAATGTGAGGGTTGTCTTCCAGCACATAAGCGAGACTGCTAATTGCATTTGAATCAGAAAGTGAATCGCACATGAGCAGCATCAAAGTCACTTCACAAATAAGTTCACAAGCGCCTTCTTGCAGACTGAATTCACACATACATACTGCTATTAACACATACCTGTGATGGCTGAAAATCAAATGCGCAATCCGGGAGCAATCAGGGAGCCAGCAACTTGAAATTAAATTGTCACTGAAGAGATGGACAAACATCACCGGGACCACAAATTGGAACTAAATCAGACCGCAAATCTCAAAGTCTGAAACTGCAGATTACGGGCATGAACTCTTATTGAATTTTACCCGTACCCTCGTGACCCACATAAAAAGCCTTGGCGAGCAACTTGTGGCTCGCAAGCAATGGGTTAGACAGCCCTGGTCTATAGAATTAGTGATGTGTGAAACTAAAACATTTCTCCCAGCAAAATATTTTGTGTAATCTCTGCATTTCATGAAATATTTTGCTGGTACAAAATCCCCCCTGGTGAAATGTAGAATTTCACCAGCGAAATGCTAATTTTGCCACCTGTGGGCGAAATTCTGCATTTAGAGCCAAGTGGGATGATATAATATTGAAAAAAGAGTGGTTCCCCCTCCTATCCACATCAGCATTAAAATGTTTATCCCCACAAGACCCTATCACATCCCTGGTGTCTAGTGGTCCCACTGTCCTGGATTGCCAGCCCACAATAAAGTATCCTCCTCCCACTGAGATTGAGCCCTGTCCCCCATCCATAAAATTTGTAATAAAAATTAATTTCCCTAGTGTCTAGTGTCCCCACCCCCGACTGATCATGATGCCCCTAGATTCACCTCATTTCCACACCCATCCCCCATTGCCCGTAATTGCCATCACCATGGCCACCAGGGCCAATATCAGTTGTTTTACTGTAATTAAAAAAAACTTTCCCTGGTGTCAAGTGTACCCCACCCTGTTTGTAGTAACCCACTCATTCATTGAATGGGCTCACTCGAGCATTGGGGTAATTTGTAAAAGAGCTCAGTCAGGTTGCCAGCAATGGAGGTGAGTGGAGGGCTGTGCCAGTGGCCCGCGGGGAGTCATAGATGGGGGGTGTGGGGTGGAGTGGGGTTACTATGGACAGGGTAGGGGGTCCACTAGACACCAGGGAAAGTTTTTTTTTAAATTACAGTAAGACAACTGATGTTGGCCCCAGTGGCCACGGTGAGCACTTAAGGGCAATGAAGGGGAGGATGTGAATCTCGGGGTCACGATTAGCTAGGGGGCTGGGGCCACTAGACACTAGGGAAATACATTTTTATTGTAAATTTTGTGGATGGGGATGGTGCTCAATCTCGCTGGGGTACTTTATTGTGGGCTGGCAATCCAGGGGGTGGGACCACTAGACACCAGGGATGGGCGCGGTCTTGAGGGATAAACATTTCAATGTTGGCATGGATGGGGGGGGAAACACTTTTGAAAAAATTGTTTATAGCAAGCCACGAAATTCCACATTTCACACCAACAAAATTCCAGCGAAATGCACTAATTTCACAAAAAATTTTATGGGCCAAAATTCTCAATTTCGCTGGAATTTCACTGGTGAAATAAAATTTCACTGCATTTCTATACAGGATGCAGCCCCCTCTGATGGGACAGGGATGCTTCAGCAACCAGCTCAGAAATATCCCTCATGTCCCAGAGGCCGTCTTACTTGCAGTGGCTTGTAGCCATTCAGTTGACTCCCCTGTGGGTCAGGAGATGGCCTGTGTAATGCTCATGATAATGATGATGACTGGATTAATGAATGACTTGCCATGGGCTATCTTGCTGCGTATATCATGCTGATGTGGCTGTAACTGTTTTTTACAGTCTGTTTAATAAAACATGGCTGGGGCCATTTTTTTTACAAAGCACATTATCTGTCTCAGTCTTTTCAGATGGAAGGAAGGGCTTGTGAATTGTAACATATGAGACAAAGAAGGGCTGAACATTATTCAGTGGTAGGCCGTCTACAGCTTCCAACTTACAATATTACCACGATTTTACCCCTTGCATGTAAAACCACGTGGCATACTTGCAACTTTTACATACACATAGGGCTGGATAGTCAAACTGCACCATTCTGAGGCGCAATGCGCTGTGCAAAATAGTTGCTGAAAAATTGTGGCTGGCGATATTCAAGGAGTTGCGGCTATTGAGCAACTCCTTTGAATATCACCCAGCCACCAGCCACTGTGCATGGCGCAGTGGAACTTGCACCACTGCAAGTTGTCAGAGTGGAGCATTCAACTTGCGGTGGGCGCAAAGTACCATTGCATATAGCGCGAAATCACTATATTCAAAAGGTGACATGCAAATGGGGCCCATAATTCATGCAAGGTGCAGGGGCCATTTGCATCTGATTATCTTCATTTGCATGCCATTAGCATGTAGGTGCGCTGATCCCGAGGACTTGCGCCTGGCGCCCTGCCAGGCAGCAGCCGTCGAGACGGCTGCCTGCAGCCCGATCGCCCGGGCATGGTGTACTCCCCTCCCCACCAGCCTGATCCACGGCGGGCGGCAATGTGTCCCCGGAACATCTCCCTGGGTGCTCCTGTGGATAGAAACGCGTTTACGGGCGAAAGTAAACTGAACCCCCCGAACATCTCCCTGGTGGTCCAGTGGACAAAAATGCCCGACCCGTGGACAGTAGTAATTTGAAACCCCCAAACATCTCACTGGTGGCTGGTGTCCCCCACCCACCCATGACCCCACCACCCGCTCCCCGGCGGCGGCGGGCGGCAGCATCCACCGCCTGCCGCCCGCCGCCCACCGACTGACTGCCGGTGGGACTGCCGCCATTGGTGCACAGCAGAGCCAATGGGCGTGCAGCCAACCGTACATGACAGTCAGATTTGTGAATGGCGTTCGTTCACCGACAGTCCAGACGGTGAATGAACCCATTCACAATCTGGACTGTCATGTACGGTATGGGCTGCATTCCCATTGGCTCTAGCTCTGCACCAATGGGCGTGCAGCCCTACCGGACAGTCAGTCAGTGGGCGGCGGGGCGGCAGGCGGGTGGGATGCTGCCGCCCGCCGGCTGCCGGGTAGAGCAGGGTGGTGGGGTTGTGGGTGGGGTGGGGGACACTAGACACCAGAGAGATGTTTGGGGTTGTCACTGGACATTCTGCCAGCGATCGGGCATTACGTCCACTGACCACCAGGGAGATATTCAGGTTGGGGGTTTTTACATTCTGCCCGCGATCGGGCACTGGGGGTGTTTCACGCTCTGCCCATGATCGGGCATTGGGAGCTGTTTGGGCAGGGGTTGTCATGATACATTCTGCCCGCGATCGGGCATTGGGAGATGTGTGGACGGGGGGGTTGTTTTCACATTGTGCCCGTGATTGGGCTGCAGGGTGCGTCAGTCCCCGATGGCTGCTGCCTGGCAGGGTGGCCAGGCGCAAGTCCTCGGGGATCGGTGCACCTACATGCTAATGGCATGCAAATGGGGCCATAATCAGATGCAAATGGCCCCCCCTGTGCCTTGTATGAATTATGGCCCCATTTGCATGTCACCTTTTGAATATCGGAAATTTGCGCATGGCGCAATGGTACTTGCGCCACTGCAAGTTTAATGCTCAACTCTGACAACTTGCGGTGGCGCAAGTTCCACTGCGCCATGCACAGTGGCTGTGGCTGGGGGGTGATATTCAAATGAGTTGCTCAATAGCGCAACTCCTTTGAATATCGCCCCGGACACACCCCAGCGCAACTATTTTGAGCAGCGCAAGGGCTTGCGCCTCAGAATGGCGCAGTTTGAATATCCGGGCCATAATCTGCATTTACATTTACCATGCCCAGAGTCTTTAAATTCTCTCCTTTATGTGTACTGTCCATCATACTGGCACACTTTTCAGAAAGATTAATGTTGGTGGATTTTTGATGTTCTGGCAACTTCACAACTGTCACTTCAGAAACTGTTAATTGAGACAGATCCTTCAAACACAAGGTATCTTGTGAAGTATCTTGTAAACCAGAGAATGTAGAAATAGTTGTTGCTTTATCTCCAGGTCAGTGCATAACAGAGCTACAGTTGAGCCCCTAACACCGGTGAGCAATACTTCCCCGTGATCAGATGAACTGGTAAGAAATTGATCCAACCATCCTTTATGGATTGGTGTTCAAAGTCTGAAGATGAAGAATCTTTCTTCCTCTTCTGCTGCTCCATTTTAAAAAAAAATACTATTTTGTTTGTTTAGATATACATAACAGCATCCTTTTTTTTCATGATAGGAGTAACAAGATAGCTTGAAATCAAATGACCATAAGGAGCTCTTTAGCTTGGTTCCCTACCCATCGCCACCTTGGATCAATGATCACACTCTCCTTAAATGCATAAACAAATTAAAAACAGTTAGTATTGTTTATAGTTTCATTACAACTCTTTCTTTGTTGACAATGAAAAATTCCACTTCTGTTTTTACCTGCTCATTAGGGAAATCTCTTTTTCTTGCCCTGACAGTGAGATAATTGAGTCTCTGGCTCTAGAAGAGGCATTTGTTGTGTGTTTACAGTATGTTATGAGAGGAACATTGTGCCAGTGGAATTGAGCAGAATTTTGAATCCCTGTATTCCATGGTAAACATCCCATGATAAACGCTTTGATATTAAATGAGAGGAAAATGTAGAAAAACAGGATGAAGAAAGCAGGCAATACTACTTCATAAACAAAGAGTAAAGAGGGGAACACAGTTACAGAGGCAGAGGAAGAGCCAAACTGCTCAAATGCATTGCCAAACTTTATTAAAGCATGTACATTTGAATTATATATGACAGTGTTCAGGTGAAATCTATCACCCCCCACCACCACCACCACCACCAAAAAAGGTAACCTGGCAAGTTTAAAGTTTTGAACACATTTCCATTAAGAGACAGTACTTGTATTGATTTGAAATGCAAGGTAACATGTTTTTTTCTTAGTGATCTTTCACCATAATCCTATAGAAGTTTTCCTCTTAAATACTTGACCAAGATGCATAAGTAAAAAAGCAAAAATAAAGAGAATGCTGCTTTCAATTACACTATATCACTACAGAACAAAGTTTTAAACACTCTTATTTTTATTTTTTTCAACTAACACTACTAATAAATACTTTTACTGCAAAGTACTAGTTAATCTATTGCTGAAATATGCTATTTATGCATTAATACGGACTACGTTTATACATTTTTTAAAAGTTTTAGATTTAATGTATTGTACACTTGTTGAACATAGTAAATATATTTTAATCTCTAGCAGAGTGACTCTTTAATGGCAGTAGCCTGTTTTATAAGTGTGATAAGCTACTCCACAGTGTGCATTAAAGGATTATAATGCACTTCCCAGGGGCATAAGGACACTTGGTCTTTGACCCTGTGCCTTGACATGCCCCTGGGGCTTGCATTAAAATCCTTTACTGCACACCCTGTAGTGGCTTATCACTTACTTATATATCATAGAAAAATAGAGACAGCAATCATAAGTTGGGGGATGCCATTAGACACAAAAGAAACTCATTACAAATACTGGCAAAACATGGGAAAGGCTTTTTTCATTTGAAGAAATCCTTTTCCATTTCAAACAAAAAAATGGAATGAAAAGGATTACTTCAAACAGAAAAAGAACTGACCAAAAACTAAGTCCCAAATCCTTTTCCATGTCTCATTAATGGTAATAATAGAAAATGGGGTTTCGACTTTGATGCATAACTGGACCATTTTTTTATATTTTGACACCAAATTTTCATTATGTGCTTTTGAAATCCTCATGAACAATGCCAGTAGAATTATTCAAATCCAGACTGAAAGGCAAATTTGCGCTTGGATGGTGACATCACCTTTCAGATGGGATTTGAATATTTTCCAGTATTGTTCATGAGGTGGGGTTAAAAGAAGGGTATGTTCAGAATTTGGGGTCAAAATATGTTAAAATGGTGAAGTTATGCACATTTGTTGAAAATTAAGCTATGCTCGTTCATAACTTTCATAATTTTCAATATTTATCCCAGATTGTCAACATAGCCATTTCTTTCCACCATTTCATGAATGTGACAGATGTACTTTCTAAAATCTTTTCCAAATGTTTTTCATGCCTCTGGTGTGGAATCATATTGAAATGACATGGAATGCCATTTTGGCAGGATTTGAAAAGTTTCAGCTGCAGGTTCTTGAGATGGGGTAATAAGAAGGGTATGCTGATAATCTGGTTGCTGCTGTACTACAAATGGAAGTGCAGGGCCCACAGGACCTTGTGCTTCCACAACAACATACATATACACATCTATGGAGGGGAGTGCAGGGCCCTGTGGTCCCTGAGCTCCCACAGGCAAATAAGAATATAATTACACTATATGAAAATGTATGAATACATGGGGACCCTGCATTCCACAGGCAAATAAGGATATGATTATACTAGCACAAAAGTAAAGAAAATCTTAGCAAAAACTGTGTTCTGGATAAAGCAATAAAAGTAAGGAATCTGGCATTAGGGTTTCCAAGACCAAAACTCTCCAAACAAATCAGAGGCAGTCTTCTATGGCATTGTTAACCCTAAAGTTCACCTCATTCTATACAACTCACACACCAAATGTGGTGAGCTTCAGGTTGTCAACACCAAGGAAGACTCCACCACTGATTTGTTTTAGGGTGCAGGTGTGGTTTTAGGGTTGGAGAACCTAAAGCCACATTTCCTACTTTTGTTGTTTTAGCCGAACCCTAAATGTTGCATTAACACAGTTTTTGTAAAGAATTCTATCTCTATCTATCTATTGATAGGTAGATATAGATATAGATATAGATATAGATATAGATATAGATATAGATAGCTAGCTAGATAGATACATACATACATACATACATATAGCTATAGATGTTGATATACAGTAGATATAGATATAGATATTCTTTGCAAAATCTTTGTTAATGCATCAGTTAGGATTCCAGTGACAAAAGTTGGGAAATGTGGTGCTAGGGTTTTCAACCATAACACCCCACCCTGCACGCAACAACAGGCATCATGGTTGTTCCTTGGTTTGTCAGCCTTAACGCTCACCCCATTCTCCTATACTGAACCCATCTCAGCTTGTTTACTCATGGAATGGGGTGAGCATTAGAGCTGAAAACCCCAAGGCACACCCTCGACACCTATTGGTGCATGCATAGTGGGGGTGGGATGTTAGGGTTGAAAATCCTGACACCACATTTCCCAACTTTTGTCGCTGGAACTCTAACTGATGCATATCAAAGTTTTTGTGAAGAATTTACTTACTTTTTGAGATAGTATAATCATATCCTCATTTGGCTATGTGAGCGCAATGCCCTCCGGGCCCTGTGCTCCCATCCCTCCATAGATGCATACATGCATGTTGTAGTGGAAGCATTCCAGCCAAAACAGCAACCAAACTGTTGGCATAGCCATTTTATTACCCCACCTCATGATTGCTGGGCTGAGAATTTTCAAATCCCTGACGAAACATCACTCCGCACCACCACAACATCATTTCATGCCACAGGTGAGAAAACACATTTTGGCCAGGATTTGAAAACTGACAACTATCACATTCATGAAGTGACGTAAAGAAATGGCTATGTTGAAAATTTGGGTGCAAATATTGAAAATTATGAAAGTTAGGAGTGAGCATAGTGAAATTTCAACAGATGCACACAACTTTGCCATTTTAACATATTTGAACCCTAAATTTTCAACATACCCTTCTTATTACCCCTCCTCATGGACAAGTATGGTGAAAATTTTAAAATCAGGACCAAAAAGTGATTTTACCAACTGACCGCAAAATCACCTTTCAGGCAGCATTTGTGAAATGACACCAACAATGTGCATGAGGAGGGGTCTCAAAAAGGGTATGTTAAAAATTTGGTACCAAAATCTTTAAAAATGACAAAGTTATGCACTTAAGTTGAAACCTCCATTGAAATACATTGAACTGCATTTACCTTAATTTCTCAATTCTCTGATAGTCTAGTGGTCCCTCTCCCATTCTCTGATTGCCGACCCATTGTGTAAAAAATAATTCCCTGGTAATCTAGTGGTCCCTTCCACATTCTCCAATCACCGTTTAGTTGTAAAAAAAAATAACTGTCTGGTAGTCTAGTGGTCCCTACCCCTTCCCCCAATGTCTGATCACTGTCCTTGTAAAAAAAAGATATATTTCCATGGTAGTCTAGTGGTCCCCCCCCCCGAGGATCATCCCAGTCCCATTAATTCTTTCTAAATTTCCCTGGTGGTCTAGTGGTCCCTCCCCATCCCTAATCCTCATCCTGTGAAAACACAGTAACAGATACCTGGTGCTTCAGTAGTCCCCCATCCCCACCTGTCAGGTCAGCCACCACCTGCTCCCATACTGATTTCCTGTTAGTGACTAGCACAGACCTCCTTCCTTATGACCATGGCTGACCACTGCCTGAGCTGTGAGTGCATACTGTGTACCATATGTGCTGATTCACAGCTCAGTCAGTGGCCATCTGTGGTGATGAGAGAAGGGCTGTGCTGGTCACTGGCTGAGAGTCAGGATGGGGGAGCAGGGTGGTGGCTGATGACCTGACAAGGTGGGGGTTCCACTAGACCATTAGGGATCTATTACTGTGTTTTCACAGGATGGGGATCAGGGATGGGGAGAGACCACTAGACTACCAGGGAAATTTAAAAAGAATTAGCAGAACCAGGATCAACCTTGGGGATGGGGGAGGGACCACTAGAATACCAGGGAATAATATATTATTTTACCTTGGGTCAGAAATCAGTTAACGCAGGAGGGTTGAAGGACCACTTGACTACTAGGGAAATCTATTTTTTTATATGGGGATGGTGATCAGACATCGGGGGGAGGGACCACTAGAGTACCAGGGAAACATATTTTTTTTACAGGAATAGCAAATGAATATTGTGGGAGGGGGAAGGGATCACTAGACTAGACTACCAGGGAATTATTTTTTACAGAACGGGATAGCAATCGAAGAACAGGATGGGGGAAGAGACCACTAGACTACCAGGGAATTATTTTTTACACAATGGCATGGTGAACATGGGGGTGGAGGGGGACACAATTCCACCTGGGCTGTCATTACTTTCCAAATTGTGAAAAATAATCCTTTTCCATGCTTTTTCACAACTTGCAGAAAAAGAAAACCATTTTTTGCATTTAATTTTCGCAGTTTGCAAAAAAAAGGAATTTCTTATTTTGAAAATTGGGAAACAGGATCCTTTTTCGTGATTTCTTTTTTCGCAATTTGGGAAAAAGAATTTTGGCATCTTAAAAAACACATTTGCAAGTGATTTGTAAAAAAAATAAAATAACAGCAGAATCCAATAGAACGGCTGCCAATTAGCAGAACACATGTGTTGATTACTTCAGAAAACATCATTGTTTTCTGTTTTTTAACTTTGCCTCACTATGAAAAAACAAGATGGAGGCAGCTTGAAAAAATATTACTCATTTGTGACAAAGGATTATCCATTTGCAACAAAGAATCTTTTGTTGAGGCTCACATCTAAACTGGAAAGTGAATTTCCCATAGAAAATAATGGGAAACATTAAAATGTAATAACTTTGGAACAGAATAATATTTTTTCACCAAATCTTCAAAAGGCACATCTGTGACCCAATACCTTTCTGTCCTAAAAATGTCAGACCAAAATTCCACACCATTTGTGTGCAGCAGCATAACAAAAAATTCACCAAAAACAGTAATTGTCATTTTTTTTTACAATCTGCTTCTCCACAGCCACACATTTGACCAGAATGAAACTTGTCACATCAAGAGATCTTTGCTCCCTGATGGAGCATGTGAAATCCCCAGTGAATTACTTGAATGGTTGCAAAGTTATTCAAGTGCAAACTTTTGAGTTTAACATAGAAGTGAAGACTGAACCCTGACTATTGGGGGTGCGACCGTGCCCCTATAATGTATATGATAGTGACATGGTAGCACCACTATAGTTAGGGTTGAGTAGACAGATTCAATGTTAAATTGAAATTTTTGCACTTTAATAACTTTGCAACCGTTCAACAGATTTGCAAGAATTTGTGCATATGCAGTCTCGTGGGGTTTTGATGTGTCAAGTTTCATTCTGATTGAATTTGTGGATACTGAGATGCAGAAAGCAAAAAAACAGAAAACTGCTGTTTTTTTTTGCCATCGCGTAACACCCAGAGGTTTGGAATTTTGGTCTGACATTTTCAGGGTAGAAAGGGCTTGGCCCACAGAAGCGTCTTTCACTGGTTTGGTGAAAAAATATTAATCAGTCCTAAAGTTATTAAATTTTAAACATTCGGGTTTTGAGCATGCTCAGTCAGCACTTCCAAATAGCAGTATAAAGATTTTGTATGGGAACCCTTTTCATGAGATTTTTTGTGAGGTTATTTGTATACCACCACCTTGTTTTCCATTTTTCCCTAAAGATTCAAATTTGGAAAACCACAAAAATGGCATTCAGGAAAGTGACCAACACATGTAGCTTGCTCATCAGGCTCCCCATAGGTGAATTCTGCACTTAACTGTTGCAGAAATGCCCTTGAAATGTTTTTTTTAACATTATGAATCTTTTTTTTGTGACTTGTGATATCACACTTTATGAAAAAAGATCCTTTTTCATGAGGGGAAAATCACTTTTCCTTTGCTGGTGAGTACAAGATACCAATCCATTATTCTTATTGGTCTGGATCACTGTGTTCGCTGGAGTTAAGGTCAGATTCAATTTGTCGCTGATATACACATAGAAAAAAGGTGCTTTTTTTTCCCAAACATATTTGTCTTGTTACCCATTTAAAGTGACATAGATAGATAGATAGATAGATAGATAGATAGATAGATAGATAGATAGATAGATAGATAGATGCAACACATGTGAGTATATTAAAAAGACACCTAACAAAGTTATTTTTGCTTCAAGGGGACCTAGAGTGAGAATATTGAGACATTCTCACTCTTGGCCCTCAGTGTACAAATATTATCAAAGTATACCAAATGACCTCTCCCATTTAAAAAGCAGATATCACATGTTAGAATTAGAGATAGTTCTAGAATAACTGCTTTCTCAAGAATCAGCACAAAATTTAAATACGCTGGCAATCTTGTTTTGGAATATAGCAGGGGCTTCTGAGAAATTTAAGGACAGGTTGTTTGGAATTCCTGAAAGAATTCTCTATATGTTACAAGAAACCTGGTTAAAAAGGCAATAAAAGTGCTTAATAGAATGCTTTCAGGTATGGAGCATAAATGCATATAAGTCTGCAAAATATGGGGGGGGCATCTGGAGGTGTAAGCACATTAATAAGCAGTCACACTGGTATACACACTAGATGTATATTTAAGGATCAGAATCACTTTTTATGTGCCTAGAACTTTCTGTTTCAGACTCACATATATGCATTTTGATAAAGCTTAACACTCACCCCATTCCCATACACTGTTCACATCTCAGTTTCATTACTGTTGGAATGGAGTGAGCGTTAGGCTTGAGAACCCCAAGGCACACCCCACGCCTAGTTTTCTGCCTGCAATTAATATATTATAAGGGCACAGTCGGGCCCCTATAGTTAGAGTTGAGTAGCCTGTTTTATATTAAACCTCAAATTTTGCATGTTAATAACTTTACAACTATTCAATGGATTTGCACAAAATTTGGTATGTGCTGTCCTGTGGGGTAAATGTCTTGACATGGCAAGTTTTGGTATGGTTGGATGTGCGGATTCTGAGATCCAGATAGTGTCATAAAGTTAAAAGTCACCACTTTTTCAAGTTTTTTTCCTCATCGCCTTGCTCCGAGACAGTGTGGAATTTTGATGTGATTTTTTATGGTAGATAGACCATGGGTAACAGAACTGCCATGCTCTGTTTAGTGCAAAAACATTAACCTGTTGCAAAGTTATTCAGTTTTAAGGTTCCCATTATTTCCTATGGAAAGCTCATTTTTCAGGATAGAGGTAAAAAGCTCGACAAAGGATTTGATCTCGTGAAAAAGGATTCATTCTCACGAGATCTGTTCCTTTTTTGGGAGGAAAAAATGGTTTTTCGTGAGGAACAAATCCTGTTTCATGAGCCACCATCTTGGTTTTTTTTTTGGCTCACTAAAAAGTGTGGAAAACATATAAAAATGCCGTAATTTTACAAAACACACACAACAAAGGCCTCTTCTAAAGCCAGAGACCCAATTATCTCACTGTCAGGTTGAACAGAAGAGATTTCCCTGATGAGCAGGTAAAGATAGAAGGGGGATTTTTCATTGTCAGCAAAGAAGCAGTTGTAATGAACACTATAAACAAAACTTAATGCTTCTAATTTGTTTATGTGTGTAAGGGGAGTGTGATGATCAGGGAAACAACATTTAATTAATTGGTTTTATTTTTTATTTAAGGTAGTTTTATTTTTAGGGTCCAGTTGAAGGTTTTTAATAATAATAAAATAATAATAATAATGATGATAATAAATGTTTATTTATAAGGTGCCTTTCAAATGCCAAGGCACTGAACATAATTTAAAACACATCGCACAGCTCAGTATCATTAAAATATAAAACAACAATAAAATAATAACAGTTAAATGACTAATGCAGTCAGAGATAACATTTAATCACCAAATGCTTGCCTCCAAAAATAAGTTTTTAAGGCCTGTTTAAATTCCTCCACAGTCAGGCACTCCCATAACTGACAGGGTAGAGAATTCTAGAGAGTAGGGGCCATGAACATAAATGCCCGGGCCCCAGAAGATTTTAAACACACCCTCGGGATCTCTAGCAACCTCTCATCAGCTGAGCGAAGCAATCGCCCTAGGTAGTAAGGAACCAGGAGCTCTTTCAGGTAGTCTGGGTAGAGCTTTAAAAGTCAGAAGACTGACTTTAAAGGTGATCCACCACTGTACTGGCAGCCAGTGCAGTCCACGCAGCACCAGCAAAATGTGACTGGACTGAGATGTTCCTGTCAAAAGCTGGGCCGCCACATTCTGCACCAGCTGCAGGCAGTGGATTTCCACCCCAGGTAGCCCTAGGTAAAGGGAATTGCAATAATCCAAATGCATGGACACAAAGGCATGGACCAGAGTAAGAAGTTCACCAGATGGAACAAGGTGCTTAATCCTGGAGATATTCCTCAGATGATAGAAAGAGGATTTGATGATGGCAGACACCTGCAAATGCAGGGTAAGCCCTTCATCAAAAATTACCCCCAGGTTCCGCACCTGTTCAGAGGTGGGGAGTGATAAGCTCCCAAGGTATAACCCTGAGGGCAAACCACCCCCCAACCTCCCTATCCAGTGTGTCGGATCCACAACCAACACCTCAGTCTGATCCGAGTTCAACTTCAGCCAACTCGAGTCCATCCACTCCTGGATTTCTGTGAAACAGTTGTTAAAGACTGAGGGAGTTCCATCCTGGTCAGGTGCAAAAGAAAGGTAGAGCTGGGTATCATCAGCATAGCAGTGAAACCTCAGCCCATACCTTCTTACAATGTCTCCGAGGGGCAGCATGTACACTGCGAACAACATTGGGGACAATACTGAAACCTGAGTAACCCCACAAGGCAGAGAAACTGGGTCTGAGGAATAAACCCCAGACACCACTCTCTGTGTTCTACCAGTGAGGTAAGATATGAACCACCTGAGAACTACACCAGATAGTCCACAGATGAACCTCAGATGATTAAGCAGCACCTCATGGTCCACAGTGTCAAATGCTGATGAGAGATCATGGAGAACCAAGATGGAATGGCTCGTCCAATCTCTAGCCATCTGGAGATCCTTAAGCACCCGAACCAGCGCTGTCTCAGTACTATGCCTCTTTTGAAAACCAGACTGGAGGGGTTCGTAGATGTCATGGATGGTAAATGGTTCTCCAGCTGTATGGCCACTACTTTCTCAATCATTTTCCCTGAAAAGGGGAGATTTGAGATTGGTCTGTAGTTCACATGGCAGTCAGAGTCCAAAGAAGCTTTCTTCAGGAGGGGTGTTACCACCGCCTCCTTCAGGGCGCTAGGAAATTCACCTGTTTCCAAGGAGCATCAGACTCTCCATGCAAGGACCGGACTGATGGAATCAATACAACCCAGTATCAGGGAGGTTGGTCCAGGATCCAAACAACAGCACATAGGGCACATACTCTGGACAATCTGCATGACATCCATGAACTCCGGTCGGTCGAAGGTACTCCAGGAAAGCTGAGGAGTAGTAGCCACATGTTGGTCCAGAGCAACACCCTTAGAGTGTGCTGGATGGAATGCTGCCCTGATGTTGGCCACCTTATTTGCAAAGAATGGAACAAGTTCATCGCATCCTAATTGCTAAAAGGCTTTTCTCACTTGCAGACAGGCTGGGTTGCACAGTCTGTCCACAGTGCGAAAAAGCTAAGCTGGTCGATTCTGAGCTACAGCAATCTCCCTGGACAGGAATTCTGCCTTCTTACAGGATATTGCAGATTGATAGGCTTGGTAATGCTCCATCAGTTCAATGTGGTCGGCATCAAGGGAGGCTCTCTGCCAGGAACACTCTAACCTTCATCCAAGTTGCCGCATCTCCCTCAAGGTCCAATCAAACCATGGGGACTGAGGGTGAAGGGAGAAAGGATGAACACAAACAGGAGTAATGACATCCTTGGCCACTGATATGGGCGTATTATAGGCCACCATGAGGGCCTCTGGGTTGTTGTTTGCTACTGGAAGGGACAATAGGTCAAGTACCGCTGCCAGGCCTTCAGAGCTAATATCTCATAAAGGGCGATACCTGACCATCTCCACAGGGTTAGGCCTACCAAGGGGGTGCTAAAACTAAACCCCATGGTGTAGTGGTTGGACCAACCAATTGGTTACATCCCCAAGTCAGAAGCCATGATCCCCAGAAGGAAGACTAAGTCAAGGGAGTGACCGTGTTTATGGGTAGCAGTGGCAACTACCTGTGTAAGACCCAGGGATGACATTAACTGGAGTAAGTGTTGTTCAAAAACAGCGAGAGTCTGTCATCGACCCAGGTGTTGATGCCACCCAAAACCATCAGTCTGGGTGACATGAACGCCATGTCGATGACAAAATCAGCAACTTCCTGAAGGAAACGCTTCTCATCTCTGGGTGGGCAGTAGTTGAGAACAGTCCTACAACCTGCACCTGCTACCACGGTACACTCGAATGACTCAGTCTCCTTAACTGGTACACTCACAAGGTTAAGTTCAGTCTTGAAACAGACTGCAACCCCCCATGATCCAATCTCGGGCGGTGGATCACCGAATATCCGGCTAGAGTTAAAGCCTCCAGAATGGGGCCAGAATTCTCATCCAGCCAGGTCTCAGCGATGCAAGCCAGATCCACCGTTCCTACAAGATCTGCAATAATTGCAGTCTTGTTTTTAATGGACCTGGCATTGCATAACACTGCCCGAGTTGGATGAACCTCCAGAGCCACCTGAACCACCTGCCCACCAATATTGGTAGTGCCCTTGGGTATGGAAACCAGACATGGCGGACCATGTTCCTGGTTCCATTTTGCCCCAGGGTGTCTCCTGGATCTCACAACCCTAATGTGATAGCCCCGCTCATTCACCCTCCATCATTTGCACCCCTCCACCCCTCTACCCCCCCCCATGAGCAATACCCAGTGCCCTACAGCACTGGTATGTTGTAAACTGCTGTACGGGGGGAAGGGATGGAGAGCGTGGAGAGCAGAGGGCGAGTAGCGCACGACCATGGGGCAGGCCTCCAGCACATTCTCACAATCACTTTATCAGATGACTCACCGACTAATTAAAAACAAAATTAAAAAAAAAATAAACAAAATAACAAAAACACCACAATATATAAACCCACTGCCTTGGGCTAAAATAAATCTAATTAGTCCAATATTCTGTCACAGATGAAAATGAACTCTGATATTATAATAACATCCAAAACAAAACAAATTAAATAAACAGCCAAAGTTTCTTCAGAAATATCTTCAACTCCCCAGGCTGTCTCACAGCCTTGGGGTATTATCAGGACACAGGCACTCTCACTGTCTGTCAGCAAGATGAAACAGAGTTATTTCCAGTTCCAGGGCCCTCTCACGACCTAAAGAGTCAGATGCAGCACAGGCACTCTCACTGCCTGCATAAACAGTATAAATCAAGTAAATTAGTTAAAATTTTGAAATAGACCATGTGCAGGAAAGTAAGAAATCTTTAACCAGGAGTTGCAGATCCAAATCCAAACCATTGAGGGAAAACCCCTTGCAGGGGACCACAGCTGGAAAATATTCTCCGCCGCTTCCTCAGTTCATCGACAGCATCAGCCCACCGACTGACCCCTCAGAGAACCTAAGGGAGTCGGCAGCCTGTTCTGCCAGTTACCTGACAAGACTATGGCCCAACTTTAAAAATGTAAAGGTTAATAAAGTATACTGAAATAAAAAAAAAAGAAAAAAAAAATGTAAAGGTAGCAGCCATGTTTGTGATGGAAGATCAATTCTGATTATAGTGAGACTGATGGAAGATAGTTCTGGTTGTAGGAGGACAGATTTGCTCATTATGTAATGTGGTTTCAGACCAGGATAACTGTGCGTTTATAGAGATTTAATGTTCCGTCAGCTGACATCTCTTGGCCAAAGAGATTTCTATATGTTTTCTTGCCATCTTATAAGTGTGTGTGTGTGTGTATGTGTGTGTGTTTATGCAATAGGCCTGGACAAAATAGCCATTACATAAATCTGGATATTTGAGCTACTGTGTAATAAAATTCATTTATGTACACAGTAGCTACATCATCAGGATTTGTATACATAGTAGACACATCATGATGATTTTATGTACATAGTAGATGCAACATCATGACGTGTTACATCCCCCCAGCCGACGGTACTACTCCCTATCATTGAGTCAGTTCACACCATCAACAAGCTGTTTACACTGAATACAATGAGATACTACCTCCCAATCTGCTCTCTGAATAGCCTGGTGTCCCATCCATACCAAACTGCACCCATTTCAAACCCAAATTTAGTAAACTACAGTATGTTTCCTCCAATACAATCCCCTTCCTCCCACTAAATGCTCACTCACCAACAGTTTCTCTTCAGTTCTCTGGTGCCGCTCCTACCACACATTCAGCATTGTCAAACGTACAAAAAGAAATGTAGCTATTTTCTTTTGTACCATCTGCCTCTGATACCAAATGGTGTTGCATCTCATGTTGCACTGTTCAGCTACATTTACTTCAAATGCAAATTTAGTTTTTTTTAAACTGCAGTATGCTTCCTTTGATTCTGTCCCCTCCCACACACTTGGTAGCTCACTCGCTCACCCCCACACTCCTTTCAGTTCTCTGGTGCCAATCTTGCCGATTGCAGCCAGCATTGCCAGCACTGTAAAAAAAAGAAATACCTTACTAATTTTTGTTTTTGACATTAGCCTCTGAAATCAAATGGTGTTGCCATCTCACATTGTACTGTTCACTCATCCTCCGCTCCTCTCTGGTGCGTCTCTCGAGCACCCTCTTGCCTGTTTCTCCCAGGTCAGTAGATGGTAGGATTTAACAAATAATTTTAAAGTAATACAAACAAAAAAAAATCTGACACCAGCTCCCTGACAAATGAAGCTAATGCTAGCACTCCTCAGCTACTTCCTGCTCACTTAAGCCCTCTGCTATCCTACCCTGAATTTTCTTAACTTGGCCTAAACAAACCAATCCTACAATATGCTTGAACATTGAGATAGTATCCTAATACTGCGCCTTAGTAATGACCCTAGCAACTGAGACAAATTAGCGAGCAGTAACACTATTTCACAACATAAACCCTGAAACTTATTACGTCACCTACACCACCTGTGAGGTTACTCAAGGTCAAACAGCACCAGTGGAAATAAATCATGCATTCCACAGGTCCCTGTTGTGTATCCAATATAGATATAGATATACTGTAGATAGTATAGTGGCACAGTCTATATGTATAAATTATAGTGGTGCAGTCACACAACTGTAGTTAGGGTTGAGTAGCTGTTTAATGTTAAACCCCCAAGTTTGCACTTTAATAACTTTGCAACTGTTCAACGGATTTGCATGACATATTCATGCTCTGTGAGAAGCCAGAGGTTTCTTGATCTGCCAAGTTTTGTTCTGATTGAATGTGTGGATTCTGAGTTCCAAACAGTGCAAAATGTGTAAAAAATGTTTTTTCTTTTGCAGTTTTTGTGTTGGTCCCTAGTGCCTAGACAGTTTGGCATTTTGGGCTGAAATGTTCAGGGTTGAAAGGGCTTGGCCCACAGTAATGTCTCCTGCTGGTTTCATGAAAAAAATAATAATCCTTTCCACAGTTATTAAATTTTAAAATTTCAGCTCTGAGCATGTTCACAAGACACTTCAGGATGGTTTTACATGTTAATAGTGAAGGCTAAATAGCGACTGACATATCAGTGAGTCCTAATTGCCAAAAACAAAATAGGTGAGCAGCATTATGCCAAATAAAAATTTGGTGAGCATTAACATAAGAACAGGATCTATGTTTAATGAGGGGGACTGCACCCCTGCACTCCCCCTTGTGGGGGGTAAGCACCCCACACTCCCAAAATAAAAATTCTTAACTCCAAGGTGGGTGGACACTGCTGAAGGGAGGCAAACACGGAAGGAGGCACCCATTACAGGAGTGATAACCTGCAGGTGAAGGAATAACATGGGGAACCAGAGGACTGACCAAAAAAACACAAGCAAACATGAGTGCTGGGAGGATAAAAAAAAAAAAAAACAAGTAAAGCAACCCAGACCTAAAAATGTATATTCCCCTCACTCATTCCTGAACCCAGGTCCATGCATACCGCAGGCGATAACCTTAATCGCCACACCATGTGGCCAGCTCAGCAGCAATCCACTCACTGTCCCTACCTAACCTCCTACCACTGCACTCACTGACCCCTCAACCTCACTATTCTGTCCTCCATACCTTGCTATTGCTATCCCTCACTATTCTTCCTCAGTTGCTGTGCTAGCAGGTGTATAAATTGAGTTGCTCATTTTGAGTCACTAAATTTGCATCACTCATATTACTGGATAGCCTTCAGGATAGATATTTGGAATGAAAAAATAATTTGTCCATATGAAAAGGGATCCTTTTCCATATAAGGAAAATCCCTTTTTGTGAGGAAAAAATCCTTTTTCATTTGGCCACCATCTTATTTCCATTTTTTTCCAAAAAAATTTTCCAAAACCCCAAAAAATGACATAATTCAGAGAGAAAAACCAATGTACCTTGCTCATCGTAACCCCTTTAGGTGGGTTCTGCACTTAACTGTTGGAAAAATTACCACCAAATATGTTTTTTTACATTGTTACATCTTTTTTGTGACTCACTTCCAGTTTTTTCATATGGTCATACGAGAAAGGAATTCAGCCATACAAAAAAGCATCTCATCATATGGAAAAAGATTTTGGACTTAGTTTTTTTCTGATTCTTTTGTTTTGTTTGAAGGGATACTTTTTTGTATGTTTTTTAAATTCATACAAAATAGGATCCTTCAAATGAAAAATGATTTTGGGCTTAGTTTTTT
The DNA here is from genome assembly GCA_016271365.2 of Neoceratodus forsteri. Taxonomy (NCBI): domain Eukaryota; kingdom Metazoa; phylum Chordata; order Ceratodontiformes; family Ceratodontidae; genus Neoceratodus; species Neoceratodus forsteri. The sequence continues at coordinate 1,609,480,699 of CM057450.1, read as the reverse complement.
TCCCGATTCTTTTTTCGTTTGAAGGGATCCTTTTTCGTTTGGTATTTTCATTTACACAAAAAAGGATCCCTTCATACAGAAATAAATTTTGGACTTCGTTTTCTTTTCAATTATTTTTTTCATTTAAAGGAATCCTTTTTCATATGGGTTTTTCATTTCATAAAAAAAGGATTCCTTCATACGAAAAGCAAAACATGTACCTTCCTCTTCAAATCCCTCAAGGATCTACTCCCGGACAGCACCATCTCCCTTTTTCTGAAGCCTACTCATTCTCACATTTCCACACACATCTTGAATAGCATCTTTGCAACTCCACTATACTGCACCTCCCAGGGTCAGCGCTCATGTGCAAACAGGGGCACTAAACTCTTCAATACGCTGCCTCAGTCTGTCTGTCAATGCCCATCCATCATTGTCTTCAAAAGCACTCTAACACACCTCCTCCTCCTCCTTAACAATTCTGTATGCAACTGCCCCTAACCAATACCTTCCTATTTTTATAACTCCTTTTGCTCGCCCCTTAATCACCCTGCCTTTCCCTGAGTCCCTTAGGTTTCCCATACAAAGCTCTATAATTATGGTGCTACTAATTTCTGTAAATTTTTTATGTTAATAAAACAACCAATTTGTACATATTCCTCTGATTTGTTCATAATGTTTGGTAAATGTTTATGTTTTTTACCTCAAATATTTGTACATAAGTCTCCAGTATTTTTGTATGATTTCTGTAAATGTACTGTTTCCTTACCCTATCCCCTGGACGCTTGAGAAAATGGACAATTTTGTTCACATGCCTTTCCAGTATAAAATAAATTAAATGAAATGAAAAGGATTTTGGACTTAGTTTTTTTACACATTTGAACTTCAACAAGCCATATGTTCCTGAATATTTGGACTTAAGGTACAATCTAGCTACCAAACCAAAGGTCTAAATGAGTACTACAAATATAATACATAATCCCACCCAAAAATATACAGGGATCATGTCAAAACACTCAGAGATTGAAAATCCAGATTCCCTTAGGATAACATTGGACGTTTAAGAAGTCATAACTCTCTCTGTATTTGGACTTTAGGGACAATCTTTATATTCAAACAAGGTCTTAATAAGTAGTGCAAGAATAACACATACCCCCCCAAAGAAAAAAACATCTAGGGGACATATCAAAATGCAGAAAAATTAAAAAATGTGAATTCCCATAGGATAACATTAGAAGTCTAAGAAGCCATAACTCCTTCAATATTTGGAATTAAGGGACAATCTAGGAATCAAAACAAAGGTCTTAATGACTACTACAATGATAATACATATCCCCCAGTCATTTGAGGACAATATAAAAAAATGCATAAAAAAGGCTATTTCCAATATGTTAATATTGGAAGTTTAACAAGCCATACCACGAAGGAAAGAAATTGCTTTTTGGGCAGAAATGCAAGTGCAGGGCCCAGAGGGCCCTGTGCTTTCCCAGCAGCATACATGTATGGATCTATGGTTGGATGGTAGTGAAGGGCCTTAAGTGAGCAAGCCATACAATGAAGGAAAGAAATTGTTGTCTTGCCACAAATACAAGTGCAGGGCCTTCTGGCCCCTGCACTTCCACAGTAGCATACATGTACGCATCTATGGAGGGATGGGAGCACAGGACCCAGATGGCCCTGTGCTCTCACTGGCAAATGAGGATACAATTATACTATCTCAAAAAGTAATGAAATGATTTGCAAAAAAAAAAAACTATGTTAATGCAACAGTTAGGATTCAGATTAAATTGACAAAAGCAGGGAAATGTTATGTTATGGTTTCAAACCCTAACACCTCTGCCCCACCACTGATGCAAATGAGGGGTGGAGTCTTCCTTGGGATTGTCATCCCCAATGCTCACCCCATTCTGTAGACCCATGAAACATATACATCTGTCTCCATCACATCTCAGATTTTTTGTTACTGCAATGGGATGAGTGTTAGGGTTGACAACCCCAGGTAAGACTACACCCCACATTTACTTTAGGGATTGGGCAGGAGTGTTTGGGTTTGAAACTCTAACATCACATTTCCCTACTTTTTCAGTTTAATCTGAACTCTAACTGTTGCACTAACACAGATTTTTTTTTGCGAAGAAGCAATATACAGTGTGTGTGTGTATATATATATATATATATATATATATATAAATATATATATTTATATATATATATATATATAGAGAGAGAGAGAGAGAGATAACTATATATTATACTGGCTCTGTAGCGCCAGTATAGTTAGGGCTGAGTAAGCACTTTAATATTAAACCTCAAATTTTGCACCTTGATAACTTTGCCACCATATGATGGATTTGCCTGAAAAGTTACAGCATTCCAAAGCTGAGAAATTTTCCATAGGATAACATTGCAGTGTCCGTGACACCTTTTGGTGCCTGTATCTTGAAAATGAAGTGAGATATGGAGTTTTTGCTACCTACAAATTAGTTCACCTTTAGATGAACTAATCTGCAGAAAGAAGTTTGGAAATCATAGATTACATCAGCAGTGGAATTTTTTTCCTACTTGCTATGGTTACAGAGATACTGGCAAATTAGTGTCAGGAGGGTTCCATGGGTGCCTTTTCAGTGCATTTCGGTGCACATATCTTGTAAAGCATGCAAGATATGGATTAGGTTGCCTTATCTTGCATGGAGGTTACACTGTCATGATTACAACGACACTTGAATTTTTTTCATAGCTGCTATGATTGCTGAGCTATTGGCACATTACTGCTACAAGGGTTCCTTGCCCTATAGGGCTGTGTATGGCTCTGTACTTATGTGTAAGTGGGAGCACAGGGCCCAGAGGGCCCATGCTCCCACATACACATACCATTACACAAAAAATGTGTAACATGAAGAGAGAGCAGCGCCTGGAGGGCCCGTGCTCCAACTAACACATACCAGTTAACAGTTACATTACGCTTTCTCAAAAAGAAGGGAAATTCATTGCAAAAAACCCCATTAATGCACCAGTTAGGGTTCATAGCACAGTGACAAATGCAAGAAAATGTGGTGTTAAGGTTACCACCCCTACCACCCCCCACACAAACCAAGAGATGTTGGGGTGTGCCATGGGGTCATCAGGCCTAACTCTCACCCCATTCTCCTATGCTGTAGCATGTCAGCTTGTTTACATATGGAATATGGTGGGAGTGGGGAGTTATAGTTGAAATCCCTAATGCCACATTTCCCTACTTTTGAGGCATTAATTCAAAAAATAACTGGCACGTTAACACATTTTTTTGCAAAGAATTTATTTTCTTTTTGAGACAATGGAATCATATCCTCAGTCACACAGCTCACATCAAAATCTGCATGAACAGATGCAGATGCTCAAGGCCATCTTCATTTTGTGCCACAAGTTAAAAAAAAACATGTTTCAGCCAGGATTTGAAAAAACAACACCTGTCACTTTCATTAACTGGTATGAAAACATGTCTATGTTGAAACTTTGGAGAAAAAATATTGTACATTACCAAAGTTATGAGGGAGCATGAAAAAACTTCAACATACATTTATAGCTTTCTTGTTTGTTAATATTTTGACTCAAATCTTCAAAATAGCCCTGTTATGACATCACCTCATCAACCTGGTAGGAGAAAATGTTCCAATCCTATGAGAAAGGTATTTTTTGCAAAATGACCACTAAATTGTCTTTCAGGCTAGATTTGAATAATTCCATTACCCTCGGTCATGAGTCGGGGTCCCAAAAAGGCCATGTTGAAAATTTGGTGTACAAATATTAACAAAATGACAGAATTATGTATACAATTTCAGACCCCATTGAAATACATTAAACCAGACTTATCTCATTTTCTCATATCTCTGTTTCAGCAGCAAGCCATGTCTTTGATCAGAGAGTTGATTTATATCATGGGACATGCTCAGGATTAAAGCTGTGTGTGTGTGTGTGTGTGTGTGTATGAGGTGGTGGGTGCTGAGTGGGAGGTCAGGGTGTGTGTGTGTAGGAGGTGTAAGGGGCCAGATTGGTGATGGACCATTTTCATTTTTACAGGTTTCAACAAAAAAAATCAATATAGGACTTTTTTTTTTGTTTCAGGGGACTTGGCACCCCAGTGTCCAGTTAGTGTTCATCGGCACCTGGGGTAGACACCCTGGTGCCACCATGTATATAATGGGAAGGGGGTGGGCAACCTGGAGGGGAGAGGTGTGAAAAGAAGTGATATGGAGTTGGGCACCCAGTCTGCTTTTCAACATTAAATTAAACATGGGAAGGAGGGCACGTGACAAGGAGAGGATGAGTGAAAAGAAGTGATACCAGTGATGGGCACCACGGTCCACTACTAATTTACATAGATAATGAGAGAGAGAGAAAGAAAGAAAGAAAGAAAGAAAGAAAGAAAGAAAGAAAGAAAGAAAGAAAGAAAGAGAGCAGGGGATTGCCATATCACTGCTCCAACTGAAGCCAACTACATGACTCCAGCTGCAATTTCACAATTAAGGAAAGTCCTACTGTTCTCATACAGAGAACACAGGTGAACAGCTGCTCTTGGCTGGGAACCCAGAATTTTCAGTTGCCCAGGAGTGTTATTTCCAGGGCAATTTTCAAAAACCTCAAACCAGAATTTAGCTAAACAGGTCCAATTTACCTAGGTTCAGGTGTGTGTTTGTTTTTTGAAACTACAACTTTATTATGTATTTTCAATATTTTTTAGCACTGTCCAGTCTATTCATAAGAGCCACACAAAAAATTAAGTACTGGATAACAAAAAGTGTTTTTTTTTTTGCATTTTTGGGCCTTCCATATCTTGAAAACTGAACAAGATACCATCACGAAGCATTGCACATTTTGAGACCCTGGCAGCCACACCATGCATGCCAAATGTTGGGCTATTTTGTTCAATGCTGCTGATGTTATTAAAAGTGCAAAACCTGAGGTTTAACATAAAACAGCCTACTTAACCTCAACCTTAACTATGGGGACACAGGATATATATGTGTATACACTATATATGTATATATACCATGGGAGTGAGGCCAATTCCAGTGAGATAAATTATGTTATTTTCACTGGAGTGAAATAAATCCTCTTGACGTCAGCATAGTTAAAATAAATGTCGTTTATACCTACTCTGCTGACGTCAACCACCTGCGTCTGAAAACACTAAGAAACACCCCTATAATTTATTGAGTTCTAAAACAGTATCTACACTGAAATGAAGACAATTAACATAGATCATCACAGTCACCTGCGCACTCCTTCTAAATGTAACAATCTCCAAATCTCTTGTGCTGCATTTCAAAACCCAAGTTCACTACATCACTGAATCCTGCATTGCCACATATTGACTTACAAAATGAACAACAAATAACCAGCATATTGCAAACATCCAGCTTCCACACTATCATCATACTGATATAATGAAGCCATGAAGCAAGACATTGAACATCAGAAATGAAAGCAAACAATAATACAATCGGATTTTCACTCACATTGATGCATATGACGGTGGTAAACACGTACAATCATGTCAGTAATATCTCCAGACTCACAACATCATGTTTAGCATTACTTTTAAGTTAAACTGTTTTAACTACATAATAAGCACTTCCTTTAATTTCACACACTTGTTCCAGCACTCAAAAATAAACGTATAACTCTCACAAAATGCCAAAACTAGTATACTAAACATTACTATCAAAATAACAAAGTGAACAACAGAACAAATCTCAAATGTGCACCAAGCATACAAATAGATGATGCCTGAAATGTTTAAATAACTCTTAAACAGCCAAACATAAAGACACAAACCTGCCAAAAGAAATCATTACCATCTTCCTCACTGCCACAGAAAAGAACCTCCCTCCCTTAGGCAACCAATTACCAAAACACAGCACACCCAATCAACATACACATACACACACACACACACACACACACACACACACACACACACACACACACACAACTAACAACACCTCACTACAACAACCCATTCATAAAAGTTCACAAACACTACCACAGCACCAGCACCATTTAAGGTGACAAGAACCTCATAACAACAAACATACCTCTCTTACTAAAATTGATCTCACCCCCATGGTATAAATAGCACACATTTATTTATTTATTTATTTAGATGTTGTTTACCGGGTAAGCCCACTGAGACCCAAGGTCCCTTTTTCAGGGGCGACCCGGGATTAGTTACAGAAAGGACACCGAGAACAATAATTACAACAATTAAGTTAGTTACATTTGTTACATCACAGTATAGTGAAGTAATTTGTACAAGGGTAGCAGGAGGGTTCGCATACAGATCCGTATTAAAATCAATATGTTAAAATCTCACACATTATATACAATATGTACATAAGTTCAGCCAGAAATCAGAGACAACATTAGCATTTCAAGTACAGTCAGAGAAAAAGATTAACCAGTGAAAGGGCCCAGGGGACTGGTCTAGAGAGCTAGCGGTTACAGCCACAGAGACTAAGATCTAGTAGATATAGTTTGAGTCCATTTTTAAACTGATTGAGAGTGGTTGAAGTTGTCAGACCAGGTGGTAGGGAGTTCCATAGGTGAGGGGCAGCAAATTTGAAGGAACATTTGCCATGGGTTGAGCGTATTCTAGGGGTGACAAGAGGGTGGCTTGCAGATGAGCGCAGGGTTCTGGGTAGTTTTCTGGGGGAAAGAAGTCCTCTGAGGTGGGGAGGGGGACCTAGGTAAGTAAATTTGAAAACTAGGCAGGCAACAGGATAGGATAGCTTATGCCAGAGAGAGGGCCAATTTAGCTCTTTTAGGGCATCACAGTGATGTTTCCTAGGGGAGAGTTAGTGGCAAAATGGGCCACACGGTTATAGAGCACAGAGAGCTTATTAAATTCCATCTCACGGAGGAACTGCAGGAGAGGAGCTCCATATAGGATGGATGGATGGAGATTGCAGCAAGCAATAGCATGACGTGCAGAAGGGGATAATTTGGTGCAGGAGGTCAAGCTTTTGATGGGTGGACTTGGTTATTGAGTCGAGGTGGACTTGGTAGGTCATTTCCTGGTCTAGGTGGACCCCAAGGTATTTGAAACTAGGCATGATCTCGACTCTTTTTCCTTGGCTGATACAGATCTGGAGGAGCTGGCTTCTGTCAGAGCCCAGTCATCTTGATCCAAACAATACCACTTTGTTTTTTTCATCATTAAATTTAAGAGAGTTCACAGAGAACCAGGTCTCAAGGGCGGAGAGACTTTTCTGCAGCTTAGTTGAGATGACACTGGGTTGTGGGTCACTGCAGTAAATGACAGAATGAGATTGCTGCAGAGTCTGTTTCCCTCAATATTATTCAGAAAGAGAGAGAAAAGCAGGGGGCCCAGGATTGAGCCCTGAGGTACTCCAGCAGTGACCAATCTAAGACCAGACTGTGCACCCTTCCAGCAGACCTTTTGGGACCGGTCCCTCAGGTAGCTCTTGAACCAAGAGTGAGTGGTGATCCAGTCCCAGGGTCTTGAGTTTAGAGAGGAGGAGGTTATGGTTGACCAGGTCAAAGGCCCTAGATAGGTAAATGAAGAGGGCCCCCGTTGGGGAACCTTGGTCCATGTAGGACAGGATGTCTGTAGTGAGTCGGATAAGTGCAGTGTCAGTACCATGGCCCTTTCTAAAACCATGCTGAACATTGGCCATGAGAGAGAGTGCAGCTCAAGGTAGTCTTGGAGTTGATTTGAGACTAGCCTTTCCTGAATTTTCCCCAAGGGACTGAGAAGGGAAATTGGTCTATAATTTCCCAATTTATCTCGGGGACCACTTTTGTGGACAGGTATAATGGTCACAACCTTCCACATTTCTGGGACCTTTCCTTCCTGAAGTGACCTATTTATAAGTAAGGTGACAGGATAGGCAATAGCCAGGGCGGCAGCCCTCAGGAGGCGAGGTTCAAGTTGGTCATGCCCTAGCGAGGAAGAAGGTTTAATTTTTCATAGGAGAGGTAGCACCTCCGGCTGTTTGACTAGCTTTAGGTGAAATTGGGGCCGAGGGTGAGCCCATTCATCACCAGAGTATGGGTTAGGCCCATGGGGGACCAGAGGGGGAGACCCACCCGGGATAGAGTAGGAGGCACAGAAAGCCTCAGCAACTATGACTGAGTCATTTGTCAGAGAGACCCCCACTAAGAGGGAGTCCATTTGATCAGTAGAGGAGCCCTTAATAAGTAGGTTTAGGTGACCCCAGAATTTTTTGGGGTCCCGTAGGTGCCTTGTTTGTAGGTCATTTAAATATTGAGACTTGACTTTTTTCGATGATTTTTTGCACTGATTTCTCAGCTCTCTGTACTTTTCCCAATCTGCTGGGCTGCCAGAGGATTTGAAGATACTCTAAGCTCTGTCCCAGAGGAGCATTGTGTGTTTGAGACAAGGGCTCAGCCATTTATGACATTTGCCCTGTACCCTGAGCCATTTTATCGGGGCGTGAGTGTTAGATACAGACAAGAAGGTCTGAGTGAAGTACTTGAGAGCCTTGTTGAGTGAGGGGAGAGAGGTGATAGGGGCCCAGTCGGAGTTCAACAGCTGGTACAGTAGTCTGCAGGTACAAACCTACTGAAGTTTCTTGCTTCAATGATCTTTGCGGCAATTTTGGGGGGCTTGTTGGACCATATGCAGAAAGTAGGTGAGTGATCACTCAAGGAGTCAGCCATTATCCCTGCAGACAGAACACGGCCCGGGCATGAGACGAGGATCCAATCAATGAGGGAGTGATTTCCAGACTTGGTATTGTGTCTTGTGGGGAGGTCAATGATCTGGGTAAGAGGTGAACCAAGTAATGGGTTCTTAATAGAGGAGAAGAGTAGGGACGGCCAGTGAAGATTGGAATCCCCGAGTAGTATGGTTTCTCATGGAGTAGTCTTCAAGGAGGCTAGTTATGGCTTCCAAGGAGGAGGCAGCAGATTGGGGGGGAATGTAGACACCTCCTATGGTAAGGGGTTTGGTGTTACCAAGTAGAACATTGACAAGCAGCAATTCAGCCAGGGAGTCACTATGAGAGGGGGAGTCCAGCACAGTGGCTTGGAGGTCAGTGCTGACATAAATATAGACCCCACCTCCCCTTTTCCCAGTCCTGTCTTTTCGAAAAATAAAGTATCCCACTAAGTCCACTTCATGGGGAAGGATCTGAGGTTTGAGCCAAGTTTCAGTCAAGACTAATATGTCAGGTTTGTATAGTGCTACCCAGGCCTCAGCTTCATGGAATTTGCGCCTTAGGCTACAAATGTTCATATGAGCGATTTTGAGCCCTTTGGTATCAGCCCATGCTGGGCAAGAGGGGGTGTTTAGAGTAAGATTAGGGGAGATAGGACCAGGGTTTGATTCTATGTCACCCCCAAAGACAAGGAGGATCCTGCCCAGACTGTCATAAGGTAGCTGAGGAGGGGGAAAAGTCAGTCGTCCATTGCACCCCTTGGGAGGAGACACCTTGGCATCACCGAGACCAGACAGGGGTGGGCTTAGGAAGGCCATATTAGAAGGGATCCTAGATTATGGAGCAGGAGAGAAAGATTCCTTAGTAAGAGGACACTAGTGTGATCTAGCGTCTGACAAGGAGGTTAGGTACCGAGTTGAGAGACACGATGGCTTTGCCAGAGGTTACGCAGGGTTAGCAAGTAGGTAGTATCAGATACTAGGATATATAAAAGGCGACACTCATGAAATATCCAGAGCTCACTCTGAAGGAGTGAGAATATTTTCCATATTCCACTCCTGCCAATCATGTATCCCATATATTAATATTTTATTGTCTTATCACATTCCTGTCTTGTATTGAAAATATTTCAACCCTGGTCAGAAGGACACTGTGTCCAATAGAGTGCATAGCTGCAAACAAATTATATATAATAACTGAAGAGTGTTTTCTCTCATAGGAAAATTGTGGAAATATAGAAAACATAGAATTTGTCATTGGATAAAGACTGCTTTGCTCACCCAGTCTGCCCAATTTCCCCTACCTACAGTATAACCATAGACCCTACTCAATCTCTGGCTCTTTTTCCTCTCACACCATTCCTTTTCACTAAGAAGAGGGTCCTGGACTTCAGGAGGGAAAATTAAAAAAAAATAGAAACTGCCTCAGAGAATGATTTGGGGGGGAACAGAGGGGGGAGTGGAGGCTCAATGTAGGTGGATATAGCTCAGTCAATGGCATGCTATTTGAAGGAAGTGAGCAAGGGGAAAGAGAGGATGCTATGGTTCTCTAAGGAGGTGGAAAGGCAGTGAAGCAGAAGAAAACAGCATTTAGAAAGTACAAGGAACATAATTACCAAAGCTATTACAGATACCCAGAGCTTACTGATCATTGGTGATGACTTTAACATGACCCTTTCCCTTTGTCTGGATAAATCTGTGGTGAACCCCAGGAAAAAATCCCAGGCTGCCAATGTGCTTACACACCTCCTCCAGGAATATGGTTTAGTAGATGTCTGGAGGCACCTTTACTCAACGGTGCAGGATTGCTCCTACTACTCACCCAGACATAATAAATACTCTCGTATTGACTATTTTCTCTTACCAGTTACCTGGGCACATGCTGTAGAGACTTCCCGTATTGGCCCCACTACCCTTTTGGACCATGCTCCAGTTTCCATGAAGGTAGTTTTTGATCCCCCCTCCAGACTAATACATTTTGGTGACTGAACATTATTCTTTTGACACAAGATGAATTTAAAGCATTGGTCAAGGAAGAGATACATTCTTTCCAACAGTGAAACCCTCCAGAGGATACCCCAGCCCATCTCTATTGGGATGCCCTTAAAGCTTTATTATTGGGGGAAGCTCATCTCTTATGCCACTCAGGTCAAAAAGGAGAAAATAAGTCACCAAAGGGAACTGGAAAAATGCATAACTGAACTTGAATCCCGCCATAAGAATAGTTTGGATGCCCAGACCAAAAAACAGTTAGATGAGGCCAGGAAGGCCCTGTCTCAGTAGTTAAGAGTATACGATTGATGGGACTCTGAGATATGCAAAACAGCTTTTTTATGATCAGCGTAATAGAGCCAGTAAGTTGTTGGCAGCCTAACTTTGTAAAGAAGCTGCTACTAGGGCAGTAATAAAATTACAACATAGGGCTACAACCCATATACTTACTTCCCCTATAGAAATGTATCAGTGTTTTGCTGACTTCTGTAGCTAACTCTATAGTCCTGAGAGATGCCCTAACCATATGCAAGAAGTTCAAGACTATCTGGAAACTATTGCTCTTCCCTCTCTTCAGGACCCAGAGGCCACTGCACTCAACACCCCTATCACTACTCAGGAGGTGCTCCACCAGAATAAACATTTAAAAAATTCCAAAACCTCCAGATCAGATGGCTATTCAGCCGGATTCTATAAAACCTTTAATTCAAAATGTGTTTCTCTTTTGACTAAAGCTACTAATGCCATTCTGAGAGATGAGAGGCAATACCCTGTAAACAAGCTTAAATATCTGTCCTGTTGAAGCCAGGTAAAAACCTCACTGATTGCGGGTCATACCACCCAATTTCATTACTGAATACAGATTTAAAAATATTTACCAGTATTTTGGCTAATAGATTACAGAGCGCCATCTGAACTTTGATTCATCATAACCGAACTGGCTTCATTCAGGGCAGATTATTTCAAGATAACATACACCATTTCCTCAATATCATATCCTCCCAAAAATCCCAAAAGATATTCCAGCTGGCCATTAATGTTGATGCAGAAAAAGCATTTGACAGAGCGGATTGGTATTTTTTGTGTCAAGTGCTTGCCAAATTTAATCTGGGGGAACAGTTTGTAGGCACTACTACTGCTCTGTATGACAGCCTTGAGGCCACAGTACATGTAAATGGTTGCCTTTCTGATAGATGCTCTTTGGGACGAGGAACACATCAGGGGTGCCCTCTCTCCACCCTTCACTCTCAGCTTTGAACCCATTGCTATACAAATTAGACAGCACCCTTCTATTAGGGGAGTAATGGTGGGGACACTGGAGCAAAAATGTGCCCTCTACGCCAATGATACCCTGTTGTTTTTAGGGGACCCAGTAAATTCCCTTCTGCATTTATTGACAATTTTAAAGCAATTTCTCATGTTAGCTGGTTATATAATTAACCTTTCTAAATCTGAGGCAATTATTTTAAGTGGCTCTATCCCATGGGTTTTCAAAATCAGCTTCCCTTCACTTGGGTGGTTAAGAACAGTTTTCACTACCTAGGTATTAAAATCTAGGCAAATACCTTGCAGACTATTTCCTGACAATTATCAGAAATTACTTCAGGTGATTAAGTCAGACGTGGCATGTTGTAATGTCCTCCCTTTAACTCTTTATGGATGGGTACAATTGATAAAAATGAACATCCTTCCTCACTTATTGGGGCCTATTCACAAAAGAATGTGCAAGAGGCACGTATTGGGGTGCGCAGCTCTGCACCTGAGGGATTTCCACGTGGGGGCTGCATTCATGAACACCAGCCCCCGCCCGGCTCCCTTACATGGCCCTGCCCCACTGGCACACAGCTTTGCAGGGGGCAGGCAGGTACGGAGCATGGATCCTGGTAGGCAGCCAATCTGCTGCCCAGGCAGGGATCCACAGTGAATCCCTTGTGCGCTACTGCCGCCATGATGCAGAGCGCTGACTGAGCTGTTGTGGGTGTTCACCCTGCCTGCCCAACCCTGGCCTCCAGATGTGCCCTGATAGCAGGAGCTGCTTTGTTGGGGGTGCTGTTGCCCCCCGTATTGTCTGCCATGTCTGGAGGCAGCCTCCCCCAGGGGATGTGTAACCAGCCATGGTGGTTTATGGCTGCCTTCAGGACACAGATCAGGAGTTCCCTGTGCACAGCACTCTGCATGGTTGTGCATGCCATGGAGTGCTGGCTCGCCCCTGCACTGCCCCCCTGGCCCACCCCCACATGGAAGATCGGGTGCATAAGGGGGTACATCCTGTTCCTTCATGCGGCAGAGGGGGCACAGTGGGCACAGGCAGCTGTGCAGTGGCTATGCACCCGACTTATGTGGCATGTAGCCACCCCAGCCATTCGTGAATAGGCCCCCATTATTTTCATTTCAAACTCTCTCCATAATGGTACCCAGGGTGTATTGGCAAGATCTTCAAAAAAACATATCCAAATTCATATGACAGAGTAAGTTGCCCTGGATCTCTCACTCTGTAATTTGCCTCCTTAGGAAGAGGGGTGGCCTGGGGATCCCTGACATTCAAAAATACTATTTGGCTGCTCAGGTGCCATGGCTTTATACTTGGCTTAAACAACATCAGGAAGCAGGGTGGTATGATTTGGAACTTCAAGATCTGGCCCCATACCCTCTTTGGATCTTACCTACTCGCATGATTTCACCTCATCTACTTCATGACATGGGTAACCCATGGACTAAACACATGATTAAGAGCTTTTTTAAACTCAGATGCCTAGCTGGGATACCTAATACTCTTGGCGCCCTTACCCTCATCAGACATCATGAGGACCCCCCAATGTAGATAAGAGCTACCAATACTGGGAGGCTCATGGCCTTACCTGGTTTACACATTTCCTCTCAGCAGACATTTGCCTGTCTTTTCAACAGTTACAGCATAAATATGCATTAAGGGAAGAAGGCCATTTTCATTTAATAATAATATTCTTCATTTTTAATGCGCTTTTCAAAAAATCAAAGCGCAGAACAAGTTATAGGATCACATCATAATAAAACATTACAATACAAATTACAATAAAAATTATTAATACATTACATCAAACAGCATGAGACAATAATAAAATCAAACCAAATCAGTCAGTCTCTTCCCCATAAGCCTTAATCCATAAGAATGATTTTAAGACTTGTTTAAAACCCCCCACTGTCGCACACTCTTTAATTCTATGTGGTAGAGAGTTCCAGAGGGTCGGAGCCACAAACGCAAAGGCCCGGGCACCCAATGATTTCAAAATAACCCTCGGAATCTCCAGCAACCCCTCTCCAGCCAAGTGGAGCGGTCACTCCGCGAGATAGGGAACCAGGAGCTCTTTCTGGTAGTCAGGGCCCAAACCATGAAGGGCTTTGTAGGTCAAGAGACCAACTTTAATGGTGATCCACCACTGAACCGGCAGCCAGTGCAGTTTCCGCAGCATCGGTGTAACATGGGAAAAATGAGAAGTCCCAGTTAACAACTGGGCTGCAGAGTTCTGCACCAACTGCAAGCAGTGGATATCAACCCCAGGAAGCCCAAAGTAAAGGGAGTTGCAGTAGTCCAGGCGCGAGGTCACAAAGGCGTGGATCAGAGTAGGTAGGTCCCCGGACGGAACAAGTTGCTTGATCCTAGCAATGTTCCTAAGATGGTAAAAGGAAACTTTAACAACGACCGACACTTGATCATGTAGTGTCAACTGATCATCAAGAATCACCCCTAGATTCCGCCCCCGTTCAGAGGTGGGGAGCTCCACACCCCCCAGGAATAAACCTGAGGGATGGTTTATCCCCCACCCCCCTATCCGGTGACCAGGATCCACAACCATCACCTCCGTTTTCCCAGGATTTAACTTCAACCAGCTGGACCTCATCCAACCTTGGATTTCACCGAGGCAACTATTAAACACCGAGAGTGCTCTATTCTGGTCAGGTGCAAAAGACAGGTAGAGCTGAGTATCATCGGCATAACAATGAAACTCCAGCCCATACCGTCTTACAATGTCTCTGAGAGGAAGCATGTACACCGCAAACAACATGGGAGACAGCACAGAGCCTTGAGGCACCCCACATGACAGAGAGACAGGATCGGAAGAAAACACTCTCGATACCACCCTCTGAGTTCTACCAGTGAGGAAAGATGTAAACTATCTGAGGACTAAACCTGAAAGCCCACAGATGATTCTCAGGTGCTCAAGCAGAACCCCATGGTCTACAGTGTCGAATGCTGATGACAGGTCCAAAAGGACCAAAATGGACCATTTTTTCTGGTCTCTCGCCATCAGGAGATCATTGAGCACCCGAACCAGTGCAGTCTCGGTGCTGTGCCTCTTTTGAAAACCCGATTGAAGGGGATAATAGATGCTATGGATGGTCAAGTGGTTGTCTAACTGGGCAGCCACTACTTTCTCAATTACCTTCCCAACAAAGGGAAGGTTTGAGATAGGCCAGTAGTTACCAAGGAAGTCAAGGTCCAAAGAAGCCTTCTTCAACACTGGTGTCACCACTGCCTCCTTCAGGGAGCAAGGATATTCACCAGAGTCTAAGGAGCACCAGACTATCCTCTTCAGAACCAGGAAGATAATCTTCCCACAGCCCATAACCAAGGCTGTGGGGCCCAGATCTAAACTACAGGACGTAGTGCGCATACCACGGACAATCCTCATAACATCCTCGATTTCAGGCCTCTTGAAGAAACTCCATGAAAAAAGAGGGCATGTGACCAGGGCCAGGTCCATGGCCGTTCCCATAGAGAGTGTCGTGCAGGTCTCCGCCCTGATGTCTTCCACCTTATCTGCAAAGAACCGAGCGAGCTCCTCGCACTGAAATTGTGAAAAAACTCTACGAACCTGCAGACAGGCTGGGTTGCACAGTCTGTCTATGGTTCGAAAGAGCTGAGCCAGTTGGTTCTGAGCAGCAGCAATTTCCCCGAACAGGAATACTGCCTTCTCACGGGCGATTGCTGACTGGTAGAGTTGATAATGTTCTAGCAGTCTAAGGTGGTCAGCATCTAAGCTGGATTTCTGCCAACACCTCTCTAACCTGCATCCAAGTCGGCGCATCTCCCTCAAGTCCTCATCGAACCATGGGGACCGGGGGTGAAGGGAGAGAGGACGCACACGGATGGGAGCAATAGAATCCAGGGCATTGTTAATGGCCTTATTATAGGCCAGAACCAAGGCCTCAGGATCCATCTCCTCATCGGAAATTTTGATAGATCAAGCACTGCAGATAGACCATCAGGAGTCACATCCCGTAAAGGGCGGTACTTGACCATCTCCACAGTGGTAGGTCTATGCAAGGGGGTGCTGAAATTGAATCTCACAGTGTGATGATCAGACCATCCAACAGGTTCCACCCCCACACCGGAGGCTTCCATCCCCAGGAGGAAAACCAGATCAAGGGAATGGCCGCATTTATGAGTGGCAGAGGTAACAACCTGTGAGAGACCCAATGAATTCATCAATTGGAGGAAGTGCTGTCCAAAATGTGAGAGTTCAGCACCATCAACCTGGGAGACTCCAATACCAGGTCAACGATGAAGTCCGCCACTTCCTTAAGGAATGGCTTCTCACCCCCGGGTGGACGGTAGATGAGAGCCACTCTATTGCCCCCACCTGCCACTACAACACATTCAAAAGATCTGGTCTCCTCAACTGGAACACTAGTGAGACCCAATTCTGTCTTAAAGCAGACCGCAACTCCCCCACCCCTGTGATCCAATCTCGGGCGGTGTATCACCGAATACCCAGCCGGAACAGTCGCCTCAAGAACAGGGCCAGCATTACCATCCAGCCAGGTTTCGGTGATGCAAGCCAGATCCGCCATTCCCACCAAGTCCGCCACAATGGCAGTCTTGTTTACAATGGATCTAGCATTGCACAAAACCGCCCAAGTTGGACAGAGTTCCAAGGATCCCCCAGCCACCTGCCCACCGTTATTAGCGGTGGTGCGCTCGGGTATGGGGATCAGACAAGGAAACCCACGTTCTGACCTCCATTTCACCCCAGGGCATCTTCTGGACCTAACAATCCCGATTTGAGCACTCCCCTCATCCATCCTCCACTGTTCAGGCCCCCCGCCATGTCCCCTCCTCCTTCGGGCAATCCCCAAAGCCCTACAACATTGATAGATGGAAAACAATAAAGGAGGGGGAGAAAAAGGGCGGAGGGCCCGAAGAGCGGAGGATGAGTAGCGCACGACGGGGGGGGGGGAATAATAACACATATCTACATCCTTCAGCAAAAACTAATGAAGTCCTACTCTCACAAATCAGTGCAGGAAACAAACCCCCTAAAATTAAAACCAAATTTGCCAAATAACATAAGCAAAAAATAAAATTAATCCAATTATCCCTATTTCTCAGAATCAAACCTACTTTCCGGAACCCAAAATAAACAAAAAATAACTAACAAAAAAATAAACTAAAAAATAATAATAATAAATAATAAATACAGATGGGAGACCCTCCTCTCACAAGGATATCCCATCATAAAATCAAAAAACCAAAAACAAAAGAAGAACACATACAAAACCATAAAAAACCCAAAATAAAATAATAAATTTGCCAAGAAAACATGTACTCCCACTATAAGCTTAATTAGCACCAGGCACTCTCACTACCTGGAAATAAAATAACATATAATACTTCAAAATAATAAAACAAAAATTTGTGAGTAGGCAGGGACTCACACTCCCCACGAATGCACGTTAGCCGAGCACTCTCACTGCACGGACAAAATATTTAGGTCCAGAGAGAAGGTTTACTGTCAGGCACTTTATTTTTCAACATCCACATCTCCAACAATTACAAAGATCCCAAAATGCACTGGAAGAGATTTTATATTGGTGGGTTACTTTGAGGGTGAAAATCAGACCAATTTCCGGGTTATATAAATTTCTTATGGACCTGCGCCCCCACTACAGATTCTGTCCATCTTAAGAGGGAAACCAAGTCTAGTCTTCCCATTCCTCAGTCTCAATGGGAGCATAGACTGAAGTGAGGATGGGCAGTGATAGCCTTGCCCACTTGGCAACAATTTAATTGGAAAATACTATTGAGATATTTATGCACCCCAACCATGACAAAACATTTTGGGACTTCCCCCATGTATGCTGCACACAATAAGTTCTTTTTATTTTCTCAGTCCTAACCATTTTCAGGTTTACAGTGATATTTCAAGCCAAATATGGTGGCCAACCTTTTTTTCTTCAGAAAAAAACTAAAACATTTATAATTTCTTTAAAAAAAACTAAATTAAAACATTTATAAAATACTGAAATTTTGGTGGAACTAGAAAATGTTACCACAAAACAAAACTGGAAGATGACTGGAATCTTATAAAATGAAAAAGGTAGGGTCAACTATTTTGCCTAATTTTGTTGCACTGCTGCTTTAAGGGATAGGAGGCCAAGGGTGGTGATAAACAGTAGCCACTCAGGTGATAGGAGAGTTACTAGTGGGGTGCCACAGGGTTTGGTGCTGGGAACAGGCTTCTTCAATATCTTTATGTGACATTGTGGATGCACTTGAAAGCAATGCATATCTCTTTTCAGATGATACAAAAGTATTCAACAGGAATGACACTCAGAAAGGGGTGGGGAGGATGCAAAGGTATCTGAGGAAACTAGAGGTATGATGTAGGGGATGGTAGACGGATTTCAATCCTAAAAAGTGCAAGGTTATGCACTTAGGGCTGCAGAACCCAGGGGCTGTGTATAAGATGGGGGAGTGGAGCTTACAGTCACCAAGTAAGAAAGAGTCCTCTGGATCATCATACCCGATGACCTCAAGGTAACTGAGCAGTGTGACAAAGCAGTGAGAAAGGCTAGCAGAATGATGGGGTGCATTGAGAGATGGATTTCTAGCAGGAGGAGAGAGGTGGTACTGCCATTGTATTGCTCACAGGTGAGGCCCCACCTGGAGTACTGTGTTCAGAAAATAACAGAAAATAAATAAAAGATTATCAACTCCACAGGGGGCATGGACTTATGGGAAATCACAAAGATGTTTTTAAAAAATATTTCCTCTCCAGGCACTGGATCCAAACCCAGGTCGCTGGCTTCTGGGTCGATAGCGCATACCGCCACGCTACACAGCCAGCTCGGCAGTGCCAGCCCAACCATCATGTTACATCTTGCTTCAGCAAGTTTATCTCCCTGCTACACTCACTCTACAGGATATAACAACTTGTTTCACCATTCAGTCTAGATTCAAGTGCTATTATTGAGTCGCTCAATAATAGTTGCTCATATAGGGTGCTACCCTTCCCCTTATGTCACTTCAAGTTACTTATCCTCTCCACAGGACTGATCTTTACAAATAAGTGCAACTATGTTCATACTTACACAATCAGGGAGAGGTTTGCTCCCATCTCCCAGGTGTTCTCCCCCTCTGATGCTGCTGGCAATTAGTATGTTAGTATGATGCAACTTATAGTGTCACATATAGAGGGACACACCTTGCTGCACCTTATAGGCCAACTAACTGCAGCCCCAGATGCAACTCAACTTGACTCCACCTTCATATCCTTTAACAGTGGAACAATGAACTCCATCAACAACACACAGTACAACTTTGGCATAAATATACCTTAGCAGCCTACCAGTTTACAGCTGCTATAGGGTGGAAGGAATTCACCTGGGAGTATCGCTACCACTTTTTCTGGACACCAGATATAGTCGCCAAATATGCTGGGGCTCACAGGTCTTCAGGTTGGTGGGGATGTAGACTCCTTCCTGCCAATCATGCACACATTGTTTGGGATTATCCCTTACTCAAACCCTATTGGCAGAGTGTAATTTCTGAACTAGAAACTGTTTTTGACACCCTGGGGGCCATCACTCTATACCTAATTGTACTGGCAATACCACCCCCTTGAGGTGTCTTCCAGGGACAGACACAAATTATTATTAACTCTAGTTCTATCTGCTAAAAAGGCAATTACATGAGTCTGGCCTATCCAGGTTATCCCAACCCTACTGGGCCAGTGAAAGATAGCACATGAAATTTACATTCCGAAATGCCTGACCTTCTCTCTCTCCAGAAGATACTCCCACTCCTTGAGGCTTGCTGGAGATGCTGGGTAATGTATCAACTTCAAGCGGACTTAGATTCCATACCATAGGGTGACCCACACTCTTTCCTGCTCCTAACCCTCCTGCTTTTTGCCATCTTTCTCTTCCTAGTCATTTCACTCTTTCTTTCTTTCCTATCTTTTGAAACATTTTTCTGCCTAATCTTTCTGGCAGTAATTCTGCATTCTAATAGCAATATATTTTCAATCAATCACACTAACGACATGATTTATTTCTACACAATTCAATTTATTTCATTTATGCATCACAAAAAAGGCATAGTAAGTCATAAATGTATGCTTCTGATGTGTTACTACTCACACATAACAAGTCACTGCTATACCTGGATGGTAGTTGTCCTGTATATCAGAGTACTACCTATAGACAAAGGATTTCACTTCGTTAAGCAGATACTTTATTCTACAATGTATACTCTACCATTTTGCCTGCTAATGCATTTTCAACATATATGTAATGTCATTGCTATCCTATTACAACTATGCTTCTGTGACTCCTTCTGTATTATAAAACCGAATAAAAAGTTGAATTTTAAAAAAGATCTGATGGGTCTGTTGACAAAATATGTTTCTATGCTTCCACTAAGATTCCGTTATACCTATCCGATGCATTCTTGATCCTCACCACTGTTTTTGCCCCCACCACCTCGGCTGCTAGGCTGTTCCACAGCATCACACTTTGATGGAAATAAACTGTTTAGAAGGACCATGACTGGCTGCTCCTGCTTCCCTATTGAAACTTTGGAGTTCACACCTAAGGAAGGATAAGGACAGAGTGGAGGCAGTGCAGGGAGGGTAACACAAGTTGTTTCAAGGACAGCACAAAAGGATGTATGAATAAAGGCTGGCAGATCTGAACATGAACATGCCTGAGGCAAAGAGAGAGGGTTGACATGATTAAAACATTCAAATACTTCCACAGGGTAAACAAAGTGGGTAGCGGGGAACTGTTCAGGGTGAGTGAGGACACCTACACCAGGGGCAGCACCATGAAGTTGGCAGGTGGCAAGTTTAAGAGTGATACCAAGAAGTACTTTTTCACAGAGAGGGTGGTGGAGAGGTGGAATAGGCTGCAGGAGGAGGTAGTTCATGCAAAACCTGTTGTGGGACTTAAATGAGGGGGGCAGATACAAAGGCTTTGTAAAGACCACATCAGAAACGGAGGGGGAAACGGGAGAGTGAAAAGTGAAAGGTGAAGAGCCTCTAGGACTCTTTAAGGAATGGAGAGACACAATGGGCCAGTGGGCCTTCTTCTTTTCTTTATTTTTTTGAAACTTCAAGTATGTTGAAGACCAAGTTAATATTAACAACAGACATAGATATCCAAGTATTTGTTCATACATCAGCCTAGAATGTTATAGTCTGTTATATTAATATTTTGTATGTTTTGTCCATAAACTGTACCAAGATTTAACACAGTAGATAAGCAAACGAATCCTAAAACAGAATATCCAAATCCAGTAGTAGTAACTAAACATATGGCAGCCCATTGTACCAAAAGGTGGCTGTCATATTCTTTATTGTATGTTATTATATGTCAAGAAATGGTGAAGAATGAGTTATGTTAGGTTATGTTTTCCCTATTGACTGGAGTCTTTCATTTGTCTGGGTTTGTGTATTCAAATGTAAATGCAGTCAAACAGCAAGCATCCCTATGTAAGGCATTGCAAGGGTAATATTGTTCATAACAACCCTTCTGTCATTAATGTGTTTATTTGCTTACTAAGTTAAGACTCTTCATAAAGACTATACTAAAACAATAAGAGGAATGAAAAGATTACAGGTTCTTCTGTCTTGGGTCAACCAGGGGCTGAGATTGTATACTGCCAGGGCTGCCAGATCTCCAGATACTTTAAAGCCTAAGTTGAAGAGAGTCTGTGATGCATTCCATGATCTCAGTTTCTCCCACCTTCGCCCTGCACTGGGTCAGCGTGGGGGGTTACAGGTTAGTCAGGTTGAGCATAATGCATTTGAGCGTTGCCACCCTCAACTTCTGAGATAGCTTCCATTTGGCCCGGGACTCTTCAGGACTGTAGGAAGGCCTAAGACCATATCATGGAAGGTATTAGGTATTTTCCCCAGACCAAGTTGTTGAAGCTCTCCATGGACCTCATCCCAGAATGATCTAATTAAATGGCAACCCCAGAATATATAATAGTAGGAACCCACCCCCTCCACAATGCCTCCAGTACACATCTGAGTTCGTGGTCTGGACATTTTTGGGGACTGTGGAAGTTTGAAAACATCTAGTCAATACCTTTCAGTTTAACTCTTGCCAGGTAGGAGAGGAGGATACCAACAGCCCTGTAAATAATTATTTTTCCTAGTGCTTGCTCACTATGGTAACACCACTCTGTTTCCCAGCAAATTCTAATGTCAAGTGGAAGGGACTGTGATTCAATAAGCAGCATATACAGTTCTGATCTTAGTCTGGTTTTGGCCTTAAAGACTACTAGCCAGTAGAAAATCTGTTCTAGGTCCAACTGAGGTAATTTAATCTAGGCCAGATTGTTATTTTCTAGTATGAAGTGTCTAACCTGCAAGAATCTAAAATGGTCTCCATTCCTTAAATGGAATGTCTCCTTAAGCTCTTGAAATGAGAGACAGCCATTACCTGACAGGCATTGTTCAAATCTCATAAGACCTTTGCTCTGCCAGTAGCTAAATCCAGGATCTTACCGAGGAGGGAGAAAGTTCTTATGGTGTTTGATCAATGTGAGTGGGCCCAGATCATTGGAGGTTTCTGTGATTTTTCTAACCTTCAATAATATTTTATCCATATGTCTAGACCAAGGATTCTTTAACTTATTGGGAAAGTGTCTTGGAAATTCCTGAGTGGGTACAGTCCATACAGACACACCAGGGGAAACAGCCTCCTCAATACAATACCACCCCATGTCATGTCTCTGCCTTGCCCAGGCTCCCATAAAACCTGCCTGTGCTTCTAAATAATATGATTTGAGAGATGGGAGACCCAGACCACTCCTCTTCCTGGGCTGGACAAGCATACTTTGAGACAGCCTATTTTTCTTTCCCAATCAAATAAATTTTGAGGATTCCTTCCTAGTGTTGGCATGCTGTAGAGAGAGTTTTGAAGAAAATTAGTATGTGTGGGTGTAGGTTTATTTTTATTACTTGAATGCTGCTGTACAGTATGAGTGGAAGCAGTTTCCACCATGCCAGGTCTTGTTTGAAGGTTTCCAAAAGCCTCAATTTGTTATCATTAAACAGTTTAAAGATGTTGGTAGAGATCTTTATGCCAAGATACTGGAAAGCCCAGGCAAAGGGGATATGTCTGTTTGAAACTTCTAGGAGGGGTACCGTTAAGAATCATAGTTTCAGATTTTGAATGATTTAGTTTATAGTCAAAAAAGGATCCTAAACCATTGTACAGCAGTCAACAAGTGTGGGAGGAGTGAACCAGATCCTCTAGAAAAACAGAGTCATTGGCATACAAAGCAGTTTTTTGGTACACTCCCCCTGCCAGTACCCCCCCCAATCTCTGGATGTCCATGAATAGTCACTGCCAAGAGTTCAAGACTGAGAGCAAAAGTAAGAGTGATAAGGGGCAGCCATGTTGTATGCCCCTACCTAACACAAAACTATTTTTTTTGTGCACCAGACCCCTAGTAGACTCAGCCCCCACACCCCCAGTCCCACATTTGGCACCCCGAGACCTACCTTGGGTGGCAATCCTCCTGGGCGTGCCACCCATGGTGGGGCCACTGAGCAGGCATGTCCCCCAATGGAATTCTGAACTAGGTTTACCACCCATGACTGGGATGCCTCCCCTGGCTTGCCCCCTAGGGTGGAGCCATGAGGTCAAGCTGCCAGATAGAACACTAAACTCGGTTGCCAACCAAGTCCCACAGGCAGGCAGAGCAGGGCTTGTGAGGCATGGCATCTTCCATGGGGGCCAGCATTTCTGTAAGCTTAGCCCCTAGGGAAGTGTGGCATGAAATTACATGACGGTGCTGAAGCACCAGAGTCTGGCACACCCCCCCCACTGCTTCCAGCAGCTGTGCCCTCCAGCCTCCACCAGAGGTCAGTCATGTGGCAGATGCTCACCCACCCTTCCCCCAGAGGAGGACAGCAGTCCATTGGACGCTCAAGCCGCCTCCTCCTCCTCCCAGATGGCCCTCTGACTCCTCATGTCTGTTCCTGAACCAGAGACATCAACATTATGAGCGGAGGCCTTACTGCTGCACCAGCGGGCTGGTACCTAACACAAACCACCAAAATAAATGGCCATTCACACTGACGGCTGCTTCAGAACTCTGATATAACAATGATATGGTCCTAGTGAATGCCTCCCCCAGGTTGAATTTTCTCAGAGTTTGTTCCAGAAAGTCCCAATCAACCCTATCAAAGGCCTTCTCAGTGTCCATATTAATGGCTAGCTGAAAGGCCCTCTTACTTTTCTAAGCAGAGATTATGTTCAGGAACTGTCTGACATTATCAT
The DNA here is from genome assembly GCA_016271365.2 of Neoceratodus forsteri. Classification (NCBI taxonomy): domain Eukaryota; kingdom Metazoa; phylum Chordata; order Ceratodontiformes; family Ceratodontidae; genus Neoceratodus; species Neoceratodus forsteri. Next base: position 1,609,456,488 of record CM057450.1, on the reverse strand, counting down.
GTAGGAATCTGCCCTGAATGAATCCTGTCTGGTTACAGTGGACCAGTTTTTGTATATGAATTTGAAGTTGTTTGCCAAAATGCCAGTAAGTATTTTAGGTCAGTCTTTAATAGGGAAATGGGATGGTAGGAGCTACACTCTTCCCGGTTTTTCACAGGCTTTAGAATAACCGAAACCTGAGCCTGGTGCAAGGATGGCTGGGTTTGCATGTCATCCTGAAAAATGGCATTACTGACTTCAGTAAGATGGGGAACTGACACCTCCTGGAACACTTTATAAAATTCCATTGGGCATCCCTCTGGGCCAAGGAATTAACCATTTTTAAGGGATGTAATTTTAGCTAGAATCTCCTGGGACATGATTGGAGCATTAAATGTCTATCTCTCTCAGTCTGTCATTCAGTGTAGAAAGGGTGAGGGCATCAAGGTACTGCTGTACTTGAAAATGGTGGTCAGCCCCCTTTCAGTTTTATATAGGTCTGTGTCAAATTTCTCGAACTCTTGGTAAATTTCTACTGGGTTGGTGATCAAACTCTCGCTCACTCTCTGTTTAAGTCTGTGACAACCTGGGTCAGCTGGGTCAGCCCAGTGGCACTGAGGGTTGAGGCATTTGACGCCACACCTTGCGTTATGTCGGCGACCTGGGTTTGGGAACAAGCCTGGGTCATTGGGGTTCGGCGAGGCAGGGAGAGGATTGAGCATCTAATGATTACTCTCCTCTTCCTGGGGAGGATTTATGGCTCACACCATGCTGCAGTGGCCCCTGATGGAGATCTGGGGTTTCACAGTTGTGGTGCATCTAGAGGGAGGAGTATGGTGGATGGCAGCACGTAGTGCCCAGATGTCATTGAATGCCCATACTCCTAGGGGACAAAACAGGGTGGAAAATGGTGGTCGGTCATGGCGGCTTGATGGCCGTGCCTCTGCACACCCTCGGACCCATATGGAATCATGCCTAGGTATTAAATCCAGACCAGGTGGCCGGGGATTAGGGAGTCCCTACAGCTGGCACTGTGTGTGCTAGCCCTGTGCCGTTGGAGGTCACAGAGGATGGCAGACAAATGCAGACCGAGCCACAGGGAGCAGAAATAAGTTCAATATAAAAAAGTCTGTGACAACCTACCCCTTGAGCTGTATCGGCTTAGATAGCAGTTGTCTGGGTATACTGCTTCATTGAGCTGCCACCACCAGGTCATCTCAGGAAAGTACCACATTGCTCAGGATCAGGACTGTCAAACAAACTAATATTAGGTAGAGTGCATTTCAGACAGCAGACTGTAAACAAAGAATTCATAGTGCCAGAAGAAATATTAAAATTACCTTCTTAATAATGACGCACAGCTATTTAGTAATTATTACAGGTATTATTAAATAAACAGGATATATAGATATAGATATAGTAAGACAAAAGGTGTTATATGTTTAATGGGAAAGGAAAATAATGTTAAGTATACAGACAGATGATGGATAGAAGCATCTCAATGTCTAGACTCTCCTAGTGTTTTTCTTACCTGCAACTAGCCTGAAAGAACTTCCACTGAGTCTGTCCTTCCCTCATACAGTTAGCTAGCTCTAGCAGGGTTCCCACCTTGTTTCAGATGTAGAAAGAGAGTGTCCGGCTCCCCAGTTTTATGTGCTCAGGGCTGTGGGGAGTGACCTCTCCCTTGAATGACAGTTCCCCACCCAGGTGTGTACGTGTGTGTGTGTGTGTGTGTGTGTGTGTGTGTGTGTCTGCATGACATCATCCAGGCCAACTGACATCCTTCACACCTTCACACCTATGACATCCTTCTTCCAGCTTTTACGACCTTATTTTGCAGAATATCTTGGGTGTTGAGGATAGCACCCTCACATGTGCCACGGTCTGAAACTACATAAGCTTGTAGGAAACTTAATACTTAGCAGTTGGTCAGTATTATCTCCTGAGAGCTGCCTGAACAATTGACCTGGAAGTCATTTTGGGTGTCCATTCCAAACATAACTTATAACAGAAGAATATTTAAACTTATAAGAAAAAAAGAAATAAATGAATTTGGTCTTAATTTCTGTCACATCTCCCCCACCCCTTGGAAATGAAGAGATGTCTCTTTTGGGTGACCTCCAAGAGACACTTCCATTCATGCAGGGACAAGGGAGTGCCTAAAATGTTCTGCCATGCACTTAACCCTGCCTAGATAATTCATCTGCATTGGCACTTAGCGAACCATGCGGTGCTGGATGATCATGTTATGTGACTGCAGTATCAAATTCCAGCTCAATAATTTTATATTTTGCCTACTAGTCCTATGAAATCATGTCAGGGGATTATGATGTGACCACAGTGAGCTCCCACCCACACAAATACAACTGAAGATTCTGAAGGGCCCTCACTACCCCCAGACACTTCCTCACAATGGTGGCATATGCCTCCTCCCTGGGCAAAATCTTTTGGCTCAGATACATTATGGGGTACTCCTTCCACTGTGTGTAGCCTGGCTCAGGACATATTGCCCAGCCCGTGATTCAAGGTGTCCATGTGCATGATGAACTTGAACTCATAAGTGATGCTAGTGAGCATGTGTGATCCACATAATGCCTCCTTCAACTGTCAGAAAGCAGATTCACAGACCTCTGTCCAGAGAACTTTCTCCGGCATTTGCTTTTTTATCAAGTCTACCAAGGGTTTGGCCACATCACTATAGTGGGGAACAAATCTTTAGTACCCGACTGTCCCCAGAAATGCCATTACCTGTTTCTTTTTGGTTGGGGTGGGCCAGTCCTGGATGGCCTCAACCTTTGCAGGCTCTGGACACATGCATCCACTGCCCACCTGGTGCCTAAGGTAGGACACTTCTGCCTATCTGGCATTTTTCCAGCTTAACTGCCAGTCCTGCAGCTTTCAGATGGCAGAGCACCTCCTTCACATGCCTGATGTGATCCTCCCATGTCTGGCTGTAAATTGCTATGTCATCCATGAATGCCAGTGTATATTCACCTACTCCAGACAGAATACGATTCATAGGCCGCTGGAAGGTTGTGGGTGCAATCTTCATCCAAAATGGCATTACTCAGAATTTGGATGAGCCAAATGGGGTGAAAAAGGCTTACCTCTCCCTGGCTTCAGGGGTTAGGGGTACCTACCAGTAGCTCTTTGTCAGGTCTTTTGTGGTCTGAAACTGGGCTTCCACTAGCTGTTCTGAGATCTCATCTGTTCTGGGCATAGTGTAGGCATCTGACTCCATGCAGCTGTTAAGCCTACAGTAGTCAACACAGAACCATGTGCTACCATCCTTCTTGGGGGTGTACCATTACCGCAGTGAAACCTTTACAGCATAGCATAGGTACATTACACAACAAATCATCCATTTCACTGTAATGTACCTGCGAGACACAGCAGTATTTCTCATGGATTTTACTCCCTCTCCAAAACAACTCCAACTTGGAGTTGATTATAATATATACGAGGGGTGCGAGGGGGCAGAGCCACCCACATAGGGGTGTGGGGGCAAAGCCCCCACAGAAAAATGACTCCTTTCTGTAACGGCTGCCTACCAACTGTCAGCATAACAGCCATTGCTGTACTTGCAATCAACACATTTTCTGTCACAACACAGTAGTGGAACCCTTCTTGGGGATCAGGACCACAGATGAGACCCTGGGGCTACTGGACTCCTAGATTACTCCAACAGCCAGCATCTCTCTGAACTTCTCCAGCATGGTCTGCCTAACTCTCTCTGGTACCCTGTGGGGGACAGTCTCAGCAGCATTTAGGTCCCAGGGTCCATGTGGTGCTCAGCCATCATGGAGTACACTGGTTTACGGTGATCATGTCCCAAATGCTCACAGCACTTCTTCATCTCTTCTGCCTGGGCTGGTGTCAGCTGCTCTGAGAGGATGAGGTTAATTAAAGATCCCTCCTGCACCTCCCCGAGGAGGTCCACTAGTGGATCAGCCTAATTGTCCTCTTCTGGTGGGATACACATAGTGAGGATCATTTCCTCCTTCTTGTAGTTGTGCTTTATTATGTTAACATGATATACCCTCTGCCTGCTCCTTCTGTCAGGCAGTTCTGCTACTTAATTGACCTCACTCTTTTTTCCTAACTATGGAGAATGCACCTTCTCATGCTGCCTGCAGTTTATTCTATTGGACTGGGATGAGTGACACCACTTGCTGTCTGACTTTGTAGTCCCGGTATCTGGCCCTATGGTCATACCAGGCTGTCTGCTACTGTTGTACAGTGACTAAGTGCTCCTGGGTGAGCCCCATGAGTTCCTTAGGCCAGGCCCTGAAATTATGGATATACTCCACAATAGAGTCCCCTTGACAGGCAAAGTCCCACTCCCATTCATCTCTAACTAAATCTAGGGGCCCCCTCACCCTATGACCAAACAGAAGCTCAAAGGGTAGGAACCCTGTGGACTCCTGTGGGACTTCCTTGTGTGCAAACAGGAGGTGGTGCAAATATTTGTCCCACTCCCTCTTTTGCTGGTCAGCAAGTGTCCTGAGCATAGTTTTGAGGGTCCCATTGAACCGCTCAACCATTTTGTTTGTCTATAGGTGATAGAGTGAGGCACGGAACTGTTTCACCCACTCTACTCCCACACACTAGTCATCAGTGATGACATGAAATTTGTCCCCTAGTCTGACAAAATCTTCTGAGGAAATCCCACTCTGCTAAAGATACCCAAGAGCTCGTCAGCCACTTCCTCTGCCTCAATGGAGGACATGAACACTGCCTCAGGGTACCTGGTTGTGTGGTCCACGACAACCATAATGTACCTTTTTCCCATGCAACTTGGGGTGCTCAGTGGCCCCACTATATCCATGGCTAGCCTCTTAAAGGGTTCATCAATAATAGGCAGGTACCAAAGCTGCCTCAGCCTTGTCCCCTACCTTTTCCAAACTCTGGCATTGTAGACAACTCCAATAGTAATTTGCCACATCTGTGTACATACTAGGCCAAAAGAAATTGTTGGCAAGCTGCTTTTTTGTGTGGCTAATACCCAGGTGGCCAGAAAAAGGTATGACATGCGCTAGTGCCAAAAGCTGCTTGCGGTAAGCCTGAGAGACTGCTAGCTTCCAGAGTACCTCTCCGTTTAGACCCCTCTATGGTGTGTGCTCCTTGTACAACAGCCCATTATCCCAGTAAGCTAACTGTTACACCCCTGAGAGTCAACAGTTACACCATTGGAATGTACCCACAATCTGGTGTCTGGCAATTAGGGCACCAATTGGCAATGTCGCAGATCACATTTCTTGGAGGGGGTGCTAAGCCCCCCACACACCCCCCCTACTGATAGATTCCTACTCTGGGGGTGGCTGAACCTTGGGGAGGGGGGTGCATCCTGCATTTTGTGCCCTGATTGCCCAGCAATATAATTCCGGTGCTCTGAGCCCCATATGGAAGAGTACACAGCACTATCTGCTATCTCTCTCAGTTACTGTCAGGTAGGATCAGCCAGTTGAGCTCTTCCCAGCTCCTCCCAACTGACCCTTCCCAACTCCCCTTCAGAAGGAAATCTACCCACAGCTGAGACCTCCTCTGTTTACAGCCGGGGCTCAGAACTGCTTCTCCTAACCAGACCCTTACCCACACTAGCTTCCTCAGCTGCTGGGGGTGAGGTTAGCACAGGCTGTGTCATCCCGCTTCACCCTCAGAAGTTTGTCCATTTGCCTGACTTTGGGTAGTAACACACACCGGATTTTCCCAGTGGTCACAATTATTCTCCATGATCATATCCACAGGAAGATCAGGCATGACTCCCACTTCCTGTACCTCATAGCCTCTTTCTGACCAGAGCCAATGGTACTTAAACCACTGGATCCATGACTCCCTAAATCTGGGAAAACTGCCCCAGTAGAATCTGCTCTGCCTGGATCAGATCCTGTCTCATGACAGAGATGGATGTGCTAGTGTCCCTTAATCCCTGTTTATTTTATTAACTAGAATAGGGTGCATATGCTTGAAGGAGTTAGGTGTCACTACAGTCTGTGTGCAGGCTGCTATCTGTTGGATACTGCCTTGGTCACCCCTTCCCCCAGGCTTTTGCCTTTTGTCCGTGTTTGTAGGGCAGTCAGAGGACAGATGCCCCACTTTCTGGCAAATGTAGCACTTCTTTGACCCCGGCTACTTATTCCCCTTAGGACCAGTGGGCTGTGTTTTGGGCTTGGGTGCAGACTGGTTTACTTTAGGATGCCCTCCCTCATTCCCCTTGAAACAATGTGCTGCCCCCAACCATTGTTCTTATGCTGCATGTATGGTCTGCTGGCTACATACAGGTTAGCACTTTCTGCTGCCTCCTTCACAGAGCTGCATGCTCAGTCCAGTAACCATACACATAGGTCCTCTGATACAATTTTAAGAAATAGGTCCCTTACAAACAAATCTTTTATTTGCTCTACAGTTCTGGGTTTAGCCCCATCCACCCAGTGGTATAGATAGGAACATATTTGGATATGCAATTCTGTATAGCTATCTCCTGTGCCCTTTCTTAATTATCTGAATTTTCTCCAATAAGCCCCATGATTTAGCTCAAAAAATGCTTTAACACACTCTTAACTTTATCATAGTCCATACAGTCCTGAGCATTCATTCCCATAAATGCAAGCAGTGCTGTTCGGGAGCTGCGACGATGGGGATAGGAGGCTGTGGAGTCCATGCTAGGACCATCTCTTCCCCTGCAGTAGAGGAACATCATCTATCAAGAGAGGACTTGCATGCCAGCAGCAGAAACAAGGAACTTTTTCACTCGTAACAGAAGCCTGAAATAAATTGCAGGTGAAAAGGGAGAGAGACAGGCCAGTGAAAAGCGACCGCAGAGGAGGCACTGTATTTAAATAGGAGAGGAGTCCTGCCAGCTTCAGTGCTGTTCAGGAGCTTCGGCAATGGGGTAGGAGGCTGTGGAGTCCATGCTGGGACCACCTCTTCCCCACAGTAGAGGGACATTGTCGATCGAGAGGACTTGTGTGCCAGCAGAAACAAGGAACTTTTTGCCTCACCACCCATCCCCACCCCATCCAGTATTACATGGTTGTTTGGGCTCCTTCCTAACATACTGATTGGGGAAGGAGGTGAAACAGACATATTGAATGGGAGGACCACCTATCTGGAGCTGGAAGGAGGAGGACTTTTTGAGACACTGTAACACAACTGGGGAAACAGGAACTCTTGTGGGTATAGGGGATAACTCAAGTTATACAGTCAGTTATCTAAGTCTACTAAATGCCTTATCGTACTGAGCGATATTTTTTTTTATTATTAAATCACAGTGCCAATTGTTTACTGAGGGATATATAGGGGTAACTCGAGTTATTTCAGTCAATTTATCTAAGTCTACTAAATGCCTTATCTTACTGGGTGATATTTTTAACTAAATTATAGTGCCAAATTGCTTACAGAGGGATATCTTTCATTGAATTACAGTGCAAATTGCTTACTGAGGGATATTTTTCATTGAGTTACACTGCAGAAAATAGGATGGGGCTAGAATGGGGCAGGTGCCGCACGTCACTAAGGCTGGCATCTTTGAAAGGGTGGTGGGGTGCACGGGGTGCAGGTCTGCCATGATCCTGGACTGGGCTTGGAGGATGGGGGGGTGTATGGTCTGTAGCCAGATGGCTAGTTTGAAGGAGGAGCTGTGGAGGTAAGGGAGGAGCCTAGGAGGCAAGGCAAGCGAGGATGGTAGTCATCCTGGTAGAGGAACAGGAAAATGGGGATGGAAAGGAGGGACAGGGACAGAGCAAATAGGGCCTGAAACTGACCCCAGTACCAGAGGCACAGGCAGAATACAGAGGGGAAGGGAGGGTGCGCATGAGGCAAAGGGAGGCCCCCTGTGGGGGGGGAAGAGATAGCGAGAAGCACCATAAGAGCTGGCAGTTGGTTGTGAGCAGAGGAGGCCCAGGAGAAGCTCAGAGAGGAGCAAGTTGAAGAGGAAAACCAACATGGGAATTGGGTCAAAAAAAGGAGGCTAGCTTTGCGTGCTATAACAAATTTGAGACATTGCATAAGTTGGGCATAGAAGGAGGGGCGGGGAGCTGAGGAGAAAAAGGAGGACAGAGGAGGGAGAGACATGGAAAACTGGAGCACGGTGGGGATCGGTCATTCAAATAGGCAAGCTAGCAGGGTAGGGGCAGGTCTGTTGTCAAAAAGGGGGAGGGGCAATCTGCAGAGGAAGGGTGTGGGGGCAGAGAGCTCTCTCAGTGTGAAGAAAGGATAAATTGAGTCCTCTAACTTCTGTTTTTTTGGCTACATAAACAGCCCCTCTAGCAAGCAGGCCACAGTAAGCATTCATTTGCTGGAGTAAGTGTACCTCTGGTGAGATGTGGTGATTATACTATTACACAACTGCATAGTTTATTTGATTGTTGTGAAATATACTATTTACTCAAACTGTGTTGTTCTGGTACCCTTCTTTCAAGGGTGCTGTCTCTATTGCAGCTGCTGGGGATTGTGGGACACTGGAGGGCTGTATCCAGGTCCAGCATATCTCGAGTCCATTCTAGCCATCTAGCTAGATGTGGGGCACAGAAACAACATCTTTGGCCCTATATTTCAGCTGTAGGTGCCTGCAGCACTTGCATAGTGCTGTTTCTAGGCACATTTTATTATTTTAAAGTCAGCGCTGAAACTGGAAGTACACGGCCACTAACTTCCAGCTTTTTGACAACATAAATAGCCCTTCTAGTGAATGGGCCACAGTAAGCATTCATTTGCTGGAGTAAGCATACCTCTGGTGAGAGGTGGTGATTGTACTACTAAACAACTGTATACTTTATTTGATTGTTGTGAAATATACTATTTACTCAAACTGTGCTGTTCTGGTACCCTTCTTTCAAGGGTGCTGTCTCTATTGCAGCTGCTGGGGATTGAGGGACACTGGAGGGCTGTATCCTGGTCCAGCATATTTCAAGTCCATTCTAGCCATCTAGCTAGCTGTGGGACATAGGAACAATATCTTTAACCCTATATTTGGGTTGTAGGTGCCAGCAGCACTTGCACAGTGCTGTTTCTAAGCACATTTTATTGTTTTAAAGCCAGCACCAAAACCGGAAGTACACGGCCGCTAACTTCCAGTTTTTTTGCAACCTAGCGAGCAGGGCACACTCATGTGGGGCCATGCACAGAGATGCCCACAGAGACACGCATGTCTGCGCATGTCTGCTGGGTCCACTGGGCACATTGGGATAGCTGGCCATCTGATTCTACCCAAAGTAACATCTCTGAAAGTGTTTCAGTCTACTTTGTGAGTTCACAGTATATTACAAAATGGAGGAGGGATACACAAAGTGTGTTCAATGTCTGATGTACTGTGAGGGGACTCTTTGGGTTGATTTTGTTTGTAGCAAATGCCTCTTAATTTCTACACTGCAAGAGGAAATAGTACTTATGCTAGATGCTAAACAAGTACCCACAGATATAAGGGAATTGGAGAGCTTTATTGATTATGTGGAGGAAAAGTTACAACCCCTCCATCACCCCATGTCTCTCCCAGTCCCTGTTCCTGTCCTTTCAAGTGAAGAGACAGTACAAATTAATAGCACTGACTTATCTTCTGTCCCCACTCCTACCCTTCCAAATGAAGAAAAATTACAGTCCCTCACTCATCATGATAATGATGGTTGGGCCTTTGTAACTAAGTCTAAAAAAAAGAGAAGAGGTGGCCAGATTTACAGTAGTGCACCTGTTGAAACTTACCACAGATTTGAGCAATTGGAGTATACAGAGTATGATTTAGTCCAAGAGTCTCCTATCAACTTACCAGCCTCTGAACCAACTGTTTCTAATAAGATACCTGAACACAGACCTGTATCCACACCTCTCAGCATTCTCTCTATTAAACCCCGTACTATAAGTCTGTCACCATGTGACAAATCCAAACCCAATTATTTTGTGCCCCTTCCTCCTCCAGATTCTGCCCCTGCACTTCTGCCCCCCTCCAGGCAAGTGTTTGTACTGGGGGATTCAATTATTAAACACATTGACAGAGCAGTTTGTAATGATGATAAAGGTAGTCATACATGTTCCAGCTGCAGAGGTGCCAAGGTATCAGACATTACATCAATGATACCCAACATCTTACATAAAGCTGGAGACAATCCACTTGTTATCATCCATGCTGGTTCAAGTGACATCAATTGTACTACATTCAAACAACTACAGCAGGATTATGTTTCACTAACTAACATCTTAATAGAAAAAGGATGCTCTGTCTGCATTTCTGAGATTTTACCTGTACCAAGAGCTACACCAACTATTACATAACGAATCAAAGCCATAAATGAATGGTTAGGGAAGTGGTGTCTAAAACAAAACATCTCATGCATTACACACTGGGAAACATTCCAGGATATGAATTATTTATACTGCTGGGATGGTTTACACCTCAGTCACAGGGGCAGTACATTATTGGGGAAGAGTGTCACCACTACTATTAATCAATGTTTAAACTAAAGCCTTGGGGGGAATGGGTATGTACCCAAGTCTCTGAAACAATATCAACAAAGTAATCATAACACATGTAAATTTCTGGCTCTTAATGTAAGATCATTAAATCAGGTTAAACTAGTAGAACTTGAGGTTAAATGCAGAACCTTAAATATTGGAGTGGTAGGGGTCATAGAAACCTGGTGGGATTCAGCCTCAGTTTGGTCTAAGGAAATCCCCAAATATAAACTCTATTACAAAAACAGAATTAATAAACAAGTTGGAGGGGTATGCATATATGTGAGAAACGACATTCCCTCCTTTGAGGTTCGCTCTCCCTCTACTTCAGAAAGTATCTGGGTTAAAATACAATTAAAGGGACATTCATATATCACTATCGGAAATGTATATAGACCCCCTCAGTAGACTTGGAATATACATCCAATATGTTAAATGAGATCTTGTTTTTTTCAGAAACTGAGGATATTGTTGTCCTTAGGGACTTTAACATGCCCCACATCAACTGGGACTCCCTTTTGGGTCACTCCAGTGCAGATAAACTTCTAATAGATGTAGTTACTAATACAGGGTTACAATTGATCATGGAACCAACAAGGGGCCCAAATATATTGGTCTATTACTTGCTAATATAAAGGTACAAAGCAGTAATCTTCATATCTGGGATCCATTGGGAGCAAGTTATCACTCCTCTATATTTTTTGAAATCCAACAAGATACTTTTAACCAAAGAAAACTTATAAATATAAAAAACTACAATAAAGCTAATTTTTCAGATATTAACAAACATCTAGCTAATATAAACTGGGAAACACATTTTTTCAATTTAACAACTCAACAAGCTTGGAACAACCTTTAAAATATAATCTATAATCTGGAAATTCTATAAATCCCAACTAAAAGAAAATACAACAACAAGGGTAAAATATCCACATGGTTTAATAAATCTATTAAAACCCAGATTAATCGCAAAATTTAACTTTTTAGGAAACCTAAACAAAGTACTCAACAACTTAGAGACATTCTACTTTACAAATATAGATCATCAGTTAGAAACTTGAAACAATCCATTAAATTGGTGAGAACCAAACTCGAATTTAAACTAACACACACTAAAGATTGTCACAAGTCGCTTTTTTCAAATATTAATAATAAAAAGGGCAATTCTAGGCATAGGACCCATAAGAGGGAGGAAATGGACAGGGAAATGATAGAAGGCATCCTTGGGATGGCAAAGAAAGGGGAGATATTGCTGATGGGGGACCTGAATATGCCAGATGTTGACTGGAGCACCTTTGCTGCAGCCACATCCAAGAGCAGGGCCATTCTTGATGTCCTACAGGGGGCATGCCTTTGACAGCTAGTTTTGGAACCCACTCGGGAGAGAGCAGTCTTAGACCTTGTACTCAAATGGGGACAGAGAGAGGATCTCTGATCTTGAAGCGGATAGCCATCTGGGAACAAGCGACCACCACACAGTGTGGTTCACGATAAACTTAGCTGTAGAGTCAAGCCACACAAAGTGAAGGTACTGGACTTCAGGAGGCTGATTTTGTCAAAATGGGAGAGGGCCTCAGAAAAACACTTGCAAATTGGCTAGAAGGTGGGGTGGAGAAACAATGGAGAAACATCAAAACCACCATCACAGATGCAACAAGCCTTTGTGTGAAGCAAATAAATAAATCAAAAAGAAAGAAAAAAACACTATGGTTCTCAAAAGAAGTGGCGGGGAAGGTAAGGGAGAAAAAGATAGCATTCAGGAAGTATAAGGAAACACAGAAAGAGCAGGACAGAGAACTGTACCAGTTAAAGCAGAAGGAAGTGGGTAAGGTAGTCAGAATAGCAAAGGCCCAAAAAACAAAAAGATAACCAACTCAGTTAAGAAGGGGATAAAACTTTTATAGGTACATTAGGGAACAAAGAAAGACTAAGGCAAGGATACTGAGGCTGAACAAAGAGGAAGGTGGTTGGGCAAAGAGTGACAGTGAAAAAGCAGGGATACTGAACAAATACTTCTGCTCAGTATTCACAATGGAAAAGCAGGGAGAAATACCTAATCCAGTCAATAGAAGCACTCTGGATAGGGGGGTTGATATTAGTCCTTTCGCAGAAGAAAGGGTTCTGAAAGAACTCTTAAAACTGAAAGTAGATAAAGCAATGGGGCCTGATGGGATTCACCCCAGAATTCTGAAAGAACTAAGGGAAGAACTAGTAACACCACTGACTACCCTTTTTAATAAATCATGGGAGGATGGTGTGGTACCTGAGGACTGGAGGAGGGTGGATGTGATTCCCTTCACAAAAGGGGGAGCAAGACAGAGACAGGAAACTACAGACCTGTCAGTTTGACCTCAGTGGTAGGGAAAGTGATGGAATCACTTCTGAAGGAAAGAATTGCTGAGTACCTAGAGGCCAGTGGGGCACAGGACCCAAGGCAGCATGGATTCACAGCAGGAAGGTCATGTCAGACAAATATAATTGATTTCTTTGACTGGGTGACCAAAGCAGTAGACCAGGGAGGGGCTGTGGACATGGCCTACCTAGACTTTAGCAAGGCATTTGACACAGTCCCGCACAAAAGATTAATAAACAAATTAGCCAGCCTGGGAGTGAGTCCGAGGGTGGTAGCCTGGGTAAAACACTGGTTGGACAACAGGACACAGTGGGTATTAGTAAATGGAGTCCACAGTGAAGAAAGGAGGGTTACTAGTGGGGTACCACAGGGTTCAGTACTAGGGCCGGTCCTTTTTAATGTCTTTATAAGTGACATTGCAGAGGGACTGGAAGGGAAGCTATGTATCTTTGCAGATGACACAAAGATCTGCAACAGGGTTGATACACAAGGTGGGGTGAAAGGATGAAAAGGGACTTGGCAAGGTTGGAGGAATGGTCAAATATATGGCAGCTTAGATTCAATGCAAAGAAATGCAAAGTAATGCACCTGGGAAACAAAAACCCAAGGAAAGAGTACACAATGGGGAATGAGATACTGACAACAACAACAAAAATGGAATGGGACCTGGGGTAGTCATATCAGATGACCTAAAGGTGGGCCAGCAACGTGAGAAGGCAGTAAGGAAGGCTAGGGGGATACTGGGATGCATAGGGAGAGGCATCACCAGTAGAAAACAGGAAGTTGTTGGCCCACTGTACAGGCAGTTGGTAAGATCACATCTGGAGTACTGCGTACACTTCTGGAGACCCCATCTCCGCAAAGACATAGAAAGGGTGGAGGCTGTCCAGAGGAGGGCAACCAAAATGATACATCAGAAGACATATGAAGAAAGACTAAAGGAACTAAAGATGCATAGCCTCGAGGAAAGGAGGGAGAGGGGGGACATGATAGAAACTTTCAAATACCTCAAGGGAATCAACAAAGTCCGAGAGGGTAGCATCTTTCAGAAAAAGAGATGTGCAAAAACAAGGGGGCACAATTTGAAGATAGAGGGGGGACAGATCAGAGGTAATGTGAGGGAGTATTTCTTCACAGAGAGGGTTGTGGATACATGAAACAACCTCCCTGAGGAGGTTGTAGAGTCAAAAACAGTGGGAGAATTCAAGAATGCAAGGGACAGACACAAGGCAATTCTAGTGGGGGGGTAGAAAGAAGTAGGCTGTTGGTTAACTAGGATCCGCAGCTTATCCGTTAGGTAGGGAAATGGGCAGACTAGGTGGGCCAAGCGGTCCTTATCTGCCGACAAATTCTATGTTTCTGTATTTCTATAATTTTTTTCTAAACAGACTTCAGTTACCCAAGTTTATTCACACCAATCCGGTCTCCATAATATTACAATATCTAACATTTCTCAGCCTATAAAAAAATGAAAAAAAACACTAGTCTTGGGCCAGACGATGTTCACCCCTGGTTTTTGATTGAAACTTCCCAGGTTATCTCAAAGTCCCTGTCACTTATTTTTAATAAATCTCTGCTAGAAAGTTCCATACCCAATGAGTGGCGCACAGCAACTGTTACCCCGATATTTAAAAAAGGCAACAGAGGCAGTGTTCAGAACTACTGCCCTATTAGTCTGACCCCTGTAGTTGGTAAATTGATAGAAAGGGATTCAAGACCCTTCACAGCATGGGTTTACACCAAAACATTCATATACTACTAACATGATATCTTTCTATGATAACATTAGTGCATTATTGGATGTGGGTAAACCCACTGACGTAGTACTACTTGATTTCAGTCAGGCTTTCGATAAAGTACCACATAACAAACTCGTAACCAAAATGCACAATTTGGGTCTATCCCAGAAATTGTAAACAGGACATCAGACTGGTTGACCAACAGGACTCAAAGGGTCAGAATCAATGATGTGTTGTCTGACTTGGGTACAGCGTCGAGTGGAGTCCCCCAAGGATCAGTTTTGGGACCCACATTGTTTAATCTCTTTATTTGTGATGTACAACTGGGGCCCAACAATTTATATGGCAAAATTTGCATATTACACTAAATTAGGGGGTAAGGTTAACAATCATGACAATATAGCATCACTAGAGGCTGACCTGGAGAGAACTGAACAATGGGCTAAACATAATGATATGCACTTTAGTCAGGACAAATGTGTGGTTATACACCATGGTACAAATAACCCAAATAATGTATATTATATCAATAATTTACCACTCCAAACATCTAAATGTGAGAAAGACTTGGTCATTTTCGTTAATAATAAACTTACACCCAGGGATCATTGTATTAAAATCTCCAACATGGCAAATAGACTCTTAAGGCAAATTAAGTGAGCATTTACAAATCATTTTGAACAATGTCTCATTCCGCTCTTCAGGGCCTATATTAAACCTTATCTTGTCTATGGGTCTCCCTTCTGGAGCTCGAGTCTTAAAAGTGATATAGCCATGCTGGGACAAGTTCAAAGGAGAGCTACAAAAACGATACCTAGATTAGCACATCTTGACTATCCCTCCAGACTGATGGCCACTGGACTCTTTTCACTCCAAAATAGAAGAATAAGAGGCGACATGCTCTTAGTCTATAATTTGCTTCAAACATCTGACCTCATGGAACAATGTGGATTATCATATTCAAATAGAAGACTAGTACCGAGATTACATAATAAGCAGTTAGAGGTTAACTCATATAAAACCAACAAAAGGGGTAATTATTTTACAGTTAGGGCTCCTAGAATATGGAACACTCTACCACAAGATTTAGTCGAAGCTGCAAACATTCTTAGCTTTAAAAATAAATTGGATACATGGATTTGGGAAAACCACCAATAAATGTCCCACATTGTGTGGGGAACAGTCTTGATGGGCTTTGCCTTCTTCTGTTCAACTAAACCAAGTAATACCAAGAGAGGGTCATCCCTTGAGGGTGGAGGACCCTATCAGAATAGGGCCAAAAGGTCCGGGGGCCCTGCAGGATTGCATGGAGGGGGATAAGGGGACAGGTGGGAGTGATGGCATTAGGAGTGCCGTTTTGGGGTGGAGACTGGGGTGGTAGAGGCTGGAAGGGGGGTAGGAGTGGAAGGCTTGACTGGGGTAGGGAGTGGGGTGAAGGCCGAACTGAGGGAGCCAGGGTAATCAGTAATAAAAGGTGTGACAAGAGGGGTAGGGCTGCAAGGGGTTCTCTCATAGAGGGTATGGAGGACAGACAGGGGGAAGTGGGCTTGGGGAAGGGGGTGAGAGGTAGGGGCTCAAGTGGGAGCCCAAAAAGGATCCAGGTTTCCATTAGGAGGGGCTGGGCGAGGGAAAATCCAGCCCAGCTAGGGTAGAGGATGTTTCCAGTCTGACTGTACATAGGGAAAAGTTCATGGTGTATTGGCTGGCGCAGGACTGTGGGGGATCACCTGATTTCTTGGTACACCTGGGGACAAATGATATCGAAGGAAATAGTGTGCTGGAAATTCAGGCAAGGATCCAAGAACTGGTCAGGGTCTGTTAGGACAATGGCTGCACAGTCTTCTTCTCAGAAATCCTGCCAGTACCAAGGGCCACTGTGGAGAACAAACAGAAGATCAGGGATATAAATGAATGGCTCAGGCAGTGGGGTGAAGCACAGGGGATTGGAGTGTTGGGGGACTGGGGGGGGGATTTGGGAGGACAAGGGGATATATGCCAGGGATAGGCTTCACTTTAATCTGGTAGGGAAGGAGGTTCTCAAACTGAGAATGGCAGAGTTTATTCAGACTAGGTGAGGTTTAAATTTGTGAAGGGGAGGTGAGGGATGTGGGGCTGATCCTGCCATATCTATCAAGGGTAGGACTAGCCTTCAATCCCAAAAAGAGTGGGCAGACAGTGCCTTAGGGGAGGCCGGTGGGCAGCCGTATGTTAACTCTGGGGTGCATAGGGTAAAGGGGGGTAGGGACAAGGGTTAGAGGGTGGTGCTAATAAATGCCAGGAGCCTGGGGAATAAGATGCCTGAGTTCAGGCCATGCTGGCAGAGAGGTGGTGGATGTGGCAGCAGTCACTGAAGCCTGGGACACCCCTGGACATGACTGGGATCTAAATCTGAGTGGGTACATTGCACTTAGGAAGGATAGGATGGAGGGCAGGGGGGGAGGGTAGCAATGTTCATTAGAGATAACACCGGGATTATTAGAGTAGAGGAAGCTGTGGGCAATGTGGAGGCCTTATGGTTCATCTTGTGAACCTCTGGAGGAAGGAAGATCAAGATGGAGGTGGTTTATAGGCCCCCAGGGCTGGCTGAGGATCTGGAGGATTGCCTGCAGACTAACATAAAGAGTCAGTGTGGGCAGGAGAGGGAAGGGGTGATGTTGATGGGGGACCTTAATATGCAAGCTACTGATTGGGAAACTATGATGTCCACTGTGACTAGGGAGCAAAGGCTGCTGGATGGCTTCCTGGACGCATTCCTTAATCAGCAGGTGAGGGATCTAACAGGGAAGGGTCATATCCTGTATGTGGTTCTAGCAGATGGGGACCTGGTAAGAGACCTAGTTATGGAGGATCCCCTGGCTGTGAGTGACCATGACACGGTCTGGTTTCTGCTTGACTTGAGGGGGGAAGGGGATCGTACAAAGATGGAGAAAGTTGATTTTAGGGGGGGCAGACTTTAGAAGCATGGGGGAATTTCTCCAGGGTCATTTTGGGGATAAAACCAGATACAGATGAAGAAGGTATGTGAGGGATCACTAAACAGGGGCTACAGGAGGCTACCAGGTCCTCTGCGAATGAGACTCAAGGGTGGTAGGTCTCGAAAACCATGCTGGTGGACCAAGGAGGTCCAGGAGGTGGTGAGGGAGAAGAAGGCTGACTACAGTAGGTACAAAAGATCGCGAGGGGTGTTGGACAGGGAGAACTATTGTTTTGCAGCCAGGCAGGTCACCAGAGCAATGAGGGGGACAAAAGCTAGAAAAGAGCAGAGGCTGGTGCAGAGGATATAGGGTGGGGAAAAAGGGTTCTTTAGGTATATTGGTGAGAGAAGGAAAGTCAGAGGCCAGCTCAGTAGGTTGAGGATGAGAGGGGTGGGCATAAGGGGCTGGTCAGCAGGTGGAAGTACTCAAGGAGTACTTTGTCTCAGTATTCACTAAGAAGGATGCTGGGGAACTTCCAAATAATGGGTTGCTGGGTACAGATGGGGCAGCAGACCTGATTGTTAGGGTACCTGCTGCAGATCTGATTGATAGGGTACCTGCTGGTGAACAGGCTGCTGGGGGGCAAGGTCTTGGAGGGAGGTGTCAGGCAGGATCTGCCGGAGGGGGGGTGGATGCTGATATCCCTATCAGCCAGGTGTGGGAAGCCCTCAAGTCCCTAAAAAAGGAAAAATCTCTGGGTCCTGATGCTATTCATCCCAGAGTACTGTGGGAGTTGGCTGATGTTTTGGCTGCACCACTTTTTAACATGTCGCTGCAGTCGGGGAGGGTACCCAGGGATTTGGGGCAGGCACACGTTGTGCCCATCCATAAAGGGGGTTTGAGGGAAGAGCCAGGGAACTATAGACCCATCAGTCTGATGTCAGTGGTGGGAAAGATAATGGAGGGCATACTCAAGGAGAGACTGGGGGTTTCCTGAAAGAAAAGGGATACCTGGATGACCGGCAGCATGGATTTGTGCCAGGTAGATCATGTCAGACTAACCTGTGGAGTTCTACAAGTGGGTGACATCAGCACTCAATCAGGGGAGACCGGTGGATGTACTATTCCTGGACTTCAGCTAGGTGTTTGATTTGGTCCCTCACATGGGCCTATTGCAGAAGATGAGGAGGCTAGGGGTAGGACCACTGATGGTTTGGTGGATTGGAAATTGGCTTTCTGAGCACACCCAGCAGGTAGTGGTGGGTGGGGGAGGTCTCATCTCCTAGGGATGTCATTAGTGGGGTCCCACAGGGGTCAGTTCTGGGGCCACTCCTGTTTAATGCCTACATCTCTGATATAAGGGAAGATATTGGGTGAGGAATAAGCCTCTTTGCAGATGACTGTAAGATTGGGGTGGTGGTGGAGGGGTAGGATGGGAGGTTGGCCCTGGAAAGGTGGTCATGCACCTGGAGATTGAAATTTAACTCCTCCAAGTGCAAGGTGCTACACCTAGGACAAGGGAACCCCAAATATGTATACACCCTGGTTGGGGAGGGGGATGAGTTGTAGGCTTCGGCAGGGGAAAAAGACCTGGGAGTCCAGATGGATGTCAACATGAATAATTCAGAGCAGTGCAGGAGGGCCATGGTCAGGGCAAATAGGATGCTGGGCTTCATCACCGGGGGACTACCTTGAGGAACAGGTAGGTGATTTTGCCACTGTACAACGGCCTGGTTAGACCACACCTTGAGTACTGTGTGCAGTTCTGGGGGCCGCACCTAAGGAGGGACATCCGGCTTCTAGAGAGGGTTCAGAGAAGGGCAACCAGAATGATCCAGGATTGGGGGATATGACATATGAGGAGTGACTGGAGGAGCCCAACCTGTTCTCGCTGGAGGAGAGGAGGGACTGGGGGGAAGTGATTACATAGAAACATAGAAACATAGACTTTGACGGCAGATAAGGACTGCTTGGCCCATCTAGTCTGCCCATTTTCCTACCTACAGGATAGGCTGCAGATCCTAGTTAACCAACAGCCTATTTCTTCCTACCCCCCTCAAGAATTGCCTTATGTCTATCCCATGCATTCTTGAATTCTCCCACAGTTTTAGACCCCACAACCTCCTCAGGAAGGCTGTTCCATGCATCCACTACCCTCTCTGTGAAATAATACATCCTCACATTGCCCCCAAACTGCCTCCCCCTCTATCTTTAAATTGTGTCCCCTTGTTCTTACACGTCTCTTTTTCTGAAAGATGCTACCCTCTTGGACTTTGTTGATTCCACTGAGGTACTTCAAAGTTTCTAACATGTCCCCCCTCTCCCTTCTTTCCTCAAGGGTATACATATTAAGCTCCTTTAGTCTTTCCTCAAACGGCTTCTCTTGCAGACCCTGCACCATTTTAGTTGCCCTCCTCTGGACTGCCTCTATACTGTCTATGTCCTTGCAGAGATGGGGTCGCCAGAACTGGACGCAGTACTCCAGATGGGGTCTCACCAACTGTCTGTACAGAGGGATAACAACTTCCTGTTTTCTGCTGCTGATGCCTCTCCTTATGCATCCCAGTATACCCCCAGCCCTCCCTACTGTCTTCTCATATTGCTTGCTAACCTTAAGGTCATCTGATATGATTACCCCCAGGTCCCTTTCTTTTTTTGTTGTTTTCACTACCTCCCCCTCATTGTGTATTCTTCCCCTGGGTTCTTGTTTCCCAGGTGCATTATTTTGCACTTCTTTGCATTGAATCCTAGCTGCCATACTCTGACCATTCCTCCAAACTTGCCAAGTCCCTTCTCATCCTTTCCACGCCTCCTTGTGTATCAACCCTGATGCAGATCTTTGTGTCATCTGCAAAGAGGCATACTTTCCTTCCAGTCCCTCTGCAATGTTACTTATGAAGACATTAAAAGGACTGGACCCAATACTGAACCCTGCGTACCTCACTAGTAACCCCTCTTTCTTCAGAGCGGACTCCATTTACAATTACCTTCTGTGTCCTGTTGTCCAGCCAATATTTTACCAGGCTACCACCCTGGGACCCACTCCCAGGCTGGTTAATTTGACTATTAATCTTTTTTGTGGGACTGTGTCAAATGCCTTGCTAAAGTCTAGGTAGGCCATGTCCACAGCCCCTCCCTGGTCTACTACTTTGGTCTCCCAGTCAAAGAAATCTATTAGATTCATCTGACATGACCTTCCCGCTGTGAACCCATGCTGCCTTGGGTCCTGTGCCCCACTGGCCTCCAGGTACTCAACTGTTCTTTTCTTCAGAAGTGACTCCATCACTTTCCCTACCACAGAGGTCAAACTGACAGGTCTGTAGTTTCCTGCCTCTGTCTTGGTCCCACTTTTGTGAAGGGGAATCACATCCGCCTTCCTCCAGTCCTTGGGTTCCACCCCATCCTCCCATGATTTATTAAAAAGAGTAGCCAGTGGTTTCACTAGTTCCCCCTTAATTCTTTTAGAATTCTGGGGTGAATTCCATCAGGCCCCATTGTTTTGTCCACCTTCAGTTTTAGGAGTTCTTGCAGAACCCTTTCTTCTGTGAAAGGACTGGGATCGACCCCCTATCAAGAGTGCTTCTGTTAATTGGATTAGGCACCTCCCCCTCCTCTTTTGTGAATACTGAGCAGAAATATTCGTTCAGTATCCCTGCTATTTAACTGTCCCCTTCTGCCCACCCACCGTTCATTCTATTCAGCCTCACTATCCCTCCCTTTGTCTTTCTATGCTCGCTGATGTACCTATAAAAGGTTTTATCCCCCTTCTTAACCGAGTTGGCTATCTTTTCCTCAGTTTGGGCCTTTGCTATTCTGACTTCCCTCCCTGCTTCCTTCTGCCTTAACTGTACAGCTCTCTGTCCTGCTCCTTCTGTGTTCCTTATACTTCCAGAAAGCTATCTTTTCTTCCTGACTTTCACAGCCACCTCTTTTGAGAACCATAGTGGCTTTTCTTTCATTTTGATTTGTTTATTTGCTTCACACAAAGGCTTGTTGCCTCTGTGATGGCAGTTTGATGATTCCCCATTGTTGCTCACACTCCTTCTAGCCTGTTTGCTAGTGCTTTTCTGAGGCACTCCATCTTGCCAGAGTCAGCCCTCCTGAAGTCCAGTACCCTCACTTTTGTATGGCTTGACTCTGTAGCTGAGTTTAACGTGAACCACACCGTTTGATGGTCACTTGTTCCCAGATGGCAACCCACTTCTAGATCTGAGATCCTCTCACTGCCCCCGTTTGAGAGTATGAGGTCTAAGATTGCTCCCTCATGAGTGGGTTCCGAAACTAGCTGTCTCAGGCCTGCCACCTGTAGGGCATCAAGAATGGCCCTGCTCTTGATGTGGCTGTAGCAAATGTGCTCCAGTTAACATCTGGCATATTCAGATCTCCCATCAACAGTATCTCCCCTTTCTCTGCCATTCTAAGAATGCCTTCTATCATATCCTTGTCCATTCCCTCCCCCTGACATGGGGGTCTGTACACAACCCCTGTGCAGATTGTGGTGCCCTTTCCAGTCTCCAAGGTGACCCACAGTGCCTCCTCTCCTCCCTGTTTACTTTTTTTTTTTTGAAATTACTCTTTATTCCTCCTCCTCCCAGCCTGCCACCTCCGACCCTTCAGGGAGGACAATTGGACATTCCACTGCCTGGAACCCTACTCATACAGACCACCAGACCCCATGGAGCTGCTGATTACCCCCCGGGTGGGGACGAGGCGGGGGATCAAACCCCGTAACTTACGTTTCATCGGTCTGTGGTCTGCTGGGCGGGCACAGGCAAATCGTGGGCACGGCCATGGTCCTCCCATATTCCCGGCTAAGGCAGGCTTGTTTTCACGTTTTCTCCCTCCCCGAGCAGACAACGACCTCCCCTGACGTCATGAAGCACACGACGACATCCGTGCTGCTCAAAGGCCAGTCATCCCCTAGAGGGGCTTGCAGTTCCTCGAGCCTTCTCTCGGGGTCATGCAAGTGTCGGGCTTCGGCCGAATCCCTCCCCGGAGAAGGCGAGCTGTCATTGGATGCTCAAGCCTGTCTCCCCCCGGCCGATCCACCGATGACCCAAGTCCGCTCCCGAACCCGGGTCACCGGCATGGAGCGAGGTGTGGCGTCCAGCGCCTCAACCCTCAGCACCACCGGGCCGGCCCTGTTTACTTTTTTGTTCAGTTGCTTTTATCCCTTCCTTTACATAGAGAGCTACCCCTCCCCCTCTTCTCCCCTGCCTGTCTCTCCTATAGGTTATGTACCCTGGTATGTTAACATCCCAGTCATGGTTCTTTGTGTACCATGTTTCTGTGACTGCTACGATATCCAGGCATCCCTCTTCCATCAAGGCCACCAGCTCAGGGAGCTTGTTGCCCAGACTACGGGCATTGGTACTCATTACCCTCCATTTCCTGATGGCCTTACTCCTTTTTGCCCCATCCCTGTCCTTCTGGCCTTTATTCCTTTCTCCATTTACCCCTGCCCTTCTCCCTAGCGACACCTCTGTGTTGGAGTTCACCGCATTTGCTACTGTTATTTTTATTTATGGGGGGGGCTAGGATTTCCCTGCTCCTTTCCAGTGTCTCCCCCCTTGGCTAGTTTAAATGCTTACCAATGAAGCATTTAAACCTATCACCTAGGATCCTGGTTCCCCTCCTGGACAGATGCAGCCCATCATGCCAGTATAGGCTTGCATCACTCCAGGTGGACCTCCAGTCCCCAATGAAGCCAAATCCCTGAGCTCCACACCAGTTCTTCAACCACTGATTGAATCCCATGGTGTGGAACACCCTATCCTCTCCTACGCCATAGATGGGCAGCACCTCCAAGAAGGTTACCGTGAGTGCTACTTATCTAAGGCCCCTCCCCAATTCCACAAACTCTTCCTGCACTTCTCTAATCCCTTTCTTAGCCAGGTCATTTGTCCCTAGGTGGACAATGACATCCAGCTCCTCCTCTGTGCAACTGCTCCGGCAATCCTGAGGATTAGCTCCTGTCCTCAAGCCATGGTGCCAGGCAGGCACCTTACCTCCCTCTCCCTTCCTTCCCCAGTTCTACCTTCCTAACAATGGAGTACCCCACCAGGAGTTGTTTCCTTCCCTGCGGGGTCCCTGCCACCCTCCTGTGGGTCTCCTTTGTAGGGGTTCCCAGCATCCTCCTTGGTCTCCACTGTGGTGCCTCCATAGAGGAGCCACACTTTGCCAGAATGGCATAGGAATTGTGGAGAGGTACAACTGGAGGGATGTGCCTCTGTTCCACCACCCTCACCCTCTCTGAGCCCACTGTGGTCCAACTGCCTCTCTTTCTTGGCAACCTCTGAGGCAACGGCAGTGCCACAGGTGGTCCCTGGATGGAAGAGGAGGTCCCACAAATCCTGGCCAACTTAGCCTGGAGATAAGCAACCTCCTCCCTCAGCCCAGAGGGGTGCCTGCAGATGGGACAAAACCGCATCCTCCAGAACATCTCCCAGAAGACTGCTGCTCCACAGCCGCTGCACTGCACCACTCCCATCATGTCTTATTTCTGGCCCCTTAACTGTTTGCAATCCTTACTCTTTCCTCTGTTTTTTTTCTCTCTCTCCTTACTTTCTGCCTGTGTGCCCTTTAAGCTCCTGATTGTCCTGTTCTGAGACAAGAGTATACTATATTTCTCAGTAGACCCCTTACTTGCTCAGAGGCAGACCTCCAGCAGCTAGAGGAGGACGGAAAGCTACTCTTGCCCTTCTAGGATGGTGGGTCTCTGGTGTCTCTGTGATTACTCACTTCCTGCTCCCAAACAGGAAGTTCCTGTTGTCAGTCAAATCCTGTGCCTATAAAAGTAGAACTAGCTTTGGGTGGGAGGGTGGAGGGGGGAAGGAGGGCAATATAGTTCCAGTAGAGAAGTCCAGTCACACAGCAGTCCTTTCTCCTGGTGTCTTCTGCCAAGCTACTTGGAGAATCTTTCTAAGGCAGTCTTTAAATGTAGCTTCCTTCTAGCTAAGCCACTCCCCCTACTTACTAGATCTTTCTACAAGTAATTTAAACCTCACAGCTATCAAGTCCTTTCAATCACCTGAGATTTACACCTAGATAACTGTTTAGATAACCATTCAGTTCAGTTAACTCAGACAAACACACACTTTTTTTTGTTTTGTTAGTTTTGTTTTTACCCTAAATTAAAGGTCCAAGTACAAGAGTTCTACTTCTTTAGTCCCAGTAGAGAAGTCCAGTCACACAGCAGTCCTTTCTCCTGGTGTCTTCTGCCAAGCTATTTAAGTACCTCAAGGGAGTAAATAAGGTAAACCAAGATAGGATCCTTCAGCTGAAGAAGGGTGGAGTCACCAGAAGGCACAGTTGGAAGATTGAGGGGGAGGATGGCTTAAGGGGGAAAGGAGGAGGAGGTACTTCACCAAGAGAGTGGTGGAACCATGGAATGAGCTTCCCAGGGAGCTGGTACAGGTAGCTACAGTGGAAGGGTTCAAGAGAGGGTGGGACAGGTATAGGCTAGGGGTGAAGCAGAGGATGGCTTCCCTAGGAGGGGGGCAGGATCGGGGGAGGGTGTAAGTATGAAAGGAACATGCAAGATGGCTACAGAACCCAGTCAGGGTGCTGACGCACAAGCAGACTCGATAGACCATGAGGTCTACTCTGCTGGCATTTTTAGTATGTTAGTATGTCCAGTAAGCAATGTTGTAAGATAGGTCATCCACAAAGCCCTGTTCAATTTAAGTGCTGTGCACATACCCTCTCAAATGATTTTAAAAACAAATCAAGATCATCCCCCTCCTGGTATTGATGAAACATTTTAGAATTAATTGTGGCTTTATGGGTTTGATGCCCTATGCCATTACTTACAGTTTGCAGCGGTGCTTTCTGGTGCAGTTTCACTATCTATTTCTCATGCTGTTATTCCTTCTCTCTTCCCATTCATTAATTCTCATTCCTGCTGCATCAAAATCTTGTGCTGACATGCCTTCTCTCTTTCATCAGCCTCCAGTCTCATTCTCTCCCTCTCGATCTCAAGCTTTGTCCACTGCAGTTGCACCTCTTTCAACGCAAGCTCCATTTTCATGAGCCTGAGTTGATTTAGAGACGGTGCTGCCCCTGATCGTGACTCAGATTCAGGCTACATTGTTTCACCAGCTTGTGGCATGAGGACCCCCTGAGTCTCTACCCCTGTGCCCCCAAACTCACTACTCTGGTCACTGTCCTCAGACTGCCTGCTCCACAGGCATTTGGTCACATGCCTCAGGGACCGGCTGCCTCCTCTGCACTCAGTCCTGCTCCACCAGGACTTCTATGAGTACATTTTCTGTCAGGCCCTCATAGACAATCCCTCTGTCTTTGCATCATCTGCTGTATGCTGAAGACATACTCACTAGCTACACTGCACAAAGCTGTGTTTCTAGAAATAAAAAGAACAGTAGTAAACAACATAATTCTTTTATCCTGTTTCATGACTGTTAAGGTAACATTCTACTAGCACTCTCTGTTTCCCCATGTGCTAGATAAGGCTCTTACCTCTCTTTCAGAGATCCTAGTCTCCTAGGACAGCACACTGTCCACAAATTCTGGTTTTAATTTTGTGCATTGATCTGCAGTGCTACCAAAGTTTGTGACACTGATCCCAAACCACTGCCACCAGTTTGTGACAACCTGCGCCTTTGGCTGTACCAGCTTACAGGTCAGTTGTCTGGGTATACTGCTTCGCTGGGTTACCACCACCTGATTATCTCAGGAAAATATCCCATTGCTTAGGGTCAGGAAGGTCAAACACACTAATATTTGGTAGACTGCACTTTGTACAGCAGACTGTAAACAAAGAATTCATAGTGCCAGCAGAAACATTAAACTTACCTTCTCAATAATAAGGCACAGCCACTTTACTAGCAATTACTATAGGTATTAACAAGTAAACATGTTATATATACATCAAGACAAGAGGGGTTACATGTTTACTGGGAAAGGAAAATAATGTCAAGTATGTAGACAGATAGTGGATCAAAAAATCTCAATGTCCCGGCTCTCCTAACATCTTCCTTACCTGCAACTAGCTTGAAAGGACTTCACTGAGTCTGTCCTTCCCTCACACAGATAACTAGCTCTAGTAGGACTCCCACCTTCTTCCAAATGTAAAGAGTAAGAGAGATAGAAAGTGTCTAGCTCCCCAGTTTTATGTGACCAGGGTTGTGGGGGAGTGACTACTTCCCTGAGTGACATTTCCCAGCCCAGGTGTTTGTGTGTGTGTGTGTGTGTGTGTGACATCATTCAGGCCAACTGGAATCCTTAACACTTGTGAAATCCTTCTTCCAGTTTTACAACCTTATTCACATATCCCTCACTGTGCTTTGCCTCCTTCACCGCAGTTCTTCTCTTTTCAGTCTGAATTCCTGCTAACCTCACCTCATCCCTCTTTACTTTTTCTGCTCATGTTGCCTTAACACCTGTAAGAGCCTTGCTTTCTCTTTTTCTTTTTCATGTTCTCAGTTATCCAAAACTGAACATGGCGGTGAAGCTATGCCTTCCAGTTATCCCAAAGCCCTCCTATGCCCTCATCTTTTTACTCCTGACCCTGACTCCCCCCTGCTTTGATAAAGACCCTTCTAAGCTATCTACTGCTGGCAGTGAATGTCCTATCTCCCCTGTGCCCTTTGCTGACAGCGCCTTTTCTATCTCCACCATGCTCTTCCCCCTTTTCTGGCACTACCCAGCTAGGCAGCAGGATCCTCTTTGCTTGCCAGCCACCGACCAGCTATACCACTACCCTGCTTGTTCTCTCCACTCAGGTGGCTGCCCATGTCTCCTTCCCCCTCATCAACTACATCTCACATCACAACATGCATACAACCCCCCCCCCCACATTCAAAGTGGGGGAAGGCCATGTCTCTTAAGCTCCTATTTAACTTGCTTAAAAAACTCTTACTCCTCATTGTTATGCTCAGGGAATGTGGAACTAAATCCTGGCCCACAGGCTACCCTTTCAGCGCCCTCTGACCAGGCCCAGTTTAAAGGATTTTCCTTCCTCCATATTAATGCCTGTAGCCTCCTAAGGAAGCTAGACACCATCCAGGCCTGTGTCTACCACACAAATCCTGACATTCTTGTCATATCAGAGTCTTGGCTAATATCACATACCTCTGATCAGGCCATAAATAACCCATCCTACAATGTATTCAGGGCCGCTAGACCCACTAGGGGCGGGGGAGTCGCAATTTATGTGTGCAACAATTTCTTTATCTCCCTCACCAACACTTCCTCTGTACCTAAAGAATTCAAGTGCCTCTCTCTTTTGGTATGCATATCCCTTTTTGAGTCTCTTTCCATCACTGGTTGCTACAGGTCACCTTCCAGTGGCCTCGACTTGTTGCAGCATCTCAAGTCACTGCTCGATCCCCTAACCACTGAACTTATTATCATGGGTGACCTGAACCCATGGTTCAGTTCACCCATGGTTCTTTCCCTGCTCCTCCCCCTTAAAAGCCCTCTGCGACTCCCTCGGTCTCTCCCAATTACTATCTGAAGCCACGTGTATTAGCACCAAAATCTCCTCTAACAGCTCCCTGTTAGACCTCATTCGGGTGAACAAACCTTACAACTTCACTCATTTTGGAGTCTTCTTCAATGATATAAGTGATCATTGTGCCATCGCTTGTATAAGGAATCTGCCCAAACCTGTCTCTTCCTCCATATATATCCACAAAAGAAGCCACTGCAATTTCAATTGTTTCAACTTCCTTCCTTTCTCACCTAAACAACATTAGGTGTCAAGACTTTTATCTTGCCTCCTTTATGGAATCTGCCTATACTCAGTTCAAGATGTTGCTACTTCAGGTTATAAATAAACATGCCCCACTAACCAAAATTAGTGTCAGTGTCAGTGGCTCAGTAGGTAGCACACTCGCCTCTGAGGCCGGGAGATCAGAGGGCTGTGGGTTCAGTTCCCACATCTGGCACTTGGGTTAATATCCCAGTACTGACACTGTAATGCAGCATGAGAGGGGTGCTGCATTTCTGAGGTGCTGTCTTTTGGATGAGACGTTAAACCGAAGTCCCATCTGCCTGGATTGGTGGTAGTTCAGGTGGATGTTAAAGCTCCCATGGCACTTATCGAAAAGAGTAGGGGAATTTCCCCGGTGTCCTGGCCAAATTTCCCTCATTCACTAAAAATACCACCAACAGCTTAATCTGGTTCAAGGTCAGTTGCCATTCATCTGTATCCCCCTCCCCCGGGTTGTGCCTGAAAATAGGCAGGATTTGTCTAGTGCACTTACCCGGTCAACAAAAGCTAAATAAATAAAATAAATAAAAAAGAACCAGGGCCAGATTTTGCCCTTGGTTCAATTATTCGCTTAAATCCACCCTTCGCAAAAGAGATGCCCTAAGGCAAAAGGCACATAAAACCAAACTCTCATCTGACTGGACGGCTTTCCTCACTTCTATGAATCATTGCATAAAATTAATCAGACTTGAAAAAGCAAAATATTTTCATTCTCTTCTGGATTCCTCTACTACTA
Organism: Neoceratodus forsteri; assembly: GCA_016271365.2. Taxonomy (NCBI): domain Eukaryota; kingdom Metazoa; phylum Chordata; order Ceratodontiformes; family Ceratodontidae; genus Neoceratodus; species Neoceratodus forsteri. The sequence continues at coordinate 1,609,427,588 of CM057450.1, read as the reverse complement.
ACCCTAACTAATTCTGGAAGACACTGAGGAACATCCGAGCCAACCACCCCACCCTCCCTGCTAAGATTTCCTCGGGTTACACTACAATCTGCAAAAATTATATCTTAATCTTATTAAACAATCACTTTGCTATGGCTGTTCTGGACTTTGATTCTTCCCCTGCCAGTAACCTTCGCTCATCTCTCCTCAACTCGGACATATCACATCTCCCCATGAGGGTATCATCCCACACAAACAGCTTTAGCTTCACCCCACCACCTTTAAACAGGTGGAAGAACTGCTGCTTGGCCTTGATGTTAATAAAAGCACTGGGGCTGACCAAATCATCCCCTACTTTTTAAAACTCGGTCATCACGTACTATCCACCCCCATTACCCATCTCTTTACTAAGTCCCTCAATGAAGGGATCATCCCCATGACTAGAAAATGACCCACACTGTCCCTCTTTTTAAATCAGGTGACCCTAGTGACCTGAACAATTATAGGCCCATATTCCTTTTGTCAACCCTCTCCAAGCTACTAGAAAAAATAGTTAATTCTCAACTTAGAGACTACCTTGAAGCAAACAACTTGTTGAACCCATTGCATTCCAGTTTTAGATCCAATCATAGCACCATCACTGCTCTCACCAAGGTAACGAATGCCTGGCAAACTTCGCTCGATGCCAAGAACAACATTTGTGCTCCTTTTTTAGATTTAAGCAAAGCATTCGACACAATCAATCACAACCTGCTCCTGCTCCTGTTATGAAATATCGGCCTCGGTGATTCCTCCTTTAAATGGTTTTCCTCTTACTTAATAGGCAGACAACAGTAGGTCAAAGCACAATGCGATCTTTCCCCATGCAAAGCTTTTATGAGAGGGGTCCCGCAGGGTTCCATCCTGGGGCCCCTGTTATTCGTGATCTATATAAATGACATTGACCTCAATATCTCCTCAGCCAACATCCATCTTTTTGCGGACGATACCGTACTTTATACAGTGAACCCTTCCCTTGCCATAGCCAGTTCAAACCTTCAACAAGAATGCCACCTGCTTCAGCACAACCTACTCCACCTCAAGCTGTTGCTTAATGCAAAAAAATCCTCCAAAATGATGTTCCCCTTCCCCAGGCAAGCCCAGCTGGCACTGGCTCTTCAGAATTTAGGCCCCACATCACAACCCTTCTGGGGGACTCTCTAGAGCCAGTTGAAAAGTTCAAATACATAGGCTTCTGGATTGATAATAGGATCTCCTTCACCGTTCATGTTGATGAACTTGCCAAAAAGCTAAGATATTGATTAGGCATATTCTACCGGATTAAGCATTTACTCACTCACGAGGCTAAAATAAGACTTGTACAATCTACATTTCTTCCTCTCCTGGACTACGATGATATCCTCTACAGGCACTGCCCTGTTGCCTCCCTTTCCAAACTTGACATTCTGTACCATAGAGCCCTTGGATTTATCACTAACTCTCCCTACCATATTCAAGGCCCCTAGAATTCTGCGGCCGCAGAATTTTGCACAGAACTTACAATCTACCCCAGAACTTCTGCGGTGTCACAGAATTCGCTCTTCTTGGTGATTTTTTATTAATATTTCTGTTTATACATAGAATCTGGTTCTCTTCCCCTCTTTTTATATCCAAACCCCCCCATATGTTCAGAATGTGATGTTATCATTGCTATAACATCATACATTAGCTAATGAAATGGCTGCATTCTGCAACAGAAATGAACAGTCACTTATCTACCACAGCTCTCACTGCCAGAGACGGTAGCACAGCACATCATGCAGGGTGATATTTGCTCAGCCTACACTACAGCCTAATACAATTTTCAGTCTTACATTATTGCACTAGGACCAACTTAAACAAAACCTTGTCAATAGCACAGACCTGTTAAGTCCATACCTCACTTTGTACAAACCTATTTGTGCCTTTAAGGTATAGAGACACTATCTGAAATGAATAACTGGTAAAATGAATTTAACTGTCTAAATTTTTAAGAAAAATAAAGTAATTATGCCCAGAAAAGTGAAATATAATAATGTGTAGACCTGTTGAAAGAATAGACCTGTTAAATAATTGCACTGTACACATTTTTGCCAGGGTTATTGATTACACATTGTCATTGGTTGATAGAATCACCTAAAAGTTATTGAGAAATGTTGTGTGCAGGGATAGCTGTTTGGCCAGAGGGTAGCATGCTGTGTTTCCATGCTGGCAACTCATGTTCAGAGATTAGCTCTGGGAGCTGGCTGTGCAGCACAAGGATTGGTGGAACACATCACTGCTCGGAGCATAGGAATGTATGGTGCAGTGTTCTGTCGCATGGTGGACACATTGTGATGGGCCGGAGAGCTGTATTTCACAATTGGTTCACATGCATGTCATGGCCTGATGGTGTTACGCAGTGTGTCAGGGGAAAGCAGGTTGACATGAAAAATGAGTTTTGCAATAACTCCTCTATTCCATTTCCAATGGAACCTGTATGAATGAGGATGCTAGTTCATGGAAATTAAAAAAAAAATGTATATATATATATACACACACACACACACACACAGTATCTCTGTCTCTCTCACCACACACACGCATATTTGTATGTATGTTACAGATTGCATATAAATACAGTATATAAGTGATGCACAGTGGGAACCTCATGAGTGGTGTAGAAAGCACATACAAATATGTAAGTGATAGACAGTGGAAACCTCATTAGTGGGATAGATAACATAGAAATTACCTTCTGTGTCTGTTGTTGCAGCCAATGTTTTGCAGGCTATCCACCCTGGGACCCACTCCCAGGCTGGTTAATTTGACTATTAATCTTTGTGTGGGACTGTGCATTTGACACAGTCCACACAAATAATAAATCAGATGTTAACCAGCTGGGAGTGGTCTGAGGTAGCTCTGTAAAGACATTACGAATAACAGGACACAGGTAATTGTAAATAGAGTCCACTCTGAAGAAAGAGAGGTTACTAGTGGGGTACCGAGGGTTCAGTATTGGGTCCAGTCCTTTTAATGTCTTCATCAGTGACATTGCAGAGGACTGGACGGAAAATATGCCTTTTGCAGATGACACAAAGATCTGCAACAGGGTTGATACACAAGGAGGTGTGGAAAGGATGAAAAGGGACTTGGCAAGGTTGGAGGAATGGTCAAGTATGGCAGCTAGGATTCAATGCAAAGAAGTGCAAATAATGCACCTGGGAAACAAGAACCCAGGGAAGAATACACAATGGGTGGGAGGTAGTAACAACAACAAAAAAGGAAAGGGACCTGGGGGTAATCATATCAGATGACCTTAAGGTTAGCAAGCAATGTGAGAAGGCAGTAGGGAGGGCTGGGGGTATACTGGGATGTATAGGGAGAGGCATCAGCAGCAGAAAACAGGAAGTTGCTATCCCTCTGTACAGACAGTTGGTAAGACCCCATCTGGAGTACTGTGTCCAGTTCTGGAGACCCCATCTCTGCAAGGACATAGACAGGATAGAGGTAGTCCGGAGGAGGGCAACTAAAATGGTGCAGGGTCTGCAAGAGAAGCTGTATGAGGAGAGACTAAAGGAGCTTAATATGTATACCCTTGAGGAAAGAAGGGAGAGGGGGACATGATAGAAACTTTAAAGTACCTCAGTGGAATCAACAAAGTCCAAGAGGGTAGCATCTTTCAGAAAAGGAGACTTGCAAGAACAAGGGGACACAATTTAAAGATAGAAGGAGGGCGGTTCAGGGGCAATGTGAGGAAGTATTATTTCACAGAGAGGGTAGTGGATGCATGGAACAGCCTTCCTGAGGAGGTTGTGGGGTCTAAAACTGTGGGAGAATTCAAGAATGCATGGGACAGACATAAGGCAATTCTTGTGGGGGGTAGGAAGAAATAGGCTGTTGGTTAACTAGGATCTACGGCCTATCCTGTAGGTAGGGAAATGGGCAGACTAGATGGGCCAAGCGGTCCTTATCTGCCATCAAAGTCTATGTTTCTATGTTTCTTATTTATCACATAAGATCCCCTCTGCATATGTCATTTATGCAACAGGCTAGGACCTAAAGGGAGAGACATTTGCTTTGCTTTTTTAGGCATAAAATTATTTTTATAAGTCTGTTATTTTTTGAACTAGTGTTACTGTGCTTTCCACCATCCTGATTGCTATACCCACTGCCATGAAAGTGAAGTCAGGATGACAAGCTGACACTGTGATATGGTAGTTTGTTAGTGCCACAGAACTTCTGCAGAAATTACAAACCACCGTCGAAGAAGTTCTGCGGCAAATGGTAGTCTTGCCACAGAACTTGGTCCCACTGTGCCGCAGAAAAGTAGGGGCCCTGACCATATTCATCATTGCTCTCTTTATGCTGAACTCGGTCAGCATTCCTTACACACCAGGAGACTGAAAAATGCTGCTAGTTGGGCCTACCGAGCCATAACAGGCAAGCTCCCCAGTACATCTGTATACTCTTGGCCTATTCTACTGGAATCTACTCCCTGAGAAGATATTCTTATATCACACTTTATATCCCTAGAATCAAACTCGTTATGGTTCCTCTTCTCAAAGATATGCACTTCCCTCCACTTGGAATAATATTCAAAAATCACTAAAGCTTTCACAAATTGTAAACATGTCAGTCTTCAAAGCTCTGCTCATTAACCTACTAAAGGATACTTGTAAATGTTTCAAGCCCTAGGCTCCCACTGGTCTCTCACTTTCACTGCTCATCCTAGCCTCCTCTCCGCTCCTCTCTCCTCCAAGAATTTGTATATACTATATATAAAAAAAAACTTTTGTATAACTATGTACATTTTTTTCCCTTAGTACTTCTGCATAAACATGCCTTGTAATTGTTCCTTTGTAAATTGGCGCCTTGCATATTTTTGTATATATTTTTTGTACCATTGTATTGTACACCCAGGGCCACTTTGTAAATGAGTCTTTTCTCAACAGTGCTTCTCCTGATTAAATAAGATTGGTTGGTTGATTGATTGATTGATTTTGCAGGATGTCTCAGGTTTTGGGAAAAGCACCTTCACATCTGTCAGTGTCTGAAACTAGATGAGCTCATGGGAAACTTAGTACTTAGCAGCTGGCCAGTATTTTCTCCTGAGAGCTGCCTGAATATGTGACCTGGAAGCCATTTTGGATGTCCATCCCAAAAAGAACTTTATAACAGAAGAATATTTAAATACAACAGAAAAAAGGAATAAATGAATCCAGTCACATTTCCTGTCACAATGTCTGAGCACTGCTCAAGAGGTCATCTGCTGGTATAACTGCCCAGCCAGGAGTTTTTCTGCTTTATTCCCATGCTCATAGAAACCTTTGTGTCAATCAAATCCGGTTTCTATTAAAAGTGTGAGCTTTTTTTTTTTTTATTTGAACATATCGGAATTAAACTTTGAGTCAGAGACTTCTTTGCAAAAGCTCCACATCATGGAATAAAAGTCAGTATAAAAAATAATACAGCAGAGGATTAACACAATACATCGAATACTAATTGAGTTAACAGAGTTATAGCACAGCATGGTCATAGAATGTCCACATTGGGTACAATTGTCAAAAATACATTAGTAGTCAGCAGTAAAATATACACATAAATATACAGTGTAGTTAGGTTGCCCAGGACCAGTCTGGGTAGGATGTAAGAACAAAGATCAATATAATTTGATTTGCTTCTCTCCTCTTTGTGTCCAGTTGCTGCTTAACTGTTTCATCTAGAACCAGTTTGTGCTGGAGTTTCAACTCTATGATTTGTTGTTTTAATGAAAGGTGGTGGGTGGTCCTCTCACCCTCCTCACCCTTGAGGTGTAGACAATCATTTTCCCTCTTAGAGTTGCCTTCATGATGTCCCAGTACATAGGGACCTCTGTAGTTTCTGGAGGATTAGTTACTACAAATTCCATAATTTCTTTCCAGACTGGGCCTTGAAATTTCTCCTAATTAAGGAGGTTGACATTCCATCTCCTGAAGGTGGCACCAGGGAAGGGTTGTAAGGAGGGTTCCAGGGTGACACTGGCATGATCTGAGACTGTAATATAAATCCTAGGGTGCCGGTATCAACTACATCCACCCATTGTGTGGTGATTAAAAAATAGTTGATTTGTGAGTACTGACTATGTCTAGGAGAGAAATAAGAATAGTCCCACTCTCCAAGGTTTGTATATCACCAAACCTCAATAAGGCCTAGTTCTGTCAATAAACGACTCAGGATTTTCACTGGTCTAGAATGTGAATGCCCCCCACACCCAGATTTATCCTTTGCTGGATTGAGCATAGCATTAAAATCACCCCTATAATCACCAGACTATTTGTGTCTGTGATTGTATCCATAATAACATTTCTGAAAAAGGGGATCCGATGTTTTTCCTCGTTTGGAGCATATATATTGAGCAATATGCAATCCTGCCCACTATGGTCTCCATGTATCCAAACAAAACAACCTTCAGGGTTCATGTCTACTTGCATCACTTGTAGGTGGAAATTCTTCCTAATTAGGATTGCTGTTCCTCATCTGTGTGGGTGCTGTATATAGTACAAAGTATACACCTCCCCCACCACTCATGCTCACTGTAGGTTGGAGAGCTCCAAAGCAGTAAGGTGAGTCTCCTGCAGGAATGCTACCCCAGCCACCTTACTTTGCAACTTCTATAGGATTATTGCCTTCTTTACAGTGCAAATCAGGCCCATAACACTTTAAGAGATTACCCTTACATTTGTCATTTCTGGATCATAAAGCATGATACTGTCAGATATGCAACCTTCCACAATACAACTTCCCATTAACAATAAAAATGTTTTGCTGTATGCAACTTGAATACCAGAGTTGTAAACAACTGGTAATCAACATAGTAACTATATGTAACATTTAAAGAAGAAAACTGGCCTTTTTATGACAACAGATTCTGTATTTCTATATGATCTTTAATACTACATATGGTGGCTTGGATGCTGAGGAGAATAGCAGCCTAAAACCGCCGCTCCATCCCCGACTGTTGTTTTTCGAACTATTATACAGACTGCCAGCAGGATATCATTCGCCAACGAAAGTATACTGTCCCTCTAGCCCTAATCCCTCTACTCGGTGTGAATTTGATTGCGTATCGGAGCCGGTAATCATCTCGAGACGCCGGACCCCTCCCTACCCAGACAGCCCCTAATCCTGATTCTACAACTGCTCGTGGAGTTCCCCACTTTGCCGGTACGGCACCTCCAAATGACTGCAAAGTATGCGCTGACTCTGGCTACAGAACCTGCCAACATCCGAGTTACAGGAGGAGCATAACGCTGTACCTTTCAGATCCACCAGCATTACCACCTGTAACACATTCAGGCGCCAGTCAAACTGCCTGAGTGAGGCCAGATTCCAGGCCTTAGGGGAAACATGTCACAAGCAGTCGATGTCGGCAGTTCTCTGCAGCATATTACCACGCTGCTGGAAACGTTAATCACCAGGGTGGATTCCCTCTCTACTACGCTGACTGGCACAGTAGAAGAAGTGAGAGTGCTTAGCGACCGGGTAAATGTTACAGAGCAAAAAACAGAAGATCTGGAAGCTAATCAGGCTAAAATTATGCACCGTCTTCAGGATCATGAAAATAAGTTAGCCACGCTATGCAGGAGGGCAGAGGACCAAGAAAATCAGGGGCGAAGGAACAACATTCACATTCTGGGCATCCCTGAAGGGGCTGAGGGTTCAAATACAGAACGGTTCTTAAATGAGGAGATCCCTCGTATGATGGGAGAAAGATGGCAGGGTCAGATTGAAGTGGAAAGGGCGCATAGAGTGCCTGGTGGGCCCCACTCTAATAGCCCTATGCCAAGACCCATTGTGGCATATATTTTATGGTACTCTACTAAGGAGAGACTTTTAAGGGCTGCTCGTGACAAAGGGGATATATGGTGGCAGGGAGTCAAAATATCATTTTTTCGGGACTTTTCAGCAGAGGTGGCAGCTCGTAGAAAGGCTTTTATACCCATCAAAAAGCAATTGGCAGAACATGGTTTTAAATACAGTTTTCTAAACTTAGCTCACCTCTATGTATCCCGGGAAGGGAAGGACTGTATCGTTGAGAAGCCACAAGTACTGGAACTTGGGATATCCGAGAACTGGCTGAGGATCCTGCTCAAAACTACATCTCCCAGAAAGCTGTGGGACCTGACGCAGCGGAGCCGAGACATAGAGAACTGACAAGCATGGGGCAGCAATCCAGGAGGACACAATTCCGGCTGGACCAGTCCTCGATATTCTTCTTCCCCTAGGCCTGCAGGCCCACCGCATACTCCACAGCCTCTTAATACCCTCCATGGCACTCAACACCAGCCAACTAGCTCTCCTTTTCCTCCTCAAAAGCAATGGAATCATAATTCAGGAACCACAGTAAGGCAGCGGTCACACAGCGACCGGGATTGCAATGCAGCCCTCCTCGGGCCAGAGGCGGCCCCTCCTGCAAAGCAAACGAAAGAGGAGCATATCCCTGTCGGGGATATACTGGATGAGCTGATCATGGAAATGGCAGATGAGGCTTCCTGGGCAGATTGCTCCATTGAACCATAGGTGGGGTCTGATCCAGTGGATCTCCCGGTCAAACCGGGATTGCTGACATTTTCGGAGGCACTGAAGAAGGATCCCTCGCAGACTACAACTTCACTTCACACAGCTACTGACCCTACCCCTCTGGACTGAGGCTACTTCTGGCACTCTGATTTACGGCAATCGTGTAGAAGCTCAGGACTCTGTGCACTAATATTGGGGCTACTATATTACAGAGTGGAGCGGGGGATGATGTCTGCTTACTGCATATTGTAATGTTTACAGCTGAAGGCATGGTCCCTCATGGAATTCCAAGGATGGATACACCTGAGGGCCCCCTCGCCCTTATCCCTCTTTATCCCTTCTGTCATCTAGTGATCTCAGGGATTCCCGGGTGGGGTCAAGGGAGCTCAGAGCTAGGATCCTTTCCCCCCCTCCACTACCCCCTCACTCTTGACTATCCTCCTGGATCCTACACAGGGTAGCACCACTCTCTTTGTCGAGGAGTGAACCTCACCCCTGACATTGCTGCCTATTTGAAACCCTGGATGACAGATTTTTATTCGTAGACACCTCTGCTTGCCAGGGTAGATCCATGGAGGTCTATAAGCCCACATTATGGGGCTGTTTCCCGCTGCTTCTCCCCTCCCCTGGCTGTCTCTTTAGACACTCCTTTAAGATATATGATGTTTGGGGATGGAACTTCATTTACCTGTTTAGTTCCACCCCACTATCCCACATTTAGGTGTCTGGACAGCATGGCTGTGCGACTCCCTCTATATTTGTAGGGATAGCACTTTGTGCGTAATCCATTCACTAGTAGCGTAGTGTTTTGTTAGGAGTTGATTCTGTTTACTAACATACTAAAATGCCAGCAGAATAGGCCTAACGGTCTTTTGTGTCTGCTCGTTTGGTCAGCCCCCACCCTGGGAGCTGACCTTGTTGCCCCCCTCTCCCTCTCCCTCTCTCTCTCTGGCTTCTCCCTTCCCAGTCCCATATATTCTCGCTGCACTGGTTTTTGCTTCCAGAACCCTTCCCCTGTACCTGTCCCACCCTCTCTTGAACCCCTCCACCATTTGTGCCTCCACCAGCCCCCTGTTTAATTAAACGTTTACATTTAGGCCTGTTAATTGACGGCCATTTTTTCTTCTCTAATTCTGAAAACTGTTACTTTGTAATATAAATAGATATTAAGTGAATAATCCTGTTGTATTTGTTCTTGATCCCTTACAGGTTGCTCATACATAGCTACTGTAGGGCACCAGTAGCTTGCTCTTTCCTTTCCTATTCCAGGGACTGCCTACTTTCCTCCTACTACCTATCTTTGCTGTTTCTTGGTGGTGAGTACTACTACTTATTATACTACAGACACAAGAATGCAGAACTCCAGGGCAGGGCTTAAACTGATATCATGGAATGTAAAGGGATTAAATCATCCGGTGAAATGATCTATGGTTCTCAAACACGCACACTCCTTGCAGGCGGATATTGCACTCATCCAAGAAACGCATCTCACTGCGAGAACTGTATTGTGGCTTCAGAAATCTTTGGTGGGTACTGTTCTTGCCAGCTCTGCAAAAAACAAATCCAAAGGGGTATCTATTTTGCTTTGGAAATCCTGCTCATGGATTAAAGATCAGGCGGTCTCTGACGTTCATGGGCGCTGGATAGCGGCTAGATTCTCTTACCCTGGAGGCCATGCAATACTAGTTAATGTCTATGGTCCTGATACTGATGAGCCAGAGTTCTTCACGGACATTAATCAGGCCCTAGATTTCCTCTCGGAGGGGTATCCTAATATTCCCATCATGGTGGGGGGGGGGGGATTTTAACATGACCATGGACATTTTCCTTGATAAATCCAAACCAATACCCCAAACGCATCCCAAAGCAGCACATTCCCTGCAGGAGGTAATGAAGGAGTGGGGCATGACTGATATTTGGCAAAGTGACAATCCATCTGGAAGAGACTACTCATTTTTCTCACCAGTCCATAACACATACAGTCGTATAGATTTCTGGCTGGCTAACCTCACTGCGGCACAGGATATCATTTCTTCCAAGATGGATAACCTCATTATCTCTGATCATGCCCCTGTATTCTGCACCTACATGCCTGCTGGGCAGTGCAACCCTGGCACTAGGTGGCACTGTAATCATCTCTTCCTCCAAGACCCAGCATTCCAGATGCTCGTGCGTAGCACTGCCGAGGAATACTTTGCGAATAATACCACTGAGGACATGTCAGCTGCCATGGTATGGGAGGCATTTAAAGCTGTCCTTCGGGGTCGTATCATAGCATACTCAGCTCAGAGAAATAGAACACAGAAAACAGAAATGATCTGTCTGCAGGCTGAGTTGCCGGCCCTGCAGGCTAGGTTTAAGGCCTCCACGACTAACCAATACGACCAGATGACCCTCAGGGAAATAGTGGGTTTGAAATACCATATAAATATGATACTACAACAACAAGCTGAGTGGCTGCTACTGAGAAGCAAGCAGACATACTGGGAGGGGGGTGATAAAGGGGGAAGCTCTTAGCTTTCCGCCTGAAGAAGCAACAGATGGCTTCCCATATTCATGCCCTCAAGTCCCCCGGGGGGATATTGTTACCCATCCCAAACAGATTAATGACTGCATGCGTCAGTTTTATGAGCAATTGTATCAGTTGCATACCGAGACTGAGGGTCATCAACTAGGGCAATAGATGCAGGACTTCTGTGCCTCTGCTAATCTTCCCTAACTATCAGATCCCATGAAGGAGAAGCTGGACAAACCCTTCTCTGAGACAGAATTGCGGGAGGTGTTATCCCAACTGGCAAAAGGCAAATCTCCTGGGCCAGACGGTATGACCGTGGAGTTATACCAACTTATGAGTTCAGAGATTAGCACTCCTCTCCTGACAGCCCTTCAGGAAGCCCATAAGAAGGGCTCTCTCCCACCCACTATGAGAGAAGCCTTGATCACCCTAATCCCGAAAAAGGTGGATGATACACTAGATTATGCAAACTATTGCCCGGTCTCTTTTATATCAGTAGATACTAAGATTGTGGCCAAGATTCTTGCTACTCACCTGATGGATATTATCCCATCCATAGTACACCCCTCTCAAGTTGGCTTCACTAAGGGCCAAGCCACGGCTGACAACATTAGATTAATCTTCAACCTCAAGTGGCTAGCTAGGCAATCCCCCATCCCCATAGTGGCCATGGCAATAGGCTTTTCCAAAACATTTGACTCTGTCGAATGGACCTAGTTGCATGAGATGCTCCGACTCTATGGGTTTGGTCCTTACTTCAGGCAGTGGGTCCAGGTGCTATACAATGACCCCATGGACTATATTCTCACTAACAAAGACATTTCTCCCCCTTTCTTGCTGCAGCGTGGCACACGACAAGGTTGCTCGCTCTCTCCACTGCTGTTCCTGATTGCTTTAGACCCCCTTATCTGGAGGTTGCAAACCACCGAGGAGATCACAGGAGTGCAGGTAGGTGACCGATCATACTTGACCGCGGCCTACGCGGACGACCTGCTCCTTACAATATCTCGCCCTCAAGAATCTATACCCATAGTGCTGCAGACTCTTCAAGCCTTTGCTAAGATGTCTGGCTTACAAATTAACCAGAAAAAGACCTCCATTACACCCTTCAATGCAAAATGCACTAGGAAAGTTATGCAGGATACAGGATTAACATGGGCCCCTGACACTCTCTCTCCTACTTGGGTATTGTTGTAACCTATGAGTGGACGCAGATCTAATGTAGGAATTTCTGCCCCCTTATAACCCAACTTATGGGAGAGGTATCTAGGTGGCACAGGCTGAACCTCTCCCTTCTTGTCAAGGTAGCCGCACTCCGGATGCTCTTCCTTCCAAGAGTCATGTATCTCCTGAATAATCTGCCCATTGCCCTCTCAGACAAGATCTTTCGCTCTCTAGATAGGGTAATTACACATTACCTCTGGGAAGGAAAGAAACCACGTTGGAACACCCACAAGATGTGGGCGCACTGGTCCAGGGGAGGCCCAGGACTCCCTTGGCTGCAAGGTTATCATTGGTCTTTCCTATCGGCTCAGGCAACCAGATGGTTTGTTCCCTGTCTATCGTCACCTGCACTTTGGACCCAGCTGGAAGCCCAAGTCTTAGAGGGGACCCCATTTAGCCTATTGCTCACTAAGGCCCCCCTGTCCTACTATAAACTTACACCCAGTATGACTGCAACCAGGAAGGCATGGTTCTGACTCATGGCTGCAGCCAAAACTGCTACGAAGGAGTATTCTTTACCTTTCAGATACCTTCCCTTGTGGCAAAATCAGTTATTAACAATGGTCTCCCATCCTTTTGACTGGCAGAGCTGGGATAAGCAGGGAATCAGTACTGTGCAAGACCTTTTTATACCCAACTCTAACACTCTAATGTCTCTTGGATGACTTCAAATGGAATACAATCTGCACTCCAGAGATTTCTGAAAATATCTACAGATACACAGCACAGTACACTCTCTCTGCTGGTCTCATCTGACAGATTCCAAATGGCAGTGGCTAGGTACCTTGCATATCAAATCCACATATCGAGACCTGGCCGGAAAGTTTTATACTACGTGGCGGGAAGCACAATTCGATCATACAGACTCCTGTATGGTAGCCTGGAACTCAGAGCTACAGCAGTTTATTGCCCCCAGAACTTGGTCCCGCTGTTTACAGCAGCGCATTCTGGCTACATAGATGCCAGGAGCCAGCTAATTCAGCTCAAGATACTTCTCCGCTGGTATTGCTCACCAGCGGCCCTACACAGATGGGGAGTTTTACCACACGCGGAGTGCTGGAGGTGTCAACATACCCCAGCTGACATACTTCATGTATTGTGATAATGCCCTACCCTTACCCAGTTTTGGGCTGCTGTAGGAATGGACTGTTCTGGGGTACTTGGATATCCCATTGACCTATCAGACCCTATGCTTCTCCTAGGCGACATGACACCATCTGGCTATATTAACGTGCAGCATAAAAAGTGGATCCTTGTTGCACTCATGGCAGCTAAACAGTTAGTACTCCTGGCTTGGAGACAACCTGCCCCACCGGCCATCTCTGCATGGCACTCTGCCCTGGCGAGAGTGGCAGCCTTTGAGCTTCTTACCTATGCCAACAGAAGACAACTCCCAACATACTACCGTAAGTGGGGAGCCTATTTGAACTCCGCCCTGTGTCGAGCCCCCCCTCCCTCTTCCATGTAACCCTCCTACCTAAGGCTGCATACAGCTTGTCTCGGCATGTTATACTCCTCTCCCTTGTTTATAGGCAGGTGCCCCAGGAATAGGAATGCTTTCTGTAATAGTGGTACTCACTGAACCCCCCCAATCTGTACCTTTCTCTTACTATCTCTACCTCATACTCTAAAGTTGATGACCTGTGATTATTTGTGTCTATTGACATGAAATAGTGTTTCCATCGCAGGTTTTTTTTGTGGGGGGGTCTTCATAGAGGCTCTCTAGTAAACTTAGGTAGTTTTAACTGTTATCTAGTTGTTAAACTTGAAGTAGCACTGGATAGTAACGAATGTTGTAATATGCTTTATATTACTGTTAGTATGCTGGTTTTTTGGAATTTTATCCTGTATAGCATTGGATAACCCTGTAATGTACTTTTCTTGTCACTTAATAAAAATTATTCTATGATAAAAAAAAAAATAATACTACATATGAACATGCGAAGAAGCCAGCAGAAGAATAAGGCCATTTGGTCTATCTAGTCTGCTTGTATTGCAGGTACACAGCTTGAGCTAATGTCTCTGCCCTCCCTCCCCACACCTCCCATCCTCCCAACCCATGATCCTTACCTTCCCCCCTTGCCTATCCCAGCCTTTCTTAAAACTGCCCACTGTCTTCAACAAGATCACCTCTTCTGGCAGCACATTCCAAGTCCACCACCCTCTCTGTGAAGAAGTGCTTCCTGACCTCTGTCCTAAACCCCAGTTCTAACAGAAACTCATATCTCTCTGGTTGAAGAACTTATGGATTTGATCACTTATCCCAGAGGACTTTCCCTGACTGGTGCATGCTTCTGTGACCACATGGTTAGATTACTATTATGTTCCATACCTTGAGGTCAGTGGAGGTACATTGTGGCACCTGACGTTGGTGCAGAACACAGCTGCTACTAGGTTGCTGACCAGCTTTCTGAGGTTGAGTTATATCTCCCTGACACTGTGTGAACTGCACTGGCTGATGGTAAGGTGGCATTTCTTCTATAACATTGGGTTACTGAATTATAAGGCCCTACACAGTCTGAGCCCAAGTTACAACATGATCTCCTGTATCCTTACATGCACACATGCCCCCTCCATTCCACTGATGAATGTCTCCTAGTCGTCTCCAGGGCTAGGCTCAAAACCTCAGGGGACAGGTCCTTTGAGATAATAGGGTCAGTTCTTTGGAATTTGCTCCCAAGGGCACTCAGGGGGCCTCCTCAATGGATGCCTTTGAAAGGGAGCTTAAAATATACTTATTTACACAGGCATATGTGGAGTGATAAGCCCTATTGGTTACCTATGATATACACATTTGAGATTTTATGCAGTACAGTTTAGTTGGTTGCTATAATTCATGTCTATATAAGGTCACGTTTATATGACATTTATATAAGGTGATAGACCCACAGAACAGCCTGCCAGCACAGGTGGTGACAGCTATGACAGTAAGAGAATTTAAAATAGTGTGGGACAGACACTGTGGACAGCTTGGCTTGAACAATTAAAGGGGAAGGGGTAGCAACATTGAGCAGACTAGATGGATCAAATGGTCACCATCTGCCGACACCATTCTTATGTTCTTATGTTCTAAAGAGCTGTTATTTATTGATATTATTATTTACTGTAGGATTGTATTAAATTATTTTATGATGTTTGCTAGCTCTGTTTCATTGTACGTGCTGTGAGACTCCAGGGAAAGGCACCAAAAAAATAAAATCTACTACTACTACTACTGCTATCCTGATTGTCACCCCCCCCTCCATATTCTTGCCATGTGTGGTCCTCTCTAGTAGATCGTTAACTAGACTTGTCTTCATTCTAATACCTTTATACATGGCCAGTCATTCTTTATGATCAAATATCTCTGCCCTAAGAGCAGCAACCAACTTGCAGTTGTTAGAAAGGAAGTCCTCCTGGCCCTCCACTTCAAAGGCAACCATCCCACTTCATACACACATTGAGGGATTTGGTGATACTCCCTCCTAGTGACACCAACAGCATCCACAAAGTGTTTACCTCTACCACTTCCAGTACTGCATCATTTGTAAGTACTGTGAAGCCAACTATATTGGAGAAACAGGTCATGGACTGGGTTCAGATTGTACAGCAACTTTGCAGCATCTGGATCAAAAGTGAAACCAAGTTAATGTTCCACTATTTCCATGCCCTGACCATTCTATGACTATAGACATATGTGGCTTGGAATCGGTTTTCTATGGCATCTACAAAGGCTTGAAGAGAAGGCTTTTTTACAGTCCTGGTGCTCTCCAGATGAGTGGCCTTAATGAACACCTGCTTATCAGGTAAATCCACAACCCAGCTCCCACCCCATGTGTGAATGTTTCTATTTCCACACCTTGTGTGTGTGTCTCTCTCTCTCTCTCCTCTCTCTCTCTCTCTCTCTCTCTCTCTCTCCTCTCTCTCTCTCTCTCTCTCTCTCTCTCTCTCTCTCTTTCCTCTCCCCTACTCCCAGCAGGGTATATACCCCACTACTCCTCTACTTTTCCCATTATTACAGCAAAGTGAAACTGGGAAATTCTGTTTTGTTAAATTTTCTTGTAATGTGTACGATGTTTGTACTTTTTAAACTGTGTAATTCTACATTCCTAAAATGCATAATGTTTTGAAATAGTATCTTCTTCTTGTGAAAATGTGCACTTTCATGTATTTTGCAGATAGAAATTCTTAAATGTGCATTTTGAAAAACATGGGCCCTATACATAGTTGATGTTGGGGGGTTTGAGCTCTTATGGGTTGCAAAAATAGTCCCCAATCAGCCACCCCCAGAAAACATCTACACTCAAAGCCCTAACTTTTCCACTTGACGAAGAGCCTCTCTCAGCAGTTAAGTCATAATGCAAATGAAAGTTGCCACATGTTTGTGGTTGAAAACAGAGTTTTCAATTGCAAACAGGGTTTTTAACCACAAATATCAACATTGCAATCACCACAGACATCTGGGTGTGGCATTGCACCAATCTCATGATGCAGAGCTATGCCTGGAGGCTGAGGCATGGGTAGTTACTGTTTGGCCATTCCCCCCCCCCCCCCCAACCCTGTACCTTATGGTCCAGCTTGTGGGCTGACTAGTTTTCTTTTTCCATCAAGCTTTTTCTTGCCCACTGGCCTGACCTGCCCAGATGGGTCCCCCTCAGCCCTGTGACTAGGGATTGACTTTAAAATTTGTTTGCACTAACCAGCAGGACAAGTTGATTCAAAATTACACTAGTCTGCAGATAGTTGCACTAGTCCACAATTATAATGAAGAACTGTGTGCAGTTATAGAGAAAAAAAATGCAAACCAAGACATTTTCCGATATTGCATATTTATCCTGCTCCTATTTTGCTTCATACCCCAGGAAAAAAGGTTTCTCATTTAATAACACACAGTTTCTGCCCCCGGCCCCATTGTTTTGTGCCATGGCCCCTTCCACTCTATGAAACCAGATGACCCAGAGCAGCGGCTTCACTTGCATTTCAACTCCCACTCCTTTCAGTTTGCCAGTGCAGAAAGGTTTGTGATCACTTTATTTATAGAACAAAGGGGTGCAAGTTTGAACAGTAGTACACATACGTCATTGTGACCACTGTGTGCCATCAAATTGCAACTGTGAATTAGGCCCCTTTTTAATGTGCAATTTGAACAAAAAAGGAGCACCTTCAAGTACTGTCCACATAAAATTCCAAAAAGTGCTTTTAAAAAAAACAGGTGAAGCAATATAGACCAAAAGGAGTACTTTCACATTTTTTGCAGATAAACATTTCTGGCCTTTCTTTTACTGCTACTGTACCTTCTCTATATTTGCCTCTTCTCATCATCCTTTCATTACTATACTATTTCTTCTGACTTCCAGGTCCCTCTAACCTTTCCCCATTCCATACTACTCCCTTTGTGTTTTTATTAGTATTTATTCTTTTTTCATTCCTCCATGTTCTCTCTCTGATGAAGATCTTCTTGAAAGATCAGCTTTCTTTCTTCTACTATATTGTAGCCTCCCTACAAATCAATCTTGGGTCACTTTGGGGCTGTTTTAAGTTGTGCCTAGTAACACAATGCCTATACGGCCTACAGTACATTGTGGAGACATTCCACTAACATAAGAAAGGAAGGCTTCTTACCTGCAACATTTTTTCTTCTAGAGTATCTCCAACATAGAGCCACATTTTTAGGTCTTATGGCCAGAGGCGTTAAGACCCTGCACAACTAGAACTTTATAGGGACAGCATCCCTAAGTGTTTGGTACCAATGCACAGTACAGTGCATATGTTGACATACTGTATACAAACATAGCTATCCCTGAATATCTTAGCACCTTTTGTACCACTGTTAGAAGAAAACAAAAATCCACCAAAGGGGACAATAACATACAATTAATGCAATACAGAAAAACATATATCACATAGAGAATAATGGATATGCAACTGTGTGTTATGTATTTTTTTTTACACACCCAAGGTGTGTGATGACCCATAGACCTCGAGAGTGAAGCTTGAGAGATTTATGAGGTGTGTAAAACAAAACAATAAGAACACAGTTGCATATCTATTATTTTTCCTAATGGCTGGTGCAAGGAGTTAGTCCCTGAGGCTGTTTCCCCAGACAGTCAGTGTCATTCCTGCTGCTCAGTCTCTCTTGACACACAGTCTCTCTTCTACACACACACACACACACACACACACACACACCTCTCTCTCTCTCTCAAATACAGACTTTATCTTTTTTTTTAATTGTCAGCCACTGGACAACACATACTCTCTTTTTCTCATACAGTACAGTCTTTCTTTTAAAACTGTCAGCCACGGCTGCTGTCTCTTGATCCTGATGCAGAGCAGGATCAACCAGATATTTGTATTATTTTGAAAAGGTAGGAGTAACCAGATAAATAATAAAAAAAAAACCTGTAAATTATAAAGATTGGATGGGACTGAACAATAGTGGCTTGGCTCATCGGAAAGCGAAAACTGGAGCCACCATGTTTGTAATACTGTTCAGCCTGCCCACACACAGACTGCAAGACAGTTAAGTGGCGCACTACAACTGAGTGACAGATGGAGGACATTGTTGATGAAAGTTTTTAGAATGCCATAATAACCTGTTTTCAGGTTATTATGGCATTTGAAAGATCCTTGTTAATGATTTGATAAAGGTGGTCACCAGTAGTTATAGAATGGTATGACATAAGCATACATATATCTATACTGTATGAATAGACAAACACGTATAAACAATAAGCAACAAGACATGACAGGGTGTTCCTTACGATGACATAATTGAATGCCTCAGGTGTGTTGTTAGGCACAAGGTGCAGCTGAGTGCCATTAAATTTACCTTGGTAGTGCAATTATATCACCATAATGGGCACAGGGTCAAAATGTCACAAACATCAACAGCGGTGTCAAAAACAGTGAAGCCAAAATGCTGACAGTAAAGATAGCACTCAATAAAAACAACAAGTGCTACTTTGCCAAACTTACCAAACCACAAATACACTTTGTGTTTGTTGGGGGGGGCTCTGCCCCCTTACCCCCCCATTACAGGAGGCTATGCCCACTGAACCTCTGCACATTAATGTAACTAACTCCGGGCAACTCAGGGATGGGGAGAAACCTCGGGTGGGATTGTTGAGCAGGGGAAGGGGAAACAGTAGATGTCCTGGGGAGATGCAAAAATAAAAAAAAACATCAGATGTCCTTGGATGGGGAATCAACCCTGGGACATCACCGCTCCACTGCTCTCCCTGCCTGTGGCCCTACCCTCTGAGCCACGGAAGCTGCTCAGCAGCACACTGCCAAGCAGAGGTTGCAACCTCTTTGCCCAAAAGCAATATCACTAAAGGAATATCACTTTTTAGCTGTGTTGACTGTTAGCTATATTACCCCTGTAGTTATTTTGCTTTGAGCTGTTTTCACTATGCGGTTTTTACTGTGCTGTTTTCAACATTTTGACCCAGTACTACCATAATGACACACCTTGGAGTATCCTATTCCACTGTTAACACTGTTTTTAAATGTCTAACCTAAAATGAATAAAAATAAGAAGACATTATTTTAAAAAAGATAAAAAGAAATGTGTTTCATTAAAATAAACTCCCATTTAACTTGAAGACAAAATATATACCATATTCCGGTAACTGGATGGGGGAGATAAAAATAAAAGACAATGAAAACCCTGTGTGGTACATATTGTTATTAAAAAATAAGTGGACAGCTTCAAGAGAGATTGGGACAGGGTGCAGGGGAAAACTGCAGGCGGGGGGAGAGGGGAGGGAGGGAGTATTTGAGAGGATCAAGGAGGGTATGGAAAGGTGGCAGTTGTCCTGTGAATGCAGTGGGAACCGCACACTCTAGCAGACTTGATGACTGTGAGGCCTTTATCTGCATGCATATTCATATGTTCAGATGTATGCAGTTACTAAATTTTCATTTCAAATCAACAATGATATTTTTGTGGAACTGTGTTCAAAACTGTTGAACCTGTCAGGTTGTCATTGTTTTGTGCACTGTGGTGGTGGTGGGGGGGGGGGGGTTGAGATTACTCCTGAAAAGGTTCACTCATTCGGGATTCAAATGCATGTGCCTCTGCCCATTTACCTGTGCATTCCAACATCTCCCCTCTTTATTTGTATTATTGCTTCCCTTCTTCACTTGTTTTCTTTTTTCTCTGTCTTTCCCATGTTCAACAGATTGACTGCTTACCACAGAACACAGAAATTCAAAATTCTTCACAATTCTAATGCAGTAGTACTGAAGTAAAACCACTTTTTATTGCTCAGTACAAATGCTATATATATTTTTTACATACATTTTACAAATATAATTTGTCTTCAAACTTTTATTCCCAATATAAATAAGTTAACACAATGCATTCAACCATAATCCGAGGTCAAGTCATAAACTATTGCGGTTTTCTATTATTTTTCTTAGCTTAATAGCTGCCAATAAGAAATCTGCTAGGTTTTGTAGAATTTTCTCATTTTTGGTGGGAAACAAAAGCATAAATATTTCTTTATTAGGTAATGTGATTTTTCTCAAGTAAGGGCCCAACCATTTTATGTACCATGGGTAAACCATTATGACATGAAAGATACCATCTAACTCATTATTCCCATATGGGCAAACATAGTCATAATTTGCCTTAGCATTTTCTTTAGTTCATCATTCAGTTATTTTAGATGGAAAAGTGTTCAAATGAAATGTTGTTATAGCTATTCATTTTTCTTGTCGTGAATGATTTCTAAATAAAGTTTAATTTTATAAACCATCTTCAAAAATGAAAAACAAGGATGCTTTTTACTTTTGTTAAACTGTGACATTTGTAATTATTTATAACTGTTCCACAGTTTCTTCAACAGTCACCCCTTACATCTTTACTAATTATATTTTATTTTCTGGATTAACATAAATTACTGTTTCCTAGAAGTATTAACTTTTACTTTTATTTTACTCCAGTGATCATAGCGCCCTGTATTGTACAATTTATATTTTTATGTTTTTTAACATATATTATCTGAAAGGGCACCATATCTGATCTAGTAACCTACCATTCTTTGTGCAGCTAGTGTTTAAATGTCCACATACCCCAGTTTTGCCCTAACTAATACTGCTGCTGCTGCTGTTGTTTGTAGAATAATCAAAATCCTTTTGAGTATTTTGGCAAATAGAGTTTCTTATTCACCAGCAGGTTCCCCATCCCAAATTTTGCTAGCATATAAAGCTTATGTTGGTAGTTTAGCCTTAATTACTCTTAATTACTTCCACAGTATTGCCTCCAAACATTTTATTAAAAGAGATCAAACCCATCAGCAAATAATTCAGTTTACTTTTTAACTTCCTGTTTGTGCATTCCATGACAATGTATTATCAGATAGGACTCCTAAACATTGATAGGTTGGTACTCATTCTATTTTCAATTTTCCCAGCTTCCATGTAACCCATTTAATTTGTTTGTCATAATTCACTATTTTTGTTTACCCCATATTACATTTTAGTTTTTTACTCCTACATTACCTGTTCAGTTCAGTGAGTACAATGGAAACAAGATAAAGGCATGATTACTTAGTAAAGATCGACCAGTGTCTGCTCAGTTCTGTGCCATTTGTGGTAAATAGGGCTGGACAAAATTTATGCTGCACCAGTGGAATTCTGGCAAAATGGTGATTCTACTTCTATGAAATTATGTGAAATGTCACCGGAAATACCACTAAATCTTGCCAAAATGTAAATTTCAGTTATTATCTTCAAACCAGCTACTCCAAATCATAATGTGGCACTTTTCATCATTTGTACCTCTTACATATATGTCCACCATATGTCTTTAAAGGGGTCTGAGCTATTCGATTCAAGCTTTGAGAAGATTGTAAATGTCCAGTTTACAAGAATGTGAACTGAATAACTTTAGCATCATTTTCCCAAAGTGTACCAGATTTGGTTTGTGTAATGGTGAGGACCTCAGTATAGTCACTAAATTTCAGGAAGCTGAATAATTAGCACTTGCACTTTCACAAAACTTTAAATTTAAATTTTGCAATTATGCAAACTGAAAGTTTAAAACTGCTTGTCTAGAAACTACCAGATTTAGAACATTTAAAGTCCTACACTTAATTAATATTGGCTTTGAGTTCCATATTTCCTGGGTAAAAGGGGTCTGAGTTATAGGAACTCAAACATTCAGAAAAAGATACATTTCTTTCACAAGTGCAGGTACCTAAACTGCGGAACCTTAAAACACAGTGTCCAAATTGCTTCTAATTTGGTAGTTCTTTTGGGTATGCTGACCGAAGGTCGAAAGCCCAACAGCAAAATCCCCCACAGTGACAATTTCAACAGGTTTTGAAATTGTTGCTGTGGGGGATCTGTGAGTGAAATTTCACCCTTCCACTGTGTGTGCCCCCCCCTTCAAATCAACTGCAACTCAGAGTAGATAATCATTTAAAAAGGGGGGCACGGGGGTGAGGGTGATGCAGCTCCCCAAGAAAAACACCTCAATGTCAGGCAGGTGAAATTTCACCTGTCAACATTGGGGGTCTCACTGTGCCAAATGTCAACAATGATGTTGTCACATAGGCATACATAGACCATTCTTTTGCCTACCGGGATTTCAGTAAGGCCTTTGACACTGTTCCACATAGAAGACTGGTGAACAAGCTGGCCCATGTGACAGTGGGTCAAAAAGTTATAAACTGAGTAAGAAGTTGGTTACAGAACATGAGTCAGAGGGTGGTGATAAATGGTGTCCACTTTGGAGGAGGCAAGGTGACCAGCGAGGTGCCTCAGGGCTCAGTACTAGGCCTGATCCTCTTCAATGTCTTTATTAGTGACATTACAGAAGGGCTAGAAGGAAAAGTATGCCTGACTGCTGATGACACAAAAATCTGCAACAGAGTAGACACACGGGGGGGGGTGTGGAAATAATGATAGATGATTTGAAAAAGTTGGAAGAATGGGCAAGGGTTTGGCAGCTGGATTTCAATGCACAGAAACATGGGGGCTACATACCAACTGGGAGGGGAAGTACTGGTAACCACCAAACAGGAAAGAAACCTGAGGTTAATCATTTTTGATGACCTGATGGTAGTCAAGCAGTGTGATAAGGCAGTGGGAAAGGTTAGCAGGATGCTCAGGTGCATAGGGAGAGGTATCCCCAGTAGGAAGAGGGAGGTAATATTATCCCTGTATAGATCACTGGTAAGACCCCACCTCAAGTACTGTGTTCAGTTCTGGAG
Organism: Neoceratodus forsteri; assembly: GCA_016271365.2. Lineage (NCBI taxonomy): Eukaryota > Metazoa > Chordata > Ceratodontiformes > Ceratodontidae > Neoceratodus > Neoceratodus forsteri. Next base: position 1,609,404,107 of record CM057450.1, on the reverse strand, counting down.
GTCCCACCTCAGGAAGGACATTGATAAGGTGGAGGTGGTACAGAAGAGGGCTACCAAAATTGGTGCAGCACCTGCATTAAAAGCCCTAGGAGGACAGACTCAAGTAACTAAATAAGTGCTCTCTAAAGGAAAGGAGGGAAAAGGGGGATATGCTATAAACAGTCAAACATCTAACAAGTATTAATAAGGTACAGGAAGGTATCATTTTCAATAGAAAAATAAGCACAAGGACAAGGGATCATGCTATGAAGTTGGGGGGGTGCTCAGAGGAAATGTGAGGAAATACATCCTCACAGAGATGGTGGTGGGTGTCTTTAACAGCCTTCCAGCACAGGTGGTGGGTGCCAAAAATGGTGACAGGATTCAATCATGCATGGTACAGATACATGGGGACCTTGGTAGTAAGGCAAGGGGAGGAGACAACCAGATATTGAGTAGTGTCTGTGGTGGTACAGTAGGTAGGGAAAACTGGGCAGACTAGTTGGGCCAAGAGGCCCTTATCTGCCGACAACTTCTGTTTCCATGTTCATCCAGCTGTGTCTGTAGGCCTTCCACTGACAATGACAACAACAGTTCCACTGATGGAATGTTCATCTCCCAACATACACACACACACACACACACACACACACACACACACATGCATTTTTGATAGTCAGCAATGAAAGACTAGAAATTAAAACTGTAGGTAGTGCTTCAATTTTTTTAATTTGTATAATGAGTGAGTGATGATCAGAGCAACAACATGTAATTAATGTGTTTTTGATTTAAGGAAGTTTTATTTTTATGACCAAGTTAAAGGATTAAGGGCCTTGTGTATTATGGCTACATAGGCATTACATGCCATACAGTATGGGTGCGGAGGCATATACCGGGGTCATGTGTGGCTTCAGTCAGTATGCCACAACCATAACCCTTTCCACACAACAGACACAGCACTAATGCACAACTGTACGTGGGTCTGCAGTATGCAGTAGAAGGGGGGACATGGCTATGTATGAGGGACCACTGCACATATGCACAATGGTGCTTATAGCTGTAGTTGGATGCACGGCATGGTGCTGGATACACTAGGCATTATTCAGCCCAAAAGACAGCCATAAAGTCAGATGTGCACAACCCCCTCAAGAACATAATGGGTCATGGCAATGGGAGTTTAACAAATTGTTTACTTCACAAGAGGTACCCATTACAATCCTCCTTCTCCAGTATTGGGAATCATAAAAGTCACAGACCTGTAGTATATAACATATTGTCTGTGTAAACAGGAATGTCCAGAGTCCAACATAGTCCATCACACACAGCCTGTGAGCACATTTGAGGCTGTGCCGTATTGGTGCCCGCATCTCACAGCATGGTGCACAGGTCAGATGAATGAATACCTCCTTCCTGGAGACACTGCTGTGCACTTCAGTGGCCTCCAGCTGCTATGCAATCCATGTCTGTACAATGGTCATCCCATAGTAGATTGCCCACACAGCTTTCTCCCACTCCTCCAGTAGCCATTGTGGTGGCATGGGGTCTATGTCAATGGCATCCAGACCATTCTTCTGCAGCTGTATCACTGTCTGTGGCACCAGAGTAGCCTGCAGGAGGAAGGCATGTATAAGATGGCTGTGCACATGTCCCAGACAGCCCACCCCTCTGCTCATACAAACCACCCCATGCATCCCCCACATTCCCCCATGTATCCCCACATGCCCCAATGCAAAACCCAACCTTCCCCCATGCATCCTTTGCATATCCACATGCATCCCACAACATGCCCAATGCATTTCCCCTTACTCACAACAGTTGGTTCCAGGATGAACCATGCCGTTTCATAACTGGCATAGTGCTCACTGATGAGCTCCAGCCTCTATGGCAGACAAATGGTCTGTGCAAGAACCACCTGGCAACTCATCCATGGTATGCTTGGCTCCTGTGGACCTGGTCACAGAACAGCATCCCTGGAATGGCTGAAATGACAGTAACACAGGCTTTAGCATAAGGTGTGGCATGGCTCCCCTCGGTGGGCGATGGGTGCACCCCGTGCATACCTACCCTTGCAGACTGAGTAACACCCCAGAAGTGATCATCCTTATCTTCACAAAGCAGGTGCCCAATGCTCTCCAGGGCATAGGTGAGCAGCTCCATGGCTATCACTGCTCCTGAAGTAAGATTGCTATGGCTCTATGTGTGTCAGACATCAAGGCGTGGTGACCACATTACAGGTACATGTGACCACGGCCCTGCCTCTCCACACTTTTGGGATGCTGCCTCCCATTTGGGACTGCCATATTTCAGCAGATGCCTGTGCAGCAACCATACCTACCTGTTCTGCACCATGGTACTATATACTCCATGCCATGCATGGGGGGTGTTGTACCTTGGCCTGTGCATGGCCATGGATGACGGGGTCATGAGACATTCTTCACTTTCTATATGGCCTGCCAATCCCTACCTGTGTATAGCAATGTGTACAATAATGTGGTCATTGCATGGCTTGGTGGCCACCTCGCACACCTTAGCGTATACCAAGATGCGCTACTATTCTTCACACCGTGTAGCTGCCAGTTTTATGCAGCTCATCTGCATGTAATCTACCTATTTGTGCATAATGCCTTAGTGAGTAAAAGTGGCAGCACATTTGTGATTGCAGGTCAGTTCTGTGTGTAGAGAGATTGATTTGCTCATTGAGTGATGTGGCTACTAACTAGTCCCAGTCCCAAGCTGCCCAATTACAGTGACATAATTGCACACCTTGGAGGGTCTGTTAATCAATCAGGCTTAATTTTTCTTACCCATTTTATGAAATATAATATAATCTATAGCAATGCACCCAAATGAATACATTCTGCAAGAAAAGGTGTAAGAATGCTACCAGCTCCTATCTTCAGGAATTGTAATAATTTACTTGCCTTTACAAAGTTGTCTTATCTTAAATTTTAACAGACATTCATGTAAACAAGACCTCAATTTGAATGAACCTTCCTGTGGTTTGAAACTTAAAAAAAATAATAATAAATACCAGCAATCAAAGAAGTACAGATGCCAATTTATCTGTAAAAACAAATACATACTGACAGTTACAGGAGAAGAACTGGAAGAACTGGAAAAACAGTCTGAGGGACAGAAGCATCAGTCCTGAAGCTACCCATACTCCTGGACATGATGTAGTCAAGAATTATTCTAGAAAAGCATATACGGAAGGATGGAGGGAAAAGGCAGAGCTGGGAGTGCTGATACACCTGGGTACCAATGATCTGGCAAACCAGTCTGTGGAGATGGTGAAGCAGAACATTTGAAGACTGGGAGACAGATTGGCTACACATGTGGCCTCCCTGGCCTTTCCTGAGGTCCTTCTTGTGTGGGGTAGGAAGAAGAAGGATAGAATTAGGAGGGATGAGATACAGGGCTTTAATGGGTGGCTTAAGGGTTGGTGTCAGGAGAAGGGGTACCACTTTGTGGGGAACTGGGGGAACTTCTGGGATGGGAGACTCTTCAAAGGTGGTGGACTGTACCTCACAAGAGAAGGGGCCTGTACAATGGGACAGAAATGTTATGTTCTATATTGCACACTTAAACTGACTACGGGGGAGACTGGGGCTAGGGGGGGACCATGACAACAGGTGAGAAGAAGGGGACCCTAGCTAGTACTTCCCCACATCTGGAGGCTAGTAGCAGCTCAGTGGGTATAAAGAGGGATGAGAATCAATCTGGGTCATGTGAGGGGACATTAGAAAGGGGGAATGCTAAATGTGCAAAAACCAACAAAAACAAGAGGCTACGCAAGCATGGGAAACACAAGGGCATTGTCATGGGAGTAGCAAAGTGGATTCAGAGGTCAGATGGAATGGAGTATGCCTTAATGTCAGCAGCATGCATAACAAAATCAATGAGCTACAGGTGCTGATGACAGACAGTGAGGTGGGACATGTGGCATCATGGAAATGTGGGATACAGAAAATAATGACTGGGACCTGGTGGTTCCTGGGTACTCATTGTTCAGGAGGGATAGAGGAAAAGGAAGAGAGGAGAAGAAGCCCTCTATGTCAGGGATGGCATTGGGTTGGTGGAGGATGGGTGCATCAGGGGTAATAATAGGGAGTTAGAGTTGCTGTGGGCGCAACTCATGGCAGCCTCAGGCAAGAAACTACGTTTAGGGGTAGTCTATAGACCTCTGGGGCAAGGGAAAGCAAGGGACAGAGAGCTCATGTAAGAACTTGAAAGGGAAGTAGCACAGCAGGAATTTGTGATAGTAGGCGATCTGAACAAGCTGGACATCAGTTCGGATGTTGCGGTGGCCAGGAACATCAGAAGTCATGCCTTACTGGATGCACTCCAAGACTGTCTCCTGGTACAGTTCAGTAAGGAACCCACTAGGCAGCCTGTCATTCTTGATGTGGTGCTTACCAACTTGGAGGAGGAAGGAGTGGTGAGAGTAGGGGAGCCACTAGGAGACAGTGACCATAACTCCCTTTGGTTTAAACTGGCCCTAGGGAGCAGGAAGCCCAATCAAGGAAATGCTTGATTTTAAGCAGGCAGACTCCATCAGGCTGAGGGAACTGGTCAGGGAAAAGTTAGTCAGTGTAGACAATTTGGATGAGGTGGAAGAGAGTTGGGGCATAATAAAGGGGGTCATTCTTGAGGCATCTAAGTTATACATGAGAACGATAACTAAAAGGAATAAAATTCAAGAAGACCAGTATGGTCAGGGAAGCAGTGGGGGCTAAGAAAAATACCTTCTGCAGGTATAAAGAGTAGCAGGGGGAGGAAGAACGTGGGAGAATATTTACTGAGAAGTAAGAAAACAAAGCAGGTGGTTAGGGAGGCACAAGCAGACACAGAGCTGCATACTGCAGAATGGGGTCAAGAGTAGAGAGAAACATTTCTTCTGATATATTGGGGAAGAAAGAAAGGAGATGGAATCATTGGACTGTTGGGGGGATTGGGTTATAGAAGAAGATGGGCTTAAGGCTGCTGTCCTTAATGACTATTTTTGTTCAGTTTCAGCCAAGGAGAAAGGTGGGTCCTTGCCTGATAGTAGCATCAATGTAGCCGATAAGTGGGTCCCAGAGATGAGATGAGATGTCTACTATTTTCAAGTGACAGAGTCCAGAAAGGGCTGGTGGCCCTAATGATAAATTAAGCCCTGGGACAAGATGGGTTGCAGGGAACTGGCAGTGGAACTTGCTGAACCCCTGGTAGGACTATTCAAACATTCACCATGGATGGGGGTAGTTCTGAAGGACTGGAGGGTGATGGACATCATTTTGCTTCATGGGGAGGGAGACAAGAAACAAGCAGAGAACTACAGACCTATCAGTCTGACCTCCATTTTAGGGAAGCTGATGTGGACTACCTGGAGAACAACAGTCTCCAGGACAGTTAAAAGCACAGGTTCATGACAGGGAGGTCCTGTCAGACAAACCTGATAGTTTTCTTTGATTGGGTGACAAGGGAATTGGATGGGGCCATGCCATGGATTTGCTCTATTTTCTGACTTCAGCAAGGCTTTTGACTCAGTGCCCCACATTCGCTTGCTGAAGAATATGGAGAATCTGAGTGCAACTAACAACATAGTGAAATGGGTAGGAACCTAGCCAAAAGATAGACAGCAGAGGGTTGTGGTCAAAACCGGGTCAAATCAGAAGAGAAGGAAGTCATTACCAGGGAGCCGCAGGGATCTGTCCTAGGTCTGGTCCACTTCAATATGTTCATTAGTGACATTGGAGAAGGTATCTGCAGCAGGCTGTGTCTCTTCTTAGATGACGTTAAGCTCTGTAGGAGGGTGGTTAGTGACAAAGGAAATCAGGGAAATGCTGAGTGACTTACAAAACCAAGAGGGGTGGTCTAAGGCCTTTAGGCACTAGTTAGTGCCTACTGGGACACCGGGTAGCATGCAATCACCAAATGCTATTGGGTTGTGTGTGCCCAAGGATGGCAGGCAAATGATTCGGGAGCCTCCACTAACACATAGCTCCTGCTGCTTATATCCTCAAAAAGGATCATTTACGAATACTACTAAAGTTTCATTAGTAATGGTTCTACAGTTGGTACTGTTTGTTTGTTCTGTGTTATGTTTACAAAGCTTGAACACATTTCAGGCATTAAGTTACAGAGTACTGGTGACAGGGCTGGTGTGGGAATACACATCTACCCACAGATGTAACCTACTGAGCAGTGAAGGCATAGTGGATCTTTGTGTTCCAGCAACCTGGCTGTCAGCTCTTGAACAAAGCTTGGTTACTACCCGGGGGTACACCACCACCCTGTCATACTACTGGGGATGGAAAATCACTATCCCATGGCACAGCCCTCTAATCAGGCATAGTACTAGGAATGGTAGGAACACTAGTTAAGTGGGTATCCTGGAATGTTAATGGCATACACTCCCCGGATAAAAGAAGGAACATTTTGGACCACCCTAAGGAGGAGTGGGCTGGTTTAGCTTTCTTACAGGAGATCCATCTTACTCGCCAGGAAATAGATAAACTGAAAATAGCATGGGTTTACCAGGTGTATGGTAGCACCTTTACTTCTAAGAGCAGAGGGTCAACTATAGCCATCGAAAGAAACCTTCCTTTATTCAGCACAAAACAATTACAAAAAAAAGGGACAGTATGTGCTTGTGCAGGGGACTTTATGGGGACATGACCTAACATTATGCAATGTGTATGGCCCAAACCAGACAGACTCTGCATTTTACGCCACCCTAGCACAAGTACTGGGAGAACACCAAAAGAGCTAGACTCTAATGGGGGGGGGGGGTGATGCTAATGTTGCTTTAGATGAGTTTCTCAACAGATCTAAGACCCTGATGGGCCCTGTCCTAGCAGTAGCTACAGCATTAGGCCAGCTGAGGGCTGACTTGGGACTTACAGACATATGGAAGTAAGTAAACCCAATGGGTAGAGACTACTTCTATTTCTCCCCACCCCACCAGACATATTCCAGGATTGAACTCTGGCTGATACTGACTCAATGAGTACCAGAGGTGGTGGATGCCTGCAAAGGGACTATCATAGTATTGGACCGTGCCCTTTTCTCCTTCACATGGCTATCAAAAGGATCTCCAGAACAACCACAATAGAGGTGGACAGTCAACACCTCACTGCTGAAGGATGCCAACTTCATTGCCTTAAAGAAGACTGACGTATGGGTTTTCCTCGCAAAGAACCATAAGTGGGACAACACAGCTGCTTCTAGATGGGATGTGCTTAAAACATACATAAGGAGCACGTGCATAAGTTATGTCTCCTACCTGAAAAAGGCATTGACCAAGGACTTGGAGGAGCAGAAAAAGAAGCTCAAAGACCTAGAAAAAAGTACTGAGAGGCCAATACATGCACACCATCTTTCCTTGCTGAGATCACAGGTACACAGTAGAAGATCAACCTGAACATCCACCAAAAAGCAGGATGCGCACTCTTCCACCTTAAGCAATCATTCTGGGAAGCGTGGGAGAAACCAGGATGACTGCTGGAATATCAGCTTAAGAAAAGCCAGGAACAGTCCAGAGTCCCACAGATCAGTGGACCGGGTAACAGTCTTTAATCAGAGCATAAGGATATCAGTCAAGCCTTCCTAAACTTCTACAACCCTATATGCACAAGAAAAGAACCCCTTCCAGGCAGAACCCGATGCCTTCATAACCACAGTTGGTTTCCCTCAGCTGTCCCCCCAGGCCAGACATTGCCTAGGCGTGTCCTTTATGACACAGGGACTAGAAGAGGCATTAAAATCAATGCCTGCAGGCAAAGGACCCAGAGGGGGGTTGACTGCCAGCAGAATTACTATTCTCCTTCAGTAAGTGGCTACTGGAGCCTTGGAAGGATGCTTTAGATGAGGCCAGCAGAGTAGGGACACTCCCACCCTCCATGAGGACGGCCACGATATCTAGCTCCTACCCAAGCTGGGAAAATATACAATATACAATAATTTACACCCAAAATAGAGACCGGAACATAGCATTAGATTATCTTATTTATTTATTTGTTTGAAAGATATGGGAATTACAATCCTTTTAGTCATAGACTCATTTCCAAAGGCTCCACATCATATCACATCCTACATGACATACATAACATGCAGTACAGTAAGGATAAGCAATTTCAGATACATACAAAATGTCACCATGTCATAATACGTAGCATATAACAGACAGGAAATCTACAGTTACAGATACTTACAACATGTTACAGTGGTTTTGGATTTATAACAGGCATATTTCCATTGTTTGAACCACATATAACAGACACAGATGAGGTGGCATGCCTATGCAAGGCCTATACAGGACGTAAGCAAGGCATATATTTACAGTACGTTACAAAGACATCTTACCAGGCACTATAGTATCTGAAGCAGTCTAGCAGTTAGACTTTGTCATTAAGTCTGCCTGTGCACAGACTTTGACATTAAGTCTGTGCAAAGACTTTGATGCTATTCAACAAACTTTATTAAAACTTTGTCTTCTGTTAAATGTAGGGCAGACTGGGTACTGTTTTGTTATAGAGCTAGTGAAAATAGTCAAAGGTGTAGTTTAAGGGCCTTAGGAAAGCCCTGAATAAGGTTTCTTCATACAAATACCTCAGTGTCATTTTAGATGAGACCATGAAATTTGATATACACATAAAAAATCTGTCCACCAGACTCAAGCACATCCTATCTTTTCTTAATAGAAATAGGGTTTGCTTTAGTCTGATTATCCGTAATCAACTAGAGGACTCATTGTTTTTGTCTCTACTTGATTCTGGGGATTATATATATATATTTATATATATATATATATATATATCTGAGAACAAATAACTATATTTTGAAGCCTTTAGACGTGCTTTACCATAGTGTATTGCGGTTTGCCACTGGCTTGCCTTGGAATACTCATCATTGCCCATTATATTCCATGTCTGGAAGGCAGTCATTGTTTGCCCACAGGCAGATACATTGGTATTTTTTTGTATATAAATGTGTACAACAAAAAAGTCATTTGATCTGGCTGATAAAAAACATCAGAATAAATATTCACTTTGTTCTACTGATTTGCCTCAGTATTTATTATCTAGATTTAAAAGCAAATTTGGTAGCTATAGGCTGACTATTGCTATTCCTACTTGGATAATAATCCAAAAAAAGCTCAGATTGAGGTCTTTAATATCCTTTTCAAGTTTAAAACTAATTCTATTAGCTTATGATGCACACGATTGTACCTGCCCAATATGAATGAACTGCTTGAGTGTCTGAAATTTGTATAATTAATGTGATACTTTAATAACTGTTTTATTTATCTTTTGTACTACTTCATGCATTTTTTATGTCCTTTCTTATGTATTCTTTATAAGAATGATACTATGTGTTGGATGCAGTTGTAAAAGAGAGCTTGCTCTCAATCTTGCTTTCCAATAAATTGAATTGAATTGAAAAGACCCACTGTCTTGTGGCAGATATCGGCTCATCTCCCTTATTTGTGTGGACTGTAAAGTCTTCACCAAGATGATGGCATGAAGGTTGCAAAAGGTTTTACTGACCCTAGTTGACAGAGACAGACCGCCTTAGGGTAGCTGGTTCATTCCACTGGGGTGTCAAACAGACAAGGCATACTGATGAGTCCTGGTAGGACAAAACACGTCTATGTCATCAGTTAGCACCCTTTGCAAACTGTGTGAGAGGCCTTTCAGTACCATGCAATTCTGCTTAAAGTTGAACCAGCATAATATTCTGTGGTGATTTACTTATGCTGCCCATGATGCTTTGCATTGTATGGGCATGTGTGATTTGTTTGTCCTTGAAACTTGCTTCCCAGCCAGATGCCCTTTGGGTAATCATTGCCTCCAGTGTTTGCGCACAGAGGTTCTTTGTGTTTTAAATAGTTTTTGTTTTAATGGGGTTCACTACAACATAACCCAGACAGACCGCCTTAGGTATCTGGTTCATTCCACTGGGGTGTCAAACAGACGAGGCATACTGATGAGTCCTGGTAGGACGAAACACGTGTCTATGTCATCTGTTAGTACCCTTTGCAAACTGTGTGAGAGGCCTTTTGGCACCATGCAATTCTGCTTAAAGTTGAACCAGCATAATATTACGTGGTGATTTACATATGCTGCCCATGATGCTTTGCATTGTGTGGGCATGTGTGATTTTGTATTTCTTTGAAACTTGGCTTCCCAGCCAGATGCCCTTTGGGGTAACCATTGTCTCAGTGTTTGCGCACAGAGGTTCTTTGTCTTTTAAATAGTTTTTTGTTTTAATGGGGTTCACTACAACATAACCCAGACAGACCGTCTTAGGGTAGCTGGTTCATTCCGCTGGGGTGTCAAACAGACGAGGCATATTGATGAGCCCTGGTAGGACGAAACACTTGTCTATGTCATCTATTAGCACCCTTTGCAAACTGTATGAGAGGCCTTTCAGCACCATGCAATTCTGCTTAAAGTTGAACCAGCATAATATTCTATGGTGATTTACATATGCTGCCCATGATGTGTGATTTTGTATTTCCAGAGATCAGGTGAGTTTTGTCCCTTAGAAGAAGGGATCAAATAACATGAGAGGAGTGTAAAATCTGATGTGGAAGGCCACCCAAATACTTACAGTAGCAGCCCTCCTGTCCTTAGTTGCCGAAAAGGCATTTGACAGGGTGGAATGGCAATACATTTTCCATACTCTGCAGGACCTCAGTATAGCAGAGATGTTTATCCTATGGGTGCAGATGCTATTCCAAGGTGCCCAGGCCACAGTGGTCACTAACTAAGGAATCAGGGGTTTTACCATGAAGAAGAGCACCCATCAGGGTCACCCTCTTTTGCCCCATCTCTTTGTGTTGGCATCAGAGCCCCTACTGCATGCCATTAGACAGAGGGAGAATATCTTCAGCATCCAGTGGGGTACTGCAGGGTTCCGTACTGGGACTGGTCCTCTTTAATGTCTTTATAGGTGACATTTGGAGGGACTGGAAGGAAATGTATGCCTCTTTGCAGACAACACAAAGATCTGCAACAGGGTTGATACATGGGGGAGTGGAAAGGAAGAGAAGGGACTTGACAAGCTTGGAGGAACGGTCAAACGTATGGCAGCTTAGATTCAATGCAAAGAAGTGCAAAGTAATACACCTGAGAAACAAAAACCCAAGGGAAGAGTATACAATAGGTGAGGGGGTACTAACAACAATAAAAATGAAAAGGGACCTGAGGGTAGTCATATCAGATGACCTAAAGGTAGGTAAGCAATGTGAGAAGGCAGTAAGGAGGGATGGGGGATACTGGAATGCATAGGTAGAGGCATCACCAGTTGAAAACAGGAAGTTCTTATCCCTCTGTACAAACAGTTGGTGAGACCCCGCCAGGAGTACTGCGTGCAGTTCTAGAGACCCAGTCTCTGCAAGGACATAGACAGGATGGAGGCAGTCAAGAGGAGGGCATCTAAAATGGTGCAGGATCTGCACTAGAAGACATACGATGAGAGATTAAAGGAGCTTAATATGTATACCCACAAGGAAAGAAGGGAGAGGGGGACATGATAGAAACTTTCAAGTACCTCAAGGGAATCAACAAAATCCAAGAGAGTAGCATAGAAACATAAAAGCTGATGGCAGATAAGGACTGCAAGCCCATACAGTCTGCCCATTTTTCTACCTTATGAATGTGCCATAGGTCTTTACTCTGTCAATGGCCTATCTATTCATACTCATCTGAATTGCTCCCTTATGTCTATCCCATGCCTGTTTGAAGCCCTGCACTATATTCATATCCACCACTTTCTCAGGTAGGCCATTCCATGCATCCACCACTCTTTCTGTGAAAAAGATCTTGTTCATATTACCTCTTAATTGGCCTCCTTCTAATCTCATGCTGTGTCCTCTCATCCTGCTATTTTTTATATATTGAAGCATGTTAGACTCTTTCACCTTGTTAATGCCCTTAAGATGTTTGAATGTTTCGATCATATCACCTCTCTCCCTCCTTTGCTCTAGGGTATACATATTGAGCTTCATTAATCTGTCCGTATATGTTTTCTGATGCAGTCCCCGCACCATTTTGATTGCCCTTCTCTGAACTGCCTCCATTTTGTTAATGTCCTTGTGCAGGTGTGGCCTTCAGTACTGCACGCATCTTTCAGAAAAAGAGATGTGCAAGAATAAGAGGGCAAAATTTTAAGACAGAGGGGGGATAGCTCAGGGGCAGTGTGAGGAAGCATTTTTTCACAGAGAGGGTGGTGGACACATGGAACGGCCTTCCTGAGGGGGTCGTGGGGTCAAGAACAGTGGGGGAATTCAAGAATGCATGGGACAAAAATAAGGCAATTCTGGGGGGTAGGAGGAAGTAGGCTGTTGGTTAGCTAGGATCTGCAGCTTATCCAATCAGTAGGGAAATGGGCAGACTATGTGGGCCAAGAGGTTCTTATCTGCCATCAAAGTCGATGTTTCTATGTTTTTATCCAAATGGGTGGGCAGCAGAAATTTTTGGTGTATGCAGATGATATCCTCTTCATGCCCACAACATTAGCATTGTAGGATCATTGTGAATGCCTCTCAGGCTACAAGGTGAATGTGGCCAAGTCCCATTTGATGTCCTCAGGCAAAGTAAGTGGACTGCTGCCCTGATTTCCATGGGGACTCCAACCGATACAAGACCACATTAAATGCCTGGGAATCAATATCTCATGGACCCTAAAGGAGATAAGCTGACTCAGTTGGACCCTCTTTTGGCATCCATGGGCCAGGATCTGAACAGATGAATCAAACTCCCCCTCACACATTGGGGCAGGGTGCATGCCTATAAAATGATGGTGGCCCCTAGGATCCTATACATTATGTGTTAGATTGCCTCCCAATCTCACATACCACCAGAGACCTTCCGGTCAATACAGTGGAAGATTATGAACTTTCTCTTGGGGAAGGGCCTCAGACACCTGAGTTTTAGGAAACTCATACAACCCATATGCAAAGGGGGGATATACATACCAGACTTTGCTAGGAAACATGAAGATCACTTGCTTCACCAGCTCTCCCAAGTGCACACCAATAGTCAGCAGGGATATAGACCCAAGTGAGTAGATTGCAAGGAGGCAGCAGCTGGGTCCAACCCAGACAGCCTAATATGTTACAGAACACTCGCTAGGGACTTAAGGGAGCACCCAACTCCTGCCAGTCACCACAAAAGTCTAGAAGAAGTGGACCCATGCAGCACATTGGAAACCTACGAGGTCTCTCAAATTCTCTCTCTGGAATAACTGAGGCCTTACAATAGATAAGTGTCTGATAGGTTGGCACAGTTGGACCTCTAGGGGAATTTGCTGATTAGGTCAGTAATAGACCCTGCCACAGAGCATCTTAAAACCTTTGCTCAACTGCAAGGTGACTTTGCCCTCTGTAAGAACCAGCACTGGCAATATCTCCAGCTGAGGCATCCCTTGAAGGAGGTACCAGGGCTCAAGCTTCAACTATGAGAAGTGGTTGAATTATAAACAACCCTATCCACCCTTGGGGAACAGTCTGAAAAGCAGCATCATTTACAAAAAGCTAGTAGACCTCGAATCAGACCCTAAAGAAACACTCAGGCATAGATGAGTTGAAGAGCTGAGTTGTGACTTACCACAATCAGAATGGAACCATTGCTGGACCAGACTCTACACAGCCACTAAAGACACAAGGAACCACTTTACATAGTTCAAAGTAATGTACCAATGGCATAGGACACCACAAAAACTGCATAAGTGGGGATTGATACCCACAGAAAGGTGCTGGAGGTGTGAAGAAAGACTAGAATCGATAACTCATATGCTGTAGGCTTGAGGCACATTACAATAATTCTGGCATGTGATTTAATAGGTATGCAGTGATGTTGTGGGAACATCAATCTGGCTATCAAGCTCATTAGTTGTGATTGTTTATCTGGAGGCAACCGGCTGTATGGCAGCTTGGCCTCCAATCTTAAAAATGTACTGCTAGGAGCACTAGCCTCAGCCAAATGTATAGTTCTCAAACACTGGAGAACCTAGTAACTGCTGGAAACCTTGGAATGGCTCTTGGAACTAAGTAAAGTAACCAGCTATGAGAGAGTGCACCACTCCATGACCCACAGAATGGATAAATACATACGAACATATGAATGTGCCAGCAGAAACAGACCATCCAGCCTATCTAAGTCTGCTCGAGTGTGCAGCCAGCACCCCAAGTTTGCAATTGCCCCACCCCCCCTCCACTTTGTAATCCCAATGCCACCCCCCACCTCCCTCACCATCACTCTCCCCTGTTTCCTGGCCCATGCCCTTTTGAAGCTGTTCACAGATTTACATGATATCACCTATTCTGGTAGAGCTCCATTTGCTACCATCCTCTCTGCAGAAATAGTGTCTCCTCATTTCCTTCTAAATCTTCCCCTCTATTCTTAGCCCATGCCCCCTGGTGACCCTCCCCCTCCTTAACTTAAAGACTACATCTGCCCCATCCTTATTGATTCCTCTCAGATACTTGAATGTCTCTATCATGTCTCCCCATCCCTTCTATCCTCCAGGGTGTACATATTCAGGTCTCCCAGCCTGCTGTCATAGTCTCTCCCCTCCATTCCACATATCATCTTTGTTGCCCTCCTCTGCACCCCCTCCAGTAGCCTGATATCACTCTTTAGGTATGGCCTCCAAAACTGCACACAAAACTCTAAGTGCGGCCTTACCAGCAACCTGTGGAGGGGCAAGATCACCTCTCTTCACCTGGCTGAAAACCCCCTTGCTATGCACCCCAGCATTTTGTTCGCTTTTGCAGCCACTCTCCTGCACTGGGCAGTGTTGTTCATGGTCCCTGTTATCATTACCCCTAGGTCCTTCTCCTCCTCAGTAATCCCCAGATTAACCCCCCCAGCCGGTATTCTCTTCTTGGGTTCTTCACCCCAAAGTGCATAACCTCACACTTCTTTGCATTGAACCCCAGCTGCCACCTATCTGACCACTCCTCTAGCTTGCATAGGTCCTACTGCAGCTGCTTCCATCCCTCCTCTCCATCCACCCTGCTCAGATTTTTGTTTCATCAGCGAACAGACTTATCTTGCTCACCACCCCGTGTGCAATGTCTGCTATGAAGAGCCCAAACAATACTGGCCCCAACACAGAGCCCTGTGGCACCCCACTTGTCACTGGCCTTGGAGTTGAGAGCTCCCTTCTCACCACCACCCATTGCAGCCTCCCACTCAGCCAGCTTGTAATCCAGTTCATCATTTTTGCCCCTACTCCTACACCAGTTAGCTTCCCCCCAAGCCACCCATGAGGCACCGGATCGAAGGCCTTGCTGAAGTCCAAGTAAAGAACATGCACTGCATGACCTTTATCCAGCTCACCTATCACTCATTCATAATTTTATATGAGGTTGGTTTGACAAGACTTCCCTGAAACAAACCCATGATGCCTCACATCCTGGAGGCCACTGTCCTCCAGGTACAACACCATTCTTTCCTTTAGTATCATTTCCATGAGTTTGCACACTATGGAGGTGAGACTTACCAGACAATAATAACCCATAAGCCCCCATGTCCACATTGGGGGCTTACTTAACCTCCCCCAGACTACAAGATCCCTGAGGGACACTTCATGCCCACTTTCCTATCCTGGACAAGACATCAGACACATTGAATTGGGCTTTAGACCTACGCTTCTCCTGCCAACCCCCCCCCCCAACATCCCTGCATACATGACTTATTAAGCTGAAATGTGTTGCATAATTTAGAGCAAGGTTAAAGCTGGAATGTACTGCATATATAGCATAAGGACTTCTATTGTGTATACCTCTTGTATTATAATTTTTTTTCTTTGTTGTTCTACATTTTATATCTCCTGTCTATGTAATTGCAAACTGTATGTGTATGTGCCTCAGGACCTCCTTGTGAATGAGCTTGCTCAACGGAGTCTTTCCTGCAATAAACTTGAACTAAACTTGAACTAATGCTGACTTTCAATCTTTAGAGCAAGTCACTAAATTGATCAATCAGACTGTGAAGTACCACAGTTGTTTTTCACTTGATAGAATTATATGCTACTTGCACAGGCCCGGTGGTGCTGAGGGTCAAGGTACTGGATTCCTTACCTCACACTACGCCATTGACCTGGGTTCATGAACTACCTTGCACGCCCGTCTGTCGCTGGCTTGGGGGAGAGCAGGATCATACAAGCCAACAAGCTGCTTTCTCTCTCCTGGGAGTGGTTGGGTGGGTTTCACCCACCATAGTCCCATCCACTGGGTGAGGTCGGTTGATTAACGTGGGCAGAAGGGGCAGCAGCATGGGTGGGTGAAGGCAGAGCTCAGGCACGGTGTGTGCATGCCACCACACACATGCACACGGCCATGTGCCAGGGCCTTGGGAGGGAAAGGGGTAAAACAACAAAATAGAAAATAAAAATCTATATAAAAAAAAGAATTATATGCTACTCCTGTACTCTGTTTTGCCTCTTAATAAATTGTGTTACCACCTATATCAATGAGTTTTTTTTTTCTCTGTAATATCTATCTAAAGACTGAATGTGAACATAGACTGCACTTGTAAGGGGCAAGGTCCTCCAGATCCCGAGGTAAGAAAGTATGTAAAAATTGTTTGGTTGATTTTAAAGATCAAATGCATATATTTAAGAAAAGCTTGAATTCAAGTCCCTATGTCATGATTAGTGTATCCGGAAAACATCATTCTGTTTGGTTTTGTGGTTTTCTTTAAATAAGCATCTGTTAATGTGCTCTGCAGTAACTGAAAACAGTGAGAATGTTTCTGTCCCTATTATGGAGCGATAAAATCATTTTTGTCTAGCCTGCTGCTTCAGCAATTAAGTCCCTGATTGACCGAAGAAGCTGTTACAGTTCCCAGACAGAGCAGTCTGCAGAGCTAATTGTTTTCACTTAAAGTTTGTTACTAACCCATCTGGTTTGTGTTCAGATAGATTAGCTTAAAAAATCTATCATTCTGTTCTCATAAAAATGTGATCATTTGAGTTTCAGTGCTGAACTGAAGTGGTATGAATGAATGTCTGTGAGAAATTACCTTGTCTGTATCACAGCTGTTCTTTCTCATCAAAACTCTGCATTGTTTTGTTGCTATATAACACAGGTTGTTTAATGGATATAAAATAAATCTAAATTTTGTTAATTCATAGAAGCAGTTTGTCTTTGATGTAGTCTCCATAAATAGGTTCATGTGAGAACAATTTTGTTATGTCAGATTGACAAACCGGTGTCTGCCACACTCAGCTACTTCAGGAACATGTACTGTATGAACTCACAAAATGCAGTTCTTTGAGGGTTTCTACATGACAATACATCATGTATGTGTATAACTAGAAATACTACTAAGCAATAAGGCATGACCAGGGGTTAGATTAACAGTCTGTTAATCAACCCCTAGGGGTGCAATGTGGCACGAGGTGCAGCCAGGTGCCATATTGCCCTAGGGGGTGATTAACTGATTGTTAATCTAACTCCTGGGGGTGCCTTATTGCTATTATAAAAAATTATTCCAAAAGAAAAGTGTTAAAAGTATACTTTTTGAATGTTTTCCTCATTTAGAGGGACATTTCTAATAAAATAGTTCTTCCACCAACAGTTAAAGAATGCTGGTTCAAAATCAGCATGCACCATTCCAGTCATTCAGCAGTGCTACAGGATAGAATACTGACAGGAAGAATCCATGTGCCATGGTGATCAGGCTGTACATGAAAGCATAACATGGATTAATGTAAAGCTGTTGGAATCCTAACAGTCAATCAGATTGAGCATTTCTAAGACCCTTTTTATAATATGGCATCCTGATGCCCCCTGTCTCCTGCCTGACAGTTTTGGCAGCAGCACTCTGCTGCCCCCTCTCCCCTGCCCCACAAGCCCCCTGTCACCTGCCCCCATTTGAGGCTGCTGCACCCTGCTGCCCACTGTCTTCTCCACACAGTCAGGGCTGCTGCACCCTGCTGCCTCCTATACAAACAGTTGAGGCTGCTGCACCTTGCTTCCTTCTGTCTCACACCCCCACAGTCTGGGCCAATGTACCCTGTTGCCCCCTGTTCCCGTTTCCATAGTTGGGGCTGCTGTGCTCTGCTAAGGCCTAGATTCTCACGGCCTCACTCTCCACAGTTGGGACTGCTGCACCATGTTACCCGAGGCCACTAAAGGCAGGCCTCAACAGAGGGGGAAGGACAGGGGCATCAGGAGGCCATATAGTATTTCTAGTTATATACATACAGGATGTATTTTCACATGGAAGCCCTCAAATAACTAAATTTTGTGAGTTCCTACATACCGTTCCTGAAATAGCAGAGTGCTCCAGACACCTGTTTGAAAATTGTTTGAACATGACCATATTTATGAAGGATACATCAAAGATGCACTGCTTCTATGAATTAACAACATTTTTATTTTATATCCATTAAACAACCCTGTGTTATATAGCAAGAAAACAATGTAAGTTTTGATGAGAAAGATCTGACAGCTGTGATACAGACAAGGTAATTTCTCACAGACATTCATTCATACCACTTCAGGTCTGCACTGAAAAGTACAGTTACATAAGAACTTACATTAACAGTAGATCTTTGAGAGAGACTCTTGCAGCAGGCAATAACCATTAGGACTGAGCTGCCAGATGCTAGGACCACACAGAAAACTTTAGCTAGTAGTGTCTGGTGGGGGAACGCCCACCTGGCATCACGTGGCCAATGCCAACCCAATGCTATATAATGGGTGGTCCCCATGCACACCCTCCAGTTCTCCCACTGGAGACCTACAATGGTGTGACAGGAGAAGGAGTGGACTCCTGGAGCCAATAGAAAGGCTGAATAAGAAGCAGCATCAGCAGGGGGAAGGAGGGTAGAAAAGAGGTTGCCTACTGCAAGAGCCTCTCTTGAAGATCTACTGTTACGGTAACTTCGTATGTAACTGTACTATCTTCCTTCGAGAGGGCTCTTGCAGTAGGCAATAACCATTAGAACTGAGTCCCAAGCAGTGGAAGTTAGGAAAAAGACTTAGCACGGGAGGCAGGAAAAGGTCTGTAGTAGCCAGGCAAATAGGTTGACAGAAGGCCCTGGAGGACAGCTAGTCCAAAGCCTGCCCTGCACCTAGAAGCAATGTCCAGACAGTAATATTTAGTGAAAGTGTGGACAGAGCTCCAAGTAGATGCCGCACAAATGTCTGCAGCTGAAGCATTCCTGAAACAAGCAGTAGATGCAGCCATGCCTCTGGTTAAGTGTCCCTTGACTTCCCCCGGGAGGGTTTTGTTATACTTCTGATAAAAAAATATGCAGTTTGCCAACCATTTGGATAAACATTGCTTTGAAACTGTAGCGCCTTCTCTCTTGGGCACAAAAGAAGCAAACAACTGATCCATTTTTTGGACTGACTTTGTCTGATTTTTGTAGTAACGTGAAATTCTGTGCACATCCAGCGTGTGCAGAATTGCCTCCCCTTGATTAGAATGCTCAGGGTAATACACTGGCAAGTGTATGATCTGATTAAGAGTAAACTCAGAAACGTAGGCTTTGTATGAAGACCCACTCAGTCTCTGTGAAAAATCAAATAAGACTCCTTACACATCAGGGCGTGAAGCTTGGAAATCCTTCGAGAAGAAGTAATAGAAACTAAAAACAGTGTTTTCCAAGAAAGGTAGCGCAGGTTGCAACTTGCAGCTGGTTCAAAAGGAGGCAAAGTGAGTTTCTTCAATATGAAGTTCAGATCCCACAGAGGAACAGGGTTCCTTATTGGGGGTTTCATGTGAAGGATTCCCTAGAGGAAAGTGTGAAAAACCTCTAACTGAGCCAGTGTTTTGCCTTCCACTGGGGAGTGGTAAGCGGAAATAGCAGACAAGTGGACCTTCAGTGAAGAATAGCTGAGCCTTAGGTTGGAGAAGTGCAGCAGATACTCAAGAACCTGAGAGACAGGGCATGAAAAAGGGTCCCAACCCTTGGAGGCCACCCAAATGGAGAACCTCTTCCACTTCAAGCATATGTAGTTCTTGTGGATGGCTTTCTGACCTCCACGAGGACCTGAGCAACTCTGGAAGAGAATCCATAACGTGAGACCTCTGTCAGAAGGCACCAAATGTGTAGGTGAAGGTACTTGAGGTCTGGGTGAATCAGTTTGCTCTGTTCCTGGGTCAGAAGGTCCTGGCAGAGGGTTAGAGGGACTGGAGGTTCCACCGCCAGCTGCTGGAGCAGAGGGAACCAAACTTGACAAGGCCAGTAAGGGGTAATCAGAATCAGGTAAGCCCCTTCTGCCCGCAGCTTGACAAGAACCCTCTGTATCAGTGAAAAGGGAGGGAAGGTGTACAGAAACCTCCCTGTCCAGCAAAGAGACAGTGCATCTCATCACAAAACACCGGGCCTGGGAATGAGCGAGCAAAAACTGGGTAGTTTGTGTTTTATGGGGAGGTGAACAGATCCAGATCTTGGTGACCCCAGAGGTCGAAGATGTCTTCAACTACTGACTGTTTCAGTTCCCACTCATGAGCCCTTGCCTGCATGTGGCTGAGACTGTCAGCTAGGACATTTTGGATGCCCAGGACATGCACTGCCATGAGCTGAAACTGGTGCTGGATCGTCTAGTTTTACACACGCGTCGCCTCCAGGCACAAGTGTATGACCGTGTGCCTCTCTGCTTGTTCAGACACCAGACCACACACTTGTTATCCGATTGGACCAGGAGTGGACCTAGAATGAGGAGGGGCTGAACAGCCTGAAGGGCATATAGCACCACACACATCTCCAGCACGTTTATGTGCAAGGAGAGCTCCCACTGGGACCAGGATCCCTCGGTTCTGTGATCCTCCAACTGGGCACCCCAGCCCTGACAGGAACCATTCGTAGTCAGGGCTTGGATCAGAGGGGGAGGTTAAAAGGGCACCCCCTGCAAAGGTTGTTTAAATCCTGCCACCAGAGGATATCCTGCCACATAGGAGCAGATATCAGAACCTGGCAGTCCAGGTCATCTGACCTCTGATTCCATTGAACCCTGAGCTCCCACTATGTAATCTGCATGTGGAATCTGGTAAGTGGGACAGTGGGAATGGCCACTGCCATGAGGCCTAGGAGACGCAGGACTGATATGGCCATAAACCAACTGCTGGAGTCCACCAACCTGGCCTACTGCTGTAGGGCTTCCGACCTGTCCAAGGGAAGGAAGGCCTGACCCTGGGCTGTATCCAGCACCGCTCCAATGAATTGGAGGTGCTGGGAGGGTGTAAGGTGAGACTTGGAGTAGTTCACCATGACCCCTACTTGATAAAAGAGATCCAGGGTAGTGGACACAGATGTCCCCAGACTGTCCCTCGAGGGATCCCTCAGGAGCTAGTCATCCAGGTACAGGCCATAAAGCCGCTGCCACCACCTCTAGGCACTTGGTAAAAACTCTGGGTGCTAAAGAAATGCCAAAGGGAATGGCCTTAAACTGGTAATGCTCCCCTTGGAACACAAAGCTGAGGAAGCGGTGGTGGGCTGGAAAGGCAGGTATGTGCAGGTATGCATCCTGCATATCCAGGGCACAGAGCCAGTGTCCCTTCTGTAGGAGGGGCAGCAGGTCTAGGAGTGTCAGTGTGTGGAATCTTTTGTACTCTACATACAGATTAAGCGTGCTGAGGTCCAGTATTGGCCAAATGTTGCCTGTCTTTTTGGGCACCAAGAAAAAGTGGGAGTAGTACCCCCTTCCTGTTTGTGATCCTCTCACACAACAGCCGGGCCATCTGATTGAATGGTAGCGGCTGATCACCATGCTGGACTCACCATGCCTCCAGGCAGCTAAGCAGGTGGAGAGGCACCACTGGTGATGCACCCACCATGTACGGGAATATGGTTCAAGATGTGTGCCACTACAGGTGTGGGGCAACATGTCTGTGGAACAGGCTCCATTGTGGACTTCCTTAGTATCACCCTGATTTCCTCTCTGATGAGAGGAATGTGACCTTTTGGGTAGTGAGAGTGACCCAGGGGGTGTTCTGGAGGTCACTCTATGAACTCTAGGGTGTGACCTTGCGCTATCAGCTAAAGAACACCAGGACAAACCCAGTCCTCATCTTGCACCAGCCTCACCCTATCCAACTGGTTGGATAAGTCCATGTGTATTTGTAGGCCTCCCTCCTCCCAATCCACATGACTTTGGTTTGCTGTCAACACCAACAACCTACGAACCCCAAAGGACTAGGAGCTGTGTAAATGTCTAATTAGCATGTACACCTTTTTCATTACAATCAGTTAGGCTGCTCAGTCCTACATTCTGTATACTCATACTAAACATAGAAACATAGACTTTGACGGCAGATAAGGACCACTTTGCTCACCTAGTCTGCCCTTTTCCCTACCTTGAGGATAAGCTGCAGATACTATTTAACCAACCGTCTAGTTCTTCCTACCCTCCACAAAAATTGCCTTATGTCTGTCCCATGCATTCTTGAATTCTCCCACAGTTTTAGACCCCACAACCTCCTCAGGAAGGCTGTTCCATGCATCCACCACCCTCTCCATGAAAAAATACTTCCTCACATTGCCCCTGAGCCATCCCCCCATCTTCAAATTGTGTCCCCTTGTTCTTGCACATCTCTTTTTCTGAAAGATGCTACCCTCTTGGACTTTGTTGATTCCACTGAGGTACTTAAATGTTTCTATCATGTCTCCCCTCTCCCTCCTTTCCTCAAGGGTATACATATTAAGCTCCTTTAGTCTGTCCTCATATGGCTTCTCTTGCAGACCCTGCACCATTTTAGTTGCCCTCCTCTGAGCTGTCTCCATCCTGTCTATGTCAGATGGGGTCTCCAGAATTGGATGCAGTACTCTAGATGGGGTCTCACCAACTGTCTGTACAGGGGGATAACAACTTCCTGTTTTCTGCTGGTGATGCCTCTCCCTATACATCTCAGTATACACCCAGCCCTCCCTACCACCTTCTCACATTGCTTGCCAACCTTAAGGTCATCTGATATGATTACCCTCAGGTCCCTTTCCATTTTTGCTGTTGTTACTACCTCCCCCCCATTGTGTAATCTTCCCCAAGGTTTTTGTTTCCCAGGTGCATTATTTTGCAATTCTTATCATTGAATCCAAGCTGCCATACTTCTGATCATTCCTCCAACCTTGACAAGTTACTTCTTATCCTTTCTACACCTCCTTGTGTATCAACCCTGTTGCAGATCTTTGTGTCATCTGCAAAGAGGCATACTTTTTCCTTTCAGTCCCTCTGCAATGTCACTTCTAATGACAATAAAAAGAACTGGACCCAATACTGAACCCTGCGGTAACCGACTAGTAACCCCCTCTTTCTTCAGAGTGGACTCCATTTACAATTACCTTCTGTTTCCTGTTGTCCAGCCAATGTTTTACCCAGGCTACCACCCTGGTACCCACTCCCAGGCTGGTTAATTTGACTATTAAATCTTTTGTGTGGGACTGTGTCAAATGCCTTGTGAAATTCTAGGTAGGCCATGTCCACAGCCCCCTCTCTGGTCTACAACTTTGGTCACCCAGTCAAAGAAATCAATTAGATTCGTCTGACATGACCTTCCCACTGTGAGCCCATTCTGCCTTGAATCCTGTGCCCCACTGGCCTCTAGGTACTCAACAATACTTTCCTTCAGAAGTGATTCCATCACTTTCCCTACCATAGAGGTCAAACTGACAGGTCTGTAGTTTCCTGCCTCTGCCTTGGTCCTACTTTTGTGAAGGGGAATCACATCTGCCTTCCTCTAGTCCTCAGATACCACACCATCCTCCCATGATTTGTTAAAAAGGGTAGTCAGTGGTGTCACTAGTTCTCTGCTTAATTCTTTTAGAATTCTGGGGTGAATTCCATCTGGCCTCATTGCTTTGTCCACCTTCAGTTTTAGGAGTTCTTTCAGAACCCTTTCTTCTGTGAAAGGACTGGGATCGACACCCCTAACCAGAGTGCTTCTGTTAATTGGATTAGGCACCTCCTCCACCTCCTCTTTTGTGAATACTGAACAGAAGTATTCATTCAGTATCCCTGCCTTTTCACTGTCCCTCTCTGCCCACCCACCATCCATTCTATTCAGCCTCACTATTCCTCCCTTTGTCTTTCTACGCTCCCTGATATACCTATAAAAGGTTTTAACCCCCTTCTTAACCAAGTTGGCTATCTTTTCCTCAATTTGGGCCTTTACTATTCTGACTACCCTCCCTGATTCCTTCTGCCTTAACTGGTACAGTTCTCTGTCCTGCTCAGTGTGAGTTTCCTTATACTTCCTAAATGCTATCCTTTTCTCTCTAACCTTCACCGCCACCTCTTTTGAGAACCATAGTGGCTTTTTCTTTCATTTTGATTTGTTTATTTGCTTCACAGAAAGGCTTGTTGCCTCTGTGAATGCAGTTTTGATATTTCCCCATTGTTGCTCCACCCCTCCTTCTAGCCTGTTTGCTAGTGCTTCTCTAAGGCACGCTCCCATCTTGCCAAAGTCAGCCCTCTTGAAGTCCAGAACCCTCACTTTTGTATGGCTTGACTCTGTAGCTGAGTTTATCATGAACCACACTGTTTGGTGGTCACTTGTTCCCAAATGGCTACCCACTTCTAGATCCAAGATCCTCTCACTGTCCCCATTTGAGACTATAAGGTTTAAGATTGCTCCCTTACAAGTAGGTTCCAAAACTAGCTGTCTGAGGCATGCCACTTGAACGGCATCGAGAATGGCCCTGCTTTTGGATGTGGCTTCAGCAATGGTGCTCCAGTTAACATCTGGCGCATTAAGGTCCCCCATCAACAGTATCTCCCCTTTTTCTGCCATCCAAAGTATGCCTTCTATCATATCCTTGTCCATTCCCTCCCCCTGACATGGGGATTTGTATACATCTCCTGTGCGGATTGTGGTGCCATTTCCAGTCTCTAAGGTGACCCACAGTGCCTTCTCTCCTTCTTGTTTACTCTTTTGTTCAGTTGCTTTTATCCCTTCCCTTACATAGAGAGCTACTCCGCCCCCTCTTCTCCCCTCCCTGACTCTCCTATAGGTTGTGTACCCTGGTATGTTAACATCCCAGTCATGGTTCTCTGTGTACCATGTTTCTGTGACTGCTACGTTATCCACGCATCCCTCTTCCATCAAGGCCACCAGTTCAGGGAGCTTGTTGCCCAGACTCCAGGTGTTGGTACTCATTACCCTCCATTTCTTGATGGCCTTACCTCTTTTTGCCCCATCCCTGTCCTTATTGCATTTGTCACTTTCTCCATTTACCCCTGCGCTTCTCCCTATCGACATCTCTATGTTGGTGTCTACCACACTTAGTACCCTGATTTTTTGGGGAGGGCTAGGATTTCCCTGCTCCTCTCCAGTGCCTTCCCCCTTGGCTAGTTTAAATGCTTGCCAATGAAGCATTTAAACCTATCACCTAGGATCCTGGTTCCCCTCCTGGACAGATGCAGACCATCATGCCAGTATAGGCCTGCATCCCTCCAGGTGGACCCCCAGTCCCCAAAGAGGCCAAATCCCTGAGCTCTGCACCAGTTTTTCAACCACTGATTGAATACCATGGTGCAGAGCACCCTAGCCTCACCCATGCCATAGACAGGGAACACATCAGAGAAGGTTACCATGCGTGCTATTTGTCTAAGGCCCCTTCCCATCTCCACAAATGCTTCTTGCACTGCTCTGATCCCTTTCTTAGCCAGGTCATTTGTCCTTAGGTGGACAATGACATCCAGCTCCTGAGATCCTGAGTATTCACTCCCTGTCCCTCCAAGCCATGATGCCAGGCAGGCACCTTACCTCCCTCTCCCCTTCCTCCCCCAGTTCTACCTTTCTAACAGTGGAGTCCCCCACCAGGAGTTGTTTCCTTCCCCTGTGGGGTCCCATGCCACCCTCCTGTGGGTCTCCTTTGTGGAGGTTCCCAGCATCCTCCTTGGTCTCCACTGTGGGTGCCTCCATAGAGGAACCACACTTTACAAGAATGGCATAGTAATTGTGGAGAGGTACAACTGGAGGGATGTGCCCCTGTTCCACCACCCTCACTCTCCCTGAGCCCACTGTGGTCCAACCGCTTCTCTTTCTTGGCAACCTCTGAGGCAAAAGCAGTGACCCTGGTGGTCCCTGGGTGGGAGAGGAGGTCCCACAAATTCTGACCAACTAAGCTTGGAGATGAGCAACCTCCTCCCTCAGCCCAGAGAGGTGCCTACAGATGGGGACAACACCGCATCCTCCAGAACGTCTCCCGGAAGACTGCCGCTCTACAGCCATTGCACTGCGCCACTCCCATTATGTCTTATTTCTGGTCCCCTAACTGTTGTTTGGAATACTTACTCTTTCCTCTGTTTATTTCTTTTTTTCTCTCCCTATTTACTTACTGCCTCTGTGCCTTTTTAGCTCCTGATCTTCCTGTTCTGAGACAAGAAGTTCCTATATTTCTCAGTAGTCTCTTTATTTGCTCAGAGTCAGACCTCCAGTAGCTGGGGGGACGGAGAGCTACTCTTGCCTTTCTAGGATGGTGAGTCTTTGGAGGATCTGTGATCACTCACTTCCTGCTCCCAAACAGGAAGTTCCTGTTGTCAGTCAAATCCTTTGCCTATAAAAGTAGCACTGCCAGAAGCTATCTAGGGCAGTGTTTAAATATGGTTTTAACCTGGCTCCTTCTAGCTAGCCTACCTCCCCACTTTGCAAATCTTTCTACACTTTGTTAATTTCACAGATAACAATTCTCTTCAGCCACCTGCGACAAGCACCTAGATAACTACACAGATAACAGATACACAGATAACAATTCACTTTAACTAACTCTGACAAACACACTCATTTTTTTATTTTTTTTTTTACTCTAAATTGAAGGTCTCAGTACAAGAGTTCTAGTTCTTAGTCCCAGTAGAGAAGTTTAGTTATACCAGCAGCTCCTTCCTCCTACTCTGCCCTTGCAAGGCATTGATACTGCTGATCCCATATGGAGCCACTGATGTCAGTTGCCAGAACCCCTGAGCTTACTGGGCAAGTACTGGAAGGATAATATTTCACTGTTTGTCCTGGACATAATTAGCCCTGTAGCACCTCTGATAGGAAGAAGGAGAATTCAAGCATGATTAAACAACAAACAAAACCCATGGGAACAGGGGATGTACAACATGCAGGTTATCAATTGAGTAACATTTAAACAGCAAAATACACATTGTTTACACTTAGTGTGAGTTACAGATGAAATCAAGGAACAACCAAGTTACAGTTAGGCACATAATACACTTAGTACACAGATAAGAATATACTGTTGTAGAGATTACACAAATTGAACGATTGCAGACGTATACTCACAGAAGCAGCTAGCAAAACATTAAGTGCATAGATTTAAAGTGCGTCTGTTGAGCTAAAGTAGGCCAGCTCCGTAACATTTGTTATGTGCCACTGGTCAGGCGAGGAGGAGGGGAGTGGTGCAGGCTTGAAAGTCAGGTGCAAGAGCAGTTTACCATGAAGTAATTTGCCAGGGTGGTGGAGTGAGAGTTGCCAGAGGAGGAGTGATGAATTTTCAGAGGCAGCTCATTCCAGAGCTTATGGAAGCGGTGAGAGAAGGCTGCCTGGCCAACAGTGGTCCTTCACTGAGGGATTACTAATTGGCAGGAGTCAAAGGATCTGCAGGCATGAGTGGGGGTGGGGGCAGATGAGAGCATGGTGGAAAGGAAAGATGGGAGGACACCTAGCCAGTACTTAGACACAAATTTAGCACAGTGCATAATGCATCAGTTTCTGAGGGATGGAAATGCCAGAGACCGGTAGAGATCACAGTGATGGGTGAGGGGAGGGACATCAAGAGCAAAATGACAGAAGGCATTGAAGAGGGTATCTAGTTTAGTTAAGGTGAACTTAGAGGCGGCGCTGAAGATGATGTTGCAGTGGTCGAAGGAGGGAAGTATCATCTGCTGGACTAGTTCATGGCATATGGTTAGAGGGAGGCTACTACGGTTTCTGTATAGGGCACCTAGCATGGGTCGCAGTTTTTTTATGATAGCATCAATGTGGTCAGCAAAGGATAGATGCCAGTTGAGCCAAACCCCTAGGTATTGGAATGAGGTGACATCCTCAAGTATTTGCCCGTCCACAGTGCGGAAGATGGGGAGGGAGGGGAGTCTGGATAGGCGTTGTCGTATGCCAAAAGTCATGGAAACAGTTTTTTCAGCATTGAGGGAGAGCTGGTGTGAGCTGAACCAGTGTTGAATATTGATAAAATCAGCTTGGAGATTTGCAGCTACCACTTCTGGGGAAGTGCCTGAGGAGAAAAGAATGGTGTCATCTGCATACATGTGGATGGAGGAAGTAGAGCAGATGAGTGGTAAGTCATTTAGAAAAATGGAGAATTGAATGGGTCCAAGAACTGACCCCTGAGGAATGCCGGTAGTTATGGGAAGGGGGCAGATATAGCATCTGAGATTCTTACAGATTGTGTTCTGCCAGTGAGGTAGGAACTGAACCAGTTGGTGGCAGCAATGGAGAGAGACCAGATTCAGAGAGGCAGGAAAGAAGTAAGGTATGTGAGACAGTGTAAATTCTTTAGCTAGTTCGATGAAGATGGCAGAGGTGATCTGCCCTCTATCCATACCGGTGAGTATAGTGTCAGTGGGCCTAGTCAAGGAGGATGCAGTGGAGTGACCCTTCCTGAACCCTGACTGGAAAGCCATGAAGAAGTTAGAGTCAGAGAAAAAGGGGTAAGTTGTGTGAGCATAAGGTGCTCTTGCAGTTTTGCAAGAGCCGGGAGGAGAGAGATACGGTGGTAGTTAGACATGGCGGTAGGAGGGCCCCCTTTGGGAAGGGGGATGACTATGGCATGCTTCCATGCAGGGGGACTGCTGCAGCAGCAAAGAACTGATTTAGTAGGCTGGCAAGCAGGGCAGCTATGGCATGGGCAGAGAGGTAGAAGAGTTTGGGGTCCATATCATCAGGGGATTTGCCTTTTGAAGGGTTGACTGATAGCAGGGCATCTAGAGCATCCGCTGGTGAGAGGTTATTGAAGGAGAAGGTACGAGGCACATAAGGCTTCTTAATTCCTGTGGTGGGTGCATATGGAGCAGGGGTGGGCAGGGAAGAGAAGAGCGAAGCAGCGAAAGTGGAGAAATAAGTGTTGAACTTGGCAGTGATAGCACTTGATTCCGAGAGAAGGGAATTGTTAATATGTAGGAGCTGAGTGGGAGTTGCAGTTGGAGGAGAGATGAGGGAGTGAATGACCCTCCATAATTTTGAGGGATTATTTAAGTTTGTCTGAAGGGAGGTGTTGAAATACTCAGCTTTGGCCAGTCGTGTAGCTCTGGTACATTTGTTTTGAAGCATCCAGTATGTGGAGAGGGCTTGTGGGTGACTTGAAGATTTGTGGGCTCTCTAGGCTTGGTCCCAGGCAATTTGACATGCTATGAGTTCAGAGGTGATCCAAGGCAGGTGGTTGTCCCATACCCTTGTGAAACGTAGAGGGGCATGAGTGCCCCAGATGTTGAGGAATGTGCTTTTGAAGTGAAGAAGGGCATCATCAATGGAGGAGATAGTAGTGGTTGAGGCCCAGTTTCTTGGGAAAGGTAATCTAACAGGGGAGCAAGGTTGAGTGATTTGAAGGACTGTTGGACCAGGAACTTAGGGGATGATTTGGGGCAGTGAATTTTACAGATGAGGTAGGTAATATGGTGCTCACTCAGGTAGTCTGGAAGTAGTCCAGACTTGATGATCCAGTAAGGGTAGGTGGTCAGGGCCCAGTCTAGAAGACAGTGGTTTCCTGATTTAGGGTTTAGGCGGGTGGGCTCAGAGATGAGTTGTGAGAGATTTATCCCAGTTACATCAGTCCGGACTTTATTCAGGGATGGAGATAGCCAATTGTGATTAAAATCTCCCATTACATATAATTCACATGTGAGGGTAAGGAAGAACATCTGCATGAGGAGGTCGATGACAGCTGAGGAAGGAGTGCCTGGTCAGCAGTATATATCTGCAATGTAGATAGAGAGTAAGAAAGGGAGGGACAGTTATAACAGTAGAAGCTTGTAGGCTTTAGGTTCAGCCTTAGCTAGGATAATTGAATAGTGTAAGTCTGACTTTACATAGATGGACACTCCACCACCTCTGGTGGCCCAGTCCTGATGGGCCATAGTACAGTCTGAGATGGTGACCAAAGGGCCAGTGATGTTTTTATTGAGCCATTTTTCAGAAAGGGTGATGATGTCTGTGGCATAGTGGGCAGCAAGTACTTGGAGAGAATCAAGTTTGTGGGTAAGGCTTCTTATATTTAGATGCAGACTACACAGGCCACAAGGGAGAGGACTTCCTGTGGGCAGTGAGGTGGGAGACTGACTAGGAAGGGGGTACATTGAGTGTGAGAGGGAAGGTGAGGATAGGGGGCCGGGTTTGTGTGTATGTCACCTGCTGCAAGGAGCAGAAGAGCAAATGTTAGGTAGTGTACAAACAGTTGTATGCACCAGGAAGTGAGTGAGCATTGCTTTGGTAGCAGGCAAGAAAGATTTATAGGGGCTGGGCATGGGGCGATCAGTTGAAGTAGCATCCATGAGAGTGAGGGGTTGAAAAAGAAAGTGTGACCAAGTGGGCCCAGACTTGGAAGTGAGGACAGGTAGTCACCAAACTGGTGAAGTGATGAAGTCCTGTGGGGATTAGCAGGAAGGGAGAGGGGAGTATGGGGGTGGTAGGTGGCATGGTTGAGAGGAGGGGGGGGAGGCAGATGAGAATGGAAATAAGTAAGGGCAGGTAGCCAGGCATGAGGGACATAGCTTTGCTCGCAGTGAAGGTGGCACCCTAGCTACAGTGGCAGCACTTTGGAGAGGGGGAGAGAACAAAGAAGGAATATCATAGGGTCCTGAGTGAGACTGGTGACCAACTGCAGGAGGATCAAGGTAGCAAATGGGAGTGTGAGAGGGAATGCGGGCGTGGAAATAGTGTATTTAAAGAGTAGAGGGGGCGGGGTGGGCTGGAGGGCCAATATTCTTTCGATAATACAGATGCAGGTAGCCATGATCCGATTGACTACACTGCCACCGTACCTTGCTGTGTGCTGGAGTCCGGGGTCTTGGTCTCAGTTGGTGGCTGGAGGTGCCAACCGACCATGGGGAGCTGTAGCAGTCCTGTTCAAGGGCAAGCAGCTGAGGGGATAGAGAAAAAAAAGAAGTTTAAGTAGGCAGACAGAGCTTAGAGGGGGCAAGAAAAAAAAAATTAGTAAGACAAAAGGGCTGGGAATTTGGGCGCCAAAGGCAAAGAGTTGGCTCAGAGGGGTTGGGTTACAGTGGAATTTAGCAGAAAAGAGCTGTAGCACTTTATAACAAAAAAAATATTTCTTTCAGTAATACATATGCAGGTAGCTTAAATTTCCTTAAATAACTGTAAACAGCTTATTCAAGAGGAGCACCAGGCGGCAAAGAAGTGGAGAAAAGTCCTGGCCAATCGGAGCGGGGAAGCGAGAAGCGCCAGTGATCTGATTAGCTGTGCTACCCCATACCTTGCTATGTGCTGGAGTCTGGGGTCCTGGTCTCGGTCGGCGGCTGGAGGTGCCGACCAGCTGTGGGGAGCTGTAGCAGCCCTGTTCAAGGGCAAGCAGCTTGCTGTGTGCTGGAGTCCGGGGTCCTGGTCTCGGTTGGTGGCTGGAGGTGCCGTCTGACCGTGGGGAGCTGTAGCAGCCCTGTTCAAGGCAGATAACATAATAAAAGCACTGGCATACTATTCATGAATGTGACTCAGTTACACTCAAAAGGAGCTTAGCTGAGACATGTTGCCCCACACCTGTAGTGGCACACATCTTGAACCATATTCCCGTACATGGTGGGTGCATCACCAGTGGTGCCTCCCCACCTGCTTAGTTGCCTGGAGGCATGGTGAGTCCAGCATGGTGATCAGCCACTACCATTCAATCAGATGGCCCGGCTGTAGTGTGAGTGGATCACAGCTCCACATGGTGTGAGAGGATTGTGGGATGTGGCCGGTCCTCCAGGGACCAGTGTATCCCTTAAAGGTAATTACCAAGTTGTTCTTCTCAGCCCATTGCTCCAAGAAGGCCATCTTCACTCAGGCAAAGTGCCACGAGGTATGGGGAGGTGGACTGCCACCACCGTACTCCCCACAATGCAGGCTGCCACCACTGTGTCATCCCCTCCACCAGAGACTCCAGCAATGGAACCCAGCCTACTCCACACTGGTGCCATGGAGCACAAAGGTGGGCGCCTGACTCCCCAGTCCATGGCTCCCAAACTGGCCCAGGCTCCAGCCACACTGCAGACCCCCAACCATCAGACTCAAGCTCCCTGAGCCAACTCCCTGTGATATACTGTTGAGCCCCGAACTGGGCCAGGGCCATTTTTCCTGCCCACTTAAGTACTCCACTTACTGTTCCCACTAGTCTCCTTGAATGCACCAAAAACCTCCCTTAAATTCTACCCCAGGGGCCTGGTTCTGCCTGGCCAGCAAGTTGGCCAGCCACAACCTCCCAAAAAA
This sequence comes from Neoceratodus forsteri, assembly GCA_016271365.2. NCBI lineage: Eukaryota > Metazoa > Chordata > Ceratodontiformes > Ceratodontidae > Neoceratodus > Neoceratodus forsteri. The sequence goes on along the minus strand of CM057450.1, from coordinate 1,609,371,741 downwards.
GGACATAAAGGCAGAGAGGGTTACTTTAGTAATCATTCCCTGGAGGGGGTGCTTACATTTAATTCTGTTCAGTCCACAAACTAAAAGTCTAACTTGAAAAATAGCATGCTTAGCAGTCCATAATATTAACATAGTGAACGGTCTCCATGCAGTGTCGACCTATAAAAAAGTAACTTACAGGCCATCGCATAACAAAACATTTGGTGGTCTTAGAGCAGGGAGGAGACTGCTCATGCCCTCAGTGCCATTTCTGCCTCTGGCTTATTTCAAGTCCTCATAATCCTGACCCAGACGAGTTTAAAGAGCAGTTGACGCCTTCAGGAGAACTTTAGCAAAACATAATATTTAGACATAGTTCAGCTTCTATTTTACATTAGTTCTGTATTTCGCCTCCCTGTTATTTATCACTGAGGTCATCTGCATGAAAACAGGATCTTTGCTCCTGAAGAGTTCATCTGTTCCTGTTGCCTTCTCCCTAACTAAGGTCATAATGCACTGCTTATGACACCATAGTTACTGCCATGGCAACAGAGTGTGATGTCACAGCAGAGGATTATGACTTGAAGTAGGGAGTAGGCTATAGAGGCAGATGAACTCTAAGGGATAAAGATCATGTATTCATGCACATTTCCTTAGTAGTAAATAATAAAGAGGAGAAATCCATGGAATATATATGGAATGCAAGCTGAATTGTACCTAAGTATTATGTTTTCAAAGTTTTCTTTGAGGTGTCAGCAGCTCTTTAAGTCTGCTTAACCTGTTTAATACAGTTAATTTAGGGGCCACTGCTCCCACTATGGCCCATACCTTCCCCCTCACTTACATGTGTGCCATATAAATGCTGGGGAGAGCAAAAGGCCACAACAATGGTTACTAGCAAGTTAAACATAATACTGGCATGCAATATTTATTTATTTAGTTTTTATAGATCAGGTAAGTGCCCTAGACAATAAAATGCCTATTTTCAGGCACAAGCCAGGAGATTACAAAAACAGTTGGGAACTTACAAATGCAGTAGGATCAATAACATTTCATATGACTAGGAAGACAGTAAAACATACTCTACAGTATATGGTATGTGTATATATATATATATATATATATATATATATATATATATATATATATATAAAACACAGAGACACAAGAAGACAGGCAGGGCTAAGCAAATCTAAACAAAACCCAACAATGAGAGACAAGGCAGTCTGGGTTAGCATTAAGTAATAATGCCTCATGCATTTTTACTTCATCTGCTGATAACAAAGTACTTTCTTTTGGCAATAGCAGCCTCTGATCACAGACTGCCAGCTCACAGATTTGTCACTCCAATGTAAGCTGTCAGCTCATGGTGCTGGCCAAGTTCTTCTAGCTCCTGATCTGCCCTCCTATGATGCTTCTTTTCAATCTTTTATGCTGCTACTAGATCAGGTTAAGTGAATGACTTTGGTGGTTTCCCAGGCCATCTAATAATATGTCTGGAAGGGTAAAAATGTACAAATTGGCAGTGCTTTGCATGTAGGCTGTTTGCAACATCTGAGAACTCCTATCTCTGCATCGGTACTCTCAAGCTGAAATACAGAAAGAAGTGCTACATTACTGACGTTCACAGGTACCTCCCTGTTTTCTGGCCATTTGCAAGACCTTCCCTCAATCCAGGTAGCTGAAAAATTTGATGAGGAAACTGCTGTTGATGTCAGGTTTCTTCCACAGAGAATGGTGCACCCATTGGATAGTCATTGTGGGGTTGTCAGTGTCACAAACACACTCAGCAGGTCAGGCCCTTTGCCCCCACAGTGCCAATCTCCGAACAAGAGTGTGAACAGATAACAAACAGGGTAACCCTTCTGTCTGCTTGTGGGTCTGAATAATCTTTAGTCTCAAGTTCTGGGGGGATTCAAACTGTGAACCTTATGCTAGTGTACCCAATGTACAGGCACAAATTCATACCCTCTTCGGGGATTGTGGTACAATCTTACGCAAGAGGCACCCAGCCAGGCTTCCAAAATGAACCCTCAAAACTCTATAAAAGACCTTAGGTATATTCTTACCTTTTCCCAGTTTAGTAACACCATCAAGTTTTTGAACAGTTTTGTCAGTCTTAGCTGTCTATACATCACATGCAAAAAAAGAACTTGGAAGACCCAGGCAGTATCTTTCAAATACAGATTTTACTAAAAATGGATAAAAATATGAAAAATGTAAACACAGAACACTATATCACAAAGTATACAATCAATCACTTACAAGAAAACAAAGAAAACTACAGACAAACTCCTACCAACATACAGTTAGATACTTTTCTATCTAATGTATTACCTCTAAGTGCTTATCAGAGAGTTGAATGTTTCTCTCTCCCAAGATGGAATATATCTCCCAACAGCTCAGACACAGTATAGTTTAAACTGCCTCTCTTCACACCCCTTCTACGAGTCATCTAGCTCCTCCTTTTAGAATATAAAAAAAATATATGCATGATGTTCTATCAGAAGGTATTTTAAATAAGGTGACATCAGCAAAAATTCATTTCCAAAATTATAAGTCTGTGGTTCCCAGTTCCTTCTCCCCAGGCATTTCAAAGGGGTTTTATAGCTTTTTAACACCAGTTGATATTAAATGTTCTCCTCTTAAGACGTCATAAAAGTTTATGATCTTCATCATCTGGCCGACTCATAAAGTCCCATTTCGTTTCCACTTCAAAGAAGCAACAGGTCATAGAAAAAAGGCCATAAAATGCAATGTCTCAAGGAAGTTAATTACATTACAGAGATCTCCTGGTTTAATGTATATCCTGTCATTTTCACTGAAACCTGGGGGTCACCATGGAAGCACTGTGACAATCACACACTATATTTTTATATTACAAATATCATCCAAAAATCATAACCAGCTGGCCTAGGTGTCACAATCAGCACTCAGTGCCAAGACCTCAGGCAAAGAGTTGCTCAGGAAGGGGATGAGTTCATTTCCTTTGATGTCCTGTGGGAGTCCCACCAGCTGAATGTTATTTCTTCATTCCCTGCTTTTGTGATTACTGATGGTGCTCTTCCTGGCTTCAGTTAATTGGTTAGCTGTTTTTAATTTGTTTGCAACTGCTCATAAGTCTCTCCTCTTAAATCCCCATCTGGCCTTCCAGTTTTTCAAGTTGATTTTCATTGTCATCCACAGTGCTGCCTAGGGATGTATCTGTGGATTGGCTATGTGCTAAGTGAGTGGTGAGATTTTCAAATCCTACTTTCATGTCCTTCTGATATTACTTTGGCCAGTTATGATGTTGGGATTTCTGTATCTGGCACTGCTCCTTCTGTTGGGTCTCCTTGCACTGTAGCTTTCATGGTTTTTGCTTGGCTAAGAGTGCCACAATGCTTTTTCCCCCCACACAGGGATGACCATGTCTGCCACCACTCCCTCAGAGGATGCCAATAAGGAGGGGTGGATGGACTACGGTGGGCTAAGGGAGGGTGAGGGAGGTGGGACAGAGGCACCTGCACATCCCCAAGCCAGTGCCACTTCAAAACTCATACACCATCTTGGCAGAGCAGGATGATCACCCTGCATCCTCAGAAGTGGACATTAAGGAGGATGAGTGGGTCATCCATGACTGTGCCCTAAGGGCAAAGGGAAGGAGAATACACAGGGGGAGGAAGCAAATTATGTTTGGAGACTCCATCGTTAGAGGGATAGAAGTGGGATTGGGCAGCAACAGGGAGAAGGAAGTGGTGTGCCTGCCTGGTGGCACAGTTTGAAGGGAAGGCAGGAGAATCCTAGGGATTGCTAGGGTGGTGGCAAGGAGGGGGAAGCTGGACCTCATTGTTCACATGGGGACAAATGACCTGGCAGGTGAGGGGACAGATGTAGGAAAAGTGCAAGAGGAATTTAGGGAACTGGGGCAGTGTCTTGGGCTAGTAGTACGCTCTGTTACCTTCTCAGATGATCTTCCTGTCCATGGCAAGGGAGAGGATTGAGACATTTGCATCATGGAATTCGACACCTGGCTGAAGAAATGGTGTGGAGAGGAAGGGTATGGCTTCACTGGGGATTGAGATCTCACTTGGAGGGATGAAGGACTGTATTCACCAGATGGCCTACATTGATTGATCCAGGAGGCAGGGCAAAGTTATCCTCACTGGAAAGTCCAAATGCTTCCTCCATGAGCATTTAAACTAACCAAGGCGAGGGGGAGGCAAAATCAGTCAGCGAGATAAAGGTGGCCCCCCGCCACCACATAACATGTCTGAAATAAGGGAGAATCTGATTAGTACAAGGGCACTGTCAAACCCAATAAATACATTAAATACAATTGTGGGGAGGACAGAAGATGGAACTCAAAAACATCACAGGGCTGACAAAATGGAAAAGGTGGGTGGGCGTACAAGCTGGAAAGTTATGTGCACAAACGCCCACAGTCTGGGGAATAAAATCCCAGACCTAATGGCATTAATGGAAGATGCAAACCTGGACATAGTAGCTATTACAGAAACATGGTACACAGGGAACAATGACTGGGATATAGCCATACCAGGATACACACTTTTTAGGAAGGATAGAGAAGGGAGGAGAGGAGGGGAGGTTGCTATGTATGTGAAGGAGGGGATTACAGCAACAGAGGCTCAAGGGTTACAAGAAGGAGCAGAGGCATGGTGGATTACCCTGGAGGTGGGAAAAAGGACAGATATTCGCACTGGAGTGATTTACAGGCTTCCAGCACAGGGACAGGAATCATATGAAGCTCTTGTGGAAACCATCCACAAAATGGCAGCCTAAAGGGAACTGCTACTAATCGGTGACTTCAGCCCACCTGAGGTAGATTGGAGCACTCAGACTGTGAGTACAACAAGGGGCAGGGACTTCATGACTGCCCTGAATGGGGCAAACTTCAGACAGCTTGAAGCAGAACCAACCCGTGAGGAGGCTGTAACGCATTTGGTCCTGACCAACAGGGACAGGATCATAGATGTGGAGGTGGACAATACCCTTGGTAGCAGTAACCACAGGACAGTGTGGTTTAAGGTAACCACAGTGGAGAAGACAAGCCATATAAGGATATAGGTGCTAGATTTCAGGAAGGCTAACTTTAAGGAGATGGGTAGAAATCTCAAAAGAGCCCTAGCAGCAGAAGGTACAGGGGTAGATGTGGAAAAACAGTGGTCTAGACTCAAGCAAGTCATAACAGAAGTAACAGGTCACTGTGTCAAAATGCATAGCAAGAGCAAAAGAAAGAAAAGGCCATTATGGTTCTCGATGGTAGTTGCCGAGAAAGTAAGGGAAAAGAAAAGAGCTTTCAAAAGATACAAGGAAACACAAAAGGATGAGGACAGAGAACAATATTTGGAGAATCAGTGGGAATCTGGGAAAATAATTAGAAGGGCTAAGGCACACAGAGAGGAAGGTGTCGCCCAGGCTGTTAAGAAAGGCAACAAGACCTTCTTCAGATACATTAGTGAGAAGAAAAAGACCAGAAATGTGATTGTTAGGATGAAGAAGGAAGAAGGAAGAAGGAAGAGAAAGGGTGGAGGATGACCTAGAAAAGGCTGAGATACTGAACAAGTACTTTTGCTCAGTATTCACCAGGGAAGGGGAGGATTAGGGACCGAAACTCGTAAGAGAGGTATTCAGGAGAGGGAGGTAGACACCAGCCCATTCAAGGTGGAAAGAGTCCTAGAAGAACTCTGGAAAATAAAAGCAGATAAGGTAATGGGGCCAGATGGGATCCACCCCAGAGTACTAAAGGAACACAGGGAAGTGCTGGCAGAACCACTGGCTGCCCTTTTCAATGCATCACTAGAGACAGGAAAGGTACCTGAGGACTGGATGAGGGCAGATGTGATCCCTCTCCACAATAGTGGAAGCAGAGAGGAGGCAGGCAATTATAGGCCTGCAAGCCTGACCTCAGTAGTGGGAAACTAATGGACTCCTTACTTAAGGAAAGGATTGTGAAGTTTCTGGAGGATAGTGGGGCACAGTATCCAAGGCAGCATGGAGTCTCAGCAGGAAGGTCATGCAGGCGCATCTTATACATTTCTTTGACTGGGTAACCAGCATGGTAGATCAGGTAGGGGTGGTGGATGTAGCCTACTTGGATTTCAGCAAGGACTTCAACACCATCCCACACATGAGATTGCTAAATAAATTGGGGAGCAGGGAGTGGGTCCTATTATAGTAAAGTGGGTTGGGAACTGGCTAAGGGACAGGACTCAGAGGGTGGTGGTAAATGGCATGAAATCTGAGGAGAGGTAGGTGACCAGTAGGGTGCCACAGAGGTCGATGCTAGGGCCAGTCCTATTCAATGTCTTCATTAGCAACATTGCAGAGTGTCTGGAGGGAAAAGTATGCCTCCACACAGATGACACCAAGATCTGCAACAGAGTGGACACACCGGAGGGGGTGCAAACAATGATAAATGACATGAGCCTATTAGGGGAGTAGTTGGGTGTCTGGCAGTTGAGTTTCAATGCTAAAAAGTGCAAGATCATGCACCTGGGTCACATGAATCCAAGGGATGAGTACAGGATTGGTGGGGAAATTGTAGCCACCAAAAGTCAGGAGAAAGATCTGGGGGTTATCATATCTGATGACCTGAAGGTGACCAAACAGTGTGAAAAAGTGGCAGGGAGACCAAACAGAATGGGCATAACAAGCAGGAGGAAAGAGGTGGTGATGCCACTGTACAGATCACTGGTGAGGCCTCAGCTGGACTACTGTGTCCAGTTTTGGAGATCACATCTCCAGAAGGACATTGACAAAATAGAGGCAGTCCAGAGAAGGGCAACGAAGATGGTACATCAACTGCACCAGAAGCCCTACGAGAAAAGACTTAAGGACCTTAATATCTATTCACTGGAGGAAAGAAAGGAGAGGAGAATTATGATAGAGACTTTTAAGTACCTTAGGGGAATAAACAGGGTACAGGCGGAAAGCATATTTCAGAGAAAACTCTGCACAAGAATAAGGAGACAAGATATGAGGCTGAAGGGTGAAAGGCTCAGGGGTAATGTTAGGAAGTACTTTTTCACTGTAAGGGTGGTGGAGTTGTGGAACAGCCTTCCAGAAGAAATGGTGGGTGCCAAAACAATACGGGGGTTCAAGAGTGCATGGAATAGACATAAGAGTGCCCTCGATATGTGCAGAGCAGGACAGCCGCATATCAAATAGGATCTGGGGTTGCAGCAGTGAGTAGGGAAATGGGCAGACTAGGTAGGCCTTGTGGTCCTTATCTGCTGACAGATTCTATGTTTCTATATATGCTAAGATATTTTTGTGCTTCAAAATTCGATGCACTTGTTTCCTGCTGTAGGAGGAGCTGGATATTGGTATCTAGCTGGTAGAGTAATTTTTAAAATACAAAATTGCTGTAGTGTATGGTAGAATGTTGTTATGGATAGAAATCCATAACTAGAATGGAGTTGTTATGCTGCAGTAGCTATGTCATCACAGCTGATATGCTGCACTAGCTATGTCACTACTGCAGCAGAACAACTTGGAATGCTGCCACATAGTTGCTTTCCTCAATCCAGTTAAGCTGGAAGTTGCTGTTTTTTTTTAAACTTGAACTTGCAGAAACATCTGCAGCACACTGTGTCAGTTGAAAAAAAGAAAATGTTAACATTTCTATTCTCTATTGTCTTCTCCTGCTGGTTTTGTGTGATTTTCTATGCTATGACTGCCCATACACTATAAAAGATTGTTTATGAGCAGTCATACACAAACAAGGAAATTCTTGTATCTTGAGGTTCCCTTGATAACAGAGTACCTTTCGAGCTGCGCTCTCGGGGTCATCTGTTACCAAGGAAACCTCTCGATACAGGAATATCCTTCTTATGTATGACTGCTCATACACAATCCTCTATATTATAGGTATGATGGAATAAGATGTTGCTAGGTTCCAGTAAGGAGCTTAGCTTTATATTTCCATTCTGCTTGCTGGCTTGCCCACACCTCCTCTTGTAGTATGGTAAAGTAAGTTAAGCCAGTTTTCAGTTGAGGGCTCTGTGAAAAACTGCCTTTAGAGTTTGCCAAAAGTAAGCATTTTTGCATAGATTTATTTGAGTGAGAAACCCTGTGCTGCCTGAGCCTGTGTCTGGGGCCTGTCTGTACTGACACCACCAAATACATATGGAGAACAGAAACTTTTTGCACTGAAGTTGGTAAAGAGAGACAAAGAAACAAAAGAAAAAATATCTTGGAAACTATTTTAACTGCTGCTTTGCACTGCTTGTCCTGTCTGTTTACCTGCTTTGAGTTTTTCCTGCACACTGTGAATCAACAAGGTTAAATGGCTCTTTTTGTTCATATTCTCAGCGCTGATCACAATTTGCACTGCTGTTGTGCAGTCAAAGTTGATGTATTTAGTTTGTTCCCACAAGCTGTCTATGTTTTATGTTTAGCATTTTTGGGTTTTTTTTGTTAACCAGATAAGACCCACTAGGCACAAGTACCTGTTTTCAGGGGTGACCCGGGAGCACCGGGGTGGTTAAGTGATTTGCTCAGAGTCGCATAGTATGCACGTGGTGGTTGTAGGAATCAAACCCAGGTCAGCTGGATGTACCAAGCTCATTCACAACTCTTTACTCTAACCTCTAGGCTATACTGCTAACGTTATGTACCATATATACAGTACCCTCCATTGGACCACTTTGGGGCCCTTGATCTTGGATCAAACTTTTTTTCTGTTATCTTCTGACATGTGTTTAGTACTGCTGTGCATCGTCATCTTTTTAAAGAGCAATGCTTTAATTGCATAAGTGCAGCAGATGTAGAGTATGTCATATAATGTCAGTGCCATGTTGGCCAGCCTAAAGTACTCTGCCCAAACAAAATGTTCATGAAATGTCTGAAACCGTCACTGCTAGCTTATGTTTCATTGCAAACATTTCATAATCCAGTTTTGTGCAGCTCTGCTTTTTTTCCATTCATGCTACTTAAAATGTTTGTGAGAATCAGTCCCCAAAAGACTACAGCCTAACAGCACTGGGATGGTCAGAAGCAATTCATAAATGCCAGGAGCCTGTCAGTATCAACACAGTTCAGATAATGACAGCTGCATGGGCGTATGGATTAAAGGAAATAATAGCTGAATTTGGCAAGCAGAATGCACTGTATCCACACTCAGACATCACACAGTCTGCTATCTTGTATAAAGAGCAGGAAGAGGAAAGCCCAGCTCACACAGCTTTAGCTGTTTGACTCATAGAAGGCAAGAGCATCTTTCTCTTAAGAGGATAGACATCTTCAGATCTTCCGGAGTTGCAGGAAGGAAGTTCATGCATGCATCTGAGGGTCATGTTACATTAGTCTGGAAATTGAGTACTCATACCCCCATACAATATTGCAACAATCCAGAGGGAAACATAAGCCCTGAGCTAAAGCCTCAGTTTTTATTATGACAAAAATAGTCTTTAGGTCTTCTGGAGCTGTAGAAATAATCACTTAATGTTATTTGTTATTTTTCTAAGTTCTTTAGTAGAAAGGTATTTTTAACAAATAAGAAATGAGCACATTATGGAACTTGAGTGGCCCAGGCTCTAACATTAATATTTGTATATAAATTACAGTATAACAATTCCCATTTCATAAACTAAAAAAAATAGTTTTACTCAGTATGCAACCCCACAAAAGGAGATGTGCAAACCCCTAAGACTTTGAAAATGCAAATACTAAAGGTTGAATTAGGGCAAAGTTTCAACTGTTCACAAACTTTTGCCAGGTTTTGATCCTGAATGTGATCCTTTTCACTCACAGGTGCCTTTTAGCAGTCACAAATAAAAGACAATTGAATTTTAGACTTTTAAGGGGTTCCAGAATTATTACCCTATCCCATGCACACCATCACCACTCTGAGGGCTTCATTTCTAGTGCCACTTGAAGGATGACCTCTTCCAATTATTTGCTTTCTCCCCTCCCAGCTGATAACCTCATAGACCACAAGTAAAATACTGCCCCCCAATGTTTGATGTTCCATCCCACTCTTCTGCTGATACCATCCCTCCCCCGAGACACACACACACATCAAAGTAGTTATACAAAAGTAGCTTATAGGAAAGGCTTTGTTCTTGTTACATTGATGGGCGCTGCCACAGCCACCACATCTGAGCTACTATCTGCATCACTGGTGGATTCTGCTGATTGTATCTGACAAGCCTTTGTCAGACTCAATCAGCTGAATCAATCAATGATCAGAGATCAGATGGAGTGGCAGAAGCTGTGAGTGCTTGCCATTATAATTTGGCCAAAGGTTTCCTGCTTATAAAGGAATAACTACATTTCCAGGGTAGGCATATAAATCTGCAACTGGGTGGGTTGCAGAGGGTGTGGTGTGGTTGAAGACAAGACCAAAAGATACATGGGGTTAAAGAGCGACATGAAATCTGTAGTAGCACCTTAATATATAGTATGTATGATGTTGTGGTCACAGTATTATATCATGTACTGTAAGCAGCATATTCTTTGAGGTAACTATATGTTAATAAATGATCTTGTACACCTACACCTTCATCATCTGTGTGAACTGTGTACAGCTGACATCTTGATGCTGATTGTAAACAACCTGGAAATGCAAAGATCTGTGAGGTCAGATTATATAAGGGTAAATGGTGAGACGACAACTGCTGCAGTGGTCATTGTATTCTTGAGTCGAACAAGTGGAAACTGTATTGTATTAACCTCTAAAAGGTAAAAACTTGCAATGTCTATACATGGATGACCTAATAGTGTGTACTGTGCTTTCTATAAAGTGAATATAACAGCATATACAGTAAGGGCCAGATATTCAAAAGAGTTGCTCCATGCGCAACAGGGTTGCGCATGTGCAAGTCCGAAATTGCACCATTCTGCGATATTCAGCAGGAGGCAGTTGCGCCACTGAAAACAGGCTGAGCAACAGCGCAATGCAAATGAATGCATGCTCAACTGGAGGGGGAGGAACCATGCATAAACTGCACAGCCCGATATTCAGCCTGGCCATGCAGAGTTGTGCAGGCACAACCCCCAACCTGCGCCTGCACAACTTTGAGCCAAAAAAAAAAGGCTTAAGTCGAGGGCCACCCACAGGTGAGCTGCTGTATTGCAGGGCACAACACAGCAGCTGCCACCTGTGGCTGGCCCTAACCCAGTCCCTGTGCCCCCCATGGCCTGATCGCGGGCACAAGTGTACTCCCTCCCCGCCAGCCCGATCATGGGCAGCAATGTAGCCCCAAACATCTCCCTGGTGGTCCTGTGGACTGAAATGCCCGATCGCGGGCAGAAAGTAAACTGAACCCCCTGAACATCTCCTGGTGGTCAGTGGACGAAATGCCTGATCAGCTGGGCAGTAAGTAAATTGAAACCCCCAAACATCTCCTGGTGGCTAGTGTCCCCCACCCCACCGAGTGTTAGTGGTTGAAAACCCTAGCACCACATTTCCTAACTTTGTCACTGGAATCCTAACTGATGCATTAACAAAGATTTTGCAAAGAATATCTATATCTATATCTACTGTATATCAACATCTATAGCTATATGTATGTATGTATGTATGTATCTATCTAGCTAGCTATCTATATCTATATCTATATCTATATCTATATCTATATCTATATCTATATCTACCTATCAATAGATAGATAGAGAGATAGAATTCTTTGCAAAAAAACTGTGTTAATGCAACATTTAGGGTTCCGGCTAAAACAACAAAAGTAGGGAAATGTGGCTTTAGGTTCTCCAACCCTAAAACCACACCTGCACCCCTAAAACAAATCAGTGGTGGAGTCTTCCTTGGTGTTGACAACCCTGAAGCTCACCACATTTGGTGTATATTTTTGTGAGTTGTATAGAATGAGGTGAACTTTAGGGTTAACAATGCCATAGAAGACTGCCCCTCTGATTTGTTTCGGGGGGGGGGGGTTGTTTTGGTCTTGGAAACCCTAATGCCAGATTTCCTTACTTTTATTGCTTTATCCAGAACACAGTTTTTTGCTAAGATTTTCTTTACTTTTTGTGCTAGTATAATCATATCCTTATTTGCCTGTGGGAGTGCAGGGTCCCCATGTATTCATACATTTTCATATAGTGTAATTATATTCTTATTTGCCTGTGGGAGCTCAGGGACCACAGGGCCCTGCACTCCCACCCCTCCATAGATGTGTATATGTATGTTGTTGTGGAAGCACAAGGTCCTGTGGGCCCTGCACTTCCATTTGTAGTACAGCAGCAACCAGATTATCAGCATACCCTTCTTATTACCCCATCTCAAGAACCTGCAGCTGAAACTTTTCAAATCCCTGCCAAAATGGCATTCCATGTCATTTCAATGTGATTCCACACCAGAGGCATGAAAAAACATTTGGAAAAGATTTTAGAAAGTACATCTGTCACATTCATGAAATGGTGGAAAGAAATGGCTATGTTGACAATCTGGGATAGAAATATTGAAAATTATGAAAGTTATGAACGAGCATAGCTTAATTTCAACAAATGTGCATAACTTCACCATTTTAACATATTTTGACCCCAAATTCTGAACATACCCTTCTTTTAACCCCACCTCATGAACAATACTGGAGAAAATATTCAAATCCCATCTGAAAGGTGATGTCACCATCCAAGCGCAAATTTGCCTTTCAGTCTGGATTTGAATAATTCTACTGGCATTGTTCACGAGGGTTTCAAAGGCACATAATGAAAATTTGGTGTCAAAATATAAAAAAATGGTCCAGTTATGCATCAAAGTCGAAACCCCATTTTCTATTATTACCATTAATGAGACATGGAAAAGGATTTGGGACTTAGTTTTGGTCAGTTCTTTTTCTGTTTGAAGTAATCTTTTCATTCCATTTTTTTTTGAAATGGAAAAGGATTTCTTCAAATGAAAAAGCCTTTCCCATGTTTTGCCAGTATTTGTAATGAGTTTCTTTGTGTCTAATGGCATCCCCAACTTATGATTGCTGTCTCTATTTTTCTATGATATATAAGTAAGTGATAAGCCACTACAGGGTGTGCAGTAAAGGATTTTAATGCAAGCCCCAGGGGCATGTCAAGGCACAGGGTCAAAGACCAAGTGTCCTTATGCCCCTGGGAAGTGCATTATAATCCTTTAATACACACTAATGAGTAGCTTATCACACTTATAAAACAGGCTACTGCCATTAAAGAGTCACTCTGCTAGAGATTAAAATATATTTACTATGTTCAACAAGTGTACAATACATTAAATCTAAAACTTTTAAAAATGTATAAGCGTAGTCCATATTAATGCATAAATAGCATATTTCAGCAATAGATTAACTAGTACTTTGCAGTAAAAGTATTTATTAGTAGTGTTAGTTGAAAAAATAAAAATAAGAGTGTTTAAAACTTTGTTCTGTAGTGATATAGTGTAATTGAAAGCAGCATTCTCTTTATTTTGCTTTTTACTTATGCATCTTGGTCAAGTATTTAAGAGGAAAACTTCTATAGGATTATGGTGAAAGATCACTAAGAAAAACATGTTACCTTGCATTTCAAATCAATACAAGTACTGTCTCTTAATGGAAATGTGTTCAAAACTTTAAACTTGCCAGGTTACCTTTTTGGTGGTGGTGGTGGTGGTGGGGGTGATAGATTTCACCTGAACACTGTCATATATAATTCAAATGTACATGCTTTAATAAAGTTTGGCAATGCATTTGAGCAGTTTGGCTCTTCCTCTGCCTCTGTAACTGTGTTCCCCTCTTTACTCTTTGTTTATGAAGTAGTATTGCCTGCTTTCTTCATCCTGTTTTTTTCTACATTTTTCCTCTCATTTAATATACGAAACGTTTATCATGGGATGTTTACCATGGAATACAGGGATTCAAAATTCTGCTCAATTCCACTGGCACAATGTTCCTCTCATAACATACTGTAAACACACAACAAATGCCTCTTCTAGAGCCAGAGACTCAATTATCTCACTGTCAGGGCAAGAAAAAGAGATTTCCCTAATGAGCAGGTAAAAACAGAAGTGGAATTTTTCATTGTCAACAAAGAAAGAGTTGTAATGAAACTATAAACAATACTAACTTGTTTTAATTTGTTTATGCATTTAAGGAGAGGTGATCATTGATCCAAGGTGGCGATGGGTAGGAACCAAGCTAAAGAGCTCCTTATGGTCATTTGATTTCAAGCTATCTTGTTACTCCTATCATGAAAAAAAAGGATGCTGTTATGTATATCTAAACAAACAAAATAGTATTTTTTTTTAAAATGGAGCAGCAGAAGAGGAAGAAAGATTCTTCATCTTCAGACTTTGAAACACCAATCCATAAAGGATGGTTGGATCAATTTCTTACCAGTTCATCTGATCACGGGGAAGTATTGCTCACCGGTGTTAGGGGCTCAACTGTAGCTCTGTTATGCACTGACCTGGAGATAAAGCAACAACTATTTCTACATTCTCTGGTTTACAAGATACTTCACAAGATACCTTGTGTTTGAAGGATCTGTCTCAATTAACAGTTTCTGAAGTGACAGTTGTGAAGTTGCCAGAACATCAAAAATCCACCAACATTAATCTTTCTGAAAAGTGTGCCAGTATGATGGACAGTACACATAAAGGAGAGAATTTAAAGACTCTGGGCATGGTAAATGTAAATGCAGATTATGGCCCGGATATTCAAACTGCGCCATTCTGAGGCGCAAGCCCTTGCGCTGCTCAAAATAGTTGCGCTGGGGTGTGTCCGGGGCGATATTCAAAGGAGTTGCGCTATTGAGCAACTCATTTGAATATCACCCCCCAGCCACAGCCACTGTGCATGGCGCAGTGGAACTTGCGCCACCGCAAGTTGTCAGATTGAGCATTAAACTTGCGGTGGCGCAAGTACCATTGCGCCATGCGCAAATTTCCGATATTCAAAAGGTGACATGCAAATGGGGCCATAATTCGCTACAAGGCACAGGGGGCCATTTGCATCTGATTATGGCCCCATTTGCATGCCATTAGCACGATCCCCCGAGACTTGCGCCTGGCCACCCTGCCCAGGCAGCGGCCATCGGGACCGACGCGCTCCCCGCAAGCCCCAATCACCGGGCACGTGAACAACCCCTCGCTCATTTTTTTCCTTTTCTCCGATCGCTGGCAGAATGTAATATGACGTCTCCTATGGAGTTTCAATGCTCGCGTCACAGAACGTGAGTTGAGGATCGCTGGCAGCCTTCAAGTTTCTATTTTCAGGCCTCGGATAATGCCTATCGCTGAGATGTCCTGGGTGATACCAAATATTTTTCAGCCCAGGCGCCATTTCACGGCCCCACCACCCTGCTTTCACTCGTTAGCGGCGGTAGCATCTCACTGGCTTGCCGCCTCGCCGCTTCACGACTGACTGAAACCGCAGGGCCGCACCCACTGGTGCAGAGCCAGAGCCACGGGTATGCAGCCTGATATTTGCGAGATGATAGTCCAGACTTTGAATGGTTCATTCACAAATCTGGGACTGTCATGTACGGGTATGCTGCACGCCCACTGGCTCTAGCCTGTACCAATGGGCGGCAGCCCACCGGACAGTCAAGTGGTGGGCGGGCGGGCGGCAGGCAGGTGGATGCTGCCGCCCACCGCCGCTGGGGAGCGGTGGTGGGGCTCGTGTGGGTGGTGGGGGGGACACTAGACACCAGGGAGATGTTTGGGGTTTCACTGGACATTCTGCCCACAATCGGGATTACAGTCCACTGGACCACCAGGAGATATTCAGGTGGGGGCTTTTTATATTCTGCCCGCGATCGGGCACTGGGGGTTGTTTTACGCCTGCCCGCAATCGGGCATTGAGAGCTGTTTGGGGGGGGTTGTCATGATATGTTCGCCCCGCGATCGGGCATTGGGAGATGTTTGGGCGGGGGTTGTTTTTACGCTCTGCTCACGACATCGGCTGGTGGGGGGACAAGGGACTGAGTTGGGAGCCAGCTGGCAGTTACTGTGTTGCGCCCTGCAATACAGCAGCTCACCTGTGGGTGGCCCTCAACTTGATCCTTTTTTTTTTGGCTCAAAGTTGTGCAGGCGCAGGTTGGGGGTTGCGCATGCACAACTCTGCACAACCCAACTGAATATCGGGTTGCGCAGTTTATGCATGGTTCCTCCCCCTCTTGTTGAGCATGCATTCATTTGCATTGCGCTGTTGCTCAACCTGTTTTCAGTGGTGCAACTACCTCCTGCTGAATATTGCAGAATGGCGCAATGTAGGACTTGCGCATGTGCAACCCTTTTGAATATCTGGGCCTATATGTTTACCTTTGATAATACTCAGCAGACTTCTAACTCTGTTTCAACGTGATTAACTCTCCTGAATGTACTGACTCCATCTTTGCCTGCGAAAGTGGACTTTAAAAATTTAAAGGAAGCATTGTCTTCTTTCGCTAGGCTATTTACTTTTTTAACCACTTTTGAGAAGAAGGTGGACTTGTAAAATACCAGATCTGATGGGCTGGATAAGGAGCTTAAAATGAAAAAGTCTGAAATGGCAACGGTGCAGGAAAATCAAAAGTCTGTACAAAAAGAAATGAAGGCAGTACAGCAAAAAGCATTAACTAATGAAGCTTTATCAAGAACTAATCTGAAAGTAATACTGGCTTTACAAACAAACATGGAGACAATGGAGATGCCATGCAGTACAAAAATTTAAGATTAGTGTGAGTCCCTAATACTTACAATAAAGCATTTGACTCAATAAGAGATCTTCTGAATGATCTTTTTGTCTCTGTCTTGAAGTTACCTGCAACTAATCTACTCTTCGTTATGAGGGCTTTTTCAGTCCCTATGAGGAGATTGTCAACTAGTCACCAACAGATAACCCCACATCAAGATGTGAGCTTTGATCTTTTTTCCCCAGATTCTGCTGCTGTCTTTAATCAAGCCCAAACAGATGGAAATCCTTTTTAATATGTTTCGTGTCCAAGAAGTACAATCATTTTCTAACTAGCTTCGATACTGATCAGGATCTTTTGCTTAATTCAGCAAGGAAAATGGATGCTCTGCATTATAAAGAGATAGTCTGTCATATCTTTCCAGACATAGCTCCAGCAAAACTTAAGAGAGACTGAAGCAATTTCCACAGTATCAAGAAGAGCTGACGGAAATTGAAGCTAATATCAAAGTCCTGTATCCAGCTAAATGTTCTCTTACTTGTTGAGAAGATACAAGACTCTTTTTTTGGTCCTGAAAAACTGAAGTTGTATATTATAGAGAAAAAAATGTGGAAAAGCCAGGAGAAACAACAATCAAAGGAAAATATGGAAGAAGAAATGCCTCCTTTAGAAGATGAGAATGAGGGATAATCTTTCTTTTTGAGATATGGACAATGGATAGTCTAATTAAAATACATCTGTATCTTGAAGTTCTATAACCAGTGAAGTAGACTAATGAATTCTTACTTTGGTATTATAACCTATAAGCTTGTGGTTAACCCCCAGTACAGCTTGATCAATACTAGGTCACTGTCTTTTGGACTCTAGTATCCTTTTATGTTTGCTTGCACATGCGCAAGAAACATTATGTGACAGCTTAGGAGAGAAGCGGGTTGGGGAGGCGTGGCAGTGTGGCATCCAACAGAAGCATTGCATTTAGGGGCCTGGCCGTGGTGCACCAATGGAGGCACAGTGTGCTGATGACACTGGCTTCCAGAAGTTGCACCAAGTTGTAACGTTTTCACCGCAGCAATCATGGGCCGCCTCGTCATTGCAGCGCTCGCGATTCATTGCAATGAGCGAGTGACCCATCATTGCTGGGTGGAACATTGCTAGTGTGATATTGTTTGTGAACATGGTGACACCTTGCTGCCATGTTCACAAACAATATCAAATGGCCCCAGTGCTGAGGGGGTGCCCAATCTCCCTCAGCAGCATGTGCCCCTCCCCACAGAAGTGTGTTTTGGCCGACGGGGGCCCCAATCCCCATTGGCATCCATCCCCGGTGCTGACTTGCCAATGGGGGAGCCCAGTCCCCATCGGCAGTATGTTCTCCCTCCCTGTTTGATGTGCCAACAGGGGAGCCCACTCCCCGTCAGCATCAGCCCCCCCAAAGAGTAACAGGAGGTCTGAGGGTGCCCAATCCCCTCGGCTCTTGCGCCCCAGCTTTTGTGCCGACCCAGAGTGCCCAATCCCTGTCGGCTACACCAGAACAAAATATTCAGGTGGCACACTGGGAGCTCACCCCAGCATGACCAATGCCCCTGCAAAGGAAAAACTGTCCCGTGAGGTTTTTTTTTTTGTTTTAAAACCTATAAAGCAAAAACGGTCCCTCGTGGTCTCCCTGGCCCCTCCCCCCACAACCCATGCCCACCCACTGCACACCCTGCCTCCCCACACTCCCTCACCCCATACTTACCTCCAGAGTCCGGCGCGACGATCTTCGGTGGACCAGGAACACGTCTGCACTCTTCAAAGCCGACCCCGAACTGAGGAAATGCCGGTAAGCTGTATAATGGGATAAATAGGTTTTAAACTTTGTTGCATATCTCAGGCATTTATTTGGAGTTTGACACCAAATTTTCAACATGGGGTTTTGGGACCCCTCCTCATGAATTCAGTCACTGTCATGGCATTAGTCGGTCCCGAAAGGTGATTTCGCGGTCACTGCTCAGAATCACCTTTTGGGACCAATTAACGAAATGACAGTGCCAGTGTTCATGAGGTGGGCTCTCAAAAAGTGTATGTTGCAAATTTGGTGGAAAAAATCCAAAAAATGACTGTTTTATCAGTGTGCGTTGCGCAGTTGCTGTGCATGCTTGTAAGTTCGTGAATTTGCAATATTTTCAGTCCAGATTTTCAATATTGTCATTTTTCCACACCTCCTTATGAACAGTACAACTGCCATTTTTCACATCCTGGGTGAAATGTGTTTTCGCACTTGCGGTGCAGAATAGCGCGGTCGCTGTGGGAAATCTGTGTTCAGGATGCATGAAGAAAATCACAGTGATGCTGTTCATTAGCAGAGGTCCTAAAATGCCTATGTTGAAAATTTGGTGACAAAAGTCTATACAATGACTGTGTTATGAGCATGCATTGTGCAGTTTCCATGCACGCTCGTAACTTCACACACATGCAATATTTTCACTCCAGATTTTTAGCATTGCCATTTTTCCACACCTCCTTATGAACAGTACAGCTGTCATTTTTGACATCCTGGCCGAAATGTGTGTTTGCACTTCCATCGCAGAATAGCGTGGTCACTGTGGGAAATCAGTGTTTGGGATACATTACGAAACTTTCACAGTGACACTGTTCATTAGCAGAGGCCTTAAAATGCCTATGTTGAAAATTTGGTGATGAAAGTCCATAAAATGACTGTGTTATGAATGTGCGTTGCACAGTTTCCATGCGTGCTCATAACTTCGCACATTTGTAATATGTTCACTTCAGATTTTCAACATTGCCATTTTTCCGGCCCTCCTTATGAACAGTACAGCTGTCATTTTTGACATCCTGGCCAAAATGTATTTCTGCACCTGCAGTGCAGAGCTGCGTGGTCGCTGTGGGAAATCAGTGTTGGGGCACATTAAGAAAATCACAGTGACACTGTTCATTAGCAGAGGCCTTAAAATGCCTATGTTGAAAATTTGGTGATGAAACTCCATAAAATGACTGTGTTACAAGCGTGCATTGCACGGTTTCCAGTCATGCTCATAACTTCGCACATTTGTAATATGTTCACTCCAGCTTTTCAACATTGCCATTTTTCTGCACCTCCTTATGAACAGTACAGCTGTCATTTTTCACATCCTGGCCGAAATATGTTTTTGCACTTCTGGCGCAGAATAGCGTGGTTGCTGTGAGAAATCAGTGTTCAGGACACATCAAGAAAATCACAGTGACACTGTTCATGAGCAGAGGTCCTACAATGCCTATTTTGAAACTTTGGTGACGATCGTCCATTAAATGACTGTGTAATGCACATGAGTTGTGCAGTTTCCACATACTGTATGCTCGGACGTGTGAGCACTTTTTATATTCCCAGTACAGCTGTTCAACATTGCCATCTCTTCACACCTCCCTGTGGATGGTACAGCTGTCATTCTTCACATCCTGCCCGATCTGTGTTTTTGTTCATGTGGCACAGAAATGGCACTGTCGCTGTTGGAAATCAATGTTTGGGGCACATAGACATAATCACAGTGCCACTCTTCATAGGTAGGCTCACAAAAAGGCCATGTTGAAAATTTGTAGTATAAATACCAACAAACACCTGAGGCATTACGGTTTCTAACCATACATCCTACCCTGCACAGACTGATAGGCATTGGGGTGTGCCTTTGCATTGCCGAATGTACTGCTCATGCCATCCCACCCCCACCTCCAGCCACTGACAGGCATCAAGGTGTACCTTGCACTCTTTGGCCCCAGACTTCACCCCATTCTCCCATGCTGCACCCATTTCAGCATATGTCCTTATGGAATGCAGTGACTGTAAAGCCAAACACCCAAAGGCACACCTCAACACGTGTCGCTGTCTGCAGAATAAGGTGATGTCACATGGCATGCCAGTCATGGCCAATGACCCAAACACTTACCCCAATGCCTGTCCGTCTCTACAGGATGGAGGTGGGATTGGCGTGAACTTCAATACTTGCCACTGCCATTCCTATTCTGCTTCTGTCTAACTCCTGCATGTCCAATGCTAATACCAGCAAGCAAACATTCGGCATTGACAAATGCTTGTTTGATTTTTCTTTTTTGGATTTATCAAGCTGACCAAGGTTTGAGTGTTAAATATATAGTTCTTGGATCCACTCAGCTATGGAGGACTTTTCCTTTAAGTTATGGTAATGTTTACATTATTGATTGTGATGTTATAATAGTCAATACTGGGTAATATTCTTTGGTTGAATAATAACAATAATAATGCATAAGTGCTGTAATGATGTAAGATTCAATAAAATAAAAAAGGGGGGATTTTTCATTGCCAGCAAAGAATGAGTTCTAATGAAAATTATAAACAATACTTAATGTTTCTAATTTGTTTATGTGTGTAAGGAGAGTGTGATGATCAGGAAACAACATTTAATTAATTTGTTTAATTTTTTATTTAAGGTAGTTTTATTTTTAGGGCCCAGTCTGAGGTTTTTACAGTGTAACAGTGTCAGCCATGTTATGAACATACACATTTGCCAGCAGAAATAGGCCACCTGGTCTATCAAGTCTGCTCGAGTGTGCAGCTAGCACCATCACCTTGCATCTGTCTCACCCCTTCTCCCCTCTTCCCAACTACCCCATCTCACCCTGTCCCATCCCCTTTTGAAATTACCCACTGTCTTACAGGTTACCACCTCCTCCAGTACAGCGTTCCATTCTGCCACAACCCTCTCCATGAAGAGATGCCTCAACATTTCTGTTCTAAATCCCCCCCCTCCAATCTAAGGCCATGCCCTTTCATGTCCCTTCCCTCCTTAGCCTGAATATCCCTTCAGTGCTTGCTTTGTTTATCTCTTTTATGGGATTGTGTTCCCTGTAATAGTTACTTCCCTTATGTCTAGTGGTACCCCTACCCTGCAATTTCCCTGCCTGTTAATATGTTATGTATTCCTGGTGTCTAGTGGCACCCCCCACTCTACCATGCCTGACCCCTCAATACTGCAGTTTATTCCTGGTGTGTAGTGGTGTCTCCACCTTTTGATGTCCTTGGTCATTGTTCCCTGGAGTTTAGTTGCACCCCCACCTATATATATGCTTTTATATATTTTCCCTGGTATTCAGTGGTACCCCCACCCTCAGATCACTGCCCCCAAAATATTTCCTTCCCTGGTGTCTAGTGGCACCCCCACCATCTGATTTCTCTACCCATAAATATGTTATGCATCCCTGGTGTCCAGTGGCATCCTCCCACCTTCCGATGTCCTTTGGTCATCATTCCCTGGTGTCTGGTGGCACTCCCAACCCTCCCATGTCCCTCATATCCTGAAAAGAAAAAAATGATCCCTCAATGTCTTTTTCTAAATCTGTAGAAAGTCCATCAGTAATACAACCCCACCCTCAGCCCGCTCTCCCAACTGGGCACCATGCCCAAGCCCCAAGACCCACCACACACCCTCACTCACCTGAACAGGTTCAAGTGTGAAGATCCACTCTCCCTTTGAAGACATGTCTTGCTGCTGAAACTGGCGACTGCTGCATGAGAAATTAAGTAAGTACAGTTAACTGTATTTCAGTGGGGCCATGAACTGCACTTGCTTTATTTCTCATAGGGCAGTTGCTGGTTGCAGCAGCAAGATATGTTGTAGACTGGAGAATGATCTTTGACACTGGGACCTGTTCAAGTGAGTGAAGGTGTGTGTGGGGGTCAATGGGGTTCGGGGTGGTGGATGCACAGTGGGACGTCAGGCTGGTGGGATGGGGGTTGCATCACCAATGGACTTTTTTCTTTTACAGACTTAAAGAAAGGACATTGAGGGACCTTTTTATTCTTTTCAGGATGCAAGGGACCTGGGAGGGTGGTGGGTGCCAGTGGACACCAGGGATCGATGATCAAGGGATATCAGAGGGAGAGAGGGGTGCCACTAGACACCAGGGAGGACAACTGTAGTATTATGGAGTTGGGCATGGGTGGGGGGCACCACTAGACACCAGGGATACATAACATATATTAGGAGGATATTGGAGGGTGGGGTACCACTAGACACCAGGAAAAATATATATATATATAAATATATATATAGTGTGTGTGTAAAACATATATATATATATATATATATATATATATATATATATAAAATGGGGACAACAATCAGCAGGTGGGGGTGCCACTAGACAAGAGGAAACACATAAAAGTGCCAGCAAGACAGAAAAGGCTTTTTTTTTTCATTTGAAGAAATCCTTTTCTGTTTCAAACAAAAAGAAATGAAAAAGTATTCCTTCAAATGAAAAAAGATTCGACCAAAAACTATGTTCGAAATCCTTTTTCATATCAATACATCCTTTTTCATTTGAACAGAAAAATTTAATGAAAAAGGATCCCTTGAAACAAAAAAAAGAATCAGACTAAAAACTAAGTCAGAAATCATTTCTCGTGCCAAGGGATCCTCTTCCATTTGAACAAAAGTATAAAATGAAAAATGATCCCTTGGCTCGAAAAAAAAATTGGAAATTGACTATGTCCAAAATCCTTTTTCATGCCAAGCTATCCTTTTTCAGTCAAACAAAAATGGAGTCACAAAAAAGGCAAAAAAACTAAGTCCTGAATCATTTTTCATGAGCTGTGATCCTTTCTGATTTGAACGAAAAAGGATTCATGAAAAAGGATTTTAGCGAGTGACAAAAAAGGATTTAAATACAAAAAAAACAAAACACTTCGGTGTCATTTTTTCAACAGATAAGTGCACAGTAAACCTGATGGAGTTCTGATGAGCAAGATACACGTCTTGGTGTGTCTGCAGAATGTCACTTTTGGAGGTTTTCAAATTTTTTTAAACCAGAAAACAAGATGGCAGAAAATGAAAAAGGAATTTTTTCTCATGAAAAAGAATTGGCCCATAATGAAAAGGAATACTTTTCATGTTTGACCACATTCTTTTTTCATTCCAGAAAGCTACCCAGGAGAGTGAATTTTCCATTAAAATAATGGAAATTTTTAAATTTAATAACTTTGGAGCAGGTGAATGTTTTTTTTACCAAACAAATGAAAGCCACTTCTGTGACCCAAACCCTTCTACCCTGAAAATTTCAGGCCACAATTGCAAATCATCTGGGTACAAGGTGATGACAAAAAAAAACTGCAATTTTTTACATTTTTGTGTGATCCAGATCTCCGAATCCACAAATCTGACCCGAACAAAACTTGCACCTCCAGAGAGCTACCCATCAGAACTGTGCATGCCAAATTTCATGCAAATCTGTTGAACAACTGCAAAGATATTAACCCTTGCTGTGCCACAGATTGATATATCAGTCCAGAATCCCAATACTTTCTAATTATATTGGCAGCCTAAGGATTAAATGTCAAAATTTGAGGTTTAACATAGAAAGCCCTGCACATCCCTAAATATAGGGGTACTACCATGCATCTATAATAATATATTTATATATTCAGTCCTTCTTGCTTAAGGTTTAAGCATTATTTCAATTAAAATGTAAGTTCTGTTCTTTTCTCCCTCTGGTTCATAAAATTCCCCGATTAGTATTCTTTTCCTGCCTCTGTCTTGTATGTCTGGTAGTCCACAGGTCAGCTATACAGGGTCTATCAAGCCCAGCGTGGATCTCTTCCAGGTCCTAATTCTCTACAGTCTTGCTCCATTTGTTCTGCTTCTCTCTGCCTTTCCATCCTATCTCCATCTCTGTATCAGTTCCTCTGACCTGGTCATGTTCCATACTAACAAGCTCACTGTGAAAATAAGTACTCAATTCAAGGTAGTATGTCTTCACAAAGTTAGCATTTAGTAAAGTGTGTAGCTGCTCTAATAAGTCGGCAATGAAGGCATACCTTTTATAACAGTAAAACATGCATACAATGATTAACTGATCTGCTCCTCCTTAGCATCTCAGTTATAGTCCACCATGTTCAACAGTTTTTCCTCCCAAAAATAAATAATGTATTTATAAGATTCAACTCCCACTTACATTGTATATATTATAGTGGTGCAGTAGAACCTCAATAGTTAGGGCTGAGCAGGTGATTCTATGTCAAACTTCAAAATTGCATTTTAATGTCTTCACAACTGTTAAACAGATTTGCACAAAATGTTGCATGTATAGTCTCAGGTGATAGATCTCTTAACATGTTAAATTTTGTTGCAGACAGATGTGTGGATTCCGAGATGCAGATAGTGAAAATTGTTAAAAAATCAGTGTTTTCTGCTATTTGTTTGTCATCACCTTGCACCCAGACAGTCTGGAATTCTTGTTTGAAATTTTCAGGGTAGAAAGGGCTTAGCACACAGATGTGCCTTTCACTGGTTTGGTGAGAAAAATATTAATCCATTCCAAAGTTATTAAATTTTAAATATTTGGTTCCAAGCTTGTTCAGTACAGCCTTTTGGAGACTGGCTTGGAATGAAAAAAATAATTTGATTCATACAAAAAATGATCCTTTTTCATATGGGACATCCTTTTTCATGATGATAAAATCCTTTTTCATATGGCCATCATCTTGTTTCTGTTAAAACAAAATTTGAGACCCACAAAAATGACATCCTGAACAGACACCAACACATGTATCTTGGTCATTGAGACCTTGTCAGGTGGATTCTGCACTTAACTGTAGAATCCGGGTTGTTTCTTTGTAATTAATCTTGCTATGTACCTGCCTGAATTTGTTGAATGCTCTGTATTTTTGCCTGATTAATGTGCCACTGTGTGGCCTGGGTCATGACTGAAATCGGTCCTTTGGATCAGCACACTTGCCCAGTAAACAAAGACATAAATAAATAAATAAATAAATACATACATACATACATAAATTAACTGTTAGAAAAATGACTGCCAGCTGTTTTTTTTTTATTTTCAAATCCTTCCATTTTTTTTGTATGGCCATATAAAGAATTCGGCCATGTGGAAAAGGATCCCTTCATACAAAAAAAAGAATCTTTAAAAAAAAAATGAGTCCAAATTCTTTATTCGTATCAGGGCATCCTTTTTCATATGATTTTTTCATTCATACAAAAAAGGATGCCCTCATACAAAAAAGATTTGGGGATAGCTCCCCCCTCGATTCGTTTTTCGCAAGAAGTTATCCTTTTTTGTATGGGTTTTTGATTTGCTACAAAAAAGGATTCCTTCATATGAAAACAATATTTTGTACAGTTTTTTTCCCCTATTTGAACTTCAACAAGTCATAACTCTCTCAATATTTGGACTTAAGGGACAATCTATATATCAAAACAAAGATCTTAGTGAGTACTACAAGTTAACACATATTTCCCTTAAAATAAGAAATGCAAATTGCCATAGGATAGCATTGGAACTTTAACAAGCCATACATTGAAGGAAAGTAATTGCTGTTTAGGCAGAAATGGAGCAACACAGATATATGCATCTTTGGAGGAATGGAAGCACAGGACCCAGAGGGCCCTGTGCTTCATCAGGCAAATGATGATACGAATACACTATCTCAAAAAATAAAGAAATTAATTGCAAAAATCTTCATTAATGCACTAGTTAGGGTTAAAGCAACAAAAGTAGGAAAATGTCTTGTTAGGGTTTCCAACCATAACACCCACCCCTGCCCTGCAGGCAGCAACAGGGAAAAAACATTATGGTTTGATCTCTCCTGCATCTTCACAATGGAGGCGTGAGGTGTGCCTTGGGGTTGTCAACCCTAACATTCATCCCATTCTCATATACTGTACACATCTCAGCTTATATACTGATGGAATGAGGTGAGTATTCGACCTGACAGCCCCAAGGCACACCCCACCCCTGATTTGTGAAGATGCAGGAAAGGTGAAACCATAATGGTTTTCCATGTTGCATGGTAGGGGTAGGGTGTTAGGGTTAGAAACCTTAACACCACATTTCCCTACTTTTGTTGCTTTAGCACTAACTAGTTCATTAACAAAGTTTTTTGCAATGATGGTATCTCTATCTAATAATGGGTAAGTGTGGTACACAGGGATGTATAACCATTGTGGGATCTAGTTAGGGCTATAAGACCAAGAGTTTGAAGGGCAACTGGTATTATTTCTCTAATTAGCCCCCCTGAGATGGGTACTCTTACAAGTGTTCCATTCTTACCCATTGTTTGCTGAATATAATACATTAGAATGTGAATTTGTGATCATGTTATGGCACCTGAAAGTCTCTTGCAGCTAGATGGGAATGGTGTACAGTGAGTGCAGGTAGGCGTTTGGGGGATTTCTGGGTTTGGGAGGGTGTTGAGTGTTTTCTTCTGTGTTCTTTTGTAGTTTGCTTGATTTGGCTAGCTTCATAATAATGTGTTAATTGTGCTATTACTGGTGTCCCATTGAGGTTTAATGTTGTGCAGGTTATACTTTTTTATTGCCAGGTATATACTTTAAATTGTTTGATTTGTGTAGGTATATAGCTTTACTTAGTGTAAGTATATAGCTGAAATTGTTTAATTAGTGCAGTTATATACTTTTAACTGATAGATTAGTCACAGGTATACAGGGAAATAAATAATGGCATTTTCTGAGGGTTAAGTAGGCTGTTTAATGTTCACCTCTTAACTTTGCACATTAATAGCTTCATCACTGTTCAATAGATTTGCACAAAATTTTGCATGCACAAGGTCTCTTGATGTGCTAAGTTTTGTTCCAGTAGGATGTGTGGATTCCAAGATACAGATAGCAAAATAGTGACATTTTTTTTGTCATTGCCTAGTGCCCAGATGGTTTGGAATTTTGCTCTGAAGTTTTCAGGGTAGAAAGGACTTGGCCCAGGGTGCTGCATTTCATTGGTATGGTGAAAAAATATCAATCTGTTCCAGAGTTAAAAGGATTTGAAGTGTTGGTACTGAGCATACTCAGTACGCCCTTATGGATAGCTGTTTCTTACGAAAAAAGAATTTGGGCCATATAGAAACATAGAAATTGATGGCAGATAAAGACCACTAGGCCCATCTAGTCTGCCCATAAACCCTACCCTTTTTGTGGCCTCTGACCCTACTTGGTCAGTGGCTTTCACCTCTCCTTCCCACCTCTAGGGTTCCCTTATGCCTGTCCCATGAATGTTTAGATCACCCCACTGTGCTTTCTCCCACCACCTCCTGTGGCAGACTATTCCGTGCATCCACCACCCTTCTGTGAAGAAAAACTTCATCACATCACCCCCATCCTACTTTCTTTCAGTCTCATATCATACCCCTTTGTTCTTGTACTTCTCCTATATTGGAAGATGTCATTCCCTTGTACCTTGTTTATGCCTTCAAGCTAATAGAAGGTTTCTGTGATGTCTCCCCACTCCCTCCTTTCCTCCAGTGAGTACATATTGAGGTCTTTTAATCTCTCCTCACATGTTTTCTGATGCAAGCTCTGTACCTTCTCAGTTACCCTTCTCTGGACTGTCTCCACCCTGTCTATGTCCTTACAAAGATGTGGCCTCCAGAATTGTACACAGTGCTCCAGATTATGCCTCACCAGTGTTTTATACATTGGAATCACCACCTCCCTCCTTCTGATAGTGATACCTCTGCCTATGCACCCTAGCATGTCAGTGGCCCTCCCTGCAGCCTTTGTACTCTGCTTAGTCACCTTTAGGTTATCAGAAATGATAGCCCCAGATCCCTTTCTTCCTTAGTGACCATCTGCAACTCCTTCCCATCCTCTAGCTCTCTCCAGTATTTCTGCATCCCAGGTGCATTATTTTGCACTTCTTTGCACTGAACCTCAGTTGCCACACCTCGGTTCATTTTTCTAGCTTCCTTAGATCCTTCCTCATTTTATCCACCCCATCTGGAATATACAGTCTGTTGCAGATCTTGGTGTCATCCACAAACAGGCAGACCTTTCCCTCCAGCCCTTCCATTATGCCACTAATGAAGACATTAAACAGGACTGGTTCAAGGACTGATCCCAGCGGTACCTCACTGGTCACCCCCCTCCCTGGATTGCATCCCATGCACCACCACCCTCTGCTTCATGTCCATTAACCAATTTCTAACCCAGTTTAAAACCTTGTGGCCCATGCCCAGACTACCCATCTTGTTAACCAGCCTTTCATGTGGAATGGTGTTGAAGACCTTGCTGAAATTTAGGTAGGCGACATTCACACTCCCCCCGATTCCCCTCCTTCATAACTCAGTCAAAAAAATCTATCAGATTTGTTTGACATGACCTTCCTGCCGTGAATCCATTATGCCTTGGATCCTGGGCTCAACTGGATTCCAAGTGTCCCACTATCCTTTCTTTAAGCAGTGCCTCCGTGATCTTACCCTATACTGAGGTGAGGCTGATTGGCCTTTAGTTTTCTGCTTCCTCCCTACTACCATTTTTGTGAAGAGGGACTACATGTGCCCTCCTCCAGTTCTCTGGAACCACTCCCATGTTGAGTGACTCGGTGAACATGGTTGCCAGAGGTCCTGCTAACTCCCTTCATAGTTCCTTTAATATCCTTGGGTGTATGCCATCTGACCCCATTGCTTTTGTCCACCTTCAGTTTTGTGAGCCCCTCCTGGACTCTCTCCACCAAAAATGGACTGGTAATTACCTCTCTCCCCCCTCCTTTGTATCTGATGCCCAGCTGTGGTCCCTGACCCTCACCTTCTTCAATGCATACTGAACAGAAATATTTATTCAGTATTTCTGCCTTTTCCAGGTCACCCTCCACATGCTCCCATTCATCCTCTCTGAGCCTTATAATCCCATCCCCCGGCCTTTCTTCTTTTGCTGATGTACCTATAGAATGTCTTGTCCCCTTTCTTTACTATCTGCTCTAATCTTTCCTCAGTTTGCACCTTCACGCTCCTAACAGCCTTCCCTGCTTCTTTTAGGTACACCACCCTGTTCTTCTCCTTTTGAGTCTCCTTATATTTCCTGAAACCCACCCTTTTGGCCCTTACTTTGTTTGCCACATCTTTCAAGAACCATAGTGGTTTCCTCCTTCTCTTGCCTTTATTTCTCAACCTAATGCATTAGTTTGTCACCTTCACTATAACTCCTTTTAGGTGTGCCCACTGCTCCTTAACCCCCTTCCTCCCTTATAACCAGGGCTTCTCTAATATATCTCCCCATCTTAGCAAAGTCCACCTTCCTGAAATCTAAGACCCTTGCCTTTGTGTGACTTGACTGTGTCCCTGTACTCATGCTAAACCACACTATGTGGTGGACAATGGACCCCAGTTGACCATCTACCTGGACTTCTGTGATTCTGTCACCACTGGTCAGTGCTAGGTCCACAATTGCCCTGTCTCTGGTGGGTTCAAGCACTAGTTGCCTGAGGCCTGCTCCCTGTAGGAGTCCAGGATGTCTTGGCTTCTGGTTGAAGTAGCTACCGGGATGGTCCAATCCACATCTGGAATATAGAAATCACCCAGCAGCAGTACCTCCCCTTTTGTTGCCATCTCGTGTATTTCATTCACTAGTTCCCAATCCACCCCTTCCCCAGGATTCTGTTTTGTATGGGGGTAAGCTTGTTTTGTAAGAAACAAAATTATTTTTTCATATGACCACCATCTTGGGTCCATTAAAATGAAAACCCACAAAAATCTTATCATAGAAACACAGCAACATATGTATCTTGCTTATCAAGACCCCATTAGGTAGATTATGCAGTTCTTTTATGGAAAATAACTCAGAAACGTGCTTTTAACACATTTAAAAATTATTTTTTGTAAGAAGATTTTCTTTTTTCATATGGCCATAAGAAACAAGAATATAGCCATACAAAACAAGATTGCCGTCACAAGAAAAAAGAATTTGAACTTAGTTTTTTTCACATTTTTTTTGTATGAAGGAATCTTTTATGGTGAGAACAACACAGTCTCAGGAAAAAAAGATTCATTCATATGAAAAAATAATTTGGACTGTTTTTTTTCACATTTCATCTTTTTTTTATTTGCTTTATGCTCTTTTTCCCAGCCACCAGCCCAGCCACCCACTCCTTCAGGCAACCAAGCCCGTACTGCATCCACTCCTCCAGGCATCGTCCACTGCCCCTCATCATGCCTCCTCTGACTGACCTAACATATCCCTTCATTGGGGGGGCCTCACCTCCTGTGATCACAACTGGGAGGGGAGATTTCCATGTGCCTGAAGGCACACAATCCTCACCTGGGGTGATGATGGTGCAGTGCAGGGTTCATCCTGGGCTTCACTGAGCCAGAAGAAAGGGCTACCATCATCTGGATGGCTGGACAGCCATCATTTTTACAATTTATCATTCCTCCCACCTCCCCAATTTGGCCTATCCAGTGGCACCCTGGGGTGGGGACATACGATCGGGTGTCGAGGCAGCACACTGCCTAGTACATCTCCAATCCACCACCATCCAATGGATGCTTATACAACCCCTCCCTGCTGGTCTCCACTTCTGGTGCCCAGGCTCGTGACACAAACCCGTGTTGTCAGCATGCTGAGCAAACCCCCTCACTCAGCACCACAGAGCCAGCATGCACATTTCAACTTTAGCAAGCCATAACTCCATCAGTATTTGCAGTTATGGGTGAAAGGTCTTAATGAGTACTACAACACTAACATATAACACCCCCCAAAAAAATTTAGGGGCCATATAAAAAACAAATTCCCATAGGATAATGTTTCAATTTCAACAAGCCATAATTCTGTCAATAATTGTAGTTATGGGACAATGAATATGTAAGGGATATGTAACAGGGAGCTGTGAAATTCATGATGTATTTTCACAAGTGCTGTTTCACATTGGGTAACCTCATGAGGGATGTAAGCCACGAGTGATGTGCCCAAGGTTAAACAGCTTGAGTGAAAATAAATCATGTATTCCACAAGGTCCTGGTTGCATATTCCATGTATGCAATAGGGATCCTTTACGACAGTGCAGGGAGGTTTTGTTTTAAATCATTTATTTAATTATTAATGTTAAGTTACATAGACTTTATATGGTTCTCCCAGTGTAGCTCCACTAAGCATGGTGGTTGCTAAGCAGTTGCTATGGACACTCCTACTTTATATTATGGCCAGTACATAATGAAAAAGCTTGATGCTCAAATCTTCTGTTTTTGCTTTTTTTTGGGGGGGGGAGCTGGCATTTGTTTGTATAAAAAGTTAATAAAAATTGAATTGTCTTGTGTTTTTTGCTAATTATTAAAAACTATAATGTATATATAAATGAAACACCACTCATGTTGTATATATTTTTGTGCTGAACAAATTGTGTGCTCACAGTACCATGCTATCATTTTTCATTTTAAAGTTATTTACATTTGTTCATCCAAAAAGTGAAAAGATATGATTTTTCAGCTGTTTTTTTTTGCTAATTATTAAAATAAACTAAAAGGTATCTGTAAATGAAACACCACTCATTCTGCAGATATTTTTGTGCTGAACAACTTTCATGCTCACAGTAGCATATCATTTTTCATTTTAAAGTCATTCACATTTGTTTGTCACAAAAGAAAAAAAAAACGAATTTTCTGCAGTTTTTTTGCTAATTATAAAAAAATAAAACTAAAAGGGATATATAAATGAAACAGTGCTAATTTTGTAGATATTTGTGTCCTGGACAAATTTCCTGCTCACAGTACCATGGGGGGTTGGTGACCATGAAGAAGAAAACATCTGTCATGATATCACTGGTGGTTGAACATTCTGTAATTATTCATCACAACAAAGAATATCATAGCATCAAGTATTCCTGCAAAGCAGTCATCAGTTGCTAATGTCCTTGATCGCTACAGGAGATTTCAAGCCAGGTACTGTAGAAGTCTATGTCCATGAGCCATCACTCTGCTTGTGTTGTACATCACTTTCACTGGGCAGTCCTCGGCCACGCAGTGGTGATGCTAGCTCTTCTCAGGTTTGGTCATCATCCACTTGCTGGAGTTCAATGGTTTCTGTTACTTGCATGACAGGGGAATTATAACAATGCAAAAAGTCTTATAGGATCAGTGGCTGTAGTGTAAACAATCAACACCTATCCAAAGTGATTGAGAGTCAAACATTCCCAATAAATGCTTAATTTTAGCCTCTGAAACATTGTACATAACTTCCAATATGAGTGATGTTCAATAGGCTGTCTCGAAATATACAATATATAATAAAAAATAATTGACAGTTGTAACTCACGAGTGGCATAGACAGAAGATATAAAAGTCATGCAATTGCAAAAATAAAGATAAATTGCATTATTTGTCAGCCTATTGCATATTACATGTATACCACATAAGTTTACTTGTTGTACATTGCAGATATTCTGATCACAACCAAAACTGATTGCTATTCATACTGTTACACAGCTAATTTCACTGCTCATACTAAGGATCATACTAAGGAATGACATGGAGCAGAAATGCAAAAATGTCCATAGTAGCTCCTACAATTATGCATTAAAGAAAAAGTCCTTTTTTGAAAACAAAAGTCATCATCTTGTTTTAAAAATACTTTTATTGTTGCTTATGATAACAGATAATGGTAAAGAATTACAGGGGTTAACAATTCGCTGTGAAAAAAAAATGTGCTCTCTT
The DNA here is from genome assembly GCA_016271365.2 of Neoceratodus forsteri. NCBI lineage: Eukaryota > Metazoa > Chordata > Ceratodontiformes > Ceratodontidae > Neoceratodus > Neoceratodus forsteri. Next base: position 1,609,338,728 of record CM057450.1, on the reverse strand, counting down.
TGTTGTTCTAGTTTTTGTCCAGGTTTGTTGGAGAAGAACCCTCTAGTGGTGATTACCACTTCCTTGACATCTAACCCACAATCAAAAGTGAGGGACTGATCATTAATAATGTCCCATGTTGGTAAGAGATCACCCCTTAATCTACGGAGTTTTAGGGACATTAACTTATATTTGGATAATCTAGTTTCATAAGAAAAAGACTTGTCTGGGCAAATTGTTTTTGTTACTTTCCTCTGAAATCTTTCCAGCCTATTAATTTCTTTATGAGTATAGGGACTCCATAATTGGGATGCGTAATCAAAATGTGACCTTACATAGGCTTGGTATAGTGGCAACAGTATATTTGGGTCTTTGGATTTAATACTGTTTAATAGCCCACCAAATCTTATTAACCTTACTGAGGATATTTGTAATATGAAGATTGAAATTAAAGTCTGAATCAATCATGACACCAAGATCTTTTTCATAAGTCTTATTAGTCAAAGTTTCGTTGTATAGCTAGTATTGGTTTCTATGGTTGTGCTTATCAAAATGAAGCACACAGCATTTAGAGGTATTAAGTCACAGACCCCATTTATTGGACCAGAGACCCAGAGAGTCAAGATCTTTCTGCAGTGTTTCACTTTCCTCAGAACTGCTACATGATTTAAATTGCAGATTTTGCAATCATCCGCATATTTATTAATTTGACAGTTTAGATTGACAGGTCTGAGATGAAAACTTGAAAAATTACTGGAGCCAGGACTGAGCCCTGAGGAACACCACTGTGCACAGGAAGCCAAGATGAAACATGTCCATCAATGACAACTCTTTGAGTTCTATTACTTAACCAATTTGAAATCCAGTGTATAATAAGTGAGTTGATTCCATGCATTTATAATTTTTGAATTAAGGCCCAGTGAGGCACTGAATAGAAGGCCTTTTAGAAGTCAAGTAATATAACATCACATGGAGAATTGTTATCCAGATTGAGACTTACATTGTTATAAAAACTAATTAAGTTTGTGATATACAAACAGCCTTTCACAAATCCATATTGTGTAAGGTCAGTGTTTGTGAGCTGTCGAGTGACCATATTCTTAATAAGTCTCTTTAATATTTAAAAAAAAATTATTGTGAGGCTAATGGGATGGTAATTGTCTGGATTGCCTTTATTACCTTTTTAAAAAGGGGGGTTATGTTTGTCCTTTTCCAATCTGATGGAATATTTCCAGTGTAAAGGCTTTTTCCAAAAATTATCTGTAAAGGAAGTGAAAGATGTTCTTTCATTAAAATAATTGTATCTCCTGAGATACGGTCAGGGCCAGAAGATGTATCACTTTTAACCATGTTCAGTTTTGTCATGACATCTTCAGCTAATACTTCAATTTTATTACAACATTCAGTCATAGGAGCTTCTATTCCTGAGGAGTTGTTATTGGCTTTGCAAAAATGAGAGTTAAGCAGGTAGGTTATATCTCTGTGGGTGGAAACAATAGTGTTGCCATCAACCAAGGGTCCTACTTTACACTCCTGTTTTTTTTAATGAGTTTATATAACTGAAAAAATCTTTTGATTGCTCTTTTGGGCTTGAGATGCAATATATTTTTCAGTATTATGTTTTGTTGTTCTGATTTGAGTTTTGCACTTCTTTTGAATCTTCTTGAAAACATACCATGCTCTTGTACATTTGTTGCTCACATGTTTTTTAAATAATTTCTTTTTCTTCTTGATGAGTTTGACAAGGTTACCAGATAACGACCTGGGGTTTCAGTGAAAGTTCCTTTTATTAATTTTGGGTATAAACTTGTGGACAGTGTCTAGAATAATGTTTTCAAAAGAGTCCCATATTTGCTCGATGGTAGGACCACTCAGCAAGGAGGCCCAATCAACGTGTGAAAGACGTTCATTTAAGGCCGATAGATTTGTTTTATTATAAGCAAAAACTTTGGTTAGTTTAGTCAACATTGTCCAAGCTGTATGGAGTGGGAATTCGACTGCGTAGTGGTTGCTGTTACCTATGGGTGCAGAGGCTTTACAGTGTTGAATACTCAAGGATTCACTGCATAGTACAATATCCAATATATTATTTCCCCTTGTTGCAGAGAGAACATGTTGAATCAAATTTAGTTCATCACATATGTCCAAAAAATATTTGGAAGTTGAAGTAGAAGCTGTTTTGTTAGTCCAGTCGATGTCTCTGTGATGTAGATCCCCCATGAATAATAAGTTATCTAATTCTGTGGCAGTTTCTATTTCAGCAGCATTTTCATTTGAAATGGAGGCAGGGCTATCCAGGGTTTGTAACATAGTCCTACTAATAGATTGTTATTGTGGACCTTATTTAAACTAATAAAAAGTGATTCTACACAGTTAGAAATGGTTTTAATTTTGTCAGAAACATCGGTTGGATTTAATAATGTATTAACATACAAGGCTACACCACCACCTCTTTTGTTTTCTTTATTTAAGTAAAATAGGGAGTAGCCTAGGATATAATTATTCTAAACAGTGTCTTTTGGCTACCATGTTTCCATGATACCCACTATATCTGGTTGGTCAGTCCTAGTACGAATAATTATTTCTTCAAATTTGTTGCCCAGACTACATGCATTTAGAAGTGGACATTTTAGCTTATTATTCTGTTTTTTTTTATTTTGCTTCTGTGGGCAACTCATTGTAGGGACAGTAAAAATGTTCCCCTTGCTTATGGTTTAAAGAAAGAGATGGGACAAATTTGCAAAATTGTTAACTAAGTTCTCTCACACCAAACCTATTCAAATGAAGTTTATATCTTGCAAACAACTTGAAATTATAGTTAAAAACTGACTAGTGATTAATAAAGGTCAAATGTTCCTTGTCACACCAATTTTATACAGTAGTCTAGCATTAATGCAGGCAATAGTGTGATTTTTTTTTTCAGATCTTGCCCTTAGAATAGGAAGAATACCAGATATCGCTACCTTGCGGTTTTTATCTTTCAGATGTTTTCCTAGATTTATACGGTCATAACATATATATTTTTCATGGGAATGGCCAACATTGTTGGAGCTGGCATGTAGTATAATATTAGAGAGTTGTGTCACTAGTGAGTCAAATCTGTAATAGATATCTTTGATTTTCGAACCAGGAAAACAATTGACACTAACTCCATTTTCTAAATCATTAGTTAATAATGTGGCCAAATATTTAACAATTGAATCTCCAGCCACCATTGTAGGCAGTGAGGAATCATTCTGAAAGTTACTGTACTTGTTTCAAAACTGTTTTGTGATGAGGCTAATGGTGAGTATCTGTTATTAGACAGGAAGGAATGGTGACATATGGTTCTAGGTTCACTTTCTTGTTGGTTTGAGGAATGGAATATATCAGCTCTCATACCTTTCTTTGTCCTTTCATGTGTAACATACATTATTCCCAACCTTCTTCTATGTACATATCATTGTCTGGCTCTCTGCTTCTCTTATGTGGGTGGGCACAGCTGATTAATTGGCCCCCAGTTTCCTGGTTAGAAATTCCTGAACCTGCTTTTAATGGATACTTTGCATAATGGGTCTTTTTGCCTCTGTGACAGGGGAGTGTAGTAACATGGGAGGCTAGGGAGAGAGTGGAAACATTAGGACTTGCACAACTTTTAGCATTCTGAGTAGAACTGTTAAAGTTAGCTTCAGAGTTAGAAGTAGAAGTGAGAATTCTAACCATGTTGTCTACAAAGTTTTTGAGAGCTCTTTTGCTTTTTGTATGTCACTATTTAGGACATTGTGGCAGAGTTAGGCTACACCCTCGGCTGTGACTGATGGGCCACTTTTCTATCTCCTTATTTCCTAGTAACAGTTAATGTTTTTCTCATTGCTTTTCTTCTTTTCCCCCATACCCTAGGTTGGCTACCTAGTGTAGCTCTTTACTGTCCCCCTACTAAACTTCCTACTAGTTATCTCTTTTCATTCTTTTTCCATTTCCATCCAGCCAGTACCTTGAATGATACCAAACACCTGGAGAGGTGTTGTGTAAAGTGCATAAGTGCATTTTGTGTACAAACAGCATGAAGGCTATTCTAAAGAGGAATAAATACAATTCATAAAGCCTTTTTAAATTGGATTCAGAAGCCCTACAAAACAATAATAATGGCAATAAGATAGGAACTGCACAGAGGTATGGGTGCTCTAAGACCACATGAAATGACAAGCAAAACAGTCTTGGCACACCTATATATGGACAAAGAAAGACTCTCCACATGTAACAAGTAAAATATTATTTATCTTTACTTGAAAAATACCAAAAACAGTGACGGCAGACATAAAGTGCATACAAATTCAGACACAGAAAAACTCCTCACGCACGTTTCACCTGAGCACAGGCTTTGTCAAGACTGTTTTGTTTGCCAAAACAATAATAATGTCATGATTAGTACATGTATAAGAAATCCTTAAGATATTTTCATAAATTCACACTATAGAACTGTTGCTATATAAGGTTCTATGTATGAGAATGTGGTACACATTATAAAAGTGCTTAGTCACTGTGGATCAGAGATATAGAGAGTCAGTATCTGTGAAGATATACACTGTACCTTTAACTGAACCAGGAAATCCCCTGAAATAACCCCTTCCCCTTTGGTTTTGAAACAACATATTCAGACATGAAACAGCATGTCCAGACTTATAAATAGAAAGGGCTTAGTCAGGTGACCCCCCCAACCAAAATATATAAATAGCTCTTCACTAAGCTCACTTCAGTTCAGCCCAGAGGGGCTCAGCCCCAAGAGAGGGAGAAGAGAGGCAGACAAGCTGTTGAATGCAGATGAGAAGGGTCATAGGAGCTCTAAGATGCAGGACTGTATTTTGTGAGAAACTACTGATGTTAAGTAGTGATTGTCTTTGCAATTTGTGTTGTTTTTACAGTATTTATTATTTTTCAGACTTTTGAAAAATAAATATCACACCATGGTGTATTAAACCTGTAAATTTGCCTTGTCTGAAGTTTATTCCCACACACTGTGACAAACTTGGTGTCAGAAGTGGGACAGTACTGGTTGTCCGGAGAAACAAGGGGGAGACCAGTACCCAGAAACCAGCCCTGGTATCCCGACATAGGGGGCAAAGAGCAAGATGGCATACTTACAAGATCTTGTGGAGGCCAAGGACCTGTTGGAGGAGGGGCTTCCTGGTGTGCATACCAGAGCCCAGGTGAGGAGAACTGGAGAGTAGCTATTGCCTGAATTGGAGTTTGATGGAACGCAGAGGCAGACCGGCACTGGAGAGAGGTAGAACACTGCTGCCAGATGCTGATGAAGGGTTCCCAAATGGAGGATTTCATGGTGAAGGCAGAGGACCAGGATCCATGGATTCTAGAGGAGGAGGACCCACCTGATGGAACCTTTGTTGCCAGTCACTTTTGAAATCCCATTGTTGCCATTTTTCTGGGCTGCTGCTACTTGGAGGATGATGAGGTGAAGGCCCAAGGTAAGACTGTTTTGGGACATATGTATGCTGGGGTGAAGACTACAAGCAACAGGAAAGACACCATGGTGGCTGAAGGGACTTTCCCATGTTTTGAACCCCCGTAATATGAACTGAAATGTATGAAATTATTACAAGAAATGTATAACATAAAAAGAAATGTCTATACTGTATGATATACAATGAGGAACCTAGGGTAATGGAGGATCTACAGTAGGTATAGGGTGGAACCTATGATTGGGTCCCTGAGTTGAATCAATGCCAAGTGATGGGTTCTGAAAAGATGCCAAGTGATGGGTGCTGAAATGATGCCAAGTGATGGATTCTGAAACAATGTTAAGTGATGGGTGCTGAAACAATGCCTATTGATGGGTGCCTGATATTAAAAATGAAGTGTCTGAGTTGTAGTAACCAGAGTGAAATAGTTAGGGGTAGACAGTCACTACACACTGAAGTCCTCTGAGAGCATAGATGGGTACTGTGCTGAACTGTATGACAGCCCCAGAGTAATGTTGTGAAAGTATTGTCATATTGCAGTAACTTGGTATGGTGGACAATACTAAAAATAGCTAAATTAAGGGACCCTGGGGTGAAGCTCTCATAGTGGGTGAGAGAAAATTTCAACCAACTCCCACTCTACTGTTTTGGTAGAGTATTCATGATTGAGAGGGGGTTCTTGAAAAAACAATATAGTTTTGAGAACTGTTTTTTTCTTAAGGAGGGAGGTGTGTGGCAGAGTGAGGCTACACCCTCGGCTGTGACTGATGGACCACTTTTCTATCTCATTTCCTAACAACAGTTAACACTTTTCTCTTTGCTTTTCTTCTTTTTCCTCCATACCCTAGGTTGGCCACCTAGCGTAGTTCTTTACTGAACCCCTACTAAACTTCCTACTGGTTTTCTCTTTTCATTCTTTTTCCATTTCCATCCATCCAGTCCCTGGAATGATGCCAAACACCGAGAGAGGTATTGTGTAAAGTGCATAAGTACATTTTGTGTACAAAAAGCATGAAGGCTATTTTAAAGAGGAATAAATGCAATTAATAAAGCCTTTTTAAATAGGATTAGGAAGTCCGACAAAACAATAATAATGTCATCATTAGTACAGGTATAAGAAATCCTTTAGATATTTTCATAAATTCACACTATAGACCTGTTTTGCTGTATAAGGTTCTATGTATGAGAATGTGGCACACTTTATAAAAGTGCTTAGTCACTGTGGATCAGAAATATAGAGAGTCAGTATCTGTGAAGATATACACTGTACCTTTAACTGAATCAGGAAATCCCCGAAATAACTCCTCCCCCTTTGGCTTTGAAACAACATGTTCAGACATAAAACAGCCTGTCCAGACTTCTAAATAGAAAGGGCTTAGTCAGGTGACCCCCACCAAAATATATAAATACCTCTTCACGAAGTTCACTTCAGGTCAGCCCAGAGGGGCTCAGCCCTAAGAGAGGGAGAAGAGATGCAGACAAGCTGTTGAATGCAGAAGAGAAGGGTCTTAGGAGCTCTAAGATCCAGGACTGTATTTTGTGAGAAACTACTGATGTTAAGTAGTGATTTTCTTTGCAATTTTTGTTGTTTTCATTTATTATTTTTCAGACTTTTGAAAAATAAATATCACACAATGGTGTGTTTGAATCTGTAAATTTGCCTCGTCTGAAGTTTATTCCCACACACTGTGACACATTAATTTCTTGTTTCAGCACGTGTACTTCTTGGCAATATTTGCAAGAGTAATGTACAGGGGCTAGATTAGATGAGGATAAGTTAAACAAAATATGGTTACAAGCACAACAAATAGTTAAAACGTTTCCATTTAAAAGAGATATAACCATTTGCACTTGATCCACTTATGTTGAAGATGTTGAGACATGCTCCAATGAGGAATTACTAATATTGCAGTAAAAGAGGGCTTGTTTAATAACTTGTAAGTATATAATGTTATGTGCCCGTGCTCCGCTGTTACCAGAGGACACACTAGACACGCGTGAGTCTCAGCGAACATCTCCCTGTGTGACATCACACATGCTCACCTCCTCACACTCACTCCGCTAGCTAGAGTGAGATATTAATAGCCAGGACCTGAAAGTCACTAAGTAATCAAGTGACCAGTACCAGGCATCCTGACTGGAACGCAGAATAAAAAGTGCAAATTTTAAAATAATAGCACTCCTACAGTAGCGCTTGCCTCCTGCAAGTACCAATTAATAGAGCGGTATACAAACAACATTCACCTCCTCCTCTGTAGTACCACATTATCCTAAGTAGACTCAGTAGTGTTAGTCAGTAGTCTTCTCGCACCAATTCATAAAACTCTGGAATGATCTCCCCCCTCAAATTCGCCACTCTTCCTCGACCCATTCCCTATCAATGGTGTTGGCAAATTACCTCACAGTAAACTGTGCCTGCACTCAATAACTCTAATGAGCCCCCCTTCCAAATTCCCATTGCCTGACCAGCGGCACAGCCCTATGCTTGGAAGCTGGCTTATATATCCAACCATGGCACTTACTCGTCTACTCTTGACTTTCTCTGTCCTGCCTAGATTTAGTGGCTAAGTGTTAATCTACCTCAGCAATCAGTACTCTATGTATGTACAGTATGTATGTATGCCTCTGGTATACACTTTTAGCTGACTGTTAACCAATGTGTAACCAAGTGTAACCATATTCCTCTGTATACCTACTTAATTGTTATTGTGATAACCTGTGTGTTATCTTCCCTTTGTAACCCTTCCCCCAGGTCACACCAGGAGATGAGCATTGTTGTGCTCAGTGTGCCTTTCCTGGTGAATCAATTCAATAAATAAATAAATAAAAGCACCCCAGAGTCTACCTTCCCACTCTTAGTAGCAGCACTCACTTCCCTCTGTTCATACAGACAGCATATATATTCTCAGAGCCTATTTGCAAGAACTAGGACTGGAGCCTGTCATGCTGCTTTTGGCAGCCCCACAAGACAGTCCGTACTGAATGTAACTGCTGCGCGTAGACACTGTGATGTAATCAGCTTCCTCAAAGCTGCTGTATGATTTCTTCTCTGTATCATTGTGATCTGTCTGGCATGCAAAGGCAAATGTGATGATATGCCACAAATTGCAAGATGTCATGATATATGTGAAATATCAAAAAAAATAATTGTATTCTGTGTTAGCTCTCTCTGCATCTGATTTGGAAAAATACCTTTTCTGCATTTTGACCATTTATCAAGTCTTGAGACAAGACACAAATACCATAGCATGAATCAAAATAAGAAGCTCTCAAGGTGTAATGTGCAGGCATTGTAGAAGGGTTTCCAAGTGACTGTGTGTCAGTCTCCCTCAGTACTGCCTCATGCTGCGCTGGCCTGCATACTGGGCAGTCATTCCCAATTGCACACGGTGCCACCATTCGTATTACAGTGTAACATGCCTTTTGATTAGTTGTAAAATGTCTCACAGTGGGAAGTAATCTGTCATCAGGCCAATGTATTGCAACAGCCTCTTAAGTTTGTGATGCAGCTTGCATGTTTGTCTGTCTGCTGTGCATATTATTCAAATTAATAAATGAGTAAAGTATGTTTGCCTGCTTGTCAGTACTTTCGGTTGTCAGTTGGAAGGGTTTCATTGAACTCTGAATGTGCATGGATGTGCTTCTAAAATGTATTATAAAAATTCCCTTGTGAGTACAGATATGGTGTTTTTGGGACAAGGCATATTTCTACATAGAAGAGCTCAACTCACAGTGTACTGGTGCCCGTGTGTTTATTTGGTTGTGTGTGCGTGAGTTTGTGTGTGTGTGTGTGTGTGTGTGTGTATGTTTCTGGGCCTGTGTTTCGAGGTCAGACTGGATCAGGAAAGGTCAGTCATGGACATGGCTACAATACTCTAACATTACCAAGTGTGATTGTTGCAAGACTCTTCCCAGAACTCACTGTCATACTGTAATTACCCAGTAATGTGTCTTAGGAAATGGTTGGGTTTGGAGGGAGGTGCTGATTGCATTACAGCAATGTCTAAAAACATGTTGTGTGGTCTTCGTTAATTTGAAAGCAAACTGTTATTGGGTGCATTCCAATTATGTACTGTATAGAGAATAATGGATAGGAAAGTGTGTGTTATGGATTTTTTTCACACACTCGAGGTGTGTGATGACCCATAAATCTCGAGAGCGAAGCTCGAGAGGTTTATGTGGTCATCACACGCCGAGGGTGTGTGAAAAAAATCCATAACATCAAACTTACCTATCCTTTATTTTTTATAATTGCTGATATGGAGGTTTAGACTATACTTCTAGCAGCTTGAAAGAAAAATAGTTTTTTTTTAGTTAGAGTGGCAGTTTTATTTTTGAAGAAATTGAACTGTACATGAATAAAACACAGCTGAAAATACTGCAGTTGAAATATTTTTTGTGAAACAATGGAATGCAGCAGTTTCTTTGGGGAATGTCATATCAACCGGATTTCGGGTTATCATGAAGTGTCATACCAACCGGATTTCAGGTTATTATTGTCTTTGGAGCATAACCCAAAATCCTGCTGATATGCATTTTTAACAAAACAGTAATCTGGCTGATATCTATGGTCCCCAGTAATTATAATACATTTACAACACACTACATGGAGTAAGGCATTACTGTGAAACTATTTGAGAGACTGTATACCATGGCGTGTTCAGGAAGATACACATAACATTTTTTATATAATTAACTGCTGATTTTCTGGTATCATACTACCTGAAGTGAAATCATGGCTGCAGTAAAATATTATTCTGTTACAACAGGGCTACTAAGAAACACAGGTTTCTCAATAAAAGGGAAGCAGACAGACCTCACTAAAGTTCAGTGTTCATTGTTGTAAAAGTAATACACATCTGTAATATAAGGTAGAAAATAATAGGAAATGCTCACATCCCCTTAACCCGTCATGCAGTGCATGTGAAGGACACTTACTGTAACTGCATGTCAGACCCGCCACTGCAGTATGTGCTTGATTACTGAATCGATGTTCCAAAACAGAGGTTCATGGTTGCCTTCACTTGTGCGATGCTCAGCAAGTGTCAATGACTCCATTCCAGAAAACAAACTAAGAACACAGGTATGTCAACATGTGGTGCAACAGTGATTTCAACAACAGATGCAGTGTCATGCTACTGTACTGCTCCCCCCATTCAGTACTGTGATGCATGTGTATTATCTATATCTATTAAATTTCATGTGCTGCATTTAAATTCAGTTTATGTATTCATTTCTGTCTTTCTCAGGTGCAGCTGTGGAAACTATCAAGTGATGCCCACAAACCTGGAAAATAGGTGCTGTTGGTACTATTCGTTAGTATCAGAACATTTTGAGACCTTGGACGACATTCACTGCGTCACTGAGGTACAGGCATTCCACAGCTGCTGTTTGGATGAGGATTTGCTACAATCGTGCCTCTGTTAGTACATCATGGTTGATGGGTCCATTGGTGACGAGTCAACTAATGAGTGAATTTAACAAATATGTTAGCAGAACTCTATTTTAATTCAAATATATTGGCAATGTAACATAGTTATTCTGCCGTGTAAGTGATGGACAACATACTTTATATAGCTGTACAATGTGCCCATGCAACTTCTTGTTTATTTTCTCTAACCCCCGCTTCCACCAGCAACACTAGTGCTTCATTGTGGAGATTCTGCTACAACAAGATGATTGATGTATGATAGTGCCAAGGCACTTGAGTAGCTCTGTGGTTGTAATTAGGATTCAAACATTGTTTATAGAATGTACAGGGGATAGCAGACATAGGTGTGTTGAACTTTGAGTATGATCCATCTAAGGTAAGGGGACTAGGGGAGGACATTATGGTATACTAATGGGATCTTTCTTCATTTATGACTTTTTAAGTGAGGTGTCAGATGATTTTCACTGGTGTATCTGCTTATCTGCGGATTACATGGATATCTGCAACAGAACACACACTTTCTGTGGTTGTTTTATTTTGAGCAGGTGGATTAGTTTACAAAGTAATGGCACCTTTGGTTCCTGATGAAAAAGTTCAACATAAACCAGGTAATATACTGGTAAAGAGGGACACAGTGCATAATGGGTGTATTGCTGTTCACAACCACACAGCAAGCAAAGTGGTTCTGATTAAGCATTCGGTATGATCCCAAGGTTTGTAGGCATGGGGACAACAAATTAATCATACAAACCTGGATGGTTTCTTTCATAGGAAGGAATATTAACATCTGAAGGATGTTTTTGTACTTGCTACTATGCATATTGCAGATGCATGCAGTCAATCCATAACAACGTTATGCTGCTTACTTATTGTTTCTTACTGTTATTTTTATTTTACAGTAGATTGCTTCGATATATGGCATTCCGCCATTTTGTGTATTGGGTGTGGCAGTGGCTGGGCAAAGGTAATCACAAAGTTTTACCACCCTGTGCTGTTTGTGCCAATTAGAAACATGGAAACATAGAATTTGATGGTAGATAAGGACCGCTTGGCCCACCTAGTCTGCCCATTTTCCTACCTAACAGATAAGCTGCAGATCCTAGTTAACCAACAGCTTACTTCCTCCTACCCCCCACTAGGACTGCCTTATGTCTGTCCCATGCATTCTTGAATTCCTCCACTGTTCTTGACTCCACGACCTCCTCAGGGAGGCTGTTACATGCATCCACAACCCTCTCTGTGAAAAAATACTTCCTCACATTACCTCTGAGCCGTCTCCCCTCTATCTTCAAATTGTGCCCTCTTGTTCTTGCACATCTCTTTTTCTGAAAGATACTACCATCTTGGACTTTGTTGATTCCCTTGAGGTACTTGAAAGTTTCCTTCATGTTCCCTCTCTTCCTTCTTTCTTCAAGGGTATACATATTAAACTCCTTTAGTCTTTCTTCGTATGTCTTCTGGTGCAGACCCTGCACCATTTTGGTTGCCCTCCTCTGGACAGCCTCCACTCTGTCTATGTCTTTGCAGAGATGGGGTCTCCAGAACTGCACACAGTACTCCAGATGGGGTCTCACCAACTGTCTGTACAGAGGGATAACAACTTCCTATTTTCTACTATTGATGCCTCTTCCTATGCATCCCAGTATCCCCCCAGCCTTCCTTACTGCCTTCTCACATTTCTTGCCCACCTTTAGGTCATCTGATATAATTATCCCTAGGTCCCTTTTCATTTTTACTGTTGTCAGTATCTCACCCCCCATTGTGTACACTTCCCCTGGGTTTTTGTTTTCCATGTGCATTACCTTGCACTTCTTTGCATTGAATCTGAGCTGCCATACATTTGACCATTCCTCCAACCTTGCCAAGTCCCTTCTCATCCTTTTCACTCCATCTTGTGTATCAACACTGTTTCAGATCTTTGTGTCGACTGCAAAGAGACATACTTTTCCTTCCAGTTCCTCTGCAATGTCACTTATAAAGACATTAAAAAGGACCGGTCCCAGTACTGAACCCTGTGGTACCCCACTAGTAACCCTCCTTTCTTCACTGGGTACTCCATTTACTACTACCCTTTGCATCCTGTTGTCTAGCCAATTTTTTATCCAGGCTACCATCTTGGGACCCACTCCAAGGCTGGCTAACTTGTGTATTAATCTTTTGTGTGGGACAGTAACAAATGCCTTGCTAAAATCTAGGTAGGCCATGTCCACAACCCCTCCCTGGTCTACTACTTTGGTCACCCAGTCAAAGAAATCTATTAGATTCGTCTGACACGACCTTCCCATCGTGAATCCATGCTGCCTTGGGTCCTGTGCCCCACTGGCCTCTAGGTACTCAATAATTCTTTCCTTCAGAAGTGATTTCATCATTTTCCCTACCACTGAGGTCAAACTTACAGGTCTGTAGTTTCCTGCCTCTGTCCTGATCCCACTTTTGTGAAGTGGAGTCACATCTGCCCTCCTCCAGTCCTCAGGTACCACCCCATCCTCCCATGATTTGTTAAATAGAGTAGTCAGCGGTGTCACTAGTTCTACCCTTAGTTCTTTTAGAATTCTTGGGTGAATCCCATCAGGCCCCATTGCTTTGTCCACATTCAATTTTATTAGTTCTTTCAGAACCCTTTCTTCTGTAAATGGACTGGTATCGACCCCCATCTTCAGAGTGTTTCTCTTGTTTAGCTTAGGTACCTCCCTCTCCTCTTCCTTTGTGAATACTGAGCAGAAATATTCGTTCAGTATCCCTGCTTTTTCACTGTCACCCTCTACCCACATTCTCTCCCCCTTTATTAAGCCTCAGTATCCCTCCTTTGGTCTTTCTTCGCTCCCTAATGTACCTGTAAAAGGTCTTATCCCCCTTCTTAACAGAATTGGCTAACCTTTCCTCAGTTTGGGCCTTTGCTATTCTGACTGCCTTCCCAGCCTCTTTCTGCTTTAACTGATAAAGTTCTCTGTCCTGCTCCTTCTGTGTTTCCTTATATTTCCTGAATGCTATCTTTTTCTCCTTAAACTTCCCTGCCACCTCTTTTGAGAACCATAGCGGTTTTTTCCTTCATTGTGCTTTATTGATTTGCTTTACACAAGGCTTGTTGCCTCTGTGATGGCTGTTTTGATTACTCCCCATTGTTCCTCCACTCCTCCTTCTTGCCTGTTTGCTGGTGCTTTTCTGAGGCACTCTCGCATTTTACCAAAGTCAGCCCTCCTAAAGTCCAATACTTTTGCTTTTGTATGGCTTGATTGTATGGCTGTGTTTATAGTGAACCACACTGTTTGGTGGTCGCTTGTTCCCAGATGGCTACCCACTTCTAAATCTGAGATTCTTTCTCCGTCCCCATTTGAGAGTACCAGGTCTAAGATTGCTCCCTCCCGAGTGGGTTCCAATACTAGCTGTCTGGGGCATGCCCCCTGTAGGGCATCAAGAATGACCCTGCTCTTTGATGTGTCTGCAGCAAAGGTGCTCCAGTTAACATCTGGCATATTCAGGTCCCCATCAACAATATCTCCCTTTTTCTGCCATTATAAGAAGCCTTCTATCATTTCCTTGTCCATTCCTCCCCTGAGATGGGGTCTGTCTACAACCCCATGCAGATTGTAGTGCCATTTCTTGTCTCTAGGGTGACCCAGAGTGCCTCATCTGCTCCCTGTTTACTCTTTAGTTCTGTTGCTTTGATCTCTTCCTTTACATAGAGAGCTACTCCTCCCCCTCTTTTACCCTCCCTGTCCCTCCTGTAGATTGTGTATCCTGGTATGTTGACATCCCAGTCATGGTTCTCTGTGTACCATGTTTCTGTGACTGCCACAATATCCAGGCAACCCTCTTCCATCAAGGCCACTAGTTCAGGGAGCTTGTTACACGGACTACGGGCATTGGTACTCATCACCCTCCACTTTTTGATGGCCTTACCCCTTTTAGTCCCATTCCTGTCCTTACTGCCTTTGCCTTTTTTTACATTTACTTCTGTCCTGCTCCCTAATGACTTCTCTACCTTAGTGTTTACCTCACTAATTACCATGTTTTGTGGGGGGAGGCTGGGATTTCCATGCTCTTTTTCAGTGCCTCACCCCTTGGCTAGTTTAAATGCTTGCCAATGAAGCATTTAAACCTCTCACCTAGGATCCTGGATCCCCCCTGGACAGATGCAGACCATCGCACTAGTACAGGTCTGCATCCTTCCAGGTGGCTCTCCAGTCCCCAATAAAGACAAAACCCTGATCTCCACACCAGTTTTTCAACCACTCATTGAATTCCCTGGTGAGGAGTGCCCTAGCATCACCCTTGCCATAGACAGGCAGCACCTCTGAGAAGGTTACCATATGCGCTACTTGTCTAAGGCCCCTCTCCAACTCTACAAACTCCTCTTGCACTGCTCTGATCCAATTCCTAGCCAGGTCATTTGTCCCTAGGTGGACAATGACATCCACCTCCCTCCCTCATACAGCTCCTCCCACGATCCTGAGGATTCACTTCCTGTCCCTCCAAGCCGTGGCGCCAGGAAGGCACCTTACCTCCCTCTCCCCTTCCTCCCCCATTTCTACCCCCCTAATGATTGAGTCCCCCACCAGGAGTTATTTCCTTCCCTTGTTGGGTCCCATGCCACCCTCCTGTGGGTCTCCTTTGTAAAGGTTCCCAGCATCCTCCTTGGTCTCCACTGCAGGTGCCTCCATAGAGGAACCACTATCCATCAGAAGAGCAAATGAATTGTGGAGAGGTATAGCTGGAGGAATGCAACTCTGTTCCATCACCCTCTCCCTCCCTGAGCCCACCCTGTTCCAGCCTCTCCTCTTTCTTGGCAACCTCTGAGGTAGTGGCATTGGCCCTGGTGGTCCCTGGGTGGGGGAGGAGGTTTCATGAATCCTAGCCAGGTCAGCCTGGAGACGGGCAACCTCCTCTCTCTGACCAGAGAGGTGCCTGCAAATAGGGAAGCATCACAGCCTTCAGAATGTCTCCCGGAACACTGCCGCCCCACAGTCATTGCACTGCACCACTCTATTCATGTCTTATTTGTGCCCCCTCTACTGTTTCTCTGTATTCTTACTCTCTCCTCTCCTTACAACTCTCACCCTTCCTGTTCTGGGACAGCAACTTCCTATCTTCTTCAGTAGTCTCTTCTTCCTTGCTCAATGTCAGACCACCAGTAGCTGGGGGGAGAGTGAGCTACTTTTTCCTTTAGGGTTGACAAAACCAATGTTTCTCTATGATCCTTCCCTTTCTACTGCCAAACAGGAAGTTCCTGTTGGCAGTCAAATCTAGTGGCTATAAAAGTAGAACTGGCTTAGGGTGGGTGGGTGGAGGGGTGAGATGGAGGGCAATTAGTAAGAAGAAAGGCTAGCAACAGGAAGTTGTAATTTGAGTCACCTGCTTTTATAGTGTCTAAGCCACACCCCCAATTAAGCTCTCTTTCCTCCTACTGGTTTAGCAAAGTCAGCTGATACAGTACCCTTCCCAGCACAGAACACACACTAACTTTCTTTCTTTTCTTTCTTTTTTAACCTTAAATAAGACCCCTTCTACTCCTAATAAAGTATCTGTCTACTTAATCTCAACAGACACTGACTCCTGCTGAGATATAAGTTTTAATTTAATAAGAAAATGTAGCTTCTTTTAGTTAGCTGCTTTCTGCTCTACAAGCAAGGTTAGCAACAGCAAATTGTGTGAAGTTTCCTTCAGACACCTACAAAGGATTCCATGAAGCTTACCCATACGTACTCTGCCTTTTAATTGTTCTTATATTCGCATGTGTGTCCATGGAAGCAATAACAACTGACAGAGTGGTTGGCATTGGGCAATACCAGACAGCCCAGGGGTGTAATGAGGCCTGAGACCTCAGGCGGAGGGCCTTATAGTCTCTGGGAGGACCAGTATTGCTCAATACCACACACCCTGTTGGGTATTATTGCACTTAGAAAAAGGGCAATTAAATACAATTTGGCAACATTGCAGATGAGAGAGGAAGGAAGGTACAGCTGAACAAACATAAAAAAGCAAAGAAAACAAGTTTGAGAAGAAATTAGTTATCAGTGTGTGTGTCTGCATGTGTACTGGTGCCTACTCCCTCTTAGCTGTTGGGATGGGAGACTGTGTTGGTAATGAAGGGCGAAATAACAACACAGCTTCTTTTTGGGAAGTGAGTGGGTGGCCGCTGGGAGGAGGGAGCAGTAAGAGCACGGTTGGCTCTCTGAGAGTCACGCTATGGAGAATCACGGGCCATGAGACAAGACAGTGCTGTAAATAAAAAAAATACAAAAACATAGGGTGGCATGAAAAGAGTCCAGCAGAGCTTGATGTGAGGGTTTCCTCAGGCAGCTGGCACTGAACTCGAGACTGCTGGTGTGGGGACTGTATGCCTTGGTAACTGAGTTAAAATATATTGCAGTGTGCACGGTATTGTCCATGCTATAGTGACCCAGTACCAATACGGGCTGGTTGTTTTGGCAGCACTACAGATGAATGCACCTTGCTGCCATCACATGTTGTGAAACTCAAAATGTCACTGCATAAATTGCCTGCACATGCTCAGTGAGACGTTACAGTGTAATGGGAGCATGGTTCAGCCCATTTTCCATTTCAAATGTGCTTGCTATGTTCATCTCATGGTTTGAAAGGTTGCCCTCAACAACTCTTTATTGTGTAGATATTCTCTGGTAAGAGAGTGGCATGTTGCTAGGTAATGGCCTCGAATTTTAAATATAGGAGTGTGCTGATAGTTGCCAGTGGGTAACAGAAATGTCGCAAGTGGCACACTGGATACAAAAGATGTGTCAGTTCATTATTTTTGTAACGCAGCCTTCATCAATCAGTGTAATCATTCCACAAAATTGCTAGTGTGTCAGGCTTGCAATCAGAATAGTGCACCATAACATTGCTGGGGCATTTATGCCATGATGTGACTAAATTATCACCTTGTCTTGTGGATTTTTAATGCAAAGCAGTGGATGCAGCAAGTGCCTTCAGTCACACCACCCAGGAGATTGCATAATGAACGTGTGCCAGTGCTACATACCATGGCGAAGGGGGTGCTGAGGTCTGAAAACTGTGGTGCTGGGTGCATAAGTGGTATCTGGAGTTGTCATACTGGATCCTCATGGTGAAACTAGTCAGGAGGTGTCATTTCACCCTGCTATGTAGCCATTGCCAGAGTCACACACATGACGGTATGGTCCACCCAGGGGTGAATGGGTGGGTAGGTCATGGAGGCAGGGACTGAAAATGACATAGTCCAAGGTGAGCATATCTCTGACATATGGTGTAGCTAACAGCACTGTGCCTACTTGATGCAATGCCACTTTCTGTTAATGTTCCAACCCCCCCCTCCTCATACCTTTTGTATCTTCTCATAATCTGTGTGTCTACACAAAGGACACAATGACAGTGTGCCACGTCAAATGTGAGTCAAATGTTGGTTGCTATCCTGAGAGAACATGAACACTTTATCTTTTTCACACAGTGAAGTTTCAAGTGCCCACTATGAAATCTCAAATAACGGACTACTTTGTCTTCACAAACATTGGAAAGACTGTTACATGGCACTGATGTGTTAGGAACTGTACTACAAATCCGATTTCATAGTATCATGTTACTGATAGTTTATCTTTTACTCTACAGGTTGAACCAGTCATAGAAACATAGAATCTGACAGCAGATAAGGACTGCGTGGCCCACCTAGTCTTCCCATTTTCCTACCTGATGGATAAGCTGCAGATCCTAGTTAACCAACAGCCTACTTCCTCCTACCCCCCACTAGGACTGCCTTATGTCTATCCCATGCATTCTTGAATTTCCCCACTGTTCTTGACTCCATGACCTCCTCAGGAAGGCTGTTCCATGCATCCACAACCCCCTCCGTGAAAAAATACTTCCTCACGTTACCTCAGTCCATGGAGTGTGTCATCATGCTACTTTTATTTATTTTTTATTTATTGAAATGTTTCACCAGGAAGGTTACACTGAGCTAGAAGCTCATCTCAAGGTACATCCTGGGGGAAGGGGATAAGGGACAATAAGTATTATGAACTGAGGATCGTAAATAGAGGAATCTGATTGGGCCAGAGCTCTTTGAAGCCGTCATGATATCTGGCTAAATCATCAAGGCTTCAAAAAAGTTCCAGCGCCACCAGTCTCCTTGCTCTCTACTGTCTGAGATCTATTTTTTCCAAAATGTACTCCTACACCACCCAAAAACTCATTCATAAAATGTTTTAAAACCTGTTTCTTTTATTTTTTTATTTATAAAACTTGAAACTCAGTTCATAATAGCAATAAGTCACTCCATGGTGTGGTATATCATGGGAAATCGTCACTTCTCAAGTGGTTGGACGTATTCGGCCTGTGGCCTCGTACCCAACCACCCGAGGTGTGACGATATCCCATGATATACCACACCCCTGTCACGCCTTATTGCTTAAATATAACATGATACATACATCAGTAACTAGATTAACAAAATATATATATATATATATATATATATATATAAGCAGACTGAACAGTTTACAACCAAACAATAGCTAACAACATTTCTAGACTAGGAAACATTTGAGAGTGACTGGCAGGGGGATAGTAGAGGGTATACGAGGGAGGGCGAAGTAGAGGTGAATAGAAAGCACTAAGTTGCAGAAAGTGCAGGCTTGCAAGAGGGGTTTGGGATAGGGCATATTTGGCCCAGCTGGAGGAAGAGGGAGGTATAGACCAGCAGTTAGGTAGGGACCCTCGGGGCTAGGTGCAGTTGCAGTTCATCACTAGGTAGTTTGCTAGGGATGTAGAGAGAGAGAGTAGGCTGAAGAGGAGTTGCAGATTTGGGTCGGTAGTTGGTTCCAGAGCTTAGGTAGGTGATAGGAGAATGCCAATTGGCAGGATGTAGTATTTCTGTAAGGTATATTTAGTGAGCGGGTGTCTTCAGATCGGAAGGTATATTTGGATGGGTGAGGGATGGATAAGGAGGTGGATAGGTACGATGGAAGCAAGCCTAGCCAGAATTTAGAGGTAAACTTTGCCACGTGCAGTGTTCTCCTGTTGACAAGTGAAGGAAAATTTAGAGAGTGGTAAAGAATGCAGTGCTGTGTCAGAGCAGGGGCATCCAGGGCAAACTGGCAGAAGGCGTTGAAGAGAGGTTCAAGCCTCTACTAAAGAAAACATGCAGCAAGACAATGAAATAATTCATACCTCAATATATGTTACTGTGCATTTCATAGAATCATAGAAACTGACGGCAGAAAAGGACTCCATGACCCATCCAGTCTTCCCGTAACCCCCCCTAGGAAGACCCCCTCCCTCCTTTACCTGCCTGCCCTCTTCCTATTAGGCCCATGTACCTATCCCAGGCTCTTTTGAAGTTGCCCACCATATCCACCCCCACCACCCATTCCGGCAGACTGTTCCATGGCCTTACCACCCTCTCAGTAAAGAACCTCCCCCTAATGTCCCCTCTGAATCTTCTCCCTTCCAGTTTGTAGGCATGCCCCCCATTGGAACTGTTCTTACTCATTCTGAAGATGCTGTTGACTGTCACCTTGTTTAATCCCTTCAAATACTTGAATGTCTCCTCCATATCCCCCTCTCCCATCTCTCCTCCAGTGTATACAGGCCTAGCTCTCCCAGTCTCTCCACATAAGACTTCCCCTGCATCCCCTTCACTATTTTGGTTGCTCTTCACTGGACCCTTTCCAGCCTGTCCTTGTCCCCTTGTAGGTATGACCTCCTGAACTGGACCCCATATTCCATGTGCGGTCTGACCATTGTTTTGTATAGTAGCAGGATCACCTCCTCCTCCTGCTTGTGAATCCTCTCCCTATGCATGCCAGCATTCTGAGTGCCTTTCCTGCAACTCTGTCACACTGACTTTGAACTTTCAGGTTGTCTGAAATAGTGATCCCCAGGTCTCTTTCCTGTTCTGTTACCTCCAGCTCCTCCTCCCCAAGCCAGTACTTCGCCTTTGGGTTATTTTGCCCTATATGAATAATTTTGCACTTTTTTATATTGAACTGCAGCTGCCACCTTTTTGACCTCTCCTCTAACCTAACCAAATCCTCCCTCATATCCTCCATCCCCTTCCGCTGTATCAACCCTATTGCTACATATCTTCTTCTTGTCCGCAAACAAACACACCTTACCCCAAGACCCTCCATGATGTCCCCAATGTATATATCGAAAAGTATGGGTCCCAACACAGAGCCCTAGAGTACTCACATGACACCTTTACTTCCTTTGAGTGCACCCCATTCACCACAACCCTCTGTGTCCTTCCCTCAACCAGTGTTCTAACCAGCTTGTGATCTTGCTCCCCACTCCTAAGCTGTCTGCCTTGCCTATCAGCCTCCTGTGGGGGACGGTATCAAATGCCTTCCTGAAGTTCAGGTAGGTCATGTCCACTGCCCCCCCCCTTGGTCCCATATCTCCATCATTCTGTCAAAGAATTTAATCAGATCAGGGTGGTCTGGCATGATCTACCACCTCTGAATCCATGTTGAATGTCATTTAGGAGGCTCCCCTCCCCTAGATATTTTATCAGCCTTTCTTTAATAAGCACCTCTATTAGTTTTCCAACCACGGAGGTTAGGCTAATCAGATGGTAGTTTCCCAGCTCCTCCCGTCCTCCCCCTTATGTAGGGTACTACATTGGCCCTCTTCCAGTCCTCAGGAACCCTTCCCTTGTGCAGTGACAAGTTAAATAACCTCGTGAGTGGTGTTGCCAATCACTGTCTTAATTTTTTGAGTGCCTCAGGTGAATCCCATACAGACCCATCGCCGTATCCATCCACAGCTTTCCTAATTCTTCCAGTACCCTAGCCTCTGTGAAGGGACTTGAGTCCATCTCACTCCCCATTCTTCCCCTACTTTCTAACTTCAGCCCCTTCCCCTCTTCCACATGAAGACCGATGTGAAGCATTTACTCAGGACCTCAGCTTTTTCTATATCTCCTTCCACCATTGACCCCCCTTCCCCTTGAGCTTCAAATCCCATGCTTCCCCTTCCTTCTGTCGCTCGTGTATCTGAAAAACTTCTTGTCTCCCCTTTTTGCCTCCCTTGATACATTCTCTTCCGTTTCAGCCTTTGCTCATCTGATCACCTTCCCCACATCCCGCAGTTATTCCTTATATACTGTACCTCCCTGTCAGTCTCCCTCTGCAATGCTTTATATACCCTAAATGCCCTCCTTTTCTCCCTAACTGCACTCCTTACTTCAGTTAGGAACCAAAGTGGCTTCCTCCCCCTCCTTTTCTTGCTAACCATCCTAATGCACAGTTCTGTCACCTTCATTATTCCACTCTTTATTTTCCCCCAGAGCTCCTCCACATCTTCCAAGTCTTCCTTCCCCTCTAGCTCCTCCTGAACCATTGCCCTCATCTTCCTAAAATCTGAATTTCTAAAATCTAACACGCTAGTGTTGGAACTGCTCTTATCCTGATCTTTTCTGATTCTAAAGTTTACTGTCCTATGGTCACTGTCTACCAAATTTTCCCCAACCTCTACCCCCTCCACACTGTCCTCATTTGTCATCACCAGGTCAGGTATGGCACTCCCCCTAATTGGTTCCATTACCAGCTGGCTGATGAACATTTCCTGCAAGGCTTCCAGCAACTCCCTACTCCTTTCTGTGGATGCTGCTGGGATGTCCCAATCCACATCCGGTAGATTTAGATCTCCCACTACCATGACTTCCCCCTTGCTGGCCATCTCTTGAATCTCCCTTGCCATCTACCTGTCTACTTCCTCCTCCTGATTTGGTGGTCTGTAGGCGACCCCTTCCTTCACTGCCTCCCCCCCCCTTTTTGCTTAAAGTGACCCATAGGGTCTCTGCTGGTCCATCCCCTCTCCTACACATCATCACCCTAATCCTGTCTTTTACATAAAGGGCAACCCCCCCTCCTTTTCCAGTCCTGCCCCTCCTGTAGAATACGTACTCAGGTATTTCCACTTACCAACTGTGGTTTTCAGTCCACCAGGTCTCCATAACTGCAATTAGGTCCAGGTCATCCTCCGCCACCACTGCCAGTAGATCTCCCATCTTATTACCTAGACTCTTGGCATTTGTTAGCAAACCCCTCCATCAGCCCTGCTTATTCCCCCCCCCCGTTTCTGCTTCTCTTGCCCCCAGATGTGGGAGAGAGTGAGTTAGGTCAGTTCCTCCTGCCATTCCCACTAGGCTACATTTAGTTTTGCCCTCCCTCTCTTCTAGTTTAAAGCATGCCCTAGTATTCTATCTATGTATCCCTGCAGTTTCCCCCTCAAAATCCTAGCCCCCTCAACATTTATATGCAACCTGTCCCTCGCATACAGATGCTGGTCCACCCATGTGTCCCCCCAATCACCTATACATTTGTAGCCCTCCCTCCTACACCACTGCCTTAGCCAGTGGTTAAAGTCTTTGCTTCTCAATGGTCTAGCTGTACTGGCACAGTATACTGGCAGAACTTCTGAAAAAGCTATGGAATCCACCATCCCTTTGCACCCTCTTGCTAGTTCCACCCTCTTTCTCATTCATTTATCAGAATGGCAAAGTTATGTTTGCCACCAACTTCAATAAACACATTGATATCGGATGTCAAATTAATTTTTTTGAGATTTTAGCTCTCTCATTTATTTCTCAATGCATATTACAAAGGTTGAAAAGCAAGACCAATTATGACTCATTCAGTTTAATATTCTCCATGATCTATATTATTCTCCTATGAAACTATTTAGAATAGGGAAGTACCCCCTCCTGATTGCCCCAAATATAATCACGATGAGGGTTCCCTTTACCATATGATTTGGCAGTGTCCAAAAATTCACCCTTTTTAGGACTCTATCCAGAACAGCTTTGATCCCCTTTTAGGGATACAAGAAGCCTTTACTCTAGAAGTGTGTGTTTGTGGGTCCTATGGCTCTCCCCTTTGGGGCCCTAGGAAAGCATACATGGCTTTAATTTCTGCTGTTGCTAAGCTACTTATCCTCCGGCATTGGAAAGATGTGTCACCTCAATCTAGGACTGAATGGGTCCATGAAATGCTATAAACTCTGAATGCAGAGAAGTCTATTGCATGTCTATTTCATACTTTTCATAAGTATAAGGCTCATTGGGAAAATGTCCCTTCTCTATTACTTACCCACCATTAGTATTGGCAGGGACCTTTTATGTTTTTCACTACCATCTTATCCTGGTTTTGTTTTTTCTCCCTTGCTTTGTAGCTATAGGGAAGTGCTCCCACTTCTCTTTGAATTATTTTATTGTTTTATAGCGTTGCATAGTTCTGCATGGTCACTGGGGTTGGGGATGGGGGATTTACATTGTTTAGTGTTGTTTCAGGCTATACACATTATTATGGCTCATGTTTTGTGTTGTATTGAACTTGTCTGGTTTTTCCTTTTTTTTTTCTTTTAGGGTGCTGTTATGTGATTGTCTGGTTGTGTATTGTTTATTGTTAAAATAAAAAACTTAATTTAAAGTTTACTTAATTGCAAAAAAAAACATTGCAAAGGTTGAAAATTATGTTATGGTTCTAAATACTGCTATGTGTTTACACTTGCTCAAAGTATTTATGTCAACAGGCAAAATAAAAACAATACAGGACACCATGCTATCTCGTTGGACATGTCTGCACAGGTTTACAAATCGTTCAAACATTTGTTAATAATATGAAAGTGGTTGCATCTTAATACTCTCATTAACAAGAAGTAAAGATAATGTCGTTCACAATAAAACAGCAATATGCAAACACAGAAAGGCATGAATCATGGAGTTTGTGAGGGTAAATTTTAAAGGGCTGAGTAAATGTTTTAGTAATTAAATGGAAGTAGCATTGCAGCTGGAGGTAGGCATTGTAGTGCATGTTGTGGTACAATATGATGGGTACAGTGGCAGCTATGAACCTCACCTGTGAGGACGGTAAGGAAAGGAAAAGCAAAGAGCACACCATCATGGTCATAAATCTCTGTGCCAGGGAAAGGTAAGGAGTAGTACCATTACAATTTACTATGTAAATGGATGCACAGAAACTGTATGGTAGGCTACAACATTTTGTAAAATATAGGGAGGAATTCAAATCTGTAAGGAGTTCCAGTTCACACAGAAAACACATTTCTTAAAGGGGAACTGTCAGCAATAACAATCTCATACCCAGGTGTGAGGCTAATCCCAAGTTACACTTTGGCCCCCATATTCAGAATTGCGACCAGCAATGGAACATGTGGTGGTGCAGCACACCTGAGTTATGCTGGTACAACTAAGGGATATATTCAAAGGAGATGAGTCATGGCGCATCTCCTCTAAATATAGTAGGTAATGCACACTGTGCAAATAGGATGCTGTGCTGCATCTTCCCCAGACAGGGCTAAATACCAGGAATGGGAACTGCGCCAGCGCAACAGAGTTACACTGTGTGCAAATCCTGATATTCAGCTGGCATTATGCAAATGGGGCCATACTGTATGCAAGGCTCAAATGGAGCCATTTGTATGTCATTATGGCCCCATTTGCATGAGTTGTGCAGGGCTGGCCATCAAAATGTGCATGGCACCCTGCACAGCGTGTGGTGCTGCCAGAGGAGGTCTAGCGGTACCTCCTCCCTCCCCGTAGCTGCAATCGCTAGAAATAAAAGTTTATAATAACCTTGGTAGTCTAGTGGCTCCCCCTCCCTCCCTGTAGCCCAGTCACTGACAGTAAATATCCCTGGTAGTCTAGTGCCCCCAGGATGCACTGCATACACCATCTTTGCACCATGGCGCATCGGGACTTGTGCTGCACAAGTTTTTCTGTTGAATATCACCCTGGGGCACATTTCTGGGGTTGCGCTGGTGCAACTCAGTTGTGCCAGGTGCAACCCCTTTGAATATCTAGCCTTTTGTGTACTAACATACTAAAATGCCAACAGAATAGGCCTAACGGTCTTTCGAGTCTGCTCGATTGGTCAGCCCCCACCCTGGGTGCTGACCTTGCTGCCCCCCTTGCCTTCTCTGGCTTCTCCCTTCCCAGTTCCAGATATTCTTGCTGCATTGGATTTTGCTTCCATAACCCTTCCCCTGTACCTGTCCCAGCCCCTCTTGAACCCCTCCACCATCTCTGCCTCCACCAGCCCTTAGGCAGTGCATTCCATGGCTCCACCACCCTCTCAGTGAAGTAGCACCTCCTCCTTTCTCCCTGAATCTTCCCTCCAGCTTCCACCCATGCCTCTAGTGGCCCCCTCCTCCTTCCTTCGAAGCACCCTGACTGTTCCTCCCCTATTTACCCTCTTCATCTACTTGAAGACCTCTATCATGTCCCCCCAGTCCCTTCTCTCTTCCAATGTGTACATATTTAGCTCTTCGAACCTCTCCTCATAGGTCCTGTCCCCCAAGCCCCAAATCATTTTGGTTGCCCTTCTCTGGACCCTCTCCAGGAGTTTAATGTCCCTCTTTAAGTGTGGCCTCCAAAACTGCATGCAGTACTCAAGGTGTGGCCTCACCAAGCAGTTATACAGAGGGAGCATCACTTCCCTCCTTCTGGAGGTGATCCCCCTAGCGATGCATCCCAGCATCCTGTTGGTCTTGGCTGCTGCCCTCCTACAAGTCTCCGAGTTGTTCATTTTGACATCCACCACCACCCCCAAGTCCCTCTCAGCCATCGAAACTTGTAGCATTTTCCCCCAGGGTGTACACTTGGCCCAGGTTTCTGGCCCCCAGGTGGAGTACCTTGCATTTCCCTGCATTGAACCTCAGCTTCCACTGTCTAGACCATCTTTCCAGGGCCTCCAGGTCCCCCTGTAGGGCCATCCTCCCCTCCTCCCCATCCACCACCGCCCCCAGTTTTGAGTCATCCACAAAGAGACTCATCTCACTCCTGATTCCTGTCCTTATGTCAGAGATGTAGGTGTTGAACAGGAAGGGCCCAAGGACTGATCCCTGTGGGATCCCACTAATGATCCTCCTTGGGGATGAGACTACCCCGCCAACTACGACCCTCTGGGTCCGGTCCTGGAGCCAATTGCCTATCCATCTGATCATCTGGTTTCCCACCCCCATTTCTCCCAGCTTATCCAACAGGCCCACATGAGGAACAGAGTCAAATGCCTTGCTGAAGTCTAGAAAGAGGACATCCACTGGTCTACCCAGGTCCAAGGTACTCATCACCCAGCCATAGAACTCCACAAGGTTTGTTCGACATGATTTCCCTGAGATGAATCCATGCTGTCTATCATCCAGGCACCCTGACTTTTCCAGGTCCCCCCCTAGCCTCTCCTTGACAATGCCCTCCATCACCTTGCCCACCGCCGATGTCAGGCTGACAGGCCTGTAGTTCTCTGCCATCTCCCTTGATCCCCCCTTGTGGATAGGCACTATATGCGCCACCTTCCAGTCCTGGGGCACCCACCCTGTCCTCAGAGAGATGGTGAAAAGCTCTGCCAAGGGTTTCGCCAGGACATCTGCAAGTTCCTTCAGCACTCTGGGATGTAATTTATCCGGACCCGGTGCTTTCTCTGTCTTAAGGGAGCTGAGGGCTTCCCTCACTCTCTCTGCTGTGATTTCCACTTCCAGTACCTCTTCTCCCTGCTTAGCCATCCCTCCTGCCAGTGATGCCTCCCCCTCTCCTCAGACCCACCGATCGGTAAGGGTCCCCCCCCCTCCTCAGTATCTCTGTCTCCTCCCATGTATGATGCAGCACCCCCATTTTCCTTGGTGAAAACTGAGGCAAAGTACTCATTTGGTACCTCAGCCTGCTTCCCCGGGTCTTGTGCCCATCTCTCCCCTAATTTAATCCTGCTAATCTGCCCCTTCACCCTTCGTTTTTCCCCATAAAAACATTTTTTTTACTTACTGTTTACTGCAGTATACTAGAATGTATTAGGCTAATTTAATGATTTCTAAGATGCCATTTCCTCTAACAAGAAATCCCAGAATCCCCTGCAGCTAGCATCAGAGGATGGCTGCAGAGCTGGGAGATTCAATATCCTTCAATAGCCTGCAGTATACATGTTAAAGATTTTGAAGGCTAAACTCAGATGTTTGCTGGTCCTGCTGTGCTCATGGGGCTTAGTACAGTCCAGTGTGACTTTACCTACCCCCAGGAGAAGAGCAGACCAGCAAACAGAAGATTAAAGCTTATAAAAACTCTGACATTCACTGCAGATTATTGCATCTCCCACTACTGCAACCCTCCTCTGATGTCAGCTGCAGGGGAGCCTGGCATTTCTAGTTACAGGAAATGTCAGCATACGAGTCTGTGAAATTAACCTGATACACTCTATTGCACTGCAGTAATTAGTAAGTAAAAAAGTGTTCTTTCACACAAAGGGCTAATTGGGATCAGCCTTACACTTGGGTGTGAGGCACTTATTGCTGACAATTCCCCATTAAGTGGATGACAGTGAACATGAAGTCTAACTATGGCTATGAACAGTCACAAAGGGAGGGGTGTGCCCATGTGCATGTAGGTGGCATCAAGGCAACGTCATGAATACATAGTACTGAACGGTGGTCATGGTGAAAGGATAAGGGCACTAGGTCAGAATAGCACCAACCGCATAAGTGCCACCAAGAACAGTGTAATACAAACAGCGCTGACAACAACAGTGGTGGTACAAAATACCATCACACATAACAGCGCCCATGGTAGTGGTCGTACACAACAGTGATGACTGCTACCATTCAACAGTACAAAATATGAACACTTGTATTTTGCAGGGGGCTCCACCCACCATTATTTAAATAACCAATTCTGAGGGGCAGCAGACCTTGGAGAAAAGAAGAAACTTAGGGGTGGGAGGATTTTGGTCTTGGACTGTAATAAAAAAAATAAACACTTTCGGTGGGGAGAAAGTTATAACTGCTTATGCCGAGAGACTGGGAATAGAACCCTGGTCTCTCAAGCTATATTGGCTGAGCTGCTTGTGCCTTAGACCTCTGCACCAAAGGAGCAGCTTGGCAAGTCTCCACACTTTTCTCTACTTCTCCACATCATGCCTTGCCTTCACAGCCACAGAGGTAGCAGTAGCAGTTATTAACATTCGCCATTCTATCCCTGTCACTGTTGAAGGCAAATGCAGTTTAGGAGGCATATTTTGGACTGTGCTTTTCTAGTCATGCTGTTCTGACCGGGTAGGAAACATAAGTGGGAGTAAATATGATAACGGACAATAGGTTTCATGGTGATGAAAGGCATGGTACTTCACACCACCAGGGAGGTTAGAACTGTATACTATAAGGGAGGTTACAGCTAGCAGGTGGGTACCATCAGTCACCTGTATCCACTTGCCTGAATGTATGGCCACTGTACGGGGGGGGGGGTGTTACTGGCATTGTTCCAACCTATGGTGTCCGGTCATGACCTTTCTCATTCCCTCTGCACACACAGTGACATACACAGGTCTATGCATGTATACAACCCCTCCATTTCAGCTGGAGGTGGTTGCATGAACAGGTGTGGATGTGTATGTATGGGCAGTGCGACTTCCACCACACAGCTCACTGCACTGTTGCCCACAGTACCCTACCCACCCTCACGCCACAGCCCTGGGACTGTCACTATTGGTTGCCTATGCTCTGCAAATACATGGTGTGTATATGTCCTGTGTTAGGGGTGCATTGTGTGTGAGTGGGTGGCCACATATCACTGTTACGGAATAGTGTCTCCTGCTGTACCTCCCACACCACTGTGCATGGCTCTCCATGCTATAACACAGCTTTGTGAATGGCAATGTAGTGTTGACATCACCCTGACACATCCATGACCCCCCCCAGTGGTGCACACCTGCTCGCATGACTGTGTGATATGATGCACATCTGACTCACATGCATCTTTGCCACTGCCGTCTGGATCCGTGTGGCCATGGAAGGTGTGGCGATCACCAGATGCACCACAACAGCAGTGCTGAGAGGTGTATGAAGAAAAAAAAAGACACGGCTGCATGTTTTCCTGATGACAGTGAAGTAAACAACTCAGTGCACATTACTTGCAGGTGTGCTGTGGGGTCATGAAAGGATGGGTACTAATAGGAAGTTAGCAATGGATGGGTCTATGGCATGGTATAAGGTTTCCAGTGTACATATCAGTCTGTTGTCCTCAGGGGCAAGAAAGGTTCTGCATTTCGCGACGCTGAAGTCAGCTTCATCATTCTAATGTTCCCGCCCATGTCTGGGTCACTATCCTTCATTGTATCTCTCCTACTTACACTGGGAAGGTCAATGATATGAGGGTATCCATGTCCAAAGATAATCCTTGCACACAAACACATATTACGTCTTGTATCAGTTATGCCATATTATTGATACGTCTTTACTTTGGACAGTCTGGAATGTGCAATTGCCACATTGTGTGTTTGCTGCCACCATGGACATGCCCATCATGTGCTGAGCATGTGCACCTCCAACATCACGTACACACTACTGTTTCCACATGTATTCCTCCAGGTGGCAGCGCAGCTTTGGATCACATAATACACATTTCTCATGGGAAGAGAGCAGTTGTCTGGATAGTCTGACATCCATCTCCTGGCTGTGCACCAGCAAACTGTGTCGATTCTTACCACATATCACTGGTATGTCAGGAGGTAGTCCCCAGATATGGCTTCAGCCCTCCAAGCAAGGGTCCCTGGTAGAAGCTGTATTTTAATGTTCAAATTAACCTAAATCTTTTTCCTGACTTACTACTTGCCCTTGATAAATCATTACTATGAGAATTATACTCAGTAACATAATACAACTAAACAACCTCAGTATACAAATCACCCTGACTGCCAATGAAATAATTATTTGTCAGTTCAATAATAATAATTAAAAGTACATAGTACTTGTAGGGGAAACAACAGTACTTAAGTCATAGCTCAATATTATCACACCACAATGTGCGTTATTAATGGACATCAGTTGATGTGGAGTGGTTGCATATTATGTCTCTCTGTTTTCCTCCTAATGAGTTTGAGTAGTACTGATATCCTCATTCTTATAGCAATGCTATGTTCAATATCAACAGCCAAGCAGTGAATGTCCAGACACATTTGTCCATCTTTATATCTGCTGGCACTGCGGTGTCGCCGTTCATTACTGTGTGCCTATCATTCTGTCACTGCATAAAAACATTGCACAATGTAAAAAACCATAGAACCACAACACGTACACCCATATGCTGTTGTGTACAAAACATGTTTGACTTTTGCTTAAATTGTGATTGATGATTAGCAACTAGTTCATCTTTAACTGGTTTGTCATACTTCTATGCAATAGTTGGTGGCAGTGACCAAACCATGATTGAACTCCTTGTGCTTCTATAGCTAGGGAATTCCTCTTTTAAATACTTCATCTGTCAGTTCCGCCACATATCCTACAATAAACATATAGTGAAGATTTACTTAACAGACATAAAAGGGAAGTACACACACCTGAAATTCCTCAGTGACCTGTGAATAAACTGTCTACAGTAAAACCTCCATGAGTAACAGCTGCTAATACCTCTTTGAGAATCACGTGTCTTTCTATGTACACATTTCCAGTACATACAGAAAAACTGCCAACAATGTAACCATTACCTGGTGTCATCACTAGTAAGCATACCTCTCAGCTGAATGTGATTGGAATGAGGGAAAATGACACTCAACATGAATGGAGATGTGTCCAACACCTTCCCCCTACCCCATCATGCACAGCATGACTAGTAACTGTGCACTCACTGTTGTGTTCACCTACCCCAGTCAACAATGCACACAGGTTGCAGGTCACCTGCACAGACCACTGGACAGTGATTCTTTTCAGTGCAGACTGCCTTTGACACATGTTCCTATCTCTGTGCTTTCAACATGGTGATCATGTGAAAGTCCCAACAGAACACCCAGTCATATTTTCACACATTGTGTTTGCCATTGTGCTCCTTGGCAAGGTATGTGGGTGGTGTCAAAAGTAATCATTCAGCTGTCACATTTTAACCATACTGTGCACAATGCTGTCCCTTTAAATAATGAATCTACAAGTGGTCCAGTATTAAAGTTGTTAACCCAGCATGGTACATGTCATTCAAGAAACAACAAGATATGACACATGAGGATATTAATATACAGTCATATATTCAGGTATCCCCTGTCTTTAATTATGACAATGTGCCTGGAGAATTACCTAATGTATTGCTGCTCCATATCGAGTTCTGAGGAAATATGCTTTCACTTATGGTATGCTATAGGGACCTTCACCTCTTTGATTACAGGGGCTTGACCACGGGACTTGGGAAATGACACACCCCATTGTGGTTTTCCTTCTCTGGTTACCACTTGTGCTCTAGCTAAATTTTTGTTGAAGTATAGTGCTGCGAGTTGTAAACTGTAAAAAAAATAATAATGTTACTGCAGTTACACTTGAAACATTACATTACCTTACAATAATTGTAGCTTCATGTCATAATAGTCACATGAAACAGTAGTTTGAACATTCATGATGATGAGACAATGTGGTGCATAGCACATCCTTGACACCTCTGTGGAACAAGTGTCATGACTGACATTGTTTCAGTCATGGAGAATATGCAAACCCAGGTTCACCAATGACAGTGAGCAGTTTGCCATGTGTTCAACATGTTCTATTGTCTGATGAGGCTGATAAAGGTATCATCAACTTTCCAAGACTATTTGCATTATTACTGCTCACAGTAAATGTTAAATCCAGTATTCATTGTTTCAGCATGACTGTAATACAAGTTCACATCAATAGACAACATCCCAGTCATTTCCTGATCATAACCATGCGCATAACAGCAAACCATAACTGAATACTTACATCATCAATTACAGTATGCAGTCATGATTCCATAAGTACACATGTGCTTGTTACAACCATTGTATCATTAATGCTCTTGGCATGGAGTGGTATGGCCAATGTATGAGGTGGTCATGTCAGACAGTAGTATTGACTAATTGCCTAGATTTAGCAACAATACTTCATCTTTAAGGACAACCCTTAACTATAAGTACTTACATCACAGTGCAGTTCATGTATTATGCATCACATATTGATTCTAATGAAGCACTTATGTACATAACCTCTGTATCCAAAAACTATTACACTGTTCCTGTGTTTACTTGTACTTTGTACGTGTTTATCTGTTTATGTCTCCCCTGTCCCCTCTCCCCCAGGACACAGTGGGAGATGAGCAACTTGTTGCTCAGTGTGCCTTTCCTGGTAAAACATTTCAATAAATAAAAAAAAAATAATAAAACAAAATATTATTTACACCCTGCTCTGTATTTATGACGTATGTTCTTTATGTCACTTGCATTTCTATTGTAATTCCCCCCTCCTGAAGATCAAAAGCTTGCCACCATATATACTGTAATACATTGGTGTGCAGATAGACAACAGTGTTGTCCTTATCCATTGTGTCATCTGTCATAACTTCCACCCATTTCAGGTGGACCATGCTATGATGTGAAACCATTCACAACTGTGATGTATCACTTTTTTTATTTCTGCACTTCAATTGACTATTGAAGTTATACTGGTTGGCCATAAGGAATCAAGCAACAAAACAATATCTTGTGTGTGTAAGGGTGGAAGGCTTCGAACCAGAAATATAGATAGACTGCAGTGATCACACTGAGCTTATACACAACTGATGAGCATTAACATTTTCATTCAAAAGTCATCTATGATAATTCTTTTATTTTCTCTCATATCATGTGGTAGCAGGTGAAGGCATAGTTTCAGAAGTTAGTGAACATGTAAATGTGATGTCAATATATTACCGAGCCTCAATACTGGGAAAGACATAGTACATCATCTTTGGAGCAAAAAATAAGCACCACCTTGAGGAATGCTTCCAGAAAGGATGTTTGCTTTGCAGGTGACAACTTTGGTATTTCCTTCAGGAGTTTGCTGTTGATAGTGATAATTTCTAGCTCTTTGTGAGCTCTGCTCCCTGTGTATGGTCCTCTATTGGAACCAAGGTGATCGTGTAAACCTCGAGAGCGAAGCTCGAGAGGTTTTCATCGCCATGGCAACCTCGAGACTGTTAACAGTAATTGTTTGCCGATAGAAGGACCATACATTATTTTTTATAGTGTATCGTCCCAAGAAAAACTTAAAACAGATCCTTACTTTTAAAATATAGTCACCGTGGTGGCCGTTCACACGTTCCTTACCGCCAGCATCCGTCAGTTCTGGAGTGAAAAAAAAGGTGCGCACATGCGCAGACCAACCCCCATTGTTAACCCATCGACGCGATGTAGCATCAGTAGGTTAACAACATTTCTACGTCACAAAGATGGTATAACAACCTTAGGAAATGATGATTTCCTAAGGTTAACAGTGTTCTACTATACATTATAGAACAGTTATGGTTTATTAACCAACAGATACAACTGCAACAGTTGTAGGATAAAAACTGACACATTCCAATAGTACACCTGCACTTCAAAGACTTGGTTTTGTGGCCAAACAAATATTCCTTGTTCCTCCATGCCCATGCTATGTGCATGAGTATGTTGTATTTTAATGGTGTACACAGCATGCAACTAATAATTGACAGTAGCATTGGCGAGGAAAACACACAAAAAAAGAAATTACATGAATGGAGACTTTACCTCTCTAAGCAACACTTAATCAAGAACTTACAGTTATTACACCTGTGCTGAATACAGTTAAGGACATGTGCCAACTCTATGGTACTATAGTACTCACAAGTAGCTGCCAGTCATAATTTCATAATGAGCATGGCTGATAGAGTATCACATCTGGTCTTTTACCGTGTGTCTGTTACACCATCAATAGTGCTTTGTGAAGTTGAAGTACTGCATGCTTCTCTGAATTACATCATTGTATCTTTATTCATTGCCATTGCCTATAACTGCACATTTCCCAACCATTATACACCATTGAGGTATACAATACTCATGTAGGTACAGGGCAGAGCTGTGCAAAAGGGGAAAATTCTGAATTTGTGGAAGTTCGATGAAATTTTGCAGAGTTTTATGCTGTGGTAAATCCCCAGATAACCCACATTCTCTGAGTGGCTTATTGCAATTATACAAAGGTTTATTTTTTTACTATAATAAAATACAACTTTTAAAGAGGTGGCTTTGTGTGTTTATTTTTATTCTATTTATTCCTGGGCTGCAGAGGATTAGGATATGGCTGAGCCTTTTTTTTTCCTCATCGGCCAGTGGTTATCATATGATTTACACCGGTGGTAAACTACCAGCCTAATGATTTCATTGGCTGTTCATTTATGTCCATGGCATAATATAAAATAAATCATGGTGTGGTGTGTTTAACTCAATTATACACACACCCTTCAGTGTTGGATGCTTAAATAACCCCCTTGAGCTTTGCTCTTGGGGTTTATGTAGCTTCCAACACCTTGGGGAATGTTCAAAATCTCATTAAACACACCACACCATGCATTATTCTATATGTAGCAACTGTTCCCCTTAACCAAACCGTGGTAAAGCACATGAATGCATCTGAGATCACAATTACAACTATAATAATTGCATACACAGGGTCAGCAAAATACATACTGTGCGTAAGAAGAAGATATAACTTATGTGTTACCGTCACCCTCCACAAAATCATCCATTTCTGTGCTGGAATCAGAAACACTGACATCATCCGCAGCCCAATCAGGATCTTTCTGTTAATCGACTTCCTAGTCACAGTCCTTGCCCTCATCATCCGCGCATATAGAATTATGCTTTTGTCAATGTCCTCAGCAAAATATTGTTCTCCATACTGTGTGCCACAGTTCTACAAGGGCACTGACTGCATACAGACCTGAACTCCACAAGTGACACCCATGTTACATGTCTGTGTCCCATGTGAGAACTTTGTCTTTGCCATCTCAACTGGAATGCACTACAGAGTTTGTGTTGCCTTGGTAACATAGGTCTGGCAAAGAAAAAAAACAGCAATAACTATTAAATTATGTGTATAGTTGTACTATGTCACATAACTGGAAAACAAGTAACACCGTAATAGATGTGGAGAAGTATTACATTGTGGAGCTGTAAATATACCATACTGTTACTTGACACAGAATGTCTTTGATTTTATTTTGCTGAAAGGCTACACAATTGTTTGTCAGAACACAAGGAATTGTGCTGTGTGCACAGTGCCTGATGGCCAAATCTCCAATCAGATTGGAGCAAAGAAACATTCTTATACACAATTTATGATGACTTATCTGTACTGAGACACTCCTGAGCATGTTAATTACAAAGCACTCGCAATATGCAGTTGGGAAATCACCAAAGGAACCCAAACTGGTAAAAGCAAAATGGCAGGAAAAAAAAAAGAGGAATAGTATTGAAGACACAAAGAGTAAAGGCATCAGGTATGAGGATTAAAGGGGACTGGCAGGAGGTGAGGTAGTTAAAATTTGGAAGGTCACATGCCCAAATGATCACAGTCTGGAAAATAAATTCCATGGACTAGTGGCCTTGATGGTGGATGCTGCCCTGGACATTGTTGCTATTACTGAGACATGGTACAATGAGAACCATGACTGGAATATGGCCATTCAATGTTATACTCTATTCAGGAAAGACAGGGTGGGTAAGAAGGGAGGAAGAGTGACTCTGTACATGTGGGAGGGCATAAAACCAACTGAGTTACAGGGTATACAGGGAAGGGTGGATGCAGTGTTGGTCACCCTAGATATGGGTTATGGAAATGCTATTCACTCTGGTGTGATCTATGGACCTCCAGCACAAGGTGATGAGTTAGACAGGGTTTTAATGAAAGACATACATAAAATAGTGACTAAAGAGGAGGTGCTGCTGGTGGTGCCTTCAATTTGCCAAACACTGTTTGGAGCATCCAGGCTGTGGCATCAGCTAGAAGCAGGGACATCCTGGATTTCATGCAGGGGGCATGCCTCAGGCAGCTAGTGGTTGAGCCCACCTGTGAGGGAGTGATATTGGACCTGGTTCTCTACAATGCGGACAGTGGTGAAGACATTATGGTGTGGGTCCACCTGGTGTCCAGTAATGTATGGTGGAGAGAGTCCTAAATGAACTAAAACTAAAAGTGGACAAGGCAATGAGCACAGAAGAGTCACATCCAAGGGTACTAAAGAAAAGAGGTGCTGGCAGCACCACTGGCAGCCCTGTTCAACCAATCGCTGAAACAAAGTAATTCCAGAGGAGAGGAGGAGGGCAGATAAGTGGGAATAGGGCTGAGGCTGGAAACTACAGGCCAATCAGCTGGACCTCAGTGCTAGGAAAAATAATGGAATCACTGCTACTGGAAAGTATTGTGTAACATCATGATTCCAGTGGTTTACAGGATCCAAGGCAACATGGATTCACAGTGGTGAGATTGTGGTAAACAAATCTGATATATTTCTTTGAGTGAGTGACCATGGAATTAGATCAGGAGGATGTGGCCTGCCTAGAGTTCAGCAAGGCCTTTGACACCATTCCACATAGTAAAGAAGCTGGGAAGCCTGGTAGTTGGACACAATGTGTTAAAGTGGGTTAGAAATTGGTTGAGGGATAGAACATAGAATGTGAAGGTGGACAGAGTTCACTACATGGAGAGAAGGGTGACCAGCAGGGCGCCACAAAGATCAGTTCTGTGGCCAGTCTTCCTTAATATTTTCATAAGTGAAATTGCAGAGGGATGAAAGGGAAGGATAATGTCTCTTTGCAGATGACACTAACATCTGCAACATGGCTGACACTCGAGGGTTGGTGGCAAAAAATGAGGAGGGACCTAAGTAAGCTTGAGGAGTGGTCAGCCATGTGGCAGACAAGATTTGATGTGAAGGAGTGCAAAATCATGCATTTGGGGAACATAAATGTATTGAAACAGGAGGCAAATGCTGTAGTTTCTAATGCTTCACTAAAATAACCAGCACAACTTTACACTTAGACAAACTGTTAGAATCTGGCTGGTTACAGCTAGCCAATTACAATTTATACAGTACTTCAAACATGACACATGGGGAACATGCATCATTAATATTCATATACATATCATCACATCTCCACCCTTTAGAACAATCTTTTAAACAGTTAGCATTTAACATTATTAGAACTTTAAAGAAAGTGTTTTGTTTTTTGTATTTTAGTCTTTAAGATTTTAAGTCTTGTAATATGCAAGCTTTTGTATCAAATGTCCACTAACTCTACTGATTCGAATGGGACTTTCTGATTGACTGCACAGGTCAACTGGGGCATCTACCATCTCTACCAGTGACACTGGCTGCATGTCCACACTCAGGTCTTGGCTTGGCTGTACTGCCATCGCTGCTGCATTTTCTCCTGCTGCTCTCTCAGTTTCAAAATCCTGTCCCACTTCAAAGTCCATTTCTCCTTCTCTCCATCTGCATGGAGAAGTGTCGACCCACCGCTGGGAACTCTTTGTGACCTGGGAGCCCATCAGATTATGGCGATTATATCGGTACTGTTTCCCATTGGCAGAGACAACATAGGAATGTGGGGTCTGGATAGGCAAAACAACAACCACAGGAGTCCATTTGTGCAGGTCAGTTCGCATATTCACCTGTTGTCCTTGGCTCAGTGGAAGCAAGGTATGCACTGATCTATTATAATAATACTGCTGCTTTTGCTGAGCAGACTGTAATATAGCACAGTCATCTGAATCTGGGATCCTTGGCTTCAATAACTCATGTGTTGTGGGTAACAAAGTTTTTAGTATGACAGCCCATGAGTGACTGTGCTGGGGACCCCAGACCTTCAATAGGTGTGTTCCGCAAATCAAGCAGTGCCAAATATGAGTCTCTGCCATCTTTCATGGCTTTGTTTTAGTAAAGTCTTGACTGTTTGCACTGCTCTCTCAACCATGACATTACTCTGGGGATACCTGGATGAAGAGGTGAGGTGCATAAACCCGTATGCTTTTGCAAAAGACTCAGACACAGC
This sequence comes from Neoceratodus forsteri, assembly GCA_016271365.2. Classification (NCBI taxonomy): domain Eukaryota; kingdom Metazoa; phylum Chordata; order Ceratodontiformes; family Ceratodontidae; genus Neoceratodus; species Neoceratodus forsteri. The sequence continues at coordinate 1,609,300,056 of CM057450.1, read as the reverse complement.
ACTAGCAAATTGAGCCCCATTGTCAGTAACGAGAATCTGGTATGCCATGTTGTGCATATTGGGATTTTATATAGTTAATCACAATCTCACTTGTAGTATTTTCTCTTCTTTTTTCAATTAAATAAACTTTATTGAGCATTAATAACAAGCAAACAAACAGCCAAACAAACATGCAGCAACAGAAACATTAAATGTATCTGTATTATGACATTACCGCTCCTAATCTGAACATTGACATTGGGTAGCAAAACACAAAACACTAATCACTTGTGGTATCTTGTAATCTGGACATCTCAATAAACTTGGAATAATAGTCCATCATAAGCAAGTATGTCGTGCTATTAAAGTTGAATAAATCATCTCCCATCTTTTGTCAGTGCCTCTCTGGTATTTTGTGGGGATGCAGTGGTTCTTTGGGTTGAGCTTTCCTGTAGGAGGCATAGATGTCACAGTTAGCAACCAAATCACCAATTTGACTATTGATTCCTGGCCAAAACAAAACATCTCTGGCTCATTTCCCTGCACTTGTCTTTTTTCTGTCAGGTATCTTAACTCTGCGGAGGGCAGCGGTCATGTGTCGGCCGACCGTACCGGAGTCCGTGATAATTTGAGATGCCTTTCCTCTCGTGCCTCTGTGGACCACTGGAGCTGGCATGGGGGCTTCATCCAGCTGCAGCCCCCGATTTTTCCAACGTTTTCTCTCCCTAACCCAAGGCCCCAGAATGCAGTTGCCCATGCGTGTGGAGGTGCACATGTACACCACGGCTCGGGTGACAGCCCCTTCTGCCCACCCAGCCAATTGCCAGGTTCCCTCTCTGGTACGGCACTGCCACCTAGCCTCCACTGGAAGGCAGACAAGTGCTGGGGAAACCCCTGCATCCCTCCCCAATGAGGAGACCTGCATGACAGCTGCATCACTCCTCTCCTCACCCTCCCTCCCAGATAGCCCATGGTGGCCCAAACATGGGTTACCGATGTAGCACGAGGTGTGGCATCCAGTGCCTCAACCCTCAGCACCACCAGGCTGGCATACCCTGTACTTTTCTATACCCAGATGGCTGCAATGAACTTTTGTGAGTATTTCCTTTTTGTGACATCCAGGCAAAATCAGTCTCTCATCTTTAAGGAGAAGCCCACTCTCAGCTGTGATTTCTTCTTGAAAAAGTCAATATGGTCTAATGATAGGGTCTACTTGAGAGCATTCTGAGGGCCATCTTTGTAACACTGTCTCTTTCAGCTTTTGAAGTTCCATGTCTCATGCTGTTTCATTTTGAAACTGTTTCAGTTTTTCATCAGTAATTGGAATTTTGTCAGCGGTATGCACCTCATATTTATCAATATCAGTCTCTCTTGCAGTCCCTTTCTGTACTGCCCTACTGAGGGTATCTGCAATGTGTAGCTCCTTTCCTGCCTTGTACATGACTTGCAAATCATATTTCTGTAACTTAAGCATAATGCTTTGTATATGAAGAGGGGAGCAGTATGCAGAGGTTTCTTAAACAGGCTTTAAAGGGGGTTGTGATCAGTCTCTACAAGCACTTTCTGTCTGCCATATATGTTTTGATGGAATTTAGTACACCCATGTACAGTAGCCAGCAATTCTTTTTCTATTTGCACATAGTTTTTCTTGGTACTGGTCAGAGATCTTGAAGCAAATGCCACAGGTTTATTAGCTTGTAATAGGCATGCTCCCAGTCCTTCAAACAAGGCATAAGCAGACAGGACCGCCAGCTGGTGTAGGCTGTAAAAGGCTAGCACCAAGGGGTGGGTAATGATTTTCTTTAATTCATGAAAAACCTGTTTATGTCTGGGGTCCCAATGCCAGGCCATATCCTTTTCCAGCAATTCTCTTAGCAGTTTGTTCAAGGTTGACAAGTTGGGAATAAATTTGGCAGGTAGTTAACCATCCCCATGAACCTCTATAGTTCTGGGACATTCTAGGGTGTGGCACCACTTCTTTAATTTTTTCTGGATCTGCTACTAGCCCACTTTGAGTCAGTCTATGCCCAATATACAGAACTTCTTTCAGTCCAGTCTTTTATTTTTTTGAGATTCAATGTTAGATGGCACTCTCGCCCGCTCTGCAGTACTTTTCTTAATCTTATATTATGTTTCTGCAGATCTGACCCTCCTATCAATATATCATCCATATAGATTTCTACACTTTCTAAGCCTTCAGATATTTGAGATATCTTTCTCTGAAACACGTCTGGGGGAAGGGATATTCCAAATGGCATCTTTCAAATGTATAATGCCCAAATGGAATGTTGAATGTCACAAGCTCAGAGCTGGGCCCATCAAGTTTTGTTTGCCAAACTGCATGACCCCCATCAAGCACTGAAAAGATGTTGTTACCAGCAAGCCATGCAGCAACTTCTTCTACAGTTTTCATCAGATAGTGCTCTCTCTTGATTGTCTTGTTCAAATCCCTGGGGTCAATTCACATTGTCACTTTACCAGGCTTCTCTATCACTGCTATTGAATTAATCCAGCTTATAGGTCTCTCTACTTTTTCAATAACACCCAGTTTCTCCATATTGTCCAACTCAGCCTTAACCTACATATGAACATATGAACTTGCAGAGGTATTGCAGCCCCCCTCCCCAAACCCCATCAGAATAAGACATAACTGTCATCCAATGTGCTTGTACTATATATTGTAAATTGTCATTCACAGTTCAGTTGGTGGACAGCTGTGGAGGTGTGTGGAGGTTTGTGCTGCTCGCTGACCAGTGGGACCTGCTGTGTCGGGGGAGTGGGGTGGGACACTATTACCAGAGTGGGTGTGGGGTTGGAGGGACCACTACACTATGGTAAATATGGTGGTACAGTACATGTGGGAGATCGGGACCAGGGTGGGGGTGGATCACTATACTATGGAAAAAGGATCTTTATTATTGTAATACCAGGGATCAGGGACTGGGATGGGGAGGGACACTACACTACCCTATGGAAATGGGGAGTATTTTTATTATAACCAGGATCAGATAACTGGGAGAGACCACTACACTACACTACCCTATGGAAATGGGGAGCATTTTTATTCTAACCAGGATCAGATAACTGGGAGAGACCACTACACTACACTACCCTATGGAAATGGGGAGTATTTTTATTATAACCAGGATCAGATAACTGGGAGAGACCACTACACTACACTACCCTATGGAAATGGGGAGTATTTTTATTATAACCAGGATCAGGTAACAGGGAGGGACCACTACACTATGGAAAACTTCTTTTCTATTTACCTTCTGGTCCACAATCACAGTGGGGTGGGCACCACTATGTTGTGGGAGACTATGGCTGTATGGGACTTGGGCTGAGGGGGTGAACCTCACTAATGGCATGCAAATGAGGCCATAATGGGCATACTAATGGCCTATAGCACCGTGCATGCCCAATGGACTCATTTGCATGCCTCCCTTATTGAATTACACTTTAGCACCTGGGCGCTATTGGCTGCAGAGCCATTGTCGTGGCCAAGGCAGTGGGGATAACCAGTCAGATGCTGGGGTGCATAGGGAGAGGTATCACCAGCAGAAAATAGGAGGTGGCAATATTGCTATACTAATCATTGGTGAGTCCTTATCTAGAGTACTGTGTCAGGTTCTGGAGGTCACATCTCTGGAAGGACATAGAGTAAAGGCACTTCAGAGGAGGGCAACCAAAATGGTGCATGGTCTACACCAAAAGCACTATGAGGACAGATTAGATGACCTCAATATTTCTACCCCAGAAGAGAGGAGAAACAATGGGGGGGTATTATAGAGACCTTCAAATACCACAATGGCATAAATAAGGTGCAAAAGGGTACCATCTTTCAGAAAAAAAGATGTTCAAGAACAAGAGGTCATGGTATGAGCAGGAAGGGTGGTAGACTAAGTGGTAACGTGAGGAAGTATTTTTTTCACAGAAAGGGTAGTGGATATATGGAACAGCCTCCCAGCACAGGTGATGGGGGAAACATGATAAGGGAATTCAAGAATGCATGGGATAGCCACAGGGGAACCCTGAAGATAGGTAATAGAGGGTAAAGCTGGAGATCAAGTAGGGTCTGCAGTATTGCAGTAGGTAGGGAAAACTGGTAGAATGGGTTGGCCATGCCATCCTTATTTGTCATCAGTTTCAATGTTAATATGCTTATTGTTCAAATATAACGTGCAGAAACAGTACTTCTTTACTCAAGCAATCCATACCAGTAGTACTAAGGCAGGGAAATGACCAGATTTGTGGATGATACTACTATACTAAGTCTCTTAGCAGTAACAGAATACTTTATTTTATAGTGTTCTTTTTACTTTGATTTAGGTTACTGCTTTGTGGCATGAGCAATGCATGCATTACAGCATCATTTTGCAGATTATCGGACACTTCACTGAAGCTAATGACAAAAGCAGTAGCTTATCTCAATTCTTTCCAGGATGCTGAAGTTGTACTTACACTTTTTTTTTTGTTTCTTGTAAATAAATTTTTGTTGAGTATACAGCATATATTTAAAACATACAAGAGGTTATAGTCATACTGGCCAAAATATGCATATCATATTTAATTTGTCTGGCCAGAAATAAATCCCTTGGAATTACAATCTTATAACATATATTATCAAAACACAGAAGTGGACTGATATAAGGTAGTCTCAATGGAACACCCTCTGATGTAATTCTATTGGACTTTTCAAAAGCTTTTGACAAAGTATCACATCATAACTTAATTAAGAAACTATCAAATCTCGGTATTATAAGACCCGGGTTACTCGAGTTAACAACTGGCTTAAAAACAGAATACAATGTTTTTGCATAAATAACGCCTTATCAAGTGATGGCAATGTCACCAATGGTGTGCCCCAGGGCTCAGTTCTGGGGCCAATGCTATTTAGCATCTATATCAGAGACTTAGATAATGACATAGACAATATGATCATCAGGTTTGCAGATGATACCAAACTGGGAGAGAGGTCAACTCACTTGGTAAACATCTGTCACTAGTGAGTGACTTAGGTAAAATTGAAAACTAGGCTACACTGAATGGCATGCTTCTCAATACCAGTAAATGTGCAGTGATACATCTGGATAAGAGCAATCCAAAATATTCTTACATTCTGAACCAAACCATCTTAAGGAGTTTCAACAAAGAAAAGACCTCAGGAATAATCATAAATGACAAATTAACTCCATTAGATCACTGTAGGATTGCATCACAATCAACGAAAAGTATGTAACTAGCATCAAATGCTCCTTTACATGTAAATCTCAACAACTCATCATTCCCATATATAAAACCTACATACGGCCAATTTTGGGTTATGGATTATGGGTCCCAAGTATGGTCACCATCATCGATTAAAGATATTAATTTAGTCAAGGGAGTCCAGAGGTCTATCACTAAAATCATCCCTAAGTTAAAAAGTAAATCCTATCCTGAAAGGTTATCTGATACCAGCCTTCATTCACTTCAAGCTAGAAGACAAAGGGGTGACCTACTGCTTCTTTTTAAATTGTTGCCGTCCCAAGAACTAATGGCAGATTGTGAGCTCAGATTTAGTAATACTAGACCAAATCTCAGATCCCACAATAAAAAACTTGAAATTCCACAAGTTGAAACTAATAGGAGGGAACATTTTTACACCATTAGAACCCTCAAAGCATGGAATAAATGACCACAATTTGTGGCAGATATCAACAGTTCTGACATATTTAAAAGAACATTAGATAGCTTATACTATTCTAAAGGACTTCTGGTTTAATGTGCCCACTAGTGTGGGGGACATTCTCGATGGGTCACAAGTGCCCCCTTATGTCCTGAACATCCTAGTAATCATAGTAATCTTTAGTAGATCTGCTGTCATGCTTGGAAAAAGGAAGAAAAAAAACATAAAGTGAGAGAACACATATAACTATATTACATTTGTACCTTTCTAGTGACTGTACAAGTTATGCCTAAGCACCAATTTCCTTAATTCAGGTGAACCACGTGAGTCCTGTGCTATGTATGTACCTGCTTAGGTCATCTCTGTCGGTAAGCAGGACCCTTTCCTTGTGCTGGCTAACTCAGCCTCTCTTGTGGATCTGAACACTGAGCTGCAAGAGATGGCTTGGGCCAGGGGTCTTATTTTTGTGAGGGGAGGGGTGCAGGATGAGTGCTGGAGCTTGGTATCTTACAGTGCATTGAACTTAGGTATAGGCCCCATGTTTCCTGATAGGTTTGTAGTCTACCTTGAGTAGCATGCAGCACCCTTTCAAATCTTGCTGACTTACCCAGTTGCTCTAACCATTCTTTATACTGGGTGGGTGGGGGTCCCTCCAATGTCTTATAAGTACTCTTTTTTGCTATTATTAAGGCATCCATCAGCCAATGTCTTCTGGCTCTTGGCATTTGGGGGTCAGACGGAGTGTTGGAAAGGACATCCAGCATAATTAACAAGGATGTGAGCATTATGTTACAACCAAGGATCTCATTACAAATGCCCCCTATCTCATTCCAGTATGATGTGAGGTTCAGACAGTTCCACAAAATGTGGGATATATTCCCCATTACAGATTGACATTGCCAGCATTCATCCCTGGGTACAAGGCCCCAAGTCTTTAGTTTACTAGGTGTTCTGTGCCATCTATGCAAAATTTCTATCTGTGCAAATCTATTTGTGATATTCTTCACTGCCACCTGTAGTTCTTGCCAGCTTTTTTCCCAGATACTTTGGGTAATTTCAATCTGAAGTTCCTCTGACCAGCTGTGCCTGGTCCCTGTTGAGATACCTGGGTTACAGAGGAGTCGGTGAGCATATATGTCACTACTCATAGTGCTTTCCCCTTTCCAGGCCATAAAAGGGAGTCGTGGGGGTTTGGGTCATACCCTACTAATCTCTTTCCCAATATGCCTTGCAATGTGTGGTGCAATTGGAGATATTTCCAATATTGTTGGTTTGGAAGGTTGTAATTTTTGCCTAAGTTGGGGGAAGCTCATGAGTGAGTTTAAGTTTGTTGACATAATGTCAGATAAGAGGGCAATGCCTGCCCTCTCCCATTCAGAGTAATGTATTTGCTTCCCATCAATTTGGAGGGTGGGGTTATCCCATAACAGGAAAAACTTGGCGTTGTCCCATCTCCAGTTGGTTAATTTCAGGGACTGCCGTCATACCCAAAAGGTGTGTGTAATGGTGAGTAGGTAGGGAGAAATTTTTTGGCTGTGATGAGAAGAGAGCTGCACATGCCAGGGATTTCTCCAACAGGTGGGCTTCACATCATGACCATTTTGGAGGTCCCTTCTCTGTGGCCCAGGGTGTTGTTCATGCCAGTCACACTGAAGCATGGGCTGTGATTCATAAGAAGAAATCCAGCAACTTCAGGCATCCCCTGTGAAAGTCCCTGGATAGCTTTGCCCACCTGACTCTTTTGGGGCTGCCACTCCAGAAGAAGGATTAGAACTTGGAATATACGAGCTCTATTAGTTTCTTGTCTATCAGTATAGGGAGATTTTAATTTTAATTTTTTTATTTATTTGATTCTAGGATTACAAGTACCTTTGAGCCAAGGCTCTTTTACAAAGGTTCCATGTCTCATGTTACAGTAGACAACATAAATTGCAATAGGAAAAATAACACTGGGATTGATTTAGAGACAGGACACAAATCCATACTGTGCGGGGAAGGGGACAAGGGAATAGGAGAGAGAGAGAGAGAGGAAGGGAGGGGAAAAAAGAAATTGAGGGGTAGAAGGAGTTAATAGAAAGAAACAAGGGATGGGACAGGGGCGGTGCGGGGAGGAACAGGGGGGATAGTGAGGAGGGGTTGGGGATGGTGGGGTCAAGCGGCCATGGTGGCATTGTCTGGTGGATATGAGCATGAGAAGGGGGCCCATGGAGGGCAAGTGTGAGAGGGGGGCCAAAACCCAGCACAACAGGTAACAGGAGGAGTGCCGATTTGTTAGCCAGGGCAGTCACAGGTGCTGGAGGCAATGAGGGTGTTTCGGAGCCTGGATTTGAAAGCACCGAGCAAGGTGGTAGAGGTAGTGTCACTAGCAAGACTATCTAGCCAGGTGGGGGCCCTATAAGCAAAGGATCTTTGGCCTTATGTTGTGTGGCAGCGAGGAACTTGAAACAGCAGTGGCTTTGATCCCATGGTGGTTCGACTGTTGGTTTTCGGTTGAAGGAGGGTACAGACTCCAGGAGGGGCAAGGCCCATCTGGGTTTTCTTAGCAATCACACAGGTTTGGTATTTTATTCTATTTTCCAGTTGCAGCCAATTTGTTTGAGTGTGGAGGTCACACGTGTGTGTGAGATGTTTGGCACCAGTGATGAGTTGACTGGCCTTGTTTAGGGTGGTAGTTACCCGTCTGAGTGCAATGGCAGTGGCGGAGCCGTAGATGACAAGGCCATAGTCAATCGAGGAGATGATGGAGCTCTGGACAGCAGCAGCAAGGGCCTCTTGTGTTAGATGTTGCCAGAGACTGTAGAGCAGGCCCAGTCTGGAGTTTGCAGCTTTGGCAACGTTATTTATGTGGGCAGTGTAGGATAGGTGGGAGTCTAGGGTAATCCCAAGATATTTGAAGGATTTGACCTGATCCAGAGGGCCACGTAGGCTGGTGTTTATGGAGAAATGGAGATGCTTATGTTTGTTATGGGAGCTGCTGAAAACCATGGTCTTGGTTTTTTTCTGGTTAAGGATCAACTTGTGTTTTATGAACCAGTTTTCAACAGAGGTGAAACCATGCTGAAGGTTCAGTTGTAGGTGGTTTGGGTCCTGATGAGAGGCAAGAATGACCGTGTCATCAGCATGCAGTATGATTTGTTGGGCACAGGAGTCTGGGAGTGTGTTGAGGAACAAGCTGAAAAGTAGTGGGCCCAGGATGGAGCCCTGGGGAACACTAGAGCGGACCTGTTTTGTATCAGAGAGCACATCCACAATTTTCACACATTGGGACCGGTTTCCCAGGTAACTTTTGAACCAGGCAACAGATTCAGTGGAGAGCCCAGTGTTCTGTAGCTGACCCAGCAGGAGTTGATGGTGGATGGTATCAAAGGCCTTGGTCAGGTCTATAAATATTGCTCTGGTTAGAAGGCCATTGTCCAGAGAGTTGTGGATGGCACCCATGAACTCAAGTAGGACAGTGGCAGTACTGTGACCTTTTCTGAAGCCATGTTGCTGCCGGCAGAGAATGTTATATTTGCCCAGATAGTCGGTGAGCTGGTCAGCTACTATCCATTCCAGGGTCTTAGAGAGAGGTGGAAGGATAGAGATTGGGTGGAAATTTCCTTGTGCAGTCCTATCACCACTTTTATGAATTGGAGTGACTGTAGCAGACTTCCATTTGTCAGGGAACTGGCTGAGTGAGAGGGAGAGATTAAAATTCCTGGTGAGAGGTCCCAGGACTTCCTCTAGTATGAGAGACAGAAGCTTGAGGTCAAGTGTATCAGCGCTTGTTCTGGTGTTGCAGATGGCTTTGGAAATGTGCTTGTGGACTTCATTTCTACTTACCGCTTTGAAGTAGAAAGGGGGGTGGTTGTTGGTTTGGTTGGGATGGGCGGATAGAGGAGCATCACCATCGTTGAAAAAATATGGGGGAGAACACTACTAAGGTCAGTGAAAGCATTGTTGAATGTGTCAGCAATGATTTTATGGTCCAGAGTAGTGCTCCCGTTGACCTGGACCATGGTCGGTGGTGATTTGGATTGCTTCCCAGTGACATCTTTTATGTTATCCCAGAAAGCTGGCCCATTTCCCCATGAGTCAGTGAGGGCTTTCCTGTAGTACTCCGATTTCTGTTGGTGAATGGATTTGGTACAGTCATTCCATGCGCTTTTATATTTTTGGATGTCAGCTTGCTTCCTGGTGGATCTAGCCAGTTCCCAGAGATGGTCCCTAAGTTTTAACTTCTTTATGAGGGCACCAGATAGCCATGGGTTGCAGAGAGATTTAACTTTGCACTTTTTTAGAGGGGCGTAAGTGTTACAGGCTTCATTAAACATGCAAATGAATTGTTCCATGGCAGTGTTTGTGTCAGTGGCCCTGAGGATGGAAGACCAGTCCAGATGGAGTAGGTGTGATTTTAGGTGGGATAGGTGACCCCGAGGCAGGACTCTGCTGAGGATGATTTTTGATGGGGGTTTGCAAAATTTGTTTGACCAGGTACAGCGGATGGGAGAGTGGTTGCTGAGTGAGTCAGGAAGGACGGTGGAGTTTGTGATCCGAGTGGGGTGGCTGGTCAAGATCCAGTCCAGTAGGGTGCTGGTTCCAGTTTTATAGTTCTTTCTGGTTGGGGAGTCCAGCATCTGCGTAAGATTTATCGATGAGAAAGAATCCCTAACAGCTCACGCCTCAGCTCCCAGCCAGTTTACATTGAAGTCACCGAGTAGGATGGTTTCTGAGTCAGGTGGTAGTGTTTCACGAGGTCCAGCACAGTGTTGAGGCCAGGTCCCTGTTCTTTAGGTGCAATATAAATGGTAATGACTATGAGAGCTTTATTTTGGGCACCAAGTAGGATTTTCATATGTAGTAACTGGGCAGAGGAAGTCAGTGGGTCCATGCGGACAGCGTGCCCCAGATTATCTTTTAGGTACAGTGCACATCCTCCCCCCTTTTAGACTTACAATCAAGCCTAAAGATATTATAGCCTGGGAGGGAGATTGCTTGGTCAGGCACCGAGGGAGTGAGCCAGGTTTCTACCACTGCCAAAATATTGGAGTGGTGAATGCTTGCAAAGGCTTGCAGTTGGTCAAGCTCCGGTAGTAAACTACAGATGTTCAGGCATATGATTGAGAGAGTGTCTGATTGCTTGGTTTGGGTGGGAACCCTTGCTGTCTTTGGACCTGGGTTGAGGTGAACATTTCCTGATAGTAGCAGGAGTAGGAGCAAGAGTTGCAGGGTGGCCAGGTGTAATTCCCTGAGGGAGAGCTTGCAAGTCTTTTTTTGTGAAGGAGAAAGCTGAGGAGTTGATGCGAGGGTACTGCAGGAGTGTTGTGTAATGGGAGGATAGCGGGGTCCAGTGCACACTCATAAGAAGGTGCAGATTTGTAGTGAGATGGTGTCCCCTGTGGGCAGGGTTAGCTTCATACGAGAGCGTGCCAGTGCAGCAATAAGAGCAATTCAGTTCATGGCTTTGGAGAGGGGATAGGAGGCAGACTGAGGAAAAATGGAGCAGAGGGGGAGGGCAGTGAGGAGGAGGAGGAGGTAGGACATTGAGGGGATGGTATGCATATTAACACAGGTAGTGGGGGTGAGGGGGCATATACTGCAGGGTTGGTTTGGATGGGATCCAGGGAAATGCCTGTACTCTGGCGATTGTATGTACATTCCTGGGAACTGCTGAGGTACAGGAGCAGCCCTTTTAAATTATGCTCTGTAAAAAGGTTCACCTTGTGAGATTTGGTACCATTTAGCTTTAAGGGGTAGTGCCTGCTTTTGGTGAGTTACTCAGATGGACAGGGACGCAGTGAGAGGAGAGGTGTAGAAACTGGGTGGGAGGAGTAAAAGCATATTTAAAGGAGGCCTGGGAGGGTGGGGGGCAGGAGAAAAAACATTGGTGCTTTACCGCAGACAGGTCTAGCTGTTGTGCCAAAAACCTATTCAAAGTCAATGGAAAAAGGCAGACCAATTGGTAGCAACACTGAAACGGAGACGTTCAATCAGGATTCACCTGCATATCCCAGCACCAATCAGAAGCAAACGCTCCATTAGAACAAGCTGGGGGCAGTACCTGGGGTATTGATCAGGGGAGGAGAACCAGATTGTCCAATACATATTGCAGCTTGGGGACTGCCATCATTTTAAAGGCCTAAGCCCTCCCCCAGTGGGAAATATGAAGTAATTTCCATCTCTGACAATCCCTCTCTATTTTCTGCATTACCAGGAGGAGGTTGCCCTTCCCCTGTTGAGGTATACCCCAATGGAATTTTAAGCCCAGGTACTCTATGCTATGTGCCGATGGGTGCAGGCCCCATGGGTAGTTTGGTAGGTAGAGGATATTTTGGGAAGAGGCTAGGAACTGGGATGTAGTTGCATTTAGCTTATACCCCAATAGTTGGCTATATTGTGCAATAAGTGCTAACAGGGTGTGGGCAGATCTGGAGGGGTCAGTAAGCAGTAAGAGGATATCATTCACGTAAGCCATTACCTTATGCTCTTCCCCAATTTTTATTCCTTGTATACTTGGTGCTTGCCTTATGGCTTGTAATAAGGGTTTCAGCACCAGTATGAACAGTAGAGGGGATAGAGGGCAGCCTTAGCTGGTTCCCTATGGAGCTGAAAGGTGGGGGAAGGCTCTCTCATTTGTAACTACCCCTGCTGAGGCCTGATTGTACTCCGTACTTACACTTCTAAGCATGTATAGCACTTACCCAGTGATGTTAATAATGGCAGCAAAAACAGGTACCTAATAAGATGCACCTCCACATTACACTTAGCAGCAGACCCATCAAGGTAACGGAAAGTTAAACACAAGGTAATCTATAGTTATGCAATGGCATGAATCAAACATGGAAGAGGATTGATCTAAGGTAGTCACATGACAGTCCTTCTATTTCATTTCCCTCTGAACTGAAATTGTACTTTCCTTACAAAAGATTTCTTAGATCTTAACATTGTTTTATAAGCATGGTGAAACACTCCTAGGTGTGTAGTTATGGTTTAAAGTACTGCACTTCCAAGCTGGTTGAGTGCATTCAGTTGCACCTCATGCCTTGCAACACAAGAAGGCAGCGTATTCATGTAGGTGTAATTCACACCCTGTCAAGTGTTACTGATTACTTGATAAGTTAATGAGAGGAACAAATAAGTTGAGGGTATCTTCATATGAACAATGGCAATGAACACTATTGTGAATACATGTAACCAATATGGTCATAAAATCTGGTAGGGCATACCAGGCAATCAGTTTGACATACCACTTCACTGAAAGTGCTGGGAGATTCCTCAAGTTCTTGAGATTGCATGTCTTCACTTTGGATAGTGACATCTTCATAAGTAAGTGAGAAGGCATTCTCTGAGTCAAACTGGATTGTTTGACTGTTTGTCGCACAATCTATAGACTTGCACAGCATTGATGGTGCACTTGCAGAGCTGTTGAGTAGACCAAGCTGCCAAAGCACCTACAATAATGTAGTAACCATTAATGAGTAACTGTAAAGGGATAATACAAGACGTAGGGTGCAATACAAAACAACTGAAATTTCAGATACAGAAAAACATTCAGTTTGAACCTGACAGACACACATAGGTAATACAGACACAAACATCGGCAGAGCTTTTAACATGTGTGTGCAAACAGAGCATTGCACATGTAAAATGCTAATGCTGGATTGGGATTCGTACCCAGAGAAATAAAGACAGGGCTGTAGTACATAGAGAAGGTTGCTAGGGTTGATGCCCACATGGAAGACCACAGGACTGCTAAAAGGATAGCAAGTAAGGTTACTTAGTAGTGAGTGTGTCATTGCTGACTTGTGATACATGGCATATGTTATATAGGAAGTGACGATTCCCATACAGCTCTAAGGTAATTAACTATGCTATGTGTATTCATGACCACTACTGAAGAAAACATCGAATCCAAATGATCTGGAGTAAGTATGCCATGAAGATTAGGTGAGGAACCTGTTGCTGTACGGAGCAGAGAATGTGGCACTGTGGCATTCATCAGAGTTGTGTGACACATACTGGAAGAAAGGATTTAAATATATATGAAGGGGGAGCAGCATGCTGTGGATGACCACAGTGGTGTGAGAAGTGGTAGAAAAAAGTGAACAAGTACACAACGGTAAAGGCAGAGGGGATTACTGATGGCTGGAAACCCTGGAAAGCAGATTTTTTTCATAAAAAGATGCTTTATGGGGGCAGTCTGCCAAAGGATCAGCCACCACTACACTGGACTACCAACATGCACCCTGGACTTACCTCATACGACAATACCCCTGGCTCTCCACTCATGGCAGGGCCAGCAAGCAGACACAGACATTCATAACACTGGGTCAAGTGTTCCAGCAAGGAACACCTACTGACATTGCCTCCCTGGATTAACAACCACAACAGGGAGTGGAGCATGACAATAGCGGAAGCGCAATGGTACTAGGTCACCAATACAGTGCCATAGTGGGCGAACTTGGCCGGAGGAGTAAGGTGTCATTAATGGTGACTGCTATTTTTTTATCAAGTTACTGACATGGGGAGTATTGTGAAGTGACAGGATGTGCCACATACACAACCTAGGCATTGGTAACTGCTGACCCTCAATCTGTGATGGGGGTCAGACATGCACTGAGTGCACCTAGACAGATAGAGACATGCAGAGCTATTCCCATACATACATGAGTACAGCAGCATGACAAGTAAGTAATAAACATTGTAACATTAATAATCACATACCCATGCATGAGCAAAGTTGAATGCAACAAACCCAGGTCACATAACTATCAACTGCTGGGAACTGGGTGGGGTGAAATGATTTTTACTACGACAATTTACAAGGGCTCTGCAAAGGTTTGCTAATGTCATGTCTTTTGCTGGACCTACTGTACAAACTTTGAACTAACTTTAAAAAACACATTCCTCAACAATAAATAGGTTTAGACACACCATTAGTAGACGTAATAAACATGAAAAAATGTTTTCAAAATCTAAAAAAAAAAATGACTGGGTCAAAAAGTGTATGCGGAATTTGTAGGGGGAAATGTAAATGGAACAAAATATGCACAAAAACCAAACAACAAGTACTGTACACCCTAAGGGATGTAAAAAATAGATACATATGACACTTATGAAATAAGGAGCTAAAAAGGTCAAGGCCCAAAATAAGCTCCGATCTAAGAGAGACAGTAATAATCCAAACCCCCTTTGTTTGCTATGCATGCATCTAATCTTTTTTTGAACACTTTCATATTTTCGCTAATAATTATATTTTCAGGGAGTTTATTCCACAAGTTTGCAGAGCTCAGTGTATACAAATATTTCTGCCTATTTGGACTAAATTTATTTAATCTTACTTGCATTGGATGCCCTCTTGTTACAGAGCCAGAATCTTTCAATTCTATCTGTAATTCTGTTATTGAAACATCATCATACGTTATTTTGTAGTACTAGAGCATGTCACCCATTTTCCGCTTTGTTTCCTGACTTTGAAGATTCAAACTATTCAGCCTTGCTGAAGTTAAACACTGATACACATCCACATGTTCTGAGCTTAACACTAAATCTAGTAAATTACCAGTCTGGCAGGAGTGTTTACATATTGATTTAGATTATTTTCTATACAGTCATCCAAAAAGAGCTTACTTTGTTTAGAACCCACTGTACTGCTCACCCAATTTATATCTGGATAAGTAAAATCACCAGTTAGGAGAAGGTCCCCTGTTTCTGTTGCTTTTTAATTTCTTCAATTAGTTCCTCATTATCTTTGTGACTAATGTCGGGGGCCAATAACACAATCCTAAAATAAATTCACCATTATGTGTATTTTGTATTTTCAATCACATTGTTTCAGTTACTGATTCATGTCCTTTTATTAAAAAAGAAATGTTAGTCACTTTCAGTACCTGTGAAACATAGATTTCAATGCCTCCTCTTAGTTTATGTTTTCTGTCTCGTCTCAATATCTGGTAGCCATGAATATCTTTATTCCATGTGTCATCCCCCCCAACCAGGTTTCTGTTACCAGTGCTATATCTATTTGCTTGTTGACTAATCTACTCTCTAATTCATTCAATTTCTTATTTAAACTTGTAACATTACATAATAAGTAATTAAGTTTATGCTTACTGATGAATTATTTCATCCTGACATTTGTTTTACTACTGTTCTTTACTTGTCCCCCTTTCCTGATTAGTTTAAACAAATTTCTTCCATACATTCCCTAATAAGGTTCCCCAACAATACTGCCCCTCTATTATTTAAGTGCAACCCCTCTAAACTATACAATTGATTTGATCCAAAAAACTGTTCCCATGTGTTCAGAAATCGCAATCCCTTTCCTTTACACCAATTCGCAAGTCTGGTGTTAATTCTTTTGGTTGTGTGATTTTTTTGTATAGACACTTTTGGCACTGGTAAAAGGCTAGAGATAACCACTTCTGCTCCTTGTGTCCTAACATTTTCTGCAATATTTATCGGTTTGAGGCAGATGTCATTTTCATGCTGTGAACCTACATCATTTATCCCTGCATGTATAGTAACAACTTGCCTATTTGTTGATTTTTTTACAACATGTTGAGTAATCTTCTGTACATCTTGAATTTTTGCCCCAGGATAACATAGAACCATTCTTCTCTCCGTATCTGGATTACAGATAGTCGCATCACACATCCTAATGATAGAATCTCCTAAAACAATACAGTCCACTTTTTTATTTGTCCTTTCCATGTTATCCTCATTACCCTCTGTCAGTGCTAATAATGGTTCAAATCTATTGTTAGTGTCAATCTCTTGTGAGGAGATAGCCCTTCTTCATTTCATTTATCTATGTCCTTTTTGAACTGTGTACCACTCCTTAGTCAGGTCCTTTTCATGCTCTCTGCTTTTTTACTACAGTTAGAATTCACATGTGCAGTGTCTGACTCATAAGCTGTATCTTCTCTATTCGTTGTTTTACTTATGGAACCTCGATTTAACCCCACCTGCTGGTTGGTACCAGGATTTATTGCCTTAGACACATTTTCAACAGGTACATTTGTTTTGTCATGGATCCCATATTGTTCTCCTAGTGCCATTACATCCTTCAGATTTTGTAACTCATTTTGAACAAGTCCCAATTTGTATATAGTAGTGTTTAGTGTAATACATTTCTCACATTCAAATGTCATGTTACTTGATACAGTGGTTACTTGATACATCTTACATTTTTGGCACTGTACCACTTTTCCACTCAGACAGAATTCATGCAGTGTGTTATTTATTTGTTCCATCCTATATATTTATTCACAAGCCCCCACTATACTACTCTAACAGTTGTTTTGTACTTAGCCAGTTATTCCAACTGGCAACTCCCCCACAGTGTTATTGGGATTTAGTCACAGTACTTTACCAACTTCATACAGCTAAACACTCTAAATTGTACTAGCCTACAAATATACCTGTTGCCTTTACTTCTTTAATAGCCCTATGGCCTCATGTTTCTGCACTAGTGACACGGTAGACACATGTAGACATGTTAGCGCATGTCTCTGCATGTGTCTCTGCATGTGACAATGTGCGATGCCCCATTTGCTCTCAAGTGCATATTTATGACATCAGACCCGGAAGTATGCAGATCTCGGGAGCCACCTCACTAAACATAATTTCCACTGCAGAATGAAATAAATACTATTCAAACACACCAATGGTGCACAAACAAGTGTTAAAAGATTTTAGCTCTGGGAAAATTCAGCTCAGGACATTTGGTGGGCGTTTCAGTACTGCAGTCAACTGTCTCAAGAACTACACTTCCAAAGATGTCTAACTACTTCACAATATCCCCACTGACAAATAGCACTCAAAAGTGCCCCTCAAAGATATTTAATTTAAAAAGATGTAAGTGCAACTCAATAGTTGCATCCAGTACACTCCCCTCATGTGGGAAAAAATCAATCCATGCCTAAGGATGCCTAAGGATCCCCTTTGTCAATAACATGTATAGCAAGATGCAAAGAAGGTACTATCTCCCAAAAATATGGAATGAATTAGACCCAGAGGTTAGAAATGCAAGAAATGTAGGACAGTTCAGATTAGGCCTAGAAACTATGTGGAAAGACACTTGTTACTGCCTAGGAAAGTAAAACATCTTACTGGGTATCTGTTGGAATTGGGTGGGTATACAACAATGGGATGTGTCTCTTTTTAATTTTGTAATCAGTATAAATATATAGATATTGTGTAAATCTAAATAATGTGGTTATTTTATTTCTTGTGTCTAGTGAAGGAAACATTGTTCAACAATGTACCACAGAAACAATTTTCTGCCCTCAAGTTTATATCAAACAAAAGATCCACTGCCTTTGTAGTGTACAAATTTATTTGTTAAATATGTTTTTTAGAAGTAGCTAATGCTATTTTGATTGTAAGTCTTTGTCTTTTCTGAAACATATTCAGGATTTTGTACATTCAATCCTATGTAACCATTATCTTATACAGGACAACTTCGTAAAACAGGGCCTCACAGTCCTAAAAGTATATCTCCTATCTATCTATCTATCTATCTATCTATCTATCTATCTGTCTATGTATTGTGGTACACATTATGGCCAGTTGCTGTGATATTTGAAGATCACCAACATGAATTAGAATGCTTAGTGGCTGAGAGGTATGCCTTGGCCGTAGGTAAAGGAACACCAAGAAAAAAAAAAGGGCACATTTTAAAACATAATGATAGTAACACTTATTTCAATCCTTTACCTCTTCTGCACAGCACTGCTTCTCTGTTGGAGTAGTGGAGTATTAAAGGAAAAAAAGAAGGACAAGCATCTGACTTTAAACGTCGCTGTCCAGGTTTAAAACTGATGAGGTCCAGGAGTGACTGTGGGATGGCAAATAAGTCCTCGGTGAAATGATCAGCACATGTGACAGTACTGTCATTTGGCTCCCAACTGGAGAACTTCACGGCCAGCGCCCACCACTTCCACTTTTTAGGATCTTTTGGGAATCTGTAGAAACTGCATTTATAATATTTCCCACTGTTGCACCCAACTGCACAGCAGTATTACATCTTTTCAATAGTTTAGTTCCAGAATGCATACTAGTATTATTATTTCATACACTCAAGAGAAGATACACACACACAAATCACAAAGTGTTTTTAGTATTAGTAGTTTAGAGTGCTGGTCAAAAGCACTGGTTTTTGAAATCACTGACACAGATTATGAACACACACACACACACGACAAAATAGGTGGTAAAATAGTTTTGGTTTTCAAGCAGAATGTATTAGATATAAATTTGGATCTAGGTGATAATCCCGCGTGTAAAAACATTTTGGCATACAACGCCGCAACCAAAATCTCGAAAACAAATAAAAGGTTGATGAAAACACCCACCAGCATAAATCCTGACTCAACACAGAAACTAATAGAAAAACACCAGGAATTTATTGTTTAGGGGGGCTACCCTCCACCCCCCAAAATTAATATAATCAACTCTGAGCGAGTGTGGACCTCGGGGATGAGGAGAAACTCAGGAGGGGGGACATTTCTTTATACACCCCCCCAAAAGTCCAATACCAGGAGATGGGGAACCAAACCCTGCTCCCCAGGTCTCCTCCACTTCAGGTGTTAGTGCCTTAGCCATGCCACCATGAGAGCAGTTCAACCAGGCACCACACCCACTACTACTTCATCCCTTCCCTATCTTTACATACAGTGATGGGGTAGTGGTAATTCAGTAATGCTATTATACTACCCCTGCTGCTGTAAATCCTTTTGAAATGTTTACCGTGATATTATTGTGGTGATATTACTGTGGTGATATCTTAAGGGGATATGATAAATTTGACAGTAGACCTGTCAGAAGTGAGAAAGTGAGACAGTATATCACACTCAATACATCTACAGTTACATGGCTGGCATACAAGACCAAGGTTAGCAAGTGCAAAAGGGCCATTAGAGAATCCAAGAGGAATCCAAGAGGAAACATGAGCTTAAATTAGCTGTGGGTACAACAGACAATAAAAAATAACTTTCTATGAATACATAAACAGCAACAAAAAAAGGGAAACCAATGGTGGGATCTATTAACGTAGGGAACTCACTCATATGAGATGGACAACAGGTAGCCAAGGAATTTAACAAGCACTTTTAGAGTATTTTTCAACCCAAGGACATCAGGGTTGATGATGCAAGCGTAGGGACATATGAAAAAACTGAGATATCCATGGCAGAAGTTAAAAAAAAGGGTACAGAAATTAAAGACAAACAAATCCCCTGGACCTGATGAACTTCACCCTTTTCTATTACAGAAATTAGCAGAAGAGATATCAGGGCCTTTAGCTGACATATTCTCCACTTCCATCTTACAGGGGCTAGCACTCCAAGAATGAAGCAACAACAATTATCCCAATTTATTAAAAAGGAACAAAAACTGATGTTAAAAACTATAGGCCAATTAGCTTCACCTCCATTGTGGGCAAGCTAATGGAGGAGTTAGTGAAGGAGGCAATCCTGGAACATATTACTTTGGGAGGATTGGAAGACATTAACCAACATGGGTTCAGGGCAGCAAATTCCTGCCTGACAGATTGATTACACTTTGTTGAGCATGTTAGCAATGCTATGGATGTAGGACTCCCAGTAGATGTGTTATTTTTAAATTTCTCTAAGGTGTTTGGTAGCAAGCCCCACACTCTTTTAATTAAGGAATTACAGGAAATGAAAATAAACAATAATACAATCAGTTGGGTACCACAGAAAACAGAACAGACATACACATATGACAAAGGGAGTAGATTACAGATGGAATTTACTTAGTACAGAAATGTGGGTGCAGCAATAAGTAAAGGAAAAAGATATAACATACATAGCCTGTCATGTTCATGGCTACATGACAGAAAGCAAAGGGTCTGAGTAGCAGGGCACTTGTCTTCATGGCCTGAGGTTATGAGTAGGGTACCCTATGGTTCGGTCCTGGGATAGACTCTTTTTGGAGTGTTTATCTCATCCTTACAAACATCCAGTAGCTTTTGGAATTCAAAATTTGTGATGATGTCAAAGTAGGAGCAATAGTGGAGAGTGAGCAAGTGATTAAAATGTTTCAAGGAGAGATAAACAATATAGAAGAGTGGGGTAGGACTCATAAACTCAGTTTTAACATGGAAAAGTACAAAATAATGCACATGGGAAGCAGGAACAGAAGAGCAACATATTATACTGTATGTATGGGAGACAGATAAGAGTGAAAGAGACCTGAGAGTTAGAATACCTCAGGACAAGCAATGCAGAGAGGCAGTCAGTAGGTGCAACAGGGTAAATGGGCTTCATTCTTAGGAATATAGCTACAAGAGAAAGAGAAGTACTAGGTCCTCTGTACAGTTCCTTGGCATGCCCTCATTTGGAGTACTGTGTGCAGCACTGGACAGCAGAAACAAAGAGAAATATTAGACTACTAGAAAGTGCTCAGAGAAAGCCACTAAAACATTAGAAACCTAGCTAATATACCTGATTGGGAAAGGCTGATGGAACTGAACAATACTCACTTGAGTATAGAAAAATCAGGGGGAACCTATTTATGGTCTATAGAGCTATACAAAATAAAGACATACTGAAATGCATTGGACTGAAACTAAAGTCAGATTGCCAAATGGAAAACCTTAGAAAAATGGGAGGAGGACCTTGGGCAACTTTCTTAGACTATTATTAGTCAATCCTCCGAACATCGACCTGGAAGAAATAGATAGTCCATATACTCGGTCTACTGTACAGAACTGGAGGAAGATCTTATTTTCAAAAAATCTGGACAGATGGAGGCCATTATTGTTCTCCCTGCCCTGGGTGGATCAATTTCTTCCTGCTAGATTGTATTTGGGCTACTGGAGGTGGGAAAGACAAGGGCTACATTTAGTGGGACAATGTGTTCAACAAGGGACCATGATAACACAGCTGGATCTAGAACAAAAATATGGAATTACTAGAGAGGAGAAAAGAGATTTAGATACTTCCAGGTTAGGAACTTTATAAAGTCATTATCAGGAGATTTCTGGGTGGAGGAACCATACCCTTTGTTTATAGATCTTATTATCCAGTTGTTTGAAGGCAGAGGCCCTAATTCACATCTAATTTCAATCCTATATACTACCCTTAAAGTGTTGGAGAGGGACAGTTCAGAGTCAGTAAGGAAGGCATGGGAAAGAGATTTAGAGACTCCGATCTTGAAGAAACATTGGGAAAAACATGTTAGTCATATACAAACAGGGGTCACATCTTGGAAAGAATTCGCATGGAAACTGACTACCAGATATTTTAGACTCCTGCAACACAAGTCAAATTTAAGAGAGAATTTAATGCACGGTGTTGGAGGAAATGTGGATACTCACCTGTCTCGCATGCACATATTTTCTGGTTCTGCTCTAGGCACTCAGAGTTCAAATTAGATCTCCAGGAAGCCCTTGGACAGATGTGGAATCCCACCTTGATCCTGACTCGGTCTATGTACTTTTTTCTGACACTTCCATCAGAGTATAGAGATAAGCAGTTGAGAAAATTAGTAAAACACTTCATATTGGCCTCTAAGAAAGCTTTAACCAGAAGCTGGCTGAATGAGAATCCCCCTACAATAAAAATTTGGCAAGACATAGTGATGGAGCTATATAAAATGGAAAAGATAACAGCCCTATTAAATAAACAGCAAGAACAATTTGAAACAATGTGGAGGAGATGGGTTATGTACATAACCCCACTAAGATCTGATATTATACCATAAATCTGCTGGATTAGTTCGGAGAAGAGGGGCATAGACTGTGGAAGAAGAGGTAAGAGAACAAAAAGATGAGGGTGATGAGTACAAATGGTTTACTCTGATATGTATTTAGAATAAATAAGGGATGGTGGGTCTCTGTACATGGATTTATTTAAAGAATACAAAGAAATAACTGTATAATCATATGTTGAGCAATGTTATGTGTTGTATGTATATTGTTTTAGAAAATTCTTAAATAAAGAAAGTTTTAAAAAAAGAAACTAAAGTCAGTAGGAAGGGAAAACAGAGTACACAGTTTCCAGCTCAAAGAAGCATTTTATAAAACTGAAAAGTGTGGTAATTGGTTAAGTTAGAGGGGTGATGAAGGTATGGAATGGCCTGCCAGTGAACTTAGTTATATGTGAAACAATGGAGACCTTCAAGACTTCCCTAGATAGATTTAAGGGGGACAAAAAGTTTACCTTGACTGAGTACATGCGAGTCACATGGCCTATGGCTAATGACTTGTACACTACTATGATACTATGAATAAGGATCTTAAAGGATCTGCTATACGCACACAACTATCTAGCACAACTCAGACTATTGTTAATGTGGGGATGCAATGGAACAGTCCAATAAGCCTGACTCACTGTTTGGCGTACATTAATAATTACAATGCTAGTAAATGATACACCACTGAGCAAACATAGCATCAGTAATAAACAACCCCCCCCCCAAAAAAAAACAGTTCTGTAATTATACTAAATGATACTGTGTGCCACTATACAGGTGCACTGACTGAAGCCTGTCAGTAATCGGTAGGTGGTGGCTACCCTACTGATTTTTTAATAGGTTTGTATTTCTCTCCAGGTTACTACAGTTTTGCAAGCAGGACAAACAGGCTGTCAAACACTCTATCTAATGAGGATGAGGTCTGTGTTACAGCCATAGAAAGGTCAGAGAAGCTGCACTACCACAGACAATTTTAGCAGCAGTCTCTTATATATATACTGTTGTAGGAGACTTTGTTACTTTTACATATATTTATCCTAGACAGAAACCATGTATCAAAATCAATAAGCATTGCCTATTTAGAAAAAAATAAATAAAATGACAGTGCATTTCTATGTTTGTTGTGACTCCCACTGTATGGGCTAATACACTACTACCTTATTGGTATCTATAGCAGGTAACAGAACTAATCAATGTGCAACACCAAAGGGGCTGACAGATACTTAAGCAATAAGGCACAACAAGGTGTGTGTTATCGTGTAATAACATCACTCCTGGGGTGGGTTAAAGCACGAGGTGAAGCTGAGCCTTATTGCAATTATACAATGGCTCAATGTTATAAAAAACAAAAATAAAAATAAAAATGTTTTTAGTAGATTTTTAGTGAGGCAGTATATCTTTGTTTCTGAGAAAAAAAAAGCTCAGGATCCATAAAATCACCACAGTGATGTTACTGTGTAATATCATCACTATCTCAGGCACACACTGACCAATCAGAGTCCAGGAAATTTTCTTGCCATTGTATAATTGAGCTGAATTGTGACTGTCAACTCTGTGATGCTGTTATGACATGCCGCTGCTGACAAACAGATGTGTAATAAGGACATAGTTCCCTGCAGATCTATGTGACTCTTAGAAGTGAACTTCAAAAGATTGTCAACACAAAAACAAGAGGCAGACACCTGGAATCAGTTGTAAACAGAAAATATTTGTAAAACAGAAATGACAGTACCATTAGAAATAAAGAAATATGCATTCCAATGTGTGGCAATGACCATCGATATGTATGCTGTCTGCCCTGTGACTACAGGTGGGAAATTAATTTTATTCTGACTTCCCCTGCAAATGTTGATGTGCTGACGACTGATTGCGCTGTATGGCAAAGAGCATGATTACAAAATGAACCACAGCATGGGGGATGACTGAGACTCAATCTGAATTTTACTACTCATCTTACAGATGCTGTCATCACAAGAGAAAAGTGCCCAATATATAGGTAATTCTGCCACAATTATCAACACCTAGCTAAGACTGACAGAGCTGAGAGACGAGAAATTGGTACCACAGAAAACAGAACAGACATACACATATGACAAAGGGAGTAGATTACAGATGGAATTTACTTAGTACAGAAATGTGGGTGCAGCAATAAGTAAACGAAAAAGAAATAACATACATGAAATCGCAAATGTCACCATCAGTAGCTGTCAGTACAGGCAGGAACTGCTGTCACTGATTCAAGCCATTTAATTACATCACCACACACAGAGAGAGATGTCCTGTACTTGAGGAGTGGTGTCAAAACAAAACATCCTGAATCATGGTTGCGAATCATTGAATCATGGAGGTACAGAACTTCACAATTCTACTTATAATAGAAGAAAAATAAACCATAGATCTTTGGGAGGTAAATCTTTATTTGAATACAGGCACAATTCTGTTTTAACACAACACTGCACATGATATTTAAGGGATTCTTAAACCTACCCAGGTCAGTGAAGAATTTATTATACTTAGGAGCTGAGGATTCATGCTTTGATATTACTTGACCACGAACATTTATATCATGAGTGGGAGACTAGTTTGCCCCTTCAGGAGGCAATTTGTCTGTGCCCCAAAAATGTTTAGGATCAAACAGATATTTTTGATCTGGAGACTTTTTAAGTAAATTCTTTTGCCATTTTTAAGATTTGGTTTGCAGGTATTCTTTAAGTTCCTGTATATGTGCCAATGAGATACCAGTCCAGATTTCTTAAAAGATCTCAGGCCTTGTTCCTCTGTGTCCTGGCTTTGCAAAGGTCACCATCCAAGTGTTTGGCACAGAGACCTTTCATTCTTTGTTGCTTTTTGGTGGCATGTTTACTAAAAACACTGATAAAATTATTAATGAAATAAATTACAATCAAGGGCACTGTCAGCTCTGGGAAGACCAAGTATGGGGCACCAGTTGAGTTTGCTTAGGCTTTTCAGGAAGGAGGTCTCATCAAATTTCAAAAGGTCCCAGGCCTTGATGAATTTTGGAGGAGGATTAGGGGCATTGTTTTTACAAATGCAGAAAATTGGGGCTTGATAACTGAGTGAGTCAACTAATTTTCCACGCTGCTGCTTTAATTCTTTCTGTTTTGTTTACTAGTATCCAATCTAGAAGATGTGTGAATACCACTTTTGTTATTCATTCTGGTGGGTTCTACAATTATCTGTGAGACATGTACATCTGATAAAGCTGATTTACACTCATTATGGCCACTGCTCACCCAATTAAGATTTAAATCTCCTCATAGAAATAGTTTGCCTCAGGATTGCGTAGCTAGACTGTTGCTGAGGGAAGTTAGTGCATGGACAGCAACACTTGGACGATTATAGATGCAGCCTATTTTACCACTGCAAAGGTTAGGGTTACACATATAGCCTCATAGGTGGATTTGTCCTGGACCAGAATGATTGACTGCTTGGCATTAATGGAGGAACTAACATAGAGCAAGCACCTGCCTTCTTTCTTACATAGTCTTTCCTTGCTGTAGACAGTAAATCCTGGAAGCTCAATTTCATGGGTTAGGATAGCTGCTTTTAGCCAGGTTTCAGAAATTCCATGTACAGTATATCTGGGGAGTACAAGTTGGTCCACCCTTCAAGCTCATTCATTTTGGGCCTTAGGCTGTTTACATTCATGTGCACAATTTTTAGGCCCCTAGTGCTGGTCCAGCAAGGATCCTTAGGGGAAGACACCCTGCAGTTGCCAGGAATAGGGCATGGGTTAGGCACTGTGTCCCCAGAGAGTACTGTTAGAAATAGGAGCTTTAGCTAGGTTAGGAGCTTTGGCGTTGAAGGCCAAGTAAGCATATGTATGCTGCCATAGTCTTGATATAAGTTTATAGTAGTTGTCATTTACTGTATATTGCATCTGTGTAGACTCAATAGGGCTGGGTTATGGTTAGAGGTAGGCAAAGTTGGCAAACTTCTCTCCGCAGATCAATCCAGAAATTCTGTGGAATTTCACGAATTCAGCATGGCGAAGTTCCACCAGGACATGCAGAATTCCACCCCTGAAATGCAGAATTTTGCCCACAAATGGAGGAAATTAGCAGAAATCCCTCACTTTATGGGAGAAATTCTGTACTTCATGGCAGAACTTCGCCATTTTGAAGTTTCTGAAGGTGGGGAAAACTTTTCAAAGCTCTGCAGAGGTAAATTTTGGTGGCCTTGTGGCAAATTTGCCACCAAATTTAAACTTCAGTCCACCTCTAGTTATGGTCCCCCACTGCAGGAGTTCTGAAATAAAGGGCTGATTTTTCTCCTTAAAATGATCCTAAATTGAAGTCAAAGGCCCCAAAACTAAAAGGTCAAAGCATATAAATAAGGAGACTTACATTGAGGTAAGCGCTATCCCTTTAAGGGCCAGTTTTAGGCCAATGAGAACCTCCACTTGTCAGAAACAGGGTAAGTGTAGGGTCACAATGTACTTTGCTAGTGTTAGGCTAATGTAGGATAGGGATCAAGTTACTTTATCCTCCACTGCCAACTAGTACAGGAACCATAAGTTTAAGAGCACTCCAGGCTGGATCTGGACTATGAGAGAAATGACAGAATTCAGTACTTCCAGGTGGGGTGAAGCTTGACAAACTGCTTTGGAAAATACCTAGTGGAGGACAGGGATATACCCCGTCCCTGAGATGGTGTAATAAGGCAAGCTATAGTGACCATTACTGTCAATATAACTTTGAAGATACTCTCCATCCCTATAAAGTGCACCTAGGACCTGAAAAACATTTAGTTCAGATTGAGTATAATTTGGTATGAGATGAACCCAACTCAGATAGGGTATTTATAGGTTCAACACAAACCCCACCCGCATAGGGTATAGCTATGCCCCACTTAACACCACCCAGATAGTTCACTTTTAACTTTGGCACGTTTCAATATTTTGTGCCCGATTCTCAAAGCAAATGAAATGGCACAAGGGGCTTGCGTCAAAAAGTTTGCCATCACTGTCAGGGTGTATGTAGGTGTGTGGTGTAGGTGTCAGGAGGCAGGTAATTGGGGCCACATTACAAAGGGAGTGCAACAGAAGGACCACCGTGTCAACGATGCACTGTAGCTGCAAGCCGTGCTGTCCATGGCAGTGGCATGGTACATGCGTAACACGCCCCATGGGGATGGCCATAGGGCACTCAACCAGTGCACAGTACACTTGCACTCTGGTATCATGGATTGTGTACATTGTGTACATAGACAATGTCCTCCCCAGTGTACACCCCTACCCTGTAACACTGCATGTAAAGGGCATAATGGATGACATAGAGTTATGTTCCCTTATGCACATATACAGTGGCAGCATGTCTATATGAATAGATCAGGTTAATATTATGCTGTGATTGCTCCCTATATCTGTGTGATTGTGATACAGATGGCCATATTCCTGTCCATTATCCTGGAACCTCCATGTCACATGTCCAGATCTAGAACACGCTATACTGGACAGAACTAAATGGGTGATTTTTGTGTACATATTGATGGAAGCGGTGGTCGTGTGTATACAATTTGTTATATTATGCTGAATTCACTGGAATACACATGAAATGTGTTACTGTGGATGTAGATCATGTAGTGAGTGGTGGGTGCCACACACCAGACAGTGGTGCATGATAGGACACACTGACATACCTGTAGAGGGATAGGTTCATTATACTGGCACCCATTCTCTGCAGCGTTCAGGGACACAGTGCAGTGAATGCCCAACACAGCCTGCATAAAACATGTGTGACCATGCCTGACTTGTAGCCATGTGGGCCAACATTATGCGCCTCGAACCATACCAATCCATACAGGGATGCAACATGTGTCATGCATGCAGCATCATAGACTGATGCGCCCGCACACTGCATCCATTCATATTACATTGTTATGTGCATCAGCCTGCATCTGGGTAACATTGGTGTTGCAGAATCAGTGGGAATCAGCTACTCATGGTGGCATTTAGATATACATGTGTATTAGGAACATAGTGATGAGGTGGAGGCAGTGTAGTTGTGATGGTCTGGTGATTGTAGGGCGAGTTGTGTTTAGGAACAGGGCTATTAACAGTATGTTCCAAATTAGGTTATGGCAGGCTAGACATGTGCATCAAATTTCACAAATGTTATGACTAGCATCTCATCAGTTTGGTGGAGCAGTGGTCCTGCATACTACTGTCGCCAGGCAATTATAGGACAATGTCTGCCAAGAGGGACAGAGTGTGGAGAGCGATCTACCTGAAGCTGAAGAGTGTCAGGTGTGAGGAGGTCCATCAGACAGGTATGCCATAGGTGGAATGATCTGACATGGAGATAGTCTGTACTCCTTAACCACCTTAGGACCATGGCCAGGGATGCCAATGTCTAGGTGACAGGTGGATGGCCATTGCAGACAGGTAAGTCTCATGTCAAACGCTATAGTGAAACACATGTAGCATGCAGTGTTCATTGTAGTGTATCATGTTAAACTGTGTATCCCCATTCTGTCTCCACAGGAGGACATGCATCCACATCCACAGAAAAGCACACACGAACACCCAGAGGTAAGGAGGAGGGAAGTGATCATGGGAACCAGAGGCCCGGACAAGGACCACGCAACACAGGTATGTCATCTTGCGGTCTGTTTGCATGCCAGGGGTCTATTGATACCATGGTTGTAACTGCAGATGTTGCCCACACAGCACAAGCATGAGGCCTACCACACAGGACACATAGGTACTTTGGCCAGTGTGTGTCCATGCATGCGTATGGTGTGGACTCACAATACCCAAGGTGGCACATGTGAATCATGGGTATGATTGTGGTCATGCAGTGGTTGGATGGGAACATGCACAACTGGGCACATGTGGCAGTGTTTCATAGGGTGGCAGTGACATTCCATGTCTGTGCAATACCATGACATTATGCACAACCACAGCAGGTGGCTGCACAACACGAAATGCTAATGCTGTGTGGTGCACTGTCACACATTGTGGAGGGAGGCTACACAGCATTACATTGTGTAATGTAGACCTAACACATAGTGTTGACCTGTGCACTCACTGCTAGTGGCCAGTTGGTGAATGTGCAGCTGAAATGGTCCTATGTGACCCTGTATAGGGATGTTGAATGCTTAGTCTACAGCAGCAATGACACATTCCATGCCATGGTGACTATTGTTGTGGGTGGTGCCAGGTGCCCCCCAAATGCGTGCACAGCATGCACTGATACAACCTGCAGCATGGCCCAGTGCTACCAAGTGACTGGGCACAGTCATGTGTCCACCATCATGCCCTGCCATCCATGTAGGCCATACTGCACATTACACATGTGCTGCACACACTAGGTGTGCCATGTCACTCACATGATGGTCATGTCATGACATTGTTCCACTTGTCAGTGTGTTGCCATGTCACTAAAAACTGTGCACATTGTTGCATAAGGCCAACAGGCTCCGATGGGTCCTGCGATTGGACCATCCATCAATGCAGCACACATAGGTGGTAGTGCAGGGGCATGTTGTATGGTATACAAGGCACCATGGGACGACACTGTTGCTGGGAACATGTCTGGGTGTAGGGGAAATTGGACAATTTTGTATCCCATAGGCATGGCCATGTCATGCATCATATGTGTGTGGGTGTTAGCATGCTGGCCATAGCATGCCTAGTATGCTGGTAAACAATCATGAATGCATGTGACTGTACACTCACAACATGCTCTCTTTTGTTGTGCAGGTGTTGGAGGGACCATGCAGGGTAGACAGCACTCATGAGAGACTCGTTGACACTCCTGGAGAGGGCAATGTGGCAACTGAAGAGGTCAGAGGTAAGGGCCTACCAGGAACGCTCATGCAACTGTGCACCAACAACAGATGCACAAGGGAGAGGGGCAGCATATGAGCAATGTGACATACCACAGTCACATGTACATGCAGCAGATGACCATGACACAGCCTGACTGGATGATATGGACCCAGCTCTGCCACCACCCATGGAGGGGCGACCAGACCATAATGACCAGGGGGAGGATGGACATTTGGTCAGTGAGACTATGTACTCCAACTGCATCAAGATGATAGCAGTGTTCATCAGGGATGCAACCCTGCTTCAGAAGGGGCTATTATGGATATTCCACCCAGCCAGTCTATGCAAGACTTTGTCAGGAGACTGGAGGCACAAATCTGGCCCATTGCTGAACACATGGACCTGTTGCAGGAGCATATTGCATCACTACTGTCCTTTCTTGATAATTATACTGGGCAGTGAGCCATAATGATATTGCAATTGGACAGGGCACATGCATGTCCATCTGCAGTGCATTCTTTACCACCTTGTGCTGTGTTTTTGTATGTTGATGTTCGCAATGTCAACTCACCCCTTTAGTTCATGACAGCTGAGGTGTTTTCTTACTATGTGTTTATTGTTAGATGTTGTTGTGCTGTTTTGCTACTCCTGTTCTGGGTTTATATGCTATTAACGTGTGTTTTGGTATTGAAACGTGTGTCTGTGTCTCTTTCCTCTGTTCTGCAACACCTGTTTGTGCTCAATGCCTCAGTTGTGTGTGATGAGTGCACTGCATAGATGTCATATATTGCCACGTATGTAGGTGGCTGCCCATGCGTGTTGATGTGATCTATGGAACTACTGTATGTGTTCCACCCTGGGCACGTTCGCACAGATCACAGTGCGTGACACCACACATGTACTTTCCAGGGGTGTCACCACTGCAGGGACTACCGTAGTGCGATAGCCTATGTGGACCCCATGACACTGTAGTTCTCTTAGTTTCACATCGGCATGCCAATGTCAATAAGCCAAACCACCATACACCAAACTGGATTCTGTTGGTGTTATGAGTTCAGTAGGTAGTCCATGATAGTGTGGTATGTAGACGAGGTTACATTCAGGTATTGGTGTTGTCTCTTGCAGGCATGACTGTGCAGTATCACATGGGGGCAGTTCTGGAGGGAGGTGTGGGATGATGGGGATGCTGTATGGCTGATTCTGGAGGCCTTACTGGTGCATTACTCAGGCATTTCCAATGGACTGGTGTGGTGCTGTCTATATGTGATCATGGTGCAGGTGGTTGTGCACTATGTGGCCTTTCCTTCTTGGTGCTTGGCCACTCATGCTTTGTCTGTGCTGGCTGCTGGTGGCCCTCGCTGAGTCCATGTGCATCCAGCTGTGATGCAACATTACCATTGTTTTCTGATGCTGTTTCATGGGCCATGGACCTCAGAGGCCATCTTGTGGCTGCTAGTGTTCTTGAAGCATGTGTGCCAGGGACCATTCCCTCACAGGTGACACTGTCCTTTATCCTCCTAGCCAGTTTTGGCTGCATTGTAGATGATGGTGCAGGGGCTGCAGTGGGGGTTTGTTCTGGTGTTGGCACAACCACCTTCTCCATGGCTGCATCCATGGTTCCTGTCCATTTGCTGCCACTGCGTCTTAGAGCACGTGTGTCCACCTGTGCAAGCACTGGTTGCATGGATGGCACTGTGTTGCCTGTGGGTCTGTTTGACATGGTGTTCCCCGATTGCCCATGGCCAGTCTGGTACTGGCATCACCATGGCTCTCCTGTGTAGGTGTTGTACCCTGTGGCTCTTGAGCATCACATGCCCAGTCTGCTTCACCATCATGGCCCACTGATGTACACACCTCTGTCTGCCTGTCACAGAGCACTGTTGCTCCAGAGCTATCATCCCCCTGCAGGTGGTGGTGCAGCAGTGCTTTCAGTACCAAACAGGTTCTGTTCTTGGCCTGTGTTGGACAGGGTGTTGAGTGCCTGCTGTAAAGCAGCAATACACCCAGTGCCCTGGTCTGTTACCTGCTGTGGTGCTGTCTCCACATGTGGGACCCTGGTTCTGTCCCAGGCATTGGGAAACACGTTTGATGCCAATGTAAGCCATGGGATCACATCCAATGGATGGGTGTTGTCGCTGATCCTGGCATCCCTATGTGAGTGTGGGGGGGGGTGTTGGTGGTCCCCATGGTGCTGCATCCCCTTGGCACCATACTCATGTGGCCAAGACATGTTTAGCCATGGTGTCATCTATCCCTGTTCTGCCACATTGCAGGGGCTATGTCCTAGAGTGTGCCAGCCTCTGTAGTGATGGCATTGGTCTGTGTGTTCTGCATCGACAGGCTGCGCTTCATCAACATTGTCTGGCACTCCATGGTTTCTGCTTGCCACTGGGCACTTAGGTGTATACCATGCAGGGTGGCCACCAGCAAACCATGCTGTCCCACACCTTCACATATGTGTGGCATCATTGCATCATGGATGTCCATGACAACACCCTCTAGCCGGGACATCTTGGCTGTGGCAGCTGTGTTGCACTCCTGCACATCCTCAAGGATGCTCAACATCCTACTATGTACTGCCTCCTGCATGTCCACCACATCTTGGCAGTGATGGCTTAGGTCATTCTCCAGTGCAGGGTCAAAGACTGGTATCACAGGCTGTGACACTGGTGACTCTGCATGCATGACAGCTGGTGATATGGTGTCAGCATCTCCACCATTGTCGTGCCATGTTTCCCCCTCATCACCTGTGGATGCCACAACTGTGGCCTGTGTCTGCCCTGTGGTTAGGTCCCCATCAGTGCAGTGCTGTACCCTGTGTGGTTATGCTGTTGCCTGTGAAAATCATGCCCAGTTCTGTCTCACCACTTGTGTAATTAGACAGCATCGTTGTTTCACTGTCTGTGTCCCCCTCACCCACATGCTGTGTCCGGTCATGTGTGGCTGTGTCCGTTACAGCTCACTGGCATCCATCCTCACCAGTGATGTGTCTTGTGGGGGTGGCACAGAAAAATTTGCATTGTTGGTGGCCGAGGTGCACCAACATTTCATTGTGTCTCTGTTGAGGTGGTATAGTGCTTACTTTGTCACCCAATGCTGCCACCACTGTTGGTGGGTGGGCAGGGGCACTGCACTCTGCATGCATGGACACATACATACCTGATGCATTTTGTAGCTGGAACAGGTCCAGTTCCGTGTCCTCCTCAATGGTATTGGAGCGAAGGTGTGTTGCCACCCTTTCCTCCTGGCTACTTAGTGGTCTTACTGTAGTTTGATGGGTCCCCCACCAGTTCCTCTGGTACAGTGTGTCACTTTCTCCTTAGACCTCCTTCAGAGGTCATGGTAATGGCTTTGCAACTCACAAATGCTTCTTCTGCTTGCTGCCACCTCATTGACCTTGGTGGACATATCCTCCCAGGCCTGCTGATGCTGGGTTTGTATCTCCCTGTCCTCCCTGCAGAACAGTAGCAGATCTACCTGATGGGTGTAAGTCTACATGCTATGACACTGGGACCCATTTTTTGCCATGTTGCCCTTTTTATGTTGGTGCACTTGTGCAGCCAACATCTTGCGGTAGTAGAGATTTGGAGGCACGGTCACTGTTGGGAGAATGCAGGGCACGCACCAGTAGGTGTGTCCCTCATTCCCCAATCAGCATGCATGCTGGCACCACACCATGCATATTAATGTGGCGAGCACATCTAAGGAAAGGTCTGCTGCAATGTGAGCAAAGCTCATCACATGCAGCTGACCTTCCTACGTCCTTCACCAGCTACAAACATGGCGACACAGTGGCCGCTAAACTGCTGACTTCGGGGGTGCCCAATCCCGCGGTCGGCATACCTTGCCCCTCATGTATGTGATGACAGGGGAGCCCGCTCCCCATCAGCATAATGTGCCCACTCACTTTCATTGTTTGCTGACAGGGGTGCCCAATCCCCATCAGCATCCTTCCCCTCCCTTTACCACTGTAATGTGCCAACGGGGGAGCTCACTCCACATCGGCATGATGTCCCCCCCTTCTTCTGTGCTGAGGGGTGCCCAATCCCCCTCAGCTACTGTCCCTCACTCCCTATATGTGGACGGAGGTGCCCAATCCCCCATCAGCTACTGTATCCCCCCTCAAAAAAAACACCTATAAAAAAAGAAAGCCATCCGGGAAGTTTTTTTTATTATATC
Source organism: Neoceratodus forsteri (assembly GCA_016271365.2). Lineage (NCBI taxonomy): Eukaryota > Metazoa > Chordata > Ceratodontiformes > Ceratodontidae > Neoceratodus > Neoceratodus forsteri. The sequence goes on along the minus strand of CM057450.1, from coordinate 1,609,265,731 downwards.
TGTACACAGAGAACGATCCCTTGTAGTCTCCCTACCCCTCCCTCACCACCCTGCACCCATCCACTGTGCACCCTGCCTCCCCATACCCCTCTCACTCCATACTTACCTCCGGAGCTTGGCGCGACAATCTTTGGTGGACCAGGAACACGTCTGCACTCTTCAAAGCAGACCGCGAACTGAGGAAATGCCGGTAAGCTGTATAATGGAATAAATAGGGTTTTTTCAACTTTGATGCATATCTCAGGCATTTTTGGGAATTTTTGAGCCAAATCTTCAACATGGGATTTTTGGGACCCCTCCTTATGAATTTTGTCACTGTTATGATGTTAATCGGTCCCGAAAGGTGACTTCGCAGTCACTGCGTGGAATCACCTTTCAGAACTGATTAACACAAGGACAGTGGCAGTGTTCATGAGCTGGACTCTCAGCCTATGTTGCAAATTTGGTGAAAAAATCAAATAAATGGCTGTTTTAAGAGCGTGCGTTGCGCAGTTGCTATGCATGCTCGTAACTTTGCGAATTCATAATATTTTCATGCCAGATTTTCAACATTGTCATTTTTCTACACTTCTTTGTGAACAGTACAGCTGTCATTTTTCACATCCTGGCTGAAATGTGTTTCCACACTTCCGGCACACAATACCACGGTCGCTGTGGGAAATTAGTGTTCAGGGCAGATTAAAAAAATGACAGAGACACTGTTCATGAGCAGAGGTCCTAAAATGCCTGTGTTGAAAATTTGGGACGATACTCCATAAAATGACTGTGTTACAAGTGTGTGTTGCGCAGTTTGCATGCACGCCTGAACATTGTGCATTTGTAATATTTTCACTCTGGATTTTCACCATTGGCATTTTTCCACACCTCTTGATGAACAGTACAGCTGTCATTTTACATATCCTGCCTGAAATGTATTTTCTCACGTCTGGTGCAGAATAGCACTGTCGCTATGCGAAATCACTTTTTGGGACTGTTTGAGGAAATGACAGTAACACTGCACATGAGCAGAGGTGCTAAAATACCTATGTTGAAAATTTGGTGCCGAAAGTCCTTAAAATGACTGTGTTACAAGTGTGCATTGCGCATTTCCCACGCACCCTTGTAACTTCACAAATTTGCAATATTTACATGCCACATTTTCACCACTGCCATTTTTTTACACCGCCTTATGAACAGTACAGCTGTCATTTTCCAAATCCTGCCAAAAATGTGTTTCCGCACTGCACTACCAAAGCCAATGCCAGCGTGCCAACTTTCGGCATTGACAAATGCTTATTCCCCATTGTTGTCACTTATACTGATCTGGCCCTGGACCTCCTCAATCAATATGTCAGTCTCTTCCTTTGTGAAGTTCTTTCTTCTCCTGTGTCCCTCTGCTGTCTGCATCATGCTTTCACACTGCATTGCTCCTGCCTCGGCCATGGTGGTGCCTCAGCTTTCTGGTGTTGTGTATGACATTGCTGCCCAGTGTGCATTCTTATAACTCACCTTGTGTCCTGCGTCATGCATTTTTTTGGGGGGCTAGGGAAGGTTCTCTCAGAATTAGGCACAGCGATCATCAGCACAAACTGCAATAGGTGCATCTTGCTTTCTTCCAGCACCCTGTTGAGAATTGAGCCCTTTGATCCCATATTTTCAACTTAACTGATTTTCATTTCACCTCTTAAACGTGACAGCTGTCATTTTTCAAATGCTGCCCAAAACATGTTTTTGCACTTCTGCCATGAAATGATGTTTCAGTCACTATTTTATGAATGACACCTATCATGTTCAGAAGGGGTATCATAAAAACACTATGTTGCAAATTTGGAATCAAAATGTTAAAAAAAAAGTTATGAAGAAATATGTGCAGGACCGATCACTGTCCCATTAGGTAGTGTACTGTGATATGGTTTGCTGAGCTCATAGGCAAGCTCAGTGAGCCAACTGGATGGGCCAGTGCTAGGGAGTTGGCACCACCATACGGCACTATGTCCAGCCTGGGGAGGGAAGGTGGAGTGTTAGCCAGATGGGCAACAAGAAGCCACATAGGAAAGAGAACTTTTCTCTTGGCATGCTGCCAAGAGGGCCCTGCACCTCTGTTTCCATAACTGCACAGAAGCACGGGGCCCAGAGGGCCCCGTGCTTCTGCAGTTAGATGGACTCATGGCCCTGCAAGTCTGCTTTTGTAGCCATATGGCAGCACAGGAAGCAGAGGGCCCTGCACTTCTGCAGCCCCCAAGACAGCCCCACAGATTTTTTGCATTTGTAGTCACATAGAGATGGACTCTCTCCTTGATGTAGGGTCTGAAAGGCCCTGCATCTCTGGATCTGATCACACAGGCCCTGAAGGTATCTGTGGGAATGAGAAAATGCTTCCACTACTACCAAAAACCAAAAAGAAGGAAAATCATTGCAATAAACTACATTAGTGGACACATTAGGGAAGAAGAACCCAAAATGGACAATGCAAGAAATTGAAAACAATTAGAGTTTGGAGTCTCAGGAGTCCTGACAAATTGGTGGTGAGGTGTTCCATGGGGTTGTCAACACAAATGCCCATTCCCTCCCTCCCCTAAACAAACAATCATGATCTCTTGTTTCATGCAGGGCCTGCAGGGTCCTGTGTGAAGAAAGCTAAAAAATGTTCTGTTGGTCACATGTGGTGAAACACATTTTGCTACCTCCAAAGAGAATGTGCCTATGGGACACTTGCTTAGTCCTGTACCTTGTGCTTTGGATAAGAGTCTATGGGCTAGAGGACTGGGTGGGCATTAGAGTTGACAAATCCTAAGAACACCACACTAACAGTTCACCAAGACTCCAAACCCTCATGGTATTCATTTCCTTACCTTTTATGCTTTGTATCTTCAACCTTAATATCATTATGTTTTGCAATAAAAAAATACACACATATTATAGTGGCACGGTAGTGCCACTATAGTTAGGGTTGAGGAGCCATTTCTATGTTAAACCCCAAAACTTTACACCTTAATAACTTTGCAACCGTTTCACGGATTTGGCTGAAATTTGGAATATATGATCAAGAATCATAGGCCTTGGGATCTGCCAAGTTTTGTACTGGTCAGATATACAGCTGCGGAGTTATTAAACGTGATCTGTGTGCACATTTAAGCTTTTTCTGGAATTCTACGGTCGCGCCTACAGGTCGTACGGTTTGCGCGACCAGCCCAAAATCTTGAGGGAACATGCGGCCAGGGTCCCCAATGTGCCTTTCGAAGATTTCATGAAAAAATATTAAACGGTTCAAAAGTTATTCAAAAAACAGTTTCCCATTATAAGTCAATGGGAAAAGTTAACAAAAAGTTCAACACTTTCGCAAATGCATTTTTACTTTCACAAATGGGTCTGTTACTTTCACAAATCGGCCATTTTGTTTTCAGTTGGTGATCAGAGAAATGGTTGGCATTTAAATTTGGGACCCTCTAGCAACCTAATTCTTTTTGTATTCACCTAGTCGGACCCTGAGGATGCTTGCCATGTCTTTATTTTGTGGTAAAAGACCAAAGAAACATGTTTTTCAAATTTCTGGAAAAAGTTTTTTCGCAAATTACTTTCGTGCTCACGAAAGTGTCGAACTTTTTTGCGAAAGCTTTCCAGTCCTTTCCAGCTTTCCTTTTAGTTTTCCATCTGTGGGAAAGTAACAGCGATTCTTTGGCACTGCGCTGCAAAAGAACCGTTGGGAGTTTTGGGCTGAAATTTGGAGGGAACGGAGCCGACATCACACAGATGTGCCTTTCAGTGTTGTATTGAAAAAATATTACATGGCGGCAAAGTTACGGCACTCTAAAGTTGACAGTTTTTCCCATAGGATAACATTACGGCGCCCGACGCATTAGAGAAATCCTTTGGATCCCTGCTGCAAAATAACGGTTTGGTCTTTTTTCCTGAAATTTGGAGGGAAGACAGCCAACAGCCCACAGATGTGCCTTTCAGTGGTTTGGTGAAAAAACATTACAGGGAGGCAAAGTTATGGCACTCCGAACTTTCCTTTTTTTTCCCATAGGATAACATTACGGCGTTAGCCGCGCCTTTCAGGGCCCGTATCTCGGAAACGGTGCGAGATACGGACTTTTCATCTGAAATATTTTTAGATAAGTACCAAATTAGCCAGGACAGTTGTAAATAATATGACTTTTAAATTTTTTTTCTACGTCGTACGCTTCCTGAGATATAACGTATTTAGTATTCCAAGTTCTCATTTTCTGCGCCGATACTCATTATTATGCATACATTATTTGTACTCACTGTCTTTCTCTATGCAGGTTTTGGGGAAAACCAGCCTGTGCGCTTACATTACTGTTACTGTTGCCCTTTCCACTTGGGGTTCCGTACCCGTTTCACTTACCATTGACGTCTGCGCCACCATGTGCGTTATCCTTTGCGTTTTCATTTGCGCTTGCGTTTCTGTTATTTTTTGCCATTTCTGTCTACAGTACTGTTTATCTTTCTGTTTCACTTTACATCACCACGCTCATTGACATTTCTGTTTGCAGGCACCATGTTACTATGTGACAACACATCACGTGGCAGACCGTTCCCGTCTACGCCACCATGTGCGTTACCCTTTCTGTTCTCATTCACGCTTGTGTTACCATGTGTGCCACTGTTAGCATTTCTGTTTGTGTTGCTGTCCCTGTTAGTATGCCACAAGACATCATGCGGCGGGAGCGCGGGGCCCTCCCGCCGCTGCATTACATTCACTATTTCTCGTTATCATTCTCAAAAAGAAGGGAAATTAGAGGCAAAAAACTCCATTTAATGCATTAGTTAGGGTTGTTCCACAGTGACAAAGTGAGGAATTAAGCTGTTAGGGTTGAAACCCCCTTGGACCCCCGCCCACCCCCAACCGGCATTGGGGTGTGCATTGGGATCGTGGGTCCTAACTCTCACCCATTCTCCTATACTTCTGCTGCACTACACATGTCATGGGGGTGAGAGTTAGGGCTGGCGATCAATACTTACCCAATGCGGATGAAAGGTAGGTCCAAGGGATTTTCAACCCAACAGCAAATTTCACTTTTGCCAATGGAACAACCCTAACTAATGCATTAAACAGAGTTTTTTGCCTCTAATATATATAGATAGATAGATAGATAGATAGATAGATAGATAGATAGATAGATATGTATTTATCTATACAATGCAGTGGGAGCTCCAGAATGATGATAACTCTTGTTATTTCCACCGGAGTGAGATTTCTGAAGATGACATCAGCAGAGTTAAAATATCTGACAGATATACATACTCTGCTGATGTCACCTTCACTACAGACTGCATTCTAAATGGAACTGCTTCACAAAATTGTTTTTCTTTCTCACTGCTGCCTGCAACATACTCAATTAGCACTGCAAAGGACACTCACCTATGTGCCATAGTGTTTCTGAGACTCCCAGCCCATTCAGAAAAAACTCACACACACTCAGACCACACAAAGAGCAGAAAGCACACAAAAACAGAAAAAGAACATGGGAAAAAATATCAATATTTCAAAAGCTCCGGCCCCCATTGTATAAATCGCACACATGATGTGCACATCGTGGGATATGTAAAATATTCTCACTCCTGCAGAGTGAACTCCGGATACTCTCACTCACACCTTTGGCACTCATGAATATCAAGAGCTCACTCTGTTGGAGTGCGAATATTTTACATATCCTAATCCTGCCCATCATGTATTATATAGATAGATAGATAGATAGATAGATAGATAGATAGATATTATATACTGTGTATATATATATATATATATATATATATATGGGATATGCAAGGGTTCAATGTGTGATAATGCACTTATTTTGTACAGTTTCCAGTGACTTCAAGTAACATCACGAGTGCCAAAGGCACGAATGAGAGTTACGAAAGGTCACAGGAAACTGTACAAGATAAATGCATCATCATGCACTGAACCACTGCATATTCCATTTATACAACAGTTTTAGATGTTGGCCCAGATATTCAAAAGGGTTGCACCTGGGCACAATATTCAAAAGGGAAAAGTGCACGGCACAAATCCCGATGCGCCGGAGCGCATCAGTAATGTATGCAGGCACAGGTGGGGGTGTGTGCCCATGCATAACCTGCACAGCCTGATATTCAGCCCAGGATGTGCAGAGCCATGCATGCGCAACCCCTACCTGCGCCAGCACAAAGTTAAGCCCCCAAAAAAATGAACAACTGATGGCCACCCACAGGTGAGCTGCTGCATTGCAGGGCACAACATGGCAGCTGCCACCAGTGGGTGGTCACCCGATTTCCAGCTACACCTGGGGGCGCCCCCCATGCCCGATCATGGGCATTTGTAAAAAACAACTTCGTCCTATATCCCTGGTGGTCCAGTGGACTGCTTTCTGCCCAATCGCAGACATTTGCAAAAAACGACTTCGTCCTATATCCCTGGTGGTCCAGTGGACTGCTTTCTGCCTGATCGCAGGCATTTGTAAAACACGACTTCATCCTATATCCCTGGTAGTCCAGTGGATCACTTTCTACCCAATCACAGGCATCTGTAATATTAAAAATATTCCAATATCCCTGGTGGTCCAGTGGACCACTTTATGCCCGATCGCGGGCATCTGTATTATTAAAAATATTCCAATATCCCTGGTGGTCCAGTGGTCCGCTTTCCACCCGATCATGGGCATCTGTATTATTAAAAATATTCCAATATCCCTGGTAGTCCAGTGGACCACTTTCTGCCCGATCATGGGCATCTGTACACAAAGAAAGGACCAATATCTCTGGTGGTCTAGTGGTACCCCTTCCCAACCCACCCACTGAGCCCCACCACCCGCTCCCCAGGTCAGCCAGCAGGCGGCAGCACCCACCGCCTGCCACCGCTGCTCGCCGGACGAGCAGCAGGCGGGGCTGCATGCCCATTGGTTCACAGCGTGAGCCAATGGGCATGCAGCCCATATCTAGTATTATTATCCAGATATGTGATTCATTCACATATCTGGAATGTGTAGAGAGATGGCATGCCCATTGGCTCATGCTGTGCGCCAATGGGCATGCAGCCTACTGAGCTGTCAGTCAGTGGGCGGCGGGGAGGCAGGCAGGTGGGTGCTGCCGCCGCCGGCTGACCGGGGAGCAGGGTGGTGGGGCTCAGTGGGAGGTGGGAGGGGGTACCACTAGACCACCAGGGATATTGGTCCTTTCTTTGTGTACAGATTCCCGCAATCAGGCAGAAAGCGGTCCACTGGACCACCAGGGATATTGGAATATTTTTAATAATACAGATGCCCGTGATCGGGCGGAAAGCGGTCCACTGGACCACCAGGAATTTTGGAATATTTTTAATAATACAGATGCCCGCGATTGGGTGGAAAGCAGTCCACTGGACCAATGGGGATATTGAAATATTTTTAATAATACAGATGCCCACGATCGGGCACAGAGCGGTCCACTGGACCACCAAGGATATAGGATGGGGACGTTTTTATTTACAGATGCCCATGATTGGGCACAGAGAAGTCCACTGGATCACCAGGGATATAGGATGGGGACATTTTGTATTTACAGATGCCCAAGACCAGGCACAGAGCGGTCCACTGGACCACCAAGAATATAGGACGGGGACGTTTTTATTTACAGATGCCCGACATCAGGCACAGAGCGGTCCACTGGACCACCAGGGATATAGGACAGGGACTTTTTTTAACAAATGCCTGAGATTGGGCTGCAGGGGACATCGGTCTCCGACGGCTGCTGCCTGGCAGGCCGCCAGGCGCAAATCATCACAGATCAGTGCACCTGCATGTAAATGGGGCCATAATGACATGCAAATGGCCCCATGTGTGCCTTGCATAAATTATGGCCCCATTTGCGTGTTCAGTTTTGAATATCACAGGTGCTGTGCATGGCGCAATTGTACTTGTGCTAGTGCATCTCCATGCTCCATTCTGGCTACTTGTGCTGGTGCAGTGCCACTATGCCATGCACACTGGGGGTGGCCAGGGTGCAATATTCAAAGCTGCTGAGCCATGGCACAGCTCCTTTGAATATCGCTTAGTCCACACCCCTGCACAGCTAAGTTGAACTGCGCCCAAGCTTGTGCCACAGCCTGGGCAGTTTGAATATCTGGGCCATTGTGTGAATGTTTTGATTTCGGTAGGTGTAAATAATTTGTCAAAAAAGGGAAGAGAAAATTGAATTTCATGCTGTTTTTTGCTAATTATATAAAAAAATGGTGTCTATATATAAAGCACCACTCATTTTTTAGATATTTTTGTGCTGAACATTTTTTGTGCTCACAGTACTATGCCATCATTTTTTGTTTTAAAGTTATTCACATTTGTTTGTCAAAAAAGTGAACAAAAAATTAAATTTGTTACTGTTTTCTTGCTAATTATAAAAATATATAAGGTATCTATAAATGAAACACCACTCATTTTATAGATCATTTTGTGCTGAACAATTTTTGTGCTCACAGTACCATGCTATATTTTTTCATTTTAAAGTTATTCCTATTTGAATATGGTTAGTACTGCTTCTAAGGCCGAACATTATAAATGAATTCTGAAGAGAACTTTATAAATAAATGGGACACTATGGTGATAAATAAATATATACAATAGGGGTGAGTGGTAAATGAGTGAGATAAAGCAGCGTATCATCCACTGCAGTGTGATATTTTTACCCTCTACTCTACTGTGATGATATGAGACATTTACACACACAGGTCATAAAAGGTCACTGATATCATCACCCTAGGCAGCTTTCCCCTCAGCATGAAAGAAACACCTGTGCTGTTACCATAGACACAAATGCAGAACTACCTGAGAGGTCTCACTGCTGCCTACAGCTAACTCAGTGAGCATTACAAAACACACCTATCCCCCCCCAACTTCCAGCTCATTACTGTGATGCTCTCAACTTGATGCAGCCAGAATTCCAAACAGCACAGCTTCACAGAACAGTCTAACTACTGCCTGCAGCTAACTCAACTACCACTGAAACACACTCTCACGTGTTCCTCAAACTCTGATTCTCACCCATTACAATTACTGTGACAATTTCAACTTCACTGCAGCCAGAATCCTAAAGAGCACAATTTCACAGAACACTCTGCACTCTGCCTGCAGCTAACTTAATTACCACTGAAAACAGTATCAGCTGTTCTGACACTCTGCCTCTCAGTTCATTACAATTACTGTGATGCTTTTAACTTCACTGCAGCCAGACTACTAAACAATACAGCTTCACAAAAGCATGTTTCTCATTCCTATCTAAAACACACTCATGTGTCTCTCAGAGTTTATAACACTGCCAGCCCATTCAGAAAAGCTCACACACATAATGAGCAAACACATTAACAGGAACAGAACACAAGACAGCATAACAAAACTTCTGAAACTCTTGGCCCTATTGTATATATTGAATACATGATGGGCAGATCGTGTGCTATGGCAAATATTGTCACTCCTACATCGTGAGCTTGGATATCTCACTCTGCAGGAGTGACAATATTTGCCATATCACACTCATGCCCATCATGTATCCCCTATTTATCACCATAGTAACGTAGATAAATGGCTTTATTCTACAGTTTTTATCATGACCACATTGCATAAAAATATATATATATATACAGACACACATATCTATATCTAGCTAGATAGATAGATAGATAGATAGATAGATAGATAGATAGATAGGGGATACATGATCGGCACTCGTGAGATATCCAGAGCTCACTCTGTAGGAGTGACAATATTTGCCATAGCACACGATCTGACCATCATGTATTCGATATATACAATAGGGCCAAGAGTTTTAGAAGTTTTGTTATGCTCTCTTGTGTTCTGTTCCCGTTTATGTGTTTGCTCATTCTATGTGTGAGCTTTTCTGAAGGGGCTGGCAGTGTTATAAACTCTGGGAGACAGATGAGTGTGTTTTGCAATGCTAAATGAGTTAGTTTTAGGTAGGAGTGAGAAACATACTTTTGTGAGGCTGTATTGTTTAGAAGTCTGGCTGCAATGAAGCTGAGAGCATCACAGTAATTGTAATGAGCTGAGAGGCACAGCGTCAGAACAGCTGATACTGTTTTCAGTGGTAATTAAGTTAGCTGCAGGCAGAGTGCAGAGTGTTCTGTGAAATTGTGCCCTTTTAGATTCTGGCTGTAGTCAAGCTGTTAGTATCATAGTAATTGTAATGGGTGAGAATCAGAGTTTGAGGAACAAGTGAGTGTGTGTTTCAGTGGTAGTTGAGTTAGCTGCAGGCAATAGTTTAGACTGTTCTATGAAGCTGTGCTTTTTAGAATTCTGGCTGCAGTCACAGTAATGAGCTGGAAGTTGGTGGAGGGATATGTGTGCTTTGTAATGCTCACTGAGTTAGCTGTAGACAGCAGCGAGACCTCTGAAGTAGTTCTGCATATGTATCTATGGTAACAGCACAGGTGTTTCTTGCATGCTGAGGGGAAAGCTGCCTAGAGTGATAACCTTTTGTGACCTGTGTGTGTAAATGGCTGATATCATCACAGTAGAGCAGAGGATAAAAATATCACACTGCAGTGGATGATACGCTGTTTTTTCTCACTCAGTTACCACTCACCTCTATTTTATATAGATAGATCTCTCTCCCTCTCTCTCTCTCTCTATATATATATATATAAATATACACTGTATATATAGAATATGCCATGGCCTAGATGAGAATATGAGTGATATTTTCATTGAGTGCAGCTTGACCCTATGACATTGTAAGTGGTAGAGCCAAGAGTGATGTGAAAGGTCAACGGGCACGAGGGAAGAATATCACTGATATTCTCAGTCAGGGTCATGGCATATCTCATTTATGAAAGGCTTCTTTGTTTTCTTCATTTTCATTTGATTTCTGGCCATTGTTGTGTTTTTTATATGGTTTTTTTTTCAGATACCCGAGTGGATGGAACTGCTGAAAGCGAACAATTACTTGAGCAGTTACTGTCATTTTCTGATACTGACAATGAAGTTTCATGTCAGCACATTAGACTATGTTTTGGTTACAGTAATGAATGGGAAGCATATAGGATAGTGGGGCACAGTAGGGCTTTGCCATGGATTCCACTGGTGAGGAGACCACTTGTGTAGCCAGTCTACAAGGAATAGCCAGTTGGAGGTAGTGTGGTTTGCAGTTGGGTTTAGGAAGGGAAGAATGGCAGTGCTGTGTTTGTCTCCAGTCTGTGAGAGTATTCTGCAGAAGAGATTGGGTTGGGATTGTTTTTTAAAAGGAGTTTGTTTTAAAAAAATGCAAACCTCTCAGTGTGAATATTGGTTTCAAACTGAGAGATTTAGAGCTGGAGGTGGCACATGAGTCAGCATAAATGCACTGAAACTGAAAGGGAGATGCTTACACTGCCGGCTCCAACCAATCTCTACCCACAGTGTGGAAACATTCTGGCATGGGGATCCTAGACTGAGGATAAATGTGACATCCTCACTCTAGGTCTGACCGCCCTGCAGATACTGCAAATATTTGCTAGAAATTCTCCTCAAAAGCATTGCATAAGTAAATATATATATTATAGGGGTGTGATAGCACCACTATAGTTAGGGTTGAGTAGAGTGTTTAATGTTAAACCCCTAAATTTGTACCTTAATAACTTCACCCTTGTTCAATGTAATTGCACAAAAATGTGCATGCATAGTGTGGGGGTCATGTTTCCTTCATTTGGCAAGTGTTTTAATGGTCAAATGTCTAGATTCTGTGCTCTAGATAATGTAAAAAGTAGAAAATTGGTGATTTTGTCTTTTCTTTTTCCTTGTACCTATAGCCCATTCAGTTTGAAACTGTGTTCTGAAAGTTTCAGGGTAGAAGAGACTTGCCCTAGTTGGTTTGGTGAATAAATATTAATCTGTGTCTGGGTTATAAGGATTTGAAATTTCTGTTCTGAGCATGCTCAATAGGGTCTTTCATTTATATGTCTGATACAAAAGAAGAATTTGGACTTAGTTTTTTTTTGTCACAAAAGAAGATTACTCTTTCATGAACTGAAATTCTTCTTTCATGGAAAAAATCTTCTTTCATATGGCAGCCATCTTGTTTTTATTATTTTATTTTTTTCTCAAAAAAAAAAAAAAGATAACCCATAACATTTATGCCCTGGAGAGAAGTAAACGCATGAATCTAGCTAAATAATACCCATATACAGTAACTAGATTCTGGTGTTTTTTTGTTAAAGATCCAGAAATATGGTTTTGGGATATCTCTTAAATCCTAGGTGGAAGGCTTAGTGAGGTGTACTGATTCTTCTTTCATGAGCCAAACTTCTTCTTTTGTGAGTCTCATGAAAGAAGAATATCGGCTCATGAAAGAAGAGGGTGGGACTTAATTATTTTTCATAGTTCTTTTGTAAGTCAAACTTCTTCTTTCATGAGTCACAAAGAACTCATAAAAGAGGAATATTGGCTTATGAAAGAAGAGGGTGGGACTTAGTTTTTTTCACAGTTCTTTTTGTTAGGTCATAAGAAAGAACCATTGTTTTTTTCATGAGATCTCATGAAAAAAGTGTCCATGATTGAGTCTTTCTTGAATTGTGAAAACATAGCTGGAGTCATGTCGCGGGCTTCAATTGCAGCAGTGAGTTGCTGATCCCCTTATCTCTCTCTCTCTCTCTCTCTATCTATCTATCTATCTATCTAGCTATGCTATCTAGTTTTTGAAAATATTTCTTAAGTGGGCCAGGTGCCCACCCCAGTACCAGTTCTTTCTCCCTCTTCCACTCTCCTGCACAGTGTGGGGGAAACAGCTCTTGATCTGAAAAGTTTCATTTCAGTTTGATGTGCAGATTCTGAGATCCAGATAGCGCAAAAAGTGGAAAAATCGGGGTTTTTGCTATATATATATTTTTTGCTCTCACTTATAGCCCAGATGGTTTGACATTTTGTTCTGAAGTTTTCAGGGTAGAAATGGCTTGCCCTAGAATGGTGTCTTTCATTGGTTTGGTGAAAAATATTAATCCCATCCTCAGTTATAAGGATTTGCAATTTCAGTTCTGAGCTCAGGGGGGTCTTTCAGATAGCTGTTTGATACCAAAAAATACATTTCTGCTCATAAAAGAAGATACTTGTTTTCTGAGCCAAAATATTTCCTTTGTGAGCATTTTTCTTTCATATGGTGCCCATCGTTTCCATTTTTCTTCAAAAAAATGTTGAAAACCCATATAAATTATGCACTGGAAAGAAAGAAACACATTAATCTTACTAAACAGGACCCATTTACCACAATTTAGTTTTTCAAAAAATGACCCCAAAATATGATTTTGGGACATCCCAAGAATCCAGGATTCTTGGCTCATGAAACAAGAATGTGGACTTAGTTTTTTTCTGTTTTGTTTCTTCAACAGGCCTCTTGTTTCATGACTACTTAAATGACTCATGAAACAAGAAGGCTGGCTCAAGAAACAAGATTTGGGACTTATTTTTTTTAAATCTTGTTTCATGAGTGGACCTTCTTATTTTGTGAGTTATTTCATCACTCACAAGACAAGAAGGCAGGCTAAAGAAACAAGACTGAAACAACAACTAAGTCCCAAGTTTTGTTTCCTGAGATGGCTGTCTTCTTTGGTAAGTTGTTTCATGATCGCGAAACAGCATACCTGCTGACAAACCATGATTGAGAAAAAGAAGCTAAGTCCACCTTCTTGTTTCATGAGCCGAGAATTTTGTTTCATAAAGATGTGTTCATCTTTTTTAAGTTTTACGAAACAAGAAATCAGCTCACAAAATAAGAATAAAAAATAAACTATGTTCAACATCTTGTTTCATAAGCCAGCATTTTTCTTTTGTGACCCTCCTGAAACAAGGCTGCTGTGCATGAAACAGAAATATGGGCTCATGACAGAAACATTTCTTTATATTGAAACAGTGAAGAGTTTTCCTCAAAACTGTGCCATTTTTGAAGATTTTAACACCAAGTTTTTAACATATGAGTTTTGTGACCCTACATTATGAACCATTGTGGAAACATATTTGAGACATGGAGCCTGATTTTCAAAAGGGGGATGCAGGGCATGCAACCAAGCCCTGCATCCCCACAACATTTGCTGCAGCTGCATCCCAGTGTTTGCCCAGTTTTCAAACCCAGTACACAAGTTGCAACAGTAACCTCTTTTTACAGCAGTTTGCACCAAATCTTTAGCACAAACCCCATAGAATGGCACCCCATTGATGCAAATTTATATCAAGGGGTAGCTGGCGTAACTGTGCTGCATCACCACAAGAGACTTGCAGCAGGCAGCTCTCAAAATCACACTTGCCACACATTTTGCCACAAGTCACCACTTACAGCAAATCCATCTGCCACAAGTCTGTTGTGGTGACACAGTGTGTTTTAAAAATCATGCCCATGATCGAAAAAGTGCATCTGTAGCCACATAGACCCACTGTGCTCCTTCTGTACCCTGATGGATTCCTATATGCCTGCATCTGTAGCAACATGGAAATTCAAGGCCCAAAAGGTGCCGGGCTTCTGTGTCCACATGGACGCTTCAGTTGGCGCATGGTCTGGAGGGCCCTGCATGTCTGCATCTGTAGTTGCATGGAAGTGCAGGGCCAGAGGGTTCTGCATCTCTGCAGCCTAGTGGACTTCGTATTTGGTGCAGCTTCTGCATCTGCATCTGCAGATGCACGGAAGTGCAGTTTCCTCCAGGCTCTGTGCTTCTGCAGTAAGAGGGATGTGCTCACGCAGGTCCTGAAGGGACCTGTGCAATTGAGGATACTACTCCACTATCTTTAAAAGAAAGGAAATTCTTTGCAAACAAACTGTATTAATGCACCAGTCAGGTTCTGATTAAAGCACCAAAATTAGGGAAATGTGGCACTAAGGTTTCCATTACTAACTCCCCACCTGCACTTCCAAAGCAACAAATGGAAAACTAGCAGGGTTTTTAATCTTCTGAGTCTTGGCAAATCAGTGGTGGGGTCCTTCTTGGGATTGTCAACCCTAATGTTCATTCCTTCCACAAGCCTGTAGTCTACTGTCTGAAGCACAAGGTACAGCTCTAAGCCAGTGCCTTGTAGTGATACACTCTTCAAAGGTACAGAAGTATTTCTTACCACATGTTGCCAACATCTGCTATAGCTTTCTTCATGCAGGACCCTTTTGGCCCTGCCTGAAGAAAAGAGATCATATCTGACCTTGTTTCCTCAGTGGCGGGGAAGACCACATCACTGATTCCTCAAGACTCAGAAGACCTCAAACCCTAATGTTTTTTCCTTTTGCTGGTTGGAGGTGGGGTTGGGGGAAGGAGTTAGAGTTGGAAACCCTAATGCCACATTTTCATACGTTTGTTGCTTTAATCGTAACCCTAACTGGTGCATTAAAGCAGTTTTTCTTGTTGCAAAGAATATATACGGTATATTCTAATGAAATTCATCTACTTCCTTTCATGACAGAATTCCAAAATTCTACTTCCAAAAGATTTCTATGGCATTAATAAGAATTTTCAGAAATTCTGCAGAATTTCGCTCAGCCAGAATTTATGGAATTTCTACACAGCACTAGTAAAATCAGATGTCAAAACTAAAAACAGGTGACACGATTAAGACATTCTATTGCAGTTTTTACCAATGAGGTAACAAGAGTATGATTACCTAGTACCACTTATCACTTGGCCGTAAGGGTGCTCTAGCCTTCCTTCTCTGGACAGTAATCTATCACCTCTACAGTGCACACACTCCAGTTATTTGAGAGGTTTGAAATGGCTCTTAAATCGAGCTATTCCACATGGCAGTACAGTGCACTGCTGCTGAGCCACTGAGCAAGTTAGTTGTTACTTATATTAATACCAAAACATAATGATTGGTTGTGCAGCTATATGACATGATAATGACTGCTTTGCATTCCTGTGGAAACATACCATTTTCTGGCCACTAATGTGTTGAACAGGAGTAGCTCTCATATTACGTACTACACCTTCATCATATTCTAGTTAAGAACCTACTGCAAACACAATTATGGCAAATGCAATTTTATAGCACACTGGTTCAGTTTAAATAGCTGCTTACCAGAATTTGGAAATAATGCACAACTTTGATCATTAGTAATTGGATCCCTTCAGCCAAACCACAACAATGAAAAAAAAAATACTGAAATACTAGTTGTTCTTAGTGGACAAACCTTATCTTGCAGCTAGGTTGCTTCTGATTGTGTGCCAAGGCAATTTCAGCATTCCTGTTAAGTAACATGGATTGCATTGTTTGACAGATGTTCCTGCTAGAGCTGTCAGACTCACACACATTCAAGAGTCATGGTATAATGAAGCTATATTTGATGTAAAATGGGAGGCTTTGTTTTCAGCCTTAGGCTGAATTAGGAATACATCTTTTCCTACTACAAACTGGTTTTCTGCTAAGGCTGACAAAGGGTATTATTTTTATTTTCATAAGAAGTGAAAATGTTATTTTTATTTTTATAAGAAGTGATATGAAATTAATTGCCTCTATTTTACTATGTTTAACATTTCAATTTTATGTTCACAACACATGTTATATGACATACGAACATACAAATCTGCCAGCAGAAACAGGCCTTATAGTCTATCAAGTTAGTCTGCTCGAATGCGCAGCTAGCACCCTTATATTGCAGCTGCACCCCCTCCTCTCACCTTTACCCCCCCTCGCACCTTGTCCCATGACCTTTTAAAACTGCCCACTGTGCTACAGGATACCACCTCCTTGGATAGACGTTCCATTTCTCCACCACCCTCTCTGTGAAAAAATGCCTCCTCATCTCTCTCTCCAATATCTTTCACCCTCCAACCTGAGATCATGCCCTCTGGTTCATCTTTGAGTTGGGGCCCTGAATTCTGTTCTTTTTCAAGAATTTGTGCAAACTACTTTGGATCCCAATGCAATAATTGGCATTTGATAAAACAGACTAAAAATGGGGGGTGGGGTGGTGTAACAAAGCCTTGAGGTGAGCAGTGAATATTAATTACTGTATCTAACTTGTGTGGGTGTTGCTGGCATGCATCTGCTGTGAAACAATGTAGTGTGATAGAGCCTGCAAGAACTGCTAAGACCACCACAACCGGTGTGAGCTATAGTAATAGTTGATATTCATTGCTTACCTCATGATGTATATGTGGGGTATGTGAGTCTCTACTTCACCACCATGTCAATTACTATATTCTATCTGGCCTCATAATACCCCCCCCCAAAAAAAAAGTTATGCATCAAGAACTATAGAAAATAAATTAAAGTAAATTAAAAGACATTAAATGTAGGGCATTACATTGTCCATGATGGGTCTATTCCTGGTACTGACTCTGTATGCTCTGTGTTCTCTGTGGTATACCTAATCATATTGAACATGTGGGTGATGACAATGTGAAAGTTGTTGTAGGTGTCACCAGGAGGAGGAGTTGTACTTCTACTTCTGGATGTGGTGAGCTGGACTGTGATGCCTGTTCCAGTTGAAGGATTCTAGAGAGCTTTACCAACAGGAAGTGCAGGAGTGTGAAAAGTAGTAGAAGTTATTTGTAAAACATTTGAATGATCAAATGAACAGTTAATGTTAATCCTTGGTAAGATGAGTTTGATAAAGACTAGGTATTTGAGAATTTTAGGATTTCACTTGATATGAGGTCATCGGAAGAAGAAGAGGAGGAGGAGGAATATGACCAGGAGGTTATGTGCAAAAACTTTTGCTGATTTCTTCAAGCTGTCTTTGCTGCCCCATCTTAAGTGTGTGCAACAGTTTCTGTTTGCTATAATAATAATAACTTTATTTTTAAAGCGTCTTTCAAAATATCAAGGTGCTTTACATCAAAGCCACGCTATACAATGCCAATTTTAAACATATAAAAATAATTTCATTAAAACATCACATAATTAAAACAAACCATGCGATTATCCATACGATCAACAAAATATTTACAAATAGCTTCCATTAATCATCCAGGTAAGTCAAATGCCATAAATACGTTTTTAAATCTTTCTTAAATACCTCCTCGGAGGTGCACTCCCTTATCCGGCGTGGTAGAGAATTCCAAAGAGTGGGTGCAGCATAAGAAAATGCTCTACTACCAGAAGATTTTAAATTCACTCTTGGAATCTCTAACAACCCCTCGTTGGCCGAGCGGAGCGATTGGCCGGGGCAGTAAGGCACCAGAAGTTCTTTCAGATAGGTCGGACCCTGATCATGAAGGGCTTTGAAAGTCAATAAAATGACTTTAAAGGTGATCTGCCACTGTATAGGAAGCCAGTGCAGTTTGCGCAGCACCGGGGTAATGTGACTGGATCTCCTTGTCCCAGTCAAAACCCGGGCTGCAGCGTTCTGCACCAGCTGTAGGCGATGGATTTCAACCCCAGAAAGCCCAAAGTAAAGGGTGTTGCAGTAGTCCAAGCATGAGGACACAAAAGCGTGGACCAATGTTGGTAGAGAGTCAGATGGAACAAGGTGATGCACCCTGGCAATATTCCTAAGATGGTAAAAAGAAGTCCTGACAATGGCCGACACTTGAGATTGAAGGGTCAGCCTATCGTCTAGGACAATCCCAAGGTTGCGCACCTGTTCAGAGGTCAGAAGTGACATGCCGCCAAGAAAAATTCCAGAGGGCATGCCATCATGCAACCTCGCTATCTGACCACCCAGGTCCACCACTAACACCTCTGTCTTCTATGAGTTCAACTTTAACCAACAAGAATCCATCCACCCTTGGATTTCTTCCAGACAGTTATTAAACACCGAGAGTGCTCCATCCTGGTCAGGTGCAAAAGACAAGTATAGCTGGGTATCATCTGCATAGCAGTGAAACCTCAGCCCATACCGTCTTATAATGTCTCCGAGGGGCAGCATATACACTGCGAATAAAATGAGTGACAGCACTAAACCCTGAGGCACCCCACACAACAAAGGAGTTGAGCCTTTGGAATGAATACCCGACACAACTCTTTGTGATCTCCCAGTGAGGAATGAAGTGAACCATTTTAAAACAGTTCCCGACATTCCACAGATTAACCTCAGGCGTGCTAACAACACCAGGTGATCCACAGTGTCAAAAGCTGATGAGAGATCAAGAAGAACTAGAATGGAACATCTCTTCTGATCTCTCGCCCTCAGAAGATCATTAAGCAACCGAACCAGCGCAGTCTTGGTGCTGTGTCTTTTACGAAAACTGGATTGGAAAGATTCATAGACATTATGGATGGTTAAATGGTCTTCCAATTGGGCTGCCACTACCTTCTCAATAACCTTCCCAATAAAGGGAAGGTTAGAGATAGGTCTGTAGTTTGAAAAACAGTCTGGGTCCAGAGTAGCTTTCTTCAAGAGGGGTGTCACCACTGCCTCTTTCAGGGAGTTAGGAAACTCACCAGACTCTAAGGAGCACCAGACTATTTGCACCATAACTGGACCAATGGCCTCAAAACAACCCAAAATTAGGGGAGTTGGTCCAGGGTCCAAACTACAGCTCGTAGGCCGCTCACTATGGATGATCCTCATAATATCCACAACTTCCAGTCAGCAAAAGGAACTCCAAGAGAATTGAGGTACTGTGAACTTGCACTGTCCCACAACATCACCCTTAGAGATTGCTGGACGCAAGCCTGCCCTGATGTCAGCCACCTTAGTTGCAAAGAACCGAGCAAGCTCCTTGCACTCTATTTGCAAAAAGCTTTTCGGACTTGCAGACAGGCTGGGTTGCACAGTCTGCCTACAGTCCAAAACAACTGAGCCGGTCGATTCCGTGCAACTGCAATCTCCCTGGACAGGAATTCTGCCTTCTTATAGGTGATTGCAGATTGATAGATAGAATAATGTTCCATCAATCTAAGGCAGTCGGCATCAAGGGCGGATTTGCACCAACAACGCTCTAACCTTCGCCCCTGTCTCTGCAACTCCCTCAGTGTCCCATCAAACCAAGGGGACCTGGGGTGAAGGGATAGGGGGCACTCAGGAACAGGAGCAATAAGATCCAGAGCCACCGTAATGGCCGTATTATAGGCTGATACCAGTGCCTCTGGGTTACTGCTAGTCAACACAAGGGATGAGAGGTCAAGGACCACTGCAAGGCACTCAGAAGTAATATTCCGTAATGGACGGTACTTGACCATCTCCACAGGGGAAGGCCTTCTCAGGGGGGTGTAAAAATTGAACCTCAGGGTGTGGTGGTCAGACCAGGCGACTGGTTCCACCCCCACATCGGATGAATCAATCCCTAAAAAGAAGACTAAATCCAAAGAGTGCCCAGATTTATGTGTAGCAGTGGAAACTACCTGTGTGAGGCCCAAAGAAGACATAAGTTGGAGGAAGCAATTGCCAAATTGTGAGAGTTCATCATCGACCCAGGCGTTAAAGTAACCCAGAACCATCAATCTGGGCAACTCAAATGACATATCGAGGAAGTCTGCTACTTCCTGTAAAAAATGTTTCCCATCTCCAGGTGGATGGTAGATGAGAACGATTCGAACGCCTACACCTGCTACAACTGTGCACTCAAAGGATTTGGCCTCACCTACTACCACATTCGTGAGGTCTGATTTAGTCTTAAAACAGACTGCAACCCCCCCACCCCTGCGGTCCAATCTCGGGCGGTGTATCACCGAGTACCCGGCCGGAATCATGGCCTCCAATATGGGGCCTGAATTTTCATCCTGCCAGGTCTCGGTGATGCAAGCCAGGTCAGCCAAACTAATGAGATTGGCTATAATAGCGGTCTTATTCCTAACAGACCTGGCATTGCATAACACCACCCGAGTTGGACAAACCTCGGAAGCTTTCTAGCCTATCTGCCCACCAAATTCAGTAGTGCCCTTGGGTATGGGCATCAGACACAGGAAACCCCAGTCTGGATTCCATTTCACCCCAGGGCACCTTCTGGACTTAATAACCCTGATATGGTGGCCCCACTCTTTCATCCTTTCCTGTTCGCCCACCCCTGCCCTCCTCACTCTCCTATGAACAATCCCCAGTGCTCTGCAGTGCTGGTAAGTCTCTAACTGTAGGGGAGGAGTATAAAAAAGGTGGAGGGCGTAAAGAGAGGAGGATGAATAGTGCACCACCGAGGAACCTGCCCTCCTCACTATAGTTTATGTATCATTGGGTTATAAACACATCTTTACATCTGGGATCCAGTTATGGTGCAATGACAAATTGCATATCCAATCTAATACTGTTACATCTGTCTGTAAATTGTGTCAGAAACATCTCTGCCACTTCTTTGATGAGTATTACCTCCCATTGCTGCTGGTGTAATGACTCAGATGAACTAGTGATGTCACCAGTACCACATCTTACAGTGATGAATATCAGTCCTACTGTACCATCTATGCAGTGTGCAGGCAGGAAAGAAGGTGGTGTTACCCACATGACACAGTGTCATATGACTAGAAATACAAGATTCATGCTGGGTGGAGAAGGATAATGATGAAGAGGACTACCAGTTGATATTAATTGATACCATCCCCATACTAACAGATCATATACCTTAACCCACTGAGAGACTTTTTGTCTCACACACTGCAGACTACTTTATATTTCACTTACTGACTGGCTGACAGGCTTACACATGCACACCAGCAGAAAATAAAAAGATGTATTTCTGTGCCCCATACCTCCAGAAGCTGGTCAGTAGAAAAAAAATTGTCAAATAAATCCTTCAAAATGTCTCCTGTATCTTTCCTTGTCTGCTTAATTCTATTTGCCATGCTTTTGCTTGACAAAACAAAAGACTGAAAACAATTGGATGTATTTCTGTGCCCTCTACACCACTTGTGCATCAGCATCCACTCAGTAAAAAACAAATATTTGTCAAATACATCCTCCAAAAGTCTCCCCACTCACACCTTTCCCAGTTTACTAAATTCACTCTACCCAACTCTGCAGCAGGGCCTGCAGTTGCCAGTACAGGCTCACAATGTGCACCCTCTCCTCTCCTCTGCTCTCCGCTCCTCTCCTCCCAATGAGTTCACCAGCTTGCCTACCTAGAACAATAGCTAAAAGTAGGAAGAATTAGCTAGCTAGAATTTTAACGCTTGATTCTGTGATGATTTTGAAAGTTTTCTAATCAGACATTACACTGTTTCACATAAAATGAGCTTCTTCATTTGTCAGGTCCTTCCCCTGAGAAGGACAGTGCTGGAAACTACATTAAGATGTGTACAGCATGAGGTGTTCTTGATCTCTGGAGTCACTGATTTGCTTCTGCAGGTCGTAGGGCTTGCCAGCAACTTAAACATACTTAGTGTGTGCTCCCTGTAGAATGTTTTGCTTCATGATGTTGAAGTAAGCGCAGATGGAACACTAAATTCCTTCAGACCTACTTCACCTGTGTCCAAAACATCATGTTTTGGCATGTTCACAAAATGCATATTCAACACTGGTTCATTCTTAAAGTGTAGTGGTTGAACTGTGTGCTCCATAGTCCATTGTGAAAGAAGCGTATCATTTACTTTGTTTTTTGAACAAGAAAAACAAGTTTGAAGGAAGTGGGATTCTCATCAGATTACTGAAGTGCTAGAAATACAAGGCTAATGGGCTGGAGGAAAGTGGCTTTGGCAGCAGAATGAAAGAACTGAAGATGTGTGGGAAAAAGAAGGTGTGGTGCATAATCAAGTGTTCTCACTGCATTTTGGAGTTTCATCAGGTGCTGATGTATATAATTCCTGTACAGTTTATGGTAATGTTAAATCACAGTGGAGCACTGATTAAGGTTATTATGACAATACCAGTTCTTTTTACAGCTGTAGGGAGTGTGAAATGAGACTGGAGAAATGCATTAGTTCTTAAGAAGGATAACGTAAGACCACTGAATACAACAATGATGTAGTGTCTCTAAGGGACCATCATAGGCCACTCTAGAATAAACAGTCAACAGATGTATGAAATACTATAGGCAATGGGGAAGAAATGATGCTGAAGGAAGTAGGCAGCATGCAAAAAAAATAAAAAGTTGTTAAAAGTCTCTAATACACCTTTCAGTAGTTTCTGGTTGAAATGTTTAAAGTTAATCCTAGTAGAACAGTTACAAACACAGAAATTATTTTTTTCTCTGCAGTACTACACAATATTGTGCGAACTTGTTTAAAAGATAAAAAAGATTAAAAAAAGTATTTATTTTCTCTTAATGTGCTCTACATGGGTCTTCATGCAATCAAATCCATTGCCTGCAGCTGTTGCACAATGATGCAGTTCGTCTCCTGAACTAGTCAGAGCACATAACCCTGTGCTTTGGCTACCAGTTGGTTGGCAGACTGATTTCAAGGTTACCTGTGCAGATATAAGGGATATGTTGTCAGGTGGGCCGCACCTTTTACTTGTCCCCACAGTTAACTTAAAATGTGCTGGGGACTGATCTTTGTCAGGGGTTGGCCTCAGGCTGTGGACATTTCTCCTTAGTAGTAGCTAGTCTGCCCTGTTAGTGGACTGATGCATATCAAGGCTAAAAACCCTGGTCCCAGTTCAGTAAGCTGAAAACTTGATGCAAGGTGCCAGTGTCAATCAGATTTGATGCAAGGGGCACCTTGTGTCAAAAACTGCACTGACTACAATTCTGGATTGCAGGCTGCGGCAACCTTGGGACCCCTTGTAATGAACAGGTCCTATGAAAGCCTTGCATCCAATCAGGTAGTGCATCATGGTAGTAGTGGGTTTTCAGCAGATGCAAGCTGCAGTATCCCCCCACAGAAGGATTCAGGAATCCCCCCCAATGGGGTGTATGGTCCATGACAGTTTGACCAGCCTGGGGATGGTCTAACAGCTCATGCACCACTCCCAGAGCCATCGCTGAACGGGAGGGAACCTGTGCCACCACCTGCCCTTGATATCCCCTTCACCAAAGCACCTGGAGACATTAGTGGTGTAGTGCCTGCAGGGCCACCCCCAAGGTAACCGTCATGTGGCAGCCCCTCCAGGAAAGCACAGGCATGGCAGTGGCCATACAATGTCCCCATCAGCTAGCTGTTGCCACCCCACCACCCATCAGTCCCCTACCTGCCCTCCTCAGCCTCTGTCCCTTCCCACATGACCATGCAGACCTCCAGGTAGATCTCCATCAATGGACACCAATGCTGCCCTACAATGTATGGCAAACATATCCTGTGTGTCTTGACTTTGGTGCCCAGCAACATTTGTCACAATCTGTGGGAGTTTGACATTGGGACCTCTCCTGACAGCGAATCAGGTGCAGGCCCTTGGTACATCAGGGATTGACACAAGCAGTAGGTTGCCACAGCTTGCATTGGTCTCTGAGGGGCTTTGTGAATTGGGCCCCCTGTTTTTAAGCCAGCTTTTAATGAAGAAGTACCTTAAAAAGGTTTCTACTCCAGACCTTTGGTTTCCCTGATTTTGTAACTCAGTCTTTTCCAGCTGCTGAAACTAATATTTTATTTACCGGTATTTCTATATATATGGATGCATTTGGTAACTCATTTGACTCCTGGGCAGAAATTGCCCATTTACGAGACAGAACCAGTGGTCAAAAATATACACATACAAAACAGGATACATAGCATGAATACAGTAACAGGATATATACTGTAATGTACAGTAAGTGATGTGGAATAAAAGCATGAATTGGGAATAAGACATTGGCATCTACGAGTCGACTTCAAGTGCAGTTTAAAATCTCATCCACTCATAGGTGGCCATATTGAAGTAAAGAGAAGTAATAGAATTTTCAGACTTCAAACAGCTCTACTGCAGTGGTTAAGCTATAGGTAATTTAATGTTCAATTGTGAACTGCTTTTCAGTCATGACAAAGGCAAAAAGTTCCAGAGTTTTACAGCAGAAAAGGCAAAGGTTTGCTGACCATGAACAGTTTGTTTTTGAGGAGTAGTTTGATGGTCTTTTTAACATAATATGAGCATTCAACTTCCACTGACATCATGCTGTGCTAGACAGCTCTTTTGTGGTGCTCTGATGGAGACAACAGAATAAATCTTCTAAATTACATTTATTTAACAAACTATTGCCTAAATAAAGCTCCACAGGTAACACAAACCAAGCCATTCTGGTAGGAATTCATCGCCCTCAGAATCCTATTATGGAGACAGATACAGCAGAGGGAGCTTGGATAGCAATGGCTTTCAGCCATGGTCGACTCTTTGTGATCATAAGAGGACCACAGCTCCAAACTCAGCACCCTTACTGTGTTGATAGAAGTGATTGCCATCAGAATTAAGAGGGTTCTTACAGGAGATGAAATCAGCCACTAAAGGACTGTAGCCAGACACAAGCAAGATAAAAAAAAGAATTAACAGCCTTGATGACCAGCTGACAAGCCAGGATTCCTGCCTCAACACTACAGAGCAAGTTGTCCTGTTGCTCCACACCTCCTTGCAAGCCATACAAGACAGAATGGATGACACAGAGTGCTGTGCCAGCTGTAATAACTTGAGGATTTACAATATGCCTGAAGGAGCAGAGGTAGAGGATGTAATGGCCTTCCTGACTAAGCTACTCTGATCGATCATGTAGCTGACCCCTGAGAACACCCTAGAACTCAAAGGGGCATCACCAAGCCCTGAGGCTGGAACCACCTAGCACTGAGGCCTGATCCCATTCAGTTGTCCTCCATTTCCTTAGATACTCTGAAAAGGAAACTGTGCTGCATACTGCCTGGAAGCAGAAAACGGTGACTTACCAGGGAACACAGCTTTGTTGTGTTGTGCTGTGCACATTAATGAGTACTCCACTGCCTTAATGGCTAACCACTGGAAATATATCACCACCATGAGAGGGCTTAAATCCCTAGAAATATGGTTTAGAAATCCCTACCTGACCAAGATGATGGTGTTTTTCCACGAGTAGACCTGCACCTAAGACTCAGCAGAAATAGTTGCTGCAGACCTAAACAAATGGGACATAACAGTAACCTTACAAGAGTAGACTAGACACAATCCCTGTCCTTGAAATTAGCTCAATGTGCCTGGAGTAAAGCAGTCAAGAAAGCACAGAAATCCCCAAGAAGACAGCAAGTGGCTGATGCAATCTAGGTTGTTATTGGACACTTGAAAGCTGCTGCCACTACCATTGCAACCTCTCCTCCCAATCTAGGCTCTGTACAATGACTGCATTAACTTCACCCAGGAATGTTCATTGGGTTCTGGGGTTCTCAGTCTGTTTCCTGGTTCCAAGGTTCTTGTGCACCCTGTTCCCCATCCCGCTGGCTGCTGCCTCCATTAGCTGTTGCCTTCCTTAATTTAGGCTTTGACTGCTGGTACTTTTGTGAGTCCAGCTCAACTATGCTGATACGTAAGCTGTGGACATGCTCTGTCCCTTGTACTGATGGTCTCCAGGCTTGCTGAATAAATTGAATGCACTCCTGAATTGAAGGGCCCTGCTGGCATAGTCATTGTAGCTTGGTGCTGCTCACAGCAAAATGTAAAGGGTACATCTCTATGGAGGCACCCCCCTGTGGCCCACCAGTCCCAACTCCAGGCTCACATGCTGGGCAGCCTGATCATGGCTGCATATTTGCTGAACTTCTCAACATTAATTATAGAGAACAGATGGGCTGTGCATGGAGCTGCATCCAGCTGACAGGGCATGGAGAGCATAGAGGCAGTCACATACTCAACACGGATTGTGAGTGGATCTGGTTTTCATATGTGCCTCAGTTCAATAACATTGGTATAATGATGCAGTGGGCAGATGGAGGGGCAAGAGGACGGGAGATGGGGCATGGGCCCAGGACACCTTGCTTATCCTGTTGGGGCTGCCATGAAGAGGGTAGGGTTCCATGGACACAGCCCATGGGGGCTTCACCAGCTACATGAAAGAAGCAGCATTCACTGATTCCACAGTGAGAGCAACTGTTACAACTGGGGACTATAAATTAGAGACTATTAAAATCCTTAAACATCTATTTTGCGCACATTCCCAGAACTGAGCTATTCATGGGGTCATACCAGAAACAATGTTGGACACTAAAAGGAAATAACCACCTCTTAGGGGACACTACAGATAGAAACTCTGTGGAAACACAATTTATTCCCAAAATGAACTACTATTATGGACTTAGCCCACACACCCTTTACTTGGTTTAGTACATATCTAGCTGGAACTGAGACCCTGCCTACCAGCACCATATGTAACAGCTCTGGCTGGCACAGGATGGAACCTCAGCACTGAGATCAGGCAGAAAATGCCCCTGAATTTAAGTACCTTCTGCTGCAGTACTATAGGGCTAGGGGACCTGAGCAT
This sequence comes from Neoceratodus forsteri, assembly GCA_016271365.2. Classification (NCBI taxonomy): domain Eukaryota; kingdom Metazoa; phylum Chordata; order Ceratodontiformes; family Ceratodontidae; genus Neoceratodus; species Neoceratodus forsteri. The sequence goes on along the minus strand of CM057450.1, from coordinate 1,609,238,601 downwards.
GAATCTTTGCATCTTAAGTAGCCTCCCCATTGAGGGCTGAAACATCAATCCACCACCCACACCACAGTGCACAAAAAGCTGGAGGTCCCTCAATGAGAGAACCTGCCTACCTATGGCCCCTACTTTTGAAGCCCACTCTTCAAAAGGCCCCTGTTGAGCACCACTAGTTTTTTCTGTTGTTCCTGGGAGTTCAAATCCCAGAGAGACAGAACAGATCACCCTTGACTTGTTCTGTTCCCACACAGTTGCAGTCTGCCCAGGGTAGAGTGTTGCTCTCAGGTTTCTTTCTTGTTACTATACTTTTAGCAGATGTAGAAATGGTCTGAGTAATCTTGTACTACTGTGTAATTGTGTGAGGTGTGTTGGGGTGGGGAGCACTGGTAACCACAGAGCACTATGTTTCACATCTTAGTCATAATGTCTGATGATGAATAAGCCTAAATTGCATCTTTTCTCATGGAATGTCAATGATATAATGAACCTGGATCTACAATGCCAGTTTGACAAATGTTTTGTCAACTGACATCACAGCGATGGATTTATGTTGACTGTAAGTTGTGGTTGACATAAATACAGCAGCAGAACCAGTTACTTTTCTATCAGAGGACTTCACTCCTGAACCTCCCCATGTGGGTAATCTTCCTCCACCCCCACCCCGATCTTAAGGATTAGCAACTCTGAGTTGGAATTGATTCAGGGAGGGGGTGCAGGACTGGGGAAAAAAGTGCTGGGGTCCGGGGCAGACTACTACAACTAACTGTCAATGTTGTCGGTATCGACAGGTTCGCTGTAATAGTTTCGCCTTGCAGAGGGTATACTAATGAAACCCAATTAAAAGGTTGAAAATTCTGGCCAGAACTCAGGGCCAAACCAGACTTAATCTTCCTCCAGGAGACACAAATCACTGTATACAGAGCATTCAATGCTGTCTAAAATGGGCTTCTCAGCAGAGGACTTCTCATCCAGTATATGTGTGTGTGGTGGAGACATTCACAGGATGTGGTAATTTTTATACCACACCACTCCAAAAGCACCATGTCTGTGCTGAACCAGAAGGGTCTTTAATAATAGCCCTGTGGACCCTTCATTGCCAGGAAGACACACTGGCAAACCTTTATCTCCCCCCAGGGTCTAACACCTGCAGAATCAAATTACTAATTGATCGAATTGTGTCTCCAACTAAGGTGATGCTCCTCCTGGCAGGCAATTTCAACATCTCCATGGACCTGAAATGGGACTTCTCTAACCTCTCCTCCTTCAGCAACCACCCTCAAAAACATTTTCAAAGAAGTTCATCCAGGAGGTTTGCTTAACAGAAGACTGGTGCCTCCTTCACCCAGAACCTGAAATTAAACTTATTATTCAGAGGTGCACCACAGTTATTCCCCTTATAGATGACTGCAACATGCAGATGGAATATCAGTCCTGAGTGGCACAATGCACTTAAGAGACATGTGTCTCCTTGACTATGCTCCAGTGAGCTCCCACTGGGATTTTGGACTTAAGAAGAGAGTCTTGAAGTAGCAGTTGAACACATCCCACCTAAAATCCCTTATGTTCCGTGCATTCGTGGAAGAGAAATTTGAAGAGATACTCCAGAATAACCCCCACAAATGAGACAACTCACTCATTAAAATGGGATACAGGGGAAAACCATCTCAAGAGGCCTGCTCATTCAATGTGAGAGACCTCCTAATTCAATGTACCTCTTAACAGAAGCGGCAGAGAAAGAACATATTCACTGGAGGATACTATCCATTTTTTACAAATGGTACATTAACAGGGAGACAATTCAGTTACCTCCTGGATTCACTAAGATAAAAGCAGACCTTGATCAGCCTTGTCTCGAACAAACAAAGATAGCACTGACACACCTAAGACAGTGGTATTATGAGGTGGGTGCCAGGTTCTCCCATCTCTTGGCATACCAGATAAGAAGACAGAGAAGGGGGCAACAATAACATTTTTACAACTTACCTCTGGGGACTGACTTATGCACCACAGAGAAATAGCTCAGGCTTTTCTGCAATACTACAAGAATCTGCATACCCCAGAAATGGTGCTTACACAGGCACAGATAGACAGTTTTCTTCACTCTTTGAAACGTCTGAAACTTCCAAGGGAGAAGGTTAAATATCTGCTATCGCCAGTGATTGCTGAGGAGCTAGAGGTAGTTATCAGACTATCTGAAACAATAAAGGCCCTGGTCTGGGTGGCTATGCGACCAAGTGATAAATACACTAAAGAATTCTCAGCCAGGCCCCTCCTAGCCTCATACTATGAGATCCTACAGGGTGGCCATTATCCACCCTCTTGGTTATAAGCAGCTATCTTTGTCATATCTAAACTGGGTAAAAACACATTACTATGCCCCTCCTTTTGCCCAGTCTTAGTGCTTAATGTACAGGTACTTCATGGTCATTTTAGCGAACAGATTGGACAGGCTCCTCCCACCCCTCATCAACTTAGACCAAATGGGTGTTGTCCACTCATGTAACATGACAGATAACATCCAATGCATACTGCATATAATCCATATGATGGAGTGAGCTGCCATGACCTCCCTTCTGTTAAGCCTCAATGCAGAGAAGGCGTTTGAGTGGGTCTCCTGGCTGTTCCTGTACTCAGCGCTGTGGCAGCTGGGATTCTTAGTCCCTTTCATCCAACTCATTTAGAAAATATACAGCTCCCCACAAATCTGTGTTAAGGTCAGTGAGCATCACTCTCAAGATTTCTTCCTACTATGAGGAATGAGACAGGGCTTCCCCCGTTGCCTCTGCTGTTTGCTGGGTACATTAAACCTTTAGCCCATGCCATCATGGTGGCCAACATTTTCTGGAGGCTAGAACTGGAGGGGGTTGGAACACCACATTACCCTGTATGTAGATGATGTGCTGTTATACTTGATTGACTAACTGTAAGAAGACACTCCTGGAGGTTTTCACACTGCTGAAAAGGTGTGGGGAGGTATCAGGATACTACCTAAACTCCTCTAGTATGGAAACCTTGAGCTTCCACTTTACTCCTGCTCAAACACTCAAAGGTGCCTTCTCCTTCTGAATGAAACTACAAACTGAAATACTTGGGCATCAACATCTGTCATTCACCAGACTCAGCATATGGAGATAATTGACCCCCCTTTACTCAACTGATGACACAAAGGTTTTACCCATTGGGAGAACTACCACTCAGTTTGTCCTGTAGCATAGAAGTTGCCCATATGGTTACCCTGCCCAGAGCACTTTATCTACTTCAAGATGTCCCTGTAGTGTTGCCCACCTCTACTTGGAGATCCTGGAGAAGAGATAAATCTCCCATTTCATTTAGGCAGGGAAGAGACCACACATCAAACTACAGAACATTTTTCTCCCTAAAATAAACAGGATTGGCCCTACCAGCTCTCTAGATATATTACTGGGCTGCACATATCCATTTAATACTGCACTGACACTTCAGTGGCAAGCATAGTACCTGCTAGATCGAGAAAGGGATGTATTCCCCAACACAAATTTTGTATTAGCCATGTACCACTGAGCTGTCCTCCTGGCTCTAATTCTCAAGCACAATCTCCAGCTTTAGTCCCAAGTGAGCATGTGGCAAGCTATCCTGGAGGCACTTCATCTTTCCCCTTTCTTAGCCCTACTCCACCCAATAGCACTGCAAGAGGACTTTGACCACTTGGAATTGATCCAGGGAACTGACAATGGGAACGAATACCTCCAGTACCTTTCTAAACTAATGGCTGGACCATTGGTGCAGTTCTTTACAGACCTGCAAGTACAGTTTAACCTATGGGGGTCTAAAGTCTACTGGCACCTACAAATTTGGCACTATATCCTGTCCCTGCCATTAGGGATACAGACTCTGGACATGCACCCAGCCATTATCAACTACTTCTTGTCCCTTTTTAAGACAACAGTACAGCCTCATATTATTGGCCGCACAGGGAAATAACACGATTGTTGTAGCACTAAAGTGGAAAGGGGAGTCAGAGATTCTCCTAAATGCAGAAACCTTGCATTCAACATGCAAGGCCACATCCAGAGTAACCAGATCACACCAATGGAGGTAATACGCTTTAAAACACCTAATCACATTATAATAGCATGCTACCTCCTGAATCACTCTCCCACATGCTGGAGGAACTGTGGTGAACCCCAGGCCACACCCATGTCATGTGGAGCTGCTCAAACCTACTTCCTTTTTTTCAAGCCCTGGAAGCAGAACTTGGAGAACTATTTGGTATACCCGCCCCATTGACCCCAAACCTATACCTCTTCTTGCTATACCCCAGATGCCATAGAGACCCCCATACCTGCTACTTGTTGGGGAGAATAGTCACAATTGCAAAGAAAACAATTACTTAAGCAATAATGCATGACAAAGTGTGTGTTGTACTGGGATAATGTCACGCCTGGGGTGATTGGACACCAGGCTGCAGGCCGAGTGCCTCCAATGCCCCAGAAGTGATGTTATTCCAGCACAACATACACACTGGAGTGCATTATTGCTATTATACAATGGCTCCTTTATAGTAAAATAAATTAAGATTAAGAAAATCTTTTTTTAACAGATTTTCAATTTGTTTTGGAATGTGGAGGTGTATGAAGGAAAAAAAAATAGTTCCATTTGGCCCAGTAGGTGGTGCTGCTGGTAAAGGAGTGGCTCTGTCTATGTAAATGGATGTCCCTTTTCTTTCCCACACTTTTCTCTTCATGTTACAGTTCTCTCCCCCCACTTTACTTTTGTGTATCTGTTGTGCATTATAGTTGGCTTCCCTTCACTTCCTCAGAGTCCATCATGTTCATGGAGTTTCAGTCAACTGGCTCTGTTGCCTGCTCTGGGACTGGGTGAGTTATGAGACACAGGAACAACTGTGGAAAGCAGTGAGACTTCTGGTGTTGGAAAGCTGGTCCGGTAAATGTCTGTTACCTTGCAAGGGGGGAAATAAATAAATGCTAAAGCTGGCAGCTTTAATTAGGGCCAGAGCAGGAATGGAAATAGAATTTTTATGCCATCCTTTTTTGCCACAAAGTGAGCGGTGTCAGTGAACTACATGACCAGCAGTTACAGTCTTTGTGGTTCACTGAAGCCACAGGAAAAAAAGCTGTGTTCAGAAGTTAATTTCTTCACTGATTTCTTCTCTCTGTTGCAAAGTCTGTATTTTAAAATATCATACTGAAGGGCTGCCATTATTGGCAAATTTTAGAGGAGGCGTGCTGTAAAGGCGAGCCAGAATTAGTGTAGCAGGTGTCGAGTGGGAATCGGTGAAGCAGGCTGCGTGATTCTGTTTTAATAGCAGATGCAGTGATTTGTGTGCTGGGACTAGACCCGTGATGTTGTACTGGGATAACACCATGGGTCCAGTCCCACACTGACCAATCAGGGTTCAGGATTCTTTCATGCCATTGTATAATAAGTTATGTTTCACACCCCAGTCAACAGACATAATTTCATGGAGATAATATGTGAATCAAATATATCAGTTGAAGAAAATAACACACTCCTTGAATCATTGGACTGAGGTACACTCCTCCCATTGGAACTGCAGATTGATGCATTCCGTGAGTAAAGACCCCACTTTTGTCCCTTAGTGTTCTTAACTACTGGGGTACCCAAATCCATGAAACAATCCTGCAAGCACCCACTAATATATATTTGGTGGATCATCGCCAGTTGCCAGAAAAACCTTTAGCGGTACTCAGTGGGGCCCCTGTGAGCCCCCCTTGGACAATTCCCACAGCAGACTCCATGGTTCCTTGAAAGGAGATGATTAATCATACAGGGCAGGGATAATCTGCAAACAGTGGTTTCACCCTATGAACCCCCTCAAGCTGTACCTAAGAAAGGGATATTTCATTAGGGATATCAGTAAGTAGGTGAATATTGTTCTTCTATACTGAAACAAAACTCAACGGTGGGTACAACAAATTACTGTTGAACAGCTCCTGTAATGTATAAAGCATGTTTAAAATCAATAAACATTATACTTTCAAAAAAAAACAAAAAAAGCATGAGCATTGTGAGCTACTATACATGGAGCAAGCATATGGATGGTCAAAGGACAGGGCAAGGCATGACATTTTTACTTGTACAGTCAGCACCCTATCCCTAGGGATCAGGGCTCTTCAAAAAAAATCCTATGTAACAACAATAAATACATGACTAAATAAGCATAAAATAGTATATAAAAGTAAAAGAAAAGGGGCATCAAACTATTTGCAGTACATTGACAGTCATAAGAATATAAATTTAAATGCATTTTTGATGTGTGTTTTCTAGAAGAACATATATAAGGCAGTCATATTTGTGGTTTGGCATGTTTGTTTACATGTTTTAAAAAGTGTAGAGCACCGTGAACCTCTAGAACAACATTTTTAAATGCATTATCTATCTCTCTCTCTCTCTCACACTCTCTCTATCTCTTTCTCTCTGTCTGTCTGTCTATCAATCTATTTATCTATCTATCTATCTATCTATCTATCTATCTATCTATCTATCTATCTGTGTCTGTCTGATTATCTGTATACAGGATCTATTTATAGTAGCTGTCTGTTTGTCTATCACTATCTATCTATCTATCTATCTATCTATCTTAACTTCTGAAGCCATTTAAGTGTAATAAAACACTTCAAACTGTGCATTTACAATTCCATAATAACATTTCTTAGGGTGATTAAAGGCACTTGGCTGCAGCCCATGCCTAACAGCACTGAAGGTGGATGATTATTGGACCACAAATGTATAACCTGCCATGTGTAATTTCCTATTTAAGTTATATACCATCATTTCTTATTCTTTATGACCCTCCTGCATAATAAAACCATATAACATACATATTGTAACTAGTACCTTCATCATATGTAAGCTATGGGTCTTATTCTTAAATGTAGAGGCTAATAATAATAGTAAGGGATAATATATTGCAGAAATTAAGTTAAGCTCTGTTTACATCTGCCCCTGTAGGTCTTAAATCACATGAGGTGTGGGGCAAATGCTGGTTAATCCACAAACTCTGGAGTATTTATTTAATTTATATGTTCTCATGTTTACATTTTGCAGGAAGAAATTAGACTTTACAGTTTTGATATGTTGAAGGGTTGTTCTATGTTGAAGGTTGCTGTATGTTGAAGTTTTGATATGTTGAAGGGTTGTTATATGTTAAAGGTTTGTTCTGTGTTATTCCACCCCATGTAACCATCCCGGTACCACCAAGGAAACAGTGTTTCATAGAACCTATTTTATAAATATATGTAGAGAATACATAAGTTCTAGCAGTGCAATAACACCTGTATCTCCACTAGTGAGTGGCAGAACCCATAACCCATGTGTGGCAAAGCCACAAGTTAGTTATAGAGCACTTAACAAGCATGTGTGGAGATACATGTATTATTGTACTATAACCTACAGTATTTTGTATTTGATATACAGTATACCACACTGTTGCTAATGTTTTATTACTGCTTTATCTTAAAACTGTCTTTCTTTCCATTGTAAACTTGTTGTCTGTTCCTTTGTTCTCTGTATTCTATTTCCAGATTTGAAGTGGAAATAATATGCTCTACGTGAGCTAGCTCATGTTGTATGCGAAAATATTATATCTATCTGAAAATAACACGATTTATAATCTCCAGGTCATAGGATTGTACTAATGACTGTGAATTTTACACAGAAAAGTTTGGCAAGTCGGGTCTGAAAGTACAGTACAAGTCACATTAAACTTTTACTCCAATGAGTTGCTTTTGTATTTCTGACTGAGTTGTATAAGTGTTGCTGGATTTAGCAGAAAGACTACCACAAACTGTTTTGTAACAGTTAAAATGCAGTTTTACATTGCACTGTGAATGGACTGCAGATGTATTCCAACTGAGTTGAAAAAACATTTCGCAAACATTGCTAATGAATTGGTTAAGCATTACCAAAACAATGCAATATGAGTTGCCAATGCATTGCCAACTGTGAAAAACAGTGCAAAACCAACTCATTGGTTGGATAGTTTAATGAGACTTGTATAGTACTAAGTGATAAGTTACAACTTACAGAAGGTTTGAGATAGTTGAGAAAAAATATAAGCTGAAGATATCAGGAGAGAACGCCAAAAAATAAATATTGCAGGGCATTCGTTTATGTATGATGGATCTAGATTGTTGCATTATACTGTTGGCTTAGACTGTGATCCCTCTTTGAAAGTCACTGTTTTTAAACAAAAATGTAAAGATCAACTAAAAACAGCTGAAGCTGCAATAGTTATTGGCCTTTATTTGTAAAAATGTATAATTTTGTACACATTTTATGTGCTCATGTGTTTTTATAGTTTTTATATATTGAAATGTGTATAGTTTCCCCTGTTCTTGTACCCTGTTCCTCAGGCATGATTGAAAATGAATCAATGATCCAATTCACCTTCCTGGTAAAAATACATACATACATACATACATAACACATCAGTCAATTAATCAATCAATCAATAAATAAACTCATGAATCCATCACTGGTGTGGAATATATAGGGGAGGTTCTGTAGGGAATCCAGGAATACGTTTGCATTCAGTCTGAACTGTTATCAGTAATGCTGCCTAGAAATTAGTGGCAGAGCAAAGCAAAGCTACAAGTGCTAGTCTGCATTGTTAGCAATATTCAAGAATAAATAAAATGCTTATTCCTGGATGCTCTTTTCAATGTACTATTTATACCTTGGATTCGGTATTGCCATTGTGACAAGGGGAGGCTGTCAATAACTTTAGCTACAGTGGAAATAGCATGCTATTTCCACTGTAGCTAAATAACAGGGCAGAATAACCATTTTTATTCTGCAATGTTATTCTTCACTCCAGTGAAATAAATCTTGATATTAATGCACTCATAGATAGAGTTATGACAGTTGTAGCATTAAAGCTCATGTCTTGGCCTGCTTATGACAGAGATCGCACAAACGTGCTCAATTATAAAAAAACAAAACTCCTACTGTTCTCTGCCTTCCAGCACAAGGTGTTCAGAAATAACCAGGGAGTCCTGTTGGAACAAGTACAACAGTTCAAATACCTTGGCATCACCCTGGACAATCACCTCTCCTATGTACTGCATATTGAGACCATTGCCAAAAGTGTTAATGTAAAACTAGGTCCATTATTTAGACATCGAAGGAGCCTGACCCCTGAAGCACTCAAACTCGCTATAAATAGCTCAGTAGTATCTGTGATTGATTACCCTCTGATTGTTTATGGTGCTGCCTCTGCCACATCTCTGAATAGACTAAAAACTACACTGAACAAAGCTTGTCGACTCCTCACTGGTGCTGAACCCTGCACCCACACATGTGATCTCTATGCGCTAACTGGCTGGCTCAATCTACAGGAAAGAATCAAGTACCAGTCATGTTTACCCACAAAAAAAGTGCTACTTGGAACCATGCCACTGGGCCTGTCTAGTCTTCTTCCCAGATCCCAAAAGCCTCGCCAGACTAGGGCCTCAGACATGGACCTCCTACTCATACTTAGGTTGAGAACTACCCATTGCCAATGCTCCATCCTTTACAGAGCCCCTATGTGGCTGAATCAGCTTAGCTGTGATCTTACTGATATTCCTCAAACTTCCCAGTTCAAACATCTCCTCCACCAGTATATCTTGAATGAAAACACCTGTGACTGCCCTTCTTAATGTCTGGATTCATCCTGTGATATCTGAAAAGGAACGGTCTTGATGACAAGGCCTCTGGCTACATCTACCCCTCCTCCCCCTTTCTCCCCTGTCTTCCCTCCCCGCATTATACTTTTGCCCTCTTCCTGGCCACCTCGTACACTGCACTTACTGGCTCCTGACCCCCAAACTGCACTATGACTTCACTAAATAGCTTCTGACTCTCCTCTCCCCTCTGCCTTCTTCCACCTCCTCCCTGTCACATGTCTACCCTTCCCCTTTCCCATCATCCCCTACATCTGTTTGCTCCCCCTCTTGTTGTCCCTCCTCCCCTACCTTTTCCGGTTTCCTCACATGACATTGGCAGCTGGCAACAACCTTCACCCTCCATTAACTGTTTGTCCTCCTTCCTCCACTCTTAACTACTTAACTAATTCTGTATTATTACTCCTACTGTGCATTGTAATTACCTCATTTTTGTGCATTTTAAATAACTCCTTCACTGTAAATGTCTCCATATTGCACATTGTATATATTTTGGTTTTATTTGTATATCTCCTTTTGGTTCTTTGTACTACCCTTCCCTATATGACATGGAACCTTTGTAAATTAGCTGCCTTAGCTCAAAGGTATTGTAATCTGAGAATGAATAAAATAAAATAAAAATTAAATATTTCTAAGAGTACAGTTGAGAAATTTGAAGGGTTTCTTCTCTGTATCAATGCTACCTGACACTACAAATCTAAAAACAACTGACCAAATGTATTTTGAGATTTTCAGGTTGAAAATAGCTAGCTTTTCACTGTTGCAAGAATGACAGATAAATACATACATAAATAAATAAATAACTAAATAAACAAGCCAATATTTTCATAAAGACTGCAATGATTTTCAGTTCAGCATTTGGTAGTTCATAAGGAATTGGTCTATCTTATGTACATTTAGGTGTAAGTGTTTTAAAAACATATTTTTTTCCAAATCAGAGTCATAATCATCCAGTGTTTTCACAGGTTATGCTAGCAAAACCATAACAAATTATATGGTGTTTCAAGGGGCAATGTTTTTTTCTGATGTGATTACATCACTTTAGAAGTGTGCAAACCACTAGAACACAATGCTGTTTTGTTTATGCCAAATGCAAACCAAAATCTGAATTTCTTTCAACAAATGTAATTTTAAAATAGTCATTTTTTAAAAACAAGTTTCTTCAGCAGCAGATCAAGACTCACACACCCTCTTGTCTCATGCTTGCTATGCTGAAAAAGGAAATAATCATTCATGACTAAAAAACAGCCTCTCCTTGCTTTACCTCAGGTATTATTTACCTCCCAGTCAATGTGCTAAAATCTGCAATGAAAACCATGGCTCCATAATAGTTGCACTCCTATTTTTATATACCATTTTCAATTCATGCTCTCCAGTACCACCTGGAGGTCTGTTAACACTGCCAGAATTGTCTTCTTGCCTCCCATTGATCCTACCTGCAGCTTTTGCTTTCCAAAGGGTCCTCCGCCCTCCTCACTTACTCTTTCTTGATGTGTGTGGTGCGATTATAGATCTTGACATCATTTATTTATTTACTGCCAATATGGATGGCTTATTTCTAATTATTCCAGGTACTGTTCTATCCATAAGTGGGTGTCTCATGCAAACAGTTCTTAAAATTCTGAAATTCTAAGTTCAGTTGAAGAGTCCATTTCCCACACAGGTGGTGGCGGTGGTGGTGGTGGTAGTGGGGGTCCTCTTATTTTCTACAAAGTAAAATACTTTGATTTTTAGTGGAAGTTCAATTTTTAAAGCATTAGTTTTTAACATGATTAATAACATTTATATATACTGCTCTTGTACCTCTTATGTATATGAGTGCCTTCTTGAATTCTTTGTGTACCATACTTGTTCAGCTTCATTTCACAGTTCTGTCTCCCAAAGACCTTGAGAAGGTATTCATTACTATAAGAAATGCCAGAGATGTACATATAAACATACAGCACAAGCTTAGTAGGAGTTTTCTCAGTTCCCAATAAACTCATAGTCATGTTCATTTGGTTAGATTTTGTCAGCTGGTTACTAAAAACAAAAACAACAGAGATTAAGTGTTCATATTAGTGCAGTTTGGAGTTTAAGAGGTAGGGATATTAACTCTGGAGGAGGCCATTTCATTTTTAATATTTTTGTAAACTGTAACACTGGAGATTGCTGCTGAAAACAATGGGGACAGGAAATAGCTGAGGTTTTCTAATAATTAAGTTGTCTACACCACAGACTACATTGAAAATTGATTCCTGACAAATTTTTGTCTGAGATTGGGATGTTTTTGTAGATGCTTTTCAAAGATTTACTGGCAATACTTTATGTACAGTAAGTCCTAGTAAATATTTGTGGGTACTTGCAACAAATACTTATTCCCATTTATTATAAAGGGCAGACAGTAATTAATTTGATGTAAAACAACTGCAGTAAGTGTCACAATAACAGACAAAGTGCTTGAGATTTTGCAACTCAGTTGCCAAAGCGATCTGTGGTTCTGAATGCTAAATTGTCAAAAATATCTAATCAAATGAAGGGAGGAGAACACCTCCAAGGAAATGTTGCCACTGTTTGAACCCAGCTATCCAACATACAAAAAAGTCAGCACCCAGAACTGGTCTTGAGCTGACTGCACAGACTCCACAGTGCTAAAACAACTTTATTTAGTGCAAATCATCCAAGACTGTGTCAAAAAAAGTGCTAAAGTCACATTAGTCTTATGTCACCTAATGTGTTTCAAACTGTCTAAATGCTTTATCAATAACAAGTTTAATATATTAGAAAAGCTTTGAGATGACATTAAATGCATTAGGTGACTATAAGGACTCCTGTGACTTTAGCCCTTTTTTGCACAATCTTGCAAGATTTATTCTGAATAAAAATGTTTAAACAAGGCAAATCCTGTGTAAGCAATGGAGTATGTACAGTCAGCTTGACACCAGTTCTGGATACAGGCTTTTTGTATGCTAAATTTTCAGAAAACTCACAATTTTTTTTTGCTTGTTTTTTTGCAGTTTACTATGTTTCGCAATTTAGAAGCTACAGCTTTAATTGCATAGTTTATCACCACAGCTTCTAAGTTGGTGGTGGGGGAAGGTCAATATTTGGGGGTAGCTGTTATTAACAAGTTTAGCAACAACTGTTGTGATATCAGCTTCCCATAAATATGTTGTAGGCTTGATCAGCTGATCAGCACTCAGGAACTTACTATAAAGACAGAGCAGAAGGCTTACAACCATGAGTTTAAGCTATAAGTTGCTAGCAGAGCAGAGTATGAGGGTAATCCTAATGTTGTTGCTGATCTCTGAATTGATGAAAAATAAATTCAGGAATGTAAGAGTGATAAGGAGAATCTTATAGAAAATCTGACTTAGTCTGGCAGTGTTGCAGATAAATCTCATATGCAGTCAATGGATGAAGGTTATCAGAAATCACTATTGTACATCCCACAGAGGAAGTCAGTTTCACTTCCTGGGTGTCTTTATGGGTGGGATCAGCATCTGTGGGTGATCCACAAAACAATATCTCTGAAGGCAGCTTCTGTAATCAGTGGCTCCAACATAGCAAGCCAAGGCTGGATGAACCCATTTATGTTGTGCTGGAAGTTTACCTTCAGACTGCACACCGCAGTCAGCTAAACGTTGCCATAGACTTTATCTACAAAATTATTGATTTTGTGGCAAACACCTGGGCAGTTAAAAATCAATGCATTAAGTTAGCATAAGTGGGCAACATAGTCAAAATTGCCATGTACTGTACTTGAACATGTCAGAGGAGAAAACAGTGGACATAAAGTGTGTAAAATGTATCCCCCTACCAACCACTGGCCATGAGAAGCAATGTATTAATTTGCTTAGCTACAAGGTGATGGTGGAAACATCTCTACCTTTATTGCACTGTACTTAAAGGCAAGCGATTTCTAAAAGATGTTATTAGTGTCCCGGAGAGATTACAGTAATGTCTAAGAAAGGTTGGATGAATGAGGAGCTTACCATTATGTGTCTGGACAAGGTTAGTAGTGGAATTGCATTTACCAAATGCATGTTGGTTTGGGATGTATTCCACTGCCACATTAATCCAGTCTTTAAGGCATAAGCAAAAATAACTGCACCATAATACCAGCCATACTGGAAGGATGCACAAAACTACTGTAGCTAGCAGATGTGTTTTGGAATGTTTCATTTCAATAAACTCACCAGAATTGCTGTGCTACCTGAATATTCGCACAGAGGAACATGAAAGAACTGCAGCAGGCAACCTACAAACACTATCCAAGCAGAAGATGGTTGAATGGGTTAAACAGACTTAGCCATGTGTTATCAAGGAGATGATAATAAAATCCTTTCAAATTTGTGGCATCACAAGCACTGACCCAGACATCATCAGATGCACATGCTCAGATGGGTTGCTTTCAGCATGCAGAAGGGTCTGCTTGCATGGCTGTCAGTTGCAGTAAAATCACAAAAGAAAATACAGCAAATGGAAAACCAAGACAAGCCAAAGCTATACAAGGAATCTGATTAAGTGATGGACTCAGCAAGAAAACTGAATAAATATTGGTATATACACATACTTTTTTATTTCTGCATCTGGAAACAAACTGTTACTAGCTCAGTATGTCATTCCTGGTATGAAATAAATAATTACAATAATTTTTGAGATGTTTTTCAAGTAAGGATTAAATAAAATACTCTGTTTGCAAGTCAAACCATACATCTGCCTATTGTCTGCCTTTCTGTCTCCAACATTACTACCTGTGTTAAAAGTTTAGAATCTGTGGTCACAAAATGGGCTGGCTTTTACTATTTAATGTTTTTAGGCCATGGCTTTAATTCCAGTGGCTAGAGATCAGGGCCAGCTTCTGACATGAAATATGTTAATAGTTGCATGAGTATTTTTCAAACAATTTCAAAACTATATACAGTATATTTATACAAAGCAGATTCCACATCTCTTCCTTACCTGTTAAACTTCAAAGTAAACTTATATGAACATTCAGTCCCTGCCACTAGTGGTAGTATTTCCTTTTCTACCTGCATGTAAATTGCATGCGCTGGCTGGAGAACTTGGGATACGTAGACAATGAGTTTGCCCTCTTTTATTAGCACTGTGCACCCAAACCAGCTAGCAAAACATCCACTTGTAGCACTTCTTTACTTTGTGTTCTCATCCCACACTCATTCCATGTCTATTCTAAGTAGCAGTCTCAGGGGTGCTGTGGTCTGTTCTAAGCCTTTGTGTCATTTTTACAGGTAACTAACAAGTCCTAGTGTAGCTTCTTGCTCTTTGCATGAAGTTGGAGGTGGACATCTGCTGAGTGTGCCTGACATATGCTACCTCTATCACACCAAGGCAGGCTCACTGCTCATTATCTCAACAGATCCCTATACCAATTTTTAAATAACAAGCCCCATTCCAGTCATGGGGCAACAAATCTGCAGCTTTACTTAGTGTTATTCCACATATATAGAGTACAAACAACATACACATCTGTTTACAAAATAAAACAGGTCATGAGGCAGCAAATTCATGCTCTCTCCTCCTGGCAATCCCTCAACTGTGCATATGTTAGGAATTATGGCAATAAGGTCAAGTGATCCCAACTAGGGTCATGCCTATCCTTGCTGCAGTTCCTACTCTGGATTCCTGGATTTGAAGACTTTCCCTAGAGAAGCATGCCTGCCCAGGCATCAATACTCTCCCTCAGATTCCAATCTCCCTCACATTTGTCAGATACTCTTGCTCTGGGACAGCTCATGCCAAGCTGCATACACACTTCAGGGTGCACTTCCAGTCTGGTGGTCTCCTGCACCTGGCTATTTCTTATTTTGCCTGTCATGAATGTCTCTGGAACATGAATTTACCACCTGTTAGTACCAACAACACTCTCCATTGTATTGTCCAACAAGCTGTTACAGGCAGAAAGTCAAAAGACAAAAGAAGCTACTGTATGACCATTGATAGGCAGGGTGGGTGGGAAAACAATCATATGCTTGGGTCAAAGAGGTTGCTCACTTCTCTGACCCCACTTTACATAGGGGTGAAGCCCCTTCCAACAGGTGTGTCCTTGGACAGTTCCCTCCAAACCCATCAGCTTCTGACTGGGGTAGCCAGAAATCATCACTTGCCTTCCAAGGTCAGCTGCCCCAATTGTTTGTGGGACCTTGGGCAACACTAACCTCTGGTGAGAGGTCAAGAGGGTCAATGCCCTGACAGATTTCCTGTACACATTTTAAAATAAAACACACTCCATTAATGGGATAACAGTGCCACGCCTTTCCTTTGTATTTTTTCATATATCCAGATATAAGTGGGCAAATGGGAACCTATAACTGCACTCTGTAGTCGTGGCCCTTAAACCTCCCCCACCTACTACAGAACAAAATAATAACCTCAGCTTAACACAGATCTGTGGTACAGGAAAAACATATTTTATTTTATTTACTGAGAACTTGGAATTACAACCCTTTGAGTCAGAGAATCCTTTACAAAGGCTCTGCATCAACAGGAAAGACAGGCAAGGCAATGAAAAAACAATGTTTGCAATATTGAGAAGAGCTTCCAAGCAGGTATACAACAAATGTAAAAAAAAATCAAAGTTATACTTCTTGGTTAACAGAAAAAAAAGAGATTTAAAAATACAACAGAGGAAGTTGCTACAGTTTGGACAATCAACAGGAGGGATAGGCGAGGCCATGAAGAATAATTACTACACCAAATGAGAGGAATTTCCGAGGTGAGTATACAACAAAGTAAAAGTCATAGTTATCCTGTACATCTTGGTTGAAAAAAAAAAAACACAGTACAATAGTGGAATAACAACGGTTTTGGCAGTGTATCCTGGAGTTAGGTCAGGTATCAGTGAGGTAGGGGAGAGGAGAGGTATTGAGCAGCCCAGAGGACTTTGTCAGGTAAAAATGTATTATATTATATTTTATTAATATTATGCTATTAATAACATAATAATGTAATATTATACATATATATGTGTGTGTGTGTGTGTGTGTATATTAATATTATATTAATTTATTATTATTATATACATTTATTAATTGCTAGTAAACCAGGAAGGAAACAATGGGTCAGAGTGTTATGGAGTGACAGGCATCTTACAGGAAGGCTAACTTACACATGATCAGTACACAATGCAAAAGACAGTAGTTAGATCAGGTTATAAGCTCACCAGTCTCAGAAATGATTCTCTTTATGATGATAAGATCTTCATCATGGGTGGGGCGGACTGAGTCCAGAGTCCAGCACACTGACCCCTGGCACAGTAGTACTGGAAGAATACAGTTCAAATAGCTTTTAACAGGAAGGGGCTGTAAAAGGCCCCCAAGCAACTCCAGCAAAGTGCGGTACTTAGTATTTAGCATGGGTGAACCGTATTGGCCACTATGATGCTCCCATTCATCCTGGAATGCTGTCTGACTCCTTTGCTCTCTGCTGTACAGTGGTTTTGCCACTTACAATAGCTGTGTAGATCCACCACTCCTAGTTATTTGGTCAGTCTGCCACCCCTAGTCATTTGGTGGGCCACCCTGAACTGTATGGACATCACAGATCCTAACTGCAGACTATGGTGGCCTCTCACTGCCTAACTCACTTGTGGGCATACTGATGTGTGGGTCCACCCTACTTAATCCTAGGCACTACAATTCTCTGTACCCAACTTATCCTGAGTATAGGGAAGTTGGAGGGGTGGGACAGGACAGACCCAAGCTGAACTAAGCAAAGCAAAGGCAGCCTCTTCAGCAGGCCCCAACTTGGATGGAGGCCACTGCTGGCTGAAATTTGAAAGCCTAGTTCCTAAATGGATAAAGAAAGCCCTCCCTCCTTTACAATTGTGGCTCACCTTAACTGGTCTTTCCCCATGGAAGTGGGCTCACTGCAGGCCTTGCTGCATGTTCTTCCTAGGCTGTCTGTAGGTAAGTCCCTCCCTGACCACAATTTGGTTGGAACACTCATCCCTTCATGGCTTCTACCCCATGTAACTCTATGGAGAGCCACTGACTGAGCTCCCGCAGCCTCTACTTCCAAAGCCACTGCCCACGTAGTACTTGGAGAAGGATCTGCCATCTGTCATCAGCCACCCACTACCCACATAGTGGAGTCATCAACCTTTGTGCGCTGCTATGTACCTCTTTTGCTGGATGACCTGATATCCTTTTCTCAGCAAAGTTGATGTCTGAAGAACCCCAAGCAAGGGTGGGAGCACCTTTTAACCTGTCCTCACAACACAGGACACAGGAGGTTCCTGCTGGCTCGGAGCCAGCCAAAGAGCTGAAGACCCCATGGGGGAGTCCATGAAGGACCTTAATGGGGCCTCTCACAGCAGACACTAGGGTCAAGGGGGAGAGAGTGGTTTGAAGTTGCGACCCCCATCCCCCTCTTACGCACAGTATAAAAAAACACTTACATCTGTTTACAAGAAACAGGCCCCTGAGGAAGCAAAATCATGTTCACAGTCTGTCTACCCTCAGCCATGCATAGGAAAAGGGGAAATTGTTTAAACAGGAAAGGCACACTAAGCCAGAACTTGTTTCCAGGTATGACCTGGGAGCAGAAGGAAGTTAAGTGACTTGCTCATATCCAGGGAACTCTGTCCATGAGCTCCAAAGAACCCAACCAGGGCTGCGTCTTCTCTCATGGTAAGTCCCACTATACAGTAGATTAGGGGATTCCAGGACCTTCCATAGATGAGCATGTCCACCCAAGGCCGCACTCCTCTTTTTCTGTTTATGAACTGGATGCAATTGCTCCGGGAAAGCCCTCATGCCAAACTTCTTATCCATTTCAGGGCTGCACACCCAGCCTGGCTGTCCCCTGCATCTGTCCATTTTCTATTTATACTGCTGTGAATGTCTATGGAACATGAATTTACCACTATCAGCCATGTAACTTGTTACACTGTTACACGAAGCTGGACCGTGTTATGCTCTGACTGGAGTTGCTGGCTTCCTCACTGGGCAGTGGATCTGTGGATGTTTGGGAGGAATTCTTCTCAGCCTTAACCCGACCTAGTGGTGTACTGTGGGTCTGCCGCTGTTGGGTAGCCGGCTCTGTAGTACTTCCATTCGGCCTGACGGTAGCTGGTGGGTGGCCGTGGTGCAGAATGGGTCTGGGGAGGGTTTTACGGCTGGGTTGAGCTCCTGAATATTATCTGTGGATTTAATGCCTGTGCAAGTATAATATTTCAATCCAACTCCGGCTGGAGTGAAGATGGTGAGGAGACATGAAATTCATCCAGCTATCCGAACCTGTGTGATCGGTGACTAGAGCGGGGAGTGGCAGTGGTGGGATATGTAATACCTGGAACAAATCTGCTTGTAAAGTGAATGTGATCACAGAACTGATTTTGAACTTACTCCTGGGATTTGTGACTGCTTGTCGGGTCCTATGTGGAAGTGAGAGCCCACATGAGAGGTGGAATGGCATTCATGGCTCCTTAAGATGAGAGCTCTGTGCATAGAAACATAGAAACATAGACTTTGACAGCAGATAAGGACCGCTTGGCCCATCTAGTCTGTCCATTTCCCTACCTACAGGATAGGCCATAGATCCTAGTTAACCAACAGCCTATTTCTTCCTACCCCCCACAAGAATTGCCTTATGCCTGTCCCATGCATTCTTGAATTCTCCCACAGTTTTAGACCCCACAACCTCCTCAGGAAGGCTGTTCCATGCATCCACTACCCTCTCTGTGAAATAATACTTCCTCACATTGCCCCTGAACCGCCCTTCCTCTATCTTTAAATTGTGTCCCCTTGTTCTTGCAAGTCTCTTTTTCTGAAAGATGCTACCCTCTTGGACTTTGTTGATTCCACTGAGGTACTTAAAAGTTTCTATCATGTCCCCCCTCTCCCTTCTTTCCTCAAGGGTATACATATTTGTGTACATACAAATATACATAACTTTTCTACCTTTTGTTTTTGGACAAAAAATGAGTGTGAAAGCTGATTAAAGAAGAAAATTTGGATTGCCTAGGACTGTAAAGTGAACTGAGATTATGTGTTCATTTAATAGTTTATTTTTAGTTTGAATAAGTATTAATTTTATAAATGTGTATTGTATATTATTTTCACCTTCTGTGTGAGAGACAGTGGGTGGGATTTGTAGACCTTCCCTCTTTTCCCTCACTCTGTAAGAGAGAGTGAAGGAGTTGTTATCTAAAAGTGTATGGTTTTGGTTTTGTGTTTTGTTTATGTATAAAATTGTTAATTGATGTTTATTTAGTATTAGGTTTTTGATTTGAATATCAAAGTAGGGCGTGGGGTGGTTCTCTTAAAGTAAAAGTGTTGATTTGGTGGGGGTTTTTAACGATTGAGTGTGATTTTAGAATCTGAATGTATTTGGTTGGCAAGAACACAGTCAGGCGGTACTCCCCCTCAAGACTGAGGGATCTCCGACCATTTGAATGTCCTTCACTTCCTTCGGAAGTTTATAGGAAATGCCGAGTATTCGGCATTGTGAGACAAAGGAGTGCAGGGAATAGGAGATCCTGGAACCCTTGTGGTGGATGGGAAAGGAGTGGGCAGATAGGGACAGTTAGAACCAGGAGGTGCCCTGGGGTGAAATGGATACAGGAGTGAGGTCCATCATGCCTTGTACCCATACCCAAGGGCACCGACGTGGTCAGGCAGGAAGTGGAGTCATCCTTGGAGTCCCGTCCCTTTCAGGCGGTGTTAAGCAATGTTAGGTCTATCAGAAACAAGACCACATTAGTGAAACATAGAAACATAGACTTTGACAGCAGATAAGGACCGCTTGGCCCATTTAGTCTGCCCATTTCCCTACCTACAGGATAGGCTGCACATCCTAGTTAACCAACAGCCTATTTCTTCCTACTCCCCACAAGAATTGCCTTATGTCTGTCCCATGCATTCTTGAATTCTCCCACAGTTTTAGACCCCACAACCTCCTCAGGAAGGCTGTTCCATGCATCCACTACCCTCTCTGTGAAATAATACTTCCTCACATTGCCCCTGAACCGCCCCTCCTCTATCTTTAAATTGTGTCCCCTTGTTCTTGCACGTCTCTTTTTCTGAAAGATGCTACCCTCTTGGACTTTGTTGATTCCACTGAGGTACTTAAAAGTTTCTATCATGTCCCCCCCTCTCCCTCCTTTCCTCAAGGGTATACATATTAAGCTCCTTTAGTCTCTCCTCATACGGCTTCTCTTGCAGACCCTGCTCCATTTTAGTTGCCCTCCTCTGGACTGCCTCTATCCTGTCTATGTCCTTGCGGAGACGGGATCTCCAGAACTGGAGGCAATACTCCAGATGGGGTCTCACCAACTGTCAGTGCAGAGGGATGACAACTTCCTGTTTTCTGCTGCTGATGCCTCTCCCTATGCATCCCAGTATACCCGCAGCTCTCCCTACTGCCTTCTCACATTGCTTGCTAATCTTAAGGTCATCTGATATGATTACCCCCAGGTCCCTTTCCTTTTTTGTTGTTACTACCTCCCCCCCATTGTGTATTCTTCCCCTGGGTTCTTGTTTCCCAGGTACATTATTTTGCACTTCTTTGCATTTAATCCTAGCTGCCATACTTCTGACCATTCCTTCAACCTTGCCAACTCCCTTCTCATCCTTTCCACGCCTCCTTGTGTATCAACCCTGTTGCAGATCTTTGTGTCATCTGCAAAGAGGCATACTTTTCCTTCTAGTCCCTCTGCAATGTCACTTATGAAGACATTAAAAAGGACTGGACCCATTACTGAACCCTGTGGTACTCCACTAGTAACCCCTCTTGCTTCAGAGTGGACTCCGTTTACAATTACCTTCTGTGTCCTGTTGTCCAGCCAATTCTTTACCCAGGCTACCACCCTGGGACCCACTCCCAGGCTGGTTAATTTGACTATTAATCTTTTGTGTGGGACTGTGTCAAATGCCTTGCTAAAGTCTAGGTAGGCCATGTCCACAGCCCCTCCCTGGTCTACTACTTTGGTCACCAAGTCAAAGAAATCTATTAAATTCGTCTGACATGACCTTCCCGCTATGAACCCATGCTGCCTTGGGTCCTGTGCCCCACTGGCCTCTAGGTACTTAACTATTCTTTCCTTCAGAAGTGACTCCATCACTTTCCCTACCACAGAGGTCAGACTGACAGGTCTGTAGTTTCCTGCCTCTGCCTTGGTTCCACTTTTGTGAAGGGGAATCACATCTGCCTTCCTCCAATCCTTGCGTACCACACCATCCTCCCATGATTTATTAAAAAGAGTAGCCAATGGTTTCACTAGTTCCCCCTTTAATTCTTTTAGAATTATGGGGTGAATTCCATCAGGCCCCATTGCTTTGTCCACCTTCAGTTTTAGGAGTTCTTGCAGAACCCTTTCTTCTGTGAAAGGACTGGGATCGACCCCCCCTATCAAGAGTGCTTCTGTTAATTGGATTAGGCATTTCCCCCTCCTCTTTTGTGAATACTGAGCAGAAATATCTGTTCAGTATCCCTGCTTTTTCACTGTCCCCCTCTGCCCACCCACCGTTCCTTCTATTCAGCCTCACTATCTCTCCCTTTGTCTTTCTACGCTTGCTGATGTACCTATAGAAGGTTTTATCCCCCTTCTTAACCGAGTTAGTTATCTTTTCCTCAGTTTGGGTCTTTTCTATTCTGACTTCCCTTCCTGCTTCCTTCTGCCTTAACTGGTACAGGTCTCTGCCCTGCTCCTTCTGTGTTTCCTTATACTTCCAGAATGCTATCTTTTTCTTCCGGACTTTCACAGCCACCTCTTTTGAGAACCATAGTGGCTTTTTCTTTCATTTTGATTTGTTTATTTGCTTCACACAAAGACTTGTTGCCTCTGTGATGGCAGTTTTGATGATTCCCAATTGTTGCTCCACACCTTCTTCTAACCTGTTTGCTAGTGCTTTTCTGAGGCACTCTCTCATCTTGCCAAAGTCAGCCTTCCTAAAGTCCAATACCCTCACTTTTGTATGGCTTGACTCTGTAGCTGAGTTTAACATGAACCACACTGTTTGATGGTCTCTTGTTTCCAGATGGCAACCCACTTCTAGATCTGAGATCATCTCACTGCCCCCGTTTGAGAGTACGAGGTCTAAGATTGCTCCCTCACGAGTGGGTTCCAAAACTTGCTGTCTGAGGCCTGCCACCTGTAGGGCATCAAGAATGGCCCTGCTCTTGGATGTGGCTGCAGCAAATGTGCTCCAATTAACATCTGGCATAGTCAGGTCTCCTATCAACAGTATCTCCCCTTTCTCTGCCATCCTAAGAATGCCTTCTATCATATCATATCCTTGTCCATTCCCACCCCCTGGCATGAGGGTCTGTACACAACTCCTGTGCAGATTGTGGTGCCCTTTCCAGTCTCCAAGGTGATCCACAGTGCCTTCTCTCCTCCCTGTTTACTCTTTTGTTCAGTTGCTTTTATCCCTTCCTTTACATAGAGAGCTACTCCTCCCCCTCTTCTCCCCTGCCTGTCTCTCCTGTAGGTTATGTACCCTGGTATGTTAACATCCCAGTCATGGTTCTCTGTGTACCATGTTTCTGTGACTGCTATGATATCCAGGCATCCCTCTTCCATCAAGGCCACTAGCTCAGGGAGCTTGTTGCCCAGACTACAGGCATTGGTACACATTACCCTCCATTTCCTGATGGCCTTACTCCTTTTTGCCCCATCCCTGTCCTTCTTGCATTTGTCACTTTCTCCATTTACCCCTGCCCTTCTCCCTATCGACACCTCTATGTTGGTGTTTACCACACTTACTACCATGATTTTTTTTGGGCGGCTAGGATTTCCCTGCTCCTTTCCAGTGCCTCCCCCCTTGGCTAGTTTAAATGCTGGCCAATGAAGCATTTAAACCTATCACCTAGGATCCTGGTTTCCCCTCCTCGACAGATGCAGCCCATCATGCCAGTATAGGCTTGCATCACTCCAGGTGGACCCCCAGTCCCCAATGAAGCCAAAATCCCTGAGCTCCACACCAGTTTTTCAACCACTGATTGAATTCCATGGTGTGGAACATCCTAGCCTCTCCTACGCCATAGATGGGCAGCACCTCCGAGAAGGTTACAGTGTATGCTACTTGTCTAAGGCCCCTCCCCAATTCCAAAAACTCTTCCTGCACTTCTAATCCTTTCTAAGCCAGGTCATTTGTCCCTAGGTGGACAATGACATCCAGCTCCCCCCTGTGCAGCTGCTCCGGCAATCCTGAGGATTCGCTCCTGTCCCTCCAAGCCATGGTGCCAGGCAGGCACCTTACCTCCCTCTCCCCTTCCTCCCCAGTTCTCACCTTCCCAACAATGGAGTCCCCACCAGAGTTGCTTCCTTCTGCGGGGTCCCCTGCCACCCTCCTTGGGTCTCCTTTGTGGAGGTTCCCAGCATCCTCCTTGGTCTCCACTGCGGGTGCCTCCATAGAGCAACCACACTTTGCCAGAATGGCATAGGAATTGTGGAGAGGTACAACTGGAGGGATACACCTCTGTTCCACCACCCTCACCCTCCCTGAGCCCACTGTGGTCCAACCGCTCATCTTTCTTGGCAACCTCTGAGGCAACGGCAGTGGCACTAGTGATCCCTGGATGGAAGAGGAGGTCCCACAAATCCTGGCCAACTCAGCCTGGAGATGAGCAACCTCCTCCCTCAGCCCAGAGAGGTGCCTGCAGATGGAACAACACCGCATCCTCCAGAACATCACCCGGAAGACTGCTGCTCCACAGCCACTGCACTGCACCACTCCCATCATGTCTTATTTCTGGCCCTTAACTGTTTGCAATCCTTACTCTTTCCTCTGTTTTTTTCTCTTTTCTTACTTTCTGCCTGTGTGCCCTTTAAGCTCCTGATTGTCCTGTTCTGAGACAAAAATATCCTATATTTCTCAGTAGACCCCTTACTTGCTCAGAGGCACACCTCCAGCAGCTAGAGGGGGCCGGAGAGCTACTCTTGCCCTTCTAGGATGGTGGGTCTTTGGTGGCTCTGTGATCACTCACTTCCTGCTCCCAAACAGGAAGTTCCTGTTGTCAGTCAAATCCTGTGCCTATAAAAGTAGAACTAGCTTTGGGTGGGAGGGAAAGAGGGCAATATAGTCCCAGTAAAGAAGTTCAGTCACACAGCAGTCCTTTCTCCTGGTGTCTTCTGCCAAGCTATAAACTCAGGTATAAACTCAGCTGTTCAGTGGTGGATCTTGTTGCATCTGTGGACTTAGCTTGCTTCACCGAGACCTGGCTAGATGAAAATGCGGGCCCCATTTTGGAGTCCACGATTCCGACCGGGTTCTCGGTGATTCACCACCTGCGAATGGACCGAAGGGGTGGGGGAGTTTCAATCTGTTTTAGACAGGAACTGGACCTCAGGGAGGTGCCAGTTGGATATGCCAACTCCTTTGAGTGTATTGTGGGTCCAGGTGCAGGCTTCATGATTCTTGTCATTTATCGTCCACCAGGTGATGGGAGAGAATTCCTGAGGGAGGTTGCAGACTTCATCACCGAGAGGGTATTGGAATCCCCCCGATGGTTAATTCTGGGGAATTTCAATGCCTGGGTTGATGATGAACTTGTGCTATTTGGACAAAACCTCCTCCAACTGATGGATTCGTTGGGCCTGACACGGATTGTTACCTCTGCAACTCACCAGGGGGACACTCATTGGACTTGATATTCCATCTGGGGATGGAAGTCTCTGATGTGGAGGTGGAGCCTATCGGTTGGTCTGACCATCACACCCTGAGGTTCAGTTTTGCGGCCCCCTGAAAGAGGCCTGCCCCTAAGGAGATAGTACAGTTCCATCCTTTGAGAGGAGTTACCTCAGAAGGCCTTAAGACAGAACTGGACTTCTCGGGATTGACAATGGATAGCACTGATCCAGGGCACTTGGTGCTAGCCTATAATAAGGCAGTTGCGGGGGCCCTGGACGCCATTGCTCCATTCTGTGTTTGTCCCTGTACTCTCCACCCAGGGGCTCCATGGTTTACCGGGGAGATCCGTGAGTTGAAGAGACAGGGCCAAAGACTGGAGAGACGCTGGCAGAAAACACACCTGGAAGTGGACAAACTTAGACTGGTAGAACATTGTAAGATCTATCAGTTAGCAATGTCCCATAAGAAGGCAGAGTTACTGTCAAGGGAAATTCCGACAGTGAGGAATAGACTGGCCCAGCTGTTCCGGATTGTGGACAGACTGTGCAATCCAGTCTGTCTCCAAACCAGTTGAGCTTTGTCACAGTTACAGTGTGAGGAGTTTGCGACATTCTTCGCTGATAAAGTGTCCACTATCAGGGACGAGATCAGCCAGTGCCTCCCCATTGGGTCTTGCAGTGATCAACCGAGGGGCACTAATACCCAACTAACTTGGTTCACCTTTAGTCAACCAGCAGTCATGGATATAGTGAGGATTATCCAGACTTTGCATCCAACTTACTGTAGTTTATATCCGGGCTCTACTCACCTACTTGTGGGGTGAGTAGAAGTTATTGGCCTGATCCTTACTGGGATAGTAGTGGTATCCTTGGAGAGAGGGATCTTTCCAGATCCTTTGAAGGGGCCAGTAGTGCACCTCCTTCTGAAAAGGCCCTCACTTGATCCCGACTGCCCAGAAAACTACAGACCGGTCTCGAACCTTCCCTTTTTGGGAAAGGTTACCAAGAAGGTGGTCGCTTCGCAGCTGGAAGATCATTTAATCAGCCACAATATCTATGACCCTCTTCAGTCTGGCTTCAGGAAACTGCATAGTACTGAGACGGCTTTTGTACGGGTGCTGAATGATCTCCTGATGGTGAGAGATCAGAGAACTCATTCTATCTTGGTTCTCCTTGATCTCTCAGCAGCATTTGACACCGTAGATCATGGGGTACTCCTCGAACGCCTGTGGTTTCTCTGTGGACTAAGGGGGGTGGTCCATAGTTGGTTTCAATCTTTCCTGCAGGGTAGGACTCAGAGAGTAGTGTCAGGGATTTATTCCTCGACCTCTCATTGCCTACGCTGTGGGGTGCCACAGGTTTCGGTGTTGTCCCCCATGTTATTTGCTATGTATGTGCTTCCACTGGGGGACATTATAAGATGGTATGGGTTGAATTTTCATTGCTATGCCGATGATTTTCAACTCTACATGTCTTTTGTGCCTGGGCAGGAGTCTGAATCAAGTACATTGTTTAACAACTGCCTCCTGGAGATACAGAACTGGATGAGTGCTAATTGGCTGAAGCTGAACCCTGGAAAAACAGAGGTATTGGTGGTGGAACCGCGAGTGAGGATGTCAGGTCCATGGGTGGGAAAACCCTCAGGTTTATTTCTGGGGGAACCCCGCTTATGGCATCTGACCAGGTGCATAAACTTGGTGTTATATTTGGTGAGGGCCTGACCCTGAGGGTGCAGGTGTCGGCCGTAGTCAAATCATCCCTATTCCATCTAAGGAATATAGCACGGGTAAAACACTTGGTTCCATCAGAGGACCTCCCTACCATGGTCCACGCTTTAGTTGCCAGTTGTTTGGATTACTGCAATGCCCTTTATCTAGGGCTGCCATGAGTGGATATCCGCCGCTTGCAGCTGGTGCAAAACGGGGTGCTAGGCTGTTGACTGGAAGCCCAAGATCCAGCCATATAACACCTGTACTGCGTGAGCTGCACTGGCTGCCTGTGCAGTGGCAGATCACTTTCAAGGTCATTTTAATGACCTATAAAGCCCTACATGGTTTGGGACCCCACTACCTGAAAGAACTCCTGACTTCTTACTGCCCCTCCCGCTCCTTCTGATCCTCTGGTGAGGGATTGCTAGAGATTCCCAGGGTAACCTTAAAAACATCTGGTGGAAAAAAGTTTGCCTTTATGGCTCCTACCCTGTGGAATACTCTATCTTGCCAGATACAAAATAGCCTGACTGTGGAGGGTTTTAAAAAAGCTCTGTAGACTTTTTTATTTAATCAAGCATTTTCGGAAACATAAATTTTATTATGGATATGATGTTATTTATTACTGTGGTTTTAAATGCTGTATGTAAAATTTTGTAAAGGCGCCCTGAGCTTAGGAAGGGTGCCTTGAAGAAATAAATTTTACTTACTTACTTACTTACACTTCCCCTAACAATGCCCCAGGGCCCCACTGACATAATAGTAATAACAGCTTAAATGCATCCTGCAACTCTGCATTGAAAATAACACACCCAGTGTCAGATAAATGGAGCACATCTCTTGATACAGTCCCTTGCATGCCTTGGTTATATGGGTATATAATAATAATAATAATCATGCCATCAGAAATGATGAAGGGGGAATGCCTCCTGAATCAACTCCCTCTGCAGCTTTTCAGTCTCAGCTGGCTTACATTCACCCTGCAAGCACTGTTGTGGAATGATTCTTGACCACATTATTATAATTAATGTGAAGAGCTGCCTTAGCTGGGGCAGGCCAGCTTTCATCTTGTGGATCAATTGAGGGATCATGTGACTGGTGATATCATTACCGCCTAAATGTATCACTAACCCTACTGGGACTGAGTTGTGTAAGCCCAGTTTTCATACTGTTATCACCATCTAGTCCCACTCTTCACCCATTTTCCACACCAGTTTACAGTTACTGTATTCACATCAGTTCCCAGCTGGTTGCCATATTGCCATTCTTTGGCCCCCAATAAGCAGGCAATAAGACACGATGAGGTGTGGGTTATGGCCTGATAACATCACTCCCCAGGTGTGTTATGAGGCACGAGGTGCTTGCGCCGAGTGACTTTAGCACCTGGGAAGTGCTCTTATCAGGTCATAACCCACACCTCAGAGTCTTATTGCACTTATCAAATGGGCCCCACCATAAACTCCCCCGTAAAAAAAATATCCTATATATTTTTAAAAAATGTGCTAAAAACTGTTAAATATGTAGAACACAGAAAAATAGTTCATCAGTGCTGCAGACCCTATGTATCATGCTGTGTCTGTGTGTCTCTTGCCCTAACTCTGTCCCCCAAGAGATAAACACTTCTTTTTTTATTTACTTTGTTTTTGTTTAGCTTTGTTCTTAAGTTTCAGCCACCAGCCAAGCAGACTGTTAGCGTGTCTTTGTGTACAGAGTGGTGTCCGCTGTGGTGTCTGCCTCTCTCTTGTCAACTCTGTCCCACAACACACATACAATTAATTTTTTTTCTGTGTGTGTTTATTTGTTTTATTTTTTTAACTTTGTAGTGGCTTTCTGTTTTACTTGCAGCCACCCACTCAGTTAACTCAGCGAGTGTGTTCTTCACCTGCCACCATAAGGATTGGTTTCTGTTTTGCACTTTTGAAATGGTAACTGAAGGTCCGAACATGCTGTGTTACCGATCACTTCAGGTATATCCCTGGGGTATGTCCTGTCATGGACAGGGAGGGGTGGTAGGGAGGGTTGGTGAATGGAAACACGAGGTGCTGGAAATGGACAGTGACTACACATTGTGGTAGCTGTCAGTGCCTGGTTCTGCCTTGTGGGTCAGAAAGGGAGTACAGATGCTTTGCTTCTGTACCGGAATTTTTAGACCTGTGGTTCACACATTGGTCTCTTCATTGCTATCAGAATACAGCAGAGGTCAGACTTTAGAATACATTTGTAAACTGGGCAAAAGAAATCCTGAAATTGCCTGTGTAGTTATTTTTTTAAAAGATAGTGTGTGTGTGGGGGTGTTCTCCAGATTCCACCTCATCTAGGCTGTTCACGGTACTCTGGCATGGCTTAGGCTGAGGGTGGCACACTGATATGTATGTGTTATGGGGTTCAGGTTGGCACAACTAGTGCCAGTTGTAAGGATATGTCCTGGTAAGGACACAGCTAAAAACCTGCTTCAGTCAATCAGGATTCAGGATTTCTTTTGCCCATTTTATAATCCAGATTGTTGAGTAACCAGTGCTCATGCCTGCAAGAAACAAATATAGAGCAAAGGACACCAATCTACCAAATCTTTCAATCTGGGTTTCTCATAGCCTGAGCCTGGCCACCTCTGTTGCAACCCCAGTCATAAATGAATGTGTATTAAAATCTTTTTAAGTTTTTTCCTTTCATACATTGCCTTTTTGAAGACTGCTACACACTGTGGCCTTGTCACAAGTTTGAGTCCTTGTGCATTAACGAATGCTCTTCACCCTGTTGCCTAGACTCTAGGTATGCTTTCAAGAGCTGCCCTTGGCAGATAACCCTTTCTTCTATCCTAAATAGGTTTATAATTTTGGGGGGTCCTGCTTGACTTTCTTTTACTTACATGGCCTAAAACATATGCTGTCTTGCAGCAAGGATATGTCAGTGAGCTGAATACTGCCATAGTCACAGAATCCTGTCACCTCAACAACCAACTCTGAATCTCTAAAAGTTCTGAAAACTGCATTTGCAAGGAGAGCCCACTTCATATGTAGAACTGCATGTCATGCCCAGCACCCAATGTAGGTCTATAAGTTCCTGTTCTCTTATTGGCTATTTGGAGTCCATTATCCTTGCCCAGCAACTGGCCCGTCCCTCCACCATTTTCTTGATGATAAAGCTATCTGTTGGCTCTTGACCTCCTTGGACCTTACAAAAGAAGGCCATCCCTGCCTTTTGGGCCCTAATTCCTGCTGGTCACCTATCCTGCTGGATTACTGCATGTATGTCACCCTAAAATTGCCTTTGAAAATTCTGACAGCCGCACATTCAAACAACCTGGCTTCATCCACTGAGTATGCTGTGAGTCTCAAATCATATCTAAAACTATAAGTAAGGGGCTTTTCCCAACAGGTGTTTCCCTGGCCTGCCCCCTCCACACCCACCAGTGACTAATTGGGCCAACCAGGGATCAACACTGGTTTGCAAAGGCCAATTGCCATAGTTGGTCATGGGCCCATGGGCAGTGCTACCTCCCAGTGAAAAGCTATGACAGTTTGCATGGGTGTAGAGAGTGACTGAGTTCTTGGAGCCAGACATTGTCCATCACTGCCATCTTCCACTCTGATGTTCATCAACAAAAACAGCCCCAGCAGACAAAGCATGTCACTGTAAGGGCACACAGAACAGCACTGTACATCACTGGGAAGGCAGCAGGGCATGCCCGTGTTAACACACAGTACTGGTCAGTGCACCCATATTTGATCAGGTGCACTGACCAGTACTGGGAAATTATTTTATGTTTGCTGCAATGTCTCCCTCAGGGCTTCCAGTGGGGAGTGAAAGAAAAGGATGCCCTTTGGGACAAAAAGCTATTTGTTGGGTCTTGATCCTCTGGGATCTTACAGAAAATGTCCAATGTGGTCCCTCTGCACAAGAGCAGCAGGAGGGAGGAGGCTAGCAATTACAGGCCAGTCAGTTGAACATCTGTAGTGGGGAAATTAATGGAGAACCTGCTGAAATAGAGTCTGACAGAGTATAGTAACTAGAGGCAAATGGGCTGCAGTACTACCGGCATACAATTTCATGAGGGGAGGTCATATCAAATAAATCTCATAGATTTTATTGACTGGGTGACTAGGGAGGTGGATCAGGAGAGGGCAGTGGATGTCACCTATCTGGACTTCAGTAAGGCCTTTGGCATTATGCTGCACAGGAGGTTTATAAAGAAACTTAGCAGGCTGGAGGTTGGGGAGAAGGTGGTAAGCTGGGTATCAAACTGGTAGAAGGATAGGAGGCAGAGGGTGGTTGTAAATGGCAGTCACCCGGGGGATGGAAGAGTGACCAGCAGGGAGCTACATGGATGAGTACTAGGTTCTGTCCTCTTCAATGTCTTCATAAGTGACATTGTTGAGGAACTGAAGGGGAAGGTGCAACTCTTTGCAGATGACACAAAAAGCTGCAACAGGGTGGATACCCAGGAAGGGGTGGAAAGAATTCAAAGGGATCTGGGGAAACTAGAGGAATGGTCTAGGGTGTGGCAGCAGGATTTCAATGTCAAACAGTTTAAAGTCATGCATCTGAGGCAGAGAAACCCAAGAGCTTTGTATAAGATGGGGGGAGGTACTTACACTCAATAATTAAGAAAGGTATCTTGGGCAATCATGTCTGATGGTCTCAAGGTGGCAAGACAATGTGACAAAGAAGTAGGCAAAACTAGTGGGATGCTGAGGTGCATAGGGAGGGGGAGTTCTAGCAGGAGAGTGGAGATGGAGTTGCCATCTTATCACTCACCTGTCAAACTTCGCCTGGAGTAATGTGTCTGGTTCCAGAGACTGCACCTCCACAGTGACATTGAAAGGGTGGAAGCTGTGTAGAAGAGGACTATCAAAATCATGTGAGGTTGCACAAGAAAACATACAAGGACAGACTGTGGAAGTACAACACAACTGCCCAAGAAAATGGGGTTTTGATCATGGATTTACCAGATTTTAAATAAAATAAATAAACTACACTAATAAACCAAAACCATGTAATCCCTGGAGGAGAGGAGAATGAGAAGGGGCATGAGTGAGACCTACTGTATAAGTAAACCATGAAGATGAATGAGGTGCGAGAGGGGAGTCTCTTTCAGAGAAGGAGTAACATGGGAAATGCAATAATGCTTGGGGGGGGAGTTTAAGAGGAATGTGAGGAAGTACTTCTTCACAAAATGGGTGGTGAACACCAAGAACAGCCTGCCAGAAGAGGTGGTGGGGGGTGAAGATAGTGGGGAGCTTCAAGCATGTGTGGGATAGATACATAGGCATAGTAAGCAGAGGAAATGGAGGAGTGAGGGACACCAGTGACCAAATTGGGTTTGAGGTGTAGTAATAGGCAAGGTAAAATTGGGCAGACTGGATGGGCTACTGGTCCTTTACCGCTGAAAAATTCTATGTTTCTATGTTTTTTGGGGGCCAGACTCAGTTTTGAATTGGTATATCCTGACCTTCCCACCCCCACTGATGTTAGGGTATTTGGAGTTACATAAATCCAAACTGCTCAGGCCCAGTAACACTGCAGTGCCATTAATGTTCCTGCATGATTCATGAATACTCATGAACAGTTCGATGAACTTTGAGGAACACTCATGAACTGAGTGCATTAGTTATTCCTGAATCATTCCTTAAAATTCATGAGTTATGTCACTCAACTCTGCTTTTCATGGATCTGCCTTTTTTCAAAGTCCTCTTTCCTCTGTTGCACAGTTACTCTCTGTTGCCTACCTCCACTATATATCCTATTAGACAACAAGGCTTTCATCTGTGGTGTGGCTCCCTCTATGTGAAGGCCAAACTCAGCAGAAGGCCAATATTCACATGGTGGTCAGGTGGCCTGCCAGTGTCTGGTTGTACACATCTCATCAAGGGTGATTCCTGGTCCTCCGACATGGTCCATGTCAAGGTCCCTTCTGGCATCAAGGAAGGGAAGTGCATTAGCCATGTATGAATCCCATCACCTGGGTCACCAGAGGGCAATCATTCATCTGCAGGTACTGAAAAAAAAACTCAATGGAGGCACTGTGTCTCCCTCAGGATGATGCTCCACCACTGCAAACCTGAATTTGTTCCCTGGTCCAGAGGCATGAATCCTTATCCCCCGCTTGTCTAGCAACTGCGTTTGCCATTAAGCTGTTAGACTAGCCCAGCTATTTCTTTCTGTCTCAGAGGTGAGAATGCCACCAACTGAATCACACTGACACTAGGGACCCAATGCTCAATTGTGAAGATTGGTGCAAAGTTGTCATGACTTTGTTACCCCAATGTGGTATTGCTGCCATTCCCTGCATGATTGCTAAACAGTTTGTGGCCAAAACGGTAGAGGTCAATAGTCATCATGCAAATGGACCACAGGACCACATTCAAAGCACAGTGGCTTTTGCTGGTCCTGTACCAGCTTCTTTCAAATCCCTTTGAAGGAGGTAAAGGGGATGCTCACAAAACCGTGACAAGGACCTTACATGCAGCAAGAGATGAAGTTAGGAGACAGATATGGCCAGTCAAGAAGGTGTTCCAATGAACACAGGCTAGGGAGTGTGCAATTAAACATTGGGTACTGTATTTTTAAGACTAGCATGATGTGGGTAAGGGCTATGGGACTACCAGAACCAAAGTCATTAGGCCTGAAAGTTTTGAGTATCTGGCCTGAGGGGTCCGAAGGTAAGAGGGAGTAGACACTGGAAAACATCTTAGTAGCAACACCTGACTTTATAGACTCACAGAACGGCATCTCATAATAACGCAACTGGTGATATTCCATACTGCTACTCTGGGGTATTGCAAGCAACATGTAGCAGGTGCTTAACATCTGGAAAACTAATTTTCACAGTGACATAGTTATGGGGTTGGGGGCTACTCTCTTCCTGCAATTAATGAGTACCTTTGTGAATAGTACAAATGGGCAGTGCCACAACCAGGCAATGGTTTGCCCCTGTTTTGTGTAGAGATGCTTGGATACACTGGAAACACTTCTGGGTACCCCTGGAGTGGATTTCAGGATTTTGGGCTAGAGGGGCTAGTATGGATATCATAGGCTCTGCACTGGAGTTAACTGTGTACTCAGGGCTTCAGGTTATGGAGAAAATTAAAAAAACAAATTCTATACATCCCCAGGTGGCAAGGGCTTGTCCTGTAGTCACATCCCTAACACTCCTGTCTTTTTTCACCCTCCACCCTATCCTACATTATCCCAGAGACTAATCTGTAAAAAAAAAAAAAACATCTGCCAGCTCCTTACACTGTGCTAGACATTGACATCATCTTTATGCACAACTTTCCTCCCTAGCCCTCACCCTTTTTCAGTAGTAAACCCCATTCCATGCTGACCCCTGATTATTTGTGGGCATGAGAGTCCAGAATCCAGGTTACCTAGTCAGGTTCCCCTCTCTAACCCACAGCACACCATCCTTTAGCTTGTACAGTCATGTGACTGTATTAGCTTGAGGCATTGTTCTGCACCACTGATGGTGCTACACAAATGATCAGTCAGATGGGGGGGCAGTCAGACACCAGATACTAGGACAGTTATATCAGGATGCATCCAACATTATGCTGCAAATGTGACCTGGAACAGATCTGTGCTGGATGAAGTTAACCACCAGATAGTTGAACTATCCTGTGGAGCATGAATGGTTTTGTTTATGTTTGCTCTGAGCAACTCTGGTTTTATAACACCACCACTGGGACTGAGAATGGGCCCAATGAATCTCTCTGAGAATGTTTGGTGAGTGACGTGCTAACCAGCAAGAAACACAGATCAGACTAAGGGCCTTATCCAAAAACTTGCCAATGTTTGTGTGATTCCTGCATTTCTGGACTACTCTGCTCTGCCAGCAAGGCTGCTGCACATTGGATGACATTTACAGCCTTCAGCTGTCCCTGTGTGGAGTGTGGAGCATGATGGTACCAAAGGCAGTTGGAGGGGCTAAACTGGATTGGACATGAGGCTCAGTTCATCTGGCTAATGGATCCCCCCTGCTTCATGTGAGCAGGGAATTGTGAGATATGGCAGTCTACCTCAGGCTGCAGTGCAATAGATTCTCCCTGGGTAACCTCACCTCAGACTGCCATATTTCTTTTCTAAAGGAGCAGAAATGTTTACAAGCAATAACATTTGCCTTCCATCCCTTCTAGCCCTCCATGGTGACTTGGAGAGCGTTGGGTGGGAGAGGGTCTTTTTGAGAACCATGCAGAGGACATATGCCAGTGCCTTCAGAGAAGCCATTTCCATATGAAAAAGGCATTTTGGTATGCAGTGGAGTTTGACCCTGCTGCTGATGCCCCTGCCCTGACTTCTGATCAGGTCAGGAGTAGCCTTCTGCTAATGAGAGTGTTGTTCTAGTATATGCAGAGGATCCACAGCTGCTGAGAGGGCCCTCTTAGCTTCAGGAGCTGCCATAAGCACCCATATAGGGGTGTGTATGGCACTGTGGAATGGGTCCTAGGTTTTTGTAGGTAGATGTAATGCTTTATGTAGGGTGGAGTTAGACTTGACACTCCAAGTGGACATACTAATAGCTTCCCTTCCCCCCTCCCACCAACTACTTCTCTTCCTCCCTTCCCACATGCACAAAGTGCTCTGTAGCTAGAGATCTGCTTAGCTGAGCTGTGAAGTGCCCTGTGTTACTGTGCACTCATATTTTGTCCCACCAACCCTCCTCCGTCCCCATGGCTTATTAAATGCTAATTCCATGGAGGAGGTGGCTTCTTGTCCTTTGGTGATTGGGCCATTTTCTTGGGGTGCAGCCAGGGCTGTAAAACCATGAACTCATTTTGGGCACTGCTTTCTCATTTACCTTAGTCTCAACAGGGTGTCTGGTTGCACTTACACATGACTCTAAAACTTGCCTGTTGGATAGTTCTACCCTTTTTTGTTACTCCCACACATTCTGCTGATACCTTCATCTCTATAATCTGCCTGCTAATGTCTGTTCTTATTTATTCTTTTCTTGATTAGTGTACACCATGGGGGTTCTTTTGCTGCACTGCTACTCTTTAGGAGTTTTTTTCTTTAGTTCTAGCCCTTCGTGGCTGATCTCCTCTGCCAGCCTTTCACTGACACAGGATACTTACATAACTCTGATGACCGGAGTTATTGTTTCTGAAACCTAACTGTCAGGGGTGATACCTCCATCACTGAAATCTGGCTCCTAAAGCTCATCTCATTTGCTAGCATTGTTGATTACCTCAGCCACGTACCTTTCTATTTACTGCTATGTGAAATACTCCGAACCTCTCTCCATTGAAGTCTGGGTGCCTAAATGCCACCTCTCTCTCTCTCTCTCTCTCTCTCTCTCGCTCTCTCTCTCTCTCTCTCTCTCAGGGGATAGTGAACCTAATCCTAATCCTGGCCCTCCAAATGGAACTGCCCCAAAATCTGTCTTACTGGTACACTAAATAAGGGCTTAGGCTTGCCCATATGAATATAAGAAGCTTATCTACTAATTTTTGCACAGCTTGAATCCTAGATGGCTCACAACTCCCCTGACATCCTAGGTCTATCTGAGACCTGGTTAAAACCCCATATACCTGATTCTCTGTGTGAGATCAATGGATATAAGATTTATAGGTGTGATCGGCCAAATGCTAAGAAGGGAGGAGGGGTCTTACTCCTCACCAGAGAGGACCATGATGTTACGGTCTACTGGTCTACACTAGTTGCCTCTGAAACGATTCCCATAGTCATCACCCAGGCCACACTAACAAGTTAAATGCTGTGTGTATTTACAACCCTCCAAAGTATAGGATAGCAGGCCTCACCAAGGTAATTGACTACCTTTCCTTGCTAAAAGGTAGACAAGAGCTCATCATAATGGAGGATCTAAACCTGGATTGGCTAAGGAAAAACTCTAACCTCTATACCAGAGAACTTAATAGGCTCCACCTGTCTCAGTTGGTCATCTCCCCAATCCAACAGTCCAGCAACAGCAGTCTCCAATCCTTTCTGGACTAGGTTGTCTCTAATAGGCCCAAGTGGATCTGTGCTGTGGAAGTTCTACCGGACTGTTATTGACCATTCTCCAGTCTACTGTGTGTGGAAAGCAAGGACCCCATAACCCCCATCCAGAGAAATCCTCTTCAGGGATTTCTCGAGAATAGATATGAAGGCCCTATTCTCTGAGCTCCAGTATATTGACTGAGTACCTCTCTACAATACCTGCAATACAGAATGTGCTACACAATACTTCCTCGCTATGCTTCTGAACCTGCAAGATAAATAGGACCCAGAAAAAAGGCATTGTATCAGTGGTACTGCTACCTGCTGGTTAAGCTCCTCACTCCTGGCCTCATTCAAACTGTGGAATAAATCCTGGAGCAAAGCAAAACTAACCCAGTCCACACAGGACTGGACTGAGTATAGAAGACTCCAAAACCTATGCAAGGTTTCCATCAGAGCTGCCAAGGGTAACTACCATCGTCAGCTTCTTGGCACCTCAGTCGGTGGCTCTCATGGTTTCTGGAGTCATGTTAACTCCATTCCAGGAAAAAACAAGGGCAATGCCATCACTGACATGGTTGTGGATGGCTGTAGTTGCAACAACCCGCTCACTATTGCTAATGCTCTTAACTCTAAATTCACCGACCTGTCCTCCAATGCTGCACCCCCCGGGCCTATACCTGAATCTGAGCAGGGCAATCTTAAACCATCCAACCCTCCTTTCAACCTCTGCCCAGTCCCTGAGTCAGAAGTCCGAAGTTTACTTAAGTCCATCTCTCCAGCTGGGTCAGCAGGTGTGGATGGACTGCTACTGAATGCCTAAAAACCATTGCTCATGCTATAGTCTCTCAAGTGACCCATCTGTTTAACCTGTCCCTGCTTACAGGACATGTCCCTTCTCTCTGGAAGATGGCTCAAGTAGTCCCCATCCACAAAAAAAGGGACACCACTAACCAGGATAACTACCGCCCTATTGCTGTCCTCTCCACCCTTTCAAAAATACTGGAGAAAATCATAGCCACTCAGATCTCAGATCACCTCCACTGGTTCAATCTCATCACCCCAGATCAACATGCTTTCTGACATGGACACAGTACATCCACCACTCTAGTACAGTTTACTACTGGTGTCAGATTTGAGGTGGACAATGGCTCACTCACTGGAGCTACTTTTGTTGATCTTACAAAAGCCTTCGATTAAGTTGACCACCCTCTACTTCTATCCAAGTTATCTTCCCTTGGCTTCTCCTACTTTGCTACTGCCTGGTTCCAAAATTACATTTTGGAATGTCAGAAATTTGTCCAGATCGGAGATGCTAAGTCCTCCCTTGCACCCACTTGGGTTGGTGAGCCCTAAGGTTCGATTCTTTGTCCTCTCCTGTTCTCGATCTTCATAAACAACCTCCCTCTCCCTACTAGACCCTGCTTGACCCTGTTATATGCTGACAATCTGGTTATTTACTCCTCCTCTCCTAACCTCTTGGACATTAACCAGAATCTCAATCAAAATTTTAATACACTCCAGAGCTGGCTACTGCTGAACAAACTTGTCCTCAATAAAATTAAAATGGTGACTATGCTCTTTAGCTCTGGCTCAAAAATTCATCCTGAACCCAACATCGATGTATCAGAGCTCTAGATGGCATTCCCCTCAACATAGTTACCTCCTTTAAATACTTAGGAGTTACCCTTCACCCTGCCCTGGACTTTGACCTACACCTAGCCTCAATAATCAAATCTGTTAACATACAACTAGGACTGGCTTATAAAGTCAGGCATAGCCTTACATCTGCAGCGAGGTTGGCCATTGCACAGGGTATCCTGAGACCCAAACTGGCATATGGGCTTATAGCCTTTCCGGGTACTACAGGTGGGTTCCTCCAAAAGTGGGATGTCTGCTACAATATTTGCTGATTTGCTCTGTCACTGCCTAAGCTTACTCATCTATGCTTACTTTATTCCAGCCTGGGATGGCTTACCCCATCAGCTTACTGTCAGTTTACTTCCTCCTGTTTTATAAAAAAATATAATCTCATCTCAGACACCTGTTAAATTGACTTCTCTGCTCAAACCTGTGACCTCTGCCTACACCCTGAGATCAGCCAATAAATCCTTACCTGTCCAGCCTAGATGTAAAACTAAAATGGGTAAAAATGCCTTCTCGGTCTGAGCTCCAGAAGTATGGAACTCCCTTTCTCTGTGCCTCAGAAACTCCCCCTCCCCATGCAATTTCAAGCTGGATCTTCTTAAGGCTCTTTACGCTCTCTACTCTGCTCCTGTAGTGGTGCTAACCCCTCTCCTGTAGGCTCCTCCTAGTTGCCAATTATCTCTATCTCTTCTACTCCCATAACTGTTTGGAAGACCTATTACCCTCCCCAGCACTTACCTACTAGTTGTTGGCCCTAAGAATGACTATTATTGCACTTGTATCCTGTTATACTGTTTTTACATATTTGTTCTTGCAACTGTACTGTCTTTGCTGTATAGGTCATATAGCTGCATTGTGACCAATCTCTAGCCTGTTTCTGTATCAATTCTTGCTCACTTGGTTTTTCCCTGTATGTACTGTTGTCTAAATGCTTTCTGTTGTAACCTCCCGGGTCTCAACTGAAAATAGGCAGCCTTGCTGTCTAGTGTGCCTACTCAGTCAACAAAAATAAATAAAAAAATAAATAATAAAGTGTGTAAGAATTTTCAGACAAGAGTGGCACAGCAAATTTGCTGTTGACTCCTCAGTGTGAAAATCTTCACAAGACAGTCACAGGTAGAGGTACTCTGATATTAAATGACAGGGAGCTGGAGCATGGGGTTTGGGATGTAGCTTTATCACTAGGTGGAAAGGAATATAGCGTATGTAGGGAGAGGTAAGAAGTCTTTTGTTAGCAGTTTCTTTTGGCTAGATAGCTGCACTATCATAGCCAAATGCTTTTCAATTGGATGTCAAATTGCAGACTATCTACTGAATATCATTTGGATAGACACACCACACTCCAAAGCCTCTACAAAGGGCACCCCACTGTGCTGGTCTCCCAATCTGTTTCTTGCTTCATGTGTGTACTGTGCCTCCTCTGTCTATATTAGGCTAATAAATGGTTTAGGTATATAAATGTTTGAAACCCGTAAGGTCCTTTCATCAGGCATGTTTCACAGTCAAATCTGAAATCTGAAATTCCCTTCATATTAAGGAAGCTGTGTAAATAAGGAAATGTTTACACTCCTAAAAGAAATGGGCTGAAGGGACCGCAGTGTAATACCTTATCTGAAGGGAAACACCTCCAATAATACAACACCTCCTCAATATTGCGCTGCAGTGGCATAGCATAAAATTCAGTGCTTTAATAGAATACATTCTCTGACTTTAGTCTTTTTCTCTTGGGAGAGAAGGGGGCTAGAGGAGACATGATCTTAGTTTAAAAGGCCACCAGGGATCTACCTTAAAGTTCTACAACTAAGATTAAAAACAAGAACTGTAGCAACTAGGAGTTGAAGGAAAGGGAGCCACTTAGAACTGAGCAAAGGAGCCCCTGCCTCACCCAGAGGGAGGTAGAAGATTAGAACAGTTTTTTCTCATGAGGAAGTAGTAGTAAGTTCATCCACAGAATTAGAAACATAGAAGCTGATGGCATATAAGGACCACAAGGACCATTCAGTCTGCCCATATTCTTTAAGTTATCCCAGAAATGAGGCAGAAGGTATTTACAAGTGAACGGGTCAGAAAGGAGCTGGCAGCCCTAAAGGTAGATAATGCCCTGGGATCCAAATGGGATGAATTCGAGGGTGCTCAGGGAACTGGCATCAGAACTGAGTGAATCCCCAGCAATGCTATTCAATAGTTCAGTTCAGCCAGGGGAGGTTCCGAATAACTGAAGGTAAAGGACCTAATTCTGCTTCATAAGGGTGGGATCATGGAGCAACCAGGAAACTACAGGCCTGCATTCTTGCCTCTGTTGTGGGTAAATTAATGGAGACACTAGTTAAAGAGGAGCTAGTGGACTACCGGAAGAATAATGGGCTCCAGGACAGTACATACTATGGGTTTGCATCAGGGATGTCTTGTCAGACTAACCTGATAGTATTCTTTAACTGGGTAATTAGAGCAGCTGATAAAGGACAAGCAGTAGATTTACTCTCCTTCATCTTCATCAAGGCATTCAACTCTGTGCCACAGAGAAGACTGCTGAAGAAGCCAGAGGATCTAAGGGCAGTGAAGGACATGGTTGGATGGGTGGGTAGTTGGTTATAGGGGATACAGCAGAGTTTAGTGGCAAACAAAGTTAAATTTGGGTGAAAGAGAGAGGTCACAAGTTGACTGCCACAGGGTTCAGTCCTGCGTTCAGTCCTCTTCAATATATTTATTATTGACATAGGAGAAGGAATTCAGGGCAAGATGTGTCTCTTCACAGATGATGCTAAACTCTGTGGTAGGGTAGACAGTGAGGAGGAAATAAGGGAGTTGAAGAGGGGACTCGCAAAGGTTGGAGAGGTGGTCCAATGTTTGGCAAATGAAACTGAATGCCAAAAAGAGCAATATGATGCACATTGGAAACAGGAACCCCAGGATGGACAATGTATAGGAGAGGTTAAGCTTGGCACTACTACTGAGGGAAGGGACACAGGAGTCATTATAAGTCACTCCTTAAAATAATCTAGCTAATGAAACAATGTTACAGCAAGAAAACCAGGATGTTGAGGTGTATTGGGAGAGGATTTGATAGCAGAAGACAGGAGGTATTACTACCTCTCTGTAGATCACGGATAAGGCCACACCTGGAATACTGTGCCCAGTTCTGTAGACCTTACTTGAAGAAAGACAAGAACAGGCTTGAAATGGTGCCACATACAGTAACAAAAATGATTCATTGCCTGCTAGATAGATCTTATGAGGATCAGGTTATGGCATTGAACATGTATTCGCTGGAGCCCAGAAGGGAAAGGAGTGATATGATAGAGGCAATCAAAAGCTCTCCACACTTCTCTCTCACCTCCCATTCCTATTCCTTCCTTGTTTCTTCCTTTCACTTATCTTCACTTCCCCTGGTCGGTCCATCACTCCACACCTTGGAAATGCCCTATGTGCCACACTCCTTCCCTCCATTCTCTCCTCTCCTCCTTCCCAGACCCCAGCATAACTGTACATGTACTTGCCCTCTTTCCTCTATCTTTCAGCCCCTCTGAAAATTATTGTACACATGACCTAATGTATATGCTACCTAATGTATATGACAATGCCAATTGGATGCCATGAATTTTTTTGTGAATTTTTGTTTCTCCATCCTATTTGCTATTGTCCTTGACTGTGTTCTGTTGTTGTTATTTTTTCTCTTTATTGCTTTGACGTGTAACTTTTGCAAAATAGCCTTGGTTCAAAGGTGTCTTCCAAAATCATAATAAATAAAACTAAAAATCAAGTTCCTGAAAGGAATGAATGGGGTAAACTGAGGAACAATTCAGAAGGAGCAACAAATCTATACCACAGAAATATGAGTGGAAGCTGGTGGAAGGGAAATTTAGGAGGTACTGGAAAAAGTTTTTTATTACAGAGATTGAGAGGCTAAGCCATAGAACAGCCTGTGGGCTGAGGTGATGGGTGCCAAGACCATAAATGGCTTCAAACACTGTTGGGACAGAATTAAGGTCTTTATATTCACTTTGAGGGGAGTGGCAAGGCAGGGAACATAGTGGTGGGTAGCATGGGAATAAACCCTGTACTGGCACAAGGTTTCAGGTGTAGGATGAGTATTACAGGAAGACTAGATGGACCAGTGGTCTTTTTCTGCCACCAACTTCTACGTGACGTCTAGGTGTCTGTTTTAATCTCTAGATGCACATACGAGGTTGGCTGAGAAACATGGTTACAACCATTGAGAAATGGTGAATGGTCATGATGAGCACACTGGCTTTCAACTGTCTTCAGATTGTTATGTTCAAGTGGAAACTTGTTCTTTTCAGGCTTTTAAAGCAGGACTAGACTAATCAGTGAGGAAAAATAGCACTGATGGATACACAGCATGAGTGGAGTAGCAATCCAGCAGTTAAGATTGGGATGAGCGTTAGTACTCTAGTGGGGGTATACTGTTAGCTACTGTGTGGAAGAAGAAGAAGCATACAAAATTCACTCGAAGTCATTTTTGCTACAAGAATAATATAGTATGTTACTATGTACAGTATATACAATACATTACTCTGTTACCTTTAGATGGCTAACCACACCTGTCATAACTCAAGATGTGCAATATAGTGTACAGGCAGTAGAACCTAGAAGTTAGAGCAATGAGTTGTGTATGAGTTTGGTACATCCAACAGAACTTTCACTGATTTCTACAAACTCCATTGGCATACTGTGTTACCCTGGACAAGTCAGAAAACTCTCTGTGCTCCTGGGTCACCCCTGTAAAAGGACAATAAGCAATGGGACCTTACCCAGTTACCAAAGAATAAAAATAAAATAAATACATACACAAATAAACAGCTGAATGAATGAATGAATAAATAAATAATGAATAAACAAGCAAATAAAATTGTCTTAGTATATACCTGTAGGTAGGTCTCACAGTGTCAAAGTACTGTATTGAGTTAAGTACAATATCATCATTTAAATTTTTTGTACTAAATTAATTAATGCCTTCTTTTATTTATCATATTGATTGCTTCCTGCACACAACACAAATAAATAAATAGAAACTGTCACCTAATCAAGAAACCACATTTTTGAAAAACAGGTATTTGATCGACTTTTAAGTAAAATGGTTTCTTCAGGTTGTTGTTGTCTAACAAATGAAAAGATAATTTCCATACAGCAATTTGTTTTTCAGAAAAAATGATCAGAATGTATTTGTTGGGAGTTTGTTGTTCAAAAATTTTTATTAGAGAATACAGCGCAAAACAGAAGCATAACAACGTACATGTGTGCAAGAGTCAGATGTATCACACTGGTATAAACTCAAATATTCCGTGAAATAAATCAAGGACAACCATACGAATGTACAAGCAGAATATAAAACTTCAGCAGTAGTGGACTGTGCTGTCTCATATTCAATATTTGGTGGTGATCATTTTTTGAAAATAAAAATCTTAAAACATCTCTGAAATAAATATTTTAACTAGAACAGAGCATTTCCAAAAAGCACATGCAAAAGTACACATGGGGCCCAATATTCAGAAAAGTGCACTAGCATTGTAATTGTGCTGTGCTTGCTCCAGTCTGCTACCGAGGTATATTCAAGGGCATTGTGCTGATGCTATATCCTACGAATATAGGGCTAACTACACACTGCATAATTGAAGCACATTGATGCAGTGCAATGAAGTTGCATAGCTCTGAACATTGCGCAGAGGATAGCGCTGAACACAGGTGGCAGCAGTGTGTGTGAGAAGGGCACCAATGAAAGAAACACAACACAGCAGCATAGATGTCAAATATAAACCTTAGTGTAAAACAAATGGCAACAAGCCGTACAAAAAGATGCAACAACAATAACAATAATAACCACTTCTACTACTACTACTACTACTATTACTACTACTAATACAGCAAGGTTGGGGGTGTTTAAAGAAAACAAGAACAAGGGGAAATGCACATGAGAGATGAAGAACAAAAGAAAAAAGTCAACCACCCATCAGGGGAACAAAATGTTATGGGCAACCACCCATCAGCACT
This sequence comes from Neoceratodus forsteri, assembly GCA_016271365.2. Classification (NCBI taxonomy): domain Eukaryota; kingdom Metazoa; phylum Chordata; order Ceratodontiformes; family Ceratodontidae; genus Neoceratodus; species Neoceratodus forsteri. The sequence continues at coordinate 1,609,194,043 of CM057450.1, read as the reverse complement.
AATTAATAAAGGGCCCTCGCCCAGTGCAACACATAAAGACAATGTCCAATGCCCCATCAAGGGGCTGTAGGAAGCAATGGTGGCTGTTGCTGCAGTTCATGTACTGCACTGGTGCACTCCTGAACTGTGTGTGCACACTGCCTCAGACACTCCACTACCATCCATAACAACCAAACCTGCCATCACAGGAGGTCATCCCACCCTTCTGTTTGGACAGCATCCCTCTGACCAATGCAATATCTGGCATCCCTCTGGGCACCTGTGGAAAGAAAATACAATACACTGAACTCAGTCAGCTGTGTACACACATGGTGAGGGACATTATGTGGCATAATGTGCATAACAGAAGTACAATCAGCAGACAGATGGGACACTGTGCCACACATGGGTGGAGGGAATCAAACAGCTACAATGATATATGCATGACATACTGGGAACAGCATTGTTGACCCAAACAGTAAAGGACTGCATATACAATGGGTGTCCCATGCTGCAACATATCATGACCAAGACATGCAAGGGGCACACAACAATGGCAGCCATGCCAGATGTGGGAACGCAGCATAAGAAACATAGCACCAGACAAGAAACTGATAGGCAGTGTGATGGCCAATGTGGCTTGGAGCCACACACATACACCCAGCACCCTGCAGACAAGCCATCCAACATGCAGGCCAGCACAGGTATGAAGACCAATAGATATCCATGAGCCACTCTTGTCGGCTGTAGGGACAGTCCGAGACACAAATGTGGCTCACACAGCACAACTATATATGGATGGAACTGTCATGTAGCACTCTGTGCGGCAAGGGTAACATGTGTACAGCAGTGTTGTACATGGGTATGTGCACTGAACACTGTACCACAGTCAGCAAACAATGACAATGTGGCATGTGGCCTGGAGGACCTTCCATCCCAGCAGTTGCTGGCTACAACGTAAGTACATGGTTCCCACCCATACAGAGCCAGTGCAGGACAGTGGGCCCTGAGAAGATACAGTAGGGTCTGAATGTATGCATGGCACAGCCCATGTACAGTGGAATGATCTTACATTGGTCATCGCTGTGTTTGTCAGACACTACCGACTATGCATCACAATGTTAGTCTCATATGCTAAAGAACAATTAATGCCACTAATACCCATCCTGCCATGGACCCCATATCACATATACCCAGATCTGCTGAGATGCAATCATGTGACATCCAGTGCATATGGCACTGGAGAAGAAACTGCTGCAGACAGACTACCACAGGTGCTGCATGATGCACATGGCTTGACACAGTAGTGTACTCATACTACTGTAGCCCCGTGCCTACCTCCACATGACATGTACACATACATAGTCATGAGCACATGGCACAACAGACCCGACTGGCACTGATGTGTCTAACAAATGGGGCTGTGAGCTTTACCACTAACTCCCTGGTGCACTGGGTAAATGACACAGAGGACATGCCACTTCATGGTATAAAGCATGCCGTGGAACAGTATACACACACAGGGCAGCATGGCTGCCAAGAGTAGGTGCACAGCCGTGGCACACCACAGTGTCAGTGGTGGGACAATGCACCAAAAGCAGGGTGATTGTCCCCAACCACAGTTGTGTAGCTGATGCCCCCACAGACACGTATGCAGCATGGTGGGTCACACATGGATATTTCCCTCCAACAGCAGAAGCATGTGGTATAGTGCAGACATGCAAACCCAAGCGTGACACATACAATGCAAAGTACTTATGTGGATGCTTATCTTGAGAACAGTTCTGCTAGGCCCCATGACAGCCTAGTGATTCCTTGGGCTGAACCTGTCTACACCCCTGCTGTATCCAGGCTGTGGATTGACCCTGCTGTCCGCTGAGATCTGTGGAGGAGGATAAGGGCGATGTGATCAATATCCTGCAGTGGGGCACATTGCACAGTACCATACACCCTAAACAGGAGACACACTTATATGCCGGTACTGTGCACCAGCCACCACTTGTGCATGCTGTGGATGGACAGGACATAGCAGGGCCATGTCATACCATTGTGAACAGCTGTGGCACCACACACAGGCATACTGTGGCCTAGTTGCAGCAGGAATGATACATCCCACAGTTTTACAGTAGGTATGGCCTGGCACAGTGTAGCACAGCCCATGTAGTGCCCATAACCTGCCATTCTCCCCACCCCTGTACAACATACCCATACATGTCGGCAACAGGCCTTGTATACCTTATAGTATGTGTTAATATGTATGGAGCACCAGGTCTCATATAACAGTGGCACAAGAAGCATACCAGTACAACTGTAGGGGAGGACAGGTTACAGTAGGTGGAGCCCAACACAGTGGCTGGTACAAGCCTGGCACTCTCTGTGCAATATAATAGTACCCCATGGATTAACTAGCATATGGATAGTGGCACCCATGTGGTATAATACTGATGGTGCACACAAAAGAGACGGTGGCTACATCCACGTTCTTTTGGATACACTGACCAGCACAGCTACATGCAGAACACATGTGACATCCTCCTGGGTCATACCTGACAATGGGAAAGAACATATCCTGTATACCATAGCCAGTAAATAATACCTGAATAACATTAACTGAAACAATACATTTCCTTGTCACCCACTGAGACACAGCAGCCACCTCACTATGGCAGCACACAACCATGCTGCCGTGGCAGGTGCATGCCTCAGGGATCTACAGCAGGTCCTGTAATGTACAGGGCACCAGGGACATCAGCTGGGACAGTGGGCCCAGACACCTGCATTTGTAAGATCATGCTATAAAGTGGAGTAGGTTCCATAGGACAGAGGGGACAGAACAGGGACACACAGGTACAGTGCATGTTCCCTCAGGGACACCACCACAAAGGTATATTACCATGGAAACAGTACTGCATGCAGGACACTACAAAAACCATGCATACAGCCATCTATTCTCACCATGCCTTGGCACAGTGCTGCTCTCCACCATTGCCTGCAGTAGTTGCAAGTGACATGCCTCTCTCATTTGCAGATCATGATACCTGTGGCAACACTGGTCATCAGTGCATGTGATCCCTGTGTGTCTTGTGAGGCCACACCCCACAGTTGCCCACACCTTGCACCTTGGCCTGTCAGACCAGCCCCCTCACCCACAGCTGGTCCTCCCTGGCCTCCACCAGATCAACCAGGTTTGCCAGAACTGCTGTATACCACTGCTGGTCCTGCTGCTGCACAGCCTTGCTCTGTCTGGTAGACATTTTGGTATCCTGCCCATTCCTAGCCCTCACACCAAGCTCCTGAATGTCTCAGAGCCTTATGGGTGTGTCCTTTGTACATGCGAAACATGTTTTCATGTTAGTGTGATGCTAATGTCGAGTTTCACAGTGCAATGCATACTGTGGGGGGATCATTGAGAATGTACCAGGCATGGGGTGGCAAGTGCATAGGATGCATATGCACAGTGTGTGCATTTGCAACCCTGTGCAGACCATCATAATACCATTGTGCAATGGCATGGCACACATAGCTGTGTTGTATGAAGACATCTTCTGCAATGTTACATAATATCTGCGCTACATACAGTTGTTGGGCTAGCACAAGTGCAACACTGGCACTAAGAGTATGCAAATGAGCTAATTTCACAGTCTAAGGGCAAACACCCACATTAGCATGTCATTACTGGAATGCATGCACTCATTATGGTGAATTTATGTATTGATTTTATTTTAATGTTTGCATTTGTACAGACTCCTCGATCAAATGGAAAGGCGCCTTTTTAAAAATAAAATTTGATTTGATTTGATTTGATTAGCATTCTGAATTGCACATGGAGCATATAAAAGTAGCAAAGTGCACCACCTACATTCCACAGCAGAACTGCAGGTGGCTTGAGGAAAGTGTATTGCAGAATGGCCAATAAGGTGACATGGGTGATCATGGCACTGTGTGTATCTGTATGAAGTGGTTACATCAGAAATGTTGAGGTGGAAGAACGCTCACATCTAGATATGTCAGTGGTTGTGCTGTCATTTCTATGTGGAGGAACTCTGCTATAGTAGACAATGGAGAAAGATGATAGAGGCTGTGGCACTCTCACACAATTATTTAGGAGGTTGTGAAACAGAGTTCCTTTCGGCTCCTGCCCAATTTAAACCCTGTCTGTCTGAGCCCTTGGCTGTCGCTGTATCTGCACATGGGAAGGCCTGTGTCAGGCAGGCCACTGGCTATGTTGGGACATGCAATACTGGGACACTTAGGTGTCCCTGACAGGGGTGGTGAGGACTTCACCCCAATGTACCTTTCACCTGTGCTGCACTGAGTAGTATGCACTGTTCACCTGTTTCCATCCCCCGTGTCCAACAGGTACCATGGATGATGGAGAAAGGTTATGGTCCCACCACTTCTTGAGGATGAGTTACATATGCTGGCACAGGCCTATACGGCCAGGGAGGAGATCTTGTCCCAGAAGCAGAGCACAAGTGCCCAGCTAGGGCAGGCCTGGGTAGAAATAACAGATGTGGTCAATACTACTGGCTGCTGGAATAGGCCCATGGAGGCAGTGCATTCAGGGACATGAGGAGGCGGACAAAGGATGTCCTGTAAATTAAATGCAAGGAGATGCATGTGACAGGTGGGGGTCCACAAGCATTAGAGCTGAAAGTACTCTAGCCCCTGCTGAGGAGGCAATAACCTCCACCTTATGATCTGCGGAGGTGATGGAAGTGCTGGGAAGTGGCCATGAGAGCTAAATAGGATCAGACCAGCCTTGTGAGTAACTGACTGCACACAGTCCCATCAGGCATGTGTGTAAATGTGTGTGTGTATATGTATATATATATATATATATATATATACATATACTGCATATACTGTGCACTCCACTTATAATGGACACTGTTATGATGAACAATCGGTTATAGTGGATTTCCCAATCCAAATACATCAAATCCAATGCATTTTCCCCTGGTTATAATGGACAGAAACTTTGCTTATAATGGACACTTTGAAGCTTTCATAGGTATTTTTAGTGCATTTGTGTGTTGGGGGGGGTGCAGAGCTGTTGAGGAGATTTGGCAAATGTAGAACTTAGATGAAGGAGCTAGAGAGACTAAATTTCTTACAAAATAATTATCTACAAGCTACTGTGTATAAACTTTCATTAGATGATTACACTAAAAAGGAAATTATTTCATTTTTTTATCAAAACCCTGCCTTTGTTCTTCCTGTCCTGGAATCACAACATCCAGCCACTAGAGTTTTTGTCTTCTTACTTTCTGCGATACACTTCATAAAAATACTCATGCGCCCTGACAGTTATATAACTCTAAGCAAACAAAGTACAGAAACATATATGCTGGGCAGGATTTTGAATAACGTATGAAGTCTTTATAATATGGTTTTAATCACTCTGAGCCCCTGCTCACACACACAGGCACACTTAACACATAGGCTTCACCTCCTCTGGATATAATGGACACTGGATATAATGGACAAAAACCGTGTGCACAGATGCGTCCATTATAACAGGCTTGCACTGTATATATCACGCCTTTATAGTTAGGGTTGGTACAACCTTTCAATGTTAAATCTCAATTTTTGCACCTTAATAACTTTGTCATTTTTCAACCAAATAACCTCAAAATTGGTATGTGCTGTCGAGTTGTCAGTATCACAAGAGGTGAAAAGTTACATGATGGCAGCTTTTACGGTTTTGGAGATATAAAATGGTCAAAAACACAAAAAAGAATGTTTTTTTTTCCATAGGATAACATGGGATTTTTTTGCTCTCATGTACAGCACACACAGAAATAAATCTGCCTCTGATACTTTTAGGGATGATGTTGTGTATACCAAGGGTGTGCCTTTGAATGGTTTGGTGAAAAAATATATTACCATTTTTGAATTATAAAGATTTTTGTGATAGATGCAAGACAGGCAGTGCGAACTGTATTTTGAAACACAGTTCAAATGATAATTAGAAAAAACATTTGCACTGTATTTTGAAATACAGTTTGAATGGTAATTAGAAAGACCATTTGCACTGTATTTTGAAATACAGTTTGAATGGTAATTAGAAAAAACATTCATGCTGTATCTTGCAAATACAGTTCAAATGGTATTATTAATTACCTTTCAGTTTAAAATGTTCTCCTCGCCAGACTGATGGTGCTGAGGGTTGAGGTGCTGGATGCCACACCTCGTGCCACACCGGCAACCTGGGTTCAGGAGCGAACTTGGGCCATTGGGTGTCAGCAGCGGTAGGAAAGGATTGACCATATGGAGGACTGCTCTCCTTTCCTGGGGTGGTGGGTATGCTGCTGTGGTGTTGGCGGCTCCTGGTGGTGACTGGTGGTGGCGCACCATGCAGCATGCCTGTCTGGGGTTGGAGTGGCTGCAGATGCCTTGCGCGTAGGTGCATGCCTGTTGTGTGCAGGGCATCATTGCACATCCATGCTCTAGGAACACACACCAATAGAAAAACCCGGTCCCATAGATAGACAATGGCAACCTCCAGTGCCCACCGCCACACACCCAGTACCCATTGGGTGTCGGCAGGGGCAGGACAGGATTGAGCACCTGGAGGACTGCTCTCCTTTCCTGGGGTGGGTGGGTATGCTTGCTGCAGTGCTGCTGGCTCCTGGTGGTGACTGGGGTGGTGCACCTTGCAATATGTCCATCTGGGCTGGAGCAGCTGCAGATGCCTAACACACAGGTGCAAGCCCATTGTCTGCAGGGTGTCATTTAACGTCCGTGCTCCAGGAACACACACCAACAGAAAACCCCTGGTCCCACATATAGGTGATGGCAACCTCCAGTGCCAGCCGCCATATACCCAACGCCAAACTGATCTCACCAGTTGTCTCGATCCCCCACCTTGCCTTGGGTCCTTGCACTAAGTGGGGATCATCGGATTGGGGTAGGGTGGAGGAGTGTCTGTCTCCGATTTCCTGGTGAGGCGAGGACGAGGTGGGTGGAGGATCAGTTGAGGCGAGTGAGGTCTGCCTGAGAGAGTTCCTTGGGGACAGTGATAAAGAAAGCCCAGAAAAAATTAAAAATAAATAAAATGTTCTGGGGTGCAGGCAGGCAGTGCAAACTGTATTTTTACAGTGCAAATGTTTTTTTCTAATTACTGTTCACACTGTATTTGCAAAATACAGTTTGAATGTTTTTTCCTAATTACTGTTTGCACTGTATTTTCAAAATACAGTGCCGGTGGTTTTTCAAATTACCATTCAAACTGTATGTCAAAATACAGTGTGAATGGTTTTTCTAATTACCACTCGTACTGTATTTACAAAGTACAGTTTGCACTGCCTGTCCTGCATCTATCACAAAACTTTCTTTGCCAGCTCACTGCCACTACACGGTTTGGACTTCTGGACTAAAATTTACAGGATGGCAAGCCCTTGCACCACAGATATGCCTTTTGCTGGTTTGCTGAAAAAATCTACACCAGTTCCAGAGTTACAGTACTCCAAAGTTGAGAATTTTCCCATAGGATAACACTGTGGTGCCTGCATCATTTTTCGGCACCCGTATCTCGAAAGCAATTAATGACATGGATTTTTTGCTACAGGGCACTTAGTCCACCTTTAGGTGGACTAGCCTGCATAGAGGTTTTGAAGTCATGATTATAACTGCAATGGATTTTTTTTCATAGTTGCTACAGTTACTGAGATATTAGTAAATTAATGTTACAGAGGTTCCCGCTCAATACTATAGGGCTGCTGTATGGCTCCATAGTTGTGTGTAAGTGGGACTTCAGGGCCCAGAGGGCCCATGCTTCCACATATACATACCATTATACAAAACTAGGCAGCATGAAGGGATCGCTGGTCTCGGAGGGCCCGCACTCCCACAAACACATAACACTAACCATTTACATTACACTTCCTCAAAAAAATCCAAAATTAGCATGCTCAAACCTTTTATGTTGTTTCACACACTAGAATTCACATTTCTTCTAAGAGGTGCTGCTGGGTTGTGGTGTATGCTAATTTTGGATTTGTTTGAGTTTTAGGAGTCTGTGGTGCTCCTTTTTAGCATGCTCCCTTTGGACACCTGTGTAAAATCCTTGATGGGAGCATAGTGCATAAAAGAGCCAATTAGACACATTAGCCATTGAGGCATTGGAAAGTTAGGGACTAAATCAAGGTTCCCACCTTGACGTTGGTGATTTAGCATACTCACATTGGAATTCCAGTCTAAAACTAAGAGGACCAACTCCTCACATGGAGCTTAAAGTAAATATAGCCAATTTTGGCAGTGGAAAGTTTAAATATGCTATGTTGTATGTGTGTGGGGGGGTGTGCGTTGGTATTTTTTGGATCACTTCCTCAAAAAGAAGGGAAATTCATTGCAAAAAAACTCTGTTAATGCATCATTTATGGTTGATGTGACAGTGACAAAAGTTTGGAAATGCGATGTTAGGATTACCACCCCTACCATCCCACTCCCACCCTACATGCACCAATAGTCATTGGGGTGTGCCATGGAGTCATCACACTTTACTCTCACCCCATTCTCCTATACTGTAGCATGTCAGCTTGTTTACACATGGAATGGGGTGAGAGTTGGGCCTGATGACCCCATGGCATGCCCTAATGCCTGTTAGTGCGTGGAGGGGAAGTGGGGGGTGGTAGGGGTGGTAACCCTAACATCAAATTACCAGACTTTTGTCACTGTGACATCAACCCTAACTGATGCATTAACAGAGGGTTTTGCAATGAATATGTATATATATATTTATAAATTAGGATGAAAAAATCTAGAAATGTCATTGGCCAAGAGACATCAGCTGACTGTACATTATATCTCTATAATTTACGCAGTTATCCTAGTCCTAAACCACAAAATGCAATGAGCAAATCAGTCCTCCGACAACCAGAACTATCTTCCATCAGTCCCCGTACAACCAGAACTGATCTTCCATCACAAGCATGGCTGCTACCTTCATACTGTAAAAAACTTCATTTGGGCCCTAAAAATAAACTACCTAAAATACAAAATAAAGTAAATTAATTAAATGTTGTTTCCTTGATCATCACACTCTCCTTAAACACATAAACAAATTTGAAACATTAAGAATTGTTTATAGTTTTCATTACATAGAGGATAATGTATGGTCCTCTATCGGTAACCAGTTTGTTAACCATTGAGAGGTTGCCAGGGTGACCATGTAAACTTTGAGAGTGAAGCTCAAGAGGTTTACGTTGCCATGGCAACCATGAGATGTTACACAAACTGGTTACCGATAGAGGGACTGTACATTATATTTCATAGTGTAAGGTCTCAAGAAGAATGAAGAAGGCTGCTTACTCTTGAAATGTCAGTCACCGCCATGGCCATTCTGGGTCATGCTCTCACCATTGAGACCCTTTCTGAAAGGCTGTCAGTTCATGAGAAAAAAGATACACTCATGTGCAGACCATTCCCAGTTGTTAACCCATCGATGTGACATACCATCAATGGGTTAACAATATCATGATGTCACATCAATGGTAAAACGTTGTTATAAACAGGTAGATTTCTACATATAACAATGTTCTTCCATACATTACAACTGTTTCTTTGATGACAGTGAAAAATCCCCCTTCTATCTTTACCATGCTCACCAGGGAAATCTCTTCTGCTTACCCTGTTAGTGAGATAATTGAGTCTCTGGCTGTAGAAGATGTCTTCTGTGTGTACAGTATGTTAGGAAAGGAACATTCTGCCAGTGGAACAGAGCTGAATTTTGAATCCCTGTGTTCCATGGTAAACATTCCATGATAAAAATCCCATATCTTGAATGTGCAGAAAAACAGAGGAAAAACAAGCATTTATCAATGCCGAATGTTGTCTTGCTGGTGTTGGCATTGCTAGTGCAGGAGTTAGAGAGACACATAATAGGAATAGCAGTGAAGTATAGAACTGACATCAACCCCACCCCACCCTGCAGAGAGTGACAGGATTTGGGGTGTGAGTTTGAGTCGCTGGCCATAACGCTCATGCCATTTCATCTCACCCTACCCTACAGGGTCTGACAAGTGTCGTGTTGTGCCTTGGGGTCATCGGGCCTTATGCTCACCCCATTTCATAAGGAACTACATTGAGATAGGTGCAGCATAGGAGAATGGGTTGAACTTTGGGGCCGAAGAGTCCAAGGCACACCTTGATGCCTGTCAGTGGCTGCAGGGTGGGGGTGGAGGACCAATGGCATGAGCACTACAGCAGACAATCCAAAGACACACCCCTGATGCCTGTTAGTCTGTACAGGGTGGGACGTAATGGTTAGAAACCCTAACACCCTGGGTGTTTGTTGGTATTTGCACTTCAAATTTTAAAACATGGCCTTTTTGTGACCCCACCTCATGAAAGCATTTGGGACCTCTGCTCATGAACAGTGTCCCTGTGATTTTGTTAATCTGTCTCAAATGTTGATTTCCCACAGTGACCACACCATTTTGTACCACATTAAAATGTCAGCTGCACCATGGATAAGGAGGTGTGAAAAGATGGCAATGTTGAAAATCTGGAGTGAAAATATTACAAATTCTCGAAGTTACGACTGTGTGTGGACACTGCACAATGCACGCTTGTAACATAGTAATTTTATGGAATTGTTTCACCAAATTTTCACCATAGGCATTTTGGGACCTCTGCTCATGAACAGTTTTACTGTGATTTTCTTACTCTGTTCTGAACATTGTTTTCCTACAGCGACTGCATCTCTGTGTGCCGGATGTGCGAAAACACATTTTGGATAGGATGTGGAAAATGACAGCTGTACTGTTCATAAGAAGGTGTGAAAAAATGGCAATGGTGAAAATCTGGAGTAAAAATATTAAAATTTATCAAAGTTACACACGTGCATGGAAACTGAGCAACGCACGCTCATAGCACAGTCATTTAATGGACTTTCATCACCAAATTTTCAACATAGGCATTTTAGGACCTCTATTCATGAACAGTGTCACTGTGATTTTCTTAATCTGTCCCAAACACTGATGTCCCACAGCGACCATGCTATTCTGCACTGGAAGTGCGAAAACACATTTCAGCCAGGATGTGAAAAATGACAGCTGTACTCTTCATAAGGAGGAGTGTAAAAATGCCAATGTTGAAAATCTGGAGTGAAAATATCACAGATTTACGAAGTTACGAGCGTGCGTGGAAACTGCATAATGCATGCTCGTAAAACAGTCATTTTTTGGATGGTTTTCACCAAATATTCAACATAGGCTTTTTGAGAGTCCACCTCATGAACAGTGGCACTGTCATTTTGTTAATCAGTCCCAAAAGGTGATTCAGCTCAATGACAGCGAAATCATCTTTCAGGACCGAATAACGCCATGACAGTGACTGAATTCTTGGGGAGGGGTCCCAACAACCCCATGTTGAAAATTTGGTGCCAAAATTCCCAAGATGTGAACCAAAGTTGAAAAACCCTAATTATGCCATTATACAGCTCACCGGAATTTCTTCAGTTTGCGGTCGGCTTTGAAGAGTGCAGACGTGTTCCTAGTCCACTGACAATTGTTGCGCCAGGCTCCGGAGGAAAGTATGTGGTGAAGGTGTGTGTGGGGAGGAAGGGGTATGCAGTGGGTGGGTGTGGGTTGGAGGAGGGGACCGCAGACAGTGAGGGACTGTTTTCTACTTTACAGGTTAAAAAAAAAAATTAAACATTGAGGGAAGGTTTCTTCTTTTGACAGGTACATTTGGCATGCTGGGGTAGGCTCCCAGCATGCCACCAGCATGTTTTGGGGTGGGGTGGAACTGGAGCCGATGGGGATTGGGCACCCCATCAGCAAATAAAAAAAGGTGTTTGGCAGGAGAGAATGATGCCGAGGGGGATTGGGCACCCCCCCTCGGCAAACAACTGGCATGGGACATGATGACGATGGGGATTGGGCTCCCCTGTTGGTAAATGAACTGGGGAGGGGGGCATGATGATGCTGACAGGGGGATTGGGCACCCCCAAGATTGGCTTTTCTGGGGACTGTGAGAGGCAGAGGGCACAGCGGCCACCATGTCTCATTGAAATGTTACACCTGGGAAGGCATACCCTGCAATGAGGTGGAGCTCCCTCACTGCAGCAGCTAAAATGTTTCAAGTTGGTGGCACACTTTGCAACTACTGTCATAGACAGCATGCAATCTCATTTGTGCCATATAACCAAGCCCCAAAAAGCAATGATGCCACTGGCCACAACACGGCCACCTCTCCAAAACCTGCTTTTCCACTTCAAGCAACCCCAATATGTTGTCTGCGCTGCTCGCGCAAGACGACATTTTTTTAATTTTTTTGTTACTTTTTTTTTTTGTTGACTGGGTAAGTTCACTAGACAAATTCCGCCTATTTTCAGGCATGACCTGGGGGGGGATATAGATGAATGCCAACTGACCTCAAACCAGATTAAGCTGTTGTTGGTATTATTGTGAATGGGGGGAAATTTGGCCAGGGCACCAGGGAAATTCCCCTAATCTCCTGTAGGGGAAACTATGTCCAAGATGGTGGCCATGACTGTGTTTGCTCTGGAGGAGGCTATGGAGATGGGACACTTGGTCTCGGCTCCCACCATAGTCCTGTCTGAGACCACTGATGAATCTGGAAATGTTGCTGTGATACCAGAAGAAGTTACTGATTTGGCCCTGCAGCAGAGGAAAACTATGTTTGAACCCTTGGAGATATCTCTAGATGAGGATTCGGAGATGCTTGAGAATGCCTCTAGAGCTGAGGAGGATTCCCATTCTTCTGCTCGCGAACAAGATGCACCCAAAGAAAGAGAGCTACACAGACGTTTAGCTCTGGAGGAGCGCAGATTTGCAGTTACAAAAATGAAACTGTAGTGAGAACTTCGGAAGCTGCGTGCTGGTAGTCCTAGCACTGCTGTCAAAGTGGCTGGTTGTGTACAGCATTTGGAAGTGGAGAAGGTTCTACCTATGGTTGAGGCTCCACATTGGGAGTGGACCGGAATTGCTGTCACTGCTTCAATACCGACAACTATGAGTACACGTCTGACTACTGCTGGCGATTTACCTTCTCCTTTGCTGATTGCCACACATAATACTGACTCTCCTATTATACCTGCATGGACTGTGGAAACTTCTTTGCAGGGGCGGGCTGGGTGCAGGAGCTGTCTGCTGGGCAGTGGATTTCAGGTCCTTCTCTGATTAGGTCTCCTCATCCTGAAGATTTCCCAGAGTTGCAGCACACACCTAGCAGAGTTACAATTGCTACTGACCCCTTGCTGTTGCCAACGGAACTTGCATTAACCCAGAACCTGGTTCTTTGGCTTGCGAAGTCTCCTTTGTCTATGGCTTCTACATCTGCCAAGTTGCCTTAGTCAAGTGTCTTGGGGCCACAGTTGCAACATCCTAAACGGGATGGTCAGGGACATACTTTTTCATCTTTATTTAAATTCCCCATTTTGGCTGCTAAACGACATAATGCTGTCCGTTTATCCTATGTGGGTGGTCTACCTGATCCCCCTGATAGTGTATATGTTGCACGCCAGCTCTTTAAAGACTCCCTCAAGTTTTTTTTCCCATGAAATGTATGCACTGATCCACATATCAGGTGAATCTACCTTTGATATTAGTTTTCAGACATCTCATTGACTGGAACGTTTCTGGTCAAGGTACCAAGCTTTAAAAAATACGTCCTTATGGACCCCATTCATGGCCATTCCCTTGACCAAACCTGCTTATAAGACTATAACTATTTTATTTCAGAATGAAGGTGTTGACATGTCTGATGTACTGTACTGGCTAAAGCAACACTGCACTGTCTTGGGGCTGCCTGATGCTATATTGGATACTGAGAACATTTGGACTGGGGGGTGGAAGGTCAAAGTTTTGTTGAACACTGCTGCGTCTGATACTGTGCACCTGCCTAATTCTTTTTTTATAGGTCCTGATAGAGGGGTCCTATTTTATCGTGGACAACCAAAGACCTGCTATAGGTGTGGGGACCTCTCCTATCTCAGTAGTGTGTGTGATAAAATTTAATTTAATGTCTGTGGGGACTTTGGTCATGTTGGGGCTCACTGTCTGAATGAATGCAAGTGTAACCTCTGTGAAGAGGTAGGGCACGCCTTTCAAAAATGCCAATGGGCTGCTCATAACCAGGACTATCATGAGGCAGGGGTAGATCAGCATTTCATTATAACCCAGGTGCAGAAGGCCTGACTACGCACCAGGACCATGGCTGTACAGACTATAGTCCCTCGGACTGAGCCTGTGGTGCCTGTATGTGTTGAGGTGGATGTTACTACACCTCCTGTGGTTCCTCCTCCTCTAGAGGCTCCTCCTGACCAGGCACTATCCCTGAGTTCGAAAATGTGTCTGTTATTGTTCCTGATACATCTCTGAATATCAGAAACATGCCACTTCCGAGAGGACCTGCCTTCACTACCCGTAGGTGGTCGACAAGAAATCATCCCCAGGTAATGTCTCCCCCTCAAAGACCTTGAACTCCTCTCCCATACCGGTATCTAATCAATATGAGCTTTTACAAGAGATTTCTGATGATGCTGAAGGGGAGTCTGACTCTTCTTCCATTGCTTCTTCACACCCTGGCGGTACCACTGACTCTGGATTGCAGATTGGTATGGGTCTGTTTCAGAAGCATAAGGCCAGAGTGAAATTGAATGGGAAAAAGGTAGAAGGGGAAAAAAAACATAATTATGCTATTAGGATTTCTTTTCTAACTTTCTTTCTCTGATGAATCAATTTGTGTGTCACTATAAATGTGAACAGTGTTAAGCACATGACTAAAAGACAGATGGTGTATACTTTTTTGAGTTTATTACCTTTGGGAATATTTATGTTACAAAATACTAGGTTCCACATGACTCAAGAAATACGCCAAGCACAAAAGGACTGTGGCTGAGCCCCTTATTTTGGTCTATTAGCCAGGACATGTGCTCAGGATTGGGAATTTTGATAAATATACCAGGTTTCTGTATGCTTAAACTTCATGATATATCTCTCGGAAGAGCGCTTGCTTTGGATTTTGTAATTGGGCCCTGTTCTTATAGGGTCATTAATTTATATGCTCCACAGACCAAGATGTCCCATATAGAATTGTTTACTTTGGTTCATCCTTATTTGCACACTTCTCTACAAATTATTTTTTTCTGGTGATTTTAATTGTGGTTTAAGCCTTCATGGCAGGAGTGTTTTTACTAAAGCACAGACATTATTTTGTGATTCTTATGAATTGGTAAAGTTGGTTCAAAATACGCATCTTTGTGATGCATTTTTTACCTTTACAAAACAGCATCCTCCAACATTTCAAAAGGGCAGACTGGCAACACGGATTGATTTTGTTTTTTTAGCTAAGACCCTTCCTATTTTTTCTGCCACTGTGCAACCAGTGGCATTCTCAGATCACAAATTGCTTTCTGTTGGAGTGGGGTTGGACGTGCCTTTATGTAAAGAAATTGGGATTTGGAAGTTTAACACTTCCCTATTACAAAATCCAGAGTTTTTGTAGTCTTTGTTGTATTTTCTGCAAGCACGTAAATCAGTTTTTATTTGTTTTGAGGACCCCATTCAGTGGTGGGAAGACATGAAACAATGTTTGGTGAAGTTTTTAAAACTTTATAGCCGTAAGAAAAGCAATCAGGACTATCTTCATTATCTGCAGCAGAGGGTGCATTTGCAGTCTTTAAGATGTTAGCTTATACGACGGGGCAAGACCTTTCCCAGCAACTACAATTTATTCAGGCTGACATGTTAAGCTATCAGTCTAGGCAGTCCCATCAATTGTGCCATCAGTACAAATTTGGGGGACAGGGTAAGCAATTTGTGGTTTGTCCATTTGAAAGTAATTCTCATATGATAGCCCAGAAATCGATGTCTTGTCTTGCGGATACTGAGGGTTGCCTGCATAGTACTCAGTCTAATGTTTGCAGGCTTGTAAAGAAACATTCCTTGGCCCTTTTTTCTCCACTTCCTAATACAGATTGTGGTCCTATTTCCATTTTCTCTGGTCTGGATATTCCGGTTCCTTCACAGGCCTGTCTGGACCAGGCATGTACCCTTATTACTGAACAGGAACTTACATTAGCTATTAGTTCCTTGCTAGTGAATAAGTCCCCAGGTCCAGATGGTCTTCTGAATGCTTAATATAAGATTCTAGGGGATCACTTGGTGTCTGAACTTACATCTGTTTTTAACTCCCTTTTGTCCACAGAAATGATTCCTTTGGATTTTACTACGGGATCCTTGCTATATGTGTATAAAAAGAAGGGAGATGATTGTTTACTAAAGAATTGGTGACTTTTGTGTATGTTAAATACGGACTTTAAATTATTGATGAAAATTTTGACAAAAAGATTGTTGCTGATTGCTGAAGCGGTGATACATCCGGCGCAATCTTGTTCGATTCCCAATAGAAGGATCTCTGATCATTTAATATTGCTCCGGGAGTTGTTTTCTCATGGACATGCTAATGTTGTTTCAGGTTATGTGGTTTCAGTAGATCAAAAAGCAGCTTTTGATTCATTTAGGCACTACTTCCTGTGGAAGGCTCTTCACTCTTTGCATGTGCCCATGGGCATGATACAGTGGATCCATGTATTATTTTGGACGACTACTGTGGTCCCCATAGTGAATGACTGGGTGGGCCCTATGATACCGATTAGGAGAGGTGTCTGTCAAGATTGTCCTCTGAGCCCACTTCTCTATGTCTTTTTTCTTCATGTTTTATTGAGATATGTTAATTCTCACCCTCAGATTAGGGCTATTGCCAGTCCAACACATGTAACTCAAAATAAAGGTATTGCATATGGGGATGACATGTGCTTTTTGGTGACTGATGGGGGTTCTGTTACCTTCTCCCTTGCTGTGTGTGCTGACTTTGGGAAACTCTCGGGTGCAGTCTTAAATTTTGACAAAAGTATGGGTGTGTGGTTGGGCCTTCCTCAGATCCCATTAGGACCTATTGGCCCTTTGACCTTGATTATGCATCCAATTAGAAGTTTGAGTATCCTGTTTAGAGTCCCTGATTCAGATTTTTTGAACTGGGAGGCAAAATTAGTACAAGGCAATAATAAAGTGGCACATTGGAATGGGGGCAGGTGGGGAAGAAGAAACATGTCTTTTTGATTACATCATATTTAATTCCGACCTTTCTATATTAAAGTTATGTTTTCCCCATTCCAAAAAATTTGGAAAAATGTGTTTTCAGTCTGTTCTTTCAGGCCTTTTGGGGGGAGCAGACTGAACCCTATTAAACAGAATGCTACATATCTGCCCATCACTGATGGTGGTTTACACATGGTAAATCCTTCGTTATTTTTTACGAGTATTTTTTTTACTGTTAATTTGAGACCTTTATTGATCAGTACTCAGAAGGGCTGGGAATCATGGTTGTATGATTCCTTCCATGTCTGGTTCCATCAATGGGAAAGTAATTCTTTGTCGGTGCTTAGACAATCTGTAGGTGTACCGACTTATATGAAACATATGTTTTTACATCTGAAGCAATGGAAAATTACTACCCAGATGGCGATGACCTCTTCCCATAAATCATTATGTAGAAGTCTACTCTTGACCATCTGTGGTGTACAGCAGCCTTTTGAAAAATGCCCCATTCAGCATTTTTCTTCACTTTGGCCCCTTTTAGGATGTAAGAGAATGCCGGCTCATATGTGGGATTTTCATTGGCTATCTTGTCATGAACGTATTAACATTAAGGCTAATCATACACATAAACAGTTACAAGAACGTTTCTGTTCTAAACCTTTATGTATTGCTGTACAAGAAACAATCTCCCATCTATTTTTTGACTGTTCTTTTATCCAGGCTTGGTGGTCTTTTTTGGCTCAGAAGTGGGCTGTTCCATTGTTTCAGACTCTGACTTATTCTAACCTTATGCATGGTGATTTCCCAATACATTGAAATACTTGGCATGAGGAAACTCTAAATCTTATTTTTGTGATAATTAAGTTGAATATTTGGATGACACGTTGTCTGTTTACTTTGCAGCAAAAGGACTGTACTTTTCTTGAATTAGAACAAAAAATAGCAATGGATTTACAGAAAATTTATGATTTTGAATTTTCTTCCTTGCACAGGGATGTGATACTGGAACTCTGGACAGCTCTCCTGTGGATCATGGATTCTGATGCTGCTGTTACATGAATTTACAAATGATGTGCCTTTCATGTTTTCCCTTAATTTTCTGAATTGTATGTTTTTCTGGTCCCTATTGAACATCCTTTTTCTGCTTAGTCTCTTTTGCTTCTTATTGTATGGTACATGTTTTATTTTTGTTGTTTGCTTGTTGTTGTACGATTTTGCGTTTCAATAAAACTTTCCCCTACACTCAGACAGGGGGAGACACTCTGTTCTTTTGGCCTGCTGCCTAGATGGCTGACCAGGTGTGTGTAGAGGAAGAGGTGGAAAGTATGGAGCTAGGAGAAACTATGATTGCAAAAGACACTGTGACATCTGTGGATCTACAAAGTGAAGGAACATTAATAGCTCTTTTGGGAAAAGATCAAAATCTGCCTGAGTTGCCATCAGAAAGAAGTTCAGACTTCAGTAATACAGAGGAGGTTCAAAAAGAAACAGAATCCCAAGAGGTATGTCCTGAGGTTATAGAAATTCAAACTCGGCTTGAAAAAGAGGAAAGACAGTATCATTTTAAGAAAATGCAGCTGGAGAAACAGCTTAGAGAATTGCAGATTGACAAGCAAGTGGGGCCTGTCAAATCCTCACAGCTGGAGAGTGATGACACAGTACCAGCATAAACAGCATCTGATAGCTGGGCATTGGCAGTGGAGCAAGCAGAAGGGAGGATCTACAAAGAAAAATGCCAGAAATGACATCCAGAATGGCTCATACAGGAGAGTAGAATCCTGGTCTAAGATGCGCTGGAATGGAGGAAAAGGAGCAGCAGTCCTGGTCGGTAAATGCAGCTCTGCAAGCTGCTGGATGGAAACGAGATAATGCTTCAGGTCAGCGGGTCTTGGGTGATATCCCGTTACAAATACCTAAATGTGCACAAACCCCCAAGCTTAAAGCACCTATTTCAAACCAGAATACGCCTAATATAGACGTACTTCCGGAGTTCAACTTAACACAACATTCGAGATTGCAGATGCTCGCGATGGCGTCTCAGTTAACAGAAGTAACCCTGTCTCAGCAGCCTTGGGGATGCCTTGAGGTGAACACAGACACACAGCAAAGGCCCTTAAATTTGATCAATAAGGAGACTTCTAAAACTTATTCTTCTTTGTTTGAGACACAGATCTTTCCTGCTAAACAACACAATGCCGTAAGACTGTTATATACTGGGGGTTGTCAGAGCCCCCAGACAGCCTATTTGTGGCAATAACACTCTTGAAGGGGACAATGAAATTTTTCTCTAATGGGATATATGCGCTAATACATGTGGCAGGAGAAACTACATTCGATGTAAGTTTTAAAGTTGTGAGTGGATTAGAACGATTCTGAGTTAAGTACAATTATCTAAAAAACTCAGCACCATGGTCATCCTTTGTAGCAACACCTCTCACCAGGCCTGCACAAAAAAACTATTACAGTGCTTTTTCATAACCAGGGTGTGAGTGTTTATGATCTTAAATATTGGCTGCAACAAAGGTGCACAGTGACTGAGGACCCAGAGGCTATCTTGGACTCAGAAAATATCTGGACTGGGGGGCGGAAAATAAAAGTAATGCTCAAAACAACAGATACAGGAATAACACATCTTCCCAACTCGTTTTTTTCTAGGGGTATATTATTCTTCCCCGGCCAACCTAAAATGTGTTATAAATGTGGTTCTGTTGCACACTTAAGCAGTGTGTGTGTGACCAGCAAAGGTGTACAGTTTGTGGGGAATTTGATCATGTGGGGTCTCAATGCTTATATGAGTGTAAATGTAGCCTTTGTGAACAGCAGGGCCACACCTTCCAAAACTGCAAATGGGCAGCTCATAATACCTGAGAACAAACAGGATGGGGAAGAACAGAGACTACTAATAACTCTCATGTAGAACAACAGGTGGGAAATCAGAAAACATTGTGACAAAGTTTACAGTCTACCTCAGTAGCCCCCTCTGACTCCCTGCCAATGGAGACACCTGTGAGGGGACAAACTACTATACAAACTTCAGAGGTACATGAAGTAGTAAGACCTGAAAATGAAGGTAAACAGAGTTCATTAGAAATGGAGGGTGAAAGGGCTTCAATATGGGTAGCAACAACCTCAGGAGGGAGGAATGGTAAAACGACTATTATGCCCCCCCAAGGCCTGTCGTAGAAGAGATGAGGAGATCCACCAGACAGACTGCAAAACTTACAACCCCACAGAAATGCACTGAGGTAACAACCTCAAACAGATATGACATTTTACATTCTGAAATATCTGAGGGAGAATAAGATGATTCTTCTATAGCCTCTTTAGTCCCAGATGGGATGACTGACACTGAAAAGCAAGATAGTCCAAAAGGCCCACAAAAGAGGAAGGCTGAAACCAAAATGAAACACAAAGAGTTAAGAAAAGAAAAGTATAAATGAGAAAAAAGCCTTTTTCTCTGTTAAATGTCTGTACCTTTCTCCATTTACACCTCAAATGTGAATAGTATAAAAAGACAGGGGAAAAGAAAGACTGTTTTTTTGATTCTCACATGCTTGAACTTCGGGGTTTTCTATTTGCAGGATGTATGTTTGCCCTCCATGAAAGAAATATAGATGGCAATTAATGAATGGCTCAGTGGGCCCTCAGTCTGGTCGATGGGGCAAGATTCCTGTTCTGGATTGGGAATAGTATTTAGATTACAAGAGTTACAAATATTAAAAATATTTGATGTAATGCCAGGTTGAATTCTTATTTTGGATGTAGTTATGCAAGGGATAACCTTTAGGTTAATTAATCATTATGCACAGCAAACAAAAGGAGCTAGATGCAAATTATTAAATGTTATTCAACCATACCTATACACAGCACAACATCTTATTTTAGCAGGAGACTTTAATTATCCATTAAAGGCCAAAACAGCAAAACAGTATTGTGATACAAATCTATTAGCACACATAATACAGAAAGCTTATCTGCGTGATTCATATTTTTATCATACAAAAAAAGATACTCCAACATTTCAAAAAAAATCATTTAGTCTCTAGAATTGATTATATTTTTACCTCTGGAGGAATAAATATTACATCTGCGGAAATAATTCCAGCAGAATATTCAGACCATAGCATAGTTTCTGTTAAAATTGGGACACCTAACTTTCTACAGAAGGGTCCAGGTTTCTGGAAATTTAATGTATCACTTTTAGCAGATTCACACTTTTCTAGTATAATACCATAATTTCTTCTAGCCAGAAAATCTGTGTATATCTTGTTTAATAACCCAGTAGGATGGTGGGAAGATACAAAAAAGATATGATAAATCTATGTAAGTGACTTAGTAAATTCAAGAGACAAAAAACATATTTTCAGTACCTACAAAACAGGAGGAAGCTGCAACACTTAATTTCCGCAGCGCATGAAACTGGACAAAACCTCATAGACCAAATTAAAGACATTAGGAAAAAAATGATGGATTTCCATGACTCTAAAACTAAAATGTTACATTAGCGGCAGAAATTTGGAACTAAAGGAAAACTGAAATATTATGTCCATTTGAAGCTTACATGAAAACAGTACAAGCAAAGGCTATGACCTCATTAAAAGATGAGGAAGGAAATAGTCTGACAAATAAAAAAGACATTTTGCACAGAGTCTCTGAATATACTGCTAATATGCATGCACCCTTAGGATGTGAGAATGATGGGTTCTCTGATTTTTTTAAGGATCTATAAATAGAGAAACCCGAGCAAATAATGCTAGATAACCTGATAAGGCCAATACATGAGCAAGAGGTAAAAGAAGCATTATACTCTCTAGCTAATGGAAAAACACCCGGACTGGATGGGTTACCAAATTAAATATTTAAACAAATAGGGAACACATTATTATCAGAACTCACAGAGGTATTCAACTATATGTTAAGTACAAAGCAAATACCATTATATATAAATATGGGGGTTCTAATGTACATTCATAAAAAATGGAGACAAAACTGATCTAAGAAATTCGAGACCAATAAGCTTATTAAATTTCGATTTTAAGCTCTTTACAAAAATTTTAGCAAAAAGATTACTGACTATAGCTGATATTGTCATATCCCCAGCTCAAACATATGCAATCCCAGGTAGACAAATATACAGTCACATTTTGCTAAAAAGAGAGCTTGTAGAATTGTATAAAACAGGAGGGATAAACAGTTTATTGATCTCATTGTATCAAGAAAAAACATTTGACAGGGTTTGTCATACTTTCCTATGGGAAATGCTAAAAAATACCATATTCCTAGTGAGATGCTTGATTGGCTAAAATGTATCTACCAGACTGCAACTGTAGTCCCAGTAGTGCACGGGTGGAAAGGCCCAATAATTAGACTATAGAGAGGAGTGAAGCAGGGCTTCCCTCTGAGCCCGATTCTTTATCATTTTTTCATTGATCCGCTTTTAAGGAAAATTAATGTTAGCAAGGATATTGAATCAATTAAGGTAAAAGAACAACCGTGTTCTTTTAAAGCCATCTCATATGCAGATGACGTGACTATAATGAGGTTCCCCTACATCAGTTTCAGAAGTTTTTAGACTTTATTTTCAATATGGGAAACTATCTGGAGCAATTCTTAATATACATTAATGTAAAGAACAAAGGTTAATTATCTATTAAACTACAAGGCTGTGATAGAAAACATTGTTATAAAGCCAAACCCTATTACTATTTTAGGTGTGGATTTTGGACCGGGGGAGCTAGATGTTATAAATTGGAGTAAAAAGTTAGAACTCGGTAAGGCAAAAATTGCTCAATGGAATAGATGGAAGTTTGGGAAGAAAAAGCAGGTACATCTAATAAAAACCTATCTTATTCCAATATTTTTATATATTAGTTATATATTTCCCCCACCAAAAATGTTTGAAACAATGCTGCTAAGCATCTTTTTTCAAGCATGTTGGGGCAGCTGTTTAAACCCTCTGAAGAGGATTATACTATACCTCCCCTGGGAACAAGGTGGTCTGAGTATGCCAAATCTGATTCTATTTTTTATTAGTTTTTTCCTATTTTACAATATTAAACCATTACTTGTAAATCAAACAACAGGTTGGGAAAGGTTATTAAAAGAGAAATGTAGTGTCTGGTTACATCAGTGGGAAATTCAGACCTTTAAAACATTTACAAAATCAATAGAAACACCAGACTATATAACAGGAACATTCTTGAAGTTAAAGCAGTGGGGTGTAACTGTGCAACAAATACGCACAATACCTAGAAAGCAACTTTATCACTTTTTGCTCTCATTTACATGCACAGTAGAGGTAGTATTTGTAAAGTGCCCTGCAGAATACAGAGAATCACTTAAAATCTTGTTAAATAATAAAAGGGTGCCAGACAAAATGTGGGATGTGCACTGGCTAATGTGCCATGAGAAAGGCAAATCAAAAACATAAATCTGTTCAAGAAAGGTTATGCAGCAGACTGACATGTGTACAACAAGAGGAAACTCTACAACATTTGTTTTTCACTTGTTCCTTTATACCAGGTTTCTGGGATTTTCTTGTGCAAGAATGGGGGGGAAACATTTTTAGTAATTTAAATGATAAAAATCTGATTTACGGTTTCTTCTCTCAAGAATGGGCAAAATGGAATTTAAGCACACTTCACTGTTTCATAACAATTCTTAAATGGAATATTTGGATTACGAGGTGTGGGTACACGCTACAACAGAAAGAGGGCAGTCATGTGGAATTGCACAATAACATAATGAAAGATAGAAAGCAACTGTATCAGATGGAAAAAAAATAAGTTGACAAATGATAGATTATTGGAATAATGGAAAAATCTTTCTTGGGTTACAGACTCTGATGTGTCTATTACCTGAAGAAGATGAAGGGGAAGGATGTTTACATTTTTCTTGCTAGACTTGATATAATGTATTCCCTGCATCTCTCTTATTTTTCTTGCTTTTTGTTGTAAGACATATGTGATTTCTTTTGTATCTTTTTTTCTTGATGTCTCAATAAAAATTCCCCCAACTCTTTTCAAGAAGTGCCATGTGATCTTTAACATCCACTTGAACAGACAGATGGGACCTCGGTTTAATGTCTCATCCAAAAGATGGCACTTCAGGAGTGCAGCAGCCCCTCATGCTGCACTACAGTGCCAGTATTTGTATATTAACCCAAGTGCCTGGTGTGGAGATAGAACCCACAGCCTTCTGATCTCCTGGCTTCAGAGGTGAGTGTGCTACCTGCTGAGCCACTGACACTTTAAAAACATAAAAACAGGAAGAAGAAAGTAGGCAATAATACTTTATAAACAAAGAGAAAAGGGGAAGGGGAACACAGTTACATAGACAGAAGCAGACAGACACATCCCTAAAGTTTATAAAAGCATGTACATTTAAATCATATATGAGTGAACTCTATCACCCCTCCACCACCAAAAAAAGGGCAACCTGGCAGGTCTAAAGTTTTGAACACAATTCTATTACGAGATCATACTTGTACTGATTTGAAATGCAAGGTAACGTTTTTTTTCTTACAAACATTTCACCTCAGTCCTATAAATAAAAAGAATGCTGCCTTCAAAGAAACTATATTACTACAGTGCAATGAAAATCAAGTTTTAAACATTGTTCATTTTTACAAATTTACAGATGTTGCAGGGCATTTATGAGAATCTACTTGTTACAGAGAAAATATATATTTTCAACTAGTACTACCAATAAATACTTTTACTGCAAAGTACTAGTTAATATTTTGTTGAAATATGCTATTTATGCATTAATAGGGACTACTTTTTTCTGTTTTTAAATGTTTTAGAGTTAATGTATTATACACTTGTTTGAAAATAGTAAAGACATTTTAATTCCTATAAGAGTGACTCAAACTAATTCTTTTATCATGGTGGCCCATTTTATAAGTGTAATAAGCCACTCAAGGGTGTGCATTTCAAGGATTTTAATACACTTCCAAGGGGCTTAAGGACACCTGGCCTTTGGCCTTGTGCCTTAGCATGCCCCTGGAGCACGCATTACAATCCTTGAATGCACATCCTGTCATGGCTTATTACTTACATATATGTGTGGGTGCATGCATATGCCAGTGCTGTGTGACACATTGGGTGTAGGCAGCACAACTGCTTCTATGTCTCCTGTTGTGTAGACATCCATGTGGTAATCCACTACTGTGTCCCATGTGTTGTCACCTTTGTGCATACTGGTGCTGGGGTGTGTGTTCACTGGTGCCTGGGTATGTGCTCACTGCTTATAAAGTGTATGCTCACTGGTGATGGGGTGTGTGCTTACTGGTGATTGGTTCTGTGCTCAACAGTGTAGGAGTGTGTGGTGTTTATGGCCATGGGGGATTATGGGCAGTGCACCACACAAACAGCATGGGTGTTGTGTCACCATATACTGGGCATGCATGCTGCCTCAGCTGGCACACAGGTGTGTACAATAAACTATCATATATCTCTCTTCTCCTCTCTTAACAGCTTACCCTGTCATACTGGACAAAGTGGAAGATGCTCCGGGTTTATCTTGGTGGGAGCTGCCCATACTGGGCAACTGTGTGCAACTGATGGCTGACACCAGTGAGAAGAGTGAATAGGATAATGATCATGAGTCCTTCATCAAGGGCTGGGGAAAGAGGCATCTGCTCCAGACCAGGAGGGGCTGTCCACCCCTGCCAGCACCCATAACAATGGGGCCTAGTCAAGTCCCTATCCAGCACTGCAGTCACAGCAATGCAGCTCCCCACAGCCTCTGGCACAGCCACCACTGTGCCATCCTATGACTCCACCTCTAGCAAGGCCACCACCCTGCTGCCTGATGATTCCCACAGCACCAGCCACTGCTGTGCCACCCCATGACCCTTCCACCAGCCCAGCTACTGCTCTACCACCCCAGGTCCATTCCACTGGCCCAGCCACAGCCAGGCCACATTGCACACAACATAACCTAGTACTGACTGCAGTGCAGCCCCAGGATGTACAATTGCTGAGGTGCAGCCTGACCCTGTCCCAATGGATAGCCTCCAGCGACAGTGGGATGCAGCTGACAACCAGCAGCTGCTGCCATCTGCTGAGGAGGCACAGAGTGTTGCACAGCAGAAATTGTTACCCATACATGACATATTGCACAATGACATGCAACTTGCCAAGGAGTGGGTGAGTCACATCATGTGGAGCACATGGCACCCACCAATGACCTGAGCCAGGATATTGTCTCCAGCATGGACAGCCTGTGTGTCACTGTTCTGGAGACTGCAGCCATGATGTCAGGCACCATGGGAGCCAGCCATAGCCCCAGACAGTTCAGTGGGAGTAGTGTCACCACATGGTGGACAACACGGCATATGACCATGTCACGCAGTGCTGGAACATAAACATCCAACATACCTGGGACCCCAAGGACACCTCCTATACAAGGATACAGGGTGCTTCTCACCAGTTTCTGTATCCTTCATTGCTGTTGCCAGAGGTGGCTAATACTATCCCCATGCTCATGCTCCATTCCATGGATGATGACCCCATCAGCCGCATCATGTGTGGTGCATACATGCTCTCTGTCCATGTAGAGGTGGTAGGGGATGCACCTAAGGGGCAAATTTCCCACCCTCTCCAACATGTAACCCCTCAGACCCCCTCTTACATCATCCATGTGCCACCACCCCCTGCTCCTGAGGCCTATCTCAATTCCCCACACCTGGCTGGTCTGTATTTCTGTTTAACCCCTCCATTGGACACCCTCCTGCCTAGCTGGAATGTATATTTGTATACACCCCTTTAGAACCCCCCCTCACCTGGATGGAATATGTATTCGTTCATGCCCTGTTTGATAACTTCCACTGCCTGGATAGTCTGTACATCTGTTTATCCACCAATTTAGAATTCCTCTGCCTTGATTATATGTATTCTTGTTTATGCCTCTTTTGATACCCCTCACCTGGATCGCCTCTGTTTATGTTCTGGTGTTATTATGTGTTAATACATTGACTAAACACATTACAGTCTCCTGTGTAGCCTATACTCACCCTTCATGTCTGAAGAGGTCTGTTATGAGGTGTGCTCTGTACTCCTGGGCCCTCCTGTCCACCCTGGGGTCACACTTGTCAAGCTGCTCCTGTATCGCCTGGTCCTCTGGCTCAGAATTCATCGAAGGGTGTTCCTCTGAGGCAGGCATTAAATATCCCATGGTTGAGTGCTATGTTGTATAGTATAAAACAGGCAAGGAATATGGCACAAGTCTTCTGAGGGGTGAATTGTAGGACACCACTTGAATGATCAAGACACCAAAACCACATCGTCAGCACTCCAAAGACACACTCAATGATGTTGCACATGGTGCTTTGTGCTGCATTGTCCCTGTTCTCTGCAATAGATGTGGATCATAGGACAAACGTGAGGTGCAAGAGGCACAGTGGATATGCACTGTCCCCTGGGTAGGTAAAGGGCATGGGTCAGTGTCATCATTTGCATCATGGAGAGGAGGGAAGAAGCCTTTTGGTATATTTACCATGTAGTAACCTCTGGGGATGTCCCCACCTTCAAATCTCTGGCACAGGATGGAGTTGTGCCAAATGAAGGCATCAAAGGCTCTGCCGGGGTACCTGGCCAAGGACATTAATGATGCGCTCTGTTGCATCACACACCAACTGGCAATTGATGGACTGGTATCCCATCCTATTGATGGAGGCATCCTCAGCTACACTGGTGGGTGCCTGGATAGCAACATGGGTGCAGTCAATGGCACCGAGTAGATCTGTGACTCAATAGAACTGCTGCATAGTTGCTGTTTGCTCGGCTGACATGTTGGGGAGTATGAGGAACTTACCAGCATGGGGTTTTATTTATTTATTTATTAACATATTAACAATAACATATTTATTAACATGGCCAATGGAAAATCATGTACACAAATGCTCACAGCCTGGGAAATAAGATCCCAGACCTGCAGGCAATAATGTCAGAGGCTAAACTGGACATAGTAGCAATTAGTGAGATGTGGTTTACCAGTAACCACACTTGGGAGACTTCAGTACCTGGCTATGTATTGTTCAGAAGAGACCGAGGTGCAAAAAGGGGGGGAGGGTGGCCCTGTATGTTAATGAAAATATCAAAGCTACAGAAATTCAGAATACACATAAGGAGCCAGAAGAACTGTGGGTCACCCTGGAAACAGGAAATGGGACAGCCATAAGAACTGGGGTTGTCTACAGGCCCCCAGACCAGAGGGAGGACATAGACACATTACTGTTAGAAGATATACAAAACATGACAGCTAAAGGAGGTTCTGATAATGGGAGACTTCAACATGCCAGATACAGATTGGTCAATACCAGCAGGAACATCTGCCAGAACTAGACTCATAGTGGATTCCCTGCAGGGGGAGGGCCTCAAACAACTGGTACAGCAACCCACAAGAGACAGGGCTATCCTAGATCTAGTACTGACTAACAAAGAAGGGATCACAGATCTCCAGGTAGAAGGTCACCTGGGGGCCAGTGACCATCACATGGTATGGTTCAATTTGGCTACTACATCTAAATCATCCCATTCCAAAGCAAAAATATGGGACTTCAGAGGAGCTGACTTTGATAAGATGGCCAACAGAGTTAAGCTAGCCCTGGCAAAAAGAAACACAGGTGAGGAGGTACAGGCAAAGTGGGCAAGCATTAAGGATACAATACTTGAAGCAACATCCCATTGTGTTAGACAGAAAAGGAAGTGCAAAAGAAGAAGAACCACTTTGGTTCTCATACAGTAGCAAAAGGTCAGAGCCAAAAGGCTGGCCTTCAGAAAATATAAGGGAACACAGCGGGATGAAGATAGGGAGGCATACCAAACTGCCCTAAGGGAAGCAGGTAAGGCAGTAAGGCAGGCAAAGTCCCAAACTGAGGAAACACTAGCACGAACAGTAAAAGAAGGTGACAAGACTTTCTATAGATACATTAGTGAAAGGAGAAAGTCCAGAGGGGGTATTGCTAAGCTTAATGGAGAAAAGGGAGCATGTCAGGAGGAGGACCCTGTAAAGGCATCTATCCTAAATAGATACTTTGCTCAGTATTTACTGAAGAGAAGGTAGGGCAGGGCCCACAGCTCCAGCATCATGGACACAGGGGGAGGGAGGTGAGCACTACCCTCACAAAGAAAGGGTCCTACAAGAGCTTGCTAAGCTCAGGGTGGATAAGGCAATGGGACCTGATGGCATACATCCCAGGGTACTTAGGAGCTAAAGGAGGAACTAGCAGAGCCATTAGCAGAATTGTTTAGTGAGTCTCTGAGCACAGGAGAGGTCCCAGAAGACTGGAGAAGGGCTCATGTGATCCCACTCCACAAGAGTGGTAGCAGGGAGGAGGCGGGGAACTACAGACCGGTCAGTCTTACCTCAGTAGTGGGCAAGATTATGGAGGCACTCTTAAGGAAAGGATAGTGCAACACCTGGAATCCATAGGGCACAGGATCCGAAGACAGCATGGGTTTACAAAAGGAAGGTCCTGTCAAACTAATCTCATAGATTTCTTTGACTGGGTAACCAGAGTGGTGGACCAAGGGGAGCAGTTGATGTCGCCTACCTTGACTTCAGCAAAGCTTTTGACACTGTTCCACATAGAAGATTGATAAATAAGCTAGGTAGGCTCGGGTGGGTCAAGTTGGTCAACTGGGTGGCAAACTGGTTGACTGGCAGAAAACAGAGAGTGGTGGTAAATGGTATACAGTCAGAAGAGATGCAAGTCACAAGTGGGGTACCTCAGGGATCAGTCCTGGGGCCAGTCCTATTCAACATCTTCATTAGTGACCTCGCAGATGGACTAGAGGGTAAGGCTTTTCTGTTTGCAGATGACACCAAGATCTGCAACAGAGTAGATGATCCAGATGGGTGGGCAGAATGAGAAGAGATCTGGATAAACTAGCAGAATGGTCAGAAGAGTGGCAACTGGGATTTAATGCAAGAGGTGCAAAATCATGCACATAGGGAAGAGAAACCCTGAAGCCACTTATAGGCTGGGAGGAGTTGCTAGAGTCACAAAGGAAGAAAGAGACTTGGGCATCATCATCACTGATGACCTAAAATCATCCAAGCAGACCTCTAAAGCAGTAGGTAAGGCTAGGGGTGTTAGGGTGTATTAGTAGGAGTATCACTAAGTAAGAGGGAGGTAATAATCCCTCTGTACAAGACATTGGTTAGGCCCCATCTGGAGTACTCGTGCAGTATTGGAGGCCACACTTCACAAGGACATTAACCAAATTGAGGCAGTCCAGAGAAGGGCAACCAAAATGGTGCAGGGACTGCATCAGAAGACATATGAGGACAGATTAACGGAGCTCAATATGTATCCCTTGAGCAAAGGAGGGAGAGAGGTGATATGATCGGACATTTAAACACCTTAAGGGCATAAACAAGGTGAAAGAGTCTAACATGTTTAAATATAAGAAAATAGCAGGACAAGAGGACACAGCATGAGATTAGAGGGAGGCCGATTAAGGGGAAATGAGGAAATTCTTTTTCACAGAAAGGGTGGTAGATGCATGGAATGGCTTACCACAAGAAGTGGTGGCTATGAATACAGTGCAGGGCTTCAAACAGGCATGGGATAGGCATAAGGGAGCAATACAAATGACTATGAATAGATAGGTCACTGACAGAGCAAAGGCCGATGGCACATTTATACGGTAGAAAAAGAAATGGGCAGACTGGATGGGCCTTGCGGTCCTTATCTGCCGTCAACTTCTATGTTTCTATGTTTCTATGTTTCTATGTAACATTTTGGATTAATACCTTTGAGCTGAGTGTTAATTTACAAACATTCCATGTCGAAAGCAGAATACATTACACAGATAACAGGGTGCGATACAGGGTTCATCTAGTGAGCAACGTGCTTTACAGTTGGTTACACGGTGCAAGACAGATATTGAAATTTATTGAATTTTGGGTTATTAAGTTCACGCATTGCAGACTAAAGAGCCAGAGACTCATTTGCAACTATTCTATGTCAAGTACAGCATTACAGTAAGTACAGGGAAGACAAGGAGTCAGATATTAAAATTAACCAGGTAATACACAAACATAATTTAGAACAACAAACAACGCAAGGGCAGCGAAATACAATATCCAAAGTGACACTAGATGACTTGCAGGCTATTAGTGGTGAAACGTGGCCAGGGGTTGACTCGGTCTAACTGTAGAAGCAGCCAGAGGTTGGCTTTGTTGAGTGGGCAGTCAGTTGTGGACTCAGGCTGGCAGGGGGAAAGGAGGAGGTTAACTCCCTAATACAGGGGAGGGAGGTCAGAGGGGTAGGGGAAGGAAGGAAAGGGGAGGTGGGGAAACAGGTTGTGCCATAGAAGGTGTTAACTAAGCAGAGCAGTTGCAGCTGCTTTGCAAGATCAGGTGCTGTTTGAGAAGGCGCTTGAATGTGCCAAGCTCAGGTACTCCAACCATGTTGATAGGGAGGTCATTAAGCCGTGTACTGTAGGGGCTTGGTAGATGAAGGAACATTGTGCTAGGGAGGTGCGGCAAAAAGGGACATGGAAGTTCAATCAGGAGGCGCTCCTGGAGCAGCGTGAGTTAGGGGCATGAGGGAGAAGGAGCTTGGACATTGGGGGAGTTAGGCCCATACAGGTTCTCTTTGTGAACAGGCTCACATGGCTCATGTGGCAGCACACATCATTTACCTGTGGGCATCTAGGAAGTGGCCCAACAGCCATGAGGTGGCTGACTGAGAGATACCAGTGGTATCTCCCACCGGTGCCTGGAATGTTCCAGTGGCCAGGAAGCACAGTTCAATCTCTCCTTGAACTCTACAGACATTGCATGGCTGCACTGCGTGTCTGTCCAGAGCTGATCATGCAACAGCTTACACAGCTGAATGAGCATGGGCCTGTTGAGCCTGTACTTGCCAACAATCTGGTCATCACTGAGAATTTAGAATGTGGCTCGTGGATGGTACTGCCTGTTTACAACATAGTGGCTCTGTGGCTTGCACCTGGGCACATGGTGGGCATTGGCCCTCTCCTCATCCTCCATGAGCTGCTGCATCTGGTAAATGATGTGTGCTGCCATATGAGCCATGTCAGCCATTCTAGTTTGTGGTCTGCAGTGTCTCTTCCTGCCTCTGGGTTTGCCCTGGGTTAAGATTGCCATTTTTTAGGCGGTAATTGTGCTGCACTACTGGACTATGCAACAGTGTCAGCACAGCACTATCACACTGAATATCAAGCTGCACACAGTATGCAGGTTACCACCCTTCAGTTTGGGTGCTGCATGCATTACCTCTGCACTACTGCACTGGCACTAATAGCACACGCAGCAATGCCCTCTAAATATGGGATTTTGGTGCTAAACAGGTGCTGTGCAGGTGCAAACACATTACACAGTGCACAAAGCTTTGAATATGGGGGCCATGATATTTAATGATTGCTCGAATTGCTTTTTGTTTCAAGAACTCAGTATGCCAAATAATAGTGGATGGTGCCTCTTTAAATTTAAATACCAGTTTGATTGTTAAAATGTTGCTAATTACAATGACTTTTTGCAGGTGGTCTGCATCATGTAATTTCAGTTGGAGTTGGCATAATTGCTTTCATTTTAAAACCTCAATGATGAGAATACTTGGAATGTTGTATTCAAGAAGGTCACAGTGTTGGAACAATTAATTAAAATAACACTTATATGCCTATCTTACTGTGAACAGTGACTGCAACCAAAATAAACAACATTCATATGTAAAAATAGACAATATGCTAAGTACCGTTGATAAAAAATGAGGTAAGCTAGCACAGAGCTCTCTGGGTAAATCTGAAGCAAGGAAGTTCACAGGCAGGAAAATGGGTGTGGATGGAAAAATATTGTACATTTGGGTGTGACACAGCCTCTTAAGTAGCACCACATGGATAAGAAAGAATTTTTTATATTAATGCACAATCTTGAGAAATAAGTGTATCAAGCAGTATGAAGGACTAGCAGCTGTTGTAGAGCTGATAAGGGGAGTAGACCAAATATTCCAAGGGAATGGTCTGGCACTAGACTGAGTTGAAGCATGATTCAGAATCTAATTCTGTCAGTCTGTGACTTGAGTTCTTTCTAGCAGACACTAGCTTAAGTTTTAACCACCTAATACCTCTAATTAAACTCTATGGAGGTATACCTTCTTTAGCCCATTTACCATTTGCCCAGCTGCTCACCCTCTTTATTGTGTTTCTCCTTAAAACATGTAGCTTGTGGGTAGTTTGATACACAAATATAATACTGCACTGCAACACTTTAATTGACAGTAGGATTTACTGAATGAGTAACAATTAAAAAATACACTACTTTATAGAATAAGTTCCATTCAGGGGCAAGAGTCATTCTTGCTTTTAAATTCACATACATCTGAAGATATGAGTTCAGGTTCCCCTTCAGAAGTGTGGGGCACAATTCTTGGATGCTACGATTATTTAGCATATCACTGACATCGAAATCCCATTTAGCTATGCTCCAAAGGGGTCACAGTTCCTTCCCAAGTGTCTACAATGGTCACTGCAAATAGTAAGAAATGGGAGGGCCACCATGCAAACAGCCAACATGGCCAAACTTAAACCGATAGCTGCCTCGCCGACCAAGTGTATGCAGGTGTGCCACACCTGGTTATTGTCTGCTAGTAGCTGGACCATCAGGGTGACTGACCACTGGAAAAAAGGGTGGGGACATTGAACCACCACCGCCTATATATCTCATGGTGGGTAAGAAAGATGGTACCCCTCTTGGCAGGATACCTTTTTGTCTGGGGAAAACCATGGCTCAGCGTGATCTTGCACAGTTTGCCTAATGTAATGCCACCTGGTCATATTGGTGCACTGTGGTCTTACATAAGATATATAAATGTTTAAAGATTGATCGGGACTGCATCCATCTAGTTTGCCATGTTTTTCTTTCTTTTCTCCCCCTTTGCTGGTGCTTCCCTCATCTACTAGGATGACTCTCAGCCCCATGCAAATCCTTCTCTGATCCTTTCCTCTGCTCCAAAAGCCATGGTGCAGCTGCTGCACCATGGTGGTTCTAGCAGAGGACTTCATTCAGCAACCCCTTCGGGCCGTCATGTGCAGGATACAAAGCAGCCAGTAGATTTTTGGGGCCCAAGAGCACAGGCTTCATCCTGCTTGCTCCAGGATTTTCTTGCTTATTTGTACCTCTCTGCTGGAATGCTGCCATCTATGACTCCTGTGTGCTCATGTGCATGGCTGTGCATCACCGTGTACACAAGCCATGAAATATTCCACTTCCCCAGATTACCCACCTGCTGCATCTCCACTAGTGGTCACCTAGACATCAGTGTGATAACAAGGATTATAACCCTCCCTCTCCAGATGAGAAGCACATCTGCAGGGATACATACTCCTCCTCCCACTGCCATATCTCCTATTACCTAGGCTCAGAGCATGAACCCATGCAAGTGGCAATGCAAGCAGTAGCTTTATTTATGCAGCAGTGAGTTGGTTCCTGCCTCATTTTTCTGCCTAATTGAAGTAGTTCCCCTTTTACTGACACTTTGAAATCCTACTGTCCCCTAACTACCAGTTGTGTATATCTTATCATATCTTGAAGTCTCATACAAAGGCAATGTTCACCACTTCCTGGATAGTATGTTCCACTGGGCCACCAATCTGTCAATTAAGAAACACATCTCTGTATTCTTTTTGAATTCTCGTCCTGCTAATTTGAGGTTATGACCTCTGCTGGTTGTCTGGCCTTTTAGTCTGAACATAGAAACACAGAAACATAGAATTTGATGGCAGATAAGGACCGCTTGGCCCACCCAGTCTGCCCATTTCCCTACCTAATGGATAAGCTGCAGATCCTAGTTAACCAGCAGCCTACTTCTTTCTACCCCCACCCCCGAGAATTGCCTTATGACTGTCCCAGGCATGCTTGAATTCAACCACTGTTTTTCACTCCACAACCTCCTCCAGAAGGCCGCTCCATGCATCCACAACCCTTTCAAGAAAAATACTTCCATTACCCTCTGAGCTGCCCCCCCATCTTCAAATTGTGCCCCCTTGTTCTTGCACATCTCTTTTATTGAAAGATGCTACCCTCTTGGACCTTGTCGATTCCCTTGAGGTACTTGAAAGTTTCTATCATGTCCACCCTCTCCCTCTTTCCTCGAGGCTATACATATTAAGCTCCTTTAGTCTCTCTTCATATGTCTTCCGGTGCAGACCCTGCACTATGTTAGTTGCCCTCCTCTGGACAGCTTCCATGCTGTCTATGTCCTTGCGGAGATTGGGTCTCTAGAACTGCATGCAGTACTCCAGGTGGGGTCTCACCAGCTGTCTGTACAGAGGGATAACAACTTTCTGTTTTCTACTGGTGATGCCTCTCCCTATGCATCCCAGTATCCCCAGCCCTCCTTACTGCCCTCTCACATTGCTTGCCCACCTTTAAGTCATCTGATATGACTACCCCCAGGTCCCTTTCCATTTTTGTTGTTGTTAGTATCTCACCCCCATTGTGTACTCTTCCCCTGGGTTTTTGTTTCCCAGGTGCATTACCTTGCACTTCTTAGCATTAAATCTAAGCTGCCATACATTTGATCATTCCTCTAACCTTGCCAAGTCCCTTCTCATCCTTTCCACCCCACCTTGTGCATCAACTCTGTTGTAGATCTTTGTGTCATCTGCAAAGAGACATACTTTTCCTTCCAGTCCCTCTGCAATGTCACTTATAAAGACACTGAAGAGGACCGGTCCTAATACCGAACCCTGCGGTACCCCACTAGTAACCCCCCTTTCTTCAGAGTGGACTCCATTTACTATTACCCTCTGTGTCCTATTCTCCAGCCAATTCTTTACCCAGACTATCATCTTGGGACCCACTCCCAGGCTGGCTAACTTGTAAATTAATGTTTTGTGTGGGACTGTGTCAAATGCCTTGCTAAAGTCTAGGTAGACCATGTCCACAGCCCCTCCCTGATCTACTACTTTGGTCACCCAGTCAAAGAAATCTATTAGATTTGTCTGGCATGACCTTCTCGCTGTGAATCTATGCTGCCTTGGGTCCTGTGCCCCTCTGGCCTCTAGGTACTCGACAATTCTTTCCTTCAGAAGTGATTCCATCATTTTCCCTATCACTGAGAATAAACTAACAGGTCTGTAGTTTCCTGCTTCTGCCCTGCTCCCACTTTTGTGAAGGGGAATCACACCTGCCCTCCTCCAGTCCTCAGGTACCACCCCATCCTCCCATGATTTGTTAAAGAGGGTAGTCTGTGGTGTCACTAGTTCTACCCTTAGTTCTTTTAAAATTCTGGGATGAATCCCATCAGGCCCCATTGCTTTGTCCACCTTCAGTTTTAAGAGTTCTTTCAGAACCCTTTCTTCTGTAAATGGGCTGGTATCAGCTTCTGTATCCAGAGTGTTTCTATGGTTTGTTTTAGGTACCTCCACCTCTTTATTTGTAAATACTGAGCAAAAATATTTGTTTAGTATCTCTGCCTTTTCACAGTCACCATCTGCCCACCCCCTCCGCTTTATTAAGCCTCACTATCCCTCCCTTGGTCTTCCTTCGTTCCCTGATGTACCTAAAAATGGTTTTATCCCCATTCTTAACTGAGCTGGCTATCTTTTCCTCGGTTCAGGCCTTTGCTGTTCTGACTGCCTTCCCAGCTTCCTTTGATGTCCACTCAGTTAAACGTATGTATTTGTGCATTTTCTGTCATGTCCCATTTCTTCCTCTTTGCCTCTAATGAGTACATGTTAAAGTTTGTTAGTCTCTCTCCTGGTAATTTCTGTGTTGCTGCCCCTCTACCATTGTAGTCACCCTATGCTCTGTTCTTTCAAATGTATCCTTATCCTTTGTGAGAAGTGGGTTGTAAAATTGCACATAATACTCTAGATACAGTTTAACTTGTGATCTGCATGGTGACATGAATACTTGTTCACTGTGGCTTGGGGATTCATATTTGATGCATTCCACTAGCCTTTTAGTTCTCCCATATGTTTTTCACACTCACGGGAACTGTAAGATCTCTTTCCTTATGTGAAGATTCCACTTCAGGTCCATTTATTCTATACTATATTTATGAATTCTACTTGCCAATATGATCACTTTTAATTTTTGGCATACCATTTGAGCTGCCAGGTACAGTACTTGTCCATTGTTCAAATCTGTCCACACCCTTCTGCAAGCTTCTTATTGAGAATCACGGTAATGACTGTAGCCAAGTAAGATGCACTACTACAGTGACTGTCTGTAAAGGACCAAAATTGTTGGGAAATTTAGGGTAATGACAATTCTTTCTGAGTGCTTAAATATTGCTCTGTTGGTCTTTCCATGCAAATTAAGTCAGTCTAACATCAGCCACTAAAAAATATTAACATAGGTGTTCTACTGTCTGAGAACTATAGAGCCAAAAAGTAGAACACTCATACAGGTACTCCTCTTTTTGAAGAGGTGAAGCATGTAGTAAACTGATTTAGATTTTCACACAAATCTGCATGGTAGTAGAGCTTGAAATGTACTAGGGAATGCATTATATTTAAACTTTGTAGCCCATGATGAAAAATAATAACTATTTTCCAGCTTTATTTCACTTCTATGATATTCCACAGATTGGGATAGTCCAAGAATGAACTGGTGAACTTTCTGTAGAGTAGTAGTCAGAAAGAACTGGAAGGGGACAGGATCAGTTGTGTTCCAGGACAGTAGCTGCTGCTGTTGTTTTCACAGGGTTCTTGTGGATTTTACTTGGTAGGTTAGTTCTTTTCTTTCTTACTTCTAAGGAGCTAGCAGGGTATTGTTTTGGGGGATGCTGGATGTTTGTAAACTGATTTGGTGGCTGTAAGTGGGGCTTTTTTTGTGGATGTTTCACTGTGTAACAGGCCGCGCTTGGTAGAGCCTATTTCTTCTGATTTAAACCTATTTGGTGGGATTTGCTTGGGCCTGGTTCTTTAGCTGCAGGGCTTGGAGGGAGACACAGGGCTGATACAGTCTCTCTTGTCAGGTGTCTGCCCAAGACCTCCCTCCCCACCCTCCCTCCCCAGAAGTCTGCAAATTGATAGGGAACACCTGACCTGCAATTGAGGAAAAGGCGCTGGTGCAGGCTCATGTAGTTCTAGCCACTGGGGTTGGATTTAAAGGCTGGGAGAGAGCTTAGGAGTTGTTCATTTCCTTAAGTTTAATGTGTTGTACTGCACCTAGTAACAGTTACTGGTGTACAGTGGGACTGTCTCTAAGATTAGTGGGTGACCTGATTAGGCAGTAGGGGTATCTTGGACTAGGGGGGAACCTGGTGGCTCACCCAAGGAAACCTATTTGGAAGGGGATGGAACCACACGTCATTAGGGCCGGCATCTTTGGGAGGGTGGTAGGGTGCACAGGGTGTGGAGCAGCCATGATACCGGACTGGGCTTGGAAGTTTGGTGGTTGCCCAGTGTGCTACCAGCTAGCACAGCTTAGGGAGGAGGTTGCGGGGATGAGGAGAAAGCTGGGGGAAGGGGGGTTGTATGGGTGGGGAAGGAGGCTGGAAATCTCCCACAGGGTTGCACCAAGCACTGGGGGTGGGGGTATAGGGAAAGGAGTGCAGGAGAATACTCAGGAGTCACATAGGGACCCTGGCAGAGGGGGTCCAAAAGGACACTACCAAGGAAGCAGGCAGGTAACTGGGGACCCTCACAAAGGGGGGACGGAGGGACAACATTCTCAGGGAAGTAGGCAGATGGCCAGTGCTGGACAGAAGGAAGCAAGGCGGGGAGGTGGATCAGACCTACACTCAGTAACGCCTCAATTCTTCTTCTGCTCAAGGATGAGGGGGTGATGTAGCTACGACAGAGGTGGATAGAGACGGAAAGGGAGTGGGAGTGGGAGGCAGGAGGCAGGGGCCAGATAGCAGGAAGAACAGGGGGGGACCTAGAATGCAGGAGAATGGGGGGAGCAGTGAATCAGAGCAGGATGGGCAGGGGGAAGAGGGAGGAAAGTGCAAGGAGAAGGACCAGTTGGGAGGAAAGGTAAAGGAGAAGGACCAGAAGTACAAGGAGGATTCAGTAAAGGGAGCTGAGGGTTTAGGCCAGGGTAGCACGACGAGCAAGGAGGAACTAAATGGAGACAGGAAGGAAGGGAGGATGAGCTAGGCTAGTTTAGCAGATGGAGGAGAAGGACCAGTTGCAAGCAGTGAGGGGGGAATTATCAAGGTACAGAAGGATACTCAGGAGGAGAAGAGGCATAGGATTGGAGGGGGGGTGGCCATGGTAAATAAGGAGGGTGGCATGTGGCACCCAGATAGGGGAGGAACAAGGAGCCAGCTGGGTGGAGGGCCGGTAGAAAGGATGAGGGACATGGAAGGGGGAATGGAGGAAAAGGAGTGGTCAGAGTGCTCCTGCTGGGGATTCTATGATCAGGGTATCAAATGGATAGGGGAGGAGAAGCCTGGCCAGTTAGAACAAGATGCTTCCCTGGACTAACGGTGCACAGGGCTAAGCACGAGGTATATCAGCTGGCAAAGGATGTGGGGTTCCCCAGACATACTGGTCCACCTGGGTACAAATGACATTGAGGGAAATAGCGAGCTAGAGATACAGGCAAGATCTGGGAGCTGTCAGGTCTGTCATGACATAGGATGCACAGTTTCCTTCTCAGAAATCCTGCCAGTGCCAAGGGCTAGTGGGGAACACAAAAGGAAAATTAGGGAGATAAACCAGTGGCTCAGGGGTGGTGTGAGGCCAGAGGGTATGGGTTGATGGGGATTGGGGGAGACCTGGGAGGATAAGGAGCTGTATGCTAGAGATAGACTACATCTCAATTTGGAGGGGAATCCTAAGTTGAAAATAGAGAGTTCATTGGTGAAAAGTGGGGTTTAAACTTGTGAAGGGGGTGGGATGGGAGAAAGGCTGTCAAGGGGATGCCGATAAAGGAGGGACTCTGTCTCCACCCCTGGGACCAGGAGGATTGCAGGAAAGGCCAACTAGCAAAGTACAGACCAGGAGAAAGCAAGAATCCCCATGGGAACACGAGCAGGAAATGGAACTATAGGGAAGGGTGTAAGAGTAGTCCTGCTAAATGCCAGGAGCTTGGGCAATAAAATGCCTGAGCTCCAGGCGATGTTAACTGAGGGAGCAGTGGATG
Source organism: Neoceratodus forsteri (assembly GCA_016271365.2). Taxonomy (NCBI): domain Eukaryota; kingdom Metazoa; phylum Chordata; order Ceratodontiformes; family Ceratodontidae; genus Neoceratodus; species Neoceratodus forsteri. The sequence goes on along the minus strand of CM057450.1, from coordinate 1,609,153,913 downwards.
TGTCAGCGGTCACTGAGACTTGGGCCACTGCAAGACATGACTGGGACCTGAACCTGGAGGTTGCACTATGTTCAGGAAGGACAGGGAGGGAAGGGGAGGAGGTAGCAATGATAGTCAAAACTGCATTGGCATAGGGGAGTAGAGGGCGGAGGGAACCGTGGAGGCAATTTAAGGTCACATTGATAACAAGGGGCAAGAGAGTAAAATAGGAGTGGTGTATAGACCCCTGCCTGGCGGAGGAGCTGGAGGACAGTCTGGTGGCAGATGTTAGGAGACACTGCAGACTGGGCAGAGGAACGGTGGTGGTGTTAGGGATTTAAACATGCCAGGAACAGACTGGGAGACTATGACATCCTCTGTGACCAGGAACAGAGGTTGTTGGATGTCTTTCAAGACGCTGCCTAACTCAGCAGGTGGGAAACCGACCAGGAGGCACGGGTACTGGATGTGGTCCTGGCAGACAGTGACCAGATTGGGGGCCTGGAGGTAAGGGACCCATTGGCGGGGAGTGACCATGCCACGGTCTGGTTCTGCCTGGACCTAGGAGGGGTAGAAGGCTGCACAAAGACGGAAGTAACTGACTTCAGGGGGCGGATTTTAAGGAAATGGGAAGGATCCTTAAGGAGCATTTGGATGGGATTGGGTCAGACATGGACGCTGATAGTAGGTGGAAATCATCAGGAGAGGGGTGCAGGATGCTACCAGCACCTGTGCAAGAGTAAGACGAAAATACAGTAGGGCCCAAAAACCCTGTTGGTGGACCAGGGAGGTCCAGGAGGTGGTGCGGGGAAAGAAAGCAGCCTATAAGAAATTCAAGTGCTCAAGGAGTGAAAGGGATCAAGGGGAGTACGAGCTGATGGCTAGAAGGGCCACTAGAGTGGTGAGGGTGGCTAAGGCAAGAAAGGAGTAGAACCTGGCCAGGGAAATTAGGAGAGGGAAAAAGGGGTTCTTTAGATACGTTGGGGAAAGACGAAGGGTGAAGGGGAAGATTAGCAGGATTAAATCAGGGGAGAGATGGGCACAAGACCTGGGGGAGCAGGCTGAGGTACTAAATGAGTACTTCACCTCAGTTTTCACCAGGGAAAATGGGGATGATGCATCAAACATGGGAGGAGACAGAGATAATGAGGAGGGGGAACCCTTACCGATTGGCAGGTCTGGGGAGAGGGGGAGGCATCACTGGCAGGTGGGGGGAGGACTAAGCAGGGAGAAGAGGTACCAGAAGTGGAAATCACAGCAGAGAGAGTGAGGGAAGCCCTCAGCTCCCTTAAGATGGAGAAAGCACTGGGGCCGGATAAATTACATCCTAGAGTGCTGAAGGAACTTGCAGATGTCCTGGCGAAACCCCTGGCAGAGCTTTTCACCATCTCTCTGAGGACAGGGTGGGTGCCCCAAGACTGGAAGGTGGCACATGTAGTGCCTATCCACAAGGGGGATCAGGGAGGTGGGGAACTACAGGCCTGTCAGCCTGACATCGGTGGTGGGCAAGGTGATGGAGGGCATTGTCAAGGAGAGGCTAGGGGGGGACCTGGACAAGTCAGGGTGCCTGGACGATAGACAGCATGGATTCATCCCGGGGAAATCATGTCAGAAAAACCTGGTGGAGTTCTATGACTGGGTGACAAGTGCCTTGGACCTGGGTAGACCAGTGGATGTCCTCTTTCTAGACTTCAGCAAGGCATTTGACTCTGTTCCTCACGTGGGCCTGTTGGATAAGGTAGGAGAAATGGGGGTGGGAAACCAGATGATCAGAGATGGATAGGCAATTGGCTCCAGGACCGGACCCAGAGGGTCGTGAGTTGGTGGGATAGTCTCATCCCAAGGAGGATCATTAGTGGGGTCCCACAGGGATCAGTCCTTGGGCCCCTTCTGTTCAACGCCTACCTATCTGACATAAGGACAGGAATCAGGAGTGAGATGAGTCTCTTTGCAGATGACTCGAAACTGGGGGCGGTGGTGGATGGGGAGGAGGGGAGGGTGGCCCTGCAGGGGGACCTGGAGGCTCTGGAAAGATGGTCTAGAAAGTGGAAGCTGAGGTTCAATGCAGGGAAATGCAAGGTACTCCACCTGGGGGCCAGAAACCCAGGCCAAGTGTACACCCTGGGGGGGAAATACTACAAGTCTCAATGGCTGAGAGGGACCTGGGGGTGGTGGTGGATGTCAAGATGAACAACTCTGAGACTTGTAGGAGGGCAGCAGCCAAGGCCAACAGGATGCTGGGATGCATCGCTAGGGGATCACCTCCAAGGAGGGAAGTGATACCCTCTGTATAACTGCTTGGTGAGGCCGCACCTGGAGTACTGCGTGCAGTTTTGGAGGCCACACTTAAAGAGGGACATTAACCTCCTGGAGAGGGTCCAGAGGAGGGCAACCAAAATGATTTGGGGCTTGGGGACAGGACCATGAGAGAGGCTAGAAGAGCTAAATATGTACACGTTGAAGAGAGAAGGGACCGGGGGGACATGATAGAGGTCTTCAGGTACATGAAGAGGGTAAATAGGGGAGGAACAGTCAGGGTGCTTCGAAGGAAGGAGGAAGGGGCCACTAGAGGGCATGGGTGGAAGCTGGAGGGGGGAAGATTCATGGGAGAAAGGAGGAGGTGCTACTTCACTGAGAGGGTGGTGGAGCCATGGAATGCACTACCTAGGGGGCTGGTGGAGGCAGAGACAGTGGAGGGGTTCAAGAGGGGGTGGGACAGGTACAGGGGAAGGGTTCTGGAAGCAAAATCCAATGCAGCAAGAATATCCGGAACTGGGAAGGGAGAAGCCAGAGAAGGCGAGGGGGACAGCAAGGTCAGCATCCAGGGTGGGGGCTGACCAAACGAGCAGACACGAAAGACCGTTAGGCCTATTCTGCTGGCATTTTAGTATGTTGGTATGGAGATGGGCTTTGGAATAAAAGGTGAAGCATTCAAGTTCACATAACGGGATGCATTTTTATGAACATTTTCATTATTGTAATTACCTGTTCAGATTGGTATTAACCTTAAACCCACTGCTGTCAAACTCCATAATACAGGCTTGTAATGTCAGTCAGTTCCCTAAAGTGTTTGCTAAACTGCAAATGAAGGCTTTAGTATTTACTGAACAAGGAAAGTTGGAGCAGAAGGCATTGGGTACATTAATGGAGTTCTCTCTGGTTGACTTTGTGTTCTTTATGTTATTTTACACTATTTTTATATAACTGATAACACATTTAAGCAATAATGCACGACAGGGTGTGTATTGTGTTGGATAACGTCACGCTCTGGGTGATTAGGCACGCAGGCCATGTGTCGAAAAGCACTAATTACCCCAGAAGTGACATTATCCCAGCACAACACACACCCTGGAGTGCATTATTGCTATTATACAATGGCTTATTTTGTTTTAAGAAAAAAAATGGGAAAATCTGTTTAAAATATTCATTTATTTCATTTTTTTTTTTGGGCAGGTATACTTATTGAAAAAAAGTTCACAGTTCTTGTCTTGTGCAGGAGGTGTGCTGCTCCCTACATGGTTTCTCTGTATTCATTTAAATGCCTATCTTTGTGGCTCTGTCTTTTTGACCCCTGTGCCCCTTGTCCTTCTGCTATTTCTGTCTCCTGTTACTTGGAGAAGCAGTGTAGAGATGGTGTCTGCCTGTTGCTAAGACGTTGTTGTTCCATTTTTTTTTTTCCTTCAGTTAACTGATCAGTGTAATAGGCAGTGCAAATGGACAGTGACGTTGTCAGACACTAAAGTCAGGACCTCGAGCAGCCCAGGAGTGAGAGGGGCTTCATTTTATTTTACTGGACATTTCTGTGGACAAGAAGGTGAGTTCCATGACAGGAATCTGGATTAATTGAGATAGTGAGCATGGCTGTTAATGGAATGCAGTATTGTATCTGTCTCTTTGAACGAGCGCTATTTGTAATTGCGCATGCGCTAGTTAGTATCGCGGTGCTGTCGGTGAGCGAGAAGCAATTAGCGTGTGAGGTTTATTTAATATTTGGCTAGACAAAGCTCTAAGATTTGGTAAAAAAATGTGGGGACACTGAATTAATGGCATAGTACTGACAGGGAAATGGTTAGAAACTGAGAGGAAAACACAGACCTGACCGGGTTGGGGGGAAGTGGGGTTGTATTGTGAAGCGGGAATCTATTCGGGCTGCGTGTAGTGATTCTGATGACCGTTGGTGTGGTCATCGGTGTGCTGGTACTAGACCCGTGATGTTGTACTGGGATAACATCACGGGCCCAGTCTCAGACTGACCAATCAAAGGTCAGCATTTTTTTTTTTGCCATTGTATAATTTATATTAATCCATTCAGCTGCTAACTCTCAGAACATTTTTACTGATTTTAACTTGGTTGTTATTTGCTATGCATTTTTTTGTGGTACTTATGTACTAACTATGTTTTAATTAGACTAGTAAAGATGATAAAGATCTTTCCTCTCATCGCCATTGGTTTTGATGGTAGTTGTTGAGAGATTGCTGCTTGTCATGGATTAAACACTGTTGGTTCCTCTCAGTCTCTCTCTTGCTCTGACTCGGTTCGAGTGGCCCTTTGTACACTCAGCTGTTTGGCAGCTTGCAGCTGATGGTAGAGCAAGAAAGACTAGTGATTAGTAATTGTGTAATTTTACTGCACAGGTCTTAGTTATTTATTTTCTTTTTCTTTCCTTTTTTTCCTTTTTTTATGAAGGTCAGTCAGTTGTCAGACAATAGCTTGGACTGTATCATTGGGACTATATTTTATTCTGTCATCTTTCATTTTAGCTAAATTGAACTTTTTGGACTGTATTGCTAAGATCTACAAAGTAAAGAAAAGAAAAGACAATAAACAACTAAAATGTAGCTAATTGGTCCTGAGATAACTAAAAGTTTGGGAGACTCAAAAGTGTACATACTGTATGCATAGGACTGTGAATTCACATAATGTAACTCTTTGGTAAGTTCTAAAGTGTTCAGCTGCTAAAGTGCTTAAGTGATTTCTGTAAGAAAAGAAAATAGCTATTCTACATTTAAAAACTGAATTGACTCTGAACTGTGTTTACCTGGCATTTCCTTTTACCTTTCAAGTTGGCATCTTCCATATAAGGAGATTTTGATCATGATACTAGTCATTACCATAGAGCTACTGAGCAACTGGTGATGTGGCTCATGACATGTGTAAAAGTAGACTTTGAGTGAACAGCCCAAGGAGGAGGCAGTCATTTGGTAGATGCACTGATGGTGACCAGCTGTAGCAGAGCTCATAGAGATTACAAAATATAAAGTAAAACACAGGGGCCCAGATATTCAAACTGTGCCCAAAAAGTGCGCAACAGCAGGAGCAAGCGCAAGTCCACTGCGCCCATGCGCAAGAAGCGCGATATTCAAAAACTGCACAGGTCAAGATGCATCTGCGGCACACGACTGAATATTGCGCCACCTGCGCCATAGCACAACCAGGGATGTGCAGTTGCGCAGTTCAGATGTGCCATAGCTCAACCAGGGATGCTCAGTGGAGCAGTCCAGATGTGCCATAGCGCAACCAGGGATGCTCCGTGGAGCAGGGCAGCAGTGCAACAGCACAACCAGGGATGCGCAGGGACAGGATGCAGGGGCCCACCACCCATGCCACAGATGGGCAGAGGAGCACACAGCAGAACAGACATCGCCCCCCACACCCCATGCACTGCACAACCGGTGGAGAGCCAGAATAACCACCGGCCCATGGATATCAGCAACAAACCCACAGCCGGGGCATGGTGCCCCAGCACACCCCCTGGCAAGCTGTGACTGGCACACAAGGAGGGCCGACAACCCCGTGCCACACCATCCCACCAATGCAGAGCACACCCTGCCCCGTGATCCCCAAACACCCTGCCCAGGAGCAGCATCCACCAGTGCAGGACACACCATGCATGCCACTACCCCCATTGTGACAATGCAACCCTGTGCAGCACAGAACCATGCAAGGCAGACCCACCATGAGCACCCATCAGTGGGTGGCAGCACACAGCGATGCAATGACTGCATATACAGTGCCACCACGCACGTCCCCCCCGATGTACAGCTGAGAGACCGACCATGCATTGGCACACGAGGTACCCCACATGTGACAGGCATGCCCCGGATCCCCCCACCAGTGGTACAGCACCCTGCACACCCTTCTAAGGACACACTCCAACCTAGTACTGGCCACAACAGCCAGTGCAGACACCCACAGTGGTGCATGGAAGCATGCACCACACAGGATGCAACACAGTGCATGAACAAACACCCACCCATACCCAAGGGCACACCAACACAGGGACAGAGTAGCGGGCAACCAAGCCCCCAGTGTGTGGCCACGGAAACCATGTACACATGGCCAGCACCCCTCCATGGCACAGGATTGCCAGCCACCTTGTGCAGGCACTGTGGAGCTGTATGCCACCAGCATTTTCCCAGAGCACAAGTGACAGACAGTGGTGCACATCCCTTGCGACATACACAAGCAACAGCATGGAGGTGGGACAACAACAGTGGAGGCCACAGTGTCACCCGAGGCAGACATGCACCACACCAGTGACAGGAGGCAACCCATCATTGTGCTGGGTACAGTGGCTGTCCTACATGAACAGCTACCACTGACATGCCAGCGGACCGTGCAGGTCACAGACATGCAAGGGTGTCAGCTGCACAGGCCATGGACGGTCTGACAGGTGTGCCATGGACACAGAGCATGCACCGTGGACCACTGCACACCAGTCATCCAGTGCACAGGGAACAACACACACACAACAGACAGTGACTGATAGCCACTCCCACACCATACTCACTTCCCCACGGACACACACACACACACGCACATGACTGCACCACCCCTGACGCCACGCACACCACTGCAGCTGAGCGTCTATAGCCCACTGAAAATCAGAGACCACCACAGTAGGCATATCAAAGTAAATTTATTTAAAAACAGCAAACAAAACTATGTACAAGTATTTACAAAGGTTTGGGGGGAGGGCCACAAACAAGGTGGGGGTGGGTAAGGGGCAGGGGTGAACAAATGGTAGAGGGAAGGAGGGGTGTGAGGGTGTGTCCAGGGGGTAGGGAAAATCAGGGGCATTGCCAAGCTCAGCGGGAGCCCCGCTCCCCCGCTCCGGCTTCTCCTCCAGCCATGATGCCATCAGACACTGAGCCTGTTGATGCATTCCAGTATCTCCAGTGACACCCTGGCAACCTGGAGGATCTCCTGCAGTGCCACCCTGATCTTGTGCAGCTGCTGTCCACCTATGAGAAGGGAGCAAAGTCAATAGGTGTGAATGCACAGCCCCATGCAGCCCACCCACTGTGCATGTCATACGGCCGTGGGACATGCCTCTGTGATGGTGTGTGACCACCCACAGTGATCGCGTTCACAAGACCTGCCCACCCAGGCTCACGCAGCCATGCGGACCGCTGCACACACCCACCGGCCAAGTCCTGCACAGCACCACCATGGCTGTTCAATGACATGGCTATGCGGTGTGAAGGCAGTGGCACAGCCATGTACCCAGTGCACGCATGGACCACCATTGACGCACTCCCAGACATGCAGTGCCACTGGACAGTGCTGACTGTACCAAGTTGCGTGCATAGCAGTGGTGTCAATGGATGGTGGCTATGCCCCACTGCCCACCCTGTTACACAGCATGCAATAGTAATCATGGATGTAAGGCACTCACCATCATCAGGCTGGTCCCTGTGCCTGTCTTATCCAGCCACCCTCTCGGCCTGTTGTTCATCTTGGTGCAGCCTCCCCTCCCTCACCCGCCGGCACTCCTCCTGTCCTAGGTTGCAAACATGGAGAGAGGAACATCAGTACAATCTGGTAGCAAAGTCCCCCAACCCCCGTGCGTGTGCAATCCCACACAGCCATACCCATCCTCCCCCAACCCCGATACCACCACCATGACCAACATTGGATGGCCCCCCCATGTGCTGGACACATGCCACCGTGATACCCATATGGACATTAACAGTGTATGGATGGGGCACCTACCTGGCCGTGGCACCCTGCCCCTCCTGGCACGTGCCCGCGGGTGGGCAAGCCTGTCTGGGTCCTGCCACTGCAGGTCACCATAGCAGTGCCTACACTGCTCCACGGTCCTCTCCATGCCTGTGGCCTCCTCCAGGGCCACCATCACTTCCTCCCACACTGCACTCCTGGCCCTGTCCAGGGGGTGCCTCCCCAAATAGGGCAGCAGCATGGGGCTCCACTAACTGGACCAGATTGGCCAGTTCAAGTTGGCTCCAGATGGGTACCCTTCTCTGTGCCATCCCGTACAGTTTTGGTGTCAAAATGGCTCTCTGTAGAGCACGTTCGCCACGTGTGGATACTGTGCGGTACTGCACTGTCATTCCCCATCGCGCTGTCACTGAACAGCACTATAGAGGTGCACCCATGCGGACGCATGGTGCCTAGGGGCAAAGGTCAGCACAGGGTCAGGGGTCTCTTGCGCACGGACCGTCACAGCGCGATTGGTACTCACCGTGTGTAGTGCGGTAGGATGCCTGTGTGCCACTTCCTGTAGCGGCCTACCGCGCTGTGGCCCCAGGGTGCCTACGGCGCCCCAGTGCCAGAGTGCCATACATGTGAACAGCACAGTAGCACCACTGGGACAATGGTGGCCATGCCCTGCATTGCCTCCCACGCACGCACGTCAGCAGTGTGGCAGGCATTGGCATCAGTGCCCCAGGCATGCGCCGTTTGGTGTCCACTGCGCATATCACAAAAATGCGCCCTTGCCTGAGCACGTTCAACACAATTGCGCAAAGCGCAACAGCGCGATATTCAGCCGGCATATGCAAATCAGCTAATCAGCCATTCAATGGTGCAGATACTGCATTAGCATCCACTTATACTTGCGCCTCACCTCATTTGCATGCATTGCGCTGTGAAAATGCGACATTGGGCTGCAGTGGCCATAGTCTGTTATTGCAGTCTATTGTGGTGAGTTGCATGCTGTTTGGAAGTGTGGACTGTGGTGTGCGAGACATGCATGGGACTGCACAATCACAGGTAACATCTGTCATTTCCACAGGATAAAGAATGAGCGATCGTGAGGTGGAGGAAGAGGAACAGAGACGTGGGAGGAAGAGGAGGCCTAACTTCACCAAGGCAGAAACAGATGCCCTGTTTGAGGCCTACCTTGACCAGGAGCCACTGCTCAGTGGACAGCGGGGAACACCACAGGCACGTGCTGCTGCATGGGAAGAGGTGGTGCGTGCTGTCAACCTGCATGGCAGCCACCAGCAGTCCGTGCAGGACTGCAAAAAGAAGATGGGCACGGACAGGTGGAGGATTAAGGACAAGGTGGCTGCCATCAGGGCAGAATGGGCTGCGACCGGTGGGGGACAGCCGGCCGTGCAACGCCTGACCCCACAAGAAGAGTGTGTTGCTGGCAGCATGCGGCATTGTGCCATCGAGTGTGTTCCAGGTGGTGGATTCCAGATGGGTGGTAGCCCGTCACTGCATGGTAGGTCCTGGTCTGTCAATGGGGGGGAGACAGGGTAGGGCGGATACATTAATGCTACAGTGTTCCCTTACAGCTCCTGAGCATCTACATGGGTCAGCGGTGGTGGGCGTGTCCACTGAGGGTGATACCATGGACATAGAGGAGGGCCCATCCACCTCCACAGGTGTCCGAGGGTCAGGGCGACAGTGGGCCCACCTGGCTGTCCAGACTGATGTTGGTGGAGCAGGTGCAGAGGAGGCCCTGCCCGTGTCCCAGTGTGCCAGTGTCCATGGATGCCAGCATGCTGAGACTCGGGCTGGTGCCGGATCCGTCACTGATGATGATGGAGCTCACTACATGGACAGTGATAGGTGTGGGCCGCAGGATGGCCACACAGCAGGTGACATCATGGGCATGGCCGTGTGTGGTGCCACCGTGGAGGCCTGTGTGACATCACAGTCCCAGCCTGTGCCTGTCTGCACCAGTGGGGCAGCACTGGTGTGTGTCCAGGACAGTGGGGCTGTTGCAGCCGCTGCGGTGGCACCGTTGAGCCCTGGAGAGTGGCAGCCGGAGGGGCAGTGTCAGCAGTCGGCCAATTGCCATGAGGGTACAGTGTCAGGGGGAGGCATCAGTGCACCACCTATGGACATGCCCAGGCCTGGCCCTGGTGTGCAGCGCCCACCCTCAAGGGGTGCTGCCCATCAGGGCCGCGAACACTGTGAGGGACAGCATGCCGATCACAGTTTGCTATTTTAAAACTTGGTCGATGGTGGCCATTCAGAAAGTACTTTAGAAAGTACAAGGAAACACAGAGGGAAGGAAACAGAGAAAAGTACCAGGCAAAGCAGAAGGAGGTGGTGAAGTAAGTCAAGTGCCCAAAGATGCAAACTGAAGGAAGGATAGCAAAATCAGTAAAAGAAGGTAACAAAACCTTCTTCAGGTATATCAGGGAAAGGAAAAAGACCAATGGAGGGATTGTGAGGTTGAATGCAGGGGGGGTGGGGGAGTGTGCAGATGGGGACCTAGAAAAAGCAGAAATTCTAAATGAATACTTCTGCTCAGTATTTAAAAAGGAACAGGAAGTGAAGGGACCAAAATTAAGAGGTAGAAACACACATGGGGGGAGGTGGACAACAGTCCATTCATGAAGGAGAGAGTCCTAAAGGAACTCTCAAAGCTAAAAGTAGACAAGGCAATGATACCAGATGGGATGCATCCCAGAATACTGAACGAACTCAGGGAGGTACTAGGGGCACCACTGACAACCCTATTTATCAAATCACTAGAGAATGGAGTGGTACCAAAGGACTGGAGGAGGGTGAATGTGGTACCACTAAACAAACTTGGGAGCAAGGTGAAGGCTAGAAATTATAGGCCAGTCAGCTTGACCTCAGTGGTTGGGAAAATCATGCAATCCATGTTAAAGGAAAGGATTGTGGAACACCTGGAGGCTAGTGGGGCACAAGACCCAAGGCAACATGGATTCACAGCAGGGAGATTTTGTTAAACAAATCTGATAGATTTCTTTACCTGGGTAACCAGGGTGGTGGGTCAGGGAGGGGTGGATGATATGGCCTACCTAAATTGTACCAAGGCATTTGACACTGTCACACACAGGAGGGTAGTAGACAAATTGCGCAATCTGGGAGTAGGTCCCAAGATGGTACACTGGGTCAGAAATTGGCTGAGCAACAGGACACAGAGGGTGTTGGTAAATGGAGTTCAATCCCAGGAGAGGGGGGGTGACAAGTGGGGTGCTACAGGGCTTGGTTCTGGGGCTGGTCCTCTTCAATGTCTTCATTAGTGACATTGTAGATGGGCTAGAAGGGAAGGTAAGCCTCTTTGCAGATCACACCAAGATCTGCAATAGGGTAGACACTCCAGACAGGGTAGAAAAAATCAGAAGAGACCTAGGCAAATTGGAGGAGTGATCAAGAGTGTGGCAGCTTAAATTCAATACAAAAAAGTGCAAAGTCATGCACTTGGGCTACAGGAATCCTGGAGAGGAATATAAAATGGGGGGGGGGGTACTAACAACAACAAAACTGGAAATGGACCTTGGGGTAAACATAACAGATGATCTGAAGGTGGCCAAGCAATGTGAAAAGGCTTTGAGGAGGGCCGGAGGGATGCTGGGTTGCATAGTGAGAAGCATCACCAGTAGAAAACAGGAGGTGGTAACGCCACTGTACAGACAATTGATCAGGCCACATCTGGAATACTGTGTTCAGTGCTGGAGACTGCATCTCCAGAAGGACATTGACAGAATGGAAGCGGGCCAGAGAAGGGCAACAAAAATGATGAAAGAAATGCACCAGAAAACATATGCGGAAAGACTGAAAGACCTCAGTATGTATGCACTGGAGGAAAGGAGGGAGAAGGGGGATATGATAGAGGCATTCAAGTATCTCAGGTGAATTAACAAGGTCCAGGAGAGCAGCATCTTTTAAAAAAGAGATGTGCAAAAACAAGGGGTCACAATATGAGGTTGGGGGGAGACTCAGGGGTAATGTGAGGAAGCATTTTTTCACAGAAAGGGTGGTGGATGCATGGAATAGCCTCCCAGTGGAGGTCATAGAGGCTAAAATGATTGATAAGTTCAAGAATGCATGGGACAGATAGAAGGAAATCCTAGTGATAGGAAAGAGAGAGTAAGCTGCTGATCATTTAGGATCTGAAGTTTAAGGAGGTAGAAAAATAGGCAGATTAGGTGGGCCAAGGAAGTCTTTATCTGCTGTCAAAATATATGTTCCTATGTAACTTTCATTTATGCCACCTCTGAAAGGCAAGGAACTACTGTTCCATCATTGCTGTTGTGGCAACATTAAGATTTATAAAGATAAAGACCACCCCATGTGTATCCATTGCCATGGTACAAACCACAGTGTAAAGCCTTCTCAATTTGCCAGAGTATTAACCAGGGAACTAGGAGACATCACAAGAAGGCTTTAGAGGTATTTCTAAAGCTTCAAGAAATGGAGACACAGGTTGTGGTGAAGGCAGCTTCACCATCGTCAATCACTTCTGTTCCCAGTCTGCTGTTGGTCCTTCAATCGCCATGGTTGATGGTGGCCATCACTGACTCATTGAAGGAAAAGGATAAATCCTCAAAGTTGGCAGAGAAACACCACCAATCAGTGAAGGAGAAGTGGCAAAAGGACATGATCACCTCTCCAGATCATTCACGTTCACCTCTTAGACAAGGTAAGTCTTAAGTCCTGCACCCCCAGTCATCTCTCAGACACCAAGGTTGGGTTCTGGTGCTGGCTCAGCTCCTCTGCCAGGGGATTCACAGCTTATTTTGCTGTCAGGCACTGTCTCATCAATGGTTCAGCTGTCGTTGACCCCTTCTGGACCTGTTGAAGTACAGATATTATATCAAACTATATATGAGCAGTTCCAGCCTTTGTTACTGCTGCTGCTGCCATCATTGCCCTCTCTATCGACACCATCATCCTGACTGTTGATGTTCCAGTTCTTGATCTCTGCCATAGTGCCAGTCTCTGAATGGCCTCTGTTGATGGGACTCCCATTGATGGCTCCTCCTCATTTATCTCCTCGTTCTGTCAACCCTCAACCCACGACAGTTGACTTTGATGATGAACTGGAGTATAATTCAGAGTATATGGAGGATGAGGCCATGGAGGAGGAGGAAAAGGATGAAGAAGAAGAAGAATCAAGCTCCACTCTGTCCTCATGCTTGGAGGACAGTATGAAAAACCCACCAAGTTTCCACCTGAGGATGATGCATTTCAGGCCTTCCTAAAACAGGTTCAGGCTAAATTGGGGTTTCATGTAGAGGAGGAGGAAGATTCCTGCAAGTGAAATCTCTAAGAGTTATTGGAAGTTTAAGCCTCCTTAAAGGTCATAATTCCTCCCATGCATTCTTCAGTTGAAAATACTACTCTGGCAGTGTGGCACAAGCCAGTTCAATTGCCTACTGTACCCTGGAAGGCTGATGAATAATGTACAGTACCCACTGCAAAGCTCTGTTATTCATCACAGCTAGAAACAGAGGCTGTTATGATAATGATGGCTCATGACAGTACCAATGGATGTGATAGGAAAAAGAACTTCTACTTCTGCTTCTGCTTCCCAAGGCCTAAGAAGTGCTAACTATCAGGCATATATTATAAAATATCAAAATTTCCTTTGGAAGACTATGGGCACCCAGGCTGAGACATTGCCAGAGGAGCAGAATAAAATATTAACACAACAGACTACTGCTAAAGGCCAAGAGGTTGGTAAGCATCTGCTGGGATTGGCCTATGATGCCTCAGATGCTGTGCCCAGAGCTGCTGCATTTGGAATCTGCCTTCGCTGATATTTTTGATTAAGGGTGGCTGACTTTGTCCCAGATGTGTAACAATCTGTGATGAATGCTCCATTCAGGGGTAAACAATTCTTTGGAACTGATCATGAAAATGCATTACAGGATTTACAGTCCTCTAAAAAAAACTGGCAGAGGAACCTCCTGCCCTGCTCCCCCTGTGGGAGGGACTTCTGATGCAGGAGCAGGGTGTTCTGGTGCACAGAGATCTATAAGCCCTGCTCCATGCCTGGCTCCCCCACTTTGGGGGTTCCCCAGTGGTTGGAAATGCTCTGCAGGTGGCTAGAAATCCCTCTATGCAGTACACCTGTTTCCAGAAATGAAAACATTTTACTGTTTGGTATACTGGGCATGCCCTGAATCTCTTTACATGTCAAACTCCTACTGTGCTGGACTACCTCTTGTTCCTGCAGGATTCAGGACTGGGGTGTTCCTCTATTAATGTCTACCTGGCTGATGTGTTGGCTTTTCATGCCCTCACAGAAGGCAAGATGGAGGTTTCTGGCAGATTCCTAAGAGGTATTTTACTCTTGCACCCTCCCAGTCCAAGATCCAGTTCCATTGCAGGACTTTAATTTGCACCTAGAGATGCTGAATACACCTCCCTTTGAGCCTGCTGCTACTTGTGAGATTCACGTCTTCTCTTGGAAGACACAGTTCCTAGTGGCAATGATGTCTACTAGATGCATTTCAGAATTGCATGCTCTGGTTGCAGACCCTCCTTTTATTATTTTTCACAAGGATAGAGTTATATTTGCACCAATCCTCATTTCCCTCCCAAGGGGTTATCTGAAAGAACACTAAGTCAGGACTATTGACCTTCCTGAATTTTTTTCACCTCCCATGGATACTGGGGAACAATATAATGTTTACATATGCTGCATTGGTACTTAGATCATGTAAAGGATTGCAGAAAATCCTCTCAACTGTTTGTTGCCTTTGCCCTCATGATGGTGGGCTCCCCAATTTCCAAACAAAGCCTGTCCACAGGGTTGGACTGGGGTACAGGTGGTCAACCTGGAAATTTGGACTGGGGTTCCACCTGTAAAATGTATAAAGGGGCCCAGGAGGGTACACATTTATATCAGGTTTACACTTCAGTTTTGTACAAAGGCTCTATTTTTACACTTTATATTTTCCAACAGTGATCAGAACACCCCATTTATTTATTTTTATTTTTTGCCAACTTGGGCAGGGGCTTCTTCATTCTACCCTGCCCCCATCCTTGACTGACCACTGCCTCCCCAGCACTCAACATTCAGTGACCCCCATAGCTTGCCCCCACCATGGAGGGGCCAGGAAGGGGAGGGCCACCCTCCCCCAACCTAGACAGTCATTATCTCATGTGGATTGTTGGTCTGGGTGGCTGCACAGGTCAGGGTGGGTAGGTGGAACTTCATGGAGCCTGAATCTGCCTTTCTTTTCCTGTGCTCTTCCTCATTCCCCTGCCACATCGGTACATGAGTATTCATGTGTGGAAGCACACATATGCCACAGAACCATGGACCCTCATTTGTTGGTGATTGGACACTGCGCTGCTCCAAGGCCTCCACATGGCAGAAGCCAAGGGCTGAGATGGCAGGCCTTCCCACCTCAGGAGAAGAGAGCAGTCCTTGAGATGCTTGATCATCTCCCCCTGGCCAACCCCAGCAACCTGAGCAAGTTCCCGAACACATGTCACTGGCATGGAAGGAGGTAAGGCACATAGTGCCTCAGCCCTCCACACCACTGGACCACCTGGAGCACCCAATTTATATATAAAATGGTTGATAAATCTTGGTATTTTCAGAGTTTGGAAGTTGGGTAAGAGCCTAAGTGAAGGAGACCCACCTGGATATTTCCAGGTATCCTTGTGGACCTGTCTGGCACCGCCTGTATAAATGGTTGGTCGGTTGTATTAAATATTGTTACCAGAAACACAGTAAGCAACTTCCTGGTCCTGTCCATGCTCACTCCATCCATGGGATGGCTGCTTCAGTGGTTTGTTTCCAAAATGTGTCAGATGCTGACATATGTGCTGCTGTTACTTGGAGTACTCTTCACACATTTACTAAACACTGCAATCTGAACATTGTCTTACATAGACATGCTGGCTTTGACCTCAGTGTTCTGCAAGACCTCCTTACTCAATATCATTAGGTTCTGCTGTTCTCCTTCTGTATTTGGTACTGCTTGGGAATCATTCTATGATGTGACTCAATGGAGGGAGATATGCTGGAAGAAGATAGAATAATTACCTGCTACAATAGTAGATCTTTGAGGGAATCTTCTCCATTGAGTCACAGCTCTCTCTCCCTCCTGCCTCCCTTCTCAGGTGACAGGTAACAATACTGCCTGCTCTCATAAGCTGCTTCCCCTCTGCTGGCAAATACCAAATACAGTATTTATACTTAGATTTCCATATCCTCTACTGTGTGCCTGGTTTGGTCTTGTCACTTTGGTCCCTGGCAGTCTGATGATCCTCTGAGCTTGTCTGTATCAGGGAATTGAGGCATGCTGAGGACACTTACATTATATAGGCAGTGATGAGGTGCAATGATGTAAGTTGCCCTAGCCAGCAAAACATTTCTGGGTGGTCCTGATGCCAATGGCTTATAATTCCTCAGAAAGGACATAGATAGACTGAAAGTTCAGAGGAGGGCAACTAAAATGGTGCAGGGTCTGCATCAAAAGCCCTGTGACGAAACATTAAAGGACCTCAATATGTACACCCTGGAAGAGTGAAGGGAGCAGGGGGATATGACAGATACTTATGGAGGTAAATAATATACAGATGAGAAGTATTTTTCAGATGAAAAGGTGCTCAAGAACAAGGGCGCATGCTATAAAGCTGGACGGGGTAGATGCAGGAGAGATGTGAGAAAGTACTTCTTCACAGAAAGAGTGGTGGATTCCTGCAACAGTCTTCCAGCAGAGGTGGGGGTGAAAACGGTGGTGGGGTTCAACAATGCATGGGATGGATATAAGGGAATCTTTTGGAAAGGGAAGAGGGGCTGAATGGGTTGGAGATCAAGTATAATCTGCAGTGTGGTGCTACTAGAGGCAGGAAAGACTAGGTGGGCCAAGTGGTCCTTTTCTGCTGGCAGTTTAAACATTTCTGTGTTGCTTTGTTTCAGTGATGTGGCTCAATGGAAGAGATTCTCTTGAAGATTTACTGTTACGGCAGGTAACTGTTCTTTACACATACTATGAAGTTGCTGCTCCCCACAGTTATGGTACTGAAATAAAATACAGTTCTTACTCTGATATGTTTACCAGTAGAAGGATCTACTTTTGATTAAAACTCAGGCTACATGGGTCATCAGCTCCCTAGGTGTATGAGATCATCTTCACACAAAATACACTTACTCCTACTTCAGTGCAGCTTGGTAGTGTAGCACATTTGTCAGCAGGTTATTAAGCCAAGAAACAGGGGCTGGGATCTGGTCGGTAACCTTACATTTTATATTTACACTCTTGTTAAACATTCTGTGGAGGATGAGGTGTTTAATTTCATCTTTGATACCCACAGATTAAGCTACCACCTGCTGACTTAATGGTATGTTCTCCTCCTACCATGGCAGAGACCCATGTTTAAATCCCATACCATAAATTGTACGTAAAAGAAAAGTTGAAGTATAGTCAGTTACTAACATGCTTAAATTATCTTTCTATTGAAATATAAGCTTTAATTGAGCAACTGTAGCTCCTGTGTCCATGTCCATGTTCAGTGGTTTCTCTGCTTGCATTCATGAGTGAATCAGATATTGGGTTGTATATATGAAGGTTATGTGCCGCATATATGCGACGTGTAGGCATCCCTAAGTGGAAAAGCTGAACAATGGGGGTCCCATGGACCCCAGTCAGCATTCACCACTCTGCATGATAGCCAGCTATGCACCAGACTCCAAGATGCAGGGGCAGCTAAGTGCCACAGGCAGTCCAAGGGGAGTGTCAGGGGCGTGCCTGCACTATGTGGCATGCCCAAAGTTACAGAGTGCCACCGAAGGGGGCACATGAGTTATGCAGGGGGGACCCTATAGTAGGTGATACATGCTCCCCCAAACAGACACCCACCAGCAGCTGAGGCACCTGGATCCCTACCACACTGCTGCCCCAGCCCACTGGGCAGATGGGTAAGGCTGAGGGCAGCCATTTGGGTGAGTGTCCCATACTTTGTTAAGTACTGGATCTGTTCCTTTCCACAGTCTCCCACACCTGCACAGCAAGGATCCACTCTGAGACCCAGGTCAGGTTTCTGATGGGATGCCTGTCTGGGTCCTGCACTCTGCTGCCAAACAGCCCTGATCCGGTAATGTGAAGCTGCACGCTGGGGAGCGGAGCCATGGACAGGTGGCCAGCGATAGTGAATGCCTCCAGTGCACACCCGTCCACAGGTGCAGAGCTGCATGGGCAGGATTTATACCTACTGCACATACTTTCTGCCCCTTTGATGCATAGATACCATTGTCTGTTCCCCCATTAATGATCAACATGTGTAATGCCAGTTCTGTACCAGTATCATCACCAGGCAGGGGCATCATCAGTAACAGAAGAAGAAAGGTGATTCTGCCCCTGTACAGATCCCTGGTGGGCCACACTTAGAATACTATGTACAATTCTGGAGTCAGCAGTTAAGAAAGATCTGGGATAGGGCACAGGTGCTGTAGAGGAAGGTCACCAAGATGATTTAGTGGCAGCAGGGGAAACCATATAACAAAAGGCTTGAATACCTCAAAATGCATTTATTAGAGGAGAGGAGAGGAGGGAGAGCGGTGACATGATAGAGACTCCAATGTTTCTACACAGAGTAAATAGGGAGGACAGCAGGATACTGTTCACTATGAGTCTGAACATGGTCATGTGGGGAATGCCATGAAACTAGCAGATGTGAGATTTAAAAAGGAAAGCATTGTGTTTTTTTCACAGAAAAGGTGGTGGAAAAGTGGAATAAGTTGGTGAGGGAGGTTGTATATGCCAAAACATTAGTGGAATTTAAGCATGGTTAGGATAGGCATATCAAGCTGGTAAAGGTGGGTGGAGAGGATATCATTAGGGAAGGGGAAATGAATGACCCCTAGGGGGTTCACATCATACTAGGGCTGCAAATTTGGTTCTACAAAAGAATCAAGTTATCTTGAACTTTTGAGTCTTTGATTCTTTCAGAGTTTGGCAAAATGTTAAGGGAAATAGGTGGACTTTTGATTCGACTGGTTTTCCCTGGTCCAAATGGTGTGGACCAGGTGAACCAGTCAAACTGTGAACTGCAGTTTGCACCTGAAACAGATCACTAGGCATGGTGTGAGTCACATCTTTGTTTTGGAGCTAGACTCAGCTGGACGATGTGAACCAGCATGAAAGCTCAGTCATGCACTCATTGTCAGGCTCTGAGGTAGTACAGGCAGGGCTGTAATTCACTTCTAGTTAGATTAGCTAGGAAATTCTTTGAAATGCAAAAGGAAATCTTCAAACATTTGGCCTACACTTTTCCTGCAACAGCAGGGCTGCCGAAGGCAGCAGACCTCTGGGACCAGGACTTTGCCTGAGAGGGAAGAGATTGGACTCTGGAGAAGGAGAAGTGTGCTTGGGGCTGAGCAATGAGAAGATAAGACATGAGGTGGCATTCTGCCAGTGCTGACTTATTGCCTAACCTGAGCAGTGCAGCACACTGTTATTTTCATTGCAGAAATAGCAGTTTGCATTATAAATAGAAACAGAATTGACTGAAGCCCCTGGCAGAAGCCTGAGATGGGACTTTTTGTGGAGCTACTTCTATACTAATTTTGCTGGGCAGTGAGGGTGTGCCAGCAGGCAGGAGGACAGTGCCTGGCCAGTGATAGCTGGCACCATGATGGCATCCAATAGAATATTTAAATAATTCTAATTCATTCACATTCACAACCTCATGTTTCTTTCTGTGGCAGTTTCAAACTCCTTACATTCACCCAAGTTGCGGGCTTGCTTGCAGCAATTACTTCCTTCTCCTCCTGAGTCCTGAAGCAGCCTTTTGCAGTGTGATCTGGGGCAGGGCAGGGCAGGGCAGCACGTGTGTGCCAGCTGGCAGTGTCCTGGTGCCTTGCTTCTGGTAGCTGACACTTTGGTGGCACCCCCCAAAAAAAATGTTTCTTTTTTTGTGTCTGGCTATTTTCAAACTGAAACTTGGTCTTCACATTGCCCTAAGTTGCTGCTGTTCCTTCCTCCCGAGTCCTGAAACAGCCTTGGTGTGTGTTGTCCTGAGCTGTGCTGTTGCAGTATGATCTAGGCAGTGGGCAGCAAGTATGTGCCAGCTGACACAGTGCCAGTGCCTGGCCCTTGGTAGTTGGCTGCTTGGTGGCATCCCATTAAAAAAAGCAAAAAGAAAAAATCTAATCATTCTCTCATGTTGCTGAATTTCCTTCCTCCTCCTCCTCCTCCTCCTCTTCTTCCTCCTGAGTTCTGAAGCAGGCTATACAGTATGTATATCATCCTGATCTGTACTGTTGTAGTGTTATCTAGCCAGTGGACAGCAAGTGTGCACCAACTGGCAGCATGCCAATATCCGGCCTGGTAGTTGGCACCTTGGTGGTATCCCATAAAAAAGTAAAAAAAATAAAACTCTACAGTCCCTCAGTAAGTTCTGAAGTTCCATCCTCCTCCTCCTCTTAAGTTCTGAGGCAGTGTGTGTGTGTGTGTGTGTGTGTGTGTGTGTGTGTGTGTGTGTGTGTGTGTGTGGTGTGTGCTGTCCTGAGCTCTGCTGTTGCAGTGTGATCTGGGCAGTGGGCAGCAAGTGTGGGAAGGCTAGTAGTGTGTCAGTACCTGGCCTCTGGTAGTCTTTAGTGGCATCCCATAAAATAAAAAAAAATAAAAAATCCCCACATTCCTTCAAGTTGCTGAAGTTCCTTCTTCCTCCTTCTCTGGAGTCCTGAAGCAGCCTGTAGGTGTGTCGCACTGAGCAGTGCTGTTGCAAGGCACTCTTGGCAGTGGGCAGCAAGTGTGGGCCAGCTAGCAGCAAGTCAGTGCCTGGTCTCTGGTAGTCCTTGGTAGCGTCCTATAAAAAATAAATAAATAAAAATGAACTAAAAAAAATCCCATTATGAAATGGATAAGTGTTATACACAGTGGTTTCATGGGCAATATTGACCCCAAAATTACTTATTCAGCCTATGTAGGCCTGCCAAAAATTTTAGAAAACATTAATCTGAAGAAGACTGAGTGAAGACAACAATGCAGTATCCCAGTTTGTGTGTAGGCTAGTGATTCCAAAAAACTAATGAACAGAGAAGCCCTCCCCATCCACTTCATCATCCTTCTCTTTCAAAGTCCTGGATTCCCCCCTTTTCCCCATAAAGGACAGACCACCAGTGTGTTGTTGTGCTCAGATCGGCAATAAATTTACTATAACCATATTTTCCTTGTTACATTCCCATAATCATCTTGAGCTATTGCCTTATTACACTTCTTTTATTCTATTGCATTACATATCAATATCAGTTAAACTCCTCCTCTTCTTCCGCTTCTTTTCACCTCCCCAGGTGAAAACATGGGAACCTTCTTCTTTTCTCTTCTTATAGGTAACGGTGATAACCGAGACCATTTTCTTCTATTTCTGTTGCTCTCCTTCTCCTCCTTTTCTTTTTCATTCCTCCCTCCCCCCTCATTTTGTCCATAGCCTGTCTCCAGCTTACGTTGGATGACTGGCCTTCCCCCCTCCCGCCCCTGGATCTAATTGCTTTTTTGTCTCCTCCAGGCCTCAATTAACCCCATCATCTCTGTGTTAAACATGTCTATGGCCAGGTCTGTTAAATGTACCCCATCGGATCTGTAAAAATCCTCTACCCATTCTTCCACTCCTCTCATTATTACATGCCCTCTTATGCTTTTTACTAAAGTCCCCAGCCTCCTATTCATCTTTCTCCTGGCTCTATCTACCGCTACGTGTCTGCATGCATGTCTCCATACTCTCTGTGGTATCATGTCAGACCATGCCAGGTTCACATCTGGCCACCATTGTTTTACCTTCTCCAAATCCCTTTTTCTCTTTAGATATGTGTCCACCCATGGTTTTTACCCTATGTCGTTCCCTCCCAGGTGTATGATAATCAGATCCATTATGGGTCTCCGCTCCTTCATCTCTAGCAATGTCGGAAGTAATTGTGCCCACTTCATCCCCTGAATGCCATGTCATCTCAGCCTACAGTGTCTGACATCTTGGTAGAGCTGCTTTCCCCTGCCCTTCTTTTCCGCTCTCCTTTCTGTCCAGTAAATGTAGGAATGCCCGCAGATCCACACTTCCATTATCCTCCCTCTAATTATTGGATTAAACAAAACACTTTCAATACCTTAAACTCCGTGATTTTTTATTTTCCCCCCATTCCCCCCTTTTGGTCTTTTACTGAAAAAACAAAACATAGCCAAAAGATAGCTTGTTAGTCCTTAAACCTTGAAAGCACGAATGTATCTTTTGTAACTGGCAGTCCGTCAGTGCCCCATTTTCAACATATTGTTCACTGATTCTCCTTCTGCCGCCCATTTTGATGTGGCTCCTATATGAAAAGAATGGGGAAGAATAACTAGCTGGGTCTTCGCCCAGAAACTCCATGCCTTTCTTAAGTATGGCTGTGACCTGGTAACTGGTCACCTTTCTCCCGTCCCCATGCACAAAGTCTCCCTTCTTTTTTGTATCTCTCTGCGGTGTAAGCCCACAGAGCTTTCACTGGACACAAGGTCCCTTCAGGGTGGGGTTTTAAGGTTATGACACAACCTTTTCCCACCTGATCTGTTTTTGACCACCTGATTATGAGTTGTATTGTTTCCCATCCCCAAACCATATCTCCTCATTCCAGCCCTCCATCCTCGTCCTTACCATCATGCCCCACTGTCTCACTCACTCTCAATGCCCCCGCAAACATTACTACGTAGATTGTAAAGAATTGCTGCGCTTCGTCCTTGGACCTACAAATCTCTGTGAGTATTCCACATAGTCTGGATTGTCAATGCTCAGCTATCGGACACCTTCCGTCCTTTTCCCTCTGTTTCAGCCTGCTCCACCCTTGCATCGTCCTCTGTATCAACATTGATTTCATGGGATCCTGCCATCTCTTCAGGCTACATACTACACTGATCCTGGCTAGGTATACCCCCATAGTGTTGTATGCCAACCCCTTGTCCCATTGATCTACCATAAACTTTCTTAGCTGGTCTTCTGTAACTGACCCATTTATCTCCATATGGTGTGCTGCCCTGAAAGCCTGCAACATCTGCCATGCCCCTTTATATGTCCTTAAGGTCCGTGGTGCCCATGAGTTCGAAACAGCATCTCAGCTCCCTCTTGCCAATGTCCCAGATGTTCGTTGGGATGGGCGTTTTCAGTTCCTCTGCTGTTGGAACCAGTGCCTGGAAATGATCCAGCTGCAGACAGGAAAGACTGTCAGCTAGTATATTCCTCACCCCGTCTATGTGCTTGGCCCTAAATGACATATTCAACTGTAGCCCTCCCAACACTATCTGCCTCACTATCTGCCTCAAAACCCACATTACTGGCTCTGACCTGGCCCCCTTGTTTTTCAGGACATCCACCACTGCCCTATTGTCACACCAGAAAGTCACCTTCTGATTTCGCAACTCCTCCCCCCACACCAAGGTTCAAGTCCAAATTGGCATTATTTCCAACAATGTGATGTCCTTTACCCTTCCATCCCTTATCCATTCATCTGGCCATGGTTCTGCAAACCATTTTCCTCTCAAGTATCCTCCCATCCCCTTCCCCCCTGCTGCTTCCGTGTACAATTCTAGATCGGTATTATAGACCCAGTCTTTTTGCCAGAAGGATATGCCATTATAGCTACTTAGAAATTCCTCCCATGCCCTGAAGTCTTCCTTTACCTCTTGGTTTAAATCCACCAATGGTGTGGCCTTGTCACCCCTGCTGTTGCCCTCGCTAGTCTCCTTGTGAACGTCCTCCATGGTACAATTGCCCTGCAGGCGAAATTCAAATGCCCCAGCACTTGTTGTACCTGTCTTAATTGAACTTGCCTCTTGCTCGTGTGTTGTTGAATCAACTCTCTTAGCCTCTGCACTTTTTTATCGGGTAACTGAAATACCTCCCCCAATGCATCTACTTCAATCCCCAAAAACTCCAACACCCTGCTAGGACCCTCTGTTTTTTCTGGTGCCAATGGCACGCCAAGCTCCCCACATAATTGTTGAAAACTCGCTAGCATATCTTCTGTCTCTGTGCGTCCACTGCCTATCAGTAAGCAGTCATCCAGATAATGTATCACCGTCTTATACCCAGTTTTCTTTTGAAAGATCCATTGTAGACAGGTGCTGAACGTTTCAAACGTAGCACAAGCTGTCGAACAATCCATAGGCCTCGCCTTATCAAAATAGTATTGTTCTTCTACTTTAAACCCCAAAAGGTCCAAGTCCTCCTTTCTAACAGGTAGCAAATGGAAAGCTGACTCAATATCTGTCTTTGCTAACCATGCATCCAGGGTAGCCCGTGTGATCTGCACTGCCTCTTCCAGCATGGCTTAGGTCACCCTGATGTGCTCTTCACCTATAAAGTCATTCACAGAATCTCCCTCCAGAAATGACAGGTGGTGTATCACTCTGTATTCCCCTTCCTGTTTTTTAGGGAACAAACCCAGGGGGGAGATCCTCAATTTGTCTATCGGGGGAAACGGATATGGGCCTTCCACCCTCTCTGCCGCCTTCTCCTTTTCAATCTTCCATCTCAAAATATCTTCCTTTCCCCTGATTGACCCCAAGTTTTTCACTTCCCTCGCTTGTCTTGGCATGTTGTACTGTAGGGGAAAACCTGATTTAAAACCTTCCTTTAAAGTTTTTGCTGCCTTCCTGTCTGGGTACTCGGTGAGCCACCTCTCCCAGGCCTCACTCTTGATAGGGGTCCTGGTGGCCTGAAATCTCTCCCTGCTCCCTCATTCTCTTCCTCCCATCCCTGGCCCCCCCTCCCCATTCCTTGTTCCTCCACCATTCCCTTCAGTACGACTGGGCTCCTCTACTCCCCTGACCCCTGACCCTCATCCCTCTGTTCAAGGCCTGACCCCTATAACCCTGTCCTTCCCGAAAGGACTGGTGGCTTGTTCCTTGCATCCCCCCTGCTTGTGTCCCCTGGGACCATGAGGTCCTGCATCTCGACACTGGATGGGTACCCCCACATTTTGAGCATGCATGCCTAAATCTACACTGGGGCCAGGAACAAAATGCTCTGTTATATCCCCAACAGCATTTTTGCAGCATCCCCCCTTTTCTGCCCTTCTCTCCCTCCGGGGTGGATTTGTCGGTAATGTAATTTGTCCATAAATCTAGCTGTTTTGTGTCCCATCTTACATTCCCATATGTGGCCATCCTCTGGCGAAAGAATTCATCATAGTATATCCACCCCACTCCCCACTTTGCTTTTGCCTGCCATATGATCAATGAGTATGTGATCAGTGGGATCCCTAGGTCTGGCTTCTCCATCACTATGGCGGAATATGTGGCGAAACCGACACACCATCCATTCCACATTTTTCCTTTCGTAAATTTATCTTCCTCTTTCTTACCCAATAACACTACAGTGGCTGCCATCTCACTCTTCCCTATACTCTCCGACTCCTCATACTGGGCAGCCACTTCCCTACTCACCTAGTGCAAATATGTCCACATATTCCCCTTTCCATATTTTTTCTTTTGTAGCCAACAGCACATGTCCCCCTATCCTCATGCCGGGTGTTCCAATTTCCCATGTACCTTTTCCCAGACTGTCCGTTTCCTTCTTCTCTCCCCCCCATGACTTCTTTGTCTGTCCTAATCTCCACCAATGCCAACTCCATCTGTCCTAACCCCCCTACCCCCAGCACCGCAATTATTTGACCGATATATTCTTTGATACTTTCACCTTCAGAAGCTGATACACTACCTGTTGGCCTGTTCATTCCCTGTGGCCTGTTGTCTGTGAGCTGCATCGGTCCTGGTTCATGTGCTGGTACTATTATCTGTGGCATCGGGGGTGATTGGGCAACTGTGGCCTGGAGCTCCACCCTGGGTTCCTCCAGGTGCACCACCGATGGTTCGGAGGGGTACTAGCAGCTCAGGGACACCAGGGGGTGGAGGTATTGGGCTGACTACTCGGGGAGGTGCCACCACTGGAGGCCTTCTTGGACTAACTGTCCTCCCTGTTGACCTTTTCCCTCTGACCCCTTTTCCCTTCTTCGCTTTCCGCTTCTTCCAGACCTCCCGGGCTCATCCCCCTCCACTAGCTGCCACATCATGTTGGCTTTCTCCATCAACTCTACAATTGCCTTGTATGCATCCTCCCTTGATGGCTTGTTCTTCTTTGGTGCCATAGTCTCTCCTTGCCGTGCCTGAAGAAATGCTGTAAAACAAAATAAAAATGTAATTCATTATCCAAACTGCTAAAATTTTCAAACAGGTTGACCCCCCTTCTTTGCTTTTTTTTTTTTTAAATCCCATGGTAAGCGGGCAGTTTAAGCCTGTGACCTCAGACCCCTCCCATCACCACTGGGCCTGGGTCCTTCCAGGCTGCCCCCCCCCAGCTTCCTCACTGAGCCAATATGGTCCTCCATGTCTCCATGGAAAAACACTTTCCTTATTTTCTCCCAGTGGCATGGTTCCCTTATAACTCCCCGTCCCATTCCAGTTATCGTCTGCCTCTCTATTTTCTTGTTCCCCTCTGCCACGAGGTGTGACATTAGCCGCCACGCAAAAAACACCTGCCGACATGGTTGCTGATAGGGCCTTGCCATATCATACCTGCATAACTTCCAGTTGAAATCTCCATTTGCCAGTTTAAAAACAAATTAAATTCTTCACCCTTAGACTCTTTCTCATTGAATTAGCCTATTCAGCCTCCGTGGCTATCCCCCTTCAACATTTCTAACCACCCCTGTAAACCTCCCCCCGACCGCGAGGTGTGATGTCAGACACCATGGCTGCCACCACGTGGCTTTCTCCAGGCCTTGCTCCCCTGAAGTGGTGTTGTAATCGGTTACTCCCTGTGCAGTTTTTACCAGGAACTTCTCTCGCTTTTTCCCCTTAGCATTCTTCTCGTTCTCCTAATGCCGTCTCCTTGTACACAGCATGATGAAAAAACAGCCTCAGTTCACTCCCTTCTTGTGCTATGTTGTCCCACATTGCTCTCCCCGCTACCCCACCTTCTTGCCTCTAACTCCCAAAAAACGCCAGTTTCTCTACCCCACTCTTCGTGTTTTTTCCTGTTCCTCTGCCTTTTACAAACTCTCTCTTTCTTGCTAAAACCATGCAGATGTCCCCTCACAAAAAATTCCTACAATTGTCCTGCCTCTAGGCCTATTCAAAACAGTATCAGCAAGTTCCAGAACAGTCTTCCCACCTCTGTATCTCTGGCATACCCTCACAATGTGGCCTACTCCGCTGCCACAATTCGCAAGGCCTCCTGCTTTTAGTATAATTCGCTTTCGGTTCTCTTTTTTTTTTTTTTTTTTAAACCACACTGCAGTGCTGCGGAATTGGCCTAATCTGCCGCAATGCGTTGCCAGGCCACAAAAGCACCTGCTTTACTCCGTTCATTCGCTTTTCACTTCTGTCACAAACACAGCCATACCAAAATAAAGTCGCTGTTCTGCTGTTGATTCCCACCCTTAAAATAATGACCCTGACAAGATTCAAACACACAGCCTTCTGCCTTGAAGTCAAACAAACTACCACTGCAGCACAAGGGCAGCCCAATTGCCAGGCCTCAAAGGTACGTGCTTTCTGAATTCATACATTTTCTCGTTCTATCAACAAACACAAACACATTATTTTTTTCCTTGCACAAATTCCTTGTTCCACAAACCTTTTCTCTGTTTTTCTGATTTTTCCAACAATTTCCTCCACTCTATTGATGGCCAATCTGACATGCTGGTTCTGTTCTAGCTCTAACAAAATTATCCAGCAAAAGAGGCAGAGTACCTCTGTGCTGCCTGTTACGTACCCTGTAATTTTTCCCCTCCCACTTCCTTAGCTCTCCTATGGTTCACCTGTTCCTCTTCCTGCCCCTTCTCTTCCTGACCTATTGCTCCATCCCTCCCTCCCCTCCTCCCTCCTCCTCCTTCTGAACACTACCATTTTGTCCTCAGGGAAGGGGTCCACCAGGACAACTTGGTCTGCCACTTAAAGGGCAAGCTCCATTAGCCCAGCTGGAAGTGTAGGAGATTAAAAAAAAGAAGGGGCAAGTTAATTTTTAAAAAAGTGAGCTTCTCTACAGTTTGGGTCAAGAGGCATATTCTCCTGTTGACGGCAATATTGCCTTCAGCACTGAAAATTCTCTCTAATTATATACTTGCAGGTGGGCAACTGAGCTGTTCAACAACTAACTGTGTCAAACAGGCCCAAATGGTCTTTTTTTGGTGCCAGCATGATACAGGCTGCTCTCCATCTGCTAGTGGCATGTTCTTATCCAGATTATCCTGCACTACTTTGTTTGCTGGCATCTCAAGCACCACTGTGTCAGAAAGTGACTTGCCATGCTTTTTCATTAAGCCATAGTCACGCAGTTGCTCCCAGGCTGGTTTGTCATCAGTGGCTGTCTTTCTGGGGGGTTCAGCAGCAGATGCAGCAGTAGTAGTTGCCTGCTGACAAGAGTGAATGACTGCTGTGACATTCAGTGGTAGCAGTGGAAACACATTGGAATCCTCCTTCTTCCCTCTCCTTCACCTGGCCTGTCAGTGTGATTACAATGGATGATGATGAGTGTGGTTCTTCTGCTGTATTTCTGTTCCTGGTCTTGTTTTGAGCCATACCTACATAGGCCAGATGAATAAGCCAGGCTTTATGGGATTGCTAACCCTTACTGCATTCTTGATATAAAAGAATGTCTCAAATGTGTCTTTGAACTGAGGGTCAAAGAGAGTGTCCACAATGTAGCAATCATCTGTATGCATTTTTTAAACTGTGTGCGTCATTCCAGAAATGTGATCTTATCCTTTTTACTATACTGAGAACAGTGATACCCTCCTTGTCCTCATATTGAGTTTTCATATGAAGACGTCTCAGATTAATGAGGACAATGATGGGGAGTACCTGGCTTAGGCCAACTGCATCAGCACTTGCCACCCTTGTGGCCTCTTCAAAAAGGTTCAGCATAGTGCAGAGAGTCTGCATCAGGTGCCATTAATTTGGGTTGATGATTACCTCTCCCTTACCAATAATATGCTCAACGGCATACTGGTGGATAATCTTCCATTGTTCAAGCAGCTGTTCCATCATGTAAAAGGTAGAATTCCATCTTGTTACCACATTTTGTTCCATGTAGTGGAGGGGAAGGAGGTTCCACTGCTAAATATTTCATAGCAGATTCTGTGCCTTTACATAATGGCAAAAATGACCTCAAACTTTTTTGGTTAGACCTACACATGTCTACATGGTGGTGCCTTCCTCACCTAGGAATCCCTGAACTGTCAGATCTACACAGTGAGCAAAACATGAAGCATGTGTATATCCCCAATATCAACTGCCTTTATAATGTTTTTTTTGCATTATTTGACACTATAAAACCTGGTGATGATAAGTGTGATGTCAGTCACTCATCAAACATTTGATGAAGGACATGTAACAAGTGTTCTGCATTATGGTCATTGTCAAAGTCAGCAATACAGAAAGCTGCCAATTTTGAGAGGTCAGGGAGCCCCAGTGACTTGCAACAACTGCTACTGCTTCTGCTGGCACTTAAGCCAGAGGAATAGGAGGAGGAGGAGGAAGGAGAACGAAGAGGGAAAATTAACCCACTGGGCAGTAACTACCATGCAATCACTAGTCTGACCACTGGTCCACATGTCAGTGATAATGTGAACTGCTGGAACATATGATGCTTTTAGGGCATGCAATACAGTTTCTACACACTCTGATACAAAGCAGGAAGAGGCATTGTGCAAGTAGGTGTGACTGGGCACTTGATATTGTGGCACTGCATCTTGCATAATCGATAGAAAACCTGCATTACTCACAAAGGATAATGGCAGCAAGTCAGTGGCTAGTATGTCCACAATTGCTCTTGTTAAAACTTTTGGCCCCGGTCTGTTGGCTTTATATTTTGGTCCATTTCCAGAGACTGGACCAGTGGGAACTGAGTGTTTCTTTTCTCTGGATGTGACAGTTGGCTCCTATTTTTGCCATCCCTGGGAATGAAAGTGGCTGGGGATTTGCAGCCCCTTGGAGGTGTGGGAGTCAATAGGCTAAAGAACTGATGAACAGAAGATGTTGGAGTTGTGCATCAGCTACCAATTGAAAGACTTTCTTCCCCTTCATCTCTACCCGGTCTCGTAATGTTCTTCTTCCCGTGCCCATCATTACTATCATCAGCTTCACTGCCTGGTGGTGCTGCTGCTGCTGGCACTCTGTTTTGGCATGCCTTCTCTTACTGAGATCTGTGGGACTTCAGAATATGCCTTTTCATGGTAAATGTTCCCAGCTGTGTTCCCTTCTTACCCCCAACTCAGTCTTTCTTTACATAAAAGACACACTACATGTGTTTGTTATTCTTTGTCCACTCAAAAGAAATCCCACACCAACAATGTTACTGGTTTGATCTTTCCTCCTAATGCTCTCTACTGTTGCCTAATGGGTGGGCTACTGTGACCTGCTTCCATATCATTACCACCCTTCTCCACTTCCTCCACCAGTTCTTCAGGGTCTGGGAATGGTTCTTCTTCCACTACCATGTGTCCTGGGCCACCTGTTTTGCCTGTGTCTTTTTTGTCTGCTGCCATTTCAGAAGCTTGTTGTTGTTGTGTTTCCCCTTGTTCTTTTGTGGCCTTTTTTTAAGACCACATTTGGTCTTTTTTGATCTCTTATGTGCACCTACCCCAAGTCAGACTCCCACCTGTTCCAACTCCTCCTCCCCCTCCCCAGAACTGCTGCTTCTGCTATCACTTTTATCAGGCATATAATCACAGTCTGTATCTCTGTCCACAGGCTCCACCAAATCACTTTGCTTCTCCTCTGCCTGTGTCACTACCTGATACACTCCTTTCTTATTCCTTTTTTTCTACAATGATTGCTTGTGTTGCAACCTTTGCAGTGCCACTGCGAGTGTTTTTTACAATGTGTGATACTTTATGGGCTGTTCAACCACTACTGCCATCTTCCTCTGCACTTCTAGTTTCCACTGAGGCAGAAGGTCTATGATCAAGCCCACTCCACTTTGATTTTTGTTTGATGTGACCGGGTGATCCCATGCTACCATTTCCTTGGCCTCTCTGCTGCTCCATTTCCTGATGCTTGTTGCAGGACTCATCCACTTGGATGATGAATGATTAATGTTTTATGAATATTTGCCAGGTCTACACAGGCTGACTAAATAATTTTTGGGGCAGCGTTGCCCATGGAACCAGTGTGTACAACCCATCCAAATATACATGGCATAATAGGAAGTCTTGCCTATCTGTGATGCTGTCTCAATGGACACATGATTTTTGGAACCAGTAGTCTGTGCCATGGGATTCTGTATTAATATTTTGTAGGCATACATAGGCACACTTACAAACCATTTTATTTTGACACAGACCAAAGCAGCAGCTCCCAGGTATGAGTGGCGCTGCATGGAAAAACAAAACAGTTTCAAATGCATCAAGCTGAGCATTCAGAGGCTCCAACGAACTTTAGGATGACATGAACATGTTTATGTCTATTTACTGTGTCTGATAAAAAGCAACAACCAATGGTAGAATTGCAGACCTCTCCCCATACAGCCAACAATTTTGTGCCTCTCATGGCTAGTGAACGTGAGGATGTAAGTAGGCTTATATGTGAAGACATTTAAAGCATCAGAGTTGATTTACACTGTATAAAAAAATATTGCTCACAGTGACCATGTAAAACCACATATATAAATAAATAAATCATATAAATGCAAAGAGCAGTAGCAATGTGCAAACAGATAAAGGATCAACGATATGGGAAAGGGATGGGGATGGGAAAAGAACAAATGGGGTAAAGCAAGGCAGTAATAATAATGTTATGTGTAAAACAGTAATAAACAGTAATAAATACACCCCTGATGTGCAAATGCAGGTATCCCACTATATAAGAAACATGTTAAAAACAATCACAAAACAATAATTGGGGTGCAAAAGCAACCCACTGAAATCATGAATCACGTGATGAAGAACAAAAGAGATCAATTTAAAAATATATCCTTTGCAGCAGCATGGATATCCCTTTCTGTTCAATTATAGTTGGCATACATCAATCCATAAATTTCATAAACCCATACTTGCAGATGTCCATATGTTAAGTCTGTTAGAAAAGGGGACAGTTGGAAATGGTTATTAAGTCCAACGCATTGTAATGAACCCAGCTTGTACTGCCAGAAACAGACTGAATGTATGGACAGCCACAAGTATTTGGTTATGAATTTTATAGGTTGATGTACAGTGAATCTGAATTTGATGTACCATATATACTCGCGTATAAGGTGAGAATTTTATACCAAAATGCGGTATCTGAATTAGGGGTCTCGGCTTAAATGCGGGTCACTTTGAGAACGCCAATTATTGTGTGAACCAGAATGAGCCTGCCATTAACTGTGCAGGATGCTTTGCCAAATGGGTACCTGTTATTGTGGGGGAATGTCTGCTGCTCGCTGCCTTGTAGTCCGAAGTTGATAAATGGAATGCTAGGGAGCGGAGATGCGAGGGCTCAAATTACTTGGAGATGGTACCTGTCATTGTGGGGGAACGTCTGCTGCTCGCAGCTCGCTGCCTCTCTCCTATGTTTCTCTAATGTGTGGCATTCACTCTCTCTCCAATGTTAAGTACCAGTAAGTGGAAGCAGCACTGTAGAGATCACAGCCTGACAACCTGGTCAATACTCAGTATTTTAAACTGTTTTTTATTAATGGGCTGTTCAAACACTGAAGTGCCTCTGCAGTACTTACAGATATTGCAATACTCGGAGTTAGCAAAGCCAAACACTCTCTCTCTCTCTGTCTCTCAGTCTCACTCACAGACTTGAGCGGGGTGTCTCGCTGTCTCATTCACTGTTGCTCCTGCTCTGTCTCTCTCTCTCTCTCTCTCTCTCTCTCTCTCTCTCTCAGTCTCACTTGTGGACATGAATGGGTGTCTCGCTGTCTCATTCACTGATTCATCTGTTATATGCCAAATATACAGTATAGTACCATAATAACAAATGGTCTCGGCTTATACATGAGTCACTACATTTTACTGAAATAAAAGCCGCAAGTTAGGTGGGGTCGGCTTATACACGGATTGGCTTATCCACGAGTATATACAGTATCTGTACATCACTATTGCACTTTAAATTTATATGACTTATTTATATATTTGGTATGACATGGTGACTGTTAACAGTATTTTTTTTATATAACTCAACTCTTTCACTTCAAATTCCTTCACATATAAGACTACCTGCATTTTATTTTGAGCATTTTTGCCGCATACTCTTGGTTACTACTAGAGTTGTCCATGTTTGGCACTGACTGAATGGACACAGTTTTTGGAACCAGTGCCTCTCAATGTGGGCCACTGCATCATCCTGCTGTTTTGGGTTCTTCATCAGCCCAGTGCATTATATCATTTTATCCCATTTCCTAGTGCTTTTGTAATGGTCAAACCAGTGTGAATTAAACCACCAGTAAGAGAACTTTGGCAAACTTTACTTGGTTTGATGGCAAAAGTTCATACTGTTGAACTTTGGGAGATTCACGTAGCCCTACAA
This sequence comes from Neoceratodus forsteri, assembly GCA_016271365.2. NCBI lineage: Eukaryota > Metazoa > Chordata > Ceratodontiformes > Ceratodontidae > Neoceratodus > Neoceratodus forsteri. The sequence goes on along the minus strand of CM057450.1, from coordinate 1,609,120,475 downwards.
CATAGGTAGGTTTGGGCAGACTAGATGGGCTGTGTGGCATTTTTCTGCTATCATTGTCTGTGTATTTATGTTTCTATGTTTGCCATCCACTTCTATATGACAAACTCCTTTTTCTGCATGATAACAAGCCTTTCTTCCCCTTCCTGGGTGTTTACTCACTTTTCAGTCATTTTCACTATTTATGTGGCCCCCTTCCCACAATTATGATAGATCTACTCCTTGAACCAACAGCCTTTTCCACTGTGGTTAATCTTTCCATATTTACTGGGATTTCTTTGTGGAGACAGAGATATTTCATGTTTTTTTTTTCTGAGGCATTTAATTGCTGGTACTCACTTGCTTCTGTCTTCATACTAAGTGACAATTTCCATAGCTTTTTTGTAAGGCAGTGTTGCCTTAGATAAAAGACACTTTTATATTGCCTAAATTTTAAGGTCACATAACAGCCTGTCTAAATGTGTTATTTAAATCTGCATCAAACTCATAGTGTTCTACTTGTTTTTTTTGTGTTTGTTTTTTTAACACAGCCACAAACTGTTATATAGATTCAGCCTCTTCCCAGTTGTGTTTGTGTATTCAGGAGTTTTGGGCAGTTACTGTACCAAAGGCATGGGGGTGGGGGGAATGTTCTTGCAGAACATTAGCTGTGTCATTTTAACATTTTTTTCAAGGTTCATCTAGTGGTATTAGGCTCCATAATGTTCTATATGTATTTCTTCCCATAATACAAAAGCAATGGGGGCACTTGCCTATCCTATAGAATATCATATCTGGTGACAAAATGGTTGAACATTCTACAGATGTATCCCACTATTTGGAGCTTTCGTCAAATGCATCAGTATGTTCAGTAGTGGCTGTCATTGTCTTATTTTGTTTGAGTTTCCCTGGCCAATACTTGAGCTACTCAAGCAATAGCCACACCTAAGAACAGTCCTGCAGCACAAACTTGAACTTTGTTGCCCATCTGTGTTGCGTTCTAGTCGCTTTAGCACCTTACTTATACAAAATAGCTCTGACACACTAGAGAGACCATTACAGCCTTGTGTTACTCAGTTTACTTTCTATTTTCTACAGGAAGTTAATGTTGCTGCAGCACCAAAGAAAACATGTAAAGGTATGGTCTGCAGGTAGAGCATATATAACTTGGAACAATGTAAACAGTGAGATACATAACAGTGACAAGGGTTTGAGTCCTAACAGTAACTTAAACTTTTTCTTAAATTATATTTATTTAGCCAACCTGGTGGTGCAGAGAGCTGAGGTGCTGGACACCATGCCTCTAACCATACCAGCAACCCAACTCTGGAACCTGATGCAGGCCACTGAGGTTTGGCCAGAAGTGGAGACAATTCAGTGTCTGAGGGATTGTTTTCCCTCTCCCAGGTAGGGGGGAAATGCCTTGTCACACCTAGACTGCCACCTCAGGGTGGCATGGTGGCAGGGCACTGAGCACAACTGAGCTGGTGTGGATGGGGGCAGATGCATGGCATGTGTGTGTCTCTACACGCATGCTTGACTGCATCAGAGCATGCCACCAACCAGTGGGAGGAAAGCAGAAAGAGGAGCCAGCTTGTGATGTCTGGCTCACTCCTCAGCTTGCATCACTATCCAGGCAGGTCAGTATCTGGACTGGGACTCTGGGTAGAGGGGGGAAAGCCCCCTCTTCCTTGCCCCATCGTGGGAGTACTCTATGGGTATTTGTCCTGCAAGTAAGTCCTTGGATGGTTGATGTTGGCTGTGATGGGCTTGGGGTAAACCCATCAAATAATTTTAAAAAGCAACTTCAGTGGTCTCTTACCTGCACCCTTCAAAGATGCCAACATAACTGAAACTCAAAGATCAGTTATTAGAGGGCACCAAGCAACTATCAGGAGCTGACTGACACAACACAAGGGCCCACAACTGCAGCCAATCAGCATCCGTTACCTCAGAGCCAGCCAGTAGCATCAGAGAGGGTGACACTGAAGAACTGTTTATGATCATTTCTAAATGACTGTTCTTCCAGTTCCAGAATTTGGGTAGCATAATGGAAAGACTGGAGGCAGTTGTCAGTGAGACATCCAGGGGCCTTGCTGAAGTGCAAAATTGAACCAGTGAAATAAAGACAGGTCTTACTGGCACAACGGAGGTAATTGATAAACTTGTTACAGCTCTCAGGTTCCTTTATTACCAGGAACACAAATTAATAGACAAGCTTGGTGACCCAGAGCTTTGTTCCTGGCTGGACAAAGAATACATGGGCTCCCTGAAAGAGCAGAGCAGGGGCCATGGAGCCTTTTCTGGCATCCCTACTTAGGAAACTACTAAAATGGCTGACTAAGGACACTTTAGACATCATTTGAGCACACAGGACTCTGGGCCCAAGACTGACTACTCCTAAGGCCCAACCACCTTTGACAGTCCTAAAGTTTTTGGACTATCATACAAAAGCTGAAGTTTTAACCCAGGCTTGAAACAAAAAGGAGGTTGTAGTTAATGACCAGTGACTCTTTTTTGAACATGATTTCATGCCACTGGCATTGTTAAAATGGGAAACCCTTCTGGTAATCAGAAAAGATCTAATGGGGAAAAATGTCAAGATTCAGCTAATTGCACCAGCACATTTTTAATTTGTCACCCAGGAGGGGCCCAAATTACTACTCACCTTAGCAGACACCAGACCTTTGCTACAAAAAGTGGGGTCCCAAGTGAACTGTTTGCAACACCCGACCCAGTACTGGAAGTACTCCCTGACTGATGTCCAAGCCAAATGGTGGTGTGACCATGTAAGCAAGGTCACCAGCAGCCAAATGCATGCTTAGTGCCAAAACATCCTCACAGGGAACAATCCCAAGACATTGCACAGCTCCATCCCCCTTGAGCTTCCATGGACCCATACTGATGGCCTGAACAATTCTAGTAAGCAGGCTTTTTGTCACAGTATCTCCTGCTCGGAGGGAAAGATGAAAAAAAATGCTGCACCACATTTGGACTTAAAAAGACTATTTGATGTTGTGTTTGCCAATTTCTCATATCCTTCTCAATTGGGTTGTAATGACTACCCTCCTCATCTCAGGTTTTTTGTTATGAGGGTGAGGGGGTAGTGCTCTGATAAATAGAATTATGCCTTATGGTGGAGTGTAAGTGGAGAGTAATAACAGGCTGGTCAGGAAAATCAAGATTATTGTTAGGGATATGGCAGTCCTAAAGTGTGCAGGTATAACTGCAGAACCTCACCAAAATTTTGACTAGAAATCTGAGGTGCAGTGATCTTTAAATGACAAGGCTTGACCATGCCAGCGGATGATGTGGGAGGTGCTGAGACAGAACTGCTGCACTTATAGTGGATAACTAAGGGCTGACTAAACCTTCAGCAGTGGTATGCTACTGTAATCTGAGAAAAGCACAGTATAATGAGCATTAGTACAGCCCTTGCAATGCAGTGGTGGGAGAGGGTTGCTCAGTGTAGCACTTGACTTCTCAGGGTGATCCCTGGCCCAAGGGCTGCTGGGAATTATTGTCTTGTTCTCTGGCACTAAATCTGGTTCATGTTAAATTTCAGAGTATGAGTATGTGACACCAGCTTAAGTGCAGGTTGGGGGGTCACCAGTGGGGGAGTGAGGGCTCCTTGCAACCTTCCATGATGCACAAATCCCTTGCAGCCCTGCAATGCTACTATGGTACAGCGATGGAAATGTGGATAAAGTGCACATAAACTAGGTGACTGAATAATATGCCAAGCCACATAGGGGCATGGGGGCAACCGGGGGGGTGGGTCCTCTTGAGGCTCAATCTCCAGGGCTACCTCAAATAAGCACATCCATGCTAAGATAGAGTCTGAGCAATGAAAAGCCTCAGCAGGATACAGATAACAGTCATGTATTTGACCAGAGGCCTGACATCAACCCCTTCCCCTTAACTATCAGGAAATTGTGGGATTTGTGGGATGGTGAACGTGGGGAGCCCTCAACCTTCTATTAAACCATGAGGGAATTGGATCTGGCCTGCCAAGTCATTGAGGAGAAGGGGGGAATTTCATAGCAGTTACTTGGTATCATGCAAATGCAGAGGGAGGGGGCAATACTAGAGCCACTGGGACAGCTTCAGAGGGAGGGTGACTGGAAAGGCATCAGGTGTATGCAAGGCCAGTGTGGGCACTGATACCCCCTGGTAAGCATGCTAACATCAGTTCTGACAGCAGGGTGGCAACATGGGCATTGGAAATGGCCCCAGATAGAGGGGCCCTACAGTACAAGTCACATTAAACTGTCCCACCAATGAGTTGGTTTAGCATTATTTTTTATAGTTGGCAATGCATTGGCAACTCATGGTCCATTATTTTTCAACACCTAATCAGCTCAAGAGCAATGTTTATAAAATGTTATTGCAACTCAGTTTGAAAGCACCTGAAATCCAGTCACAATGCAATGCAAGACAGAGTTGTATCTCTCAACAAACAGTTTGTACAAGGATTTGTACTGAATACAGCAAAACTTATGTAATTCACTCAGAAATGTTAAAACAACTCATTGGCAGAACAGTTTAATGTAAATTATACTGTAGTTCTGCTGTTTACTGTATGTAGTTTCATGCATTCTTTAGTTTGGTTATTGCAGTTCTGCATTCTGAATACCAGATTGTTGGAATGGGGTGGGGAACCTGCTTCCCTATATGAGTTTTTTATGTTGCTTGCACGCATGTGCAAGAAACATAGTGCCATCATCCGAGTTTTCGGAGGTGTGTCAGCCCGTCTTCCTATGCATTCAGTGTGTTTGCAGGCATGGCCCCAGTTAACCAATCACTGCTGCAGCTGTCTATGACATGCTGAAAATGCAGTGGCATACAGTTCAAAGGGAGAGCTCCAGTTCAGTGAGCAGAGCTCTCCCCTCCCACGCACACACACGCGCAAGCACGCATATTGTGTGCTGATGCGCTCCACCAGCGCACACTGTATGGCCGACAGGGTGCCCAATCCCCGTCAGCTCCATGCCCCCAACAGCTGTCCAGATGCCATGCTGGAGCCCACCCCAGCATGGCAAAACGATTATAGCCACGGGGTGCCCAATCCCCGTCGGCTCCAAGGCTCATGCCCCACCAAAGTTGGTGCCATGCTGGGAGCCCACCCCAGCGTGGAAAATTCCAGCTTTTGGCCGACGGGGTGCCCAATCCCCCGCCGGCTCCATGTCCCCAAACAGCTTTCCCTGCTGCCATGCTGGGAGCCCACCCCAGCGTGGCAAACGTCCAGCGCCGTCCTGAATAAAAAAAAAACACGTAACAAGAAACGTTCCATCGCTGTCCCCCACCCCTCCCACAACCCGCACCCACCCACTGTGCACCCTGCCTCCCACCCCTCACCCCATACTTACCTCCATAGCTCGGCGTGACGATCATCGGTGGACCGGGAAAACGTCTGCACTCTTCAAAGCTGACCACGAACTGAGGAAATGCCGGTAAGCTGTATAATGGGATAGATAGGGGTTTTTCAACTTTATTGCATATCTCAGGCATTTTTTGGAATTTTTGCACCAAATTTTCAACATGGGGTTTTTGGGACCCCTTCTCATGAATGCTGTCACTGTCATGGCGTTATTCGGGCCCAAAGGGTGATTTTGCAGTCACTGCGTGAAATCACCTTTCCAGAATGATTAATGAAATGACACTGCCAGTGTTCATAAGGTGGGCTCTCATAAAGCCTATTTTGAAAATTTGGTGGAAAAATTCCTAAAATTGACCGTTTTACGAGCGTGCGTTGTGCAGTTCCTAGGCACGCTCGTAAGTTCACAAATTTTCAATATTTTCACTCCAGATTTTCAACATTGCCATTTTACCACATCTCCTTATGAGCAGTACAGCTGTCATTTTTCACATCCTGCCCAAAATGTGTTTCCACCCATGTAGCGCACAATGGCGCAGTCGGTGTCCGAAATCAATGTATGGGACACATTAAGAAAATCACAGTGACACTGTTCATTAGCAGAGGTCTTAGAATGGCTATGTTGAAATTTGGTGAAAAAATTCCTAAAATGACTGTTTTACTTGAGCGCAGTTGCGAGTTCTACCACACACGCCATAAGTCATGAATTTTCAATATTTTCACTCCAGATTTTCAACATTGCCATTTTACCACACCTCCTCATGAGCAGTACAGCTGTCATTTTTCACATCCTGCCCAAAACGTGTTTCCGCCCATGTAGCACACAATGGCACAGTTGGTGTGTGAACTCAATGTATGGGACACATTAAGAAAATCACAGTGACACTGTTCATGAGCAGAGGTCTTAAAATGGCTGTGTTGAAAATTTGGTGAAAAAATTCCTAAAAATGACTGTTTTACGAGTGTGCGTTGCAGTTCCTATGCACGCTCGTAAGTTTTCGAATTTTCAATATTTTCACTCCAGATTTTCAACATTGCCATTTTACCATACCTCCTTATGAGCAGTATAGCTGTCATTTTTCACATCCTGCCCAAAACATGTTTCCGCCCATGTAGCGCACAATGGCGCAGTCAGTGTGCGAAATCAATGTATCTGACACATTAAGAAAATCACAGTGACACTGTTCATTAGCAGAGGTCTTAAAATGGCTATGTTGAAAATTTGGTGAAAAAATTCCTAAAAATGGCTGTTTTATGAGCGTGCGTTGCGCAGTTCCTACGCACGCTCGTAAGTTTGCGAATTTTCAATATTTTCACTCCAATGACTTCCAAATACCTTAACAGCACATAGAAGCAAGCAACATTCGGCATTGACAAATGCTTGTTTATGATGGCGGAAGATAAAGTTGTGACATGTAACGTGAGAGGGTTAAACAACCTCTTTAAATGCTCCCGAGTATTGAAAGACCTTAAACACCCAGGTGGCTCACATATAGAAGACTAAACTCTCAGTGATTGAGCATAAGAAGCTTAAAAGACAGTGGGTGGGGAATGTATATTCTTCTATGTATGTTGAGCAACCCCATAGGCAAGGGGTGGCAATATTGCTCCTCAAGAACTGCTCTATGAAGATGACAAATGTGACACAGGACCACAGTGGGTGCCTTCTCTATTTACAGGGTCATTGGCATACAGTACCTTGTACAATGTTAAAGATATACCCTCCAAGCCAAGAAACTAACAATAATAATTTTCTTCTGAAAGCTCTGTTAGAACATGCCCCCAGCTCTGGGAAAGTTGTTCTTAATGGGAGAGAATTCCAATGGGTGTTATGACCCACCCTAGACATGTTAGAAGTAGGGAGGATGGGGCCTAACAGAGTGGGTCAATGTGTGCAGAGGTTAGCCAGAGAACTAAGTCTGATGGAGGTGTGGTGCTTCCTCCACCCCACATTGTAAGACTGTACCTGTTGGTGACAGCTTCATCAGGTGTACTCCCAAACTGATGTTTCTTGCTGTCAGGTGTCTGGGTACATTCTGAAGAGGAAAGCGAAATCTGGCCAAGTACAGTATCTGACTGCTTCCCGGTCATGCTGGAGCTCGACCTATCTCCAACTCATAAATCCTCCAGTCTCTTTACTAACAAACCTGCAATACAAGGAACTAGTAAAGTTCTACACTGAAGAATACCAGGTGATTAACCCCAGAGCAGACTGACGGGGACTGCCTGGTGAGATTGGCTAAAAGTGATGGTCATGGGCTAATCAATTTTTGCTTCAGGGTTAAAAAAGGAGCATCCGCAATCTTCATGCTGTTAATTTTGGAAGATGCTGAGGAAATGTAGGTGGCAGTAAAAGTGAATCTGATAAAAAAGAAAAAATTGTAAGTTAATTTTCTTTATCAGCAGAATATATGGACTTTAGAAATTCACTACAAGAGACAATAAAATACCATGATGCTAAAATGAGTGCAACGAAAAAAATTAAATTTGCATGAGACTAGGAACATTTTTAGAACAGGACAGATTCTTGACTGGAAAAAAGCATTAACATTCATCTTAAATCTGCAGCGAAGAAAATTAGCATGTATGGGGATTCATCAGCAACAAGTGGTTCAGATTCAAAAGGACAGCAATCATCATCTTTTTTAGAAGAGGATATTCCCTGTATACAACCTCCTCCCACCCACTCACCCCAGATGACACAGAACAGTTATCCACACTGCAACCCTTGCTTTACAATATTCACAGAGTCTGAGGAAGAAGAATGTGTAAGGGTGGCAAAAGGCAGAAAATAGGCAGATATCACCAACAGGTGCAGAAAAGATGGTACTAGAGGGGGAGAGACAGGAAGGGAGATACCTCAACTATCACTGAATGACAAGGATGCATTAGAGCCTTTGAATGTAATTAATATCTCAAATTATTATTTAACAGAAATGGAACTGCTGGTATTGGAGAAAGGCTTGAGCTTCATATCATCGAGGACAGAAAATTAGTTTGATGTATCGGTTGACTTACATAAGTTTATAAGACTGCTTAATATATGTTCCTTTTATCATGCAGGAATGAGACAAGATCCTGAACATGACCTTACTGTTACTACTTTACCTGGTAGCGAGGAGGGTAATGTTAAAACTTTAACTACCATTTCAACCTAAGTCAAAATTCATGCAGCCAATGAACAGTACAGTTTTTTTTTTTGTTGCATTATCTTTTTACACCTGTGGGCCTCTCCTGGCCGGCCACTTCTTCAGATGGTCAAGCCTTCCCACACCAATGAACTTTCCCCATCATCATCCACTGTCCCCATCATGCCATGACCCAGTTGACCCAGCATATCCCATTCTTGGGGGGGGTGGGGTCCCCCTCCTGTGGTCCACAACCAGGAGAGGAGAGGAGACTTGTCCTTGGGGCATTCCTTTCCTCACTGGGCATAGCGGGGTGTCAGCTTGCACACCTCCGGCTTCATGGCAGCTAAGGGGGCAGACCGCCATCATAAGGTTGGCCAGGCAGCCATATGTTCAATTAAGCAACCCCGTCCTCCCACTATGGCTGCACAAACGCTTGTGGCATCCCGGCGCAGTACACTCCATGTTGTGTGGTCATCCACATCGCAACTGTGTGCCACCCACATGAGCCACCAGAGGAGCCACTACAAGGGTGATGTAGGCTCCATCCCACCCCTCCCCCCAGGGAGGAGAGCATCATAAGGACACTCTTGAACCTTCCCAGCTGGCCTCCACTCCTGATGTCCTGGGCTTGGGGTGCGAACTCGGGTCGCCAGTGTGCCAGGTGATCCCCCATCACCTGGCACCATGGAGCCAGCTCAAAATTTTTTAAACATGTGTGAAATAGATTTTAAAAACATGTTTAAGAACAATAACAAACCAAGGTATGTGAACTGTTCTACAGTAAAGCTGAACAGTAAGCCATAATGAGTCTTTGAAGTAATTCAAGTATCACTGTGAAGCCAGCCAATAAAGGTGACTCCATTGTTATTATGAATAGCGATTGGTACAAAATGGAAATAAACAAGCATTTGTCAATGCTGAATGTTTGCTTGCTGGCATTGGCATTGGTAGTGTAGGAGTTAGAGAGCTGCATAATTGGAATGGCAGTGAAGTATTGAACTGAAGCCCAACTCCACCGCCACCCTGCAGAGACTGGCAGGCATTGGAGTGTGCCTTTGGGTCGTCAGGCATAATGGCCATGTCATTTCACCCACACCCTACCCTGCAGACACTGACAAATGTCATGGTGTGCCTTGGGGTCTTTGGCTCTTATGTTCACCCCATTCCATCAGGAAATACGGTGAGATGGGTGCTGTATAGGAGAATGGGGTGAACTTTGGGGCTGAAGAGTCCAAGGCACACCTCGATGCCTCTCACTGGCTGCAGGGTGTGGAATGGTATCAGCATTACAGGCGAGAATTCCAAGTCACACCCCTGATGCCTGTCAATCTCTACAGGGTGGGGCATTATGGTCGGAAACCCTAACGTCTCAGGCGTTCGTTGGCATTTTCATTCCAAATTTTCAACATGGGTTTTTTGTGACCCCCAGCTTATGAACAGTGGCAATATCATTTTGTTAGCCGAAAGCTGATTTTGCACAGTGACTATGCCATTTGGCACCACAGGTGCAAAAAACACATTTCAAACAGGATGTGAAAAATGACAGCTGTACTGTTCATGGGGAGGTGGAAAAAATGGCAATGTTGAAAATCTGCAGTGAAAATATTAAAAAAACTGGTGAAGTCACGAGTGTGTGTAGAAACTGCTCAACGCACACCCATAATGCAATTAGTTTGGGGATTGTTTTACAGCAGATTGTCAACGCAAGCATTTTGGAACCTCCACTCATGAACAGTGTCACTGTGATTTTCTTAATCTGTCCCAAACAGTGATTTCCCACAGCTACCAATCGCTATTCACTTGTCTATACTGTCTTCAACTGTCTACCTATGTTTTCCCCTCCCTCAGGACGCATCTGAAATCGAGCAGTAAACTGCTCAGTATGCCTTTCCTGGTAAAACGCTTAAATGAATAAATACATTTCTGCACTGGAAGTGTGAAAACACATTTCGGCCATGGTGTGAAAAATGACAGCTGTACTGTTCATAAGGAAGTGTGGAAAAATGCCACTGGTGAAAATCTGGACTTAAAATATTAGAAATCCATGAACTTACGAGGGTGCGTGGAAACAGCGAATGGTCGCTCGTAACATAGTCATTTGGACTTTTTACTACCAACCTTTTTAACATATACGTGTAACACCTCTGCTCATGAACAGTTTCACTGTGATTTTCTTAATCTGTCCCGAACATTGAGCTCGTACACCGACTGCGCCATTGTGCGCTACATGTGCGGAAACACGTTTTGGGTGAGATATGAAAAATGACAGCTGTACTGCTCATGAGGAGGTGTGGTAAAATGGCAATTTTGAAAATGTGGAGTGAAAATAGAGAAAATTCACAAACTTATGAGTGTGCATAGGAACAGCGCAACACATGCTCGTAAAACAGTCATTTTTAGGAATTTTTTCACCAAATTTTAAACATAGCCATTTTAGTACTTCTGCTCATGAACGGTGTCACTGTGATTTTCTTAATCTGTCCAGAACATTGATTTTGCACGCCGACTGTGCCATTGTGCGCTACATGCGCGGAAACACATTTTGGGAAAAATGTGAAAAATCACAGCTGTACTGCTCATAAGGAGGTGTGGTAAAATAGCAATGTTGAAAATCTGGAGTGAAAATATTGAAAATTCATGAACTTACGAGCGTGCGTAGGAACAGCGCAATGCATGCTCGTAAAACAGTCATTTTGTGGAATTATTTCTCCAAATTTTCAACATAGGGTTTTTGGGGGCCTACCTCATTAAATGTGACACTGTCATTTCATAAATCAGTCCCAAAAGGTGCTTCCACACAGTGACCGCGAAATCACCTTTCGGGGCCGATTAACAAAACGACAGTGACATAATTCATGAGGTGGGGTCTCAAATACCCCGTGCTGAAAATTTGGTGAAAAAATTTCCAAAAATGCCTGAGATATGTATCAAAGTTGAAAAAAACCTTTCATTACATTATACAGCTTACCGGCATTTCCTCAGTTAGCGGTCGGCTTTGAAGAGTGCAGATGTGTTCCCGGTCCACCGAGGACCGGTCCGGAGGCAAGCATGGGGTGAGAAGGGTGTGGGGAGGCAGGGTGCGCAGAAGGTGGGTGTGGGTGGGGGGAGCGGGGGTCAGGACAGTCAGCGAGGGAAGGTTTTCTCTTTTTCAGGTTTATTTTTTTTTACTTGGAAGATGTGGGACTTGTGCCACGCAAGGGTGGGCTCCCAGTGCGGCAGCTGGAAGGTGGTTTGGGGTGGGGGACATTAGAGATGACGGGGGATTGGGCACCCCCGTCGGACATATGGACTGTTGCCATGCTGGGGTGGGCTCCCAGCGTGGCAACCGGTTGTCTGTGCATTCATTTACTTTAGGGGACAGTCTGTGGATCTGAGTGCACCAGTGAGGAATACGGCTGCATGTGCATTCCAGAGAATGGTACGTTACTGTGTTGTCAATTTCAACAAGGAAGGAATGACATTTAAAAGTGTTTATATTTCTTATAGGAATGCTCAAAACAATTAGATTAGGGGACACTGTGTCCCCTAATCTAATACAATGCCATTGTCTGTTGGGGGGACAGTGGAGCCGACCAGGGATTGGGCACCCCCGTCGGCCATACAATGTGTGTGGGGGCGCATTAGCATGCAATATGCGTGCATGTGTGTGTGGGGGGGAGCGTATGCACAGGCAGTAGCTTCTCGCTGCTCACTGAAGCATAGCTCTGTCTTTCAACTGTATGTCACTGAATTTTCAACTGCTGTCATAGACAGCTGCAGCATTCATTGGCAAACTGTGGCTGCGCCTGCAAACACACTGACTGCATTGGAAGACAGGTGCAACACCTACGAAAACTTAAATTATGGCACTATGCTTCTTGCACATGCGTGCAAGCAAACATAAAAATCAGCTACTGTAAGTGATGTCAGTTTCTATCATGAGCTAAGTGGAGATCCAACTGAAATATACTGAAAAAAAAGAAATTGATATGTTGATTACACAGGCAGTACAGCAGAAATATTATTGCTCAAAAAACTGCAACGTTCCTTCTGTAAAAGCCCCAATAAGAGCCACTCTGTATACTTTCCCTAAAATATGCAAAGACCCCCTTTTTCCACCAGGTTACCCCATTGTTCAATGGTCAGTTCTCTTGTAGAACCACTAGCAAAATATGTTGATACTGACATTGAAATGTTGGTAGCAATCTTTAGTTCTTACTTAAATGATACGACAGATGTACTTAAACTTTATAGGATATTTATATAGAGGTATGCTAGTTTTTGTTTACACAAGATATAGAGGATTGCCTATGGGGAGTCATTCACAACAAGGATATTCTCGATCGAGAGGGATCCTTGGCAATGTTCGACCTCGAGAGCGCAGCTCGAGAGGTCGTCCGTTGCCAAGGATACCTCGAGATTTGAGAAGATCCTTGTTTGTGAATGACTCCCCATAGACAATCCTTTATAGTGTATTGGGAGTCTATTCATTTCAAAACAGCGAATGGAAGCAGAATTTTTTAAAATCATGCCTTACTTGGCTTCCGTTTTGAGACTCACTCCAGCACTACTAGCTCCCTCGCCGACTCGGCTTTTAAATCGCGCATGCGCAAATGTGTTCGATCTTGCTGTGCTGCACCAGTGACGTACCCAGTGCAGCACAACAAGATCATGACGCACTGAGGCAAGCGCAACAACACTGTTGGGAGCATGGATTTCCATGATCAACAGCGTTCTACCATACACTATATAGCAAGACTGTATACTAACATTACTCATAATGAGGGTGAGCCACTCTGCTCTTAGGGCCCTGTGCAAATGCACAGTTTGCACAATGCTAAGGCTGGCTCTATGAGGGCCTTTGGGCTTTAAGGAAGTCCTTACTGTGTTCTGATCAGTACACTGAGCAACAAGTGGAAATTTTGATAACGCTAACTGATAATGTTTTCTATTTTTAAGGAGGCTGGTACCACTAGATTAAGGGAACCACCATGGGGGTCTCATTCACCCCAAATTATGCAAACGTGTACTTGGGAACTTGAGAGAATGAGTATGTGCAAACTGGTGTTATGAACCTTTTCTTGTGAGGATGAGTATGTGCGAAATGGTGGTATTAACCCTTTCTTTCACCATATACAGTTATATCGTCATTTTATAGACAACATTGTAATAATGTGGGATGGTACAATAGATGAGGCATGGTCATCTGTTATTTGGAAAACACTAATTCTAATTTAAAATTGGCACTGAAATATGATCTTCACAAAATTGAGTTTCTAGATCTGAACTATTAAAAAAATGATCAGTGTAGTAATAAAACAGATCTTTTCAGAAAACAAACTCAGTCCTGCACTATACAAGTTGACATCCAAGACACTTGATTCAAAATATCCCCTTAAGTTAGTTTTGCAGTCTAAAATGCACTTGTAATACTGAGATAAATTCTAACAAACAAGCAAAAATATTAACATTAGGGGCCCGATTCCAAGTCACATTATGCATGGCGCAAGGCGATTTACGTCAAACCCCATGGTGCAAATCTCATCTTGCGCCATGCGTTATGCAAGTCGGGATTTCAAGTTGCTGTTTGCACCATACCGCACTGGGTTGCACCAAGGGTGGGATAAGCCACCCACTATGTCCACAACCCACTGCGGCATGGGGCAAGGGTGGGTTATGACAGCACCTGCACCCTATTCCAAAAGGGCTGCTGCCATAACCTGCCTACACCATTCCATGTCCAGATATGGTACTGCGGGCTTAGACCAGCACTTAGCTGATCTAAGGGATATCCATCCCGGCAAAATGACGGATGCTCCCCCGCAGCACCTTGTATGGCACATTGCCCTGCCCCACGTAACCCCCAGCACAGTGATGTCCCCCACACTCCCTAATACTTGGGGAGCCCCTGGGTCCATTTTGTGCCATGACCCCATATGCCTGTGCCATCCAGCCAGCCCCCCCGGCACCCAGGGGATTATGGGAGTGTTACAGGGTGGGGGGCTCTGGGGGGGCAATTAAAAGTGGGCTGTGTCTTGCGGCACCCAGGTCCATTGCGCCATTCCTGTGGCGCAAGCCTGTGGCTGCCACAAGTTGCAGGTCATAGATGCCGGGGACCCTGCCTGTCTTGGAATAGGGCGCAGGGTCCCCGGCGTAGTGCCATATGGTGCAACTTGCATAAGCCCGCAAGTTGCGCCATGTGACTTAGAATTGGACCCCATGTTTTCTGCAGAGGAGATATACTAAGAACTGTATCAGAGAAGCAAAAGGAAAAGCAAGTGTGAAGGACAGTAGTGAATTATTTCATGGCACAAATGCTCTAACTGTCTCAAGTTCTTCTTCTTCTATGGTCCTTAACAGTACTGGCAATGATAAGAATGATGCATGTATGAATTTTGTTTCAACATTTAATTTGCAATCTAGTACTATTGAGAAAATTATACAATTGCATAGGCACATACTACAGTCTGATGCGACCTTATGAAAGTGCACTGAACAGTGCCCTAGATTTGCCTGTCAGTGGGGTGAACATTAGCCTTTAGAATACAGTGTTACAACGAATATGACCTGAGTGGATGTCTGCACCCCCATCCCGCCAGTGGGAACCTTTAATTATGGTCGTTGGAAGTTTTGCAAGAATATGATCAGAAGCAAAACATTTGGGCAGGATATGGTGAGAAAGGAGTTCCAAGTAACACAGTTTATTAACTGTAACTCAGAAGCAGTAGCATATTTAGTTAAATGCTACTGAAGGAGCTTTTATGTATGGACGACCTGTCAAGAATTAAGAGTAAGCATCTGAACTGTGTCCAGAAACAGGATACAGATAATGAGCTTGCTATGTTTGTGCTCCAGTGTGGGGAGGATAATAGTTTCTTGTTCATGGGGATTAAACATGTATTCTTAGGTCAGGGGTGATATTGACGCAAGAGTTCACCATAAAGAATATATGTAGATGCATAAATTAAAAGTAACAAAATGCAAAGGCTTAAATGATAAGTTGGCTTTATCTTTCCTGTGATTATTATTGTGCTTACTATCATGATGTTGTTGTCTCTTTACATTTAAAGATATTTATGTGTACTGCTACTATGGGAGCCTGTTCTGACAACTTATGGATACTACGTACATCAGGGATGTGGTACCAAAAACAGGATGAACAAAGATGTTGCAGCCTGAAGGAATGAAACTTTGGATAACACCATTTAATACAGTTGTCATTGTTATCATGGACATGCAATTAGAGGCATCAGATGTGCAATTTTTAATTGTATCTGTGTTAATTATGCTTTTTGTAAATGAATTACTTGTTCACGCTTGCATGAGTTTTACTATAGTATAAAAGCACACTTTATTTGTCATCACTCTTATTGAACAAAGTGCCAAGTATGGATACAAGACATTGAGATTTTTTGTCATGTCATTTTGTTTCAGTTTTTAACTCTATTGCTCTGCAGCATAATGAAATAATTTGTCACCTTAAGTTCTCAAGTTGATATTTTGACAAGAGGTCCTCAGTGCAAGTTTGTTTGCATTTTATGTCTAAAAAGGGAACTTGTTAGAGAACATATCTATTTATTTATTTATTTTAAAACGAATTTAACCATGAAATACATACTGATCTTATAAGAGCTTGTTTCCAGATGTGTCCTTCAGGAGAAGGGAGAAGGAGACAATTAATCACTATAATACTAAAGTACAGAAGTCATATACAATGATATAGACAAGACACACAGGATCATAAATATTAGAGACAATTTATACTGAATGCAATTAGAAAAATATAAACAATATCTAATATGTGAAGAAGGGAAAAGTAGTGAAACAACATGAACACAGCAAAACTAGAGGGGGGAGAAGAAGAGCACAACAAACAAGTAGTGAGGGAGGACAAAAGGAAAGGGTCATATACAGTTGCAGGAAGGATAACAATAGACATAAGGAAGACACTTTACAGTGGAAGGAGAAGAGGCAGAATGAATAGAAAGAGGAAGAGAGGACCAAAGTTTAGGAAAACGGTAGTAAAAAGCAGACTGACCAACAGTAGATCTTCTAGAAGGAAGCGAGAGAGAGGGAAGTGGTGTTGCAGAGAGGGTAGGAAGAAGAAGGGGGAGGTGATAGGAGGGATCTGAGATAAGAGGGAAAGGAGTTGAACCAAAATTTGGATAAAAAAAGAGATACATTGGGAAAGATGCCTAGCTTCAAAAGAGGGGAGAGAAAGGGCTGAGTAAAGAGAGCAATGGTGAGTACGAGGTGAGCAATCTAAAGCACAACATCAGAAAGAATGAAAAAGGGGTTCCAGTCTGGCAAGGGAGGATTTAGTGGCACTACAGTAGACTAAGTCACCGTAGTCAAAGATTGGAAGGATCATGTTCAGTAAAATTTCTCGGCGGGTGGGCAGCAGAATACTCTCTTTATTCCTGTACAAAGCACCTAGCTTAGGGTGAAGTTTACAGTGAATTGCAACAATATGCACTGAGAAATCAAGATGCGGTCAAGGTAGACCCCGAGGTACTTAAAGGAGGAAGTATTTTCAATCATAGCACCAAAGGTATAAAACAGAGGGACGGAAGTAAGTTTGGCAAGCCTCTGATGAGTGCCAAAAGTCATTGAGACTTTTTTTTTTGGCATTAAGGGACAAAAAGTTAGACTTGAATCAACTCTGAATGTTGTCAAAATCTAACTGTAGCAGGGAGGTAAGGTCATGGGGAGAGGAGCCAGACTCAAAAAGAACTGTGTCATCAGCGTGCATATGAATGGATACAGATGAACAGAGAGAGGGACATATGGTGCTAGACAGGCAGATATTTGCTCTGGACGCAGAGTACAAGATCTCTCTGGATCCTGAAGGCAAGAAAAGGCTGGACAATAGTCAAGCCCAGTTGAATAAGTTGCATGTTGCCAAATTGGAAGGAAATTTGTGTTGTTCTGGACAATGTTTCTTTGACCCCAGTGACAGGGCAGGTAGATTTCGGGGCCTGGCAGCTATTCAGAGAGGCTACCAGTTTGACTGTTTCCTGGATACAGCACCAGGGAGGACCTCAGGGTTGCTATACAAATCCCCTACAAATAACCAGACATTTTGCAGAGTATTAGATACTGTTGTATACCCAAGTGTGGGTATATGCATTTGGGGAACAAATGGATGCCTTCTTCTGGAAGGTAAAATTGAACACACCAATATAAGAGGCAGCAAGTGTGTTAGATGCCCAGATAACACAGGAAGAGGTACAACAAGACATAGCAGGCATAAAGACCAGGAAGTCACTGGGTATGAATGGTCTGACATCAGACTTCCAGAAGGTTTTCTCTGAGAAGCTAGTACTGCTGCTGACAAATTTGTGTTGGAGAGTGCAGGGCGGAGAAAAGGTGCAACCCTGATGGCAATATACCCAGATACCAGTAATTCTTAAATCGGGGGGAAAGATACCTCACTGTGCAGCTCATACCACCCGATCACTTTACTGAATGTGGGTATGAAGGTATTTACCTCTATCCTTTCTAATAGATTGAAGTTGCATGAGATTCCCAGTTCACCTGGATCAGACTGGATTTATAAGTAGGAGACTGCTCCTTGATAACATTCTCAGCCTCTTAACTTTCATAACAGTACAAAAAAGCACTGCGACATTTTCATTGACAGATTTCATGGATGCTGAAAAGGCATTTGACCAGGTTAACTGGGGATTCCTCTGCAGGACACTGTAGAAGATGCAGGTGTGTGCAGTCTTTCACAAACATCTGAGAGAAACATTCCTCACCACAAGCAGCTATTAAGGTGAATAGGGTACTCTCAGATTGATTTTTGCTTAACAGGAGGGACGAGGCAAGGGTGGCCTCCCTCCATCTTCTGCTTTCCCTCTGCAAAGAGCAAAACCAAGCAATTTGGGGAATACAGGGGAGGGGCGATGGAAATCACAAGGTGCTTGATTTTCAAAGATCCCTTAGATTGCCACAATTTGTGGCAATCTAGGGCTGTGAAGAACTCTGGATGCATCAGGGACCCTGCACCCAGTTTTGTAAAACTAGGGGTCCCTGAGCTGAAGACCCTGGACTTGCCGCAACCACAGGGCTGCACCAAACATTGGATGAACCTTCAGAGTTTGACAGAGGGATCCATCAACACCCCCCCCCCCCGCCGCAAGCCTACATGAACCATGGAAGTGGGGGGGAGAACTCTGGCTGGAAAGTGGGGAACAGTGGCTGCTGGGGCAGTGAAGGTGACATGGGGCATGAGGGGCATGGTGGCAGTTACAGGGGTGAGGGCACCTGGCAGAGGCTATAGTGTATCTGACAGCCGAGGTGACCGGATAGGGAGTTGGCATGACAATACATGCTGGCCCTCAGGTGAAAGCAGCCCTGGCATCTGCCCTACAGGATAGTGGGTTCTGTAGGACAGGTGCCATGGCTGCTTCAACCTGGGGCTGTGTCATAATAGTATCGCAATGTCAATCCCCTCACCTGGTCCCGTCGGCTGTCAGATACGCACTATGGCAACTCTGCCAGGTGCCTCCTCTGCTCCCTGCAACTGCTGCCATGCCCCCTTTGTGCCCTATGGCACCCTTACTGCCCCAGCAGCCTCCATCCCCCACCTTCGAGGTCCAACAGCTCTCTTGCCACCCTGCCAAGCAGTGGTGCAAGGCCCTTAGACCACCTCCTGACTGGTCTAACATGAGCCACAAGTTGCAGCCATGGTAGGGCTTATAAAATCCCAAATAAGGGAATGTTGCAGTCCTGCCATGGTGTACCCACCCTTGCAACCTGGTGCACAGGTGCTTTTGCCACAAGGGTGTGCGGGGGCTTTTGCCAACAGCATCCTGACTTCACTGCAGTTGGAGTTTGAAAATTGGGAATGTTGCAAGCTATGACACAAGGTGCCACTTGCGTCAGACACATTTGGCGCAGGCACCTTGAGTCATAGTTCGTCATTTGAAAGTCAAGCCCAAGATCTCACTATACATGGGTGACACCTTGTTTTACCTCACCTCCATGGAGACATCAGTGTCACTTCTGTTGCAAGAGCTATAGGATTATAAGTTCATATCGAGTTATAAAATTAACCTAGATAAGTTTGAGGCTATTATGTTAAGTGGCACAAGTCCTGCTGGTTTCCAGGCAGGCTTTCATTTTAAATGGCCCTGAACAATGTGATACACTATCTGGGAGTCTGAATGTCCTTAAATTTACCCTCCTCTTTAGACTTAACTATTGTAAACTGCTAGGAGAAGTTAAAGCTGATACAGCAAGGTAGGGTTTGCTCCCCCCCCCCCCCGAGTCTAGAGGAAAGAATTGCAGCCCTAAAAATAAACTTCTTCCAGACCCTACTGGTCCACGTTCTAGAAATGTACTGGAAACTCCTACAGAAACTGCTGCTGAAATTTGTGTGGCCCTCAGGAAGACACAGAATCAATAAAATGTTGTTAACTCTTCCCATAGAAAGAGGGGGCCTGGTGATGAGAGACTTCTGGCTATATTATTTAGCAATCCAGCTGGCACCAATAATCACCTGGATGAAGCAGCAAGGGGACATGGGATGACTGGAGAGGGAGTCTGAGGCCAGATTAACCACCCCTCAGTACACCTTGTCACAACCCCACTCAGCAGGTCAGGCCCTCTGCTCTCACAGTGCCATCCTCTGAGCACAATATTGTGAACAGGTAACAGAACAGGGTAACCCTCCTGTCTGTTTGTGGGTCTGAATCATCTTTGATCTCAAGTTCTGGGTGGGATACAAACTGTGAACCATATTAGCATACCCAAATGTACAGGCTTGGATAATCTGCTCTTTGGGGAATGCCAGATATCTTTCACCAAGGGCACCTAACCTGGTATCCAAAATGAACCCTTAAAACTCTATAAAAGACCTTGGGTATTTCTCACCTTTTTCCAGTTCAGTAACACCATTAAGCTTCTGCACAGTTGTCAACTTTAACCATCTATACTTCACATGCAAAAGAAAGAATTTCAAAGGCACACCAGGCAGTATCTTTAAAATAAGAGGTTTACTTGAAAATGGATAAAATATGTAAAATGCAAACATAGAATAATACATCACAAAGCATACAATCACTTAAAAGAAAAACAAGGAAAAAAGTACAAACATAAACTCCTACCACAATACAATTAAACTTTCCTAGCTAATGTATTACCTTCTTACAGTGCATATAGTTGATGTTGTTTCTAAGAGCCCACAAGAAAATGTGTATCTAAGTGGAAATACAGAATACAGTTTAAACCCTGTGTCTCCACCCCTTCTATAATGCCATCTAGTTCCTCCTTTTAGAATATAAAAATTATACAAACAGGATGTCCTAATTAAATAAGGTGACATCAGCAAAAACTAATTTCTCCATATGACTTCTTAATTAAGGCTGTGATTTCCCAGTTCCTTCTTTTTGATCTTTGAGCAGTTTCCTGCTTTCAAGGACATCACAGGACTTTACAACTCTGCAGTTTTCTCTCCTAGATGCAATATAGCTTTTTAGCACCAGTTGAAATTAACTGTCCTTCCTCTGAAGACATCATAAAATGTATATTTTAAGTTCCCAGGTCCAAAGAAGCCCAGCTCATCAACAAGGCCATAAAATGCGACTTCTTGGAAGATAACCTCATTACAGAGCTCTGCTGTTTAACATATATTCTGTCATTTTAACTGAAACCTGGGTGGGGGTGGGGTCATCCCACAGGCTGTCTTATGAGAGACACTCAATGACACATTCTATATTACAAATCATAGAGCAATCATAACCAGCTGGTCAAGCGTTACAAATCCTCCCCACCTATACTGAATTTGGGGGTTCTATCCCCTGCATGGGATGAGCTTCCCAAATCAGTTCACTCCTCATAAAGACATGAAAGGCCATCTCTGTTATGATTTTTCACTCTAGCCCTATGTAAGATTGTCATGCCATATCCTTGTAAGGCAAGACTCCATCTTAACAATGTACCATTAGTTTTTCCCATTTGTGTCAGCCAAACCAGGGGGTTGTGGTCAGTTTGTTCCACAAAATGCTGCCCATATAAGTAAGGCTCTAACTACTTTAGGGCCCACACTATGGCAAGACACTCCTTTTCCACAGTAGAGTATGCCTGCTCCCTGGGAAGTAGCTTTTTACTCAGGTACACTACCTAGTGATCTTTCCCTTGGTTGGATGTCTGACTCAGTACTGCCCCAATACCCACATCTGAGGCATCAGTCTGAACTATAAAGGGTTTGCTATAGTCAGGACTTGTCAATACGGAAGCACTGCACAGTGCCTCCTTCAGTCTGGTAAAGGCTTTCTCACAGGCTGGTCCCCAGGTAATTTTCTTTGGCATCCTTTTCTTTACCAGATCAGATAGGGGAGCAGCCAGGGCACTGTAATTTGGGACAAATTTCCTATAGTACCCTGCTGTCCCTAAGAAACTCCTGACCTGCTTCTGCATTTCTGGTTTGGGCCACACCTGGATCACCTCTATTTTTATTTGGTTAGGACGGAGCTGTCCCCAGCCTACCACATGCCTGAGTTATGCCACTTCTCCCATGGCCACCTGGCACTTCTCAGCATTGACAATGAGCCTGGCCCTCTGTATCATGCCCAGCACTTCCCTAAGTTGGGACAGGTGTTCCTACCAGCTGGCACTAAAGATGGCAATGTCATCCAGATATGCCATGGCATACTCCTCAGCACCATTTAACACCTGGTTCACCAACCTTTGGAAAGTGGCAGGGGCTTTCTTCATTCTGAAAGGCATTACTTTAAATTCAAATAAGCCTATCGGAGTGATGAAGGCCGACCTCTCCCTCACTCTGTCCATTAACTCTACCTGCCAATACCCCTTGGTCAGGTCAATGGTCGTAAGGTAGGTCGCCCCTCCCAACTTGTTCAGGAGTTCGTCTGTCTGGGGCATCGGGTGGGTATCTGACTTCATCACTGCATTCAGTCCATGATAGTCCACACAGAAATGAGTAAAGCCATCTGGCTTGGGCACAAGAACTACGGGTGAGGCCCTGGAGCTGTGGGATCTATGGATTATCCCTAAATCCTGCATCTCCTCCACTTCCCTCCTAACTTCCTTTTGGACAGCCTCTGACACCTGATATGCTGTCCACCGCATGGGCGTCTGTGTCCCTGTCTCCACATCGTGCTTCACCAAGGGGGTTAATCCAGGCATGGCACTAAACAGTGGGGCAAAATCTGCTAAAACCTCCCTTACTTTCTGGATCTTGTCCGAGGCCAGCTGGGGTGACAGTTTAACTGCCTCCACAGAGGACTCCCACGTGCTTTCTTCCAGCAAGTCCAGAAGGGGGGTCTCCTTCATCTTCCCCTCCCCAGGACTACATACTCCGAACACCATGTCAGCCCTATTAGCATATGGCTTCATCATGTTGACATGGTACATCCTTTCTGTCTGTCTTCTGTCAGGTAACTCTATAATATAGTTCACGTCATTTACCTTCATAACTACTTTGTACGGTCCTGCCCACTCAGCCTGCAGCTTGTCTTTCTGGACTGGAATAAGGACCATGACTTCCTGACCCACCATGTACGAGCGAGATCTGGCTCTACGGTCGTACCACACTTTTTGTTTCTGTTGGGCAGCTTCTGTGTTGCTCTGGGCTGTCCCCATAAGCTCCTTCAGCCTTTCCCCTAAACCTAAGTATGTAATCCACTATGGGAGTTCCCTGGGTGGCATGTTTGCCTTACCAGTCCTCTCAGATCAAGTCTAGGGGCCCACGTACCGGCATCCATATAAAAGTTCGAGGGGGGAAAATCCTGTTGACTCTTGGGGCATCTCTCTGTATGCAAACAACAGGTGGGGAAGGTATTTCTCACAGTCCCTCCCATGTTGTTCAGCAAATGCCAGGAGCATTGACTTCAGGGTACCATTAAATCTTTCCACAAGCCTATTGGCTTGTGGGTGATACAGTGTTGTGCATCTCTGCACCACCCCACACTTCTCCCACAAACATTTCCTCATGTCTGACATGAAGGAACCCCCTTGATTGGTGATAACCTCCTGCGGAAACCCAACATGGGAGAAAATCCTAAGTAAGGCATCTGCCACTTTGTCTGTCCTCAGTGAGGATAGGGCGACTGCCTCGGGGTACCGGGTGGCATAATCCACCACAGTCAGGATGAATCTCTTCCCTGAGAAGCTGGGGGTATTTAAAGGCCCCACAATATCCATTTCCACCCTCTGTAATGGCTCCTCCACTATGGGCAATTGAATAAGGCCACTTGGGTTTTCTTGCCTGCCTTCCCTATTTCTTGGCACCGGTGACAAGACCTGCAATACTCCTTCACCTGCTGGGTGAAGTTGGGCCAATGGAAATTCTGGGCCAACCACTGTGTAGTGCACGTGATTCCCAGATGACCAGACAAGGAAATATCATGTGCAATCTTGAGCAACTGCTCACAATACCCCTGGGGAACGACAAGCTGCCTGCCTATCACCCCTCCCTCTGTCTGCACTGCCTAAGCATACATCAGTCCATTTTCCCAATAAACCTTATGTTTATCATCACCTCCTTGTGCTCTGTCAGAGTCTGCCTAAGCCCTCAGCTTCTCTAGAATAGAGTTATTTTTCTGAGCAGCTGCAAACTCCTCACACATTCCCAAGGCATGGGACAGGTCCCCTTCATTCTCTAAACTAGGGTCCCTAGCACTATCGTCAGAGCTGTCAGGATCACTGTCATCCCTAACCCTTTGACAATGGGTCATCCTTCCCTCTTCGGAGTAACCTTCCATAGCTGTGTGGTTACCTGCTGCTGGGGAAATTTCTACCCCCTTTTCATTAGTCTCCATAGCAGGAGACTCAGGCTGGGGAACCAGCCTCCCAGTGGTTTCCACAATGGTTTCTGTGGGGTTCAGGGAACCACAATTTTCTCTTGCCACTTGGCTACGGGTAACTGCATACACCATTCTCTGTTTGAGATTGTTGCCAAGGATGACGTCCACTGCTAAAGTTTTGGCTACAGCCACTTGTTGCACAGTTCCCCCTGTTTCACCCCAGTCTAGGAGAACACTAGTGAGTGGCAATGTGGTCTCCTCACCAATGAACCTTTGCACAGTCAAAAATTCATTGGGTATAAGCTGACCAGGCTCTATCAGATCCCCTTTTACTAACGTTAGGGATGCCCCTGTGTCCCTTAACCCTTGTATCTGTACACCATTCACCATGACTGGGTACATGTGTTCCCTCATGTTCACAGATATGCTTCCAGGGTCACACAAACAACCCACTTCCTTCCTAGCCCCATGTTGCGTATTGCTTGCCCTTATGGGACACTGTCTGGCAATATGCCCAGTTTCTCTACAGATCCAACATTCATTTCTTTTCTCAGAGAAATCTTTTCTCTGAAACCTGGGGCTAACTGGTTTTGGTGGAGGCAGTGAGGGTTTTAGCTGCCTGAAGGCGCGCTTTTCCCTTTCTGTCCTGCCACGCCTGCCCCATTCACTCTCAGAGCAGGTCTGCACTTGGCATAGTGGTCCGAGAGTTCAGCAGCCTCTTGCACTGTTTTGGGATCTCGGTTCTCCAGCCAGGTTTTCAGCTCTACTGGGCATGCCCAGAAAAACTGTTCTAACAAAATAGCATTTTCAATTCTATCTACAGAGTTTGCTTCAATTCCCTCCCACCAACGTTTTAAAAACTGACATTGTTTCATGGGTAGCTCCTCTTAGCTCATATCAGGGCTTCTCATGAGTTTACAGAATTTAGCTCTGTATGCTTCAGCAGTTAAATCAAACTTTTTTAAAAGTGCAGCTTTAAAGTTTGCTGTAATAATTACTGTCATCATTGTCCACTTGACCCAATGCATCCTGAGCTTTCCCGGTAAGTAGCGGGGATAGCTGGAAGCTCCAGGGTCCTCTAGGAATTTTAGCCTGAATACAAACTTTCAAAGGAATTTAAAAAGGCATCCATATCCTCCCCCTCTTTAAATTCAGCTATTAATTTGGAATTTAATTTGTAACCCAGTCCTGTAGTTCCAGTTAAACCCAAGCCACTTACCTGCTCTGGTGCGGGTGGTTGGAGTCTGGGTTTCTCCAGTTCATGTTGCCTCTGGCACTCTCACTCCTCATGGTCTGCCTCTCATTGTTCATGCTCCCTCTTCTCCTCTGCAGCTCACTTCTCTTGCTCTGCTTCTCGGCGTTCTTGCTCTCTCTTCTCCTCTGCAGCTCGCTGGTGCTCATGCTCCTCATGGTCAGCCTCTCGCTGTTCATGCTCTCTCTTCTCCTAGAACTCCAGCTCCATTATGCACAACTCAGTCTGCAGCCTGAGTACTTCTGGCTCCAGAATGCTGGTGACCTTCCCCTGCTTCTGTGGCCCTTAGCTGTCACTGGCCCTGCTGTCATCCTCATTGGATCTGGACACTGCACTGGCCACTAGCACTTCCACACTCAAGGTTTGGTCTTTTACAGTCACTATCTGTGACTCAATGCTCTGAGTATCTGCTACCATCAGGGC
This sequence comes from Neoceratodus forsteri, assembly GCA_016271365.2. Classification (NCBI taxonomy): domain Eukaryota; kingdom Metazoa; phylum Chordata; order Ceratodontiformes; family Ceratodontidae; genus Neoceratodus; species Neoceratodus forsteri. The sequence goes on along the minus strand of CM057450.1, from coordinate 1,609,094,564 downwards.
ATCCATGAGATTCTGCTTAGTGGCTCTCACCTTGTGCAGGACTCCTCTGTCCTTGCTCAACTGCTTTAAGTAGTCTACAGTGTGCCTGCTGTAGTTGGAAGCCATCTTCTTCCCTAACTCTGGATACTCTAACTTGCACGTCAGAAAAAAAATAAAACAGGTAGGAACTTGACTGTAAGCAAAATGATATAGTTCTGTTTCCTTTTTTTTAAAAAGTAAATCACTGCCTTTTTTTAGCAAGTGAGCTGTATAGTATTAAGCTGACACACTGAACAGTACAAAGCTTGTGTTATGAAAATTATCAGCACTGCTGCCAACCAATCTGTCACATTCACACTCAGCAGGTCAGGCCCTCTGCTTTCACAGTGTCAACCTCCGATCACAGCATTGTGAACAGGTAACAGAACAGGGTAACCCTCCTGTCTGTTTGTGGGTCTGAATCACCTTTGGTCTCAAGTTCTGGGGAGATTCAAACTGTGAACCTTATGCTAGTGTACCCAAATGTATAGGCTCGGATAATCAGCTCTTAGAGGAATGCCAGAAATCTTTCACAAAAGTCACCTAACCAGGTATCCAAAATGAACCCTTAAAACTCTGTGAAAGACTTTGGGTATTTATTACCTTTTTCCAGTTCAGTAACACCATTAAGCTTATGCACAGTTGTCAACTTTAACCATCTATACTTCACATGCAAAAGAAAGAATTTTGAAAGCACATCAGGCAGTCTCTTTAAAATAAGAGGTTTACTTAGAAAATGGATACAAATATGTAAAATGTAAACACAGAACAATATATCACAAAGCATACAATCACTTAAAAGAAAAACAAGGAAAAAAGTACAAACATAAACTCCTACCACAATACAATTAGACTTTCCTAGCTAATGTATTACCTTCTTACAGTGCATATAGTTGATGTTGTTTCTAAGATCCCACAAGAAAATGTGTGTCTAAATGGAAATACAGAATACAGTTTAAACCCTGTGTTTCCACCCCTTCTATGATGCTATCTAGCTCCTCCTTTTAGAATATAAAAATTATACAAACAGGATGTCCTAATCGGGAGGTATATTAAATAAGGTGACATCAGCAAAAACTAATTTCCCCATATGACTTCTTAATTAAGTCTGTGATTTCCCAGTTCCTTCTTTTTGATCTTTGAGCAGTTTCCTGCTTTCCAAGAACATCACAGTACTTTTACAACTCTGCAGTTTTCTCTCCTAGATGCAATATAGCTTTTTAGCACCAGTTGAAATTAACTGTCCTTCCTCTGAAGACATTATAAAATGTATATTTTAAGTTCCCAGGTCCAAAGAAGCACAGCTTATCAACAAGGCCATAAAGTTGACTTCTTGAAGTTAATCACATTACAGAGCTCTGCTGTTTAACATATATCCTGTCATTTTAACTGAAACCTGGGTGGGGGGTCATCCACAGGCTGTCTCATGAGAGACACTCAATAACAGATTCTATTTTACAAATCATAGAGCAGTCATAACCAGCTGACCAAGCATCACACACCTTAGCCATGATTAAACTTACTCCCCACATATGGAATGGATTGGTTAACCCCTGGACTAAACCTAGCCTCTATGTCCTCCACGAAGCCAGGTCAGTGAGAGGAACACCACTTGATACTGGCTCCCTTACCATCATAACTGGAGACCCAGAGTTCCAATCCCTAAGAGTTAACCAGGGTTTCAAGAGATGGAACAGACAAGCCCTCATGAGGCATGCACAGCAGGCACAGAGAACATTGTGCCTTTCCTTAAGTGAGGTAAAGAAGAAGTTCAGACTCCCCCAACAAGATTTTTGTGGAATACTCCAAGTAAGGCATTATTTGTTGACTGAAAGGAGGCTCAACAAAGTTGCTTGGAATTATATCCACTTAGAGGACTTCTTATACTGGGCAGTTTTGCTACAGGGCAGAGGAGATGCGATTTCGGTAGCATGCTGTGCTCTGCATGGCAAAGTGCACACAAAGATCCTCCAGATTGAAACCCAATGGGAGACAAAGGCTGGCACGGTCTTCTCTGAAGAGGAATGGAATAATCTATGGGTGATGGGCTGAAAGGTGATGTCTTCTCCTGGTTGGCCAGAGTTCTGGTGGAAGTGCCGCCTCTGGTATTTCCACACTCTGTCAATTACTCAACATTTTATGCAGGGCTCCTCTGACCAATGCTGGAGAGGATGTGGACAGCAAGGGACACACTTCCACATTTTTTATGAAATGTCTGGTGATTTAAAGCTACTGGACAAACACACATCCGGCACTGTCCCAAATTTGAGACGTGCCAATCCCTTATTCCTTTAATCATTTGGTGTTAGGGGTTAAGATCTTTTGATGTGAAAAGTATGTCATACAGGTACTGTTTCAAGCTCTTTATGCAGCAGCCCTTAAGAAATCACAGTTTCCTGGTTGCAGACTGCACCCCCATCCCTGGAGACATGGACAGCCAGGTTAGAAGAAATGTGCCATATGGAGCGTATTACGTGCATATTGTGGCTGACCTTAGGAAAACATAAGGTGCTTTGGACCATCTAGGGTAGATACCATGTGGAGAACCCAAAATCAAGGGGGAGGAGTCAGTCTCAGCCCCTTGGGATCTCTATGGAACTGGGACAGGCACGGGAGGAATGGAGGAAAACATCCTCTCACATTAATGCATTAACAGGTGAACATACTGTCATAAGATGGGGGAAGCAAGGGGTGGGCAACCCTATCATACCCCCTTTAGCAAGTTTAAGAGATACAGTAAAATGGCTTACACATTGCATTTGTACTTTATCCTGACACAGGATTTTCAGTTTTGGATGAATTAAGATGATGGTTCAAGATGTATATGACTGGACTGAATGTACTGTGTGTATGAAAAGTACCCCAGCACTTTGTCTCTCCAGGAGGCTTCAGCAAAAAGACTGAGGTCAACCCCATATGCAGTTGTTAGATAATTAGACACAATGCTACATTTCAGAATGTACAGTATACATAACAGGGGCATCATTTTAGGGTGGGCGGAGGGGGGGACACAGGTCCACCCCAACATTTCATCATAGCAGTCTTGAATAACTTACTGTAAAATCCTCTTATGGCTATGTCCCCACCTACTACAGTATTACACCAAAGTTACTCGGCTGAAATGTAATGACTTTCAGATAGATATTTTAAATCAATGGTATAAATGCAGTGCAGTATTTGTTTTGATCAGCATATCTTATTTCCTCTTTCTTGTTCCCTCGTTAGTTTTGTTGTTTTCCTCGCCACAATGTTATTTATTTATTTATTTGTTTGCTATTGTAGTCTTACATAAAAGTACCTGTTTGGGAACTTCCCTCTGTTCATGGTATATGACCTACTGCACATTTGCTGCCTTCTGGGGTGCTGTGGTATCTTTCATACTCCACCAGCTAACTTTCTATTGTGGTGTGCTAATTAGAAGCTTCTTTGGAGATATTATCAATCAGAGTATTATCTTTATACCTTTTATTATAAGGGTCCAGTCTTCAAAGGTTGAGGAGGCCTTGTGCACCTGCGATGGAGTGTACCACAGGGATTAATGTTTTATAGAGGCCATGCTCTGCACATGCAGGAGCTTCCTCATATCTACAGCACTAGATTTGCACCTCCACAACATCAAATCCCATGCTGCAGGTACAACTACATGTAGAACTGGGTCAGGGGAATGGGAACAGGGTATTGTGCTACTGCACCATCCACAGCCTTGTAGACACGGTGTGGCAGGCTAGCAGAGGGGGAAAACACTATGTGAATCACAGACCTGAGGTAGCACTTAACATGCTGCCTTTCACTGGCCACTAACAGTTCTTGGGGAGCCCAACTGGCCTCTCTTAACTTTGCCAAGGGAACATGGAGGGCTGGGAGCTTAACATGACTACTGTTTCTTTGTTTTTTGGTATTTAGGTATGGGATATGGCAGTCCTTGGAGGAAACCATTGCCCACAATCCCCAGCTCCATACTGCTCCGTGCCAAGGGGATCCACTCAGGAATCAGCATGGGCATCTGATTTGATTGTGTGTGGTACAGCTCTGCCTCCAGGCCATCCTTCCCCCACCCAAAGTGCCAGACTCATGAAGAGTGGTGGGGGCTGTGGGTACCACCCAGTGCAGACAGACATCAGGGCACCGAGCTATACAGCCAGGATATACTCAAACTGTGTGGACCCTGGGCTGCTTTGCGGATCGGGCCCTAAGTCTTTTTTAGTGGGTCACTAAGTATACAGTCTTAAATGCAGCAATGTCTTTAACTAGTTACTGTTTAATGTCTGCATCTGGGTTAAAGCTCCATCTCCTGACAAAGACTCCTGGTGAGATGAAGATCTGGGGTACTTTTTGCTACCCTTTCTTATGCAGTGATGTTCTAAATAAATCCAGAGCCAAGTTAGATGTTCGTCTAAATGTGTGATATCTTAACAGGAACATCAAGAGCATTTGTAATTGTAAAAGTTCAGACAGCACACCAGAGCCTACGCTTTCTGCTAATCCAAATTCGGCATCCGTTTTTCTCCATGAGTGAGAGAAATGACCAATAGTTCCCTCTATTGCTAGGATATATTCAAGTTACAAATGTAGTTGGCTATGTTAAACAAGAAACACCTGATGAGTCCTTGGCCCCCATCCATTATTAAATCTCCACTCTGGGGGCAAGTATTACAGGATCATAGGATGATATGAGTCTGAAAGCTATAGGTCTTTATGACTTGCCTTACATTAGGCAGAAAAGGACATGATTTTATCACCCATGTATTTGTCAAGACATGTTTTGAAGGGTATTCAGTGAGTTACTTTCTACTACTTTTCTTGGCAAATTTGCAGCTGCTCACTACCCTCTGGTTGTACCATGATCCTGTTTTGTCTGTTTTATATTGGTCACCTTTAAATAAGAGGTTATGTAATCTAGTTTCTCTATCCAATGTCTTCCTCCCCAGTCCAAGACATTCAAATAGATCTTCATTCTGAAAACTTTATAGACTAAACACATCTCCACTTAATCTTCTATACTCCAAGGAATATAAAATCAGGTCCCTCAATCTCTCCTCATAAGACTTGCCTGAGAGTATCCTTATACTTCGTGTTGCTGTTCTCTGTACTCTCAACTAATCTGATATTGTTTTTGTTTCAAGGTGCCCATAGTTGCACACAATACTCCTGATGGGGCCGCACCAAGGTCCTGTACACTGGCAAGATCACTTCCCTATCTCCACAATCTGGCACCCCCTTATCCAGTGAGGTAGAGAATTCCACAGGATAGGAGCTGCAAATGCAAACACTAGGACTCCAGAGGTCTTTAAGTGAACCCTGGGAATCTCCAGCAATCCCTCATTGATGGAGCAGTGTGGTCAGAGGGGGCAGTAGGGACATAGAAGCTCTTGTAGGCAACTCGGTCCCAGTCCATGTAGGACTTTGTTGGTCAGAAAGCTGACCTTAAAGGTGCTCCACCATTGAATAGGCAGCCAGTGCAGTCCGTGCAGCACAGGTGTGATATGGCTAGATTGAGACAGTCCCATCAACAACCTGATTGCAGCATTCTGGTTCAGGTAAAAGTGGAAGATATCAACTCCCAGAAGCCCTAGGTACAGGGCATTGCAGTAATCAAGGTGGGAGGTCACAAAGGCATGGACCAATGTTGGAAGATCACTGGGTGGAACCAGATGCTTAATCCAGGTGATATTCCTCAAATGGTAGAATGAGGTCTTGATGATGGATGACATCTGAAAGTTCAGGGTCAACCCCTCATCATAAATAATACCCAGATTCTGCACCCGATCAGAGGTCATCAGCTGGCGACCTCTGAAAAAAAGCCCAGTGGCCTGCCCAGCCGAAGACCCCTCTACCTGGTGACCTGGGTCCACCATCAGGACTTTGTTTTTTTCAGGATTCAGTCTAAGCCAGCTGGCACTTATCCAGCCCTGATTCTCGGTGAGGCAGTTGTTAAACACCAAGACCATATCATCCTGAGCAGGTAAAAAGGACATGTATACTGTAGCTGAGCGTCATCAGCGTAGCAGTGAAAACTCAAGCCATATTGCCTTACAATGTCTCCCAACGGTAGCATATACACTGCGAATAACATAGGCAAAAGCACAGAGCCCTGGGGTACCCCATATGGTAGAGAGAATGCATCAGAGGAATAAACTGCCTACACAGCTCTCTGAGATCTACCAGTGAGGAATGATTGGAACCATCTGAAGATTGTCCCTGACAGATCACAGAGAACCTACAGGTGCTCCAGTAGTATGTCATAATCCATGGTGTTGAATGCCACAGAGAGATCTAGGAGGACTAAAATGGAATGACTCCTTTGATCTCTCATTATCAGGAGATCATTGAGCACCCAAACCAGGACAGTCTAGGTGCTATGCTGCTTCCTAAATCCTGACTGGAGAGCATCGTAGATGTCATGGATGACAAGGTGGTCATCCAGTTGCAGCACAACCACCTTCTCAATAACCTTGCCCACAAAGGGCAGGTTAGAGATAGGTCTGTAGTTGGCAGGACAGTCCAGGTCGAGAGATTTCTTAAGGAGGGGCATCACCACCGCATCCTTCAGGAAGTCAGAAAACTCACCTGTTTCAAGTGAACTCCAGACTATCTCTGCTAGGACCGGGCTGATGACCTCAATTCACCCCATGAGGAGGCGAGTTGGGCCTGAGTCCAGACTACAGCAAGTTGGTCACATACCCTGGATGATCATTATGACATCCATGATCGCTGGCTGGCTAAAGGCTGACCAACCAAATTGGGGCTCTGCAACCTCCAACTGATCGTCACTCCACTCATTGGAGCAAGCTATGCTGATCTCTGATCTAATGTTGGCAACCTTATCAGCAAAGGACTGAGCAAACTCATCACACTTATCCTGTGACAATGCTTTCTGAACTTGCAGACAGGCTGGATTGCACAGTCTGTCTACAGTTCAGAAGAGCTGAGCTGGTCAGTTCCGTGTAGCGGTGATCTCCCCGGACAGGAACTCTGCCTTCTTATGGGAGATCACCAATTGATTGTCCACATAATCGGCCATCAATCTAAGCCTGTCAGCATCAAGGCCAGATTTCCACTAGCAGTGGTCCATTCTTCGCCCCTCTCTCCTTGGCTCCCTCAAGGTCCCTTCAAACTACAGGGACCAAGGGCAAAGAGTAAGGGGGCTAGGTTTAAAACCATGCTGGGATATGTCCACTAGTCCTTTGGTATACATATGATTGTCTATTTCTTGTTTTATAAAATCTTCGATGATTTTACCTTGAATAGATGTAAGACTTATAGGTCTATAATTACCAGTATCCTCCCTTGATCCCTTCTTATGAATAGGAATAACATTAGCTTCCTTCCATTCAGCTATAGCTCTGCGTTCCCGTACTGAGCTTGAGAAAATATCTGTTAATGGGCCTGCTAAATCTTTAGCTAGTTCTTTTATCAGCCTAGGGTGCAGCCCATCAGATCCTGGTGATTTATTTGGATCTAAATTTATGAGTTTATTTTTAACATCTGTTACACTAAATTTAACTGTTCTGTCCTTATCCACTGTTATCTGTTATTTTACTTTCTTTATGCTGGAAAATACTGAAGAAATGTTTCTTGAACAGGTCAGCCATTTTTGTGCCTTCATGGATTATTTCATTCCCTCTTTAATAGGTCCGATTTTTGGCTTCCTTGGTCTTTGCACTGTTATCTTAGCTGAAGAAAGTTTTTTTTTATTATCCACTGTTTTATTAGCGAGTCTCATTTCATCTTCCCTTTCTTTTTCTTAGATTTTTATTGTTTAACCCTATTTTTATAAAGCTTCCACATTCCTGTTGTTGGTGCTTTCTTATAATTGGTATAGGTTTTTTTCTTATATCTAATTTACTTTTTTATAGTGCCATTATACCATATAGGGATTCTGCCTGTATTACTATACTTTTCCTTTTCTGGTATGCACTTGCTAATAATGTATGTTAGAATGTTGTTATTTCACAAAATCCATCTTTTTATATCATTGTTATACCATTAATGTGATGTCACTTTGTTGTTCAGATGGTACATCACACTGATGGTATAACAACGGAGATTGCTCTACGCATGTGTGCTATCCAAACAGATGGGCTTCCTGAAATGGCCATGGCAGTGACAGCATGACCCGGAGCAGAGTGGAGGTGACTGAAAATAACAATAGTAAGGATCCTGCTTCATTCTTTTCCTAGTTATGTGGACCATACAGTATAAAATATAATTTATGGTCATATACCAGCAATAGATTTGTGTAACCATCTCGAGGTTACCATGGTGACATAAACCTCTCGAGCTTCGCTCTCAAGGTTTACATAGTCATCATGGCAACCTCTTGATGGTTAACAAACTGGTTACTGATATATGCCCATACATTATGCTCTCTATACAATACTGGAGTTTGCTGTTAAGTACTGTACATTCCATTTGTGTTCCAGGGTTCTTCCCTCAAAGTCTTTTGCCCAATCCCAATCCTTGAAATATCTTTTCATGTTTATGAAGTAAGCCCTGATGTAGCATTTAATCATGGTCTTGCCATTAAGAGATCTATAACAACTTTTAATTTAAAATATATCATAATATGGTCACTGTTACCCAAAGGGTCACACACAGCACAATCAAATAAATCCTCTTTCAAGTTGCTTAGGACTAAATCCAGGATGTTCTCTCCTCTCGTATTCTGATTTACATATTGATATACTGTAGGTTAAGCGTGATGCTAATTTAAATACATTTGTTTCCCAGTAGTGCGGTTGCTGTCAATACCTCCTAGTTTATACAGTATGTGGGAGGTTGAAATCACCCATTATCAGTGTCTCTTGCCCTGGGTCAATGCTCTCTATTACTTTGATGAAATTATTATTTTCCTCAGCTGTTAGGTTAGGCTCTCTGTAACAAACTCCATTTTTTTTACTTTTATCTGTACCCAGAGTTGCTCTATACTTCTTTCATATTCGTCCATTGTGTTTAAAATACTAGTTTCAATGCTTTCTCTAATATACAGAGCCACCCCACCTCACATTTTATCTTTCCGGTTTCTGTAGAAGACATTATAACCTTTAATCTCCCTACCACAATCTTCTTCCCTCCACCATGTCTCCGTTATTACATAAATATCAGTGTTATCCAAATGTAATAAGATTTTGAGTTCTTTTTTGTTTCCTGAACTCCTGGCATTTAGTAGTATAGATTTTATATCTGTGCTAACTTGGATTGTTCCACCCCTCATTGGGTATCATTTTAAACTTTCCTTTGGCAAGTTGTCCGTAATAAAGTCTTCCCAGAATATTAATTCCTGCCTTGTTAAGTAATCACCAGTTGAGTCTTAACATTGCCAAATAAATGTTACGGTCTACTCTTAAAACTTGAAAGAGCTTAGTTTTTTTTGGAAGTAATGGACATTTTAGCCACTAGAATATGGCTTTCAATATATTTATTGGATCCTTTCATCTTATATGTTCCATCTTCTTGCTTTTGCATCTTCCTTAATGACGGTACATAAGACAAAGTTAGTAGAGCTCAGAAATGTCAGTAATGACAGGGACATAAGACATTATATCCTAATGTAATATTCATTAATTCTGCTTCAATATTGTTCTTGTGTTTGCTTATCATCTGTATTTGTTTGAAAATGTAGTAAAATCTAAGTTTAAAAAAAAAGAAGATTGCTCTGTGAGGGGATTTCTCATATATACTCAGTCGATAGAAGTTTATTCACAATGCAGTGAAATGTCCAAAACTTTACTGGTCCAATCATGAATACAGAAGGTAGGCAAAGTAACGGACATGATACTTTTTTCTTAAACAACCTGCAAGTTAGTTACACTACAATTCACATTAAACTGTCCCACCAATAGAGTACTGTAGCATTTCTCAATGAGTTCCATAAAGTTGGTGGATCTAGCATAAAGCTTTGCAAAACATGGTTGCCTAAAAGTTGCAACTCAGTATTGTATTGCATTATGACAGACTTTCAGATGAATTCCAGTTGTGTTGCCAAAAATGTTATCAAAACTGAAGTTGTGCTTGTTAAATCTTGGAAAACAATGGGTGAGTTGCCTATGCATTGCCGACTTTTAAACAAATGCAAAACCAACTCATTATGATGGCAGATTGTGAATTGCAATGTAAAAAAATATGATAGCATTTGAACCCAAACAGGTTCTTTCTCAGTCTTGTCTCAGCTGAAGACGAGACCTGTGTGGGCCTGAAAGGTACAGTATATAGGACATTATAAGTTAGCGCAATGACAGTTATCACGTTATCTACTTTGCCATAATTTTTGAAAGCTTGAATCATTATGTTATGCCAAAACCATTGAAAATCCAGCATCCTTAGTTCAGTGACCACATGAACAGCATCAGCATTTCCCCCTTTTTCTTATGCTAAGCAATCTCCCATCAATTGCACTACTCAGAGCAGGGCAGACATGTTTGAAGGATACTGTTGCACCTGGATTAGTTTACATAGGACAGAGACAGCTGCATATTTTTGATATGCATATTAAAGTCTGTTTGTGGCTTGTGGGGTTTCATTGTTTTTTGACATCAAGACAGTCATTTTCAGTTCCAAGTTTGGCATAGGCTTTTATTTTCAATATATAAGGATCTAAGACCATCTTGTGTTTTCTAATTCCATAGGAACAGTCTTTTATTAAGCAAGCACAGAGCAATACTTACTACTCCACACTGGGCTGATTCCTACAGCCTGGAAGGTTGGCATAGTCACTCCCTTGATCAAATCTGGCACTTCATCTGATCTAAATAACTAGTACATCAAAGCTATCTGATCTCAATAAGCTTCTCTGCAAAATGGGTACAGAAACAACCCCTAGACTTAATCCTCCTGTGCTTTTATCTGATGTACTGCCAGGTTTTTGACCAAATCATTCCATATGCACTGCTCTTCTCAGAGTAATAAATGACATTGTGCTTGCCCTAGAGACTAGATACCATACAGGGGCTCTCCTTATTAACTTCATTAAGGCTTTTGACTCAGTTGAGCATGCAGTTTTTCTACCCAAGCTATGACATTCCAAGCTATATCATTTATGGCTATCACCGAATGCCCCAGATTGGCTGGAAGCATATCTACCCAGCAGATCAACGGATCAAAAGTGGTCAAAGTGAATGGTGAGACCTCATCCTCAAGCCTCTCTTCCATGGGGTCACACAAGGGTTCATCACTGGTCCTTTACTCTTTAATTTGTGTGTAAGTGATCTCCCCTCAGTTTGTGCTAATTATGATGATAGCATTCATCTATATGCTGATGATACAGTTATATATTCTCCTCCAACCTTGCTACCCTCTTTTCCTGCCAACCCACTTATCCTTCTTATAACTCTAGCTATTGTTCTCTCTCACACTCCTCTTAAGGAAATCCAGTGCTGGTCAAACTGCCTTCTCCTTCCATTTCCCCAAACTATGGGGTTCTCATCCCCTAACCATATGCTCTGCCTCTTCCCGCCACTCATTCTCCTCCCTCCTCCAAACTATTCAATCCTGCAGTTGTCCCTTGTAGTAGAGACATAGGCCAGGAAGCATAGGCAAACCAAGAAAAGTTATAAAATTTGTAAGTAGTGTTTTATTATTATTAACAATAACAAAATTGTATGGGGTAGTTCTTTATACAGGCAGCACAAAATTAAAAATCATACAGCTAAGATTCTCTCTTTAAAATCTCAATCTCTCAATATAGCTCCATAAACAAAACATTGCTTTCTTTTTATAAGATGTATTTTCCTGGCAGTTTTAATTCTGCATCCTGATTGTTGTAAGTTGCAGCTACTATTTCTCACAAAATGTACTAGAACTTAGTCAGTTTCTTTCCTGAGGCTACCCTGAAAAAGCCATCTAGTCTTTAACATACAAACATATGAACATACAAAAATGCTAGCAGAAATAGGCCTTATGGTATTTCAAGTCTGCTCAATTGTGTGGTTAGCCCCTTATCTCGCAGCTGCCCCTCCCACTCCCCCCTCCTTAGATTTACCCTCCTCCCACCCTGTCCCATCCCCTCTTGAAACTGCCCACCATCTTACAGGCCACCACCTCCTGTGGTAGAGTGTTCCACTTGCCCACCACCGTTTCTGTGAAGAACTGACTCCTTATCTCCCTCCTGAATCTTCCCCCCTTCAGTCTGAGACTGTGCCCTCTCATGTCCCTTCCTCTTCTTAATTGGAAGATCCCCTCTGTTTGAGTCTTATTCATTCCTTTCAAGTACTTAAAGGTCTCAATCATGTTCCCCCCATACCTCCCCTCCTCCAATGAACACACATCTAGCTCACTCAGCCTTTCCTCATAGGGCTTGCCCTCCAATCCCTGGATCATCATTGTCACTCTATGCTGCACCCCCTCCAACAATCTGACATCCTTGCTCAGGTATGGGTGCCAGAACTACACACAGTATTCCAGGTGTGGCCTGACCAGTGACCTGTACAGGGGGAGGACTTCCTCCCTACTTCTGGAGGAGATTCCCCTCGCTATGCACCCCAGCATCTTGTTGGCCTTCCCTGCTCCTTCCTACACTGAGCAGAGTTGTTCATGCTCCTCTTTATAAGTACCCCAGGTCCTTTTCCTCCATGGTGCTACCCAACTGTACCCCTCTCAGATGATAGTCCCTCACCTGGTTCTTTGCTTTGAAGTGCATTGCCTTGCACTTCTTAGCATTGAAGCCCAGTTGCCATGTTTCTGATCATTCCTGCAGTTTAGTTAGGTCTTCCTGTAACCCCTTCCATCCCTCAATGTCATCAACCACCACCCCCATTTTGGTGTCATCTGCAAACAGAATGATCTTACTTCAGATCCCATGTGAGATATCAGCTATGAATAACCCAAACAACACCGGCCCCAGCACCAAACCCTGTGGCACCCCGCTTGTCACTGCCCTCAGTGTTTAAAGTTCCCCTCCCACTACCACCCTCTGCTGCCTACTGCTTAGCCAATTCTTTATCCATTTGCCATCTTCGCTCCTGCCCCCACAGCTTCCAGCTTCCCCCCACTTCCCATGTGGCACAGAGTCAAAGATCTTGCTGAAATCCAAATACAGGGCAACCACTGTATGGCCATTGTCTCATTCCCTTGTCACCCAATCATATTACTCAATGAGGTTGGTCTGGCAGGATCTGCCCAAGACAACCTCATGCCGATGCTCATCCTGAAATCCATTGTTCTCCAAAAAGGTCACCAGCATCTCTATCAGGGATTGTCTCCTTAAGCTTCCCCAGCCATGATTGATGTGAGGCTCACTGGCCTGTAGTTTTCCAGTTTATCCTTTGGGCTACCTTTGTGGATGGGCATCACATGGTCCATCCTCCAGTCCTATGGTACACATCCCATGTCAAGGGAGGTATTGAACAGGTCCACCAGTGGCCCTGCCAGAACCTCGGCCAGCTCCTTGGGTACCCTAGGGTGAATACCATCTGGCTCAGGTGCTTTGTCCACCCTCAGTGCCATCAGTCTTTCCAGTACCCTGTCCTCATTAATCCTCACATCTGTCACCCCTTCTCCCCCCTGCCTACCCCCCCATGGTAGCTGCCCTGCTTTCTCTTGTGTGAATATGGAACAGAAGTATTCCTTTAATGCCTCTGCCTGATCCCCCTCTCCACTCACCCCTGCCCCTTTTTATCCTCACTATTTGTTCCTATTAGTTCCATATTGTTCCCTCTTTCCCTTACATATCTGAAGAAATCCTTTTCTCCATTTTTAATACCCTGTGCCAGCCTCTGCTCCCTGGAAGCCTTGGCTGCTCTGACTAGTTTGGTGGCCTCTCTAGATATCTTTGTGTACATCTTCTTGTCTTCTCCCCTCTCTGACTTTTTGAACCTCCAGAATGCCTCTCTCTTGGATCTTGCCTCCTCCCTGACCTCCTGAGTCATCCAACTGGGCATCTTTGCCCTCCCTTTCCTGCTCTGTGTTCTAGTACATGCCCCCGTAGCCTCCACTAGTCCCTTTTTCATGACATCCCACTTCTGACTTGTGTCCCAGCCTGGTTGACTCCCCTCCAGGTGCCCCACCAGAATTTCCCCCATGTTTTTGAAGTCCACCCACCTAAAGTCAATCACCTTGGTACTTGTACCCTCAGCTTCTCTCCCCATGTTGAGTGTGAACCACACCAAGTAGTGATCGCTCCCCGCCAGTGGGTCCTCCACCCCCAGATCCCTTATCATCTCCCCATTGGACATTGCAAGGTCCAGAGTATTTTCTATCCAAGTTGGCCCATGTACCAACTGCATCAAGAAGCTGCCCTGAAATGCCTCTAACAGGACTTGCTCCTTTGCACTTGTGGCTGTTGGGGTACTCCAATCCATCACAGGTAGGTTGAAGTCCCCCCCACCACCATGTTACCCTTCCTGTGGATCCTTCAGATTTACTCAGCTAACTCCCTGTCCAGGTCCACCAGTTGAGCTGGTGGTCTATAAACTACCCCCATTCTCAGTGTCCTGCCTTTTGAGTCCTGAAAATACATTCATAGGGCCTCTGTCCTACCCTCTTCCCCCTGATCCCCTGCACACCTCATCCCCTCCTGTACATAGATCACCACCACCCCTCCCCTTGGTCCTATCCTTTCTGAATATCCTATACCCCAGGACCATCAGCTCCCAGTCCTGGTACTGGGTGGCCCATGTTTCCATGATGTCTGCAATATCCACTCTCCCTTCTGCCAATAGGGCCTGAAACTCAGCTGACTTGTTTCTGAGGCTCCTTGCATTCAGTGAAACCACTCTCCAACCCAGTTCCATCCCCTCCCTAACCCTTCTCCCTCCTTTCTGCCCCCTGTGTCCCTTCCCCTTTGCCTTCCCCATTAACTAGGGAGGTAGGCTTGTCAGGCCCCCTACTCCAGGACCCCTGTCTACCAGCTTACAACTTGCCACCCCCCTTCGAGTTTAAATCCATCTTTGTTTCTATGTACTCCTCTATCTTCTGCTCACTACCACTTTCCCCTTCCTTGCTCAGGTGTAGTCTGTCCCCAGCATACAGGTCATTCCTGTCCCAGACTCTACCCCAGCCACCCACCAAGCCATACCCCCTAGAGCAACACCATTCCCCCAGTCAAGTATTAAAATCACCTATCCTTCCATTCCTTATTGTACTTATGCAGGGTACTGGGAGTACCTCCAAGAAGGCCACCGATCCCCCCATCTCCTCTTACAGTCTTTCCAGTTCCTTGAATTCTCCCATACCAATTCCATCATCCCTCCATCCAGGTCATTCATATCCATGGGCACCACAACATGGGGTCTCCTCCTTCTGTTCCCTGCACATTTAAGAAGAGACTACCCCACCCTGTCAGCAATCAGCCCAGGTATGGATTTACCCCAGATTCGGCTATGCCTTTCCCCCTTACTGCACCATCTGATCCTTTCAGTATGGAATCCCCCAGCACTAGAACCCCCCATCAAGCCTCATACCTCCCCCAACCTCTTTTGTATGTACTCATTAGTAGACTTCCTCTTACTCTGCCTTATAGTAACTCCATCCAATCCCCCTGTACCTCCACTAACCTCCTCCCCTGGTCTGCATCCCTTCCCCCGATGCTCCCTCACTATCTTCCCCCTCTCTACCCTCTACCCTGGGTCCCCATCCCTCTCCTGCTGTGTCTCCAGCATCTCTTTTACCAGCACTTCCCTTCCCCCATTACCCCTTCCCCTCCATCCACCAGTCCAACAGAGTCCCTCTCCCCTTCCCTCCTTCCTCTGTCCAACTGCTGTCACCTGGGCTGTCCCTGCCCCTATTCCCTCCTGCCCCATCTTGGAGATCCAGCATCTCCCCCTCCACCATTTCTGCCAACACTGCAAACCTGTTACCTGCCCTCTCAGTGTTGCTGAGACTAGGATCCTTCCTCTCTCCTTCCCTGAAGCTTTCTTCCATTACTAGACCCCCTAGTCATCCTAACTCCTCTCTCCCTCCTCCCTGCATCTCCCTCTTCAGTTCTCTGTATCCTCCTATGCTTTGGCATCATGCTACCTTGTGCCAAAGGCCATCCTGCCCCAGCTCCCCCTTTCTTCACCTTCTCCAACTCCTTACCCAGCCACTGTACTTGCTCCCTCCAGTCTCCTCAGCCTATGACAAATTGGACACCCACCTAGCTTCCATAATATGCTCATCCAAACAGCCACCCTACAGCCATTGCAGTCCACTATTCTTCCCATGCTGACCCCCTAGCATCCTGCTGCTTCTTGTACCCTTCCCTATTACACTGTTCCCATCCTCACCTATTTCTGCAACACCACCTTCTGGCATGTCTTTCCTCATCTTTCTCAGTTTTCATACCTCCATGCTGCCCTTACACCCCTTGCATGATAAACTCCTTAAGTGGTGCCCTTGCCCCCTCTTCAACTTATAGTCCCTTCCTATGCAGAAGTATCTCCTTAAGACCCTTGTTCCTGACTATTTCCACCCACTCAATATATCAGTACAGCTTTTACAACTACATTAATCCTACAGCCTTTACTCCTGTGTGTTTCCACTCCAGCTACGTGTTTCCACACCCTGTGGCTTTCAGACTTCTGGTCAGGGAATGAAATGGGCTGCACCTGGTAGTCCTGTTCATCAATTGTAGGGTAGCTCCTCCCCCTATAAATGTGCAATACTCCAGGGTTGGAGGGATGGGAGGGTGGGATTAGGGCCTTACCCTGACTCTCCTGAGATTTAATCAGCCCTGACATTTTCCCCACCAGACCTCTCAATCTCCACACAAAGGTACAAGACCAAACACAACTTCCTGTGTAAGGTCCAAATCTGAGATGAACTCACCCAGCCAGAACTCCAAACATTCCACAGCACAGATTAAATATCACAGCCCAGGATGCCCCTCAGTAACAGTTCTAAATCCCAGTACTGATTTCAAATCCCCACCACCATCTCCCCTCCCAGCACAAACAATTTCAGTATCAAAATTAAAACAGAAAAAGTAAAACCTAACACTTCCCTGAAACAGCTCCTTCCCTGCTGCTGGATCCCAAGTGAGACTTATTGCTAAGATGGAACCTGTTAATTACCCTTCCCCCTCTGTCAAGGCCAACAACTTCCTGCCTGAGTGGAACTCACCTAGCTAGCCAGAACTCCAAAAAACAGCACTGATTAAATATCACAGCCCAGGAGGACCCTCAGTAACAGTTCTAAATCCCAGTACTGATTTAAAATCCCCACTGCTATCTCTCCTCACAGCACAAATAATTCCAGTATCAAAATTAAAATAGAAAAAGAAAAAGCTAACACTTCCCTGAAACAGCTCATTCCCTGCTGTTGGATACCAAATGAGTGAAAATTCTGTAACAAGATTGTGGACATCAAAATACATATCAAGGTTAAGCCCCTGTGTTACAGACTGTCACATATTTAAGGAAACCAAATATCTTTCTGCTGTCATTTCAAATAACATAACTATATACATTTGCAAACCAAGGGATCCCAGTTTCACATAAAGATTCATATGCATTTTTTTAACCACAGAGAAGCCAGGGGAGAAAGAATAAAAACAGCAAGTGAAGGAATGGAGATAACGGGAAATTGTGGTACCATCAGAGTGACCAATTCCTAGGTGCCACAAGACAGATTTGATTGCACAAATAGGCAAGACACAGACAAGTGATAGAATAGGAAAAGACAAAGTAGATCCTTACTTTTAACTCTCTGTGCATAGTAAATGGGACAGGGTCTTACCCAACCCTATCACACCTCTGATAGTGGTCCCTAAGCTGCTGCCCACCACTCTCCTTCCTCTGCTCCCCTTCACCCCATTCTTATACTAGTGAAGTCCCCCTCTTTACCCTCCCCAACTGAAAATCTTTGGTCCCATCTTTAACTCAATATTGTCTCTGCACATTGCAAATGTCCTACAGCACTTTATTGTATACTTGTGTTTTTACTTCTCAAAATACTGATCTCTGCACAATTGTTGTGTATGATGCTTATTCACCTATTACCATATTATTGTTATTATTGTTTGCAGTGTTTCTCATTTTTCTCCAGTTTTCCCTCCCCCAGGACACATCTGGAAATAAGCTGTTACTATCTGAAGATCTTTCCTACTGAAAGTTTTGAAATATATAAGTAATAAATAAAAAATATATGCCAAGACCATGGCAGCAGAAGACCTCAATAATACTTCACGGGGCATCTTTGACATAATCCAAATATGGGTATATAAAAAAAAAAACTGCTTCTGAATAATACCAAAATGAAAGTCATGGTTTTGTACAGAAAATCTCAAACCAATATCAGTTTATAATTGTTTCCTTCTCAGCCAATCCCTTAGAGACAGATCAGGCCTTCATGTATTTGTGGCATTGTCTGGTTGCAAAAATAAGCTTCTCTGGCCACATAACCAAAATTGTCAGGGGAGCACATCAAAAATTTAGCCCTCTGTATCAGGTCAGAACAGAAGTTGCCAGA
Source organism: Neoceratodus forsteri (assembly GCA_016271365.2). Classification (NCBI taxonomy): domain Eukaryota; kingdom Metazoa; phylum Chordata; order Ceratodontiformes; family Ceratodontidae; genus Neoceratodus; species Neoceratodus forsteri. Next base: position 1,609,076,165 of record CM057450.1, on the reverse strand, counting down.
ACCTGAACAACAGTAAACTAATCCTAAAACAGTCACTTCTGCTGGCAATAGAGTGTATGATTGAGGTTTGTAGGAAGGCACCTATTAGAGCATTCTAGAAAATTTAACAGCAATGGTAAGTTTATGCCTGGTTGTGATAAGGACACTCACCACTATACATACAGAAACATTGACAATGATGGCAGAAAAAGACCACTGGTCCATCCAGTTTGCCTGTAAAACCTTATCATATATGAGACCTTTTGTCTATACAGGGTCTTATTCCACTCTATCCACCTCCATGCTCCCCGTTTTACTGCTACTGCCCTGAAACTACTAAGCCATTCACTCCATCACAGCTATACTTGAAACCATTAATGGTTTTGGTGCCCATCATATCAGCTGGCAGACTGTTCCATGGTTCATTCAACCTGTCTTTTTGAATGAAACTTTTTCATGTCCCTCCTGAACCTCCTCTCTATCAGCTTTCACTCATGTCCTCATGTTCTAGACTCACTGATCCTGTTGAATAGTTCCTCACAGTTCACCTTTCATTCCTTTTAGGAACTTTAAGATCTCTAATCTTTTTTTTTTAATTTTTTATTTTTTGGTGGTAGGCCTCTCTGCCAGGTATCTGCCCTGGTCACGGCCCCAGGACTTCTACTTACTGTCACTGCTAGGTCCCCCGGTCAATTTGGCTTTCTCCCCAGAGGGTGGGGCTGTGGAACTGGTCCCCAATGCAGTCAGCGGAACAAGTATCTGGTTGGGGGATCCTAGTGACAGCGGGTAATTGAAGCCCAGGGAGGGCTTCATAGAGGCGGAGGCCCCACCTGGATTTTTCTTGAATGGTTCCCCGTGGAACTGGGTGCGTGCAATGATGCAAGCTGAGGGAGAGTCCGCACACATCTGTGTGTGCTCCCCTCGAAGCATCCACACCCAGCTCCCCCATGCTCTTGCCCAGCGCCGTGCACCCCAGCTTCTGCCAGGGGGCAACAAGAAGCTGATGCAGTGCTTCCCCTTCCCCAGAGAAGGAAAGCAGTCCTTCAGATGCTCAATCCTTCTCTTCCCCTGCCGACCTCCGACAGCCCATGCCCATTCCCGAACACGGGTCGCTGGTGTGATGCGAGGTGTGGCCTCCAGCGCCTCAACCCTCAGCACTACCGGGCCAGCTCTAAGATTTCTATTTTAACTCCCTTCTCCCATCTGGCTTCCAAGGAGTACATATTCAGTGTCTTAAACTGATCCTCATATGATCTTCTGTATTGGCCCTAAATGATTTTGGATACCCTACCTTACACTGTCTCTAGCCTGTCCTTATCTTTCCTCAGGTGAAGGTGTACAGTGTTATGAAAGAGTATTATTGAGCGGCTCAATATGAGAAACTCAATAATAGAGCAACTGTTGCAAGAGGTCAAGATATCCTGTATAGCGAGTGTAGCAGGGAGCTACACTCGCTAAAGCAGGATATAGGAAGGTGTATGGCCAAGCCCTGTGGAGCTAGCCATTTGGCTTAGTGGCTAGAACCACCACCTATGAAGCTAGTGGATCAGGATTCAGATCCTGGTATGGGACAAAGTTTTTTTACTGGTTTTTGTTTCCATTCTTTCTAGGTCCACCCCTTCCTGGAGCTGATAATCTTTTATTTGGGGGGGGGGGAACGTAGCCCTCTGCACAAAAAATAATTTTGTTATTGTTGTCAGTGAAATTATGAATGATCATCACTGTTTGCTGTGGTCGATTTTGTGTTGGTCGCCCTTTTGACGTTGGATGCTCTTTGGTTCATGGTTTGTGTTCCGCGAGATAAGGGAATCACCGTTATCACATAAAACCCAGGTGGGATCTCCAGAACTGGACACAATACTTCAGCTGTGGCCTCATCAGTGATCTATAGAGAGAGAGAGACAGTAATACCTCCTTTCTGCTGCAGTCAGTACCCCTCCCTATGCACCCCAGCATCCTGTTTGCATTACTGTAGGCTTTATTAAATTGGCTAGATTGTTTGAGATAGTCACTTACGATAACTCCTCAGTCTCTTTCTTCTGAAGTTGTGCCCAGCTTAATCCATCCCATCCTGTACTCTGTCCTGGGGTTCTTGTTCCCTATGAGACTACCTTTATACACTACCTTTCTAGCTTTTGTAGGTCTCTCTACATCTCCCTAATCTCCTCCTTACTATCTAGCCTACCACAGAACTTAGTGGCATCTGTGAAGAGACACATCTTGCCCTGAATTCTTTCTGCTATGTCACTGATGAACATACTGAAAAGGACTGGACCCTGGACTGATCCCTATGGTACCTGATTGGTGACCTGCCTCAGTTTGGATTTGCTAGCCTTCTCAGACTCTTCTACAAGTAAATACCTGCTTCCTCATCTCTGGGATCTCTCTTACAGCTGCCTTTGTGGCACTCTCTGGCAGAGGCCATCTGTTCTGCATTGTGAATACAGAGTAGAAGGATATCCAGTGATCAAGGCAACCAAAATTGGGCACCTACAAACACAGTGACTCAATTATGGCACCTGTTTTCATGGATACCTAGCAGGGGGATGACCGGATACTGTGGTGGGCGAAATACCGCAATGAGAAGTAGCGGGTATATGTGCACACACACATGCGCAGGGAGAGAGGCAGGGGAGGGATGGTATGTGGGAGAAGGTGTGGCAGGCAGCTGCCAAGCTGGTCCACTAGCATGATGGGGAGGGTGGTCGACTGGGAGGCACACGGTGCAGGGTTCAGGTCTGGCTTGTGGCGCGGTTTTATTTTTGGCGGCTGGGGGGCTTTATACTTATTTAAGTTTTCCACCCCTGACATGCATCCCACTGGAGTTGAGAATCTATAAGTAGGGGGTGTGAGGGGCAAAGACCCCTGCATTTAAAATAAGACCCATAGGTCTCAGGTGCCATTTTTGCCCATGCTGCAAGTGTGCATTGCCGAAATTCATTTTCTGCAATGTACACTCACTGTAACAGTGATCGCTATTCAGCGATCACCATTATGACATGGAACTGAGCAGAAGTACTCATTAAGAAAGACTGCTCTTTGATCACCCTCCTCTATTATCCTGATTTCCTCTGTTAGACTAACAATTCCCCCTTCTGTCTTTCCCTTTTCTCTTATATATCTGAAGAACTGTTTTCCCCACCCTTGACCACCTCCGCAAAATGCAGCTCTGTGTCAGCTTTTGTGTCCCTGTCTTGGCTTTCCTAGTTCTCACTTGGTACTCCCCCATTCTTCATCCCCTGTTTTTTGTTGTACCTGGTGAAGGCATTCTTTTTGACCCTCATTGCCTCCCTAACCTTTGCAGAGAAGCATATTAGTCTCTTGTGTCTGGTTCTTTTGGTTACTGTTCTCATGCAGGACTTTGTTGTTTAGCAAATAGTCCTCTTAATTTCTCCTCATCTGTCCACCATACCCCTGATGCTGTCCACTGCAACTAACTTATCTTAGACTAATTCCCTCATCTGGTTGAAGTCTGCTCCTCTCAGATCCAGAACTTCAGCCTTTGATTAGGACTTACTGGTTCTAAGTGCCAGCATGAACAATTTGGTGTTTTGGTTCCTGTACCCTAGTGGCTCCCCAACCCACACTCCACCTACCAGTTCTGAGTTGGTAAGCATCATGTAGAGAATGGAGACCTGCCTTGTGGGTTCCTTAATTAACTTCACTAGAAGGCAGTTCAGCAATGTGTCTAGCAAGGCCAGATGTCTGGTGCTCCTAGCTGCAGGAATGTCCCAATCAACATCTGACAGGTTGAGATTCCCCACTATAACCACCTTCCCCTTCACCACCCCTCTCTACTGCTGTCCCTAGCCCCCTATCTCTCACTCTTGTTCCCCTGGCCTAGTGGTCTATGGACCACCCGCATCCATAGTTTTTGACTTTAGGCCACATTGAGCTGAACCCACAGTGATTCTATTTCCCCATTTTCTCCCCTGTTAGATCAGCACTAGGTCAAGACAACAAAATAAAAAAGAGCGTCGCCAACATGCGAGCTATGAAAACAGTGCTATCCACAATAGCCCCATCCCAAAACACTGCTGAAATAAATAGCGTCAATGGTAGCTGATGACTGCTACCATGGTGAAAGTACAAAAATATACATTTTGTTTTTGAGTGGGGTTCTGCACCCTCCCTGCCCCCGCACCCCCAAATATTAAAATATTGAACTCAGAGATCTGACGGGAACACAGGTGTTTTGGTTCCTGTACCCTAGTGGCTCCCCAACCTGCACTCCACCTACCAGTTCTGAGTCTTTGATTTTTGGGATGAAAATAAAAGTAAAAATAAACATTACACATGAGAAGTAGATGAAGGAACAACTATTCAGGAAACTGGGAACAGAACCCTAATCTCCTGTTCTGTGCTTCCCGAGCTGCTTGTGCCTTAGTCCTTTCTGCCATGGGAGCAGCTCAGCTAGCCACCACACTTTCCATTTCTTCATTCCTTCCTCCCCTGCCTTGACAGCAACAGGGGTAGTGGTAACTAACATGCACTATCCTACTCCAGCGCTGTTAAGGCATACAAGATTTTTGAAGTGTGATTTTGCCTGCTCTGTTGTCAAAACACTGTATTGGCCGGTTACCGTTAGAGCCATCCTTCACTGCCTCAATGCCTTCCCTGACATAGAGGGCTGCTACTCCATCTCTTCCTCCTTTACCTTTCCCTCTTTTCTGCCTAAACATGGTGTAACCTGGGACTGTCAGGTCCTAGTCGTTATTCTCTGTGGCCAAAGTTTTTGTAATGGCTATGAGGTCTAGCTCCGTGTCTGCCACAATTGTCTGGAGCTCACTGATTTTATTTCCTAGGCTCCTGGCTTGAAGGCAGACCACTTTCTATATTGCTCTTGAGCACCTCTTGCCATTTACTGGTCCTTCCCGCTTATTTTTCCCTAGCCTTCTTAATTTCTTGTTTTTCTTGTTGTTTGAATGCTTTTTGAGCCCTCCCTTGGCTTTTTGTTCCATAACCTAATATGAACTCCAACCTTTGTGTTTCCCTCTCCACTGCTACTAGCCCCCAGTTCAGGGGGAGCACTAGCTAGGTTCCCCACTCTTTCATCCTTCAGAGTGGTTACCCTAACCTTAGCTAGCTACACTGTACAATAACATCAACCTTTGTTCCCAGAAATAAATGTGACTTTAAATGAACAACCCTGACCCACAAATGCACGTAAGGTCTGTATTCAACACACTTAAGTAAGAAGTGGAGAGAAGTAGTGGATTCTTCTCATACTAACCCCATGTATTTAAATGTCCATGAGGTCTATGCACAATGGTGCGGATTGCCTATGTGCCGCACATCTGGGGATGCATAGGCAATTCTATGCCTGAATGTCATCCCGTGGACCAACGGCAGCATTCACCACTGCCATGCACAATGTATCCCCTAGCCGTCCATGCAGCGTTACACCAGGGGTGGGCCAGGGGGCATGTCCAGTGCTGCACCCATGCATATTGGCATGGCGTGCCAGGCTGGAGCTTGAAATTATATGCAAGGGGGGACCCTGCTGTAACTGTTTACATGCTCCCACGAAGGTTACCTGTGGGGCATGGTGGCATAGGGACCACCCGCACAGGGCTGCCACAACCCACTAGGTTATCTGGTAGGGTGGGAGGTGGCTGTTCCGGCATAGGGTGGGAAGTGGCCATTCCAGAAAACACCCATTGCTTATCCTGAGCAGGCTGCACATCATCTTAGGCTCCTCTTCCCATCTGAACAGGGGATCCACTATGGGACCAGGCACGGGCATCCTATTGGATGCCACCCATGTCCCACCCTCTGCCCCTGCACTACCACATTCCTCTGCTGCATGGCTGTGCTTTGGGCAGGGCAGGGGCGCAGTCTGGCAATCATGCATGCCAGCCTGCACCAACCTGGGTGCATCTGCAGAGCAGTGCAGGTGGGATATGTACGATTTGTGTATACATCCCGCCCATTAGTGCATAGACTCCCACATGCTTATTCTCTAAGACTGCAGCGAAAAAACCTTTTACATATACACAGAGCATGGAAATCAATCTGAAACAAAGCCTTTGCTGTGGCCACACCTACTACCTGACATAACATTAAGTTTTTCAGGGCTGTCCAAACCTTCAAAAAAACTGTTTACCCTTTTGAAGGTTTCCTGTGCATGCCCTATATCTTCTACCTCCAATGAGCCCAGTACTGTGGTCAGTTTCTAACCTCTTCTCCATTCTTATATCCACCCAGCTCCACTCTAGTTTACTTTTGCTGTACCTTCTTTAGTTGCTGTTAAATAGATTCAATTGCTGTACTTTATGCACATTGGGTTGTGTTACTTTGTATATATTTGCTATTGTTTTTATTTTGTATGTACTTAATTATCATTTATACTTATAATTGATAGTTATCTTCTGCTGCTTTAACTGTCTCCCACTTGAAAACTGGGCACCCTGCTTAAATTTGGATATCCTGGAGTACACAAATTCTAATAAACTAATAAATATATATATATATGTTTTTGTCATTCCAGGAGCAAGTAAGGAAGACTGAGATGGAGTTGTAGTGCCAGTCCTATTTGTTGTATTAAAGTAGTGGTCAGCTGGCACCTGAAGCTACCTGGGACATTTATAGATTTATTAGTAGACATGGGTTTCCTACCACTGAAATTTGAAGGGTCAGGGCCCATCGTGCTATGGGGTGGGAGAGTACAGGCTGCCCCACAACTGTTCTCTCTGTATCAACTGACCACACAATAATGTCAGAACCTGAAACAGTTTAACATGTATGCAAAGACATATGCTTGAGAATACTTAGTGCATGGGCACTGGTATTTGTGTATGTGCAATAGAGTGGGGACTTGAAGTTTAGGTTTTTACATTTTGAAATTTGGTATATGAATCTCTCCTTGTCTGAACCAGAATAAATGAATCTTTGACATGCTGAACGATCACATGCCTTTATGTTGGAGGAGTTACCATTGTTACTGAGACAAGAGCTAGGCCAATGAGTACAGGCCCTGCTTTTCTTAGCCAAGTCATTCCACAGTATACTGAAGGCTTTCTGCAGGCCAAGATGGAGCACTTCTGAAAGAAAAGTACCGAGTCATCAACACTTGTGATCACCACATCACAACAGACACAGGAAGTTGTGCAGCTCACACAAGCATTTATATAAGAACTACATTCCAGGTTTGAGAGTTTTCTTACAGACCACAAAGTACATTCTTTTCATTATACTTGGCCCACAGTTTATAACCACATTCCTACCACAGCATCTAGCTGATATATTCCAGGACTTTCTTAGGAATAAAGAAGAGAAGGAACAGGATTTTTTTAAATTGTTCATTGTGATTTTGTGTTAAAGCAGCAGTATTTGTTAATTGACAAAAAAAGGATAATATAGTTTTAAAGCAATGCCTTTCTATCCTCTTTATATTCATTACCCACATATTGTTAGTTTCCTTTTATATTTTTTAAAGCAGCCTTAATTTCTAGTTTTATAATTAATGACTCAAATCAATAAATATGGCTGCCACTAGTGATTCTTAAACCATGTGCATTGTGGTCACATTTAACAGTACATGGTAGATTCACATGGAAGGTGTATTAGAATGGTACAAGAATGGTTGTTTCTGTTGGTGAAGACAGCACCACACCAATATGTTTATTTTTTCATGGTGGCAATGAGAAGAGAACAAGAACGTTTTAATATTTTAAAAGCACGTACACTATCTAAGTTCAGAAATGAAATTTAAACAAGCATTTGTCAAAGCCAAAGGTTTGATGCTTTGCACCAGTACATCTTCAGATGTTACATGTGCACTTGGGCTGCAAGTGCAAAGGGTGTTGGGTACGGCAAACAGCTCTTTTACAGGATGCTATGGACAACACTGAGTGCACAAGATTCACTTTGGGAAAAATCCATTTGGTTTTTTTTACACCTAGACAGATGTCAAGGGTACTGAATAGACAGGGCATTTAGGAGAATAATAACTGTCTTGAGGCTAGAAGAGAGAGCTGGTGCAGAGGATCACCATGGACAGAAGGCAAATACTGGGATCACTGCAGGAAGAATGACAAGGAAAACAGTTGTGCACAAGAAAAAAAGAGAATACATGTAGGGATCTAACAGTTATTCTTTTTATTGAATTTCAATATATGTAATATCATAACCATGTTAAGATCTAGGCATCACTCAGATCATGGCAGGTCTTGGTATATATGCAAGAGCTAAAAGGGGAGGGAAAAGGTAGCATACAGGGGAGAGGTATGGATGGCTAGGGCATTGGGAGGGGAACATAAGAGTTAAGGGAGGAGGGGTGATGAAAAAGGAAATAGGGGGGGTGGAGGCAGAAGAGGATTGCAAAAATTGGCGACATCCATATACCCTCAGTTCTATGAGTGTGGGTTCACTTTTCAAATGTCATTCATGTAATACAGACACAAAAAAAGTTTAGAATGAATGTGTGGCTTTGCCTAGGTTAACATTGTTTGCAATAAAATACAAAATCACACATGCCCACACAATGCAAAGCATCATGGGCTGCATATGCAAATCACCACAGCATGTTATGCTGGTTCAACTTTAAACAGAATTGCATGGTGCCAAAAGGCCTCTCACACAGTTTGCAAAGGGTGCTAACAGATGACATAGACAAGTGTTTCGTCCTACCAGGACTCATTAGTATGCCTCGTCTGTGTGACACCCCAGTGGAATGAACCAGCTACCCTAAGACAGTCTGTCTAGGTTATGTTGTGGTGAAACCATTAAAATAAAAAAATATTTAAAAGACAAAGACCACTGGGGTGTCAAACAGATGAGGCATACTGATGAGTCCTGGTAGGACGAAACACGTGTCTATGTCATCTGTTAGCACCCTTTGCAAACTGTGTGAGAGGCCTTTTGGCACCATGCAATTCTGCTTAAAGTTGAACCAGCATAACATTCTGTGGTGATTTGCATATACAGCCCATGATGCTTTGCATTGTGTGGGCATGTGTGATTTTGTATTTTCTTGACACTTGGCTTCCCAGCCAAATGCCCTTTGGGGTAACCCTTGCCTCAGTGTTTGCGCACAGAGGTTCTTTGTCTTTTAAATAGTTTTTTATTTTAATGGGTTCACCGCAACATAACCAAGACAGACTGTCTTAGGGTAGCTGGTTCATTCCACTGGGGTGTCAAACAGACGAGGCATACTGATGAGTCCTGGTAGGACCCTTTGCAAACTGTGCGAGAGGCCTTTTGGCACCATGCAATTCTGCTTAAAGTTGAACCAGCATAACATTCTGTGGTAATTTGCATATGCAGCCCATGATGCTTTGCATTGTGTGGGCATGTGTGATTTTGTATTTTCTTGAAACTTGGCTTCCCAGCCAAATGCCCTTTGGGGTAATGCTTGCCTCAGTGTTTGCGCACAGAGGTTCTTTGTCTTTTAAATTGTTTGCAATGTACACTTGCTGGTGTAGAGAAACCGAGGTATATTATTGTTTGTTTTCCCTATATTTAAAAGTTTCCACAGTAAGGAGACTAACTTCCATACTACAGAGAGACAGGCAAGGGTTCATTTTTATGTGCAAGAAACATAGTGCGATGATCCAAAATGCAGTGCCATACAGTTGAAAGGGAGAGCACCGCTTGAGTGAGCAGCGCTCCCCCTCCCCACACACACATATGCGCATGTGCACACACATACTGCGTGCTCATGCGCTCCCCCCCATGCATGCACTCTATGGCCAACAGGGGTGCCCAATCCCCTGTCAGCTTCACGGCCCCCCAAAAACAAACTTTTCAGTTGCCACGCTGGGAGCCCACCCCAGCATGGCAAAAATTGTTATTGCCGACTGGGGTGGCCAATCCCCTGTTGGCTCCAGGCCCCCCCAAAACAGCCTTCCAGCTGCCATGCTGGGAGCCCACCCCGGTGTGGCAAACATCCTGCGTTGTCTTGAAAAAAAACCTGTAAACAAGAAAACGATCCCTCGTAGTCTCCCTGCCCCCACCTCCACCCATCCACTGTGCACCCTGCCTCCCTACACCCCTCCACCCCATACTTACCTCCGGAGTCCAGCGCGATGATCTTCAGTGGACCAGGAACACTTCTGCACTTTTCAAAGCAGACCGCAAACTGAGGAAATGCTGGTAAGCTGTATAATGTAATAAATACATTTTTTTCAACTTTGATGCATATCTAAGCCATTTTTTCAATTTTAGCACTAAATTTTCAACATGGGGTTTTTGGGACCCCTCCTCATGAATTCTTGAACTGTCATGGAGTTAATCGGGCCCGAAGGTTGATTTCACAATCACTGTGTGAAATCACCTTTCAGGACTGATTAAGGAAACAACAGTGCCAGTGTTCATAAGGTGGGCTCTCAAAAAGTCTATGTTGCAAATTTGGTGAAAAAATTCCTAAAAATGACTGTTTTATGAGCGTGTGTTACGCAGTTCCTATGCTCGCTCATAAGTTCATGAATTTTTAATATTTGCACTCCAGATTTCCAACATTGCCATTTTACCACACCTCCTTATGAGCAGTACAGCTGCCATTTTTCACATCTCACCCACAATGTGTTTCCGCCCATGTAGCTAGCAAATGTTGCAGTCGGTGTGTGAAATCAATGTTTGGGGCACATTAAGAAAATCACAGTGACACTGTTCATTAGCAGAGGTCTTAAAATGGCTATGTTGAAAATTTGGTGAAAAAATTCCTAAAAATGACTGTTTTACGAGCGTGCATTGCGCAGTTCTTACACAAGCTCGTAAGTTCACAAATTTTTTATATTTGTACTCCAGATTATCAACATTGCCATTTTACCACACCTCCTTATGAACAGTACAGCTGTCATTTTTTACATGTCACCCAAAATGTGTTTCTGTGCATGTAGCGCACAATGGCGCAGTAGGTGTGTGCAATCAATATTTGGGACAGATAAAGAAAATCACAGTGACACTGTTCATGAGCAGAGGTCTGAAATTGGCTATGTGGAAAATTTGGTGAAAAAATTCCCAAAAATGACTGTTTTAGGAGCGTACGTTACGCAGTTCCTACGCACGCTCGCAAGTTTGCAAATGTTTAATATTTGCATGCCAGATTTTCAGCATTGCCATTTTACCACACTTCCTTATGAGAAGTACAGCTGCTATTTTTCACATCTCACCCAAAATGCATTTCCGCACATGTAACGCACAATGGTGCAGTCGGTGTGCGCAAGCAATGTTTGGGACAGATTAAGAAAATCACTGTGACACTGGTCATGAGCAGAGGTCTTAAAATGGCTAAGTTGAAAATTTGGTGACAAAAGTCCATAAAATGACTATGTTATGAGTGAGCATTGCACAGTTTCCACGCACCCTTGTAAGTTCATGAATTTGTAATATTTTCAGTCCAGATTTTCACCAGTGGCATTTTTCTACACTTCCTTATGAACAGTACAGCTGTCATTTTTCACAACATGGCCGAAATGTGTTTTCACACTTTCAGCACAGAAATGCATGGTCGCTGTGGGAAATCATTGTTCGGGACAGATAAAGAAAATCACAGTGACACTGTTCATGACCGGAGGTCCCAAAATGCCTGTGTTGACAATCTGCTGTAAAAAATCCCAAAACTAATTACATTACGGGTGCGCGTTGCACAGTTTCTACGCATGCTCATGACTTCACCAGTTTTTTTTAATATTTTCACTGCGGATTTTCAACATTGCCATTTTTTACACCTCCCCATGAACAGTACAGTTGTCATTTTTCACATCCTGTTCGGAATGTGTTTTTGCACCTGTGGTGACAAATGCCGTAGTTGCTGTGCAAAAGCAGCTTTCAGCTAACACACCGATACTGACACTGGTCATGAGGTGGGGGTCACAAAAAACCCATGTTGAAAATTTGGAGTGAAATTACCAATGAATGCCTGAGGCGTTAGGGTTTCCGACCATAATGCCCCACCCTGTAGAGAATGACAGGCATCAGGGCTGTGACTTGGGATTGTCGCCTGCAGTGCTTATATCATTCCACCCCCACCCACACCCTGGAGCCACTGAGAGGCATCGAGGTGTGCCTTGGACTTTCCGGCCCCAAAGTTCACCCCATTCTCCTATACCACACCCATCTCACCATATTTCCTGATGGAATGGGGTGAACATAAGGGCCAAAGACCCCAAGGCACACCGTGACACTTGTCAGTGTCTGCAGAGTAGGGTGTTGTGAAATGGCGTGGCCGTTATGCCTGACAACCCAACGGCACGCCCCAATGCCTGTCACTATCTGCAGGGTGGTGATGGGGTTGGCTTCAGTTCAATACTTCACTGCCATTCCTATTATGCAGCTCTGTAACTCCTACACAACCAATGCCAATGCCAGCAAGCAAGCATTCGGCATTGACAAATGCTTGTTTTTAGCAGACTTGCTAGTTAAGGAGAAAAAAAAGGCTGTAATTTGAGACATCATGGCCAGTTTCAAACTGCCCGCAGACTAGGCAGAAGAAGTAGGAAAACATTTAAGATTATACAATGGCAAGAAAGAATCCTGGCTCCTGATTGGTCAGTTGGCATCACAGCAGGGATGTTATCCTGGCATAACATCCCTGCTGATGATCTTGCTGATCAGCACATTCATTGTTTGCATCTTTTCTTAAAAAAAAATATTTTTAAACACTAAATAAAATTCTTTAAAATTCTCTTTTTTCTGTATAAAACAATGAGCCATTGTATAATAGGAATAATGCCCTCCAGGGTGGGTGTTATGCTGGGATAACATCCCTTCTCGGGTGTTGGACGCCCTCGGCCGGTGGCCTCGGGCCCAACCACCCGAGGTGGGATGTTATCCCAGCATAACACCCACCCTGTCAGGCATTATTCCTTTAGTAATACAATAATAAAGACTAGCACAACACAGTTCAATCTTTCTGTAGATCTTCCCTCAATTTTCTGATGTAGTCTGTCAGCTTGTCACTGCTGCAGATTTTAAAGACAGGCTGCTGGTGTTGACAGCCCATCAGCTGTTTGTTGAATAGCTTCATTCACATCAAAGGACTGAAGCCCTCTAATTTATTGGTGTGGATCTTTTGTAGTGTATTCAACCAAGGAAGAGTGGTGTCGCAGTTAAAGTGCATGGTTATTGATCTAGACTGCTTTGCCCCTACAGTTTTTAACTGCAATAGGCTCACAAAGACACACCTCTGAAATCCCCTCCCACTCATAACAAAAGGTTTGTTGTACATGTGCATCAAACCTAAAAATGGATATATTGATGTTTTGCCAGAAACATTACTATATCCATAGGTGAGGTGATATGTGCATGGTTTTTAAGGCCCTTATAAACAGGTTTATGTGAGAAACTGGGACTTAGGCTACGAGATCGGCAGTATCAGACCAGAGCACATCCACAGCAGTTAGCCAGGGAATGATATAAGACTGCTTGGAGGAAACATTGGTTTAGTGTCAGGATAGCACCGATCTGAGACAGACTGCTACTTGAGGTGGAAACCAGCAATAGTATGCAAGCCTTTAAAACAAATTTGGACACATTCTTGATTAGAAATAACATTCAGGGGTATCACTAGAAACTAACTGGCGAACGGTATGGACAGCAATATCTTCTACGCTCTGTATTAACCTATGTAACCTATGTTAAAACAGTATATATCTACTAGTGATCAGTGCCACCATCCTGTTTGATGTCCGTTGGTAATCAAGCTTTCTCAGTGGCTGACCTGTCCCTCTGGAATATGTTACCTGAATGGATCTGCACCACTGGTTCAGTACAGTCCTTTAAAAGCAAGTTTAAATGCTACCTACCCAAATTGAATAGTCAGCTGAGTGATTCCTAATCTTTTCTTCTGTGAAGTATGTATACTATAAAATATTCAATTATAGGATGGCTGTCTTTATTTTTGAAATTGAAATTGTTTTGTTGTATTGATGTTGTATTTGTGGCTTGTACTACTTAATCTTTTATGCACAGGTGCTCTGAGCTTTGGAGGGGTGCATTTCATAAGCACAGTAAACAAACAAACAATTTTTAATGCTAAAATAACCAGTTTGCAAAAACGCATTACAACCACCCAGTTGTAAATATGCATTACCACTAGGCAGCTGTAATCGCTCCCTGTCAATCAAGCTCATGCTGTAGGCATCATGAGTATTAATCACACAACTGTCCCAGTAATTATAAATTCTAACTAGTAATGATAAAAAATAAGACATGGGGGTATGAGTGTAAATCAGAATTTTATACACACCCTTGGCATAGAATGCTTTTATAATCCACTAAAACTTTGCTTTCAGGGTTTATGTAGTATCCCACACCTTGGCTGAGTGTAAAATTCTGGGGACACACACTCATCCATTTATTATTGTCAATATAATTACTGTCCATTATTCGTAATACACACACATAATGATTATCCATTCCCACAGACCATGTGTAATCAGGAGCTGTCAATTATATGCACAGCTCTGAAAGTGTATGGCACAAACTCAGCAGGAGGAAGGCAAGGCCCACCCTCTCTCTCCCTCGATCACTCACATGCTCTAGTTGGGAAGGCAAGTGGTAGACCCGACACCCCTCTGTGCACAGTTGGTCACTGTTCTCCTCTCAACTGATGTAAGCCTCATTGACTGGACAGCACTCAAGCAACAGATGACAGCTTTGTTCAGGCAGGGTGACCAGCAATTATCAAAAAGAAAACATACATGGTGGGTGTAATCCAAAATGTTATGCATACCCAGTGTGTGTGATGCCTTTTTAAACACTTCGAGTTTGCTCTTGGGATTTATGTTGCATTACACTCCTCAGATGTATATAAAATTCTGGTTGTAAACATCCTTCTGGATGCATGGCTCTTGGGTCTCTGCCAAGGCCGCCACTGCCACATGAATGTCCGCAGCTTGTGGCATTCCCCTCCCATGCATAATTGTTTTAGCACATGGGATGGTTTGTGGCAGACTTAGGGACTTTGATGCCGGGAACCTGGTTCTGATAAAATCTGGCGCTGGGTTCCTGGCTCACCTGAGTTTGCTGTAAGTGGCAGTTTGGCACATGACATGCTGATCTAAGGAGACCTTTGAAAATAGGCCTCCAAGTGTTATTTCCAGGGGGTACCATACTGTCCATGCCAGTTACTTTAAAACAATTAAATTACTCTAGAATGCCTGTTTATGTATGGGATGTCCTATGGTTGCGTAGACATGGGAGACTAGGTGTCAGGTTTTCCCACAAGCACGAAAGCTTGAATGAAAGATTTTGTCCAAGAGACACTTGTAATGGAATATTGGAAACACAATCACATTCATATATGGAATGTCCATTTGTTCTGTTCTTCTGGGATAAAATTGTAATAGGTAGTACCGCATTTAGAAACATGTCCTATGAATGTTTAATATTTGGGGTATATGGTAGTGGATTGACTCATTTGCATGAAAGCACAATAAGACTAATTTATGCAGTTTCAAAATTGATTATTTGGCAATTTAGATGCAGACTTGTGCTTCAGCAACAATGTTTAACACAGACAGAGTTGATTTTTTGTTATTGAAGATCACATTCATGCATGCTTTTTGATAGAGAAAACACTGTATCTTCAGTCTGAGTTATGACTCTTATGGAGAGATTGCCAGAATTTTCTTAAGTGAGAAGATATATTTTTGAAAACTTTCCATTTCTTTTTATGTTTTTTCTCTTCACTTCTCTTGAAGTATTTTGTATGTGTCATTAAGAAATTAGTAGTATTTGTGGTTGTATAAATTGATATGTGTTTTGTTCTATACTATTTTTCAATAACAAATTCCCCTACTCTTTCTGAAAAGTACCTTAGGATCTTTAAGGTCCACTGGAACAACCACCAGATCAAGCAGACGAGAACTTTGTTTAGTGCCTCATCTGAAGGATGGATTTTGTTCCCAGTGTACTGAAACAGAGTGTGTACTACTTCACCGATCCCCTGCATACTCCTGCCTTACTGGAAAACATACTGCATATCAATTAGAGATGGCAAGGTAATTTTACTTATGTAGCACCCAATCCATCAAGCTTAATGTGCTTTACGTGCTACAAAATACTAACACATACAACAAAATTAAAAAGTAAAATATAAAAAGAAGCGATGCACAACGCCAATTCAATATTGCACATTTAGATTTCCTAGCTGGTCTTTACTGCACTAATTATACAATGCAGCAGAAAGAAAACAAAGTGGCTCTAAACCACATGGTACACTGAATTAAGTACCATGACATGCCTACTGGAAAATGTATGATATCATTCCCCTTTTAAATGCCCCCACTGAAGTGGAACTCTAAAAACAGCTGGGTTATGAGGTCCTAATAATACAGACCACTGCCACAAATGCCACATCCCCAGATTGTTTCAGACAATATCTGGTTATGGCCAATTAATTAACCATGGTAAGGCAAAACCAGCAGTCAGGAGCAAATAAGGCCAATATATATTTATAGGGCCGGATATTCAAAAGGGTTGCGCCTACGCGCACATGCGCCTGCGCAAGTCCCAACTTGTCTAATTCCCTGTGATATTCAGCAGGAGGGTGTTGCGCCACTGAAAAACAGGCTGAGCAACAGCGTAATGCAAATGAATGCATGCCAACTGGTGGGGAGGTACCATAAACTGCACAGCCCGATATTCAGCGGGCTGCAGAGTTGTGCAGGCGCGCAACCCCAACCTGCGCCTGCACAACTTTGAGCCAAAAAAAGGCTTAAGTCGAGGGCCACCCACAGGTGAGCTGCTGCATTGCAGGGTGCAACACAGCAGCTGCCACCTGTGGCTGGCCCCAACCCACTCCCTGTGTTTCCGCAGCCCGATCACGGGCAGCCGATCAAATCCCCACCACCACCCCCCACTGGCCCGATCGCGGGTATAGTGTACTCCCCCACCAGCCCGATCACGGGCAGCAATGTGGCCTCCGAACGATATCCCTGACCATTTCCAGTTGCATTTATTACTGTTTGCAGCACGTTACTATCTCGCCACTGTATGCGTTCGGTTTACATTTTTGTAGCTTGCATTTCTGTCATTTGGCGTTATTGTTATTGTTGCTGTTATCATTACCTGTTTCATTTGCAATTGCAGTACCATGCACATGCGTCATGGTTTGCGTTTCCATACGCGCATGTGTTTCTGTTTCGTTTCTGTTTCCTTTGGCATTATTTTTGCTGTTACTATTACCATTTATTTTTATAATTGTGGTACCATGACCATGCATGCGATGGTTTGCATTTCTGTACTCACTTCTTTTCCCATTTCTGTTTCTCTTTCCTTTGGCGTTATTGTTGCTGTTACCGTTTCCATTTGCATTTACAATTGCGGTACTGTGCCCGTTCGCATTTCGGTTTGCATTTCTGTACGCGCTTCTGTTCCTGTTTCGGTTTCTCTTTCCTTTGGCATTATTCTTCATGTTAACTTTACCATTTGCATTTACAATTGCGATACCATGCCTGTGCACATTACGGTTTACGTTTACGTGTGTGCTTGCATTCGCGTTTTCATTTCTGTTCCCTTTCACATTCTTTTTGCTGTGACACTTAACATTTCCATTTAAAATGCTGCTGCCATCACTGTTCACATTGCCAGTTGCATTTTTGTATGTGCTTCAATGTCCGTTTGTGTTACTGTTCGCTTTGGTGTCACTTTGCACATGTGTTTCTATTAACGTTTCCTTTACCATTTACGCTTCTGTTACCATGTGCACCACTGTTGGCACTTCTGTTTGCATTGCTGTTCCTGTTACTATGTCACAAGACATCACGTGGCAGTAGCGTGGGGCCCTCCCCCTGCTGCATTACTTTCACTATTTGTCTTCATCATTTTCAAAAAGAAGGAAAATTAGAGCCAAAAAAATCCATTAAATGCATCAGTTAGGGTTAGTTCCATGAACAAAGTGAGGAAATTCGGTGTTAGCCTTGAAAGCCCCCTGGACTCCTCAGCCCTCAACCAGCATGGGGTGCAGCTACTGCGTCATCGGTCCTAACTCTCACCTCATTCTCCCATACCTCTGCTTCTTTACACATGTGATGGGGTGAGAGTTGGGGCGATGACCCCAATGTGCACCATGCCAGTTGGGGTGGGCTGAAGGGGCCCAAGGGGGGCTTTCAGCCCTAACACTGAATTTCCTCGCTTTTGTCACTGTGGAACAACCCTAACTGATGCATTAAATGGAGTTTTTGACTCTAATATATATATATATAAAATACTGTATGTATATGTGTATGTATATATATATATATATATATATATATATATATGTTAATTTCCCATGAAATTGTAGCCTCATTCATACAGGTCCCTTTGGAAATGGAATAAACAGAATAGAGGAGATATTGCAAAACTCATTTTTCATGCCAACCTGCTTCCCCTGACACACTACATAAAACCATCAGGCCATGACATATATGTGAACCCATTGTGAGATAAAGCTCTCCAACCCATCACAATGTGTCCCCCATGTGACAGAACACTGTGCCATACCTTTCCAGGCTCAGAGCAGTGATGTGTTCCCCCAATCCTTGTGCTGCATAGCCAGCTCTCAGAGCTCATCTCTGAACCTGAGTTGCTGGCACAGAATCACAACACTCTACCCTCTGGCCCAACAGCTGGCCCTGCACACAACATTTCTCCATAACTTTTAGGTGATTCTATCAATCAACGATGATATGTAATCAATAACCATGATAGAAATGTGTACAGTGCAATTGTTTATTTATTTAACAGATCTATTCTTTCAGCAGGTCTACATATTATTATATTCTACTTTTCTGGGCATAATTACTTAATATTTTTCTTAGAAATGACAGATAAATTAATTTTACTAGTTATTCATTTCAGATGGCATCTCAATACCTCAAAGGCAAAAATACATTTGTACAAAGTAAGGTATGTATGGAGGGGTTGTGGGATAACAGATAGACCAGACACTGAACTTCAGGTTCAACACACAAGCTCTGAGTGATGTTTATTCAAAATACAGAAGAAGAAGAAGAAGAAGAATCAGCATTTATACAGCGCTTTTCATACACAGTATCCCAAAGCACTTTACAAGCAATGCTAGACTGGTAGTGAAGTGACTGAATGTTTGGCGGCGGCCAAATCGCACATCATCACCCACACACAGGAAATAAGCTTCTCCAATGCCATATTCCTTCTTCAGTACATCAGTTTGCAGCAACAGACTATGAATGTCCTTTCTCTGCACTTAGCCACCGCCTACTGACACTGATCTCTGATCCAACTTACTAGTTGAGATGCAACCTCCACCCCTATGCAGGCCCCATTTGCTTGGGCCCAAAAAGAAAAAAACAAAAACAAGCTATAGACAAAGAACCTCAATGCAGAATCACTGAAAGAAGGGCTACCCCAAAGGGCACTGGCAGCAAATCAAGTTTCAAAGAAATACATCATACATACTTCCATAATGCAAAGCATCATGGGATATATGCAAATATACAATGGTGTATGAAAATCCTGTATCCTCATTGGTCATAACATGTCACAGGACCATGGGTAAATCCTGCATAACCCACAGCTGAGAAATGGCATTTATAAAAATCATAATTAAACACATTTTAAATTTTTTTTACACATGGATCCATTGTATAATTGCAATGAGGCACTCCAGGGTGTGAGTTATTGGGTGATTTATGCTTCCTGGCCCAGATATTCAAAAGGGTTGCACCATGCGCAATAGGGTTGCGCCTGCACAAGTCCGAACTTGCTCCATTCTGCGATATTCAGCAGGAGGCAGTTGCACCACAGAAAACATGCTGAGCAACAGCGCAATGCAAATGAATGCATGCTGAACTGGAGGGGGAGGAACCATGTAAAACTGCACAGCCCGATATTCAGCAGGGCTGTGCAGAGTTGTGCAGGCGCAACCCCCAACCTGCACCTGTACAACTTTGAGCCAATAAAAAAAGGCTTAAGTCGAGGGCCACCCACAAATGAGCTGCTGCATTGCAGGGTGCAACACAGCAGCTGCCACCTGTGGCTGGCCCCCAACCCAGTCCCTGTGCCCCCCCTGCAGCCCGATCACAAGCAGACAACTGTAAATCCCCACCACCACCCCCACTGGCCTGATCCGGGCATGGTTTAATTCCCCACCAGCCTGATCGTGGGCAGCAATGGCTCCCCCAATGTATCCCTGGTGGTCAGTGGACGAAAAGCCCGATCACAGGCAGTAGTTATGTAATAAACTCCCCTCTGAATTCATCCCTGGTGGTCAGTGGCACATCCCGATCGCGGGATGTAAATGTTGAACAAACCCCCAACATAGCCCTGGTGGCTAGTGTCCCCACCACCCTGCAGCCCCACTACACCTGCTCCCCACAGCCAGCTGGTGGCAGGATCCCACCGCCTGCCACCCGCCACCTCCGACTGACTGCCCGGTGAGACCTCTGCGCTGTGGTGCAGAGCAGAGCCAATGGGCGTGCAGCCCATACTGTATGACAGTCCAGATTCGTGAATGAATACATTCATTCATTCATGTAAACTGGACTGTCTTAGATAGTATGTATGCACACCCATTGGCTCTTGCTCTGCACCATCGGGCGGCAGCCCTACCAGGCAGTCAGTCAGTGGGTGGCGGGCGG
The DNA here is from genome assembly GCA_016271365.2 of Neoceratodus forsteri. Taxonomy (NCBI): domain Eukaryota; kingdom Metazoa; phylum Chordata; order Ceratodontiformes; family Ceratodontidae; genus Neoceratodus; species Neoceratodus forsteri. The sequence goes on along the minus strand of CM057450.1, from coordinate 1,609,055,637 downwards.
CAGGCTGGTGGATGCTGCCGCCCATCGGCTGTGGTGGGGAGCGGGTGGTGGGCTCGGGTGGGTGGGTGGGGGACACCAGCCACCAGGCTATGTTTGGGGGTTTGTTCAACATTTACATCCCACGATCGATGTGCACTGGACCACCAGGGATGAATTCAGAAGGGGTTTATTACACAACTACTTCCCGCGATCGGGCTTTTCGTCCACTGACCACCAGGATGAATTCAGGAGGGGATTATTAAACAACTACTGCCCGTGATCGGGCTTTTTGGTCCACTGACCACCAGGGATACATTGGGGAGCCATTGCTGCCCGCGACCGGGCTGGTGGGGGTTAAACTATGCCCGCGATCAGGCCAGTGGGGGATTCTACACTGCTTCACCCACGATCGGGCTGCGAGGTGTCGGTCCCCGGACGCTGCTGCCTGGCAGGGCGCCAGGCGCAAGTCCTCGGGGATCGGCGCACCTGCATGCTAATGGCATGCAAATGGGGCCATAATCAGATGCAAATGGCCCCCCTGCACCTTGCATGAATTATGGCCCCATTTGCATGTCACCTTTTGAATATGGGGATTTTGTGCATGGCACAATGGTACTTGTGCCACCGCAAGTTGAATGCTCCACTCTGACAACTTGCGCCATGCATGGTGGCTGTGGCCAGGGGGTGATATTCAAAGGAGTTGCTCAAGGGCACAACTCCTTTGAATATTGATCTGGACACACCCCTGCACAACTATTTTGTGCAGTGCAAGGGCTTGCGCCACAAAATAGCACAGTTTAAATATTCGGCCCCTTGTGTTTTTAATTCACTCGGCTATGCCTTGTGACACACCACGCAAGGAGTGGGTAAATCCCCAATAACCCAAACCCTGTTGTGCCTTATTGCTTAAATCACCATGGAATTTCAGATTTGTTCAGTTTACAGCAATTTACATGCATTTTAAACAGCACAACTAACTTAATTCCTATAATAGTCACCTAGTACTTTTTACCATTAGCAAAAACATCTAGTGCCATGGTATTTTCAGCATTTATAGGTTTCATAAACATAAGGTATATATCAAAGTATTTTATGACATAGTGCTATTACATACTAAATCCAATAACAATAAACACAGCCTGTTTTACATATGTTTGGAGGTCACCACAATAACCTCCCTGTATGAGAACCTGACAGAGAAAAGGAAAATTAGAGAGGACACTATAGCATAGTCAAGAAAGGGAAGGGGGCCCATAGGTAGCCAACCTTATGGACTAGAAATTGTAAAGGACAGAATAGACTAAGAAATAGAAGAACCATTTCAACAGATCCAAAGAAAGGTCAGTCCTCAAGAGAGGCAGGAGCTCCCTGTCACAGTATGGACTTAACAGGTCTATTATATTGTCAAGGTTTTGTTGAAGTTGGCCCTAGTGTAATAACATAAGACTGAAAATTGTATTAGGCTGTAGTGCAGGTTGTGCAAATATCACCATGCCTGATATGCTGTGCCACTGCCTGAGGCAGTGGTAGCTGTGGTAGAAAACTGACTATTCATTGGTGTGGCAGAATGCAGCCATTTCATTAGCTAATGTATGATGTGATAGCACTGATAACATCACATGCTAAGCTTGCATCACCAAGACCTGGCTGGATAAGAATTCTGGCCCCATATTGGAGGCTTTAACTCCAGCTGGGTACTCAGTGATTCACCGCTGGAGATTGGATCATGGGGGGGGCTGTGGTTTGTTTCAAGACAGAACTTAACCTCACGAGTGTACCAGTTGAGGAGACTGAGTCATTTGAGTGTACTGTGGTAGCAGGTGTAGGTTGTAGGATCACCCCCATCTACCATCTGCCAGAGATGAAAAGCAGCTCCTTCAGGAAGTGGCAGACTTCATCTTCAACATGGCGTTTGAGTCACCTAGGCTGATGGTCCTGGGTGACTTCAACGCCTGGGTCAATGATTCATTTTCACAATTTGGGCAACACTTCCTGCAGTTGATGACATCTCTGGGCCTTACACAGATAGTTACCACTGCTACCCATAAACATGGTCACTCTCTTGACTTAGTTTTCCTCCTGGGGATTGAAGCCTCTGATCAGGATGTGGAACCAGTTGGATGTTCCGATCACTACACTGTGGGGTTCAGTTTTAGTGCCCCCCTTTACAGGCCTACCCCTGTGGAGATGGTCAGATATTGCTGTTCATGAGATGTTAGCTCAAAAAGGCCTGGTGGTGGTATTTGACCTATCACCCCTGCAAATGGCAAACAGTGACCCACAGGCCCTCGTGATGGCCTATAACATGGCCATTCAGTGGCCCTGGATGTCACTCCTCCTGTCCGCATTCATCCTCTCTCCCTTTGCCCTTAGTCCCCGTGGTTTGACGGGACTTTGAGGAAGATGCAGTGACTAGGACAAAGGTTAGAGCATTGCTGTCAGAAATCTGCCCTTGATGCTGACCACCTTAGATTGATGGATCATTACCAAGACTATCAATCTGCAATCACCCATAAGAAACCAGAGTTCCTGTCTGGGGAGAGTGCGGCCACTCAGAATCAACCAGCTCAGCTTTTTCGAACTGTGTGCAACCCAGCCTGCCTACAAGTTCAAAAAGCCTTTTCGCAAGTAGAGTGCAATGAACTTGCTTGATTCTTTGTGACTAAGGTGGCTGACATCAGGGTTGCATTAATTCCATCAGTCCAGTCTAGCACAGATAGTCAGGTGCTCCTTGGAAACAGGTGAGTTTCCTAGCTCCCTGAAGGAGTCGGTGGTAACACCCCTCTTGAAGAAAGCTTCTTTGGACCCCGACTGCCATGCAAACTACAGACCAATCTCAAACCTTCCCTTTTTAGGGAAGGTGATTGAGAAAGCAGTGGCAATACAGCTGGAGAACCATTTGACCATCCATGACATCTACGAACCCTTCCAGTCCAGTTTTCGAAAGAGGCATAGTACTGAGACAGCGCTGGTTCGGATGCTCAATGATCTCCAGATGGCTAGAGATCAGAAAAAATGCTCCAACTTGGTTCTTCTAGATCTCTCATCAGCATTTGACACTGTGGATTATGGGGTCCTACTTAGTCGCTTGAGGTTCATCTGTGGACTGTTGGCTGCAGTCTTCAGGTGGTTTATATCTTTCCTCACTGGAAGAACTCAGAGAGTGGTGTCCGGGGTTTATTCCTCAGACCCATTTCCTCTGTCTTGTGGGGGTTCCTTAGGGTTCAGTGTTGTCCCCCACGTTGTTCGCAGTGTATATGCTGCCCCTCAGAGGCATTGTAAGAAGTTATGGGCTGATGTTTCACTTCTATGCTGATGATACCCAGCTCTACCTTTCTTTTGCACCTGACCAGGATGGAGCTATCTCAGTCTTTAACAGCTGCCTCACAGAAATCCAGGAGTGGATGGATTTGAGTTGGCTGAAGTTGAACTCAGAAAAGACTGAGGTGCTGGTTGTGGACCTGGCATGCCGGATGGGGGTCTGGGGGTAGGTTTGCCCTCAGGGCTTTTTCTTGTGGGCTTATCACTCCTGACCTCTGAATGGGTGCAAAACCTGGGGGTAATCTTTGACGAAGGGCTGACACTGCATTCGCAAGTGTCAGCCGTCATCAAGTCCTTGTTTTACTATCTGAGGAATATCTCCAGGATTAAGCATTTTGTTCCTTCTGGCAATCTTCCTATGTTGGTCCATGCCTTTGTGTCCTTGTGCCTGGATTACTGCAACTCCCTCTACCTAGGGCTACCTGGAGTGGAAATCCGCCACTTGCAGCTAGTGAAGAACGCAGCAGCCCAGTTTTTGACTTGAACTTCCACGTCCTGTCATTATTCGCTGATGCAGCGTGGACTGCACTGGCTGCCGGTACAGTGGCAGATCACCTTTAAATCTGTCTTTTGACTTTTAAAGCCCAACACTGTCAGGGCCTGGACTACTTGAAAGAGCTTCTGGTCCATTACTGCAGTGGGCAATCGCTCCACTCAGCTGATGAGGGGTTGCTAGAGATTCAAAGTGTGTGTTTTAAATCTTCTGGGGCCCAGGCATTTATGCATGGGGCCCCAACCCTTTGGAATTCTTTACCCCATCGGTTACGAGAGTGCATGACCATGGAGGGATTTAAACAAGATCTAAAAACATATCTGTGGTACCAAGCATTTGGTGAATGATTTCTTTTAATTGTATCAGTTGTTTTGCACTATTTATGATGTTGGGATGTTTGATGTGTAACGTTAAACTTTGTTAGGTGCCTTGGTTTTCTGAAAGGCGCCATAAAAATAATGATTATTATTATTATTATTATACAGGAATTTTGGATATAAAAAGAGGGGATGGGAACCAGGTGGATAAACAGAAATATTAATAAAGGATCACCACTAACAGTGAATTCTGTGGCACTACAGAAGTTCTGCAGTAGGTTGCAAGGTCTGCACAAAATTCTGCAGCCGCAGAATTCTAGGGGCCTTGATTATAGCCCACAAAGCCCCCATGCTGGCTATAAATAGATAAGTGAGCTGATTCTTTCACTTTTACAGCAGTACACTGTCATGAGGAGAGACATTTTTCTCCTCAGAGTGGTGACACCTTGTAAAGATTACTTGGCAGGCTGTGTGCTTCACTATTTGGTTCCAGGCAGAAGAAATAGGTGACACAAGGACTAATGACTATAATAGGTTTTGTTTTAGTTTCCTCCATCACATACAGTTTAATCACATGCAGTCTTTTTTGACAGTTAGGGATTGCTGTTTTAAATTATTTAGATATTATACTGCTTTCTGTCTCAAGAAAGAGACCCTATTAACTGTGATGCTTTGCTATAGGAATTACTTCTTCAAGGACTTCTCAGTCCTGGCAAAATGGTCCCCTTCATGCTTACATGAGGCTGGGGAAGTAGAGCTTCTTGAAGAACTGCACTCCTTTAAAGTGGTACTAGACCTGAAGTGGTCATTGCTACTTAAATCATTACAATTAGTACCAGATGGTCAGAAGGCAAAGAAACCCCCCTATCTGGAATTACATGAAAGAAATTAAAGGTATCAGGTAACTGTCTGTTCAAGCCACCCTAGTGTTTGAATCAGAAAACAAATGGCAAAGGTTATCTAGCTGAAGCAAATAGAGAACCAGGTGTTGATTCCCTGTCCAACTTGTCATGCCATAAAAATGTTCTCAGGTGCTAGCTGAGGTGGCAGGAAAGTACCTTGACTGCTCAGCAGCATTTTAATTTCATAATGTATCTTCAGCACCAAAGAGGTCTTCTATCAATACATCAATCTGACTTGTTCACAGAACAGCTTGAAGAATTAGGGATGGGTACTTGAAGCAGTTCTTGCTCCAAAAGGCTGAAACAAGGCGCAAATGGAAAATGAAAAAAAAAGTCTGTATTATAAAGTGATTTTAAAACAACAGTTCTGCAACAAGGCAAGGATGTGACATTTTATTTGAGACAATAATACCTTATGGGAGAAATGGGAGAAACCACACCCAGAATTAAGCAATAAGATATGGTGGAGCATGCATTATGCTGATCTAACTGCACACCTAGGGGTCAAGTGAAGCATGATGCCTCGGGGGAATGCTTTCAGCTCCCAGAAGTGCGGTTAAATTAGCCTATAAAATGGGTAAGGAAATTTCAATATTCAAATGGTTAGCATGGTACTAACTAGGTTAGCACTACACAAATCATGAATAGCACCAGCTGACAGGGTAGGGGTCATATTCAATGACCCCCAGTGCACTACACAGACCTGATAGGTAGACTGCCTATACTACACTGCTGGCCCATTCAAATGAGGGATCCTCCATGTATACTGAGTGCAGCAGTATATTCATCAGTTTCAGCACTGCTAAAACTGCAGAAACTCTGACGATAACCCTGCACAGTGGCATACTCCCTGACTGCCCTCTTTAGCCCCTTTCACATGGCAGGCTCTGCACCGCATTTAGTAGTGCAGAGCAGCTGCAACATTACCTGTCTTGTCGTGTATAGGCAACCCGCACCGCATTGAAAGGGAGCGTTCGCTGTCTCGGTGTTCCCTGTTTTGGGTGGTTCGTCATTTTGTTTTATCATTTTGTGCCAGTTCCTGGTGCTGTCTACAAACATAACAGTGGTCACTTTGCTTTGCACAGAACCTCTTACGAGAGACTCTGCCATGTTGCGGGATCCCAGTCCCCATATGTTTTCCCGAGGCTTGTGCGAGTTCTGTGCTCATGCGTCCACTCCTGTAGCTGAGTTCAGCTAAATGTATGCTTAGGTAGTGAAAATTAAGCTGAGCTCGGGAAACCTGTTACTTTTTGGAAATGAGGGCCAAAAACATCATTAAAAGTTCTCCAAAAGTGGAGCCGTGATACTGGGCATACGCAAATGCATATTCATATTCATATACAATGGATATGGATATGAATATGCATTAGTGCATGCCCAGTATCATGGTTCCACTTTCGAAGCACTTTTAATGTAGTTTTTGGCCCTCATTTCCAAAAAGTAACAGGTTGCTGTAGTTCAACTTAATTTTTTCTACCTAAGGATATATTTAGCTGAACTCAGGTAGAAAATGCTGGCACAGAACTCACCATCGCCTCCCCACCCCCAACTACAGTCTCGGGCTCTCAGCCTGCAGAAAAGACAGCAGAAACACTGGATGAGCCCAAGATAGTTGCATACTGTATGTGTGTAGAAGCAGACTGTGACAGTGCTGACAGAGTGGAGAGAGCAGCCATGCCACTGTAAGTGCTGCTCATGTGAAAGGAGCGTTAGTGAAGTCAGAACCTCTACCTGGTGTGTTAGTGGTTCACTCACACCTGATCACCTGATTGGGCAGTGTAGGCAGTAATACATAACTGTTATGTTTGAAGCAATGTACTAGCCAGACATATACATATATGCTTGTACATACTGTTGCTCTGCATAGCCTAAAATCCATTAGCTGTTTATCTGTACATACTGTTGCTCTGTATAGTATAAAATCCATTAGTTGTGTATCTGTACATACTGTTGATCTGTATAGTTAGATCTTCATTTTTATTACCCTGCTTCAATCTCCTGCACATTTGCTGTATTACTGCTTGGATATATATTACGTATAACTACTCTTGTACACTTTGCTGCCATCTTTTTTGGCCTGGGTCATGGCCGAAATCGGTCCTTTTGGATCAGTCCATTCACCCGGTTATCAAAGACATAAATAAATAATATAAATAATACTGGATATACAGTATACATAGATATATACTGTGTACTATGGAATACAGAATCAAATAAACAATACATCCCCTCAAAGGTCAACAGCCCCTGCCCAATCCACCTGCTCAGGATCCACTGTCCTGCACCCCCCATGCTTGTTGAGAGCAGTAAAGATGTAACCAGCAGAGACCTCTCCTCTCCTCTCTGCTCCTCTCCTCTCCTCTCCTCTCCTTTCCTTTCCACTTGTCAAGCCACCATCCAACAGGCATTCATGGTTGTGCATGACACAATACCTGTTGGATGGTGCATGGCCGAGATAGTGAGTGGAGGGCTGTGCCAGATGCTGTCTTGACTGCCATACACATGCATCAGTGATGCAGCAGGTGGGTGCAGGGCATTGGATCCTCAGTGTGCAGATAGGACAGGGTGCTGTTAACCTTTCTGTGGGTGTATTTTGTTGTCTGATGTTGTGCCCATTCTATGTAAACTGCAATACAAGTTAATTCAAATATAAGAACTATGTATTGCTGCCTTCACTGTCCAGTAAATGGAGGGTGGGGGACCACTAGCCCTCCAGGAAGGGGGTCTGAATGTACACAGAGGCCAATAAGTGGTGAAGGGAACCACTAACCCACCAGGGAGGGGGACTAAACATACACAGTGAATGATCAGGGAGTAGGCTACCTCTAGATCACCAGGATTGGGGGCTGTGTGTTTACAGAGCTATGACTGGTGCTCAGATGCTGTGCACACATGCTAACAAGCCTATAAAAGGCATGCTGATGGCCCCTTTGTGCCTTGCATTCTCAATGGGCTCATTAGCATGCGTGGGCTGAATACAGCCCACATGAACCCTGGTCCTATCCCATTTGGGACTCGCTGTCTCCACTGGGCTGCCCTGTAGGCCATATTCAGTATTGGTCTGTGTCAGCAGAGTGCATAGTCACTATGCCCTATGTTGACATGGCCCCTTATTCAGACAGTTAGTACTCTCTAGTCAGAGAGTGCAAATTGTCTGAATACTGTATTACCCCGAACCAGCCATGTATCAACTGCCATGCATCATTCCTGTCTGCAAGGCACAAATGGCTGGCTCTGAATATGGGAGATGAAGTCCAATCAAAAAGTCCTGGAATGGCCTGTACTCACAAGAGTAATCAATAATATCAATAAATTTTTAATAATCTAGAAGAAATCGGTATTTGTCCATTTGTAAACTAAAGAACTCACTTGCAAGTACTGTAATTTTAGATGATGTTTTTAATTGTCTATTGCACTTTCCAACATTTCTTTTTTACTCATATTTTATTGAGATTTGTAAAATATTATATATGCAAATAAATGAAGATATTACACATATATCAACATTGCACAATACAAATTATCATTTTCATCAATTAACATAATGTATGGTATGTCAAGACCAAAACATTTATTGAGGAGAGAGAGAGAAAGAAAAGAATTAATATAACAGAGCAAATTAAAGCTACTAACTACTATACTTAAGCAGGCATTTAAGGGTTTTATATTCAAACATGATTGATTCAATCAACTCCACTGAAGCAACAGACCTTAATCACAGAGCAACAGCTATGAACGAATTTGATAAATTCTTATGCCCTGCACTGCATGGACTGTGTGGTAAATGAACCTCCCCCAGCACAGTATGTTTGATTTGTGAGGATTGCACTTTTTAATGGACATTTTATAATTGGACACTTCAGGTTAGTGGGGAACAACCTCCTCCTCTCTAGGCATAATCTTGGGACGTCTGTACTGCATTGAGTTTTGCTACAAATTGTGTTTTCATCCCCATGATGATTATGCTTTGCACAATCCCTCACTTTTCATGGTAAGCCAATATGGTGACCACCCCCCCCCCATAGAAAACAATCACTGAGCTTCTTCTTGCTAGTGAAGACTGGCATTTCTCTGCTACTGAACCCACACACCTTTCTTCTGCACAGCTGCGACACAGGTGCTTGACAGGAGGTATCAACCCTGTGTGTTCATCCAGATGTGCTGGTGCCATCCATGACCTATGCCCCCTAGCAACAGCACCACCAATTAGGAGGAAGCACCATATTGATGGACATCAACCTAAGATACAGTGCCATTGAGAGTACTCGTCAAGAAGGAACAGTCACACTACTGCACAATCACATGGCAAACTACATGGTGATCAAACGCCTAAGACTGTGGACTTGGAACTCAAGCCAGTGATGGACACAGAAGTGGGTTTCTTTACTTCCCAAGAACCCTGACTGGTGACTGTGACAACTCCACAGAAGGGGAAAATATCTTTGGTCAGTAAAACTATTTTTTTCTCCTACTGATGGAACCTACACGACACCCCTCATGCCTGTCATGAGCTGGTAAGTGAGGGAGTTTGAACTGCAGAGACTTTTTTTTCACAAACTACTCTTATGTAATCATTCAAGTGCCAGAATAGTCTATTGGGCTACTTCCTATACATTGGGCAAGTAAGATACACAATGTCGGTTTCTGCTGGGGGGCACATATCTCCATTTGGAGAACACTGCTGAGACTGACTGCAGCTGTATGTAAAATGAAGGAAAGGGGGTTCAACACTGCACATGGGAGTCTTAAGTTACATTACTTACAAATTGTTGAAAGTCAAGGAGCAGACGGGGTCACCCTTGCATGAGCCCAGAAAGGACCAGCTTCTCTTGCTACTACCTTTACAAGCATCAGCTAACTGATCTGCAACTCCAGGTTAGTAGCAGGCATTTGCTGTAGCATCATCTCAGAATTCTAATGGTTTTTCAGTTTACGTTCCACTGTTGCATGGTTTTGTTAGGTGCAGTTATGTCATGACAGTTTAGCTCCTTTTTATGAGGCTTCTTTGATCAACAGGATGGCTAAGGGGCACAATACAATCGTGTTCAGTTGCTCCTTTACTCAGTCATATAAAGTCCAACAACCTTAAGGTAATTCACCATTATAATGTCCCTGTACTGTAGCTTACTTTAGTAAACTAGTTCAAAGGGAAGACTCTAGGAGATATGTACACAGGAACCCCTGGAGTACGGTGCCCGAAGCAGAGCACAGATGTCAAGATGGCTAGTACACCTTTAAAATTTATCACTTGGAATGTTAAGGGGGTCCAAACAAAGTAGAACAGGCATCAAATATTCTCATCCCTTAAAATGTTAGGTGTCTGTGTGGCATTCCTACCAGAGATGCATTCGCTAGCCTTCCAAGGCACAGCAATCTATGCGGGCAGGAATGTTTGTGCCGAGTTTATGCTTCTAAAGAAAGCAACAAAAGAGGGGGGATAGCTATACTTATTCATAGGGATCTGACTTTCAACTAATCGAGCAGTATGCTGACCCAGGGGGATGGTATATTGTCGCTAGAGGCACCCTATATAGGACAGATATGGTACTGGCCTCGGTATGTGATTCTAACAATGAAGCCCCACAAGTATTTTCCACTATACTGGCCACATTAAGTTCCCTCCCTAGACTACCCACAGTGCTATCAGGTGACTGGAATGCTGTACTTGACAATAACGTAGATTCAATTTATAATAAGTGATCGAGCCTGTAATCCAACCAGAGAGCATGTAAAGAGTTACAAGTCTCAGTGGATCTTCTTGATACAACAAAGAAGGGTTGCACTGGGATGGTGATGCTTCCAGACAACAGAATTCAGGTGCATACATAGAGTCGGGCACTCACTACCTCCTAAACATATAGCTCCAGACACACTGTGAAAATTCAGATATCTTTAATAAAATAAAAAAGGCATGCAGACAAATAACAGCCTGATGCATTTCGGAATTAAATTCCTTTCTTAAAGGCTGAAGAATAACAATTACAAACAGGTTTATATAGAGGATAAAGTATGGGTCTGGGTGTATAACGAGAATTTACACACACCCGAGGGTTTTGATGCTACATAAACCCCAACAGCGAATCTCGAGAGGTTTATGTGTAGCATCAAACCCCAAGGGTGTGTGTATATTCAAGTTTACACATACCCAGACCCATATTTTATTTTATATAATTGTTGGGTTTCTCTTTTTCACCTCAACAATTATATAAAATAAAAGAGGCTGCTGTGCGCCACAGTCCGACTATGGCATGGCGCGTGGTAGGCTTTCACTTTTATTTCAAACATTTTGTGGGCAATCCGGTAGCAAATGTGGTATATTTAAGTTTTTTACAATGTTACTTATGAGTGTCAGTGGCAGTTTGTATCCATGCTGGGTTTGTGGTTCGGGAGACAGTGACCGAGAATCGAGGGAGTTCAAGCGGGCGCATGCACAGAGTGGGGGAAACCGTGCGCGTGTTTGCCGTTATAAATGCTCCTTTATAACGACAAATTATGCCACGGTTTCCCTATGGGAAAAGAGGAAGCTGTTAATTATATAGTGATTATATATCTGACATCATAATTATGAAATTCAAAAAGTCCCAAATCCATTAGTTATATATAAAACTGTAAGCCCTAGGTGGCACTACTCCTAGGGCTACTTACCCTGCCTGTCTTCCTATCAACAGGTTGAGGGACCTGGGTCCCAAATTAACAAGTACTGGGGTACCCCTACCCTCAGTAAACACAATAGCTTGGTGCCTCCACCCAGAGTACGGTTTGTATGGGTATCTATCTAGACTGGTATAGCCCTCTGGGAAGCTACAACCACCCACAATACCACCTAGTGACCAAGTGCTTATGAACTGACAAAAACCATTAACAGTACTCAATGGACTGTTTGCAATAAGCATCAATAATATGCTCACAGTTGTCTCACCTACCAGCAGGGTCTCCAGTCCTGGTGTATGCCCTGACCCCCCTGTAAAGACAGTTTTGCAATACAGCATGCACTTTTAACACCTTCATGAAGCCTATTACTTTAAACCAGATAATAATAGATTAATATGCTCACAAGCTAGGTTCAAAGTAACACAGTAAATCAAGTTTATTAAGGGGATGTGAACGGGGGGGGGGGGGCAAATCTGATCAAATGATTACTGTTATGGAAAAAACAGGTTAGTCCCATTTCTGAACAGTCCTGCAACTACTGGGTACCCAGATTATAGTGCTGGCTGACCAGAATTGGTGCCTGGGGTTGCAGCTGTTGTTGGGGTCCCTTCATGGAAGGAAATACTCAATATTAACAGTACAAAGCAAATTAAATTGTTTGCATCCATGGCCGGCTGGCCTAGTCTATTGAAACCCTTGAAAGTAAGCAATTAGATGGTACCCAAAGATAGTCAAAATACTTGCTGCAGGGAGCTACCCTGAGTTTACTCACTGTACCAGAAGATTGAAGAGAACCTGATGAAATGAAGACCTGGAAGTTGCTGCACATGAGGAAACTGGGCTACCATGACTCACCTCCACTTCATGGCCTTTCCCTGCAGGTGGCTGCAGCCTGCAGTGACTTGTTGTACAGGGGGCTGGACCACCGAAGATGGTCTCTCACTGAAAAAACTGTAACTGGCACAGGAACAGACAGCATGGGCCAGGATAGACGTAGGCCCAAGTTTAACAGAGTGTCTCTGGCAAAGTTCAGTTTATCTGCTGGTGACCCCTCTAGCTGGTAAACAATTTGACAAGATGATGGCTGATATTGGCCAGCCAGAATCACTTGCTCTGTGTTGAGTTTTTTTTCTTTTCTTTTGTTATTCTGCATTAATTTCATTATTTTTATTTTTAGTAGTTAGTTAAGTCAGGGTCCTCTTAGTGAGTTAGTCCAGCCAGAGAGCAGCGTATTTTTTCTGGGTTTGTATCAGGTTTCAGGTTTTTTCGTTTGACGTTTTTCTCCAAGTGCTTTGCCCCAGCCAGAGCACTGTTTTAATTAGCAGTGAGCTGACTATTGCTTTTAGTTGTAATAGTTGTGTTATGTTGCTGATGCCCGCACTACTGGTAGTTTTATTTGAATTTGCCAGTGCTGATCAAGTAGTGTCCTGATCAGCATACTACATTGGTTTTATACATTTTGCACTTTGCAGTTGTTTCTGTGTAAAATATGCTGCACAAGTAGCTGTGGGGAGTGGTTGGGGTAGATAAATGCCCTATCCGCTTGTCCATCTGCCCTTAATTGATCCTAGAGGCTACCTGCATTTGGGAAGGAGTTTGAGAGGAGAGGAGAGGAGAGGAGAACATCTTGAAAACACCTAGATGAGGAGAAGTGAGAATTGGCTGACTGAGAGGCTGCAACAGTCTTTTATTTATTCACTTGCTGGATAGTCGGTGGAGTGGTGGAGGAAGCATTTGGCCGCCGGGGCCCCTCGGAAACGAGTTGGTGAATGGGGTCTGGCCCATGGAGACTGTGGAGTGATAGCAGGAGTTGCCAGCTGGAGGGTGGGTTGCTCCCATAGCTGGGGAGGATTGCAGTGTTTCTGGCAGTCAGAGGATGACTGGTGCTGTTGGGGCTCTAATATTCGTGACATGGGTCACCTCTCACAGCTTGGGGTTCCATGGTCGGCTGTTCACGGAATGGGAACTGTGAGGACTGCGCTATCTGTTGGTTTGTTGTTGGTGATTTGCATTGCCAACCTGGGGGGCAGTGATGCTGGTCGGGGTGTCTCTTTGGAGGGGCACTGGGAACTGGTGGTTGGAGGGTGGCAGGACCCCAGTTGTCTGTAGGGGTCCCTGAGGTGGAGACCAGAGGGTCTTTTCCCCTGGGCTCCTAATCTTCCAGCAGGGTCATGGCCTGTGTTGCTGGCTCTCGGGGGGGGGGCTTATTTGCTGGCCTAAAGAGCTGAGTGACTATTGTATTCTCTTCCTTTTGAACAACAGAGGAAAGTATTGCTCTTTGAACTGAGGCAGCAGCCCTGGTGCATATGTTTTGGATTTTCCTTTTTTATTTGGTCCGTGGAGGTCGGTGAGCGTGCCCCCCAAAACTGCTCATTGCTTTCATTATTTAGCGGCCACTGGAGTGAGAGTGCAGTAGCATTGGACATTACAAGCTTTCTGGCTGGCTGGGGGTGAGAGTCCCAGCTATCCCCGACATATATTGTCTGCACTGGTGCACATCAATTGTTTCACTATTTGTGAACTGGACTAGAAGGACCTTTTCCATATTTTAGTTAAAAGGAGGTGGGACAATTATTTGAAGTTTTGTTTATTGGATGTGAGGGAATTTGGGGTTTTGTTTTAGTTGTTTTTTTTTTTTTTTTTTTTTTTTGTTTGTTATTTTACTGTATTGTTTTAGTTATTTTTTGAGTGAATGTTGTTTCTGGCCATTGTAGTTATGTGTTGGCAGCTTTCTTTGGTAGGCAGGCACTATTTCCCCTCTAGGCTTAGGGGCTTGAACCCCTCGACTGTTCTCTGCTACCTGCTAAGGTGTATAGGTGCTGTCAGGCCTTGAGGCTAGCTCAGAGGAGTTGGGGACGCAGGCCCCCTGCCGGGGGGTGGAGCGGGGTGGGCAGATTGGGGTTGCGGTTACCAGGAGGTGCCCTGGGGCAAAATGGGTCCAGGAAAGGGGCCTTCCCTTCCTAGTTCCCATACCCAAGGGCTCCAAATTGAGTGGGCAAATGACGCTCTCTCCTGTGGCCACTCATCTGACTCAGGTGGTGTTGTGCAATGCCAGGTCAATTAAGAACAAGACAGCAGTCATTGCTGATCTTAGTGGAACATCCAACCTGGCTTGCACCACTGAAACCTGGCTGGATGAGAAGGCTGGTCCTATGTTGGAGGTAGCAGTGCCAGCTGGGTACTCTGTGATACACTGCTTGAGATTGGATCACAGGAGCGGGTGTGTAGCCATCTGTTTTAAGATGGAACTGAACCTTATAGATGTGCCTGTGGGGCTCACCAGATCCTTTAAGTGTATCATGGGTGCAGGTGTGGATTGCAGGATTCTTCTCGTCTACCAACCACCCAAGAATGGGAAAGAATTCCTGCAGGAAGCTGCAGACTTCATCATTGACATGGTGTTAGAGTCCTCCAGGTGGTTGAGCCCAGCAGACTTCAATGTCTGGGTCGATGAAAATCTCTCACAATTTGGTCAAGACTTCCTCCAACTCATGATCTCGTTTGGGTTTCACACAGGTTGTTACCCCTGTCACCGATAATTGTGGTCATTCTCTGGACATAGTGTTCTTCCTGGGGATGGAGCTCTCTGATTTGGTGGTGGAACCAGCCAGTTGGTCTGACCATCACACTACAGGGTTTAGTTTCGTGGCTTCCCCCAATAGACCTGCCCCTGTAGAGATGGTTCGGTACCATCCATTAAGGGGTGTGTCTCCCCCACTGGTCTAATGGCAGTGCTGGACCTATTGAGTAGGCTGATGGGGTGCATGGAGCCAGGTGACCTGCTACTGCACTATAATAGTGTGGTATTGGGGGCCATGGACTCCATTGCTCCAGGCCATGTTCATCCACTCACTCTTCATCCTCGGTCCCCTTAGTTTGATTGGATCTTGATGGTGTTGAGGTGAGTAGGGTGAAGCCTGGAGCATCGCTGGTGGAAATCTGGCTTGGAGAATGACAAACTTAGATTGATGGCCCATTATAGGGACTGTCAATCAGCTGTCTCCTGTAAAAAGGCAGAGTTCCTGTCAAGGGAGATTTCCACCATAAGGAATCGACTGGCTCAGCTCTTCCAAACTGTCGACAGGTTGTGCAATCCAACCTGCCTTCAGAATCAAAGAGCTTTTTCACAACTTAAGTGTGAGGAGTTCACTCAATTCTTTGCAGATAAGGTTGCTACCATCTGGTCAGAGATCCATTCAGTATGCTCCAATGAGTGGTGCGGTGGTCGTTGGGAGGTCGCTAGTACCCATTTTGTCTGGTCTAACTTTGACCAGCTTGCAATCACTGATATCATGAAGATTGTCCAGGGTATGTGACCAACTTGCTGTAGTTTGGATCCTGGTCTAACCCACCTCCTAGTGGAGTGTGTGGAAGTCATCAGACCTGTCTTAGTGGAGATAGTCTGGAGCTCACTGGAGAAGGTGGTATTTCCTGACCCCTTGAAAGAGGCAGTCATGACCCCTCTGTTGATGAAATCTTCCCTTGACCCATATTGTCTCACAAAATACAGATCTGTCTCTAACCTGCCTTTTGTGGGTAAGGTTATTGAGAACGTAGTCACATGCAACTTGAGGCCCATCTTACCACCCACAAGGTCTATGATCCTCTCCAGTCTGGCTTCAGGAAGAAGCATAGTACCAAGATGGCACTGGTTTGGGTACTTAATGATCTCCTGAAGGTGAGAGATCAGAAGAGCAGTTTGATCTTGGTTCTCCCTGATTTCTCCACAGTGTTTGACACCGTGAACAATGAGGTATTACTGGAGCACCTGTGGTTGATCTGTGGACTATCTGGTATGGTCCTCAGATGGTTCCATTCTTTTCTCATGGGCAGGAAGCAGAGTGGTGTCAGAGATTTTTTCCTCTGACCCTTCCCCTGAACTGTGGGGTGCCGTAGGGCTCCGTATTTTCTCCCATGTTGTTCACGGTGTATATGCTGCCATTGGGAGACATTATAAGGCAGTATGGGCTGGGTTTTCACTGCTGTGCAGATGAATCTTAGCTATACATGTCCTTTGTGCCTGAACAGGATGATGCTGACTTGTTCTTTAATAACTGCCTCACCAAGATTCAGGACTGGATGAGTGCCAGCTGGTTAAGGTTGAACCTGGATAAGACTGAGGTGTTGGTTGTGGACCCTGGTCATCAGGTAGAGGGTTCCTCTGCTTCTCAGCCCTCTGGGCTTGTGCTAGGGGGCTAGCAGCTGAGGTCCTCTGAACAGGTGCAGAATTTGGGCATTATTCTTGATGGTGAGCTGACACTTAAATCACAGGTATCAGCCACCATCAAGTCCTCATTTTTCCATCTGAGGAATAACGCCCAGATAAAACACCTCCTTCCACCTGATGGCCTTCCTACCCTGGTCCATGCCTTTGTGACCTCCCGCCAAAACTACTGCAATGCTCTCTACCTAGGGCTTCTGAGGGTGGACATCCGCAGCCTGCAGCTGGTGCAGAATGCAGCAGGCAGGCTGTTGATGGACTAATCTAGATCTAGCCATGTCACACCTGTGCACCGTGAACTGCACTGGCTGCCAGTGCAGTGTAGGATCACCTTCAAGGTAGGTTTGCTGACCTACAAGGCCCTACACAGGCAGGGATCACGTTATTTGCAAGACCTCCTGCATCCCTACTGCCCCCTCCACCAGCTCCGTTCCACTGATGAGGGATTGCTAGAGGTTCCCAGGGTCCATTTAAAGACCTAGGGGGTGAGATCATTTGCATTTATGGCCCTGATCCTGCAGAATTCTCTGCCACATCAGATTAGAGAATGCTTATCCACTGAGAACTTTAAGGTTGCCTTAAAAACATACTTATGTGACTCAACCTTTTCAGATACTTTTTAACCGGAATGTTGCCTATTTTAATCTGATTACCATTTTTATCATCTATTGTAGTCTGTTTTATTCTTATGTACAAGCGCTTTGACATTTCGAAAAGCACTGTTTATAAATAAAAATGACTTTGACTGGTAAAGGCAAGCTCCTCTCTTGCAATCAAGAGTCCCTGGACAGTAGGCCTTGACCCACAATAAGAATTCAGCACTTTTATTTTAATAAATCATCCAAACACTCTGATTCCTCTTTCGGTTTCTGGCTGGTTCGCAATGTCAGCCACTTTGCTGAGCAAACTATTAATCTGCAGTAAGGCAGTTCTAGGTGATTGATTCCCATTTGGGACCACAGGATGCATGCCAGAGGAAAACTAGGTCTCTCTTAGGCCGGATTCCTGCAGGGCCTACAAGTTCATTGCTCCACTGAGTATTGGGATGAACTGCCACCCCATTTGAAAACAATCTTCGGACTAGTAAATTTTTCCTGCAATCTGGTAAGCTGAAGGAGCAGGCAGTCACTGTCTCATGCTCCCATTGGTTCCTTTACATACCAAACACTAGAGTTCACAGTTTCCTCCCACAAGGCACCTGGCCTAAGGACCCCTTGAGGTCCTTTGTGTCCAAGTTGGTCCAAACAGGAAGTCCAGGTCCAAAACATGGTGGTTCACATTGTGGAATACATGCTGCAATAAAGGCAGGTTAAACAATAGCACCAATGTCAAAAACAGTACAGAATTAAAAGTAAATAACTGCATTGCCATGTAATCAGTAATCAGTGTCAGTGGCTCAGCAGGTAGCACACTCTCCTCTGAGGCCGGGAGATCAGAAGGCTGTGGGTAAAATTCCGACACTGTAGTGCAGCATAAGGGGGATGCTGCACTCCTGAGGTGCTGTCTTTTGGATGAGACGTTAAACCAAGGACCTATCTGCCTGATATGGTGGTAGTTCAGGTGGATGTTAAAGATTCCATGGCATTTCTCGAAAAGAATAGGGGAATGTTTTTATTAAGACTTCAAAACAAAACATATCAACAGTATTACATCGTACAGGAAATAAAAATGCAAATCAGCTGTAAAACAGAAACAGAAATTAAAGTAAGTATAGCAATCATACATTCTTAAATGACTTCAATAAGATAAAAAACAAAAAAGGACCCGAACACAAACCAGCTAATTAAGATAGTAATAAAACCAATAAACCAAATCCAGAAAAAATATTAAATGAAATAAGTATTAGAGATTCCCCATGAAATTTCATATTTGCTCAAGATTATAAAATATCCTAAAGAAACAACAAGACGTTTGACTGTATACCATTAATGCAATTCCTCCCCCCCCAAAAAAAAAATAGGAGTAAGGGAAATTTCTTCTCAAACATGTGTGAAAAAAAGCAAAACATAATACATCAACAAACCAATACTCAAAAACCAAAACTAGAAACAAAGGCATAATAGTGCTTACAACCCCTATATAACACTTTAAAACATTTTCAGAACTTTTAGAAAAAAAGGAAAAACTCATGAAGTTAATACATAATGATACACATACTCATTATACAATCCCTTCCCCACCCTGAAAAGTAGGGGAACCTCCTTTTGTTTATTAAACTAAAACAACCACAGGAGGGAACCCCAATACTGATGCCATAACTCATCCTCTATGTGTTTCCTCTCTGCTACTCTAATATTAGCCAAATCTGTCTGAAACATCTGAAACAATTCTGGAGCAGATATAACTGTTTCTGAAGCACCAAGCTGCATCGTGCCTCCCAAATCTGGTACAAGAATGCAGCCATTGTCAGCCTTATAGAACTGTTAGGGAAAGAATGTCATCTAGGAGTCATATGACCTCTATACAAAAGAGAGGGTGTTAATCCCATCCGAAGATTCCATTTCCCCTTGACCTCAGCCCAAAATGACACTATGTGTGGACATTCAAAATTTAAATGATTCATGCTCTCAACAACATCACCGCTGGAATCCCTGGGGCAGTACCTCTCACTGTCCTCTTTGTGTTTTTGGTTTCTTTTTACATTGATCCTCCCATGAACCCCCAACCATACAATATCATGCATCTTTGGTGGAATTCTAAATTCTGTAAGTAAGAGACTAATACTCTTTTGTTCACATACAGAAAGATTTTCAAAGGGAGGCCAAAAAATGCATGTGTAAAATAGAGGAATAGAAAATTTTCCGTTAAAGGGTTAGTACTCGTGCAACTGACACTCCCCGATTTCTGATGTAGTCAAAACAGTATGTCCATGCCCAGTCAACCTTTTAACCCTTTTGTTTTTATGAGTAAACTGATTTGTTTGCCATTGACTCAACATTTCATCCAATTATGGATACACCCAGCATACCAAACACTTATTATAATTTCTTAAAAGGGGACAAATATTTGCATGAACAAAAATACTCCAGAAAAACATGATGGGCTGTAACATACCCAGACCCCCTTCCTTAACTGGTAGGTACGTGACATTTCTTCTGATAGGGTTCAGATGGCTACCCCACAAGCAAGAAAAAAAAACTATGATATAGAGCGGTCTCTAGCTGTTTCGGTACAGGATAGATAAAGCTCAAAATTAAAAATAGGGGAATTAAAAAATTTTAATAAGATACATTTTTTCTGCTTCCCCATATGCCACTTATTCCAGTTTTGTATCCCCCCTTTGCAATATTAGTCTGCAATTCCCATTTAAAGGAGGCCAGCTCACCCGGGCCAAAAAATACTCCCAAAGGTTTACATGGTACTGTTTCCACCCGTAAAAAAGCCAGCTGGGTACCTAAAGGAACCTTTTCTGAAAGAGAGAGACAACAACCTTTCCCCAAATTTAGCCATGCCCCCACCCCCTGGGATAAGGACATCATTAAATCAACAGCTTTGGTACCTGATTCCTAGATCTGCCACTACCAGAACCGTATCATCCGCCTATGCTAACACCTTTAGCTGAGCATGAGTACAGAATTTAATACCCTGAATACTGGGAGATAACAACAAAACTTGCAATAGTGGGTCCAAAGTTAAAATATATAATAATGGACTTAGGGGCAACCCTGTCTGACCCCAACCCTAATCCCACATGCTTTCCCTATCCACCTATTATTATAAGGTTTGCTAACACAATTTCCCACACACCTACTATTACACCTTGTTCCCCTACACACCCTCCTTTCAGGCTGCGCATAATCTCTTGCAATGAGGCTAAACGCTACCTCTCAAAAGCCCTGCATAACTCGCGTTATAGTAGTGACTCCCTTGACCTTAAAATTCTTCGGCTTACCCTTAATGAGACTCTGCCGCATCTCACCAAACTCCTCAACAACTCACTGTGCCGTGGCCAAATCCCTACATTATGAAAGAGGGGTATTATCACACCTATCCTAAAAAAGGGTGCTCCAACAACCCCTGGCAACTATAGGCCCATTATGATCCTTCCTCCCCTCTCAAAAGCACTAGAAAAAATTGTGTCTGACCAACTCACGGAATACCTAGACAAATATGGACTCCTCCGCCATGAGCAACACGGTTTCAGAAAAGGGCACAGTACTACCACAGCACTACTAGAATTTACATCTTACATTCATGAAGCCCTTGATCAGGGGTCAGCAGTTGGGGCAATCTACGTTGATTTGACCAAGGCATTTGACACTGTCAATCATGAGCTTCTTCTTCATGCCGTTGCATCCCTCCATATTGCACCTGAAACTATCTCCTGGTTCAAAAACTATCTGACTGACAGAACACAGCAAGTAAAAATTAGAAACACACTCTCCTCCAAACAACCAGTTCTTGCTGGTGTCCCTCAAGGGTCAATACTTGGCCCTCTCTTGTTCACTCTCTTTCTGAACTCACTCCCCCTAGCCTGTAGTGGAAAGCTATTGCTATATGTTGACGATGCCATGCTATATTGGAAACACACCAACCTCATCCATCTCCAAAGTACCCTTCAAGGCTGTTTTAGGGAGCTTGAATACTGGTTCACTGACCACCGTCTAATACTTAACTATGACAAAACAAAATCCATGATGTTTGCCCATCGCCAAAACTCCCTCAATAACTCCCAGCTCTCAATCTCAAACTTACAGGGTACCCACATTGAACAGGTCACCCATTTTAAATATCTAGGTATCACTCTGGACACATCCCTTACCTATCACCATCATATTAAACTTCTCTCCACCTCAGTCAATACCCGACTTGGCATTCTTTACAGACACAAACACTGCCTTACCCCACAGGCACTACGGTTAGCCGTTACTAGCTCAGTCCTCTCATTGGTCGATTATGGAGTAACTATTTACGGCGCTGCTGACCAATCAGCCCTAAACAGCATCAATACAGCACTCAACAAAGCCTGCCGCATGGTAACTAGCAGCAATAGACAAACTCATACTTGTTTGCTCTATTATTGAGCGGACTGGCTAACCTTAGAAGGGAGGCTTAAATACCAAACCTGCCTCCAAGCCAAAAAGATCCTTATGAAACTCACATCAATTTGTCTACACCGCCTCATCCAACCAGCCCCCATAGGGGCACCCCTAGATGATTGGCCGGGACCTCCTACACAGTTCCCCACTGTAGGACCTCTCTAGGGCAAAGATCTTTCCATTATCATGCTCCCCTCTGGCTAAACAATCTACCATCTTCCATCCTACTTGCCCCCAATCTAAGTCTATTCAAAACCGGGTTCAAGAAGTTTCTCCTTAACTCGGAGACCTGTAGCTGTTCTCCATCTTTCCCCCTAGGTTGTTGACTACAGGGGCCACCACACCGGTAGGAACATCTCAACCTTCAGATATTATCTGAGTCTTGGCAATACCCTATACTGTGATTGTTGAACCTTGTAATGTCCTGTTTTGGAAACTTCTGTACAACCTGTTCTCTGTAAATCTTCTATTACAACTGACGTGTAGCCTTTTACTAATGCTATGATTTTAGTCTTTTGTCGAAATGTAATATCTCTATTTTGAGAATTTTGTACACTCTGTCTTGATGTTTTGTCCTGTCATGACTGACGTGGAGCCTTTGCAAAGGAGTTCTTGACTCAAAGGTTGTAATTCCAAAATTTTCAATAAATAAATAAATAAATAAAATAAGGGCCTCTTTGTAAATTAACTTAACCCAATCCAAATATTGGCCTGGGAAATTAAAGGCTTTCATAAATTCCCATAACCAGACATGACTAACCCTGTCAAAGGCCTGTGATTGGTCAAGGCAAATTAAAAAAAAAAACCTTTATCTCTTCTTTCTTCCCTTTTTCCATCATTTCTCTGATAAGAAATAAATTATCAGCAATTTTCCTACCAGGGATGGAACAAGTCTGACCTTCTTGAATTGTGGAATCTAAAACTGCAGAAAGCTGTTTACTCAAAAGTTTAGTTCATAACTTAAAATCCTTGTTAAATAATGTTATCTGCCTCCAGTTACCTGGGGAGACTTTATCTTCTTTTTAAAAAATAAAGGTTAACAGACCTTCATACATCTGAGGAAAAAGTGTCAGTTCTGTCAACACAAATTGATACACAGCTAATAATTCTTCTGGAAAGAACTCCCAAAGTATTTTATATACCTCCCCAGGGAGGCAATCTGACCCAGAAACAACCCCATTCTTTAAACCAGAAACTACTTCTGCAAATTCTCACTGATCTAAAGGGGCAACTAACAAATTCTGTTGATCTTTCATTAAGCTAGGAAGTTGAGCCACCTGCAATATTTGTGTTAGTTTAGAAATGTCAGGTTTACACACAGTCTGTTGGTCAGACATAATGTCATCCATTACCTTCAATATTCCCTCATGGTCTGAAACTAGTTTGCCCACCTTATTCCTTAATGCTGTAATAGATCTCCTATCCAATCTAGTTAAACAATCCTCAAAGGGGTTAGTTTGATTTTTCTTCCCTTGAGTCCCAAAACACTGCTCGGCCTCCAGGGAAGTTTGCCTGTTATACTGGTATAAGAACATCTATTGTTTGATTTCTGCTATCTGATTGGAAAGATCCACCTCAGTGGCAGCCTGTTCAGAGTATAAGTTGTACAGTTTAGACCTGAGTTGTTTGTAGGTTTGCATCCTAGATTTCTGTTTTTGAAGAGAAATGTGCTGGAAATAAGCTGTAATGCAAATATTCGTGTCTTCCCGTCACTCCATGGGGAAGTCATATAAAAAAAAACACAGATTGTCTATATTTTGATATGATAGATAAGCTTTGCCTTATTTCTGGATCTGGTAGCAAGCTCACATTCATTCTCCACACACCCTTCCCTGGTGACCTTGAAGGAGAAAAGGCCACATGTATATCAACTAACACATGATCAGATGTTTCAACTGGTACAGCCTCAATGTGGGAAACTGGGAGTAATTTGGAGACAAATCAATAGTCAATTCTGGTAGAAATCCTACCTTTAAAAAAAGTGTCTTACTAAGAGAGCCATGCACATCTTTTAAGTTTGATTTTGCAACCAGTTATCTCAGAAAGTGGGTATCACAATATATCTTATTCTGAGATTTAGTCCTATCAGAATTTTATAGGCCAATATTCAAATCTCCTCTGAATAAAAGCTACTTACCTGTGTAAAAAAAAGGCTGAACCAGTTTCAAAAGTTCAATCCTTGAAACCTTGGACTGTGAGCCATATAGATTTATTACTCTGAAGTCAGTCCCATCAAAACTCAAATCTAAAATCATAGCTCTACCAGGAGACACATCCATCAGTTTAGCAACCTTGATCCCTGAATTTTTAAAACATATTCTGAGACCACAGCATTGATCATCACCAATCGACCAGTATGAGTGTCCATAAACCCATGCATTTGTTGCAGAGTCAATCTCCCCCTTTGAAAAAGTAGTCTGGTGTCCTGTAAACAAAAAATGTCATAAAATAGTTGTGACAAGGTGGAAAAGGTTGTGGACCTTTTCCGTAAAGATTTAACACTATTTACATTGAGGCTTGCTAGCCTAAGAGGTGATACAAACTCATGTCTTATTTTGTGGGGGGTTCTTAGTACTTAATCTAGTCAGCCTTTTCCCTTTTTGGGAAACTAGAGGCTCTAAAGTTAAGGGCTGGTCATCTACTACAGGATCTCCCTGTGACTGAAGGGTTGAATTAACCAAATAATCATCTTTCATCTGATCACCCCAACTCTGAAACAATTCATATCTGTTTTCAGTAACCACCCCCTTATCTGGTTGACCTTTCTGTTTCAGGGAACTTTTTGACTTAGAAGATTTTGCCACAACTTTGAAAGAATCTGTGTCTCCTACTGTCTGCTCCCTCGTAGGTGAGGGTGGGGGGGGGCACATTAACATGTGTCTCCACTGGGAATACTGCAGTAATCATGGAAGGCAGAGCCTGACATGGGACTGTAACCTTCTCCTGTACTTCCATTTCCATGGGAGCATCAGCAGGTTCATTCCTAGTAACAGGTAGACTAGGTGTTCGATAGTACAGACGTGGATGTTAAGCCTGGAAGTCCCTCTCTGTGCTCTATGCAAATAAAAATCTTGCTCTGCTGTATCAGCTGAATTATGGGCAGCCCAATGACATGATTTGAATGAATTCAAATTAAATGAATCATTGTCACCACAGATTACAGGTGAGGGAGCTTGAACAGCCATTACCTGAGTGGCCCAAAGCACCACATCTAAAACATTTGATCAGGTCACAGTCAGTATTAAGATGAGTCAGGGAACCACAACAATAACATGATTTGGGCTGGGATAAAACAAGAGCCCATGGTCACACCCCAAATAGAAACAGTTTGGCAGATGTTATATGCCTCGGTCAGTTTGTTTTAGATGGACTCAGAACTTCCAGTCACCTGTCCAAAACCTATTGTCATCATTATAGGATCTGGGGTACCTTGCAAATCACACCTTTTTTCCAACCGAAAAATAATGTCACTTACACAAACACCCTCATTCCTGAATATGATAGTAACAGTTTTTGTAGTGGGCTTGGTAATAGGGATGGCAATAAAGGGAACCCACAGACAGAGTCTCTCACTGAACAATATAAGTTCCAACATTTGCCTAAAAGTTGATTTGTGCAAAAACTAATGTCAAAGTTATAATCCCCTAGAGCATGGATGAAGGCATAAACCTCTGCGGGGGAAAAAATGAAGAAATTTCTTAATCAAGTGAGTGCCAACATAGTTCCTATCAGGAACCTGGTTTAACCCCCACCCGATACCTCAATCGTACCACATAACACATTTTTTCCACTTCAGGAGGCTGCTGAAATAAACTGGCATAGGTAGCAGCTTTAACTTTATCTGAGGATTGTGAAAGTCTGTCTGTAGACTCTGACAAGTTATTTTCATTTGCAGAACTTTCATCAACATTATTGCAGTTACAAGAGGGCATACCTGAATCAAACTGTATGCTGTCCAAAGCTTCTGTCCCCCGAGCTGTCCTCCACATGGGCTATCTCCTGTTGAGAAGGGAGCGGCACCTCCCTATTGTCCCTCACAGTGCTGGTCTGGGCCCTCGAGTCTGATGCAATGCTGAACAGTGGAACTCCTTGTGGTGCTGAGCCATCCAAAGGCTGCGGGTGTCTATCCGACCCTCTGTCTGCAGTAATGTGCTTTGCCTCCTGACTCCCCGGCAATGGAATTGCAGAATCCAGAATCCACTGACCATCTTGAAAGAGCCACTCAGATCTTTGTAGACCATTTTTGGGACACCATTCGCCAGTGGAAGGAATGTCCTGCGAGTTATAAAAAATCTCCTGAGATACCAACTCTTCATCCACCGCAGTATTCTGCCCTTCAGTCAGGAGACTTCTTTTACCAACCCAGCTCCTCTGAGGCTTATTATGGGTCTCTTTCATTTTTTCTCATCATCTAAATGTTTCTTCTGCAGATTGTACTCTGATTCCGTGTCATTCATAATTTCAGTGAGGTGTTTTTTCTTCAACGCCAGTTCAGTTTGCAGTCGCAACTCCTCTTCTGATACAGTTGCCAAGTTTTCTCCTGGGTCTCCCGTTGATAATGCTCTGGTCACCATAGGGACATCATCCATAGAGTTGGTAGTGTGACTTACAGCCGGTAAGCTCTTTTGCAAATCCACATTTGGCAAATCATCATCTTGTATTGTAATGCTTTATTTTTTATCCATATCTGTAGTATGTTGGTCAAAGTCCACATCAGTTCCAGATGGAGCACATCCTTTTCCTGCCATAGCCATGTCCTGACTGGAGTCCTCCATCTCACAACAGGCAGCACAGCACCCCCTGCCGAGAGTAGGGGAATTTGGTTTTTTTTGAAAAATCATGAAAATCCTTCAAATAACCATACAATCATTATTCAAACAGGAATCATCACAGATTTCATTAGTGTTTATATATTTTACCCTTATCCCTTAATTATAAACATCCTTGGTAACTGAGTCAGTAACCCAAGGTAAATTTCTCCACATCCTTGTTATATACTGTTCAGTTTGTACAGTTTTCTCAGCATAGTAAATGCCTTGTATTTCTTTAGTAATTCTTTTGCAAGTTCTATATGTGTAATCTATTTATGTTGTAGCGTAAACAGACATCGTGCATTCCAAATATACCATATGAGGACTGCAAAAATGATAAAGTACCCTTTTCCCATTTACTCCATCTTTGACTGTATATACCATCTATTAGAATTTCATAAGAAACATGAGAAAATATGTCAAGTCCCCACTTAAGTGCTACATATATCCAAAACCCCTTCATATACGAACACGTAAAAAATAAGTGAGTCATAATTTCCAATTGAGCTCTACAATGTGGTCTTGAACAATTTCTTTCCTCAATCATTTCATGTTTTTGATTTGATTTTGTTTAATTTTTCACGGCAACATAACTATTGAATATCTTTAAATTTCATAGGTACTCTTATTTCTGCATTTAAAGCTTGCAGGGTTAAAACATATTCTTTTGGACAAGCTGGAAATGTTTCAGGTTCAGGAAAATGTGAACCCAGAACCTGCTGATAAATTTGCTTTTTTGTTTTACTTATCAGATCTGTACTAGTAATATTCCACTGCTTTCCTCAAATCCATGGTCTCAAAACAATGTTTTGTGTACCAGCTACCTAGATGCCTTGATACTGTGTACAGTAACGGCCTAATGTTAATATATAAAAAATGACATAGGAGGAACAGGATAGGATTAACCATATTCAATCCTCCCTTCTTCACTGGTAGATAAAGTATGTTTCTTTTAATTGGATTTAATCTATTACCCCAAATTGTTTGGAATAATATACTTAAAATGGTGGTTTCCCTTTCCTTTGGTGATGGAAAAACTGAGCCAATAAACAACAAGCATTTGTCAATGCCGAATGTTGTCTCGCTGGCATTGGCATTGGTGGTGCCGGAGTTAGAGATGCATAATAGGAATGGCAGTGAAGTATTGAAGTGATGCCAACCCAACCCCCATCCTGTAGAGATCAACAGGCATTGGGGTGTGCCTTTGGGTCATCAGCTATAACGCTCATGCCATTGTACCTCACCCTACCCTATAGACACTGACAAGTGTTGTGGTGTGCTTTGGGGTCTTTGAGCATTATACTTACCCCATTCCATGAGGAAATACACTGAGGTGGGTGCAGTATAGGAGAATGGGGTGAACTTTGTGGCTGAACAGTGCAAGGCACACCATGATGCCTGCCACTGGCTGCAGGGTGGGGGTGGGGGTGGAATGGCGTGAGCATTACAGTCGATGATCCCAAGTTACACCCCTGACAACTGTCAGTCTCTACAGGGTGGGGTGCTACAGTTGGAAACCCTAACACCATAGGCGTTTGTTGGTATTTTCACTCCAAATTTTCAGCATGGGCTTTTTGTGAGCCCACCTCATGAAAAGCGGCACAATCAGTTTGTTAGCTGAAAGGTGGTTTTGCACAGTGGCTATGCCATTTAGCAACACAGGGACGAAAACACATTTTGGGCAGGATGTGGAAAATGACAACTGTATTGTTTAAGAGGAGGCATAACAAAACGGCAACATTGAAAATCTGGAGTGAAAATATGAAAAATTGGTGAAGTCATGAGCATGCATAGAAATCGCGCGACACACGTCCATAACCCAATTATTTTTGGGAATTTGTTAGCCACATTTTTAACATAGGCATTTTGGGACCTCCCCTCATGAACAGTGGCACTGTGATTTTGTTAATCTGTTCCAAAAGTTGATTTCCCACAGCAACCACGCCATGATGGGGTTAGCTGCAATAGCCCTCACACAATCGCTAGTACCTTTAACGCTATGTTCACCGAACAGGCCCCCCCTTCCCTACCTCCTGCCCCCACCACCCCCAAGTCCTCAAACTCTCAACCACCTGAACCATACCCCCCTAACACCGCGACCCAACCCTCCTTCTTTCTACAGTAGGTATCTATCACCGAGACCCAGAGGCTGCTTGCCAGCCTCTCCCTTCATACCAGCCCGGGGCACAACAACCTCGAGCCAAAGCTGCTCAGGCTAGGTGCCCACCCCTAGCTTGGCCAATAACGCATATCTTTAATACCTCTCTAACCACCGGTGTCATCCCAGATATCTGGAAAATAGCCAAGGTCACCCCTGTCCTAAAACAAGGAAACCCTAAAGATCCCCTGAACTACCAACCGATTGCTATTCTGTCGGCTGCCTCTAAACTTCTAGAGAAAGTTGTGGCCTCTCAGCTAACTGAGTACCTACAGGAGCACAACCTCCTCTCTCCGGCCCAACACGGGTTTAGGAAGGGGCACAGCACGGCTACCGCCCTCGCTGTAGTCACCTCACAGATCAGAACTGCAACCGACCAGGGCAACCTCACTGGTGCGATTTTCATGGACTTATCCAAGGCCTTCGACAGGGTAGATCACTCCCTCCTCAGTGCCACTCTTCTCTCCCTCAGACTCTCAAACCCCGCTCATGCCTGGTTCCACAATTACCTCTGTCGTAGGAAGCAATACACCAACTTTAACAGGACCTTCTCCAACCTTACCACTGTCCAATGCGGGGTCCCCAAGGGGTCCATCCTCGGCCCGATGCTCTGCTCCCTTTTCATCAATGAATTGCCGTCTATCACCACCCATGGGCTTGCCACCCTGTACGCCGATGACCATGTCATTCTGGATAGCGCCCGAGACATCGACACCATCAATTCCCAACTAAACTCTGACTTCATCGGATCCAATCCTGGCTGGATGAGCACAAGCTTGTCATCAACCTCAAAAAAACCCAGGCTATGCTCTTTGGTTCCCTGAATAGAACAAAATCCTGCCCTGCCCCCCTTCTAATCCACAGGGTTGACGGCTTGCCCCTGCAGATAGCTGCCGCTTCAAGTACCTTGGCGTCACTCTGGACCCTCAGCTGGACCTCTCCCTACATATCCAAAACATCTTCAAGGCTACGAATGTTAAACTTGGACTTGCCTATAGAGCCAAAAACTGCCTCACCCTGGCCGCTTGGATGGCTCTAGCCAAGGGTGTTCTCCTCCCTTCCCCCTGCTATGGGCTAGTGACCTTCACCCCTGTGCCAAAATCCAACCTCTTAAAATGGGATACGGCCTACAACAGCATCTGCCGCTTTGCGATCTCTGCCCCCCCCCCGACACATCGCTGTGACCTTTACACTCGCCTTGAGTGGCTCCCTCCTGAGAAGCATTGCATCTTCGTAGTAGGGAACTTCATTGACAACATCATCAGAACAGTCACCCCAGCTATCCTTGCCCTGTCCCTCAACCCCGACAACTCTTCCCACCACCTTAGGTCAAGGGAGGCACTAAATTGCCTGGTTCCCAGAACACGCACCCTTGCGAGTGATTGGGCCTTCACCAACTATGCCCCCAAACTATGGAACTCGTTCCCAGCCCTTACTCGGCCCACCCCCTCCCATCCAGGGTTTAAACTTCCCTTTGGACCTTCCTGAAGGGCTCCTCCACCTGTTCATGCGCCTCATAGCCCCTCGAACTATACTCACACGGGGGGGGGTCTCTGCGCACTCCAGGCCCACTGCACTTACTCTCCTGTTCACTGGTCAAGCAATTGGCTAAATGTAATGCTCTAATTGTTAATGCCTGCAATACCATTGTATGTAATTCTGACTCACTCACTGTTTGTGTATGCTCTAGCTGTTAACTCTCCCAGGTCATCTGTACCCCCCCCCCAGGCGTGTGTCTTTTTACTGGTTGCCTTTTTACATTTATTTTCTCTATATGACATGTTATGCTCTTTGTATATAATACCAATTTGTCACTGTACCTGTTTATCCAAGCTTGTAACTCTCCTGGGTCGCACCTGAAAATAGGCACTTGGCTGTCTAGTGTGACTTACCCAGTTAACAAAAGCAAAAAATTAATAAATTGTGCACCACAGGTGCGGAAACACATTTTGGGTAGGATGTGAAAAATGATAGCTATACTGTTCATAACGAGGTGTGAAAAAATGCCAGTGGTGAAACTCTGGCATGGAAATATTGCAAATTTGCAAAGTTACAAGGGTGGGTGGAAACTGTGCAATGCACGCTTGTCACACATTTTCTAGACTTTCAGCACCAAATTTTAAACATAGGCATTTTAGGACCTCTGCTCATGAACAGTGTCAGTGTCATTTCCTCAGACTGTCCCAAAAACTGATTTTGCACAGCGACCACACTATTCTGCGCTGGACTTGCGAAAACACATTTCGGCCAGGATATGTAAAATGACAGCTATACTGTTCATCAGGAGGTGTGGAAAAATGCTAATTTTGAAAATCTGGAGTGAAAATATTACAAATTCGCGAAGTTACGAGCGTGCGTGGAAACAGCACAATGCACGCTCATAAAACAGCCATTTTGGGGATTTTCTTCACAAAATTTGCAGCATAGGCTTTTTGAGAGCCCCTCTCATGAACAGTGGCACTGTCATTTAATTTCTTGGTCCCGAAAGGTGATTCCATGCAGTGACCACAAAATCCCCTTTCAGGACCGAATAATGCCATGACAGTGACTGAATTCATGAGGAGTGGTCCCAATAACCCCATGTTGAAAATGTGGTGCAAAAATTCCAAAAAATGCCCGAGATATGCACCAAAGTTGAAAAAACCCTATTTATGCCATTATACAGTTTACCGGCATTTCTTCAGTTTGTGGTCGGCTTTGAAGAGTGCAGACGTGTTCCCGGTCCACCGAAGATCATCGCACCAGACTCCGGAGGTAAGTATGGGGTGAGGGGAGTTGTGGGGAGGGAAGGTGCGGAGTGGGTGGGCGCGGGTTGAGGGAGGGGGCAGGGAGACAGCGAGGGACCATTTTATTTTTTTACAGGTTACAAAAAAAAAAAATTGCAGGACATTTTTTATTTTTTAGGGGATTTGGCACGCTGGGGTGGGCTCCCAGCTTGCCACCTAAGTGTTTTTGGGGGGATGCTGTTGCTGACGGGAGATTGGGCACCCCCGTCGGCACACAACTAAAGCGGGAGGGGGAAAGAGCTGAGGGGGATTGGGCACCCCCCCTCAGCACATAACAAATGGGGGGTGCATTATACCAATGGGGAGTGGGCTCCCCCGTTGGCACATACATTGGGGCAGGGCATGCCAACAGAAGGATTGGGCACCCCCGAAGTCGGCATTATGGCAGGCAGTGTGCTGCCATGTTAAATTGTTTTCTCACCAGGGAAAGCATGCCAGGAGGTCTGCTGCATATGATGAGCTTTGCTTGCATTGCAGCAGACCTTACCTTAGATGTGCTCACCACATTATGTATGCATGGTGTGGTGCCAGCATGCAGGCTTATTGGTGAATGAGGGATGCACCTACTGATGCATGCCCTGCATTCGCCCAACAGTGACCGCACCTCCATATCTGCTACTGCCACAATATATTGGCTGCGCAAGCAGAAGCCAACATAAAAAGAGGGGAAGCAGATATGTTTTTACTAAGTACACCCTTTTAAGTTTACTCATTGAGCATTTATTCCATCTCCCAACCATATCCTTTCCTTGCTGAATTTTTTTGTCCCAATTGCAAAGATCCTGTCTAATTGCTCCATATTCAACCCCTAATATTTTTATGGGTTCATTAGTTAGAGGGATCCCTGCAACTTGTACTTACAGTTCAGAAGACTTCCCTAACCATCTTCCTTTACATTTTTCTGTATTTAATGTGACCCCTGAAGTTTCACCATATAAACTGCAGAAGTGAATTGCTGTTTCTACAGCAAGTGAATCTTTAACTAAGAGACATAAATTGTTTGCATATGCAATAGCTGTGAAAGGATAGCTGGAATTCCATAATGCGGTAACATGTGCCACAAAAATTTATGGCTTACAGAATCAAAGGCTCTTCTCTGATCAAGTGTCAGAATATAGCCTTGCAAACCTGACAGATTTCCTGCTTCTACCACTTCTCTAAGTAGAAGTAGTTGATCTATTATTGATCTCCCCGGAATTGTACATGATTGTGCCTTAGAAATCACATACGTTGCTACTGTCAGTAGTCTAGTATTTAATATCTGTGCTAGAAGTTTAAAATCTATGTTTAGTAGGCTTATAGGTCTCCAATTATCCAGATATTTTTTATCTCCTTCTTTGTACAGAAAAGTCACTATACTTGTGGTCATGTCAAGTGGAAATTCCTGTTAGTTAAGGTATAATTAAATACCTCAGCTATTTCTTTAATTTTCACCAGGCCAATGAGTTTATAGACTTCTGCAGTAAGTCCATCCTTCCCTGGTACCTTTCCTGCGTGCAAGGTAAGAAGTGCCTGCTCTACTTCTGCAGGATTTATAGTACATGGAAGAGAACTGAGGGTCTCAGCAGGACATTCAGGGGTGGAAATTAAACTATATAAAGATGAGAATGCCTCCATATTTTCAGGTTGTTTATTAAACAGATTCTTCATGAAGACCGATACTGTATGCAAAATATCTGCGTGTTTTGTTTGCAACTTATTTTCATCATCGAGCACTGCCTCCATCTGTTTTTGTTTAACCTTTTCTGTACAACTTAGAAATGGACAAATTATATCTGGTTTCCCTTGTGTTCCATACTTCTGCTGCATTGTCAATGACATTTGTTTATTATGAAATTCTCTCATCTTTTGTTGCGCAAGGTTAATTTGAGCTGTATAATTATGTTTGGTAGTCTGTGCCAAACTCATTAGATGTTGTAGTTGCTGCCTATGCCTTTGATATTTTACTTTTTCTACATCCCTGTTTCTTTTACTCAATACAATAAGTAAATTACAAAGATCTGTTTTCAGACTGTCCCACCAGAGAAGTGGGTTATCATATATTTCAAAGAGGGTTGTTTTACAAATGACTAAATATAAAATCTGTTGTTTAATGCTATCCAGTTTAAGCAATGTTGAATTAAATTTCCAAAGCCCCGGGCCATGTTTATAGTGAGATGGCCCTATTGTAACATATAATTCCTTAAGGTCAGTGTATTCTACTGCTTCTATTTTTACTGCATGTATTAATAATGCTTTATTGATAAAAAGGAAGTCTATTCTTGTAGCATGATTTACTTTCTGAAATGTCGGATCTGCCTTTGCAGTTTTCTTGTAATAAGCATCCACTAAGGATGCCACTGTAACAGTATTCTGCAGAAAGGACATGTCACTAAAAACTTTTTGTGTAGTAGTTTCACTGCCCCTATCTCTCTTTGAGAGCCCACAGTTAAAATCTCCTCTCCATATGATGTTTTGTGCCAAAAACATGTATGGGTGTACCTGACTAAAAACTGTTACCCTATCAGCTTTTTCTCTGGGATATATATATTAATTAATCTATAATACTGCCCTTTGTAATTCATATCTAATAACAACACCCTACCAGGTACTAAATCCAGTATTTTTAACACTTGTGCTGAAATGGTAAATAAAACCCCTACTTCAGTGCAAGTCTCCAACCCTAAAGACCAAAAAGTTATTCCTAGACACCATTCCTTTGTAGCTCTTAAAATTTCTTGATTTGTATGAAGTCTAGTGTCTTGTAAAAAAATTGTATCCACTTTGTTCGATTTAAGATGAGAAAATACTCGTCCTCTCTTAACTCCATTCTTTATACTGTTAACGTTAATAGATAAGATTTTTAGCTGGTGTCGCATATTAGACTGGTATATAGACCTTCACGGTGGTTTTGTATTTTTTTTTACTTTTAGTTGCCACTCCTAATTTTTTCTTTGTAGATTTATTCCACCCTTTTACAGCATTTTCTTTTTTGTCCCCTAAGTCACTAAAGTCTGAGTCTGACAATACCCCAGGCTGAAATAAATCCCCTGAAGAGTTTTCGTACTC
The DNA here is from genome assembly GCA_016271365.2 of Neoceratodus forsteri. NCBI lineage: Eukaryota > Metazoa > Chordata > Ceratodontiformes > Ceratodontidae > Neoceratodus > Neoceratodus forsteri. The sequence goes on along the minus strand of CM057450.1, from coordinate 1,609,020,911 downwards.
ATTACCTGAAGCTTCTATTTTCTCAAATAGTGGCTGATACCTATTTGATGTTGCTGTTTGTAGAAATTTTAGGAACTTTCAGTGCCGGTTGCATCCAGATCTGTCTCCTCCTAGTGACTATTTTTCTCTGTTCTTTCTCTTGTGAGGAAGTTGGGGGCGGGGTGGGAGCATCATAGTCACTTCTGAGGGGGGTGCCACTACTACTACCATGTCATTCTCCCTTTCCTTTTTAACTATCTCTACTATTTCATGTGCAGGAGCACTTGGTTCTGGTTGCTCTGTTACCTCTTTTTCCCCTCTGTTCTGGTAAGGGGGTGTCTACCTGTACCTCTTGTGTTGGGATGGTGAAATTTCAATTACTCACAGAGTCTTCTGGAAAATTGTTTGCATTCTATCTCTGTGCCATTGCTACCATAAGCCTCTGCTCCTCAAAATCCCCTGGCCCTGTCGTAGTGGGAGCAGCCTGTGTGCATTTTGCATAGGAATGCCCTTTATCCCCACACAAATTACACACTACTTCACTTTTGTATTGATTACTGGTATGTCCTATGTTACCACACAGAGTACACATAACCCTATCACCTGCATTATTAATATGTCCAGAAGATGCACATTTATAACATGTTTTTGGCTGCCCTGGATAGAACAGCACACCCCCTGTCTGCTCCCCCCAAAAAAGGATTTGGCAAATGTTGTAACTCCCCATTATGTGCTCTTAGGATTATTCACACCTTCCATCCCCCCCCCCGTCCATATGTTTTCTGCATCAAAAATTGCTTCTGGGTGCCCCATTACCGAACATCTTTGTTTTAACCAGAAAATGAGGTCAGTAACACTGACCCCCTCATTCCGGAACAAAATCATGACTGTTTTTGAGCTGGTTTTGTGAGAAAAATTGCTTCAAAAGTGGTCCATGGGGAGAATGTTTTACCTTATTAAAACTTACATCAAAGGAAGACTCGCCAGATACATGAATCAACGCATACAGTTCTTCTGCATTACACTTTAAACTTTCTTTTAATAACACATGACCCACATAAACCCTGTCAGGAAATAACTCCACACACCCCCCTTGTAGACAAGCCTCACAGCATTATGCCTCTTTGCCGGGTATACTGGTTGCTGAAAAAAAAGAGGCATAAGTCAGCTATTGCTGCCTATCCCCTGGCTGGCCAGATTTGCTAATTGTTTGTTCTGTCTATTTGGAATCCAAGTCACTTATCTCAACTGCTTCAGAAATTTCACTTGGAGAATCTTTAGGCCCAACTTCCTTGCTTTGCATTGCTCTCATTTGTTTAAAGTTCAAAGTCGGATTTTGAGTCAGTTCAAGTTCCTACAGGACTGTCAGAGTATCTGTAGTATCTTGTAAAGTCTTTTCTCCTGTGCTTTGCACAGTATTTGTCATTACTGTTTTTTCTTAAAGTTCATCTTTATGTGGCACAGTTTGTAAGCTTAACCCCGTATTTTAATTGGTGCAAATCCCGATATTCACTGTCCCAAAGTCGGAGAGTGAACCCAACCTGCAGTTTTCAGCGAGTGTTCTACTGACCAGGGCTCATTGCTATCCTTTCCTAATTCTGCCCAATACATCTTAGAAGGGAACGCTTTTTTCTTTACTCAGTCCTGCTGAGGTTTTGCAGAAAATGAAAATACTGTAACGTTGTCTTGATTCCCCGAGTCTGTTTGAAAAATCACCTTCTTACTGATAGCAGACACATCAGCCTCCACAGCCTTCTGCTTGTTCTGGGATGCTCCTTGACAACTCCCACCAGCTACAGGTTGGTTGTCATGGCGTTCTGTGTCAACAGCAGCTGCTTTTGCTGTGTCTAGTGCAGTACTAAATTCTTTCTTTTTCTTTTGGTATTTTTTTTCTGCTTCCATCAACAATGCTGAAATCACTTCCACAATTTGAGTTTTTTCTCCCAAAGCTGATTTTGGAGCCAATAAGTCATCTGTTTCTCTTTGGATCACCACTCTCTCAATCCAGTCAGTCGTTTGCTCACTAAGTCCTGCTGCATCATAAAAGATTTTGGCGTCTACTGCTCCCACTGCTGGGAGAGTGGCCTTCTCCACAACCATACCTACATTCTCCTCAGTCAGAGTTTAGACAGAGAATGACATACAGGAAAGTAGTGGAATTTTTTTATTATCATAACATCAAAAGCAAATGATTACAACAGTGTTAAATCACACAAATTAATATACAAATCAAATGGAAAACAAATCAAATTAAGAATTACAGTCATACATTATCAAATGAGTGTATAACAGACACCATATAGAAACAGCCCCCCCCCCAAAAAAAAATAATTATTAATTTTTATTATGGTAACATCAGAAAAAATACTCAGACTGGTATGTGAGACATAATAAAAGAAGAGTAATAAAGCTGAATGAAAATAAGTGGGCAACATACCGTATCGAATGTATGCATGAAAGGAAATGTTATCTACACTCTAAATATGATCAATACTATTCTTTCCTATTTATATTTTATAAACATTGTGACTCCTCTCCACCAATTAGTCACCTTCCTAGTGGTTCCATGGCCCCTTGAATCAATAAACCCACTGTATCATAAGACATCAATTTTTGATACAGGACCCATTGGCACTTAGCCTGCCATAAATAGTATTTTAAACAGCAGCAAAAAATTTGCAAGGTGTCTAAATTATAAGTTCTCCCCTAGCTGAGAAAAGTGCCCCAAAACCAGTGTTTCATAATCCAAATACAATAGCCATCTCATGTTTGATTTGGAAGCCAGGGATTTCCAAAGAGAACTAGCATATGTACAAGAAAATAAAAAATTATCTACCGTTTCTTCCTGGTCAATACACTCTAAAAAAGGGCAAGTTCTTTCATTCAAAGCTTCAGATTCAAAGTTTCCAGATTTGTATTTTGCCATCTATAGAAGATAGTGCCTTATCCCAATTTAACTCTGGAAGATTCTGGGGGCCATATAACAATCCTAGAATTTTGATAGGCTCTGAAGAAATTTGGAGCCCCTGAATAATAATTTCTGCCAGATAACCAACCCCAATAAACAAACCCTGGCTTTTGTGTTTATTCATTTTGGAATTTGAAACAAAAGAATAAGAGACCATAAAGTCCAAAAATAATGCCACTTAGTCGTAGTTAGAAAAAAATACACAAATATCATCAACATATTCCTGCACATGTAGTTCTTCCATAAGAGGTGGCCCTAGAACCCCTTTCCATCTTGAATATTGTGAGATTGATTGAATCAATGTATCTATTATAAATGAATATAATAGAGGACTTAAGGGACATCCTTGGTGTACCCCAGTGGGAATATGGAACCCATCCCTAATTTCTCTCTGGATAACTGGGTGAACAATAGCATTGGTATAAAGTTGATTCACCCAATTTAAAAAGGCTTCTGGAACCCCGTACTGTTGTAAAGCCATGAATAAATAGGGGTGATAAACCCAATCAAAGGCCTTCATCAGATCCACTGAAATAAAAACCCTAAATGCTTGTACAAAAAACAATGCTCTATCAAGTCCTGAAGAATTATATGAGCATGATGAATTTTTTTCCCGGAAGCCCACAATATTGAGAGGGGAAAAGTACAGTGGTGGCAAACAGTTTAAGCCGAGCATTCAGAATCCCTGCTAGAAGTTTATAGTCAGAATTTAGAATTGTGACTGGTCTTCAATTTTCCAAGTTTTCTTTATTCCCGGACTTATAAAGAAAAATTAATAGACCTTCAGAAAACCAAACAGGAAATTTTACAGTGGACAGAAAAAAATTAAACACAAGTACTAAACATTCTGAAAATTCAGAAGGGAAGGCTTTATAAAGCTCAGAGGTAAGTCCATCAGTCCCAGGCGAGGTTCCTAGTTTTTGAGATTTGATAACAGTTGTAATTTCTGCTCATGCAATGGGGTTAGTTAAAAGTGACTTATTAAACCCAGTATCTGGAAGCTTTATCTCATGCAAAAACTTTCCCATATCCTCCACACTAGGGGGCACCACCGGTGTATGAGAAAGTAACAATTTCTTTATAACAGCATGAAGGCCCATAGAATCCTGCACAAGGTGCCCTTCCTGATTTAAAAGAGATACCAAATTTGTGTTAGTTTTATATTTTTTGAAGGCTTCATAAGGATCACCTTGAGGATGTTTTTTCATGCCATATAGAAAAAGTACTTTCAGCGTACTAGCTCTATTATATTGTACTTCCTGAATTTGTTGCTTTAAGACAGCTATTTGGGTAGAAAAATCATGTTTTGAGGTATTTGCAATAGAAATTAAATAATATAATTGCTGACGCAGTTTTAAATAATGAAGACATTTTGAATTTTCACTGGACCTCCCCTGATGTTTTAGCATACCACTCAAGTCTTCTTTAGAAACTATCTACCACTGTCCTAAGTCATCATATAGAAATGAGACTGAAAGTCAAGCAAGAAGTAATGATTTTATATTAGTTAATACTACAGGGATTTTAACAGAAGGGAGCTGAGTTTCCACCATGATCTCTGAGATTTTGGTAAAGAAATAGGGGAAAAATTACACTGGAGGAGCATGTGATCTGAAAAAGCCACTGGGAAGGTGTAAAAAAGTAAAGGGGAAATTACCTGAAAGAAAGATATAATCTATTATGGATGTATAGGATCTTCTCTTGTAAGTAAATTTTGGACCACCCTGCTGATGACATCTGCTATTTACCAACCCAGATAAGTTTATTAATTGATACAATGCATTAGAGTCACAATAAATCTTTTTCCCATTACCCATTGTTCTGTTTCCCACTGATTTTAACTCACAATTAAAATCTCCACATAGAAAGATTTCAAAGGAAGTCAGTAAGAAAGGTTTAATCATCTGAAAAAGAGCAACTCATTCTGCCTTTATCTGTGAACAGTATACATTTATAAATCTACATGTCATGGAATGCCAGACCCCATTAAGGATCATTAACCATCCTGGGTTTAAGTCTATTAATTTTATCAAAGAAAAATCATAGGAATTAAAAAGGACTCCTAAACTATCAGCCATCTGTTGCCCAAAGGACCAATAAGATGGACCCCAATACCATTCTTTTTGAAAAAACCTGGCTTGATCTAAGGTGAACATCCAAGTTTCTTGTAGCAGGCACATATCCAGAAAATTACTATGAATATATTCATAAATCACTTGCCATCTTCTAAAGTTTAATAAACTATGAACATTCAATGATCCTAGTTTAAAACAAGCCAGTTATGACACCCTAATGTCAACCATAATTTTTTCTTCCCTTTTTCTTTTTCCCTTTATAACCTTCTTGTGCCTGAAAAGGGGATGGAGGGCTGTCCTGTATAGGTTGAGAGTCAGGCTCCATACAGTCCATTTCCAAATCACCCCACTGTGCGGACAACACAGCAAAAGGATTACTGGCGTCCACCTTTACTGGAGGGGGGCAGGAGGAGGTTTAAGGTTCCATGAGGACCTTCTAACTTGAATAACTAGGGGATTAACTGAAGAATCCTGAGATAATACTTCCTTTTGTGCAGTATAACATACAGGAGAAAGAAGGGGAGGGATCTTAACTGGAGCACAAGGAGGGCTTACCTCAGATGTGTCTTGAGATGGGTGTGAGGGAGGGATAACCACTTCTACTGTATCAGCAGATTCTGTCTGGCTAGCACCTGCAGCCAAGTCCTGGAATTTTTGAATCAAAAAATCTGGACTACCACTGAATGCTTTATTTTTTACAGCCAAAACACACTCAGAAAAAGCATTGCCAGTCTCTTCACAAAGGTCACATTTTGTTAAATTTGCACATTGGAAGGCAATATGACCTATCTCTCCACAATTAGCTCAGTGAGGTTTATCACGTGAACTGGCCAAGTGTGTTTGGGAACCACATTTGTTATAGGCCCTGGGCTGCCCAGCATAAAAACAAACTCCCCTGTCCTGGCCTAGCAAAAAGGAGTTTGGAATATGCTCAATCCCAGTATCATTTTTTCTTAGTTTTACTTTAAAACGCCATCCTCCTGTCCAAAACTGCTCTGTATCTAATATAGCTTCGGGAGAGCTCAAGATCTCACATTTTTGGGACAACCAGTAGGAAATATCATTCACATGGACCCCCTCATTCCTAGACATAATTGTAACATATTTAATTAAGGGCGTTGTTAAAGGAATAACCAAAAAGGGGGTCCATGTGGGTGAAAATTTCACCTGGTTGTACCGTTCCCAAAATAAATCCAGGGCATAGGCTGAGCGAAAGCTAACATCGAAGTTATCTTTTCCTGATATATTTATGAATGCAAACACTTCCCTGGGAGAGAAATTAAAAGAATCCTTTAGCAAACATTTTCCTACATAATGCCTATCAGGCCTAACATCCAATCCTCCCTTATTCCGTAGTCGTAAGGATTTCTGTGTTGTGCAGCTTCTTTCTTAATTTTTGAAAATAATTCTGACATCAGGGGTTTCTCAGCCTCTGATTTATCCTGTAATATGTCAGAAGGTTGTCCAGTTTCAGAAACAGCAACGGTCACAGGAGTAGTGGCTTGTGAGGCCAAGTCAGAAGGCCCATCACCATCCTGCACCCCTGCAGGAGTTAGTGGGGTTATAGGTGGGATAGGTAACTGTGGCTTCCAAGTTGGCTCATTTTGAGAAAAATTTTACTTGGGGTCCCAGTCAGGCATGGGTTGCCAAGTCCCTTTTTCCAAAGTCCATCCAGCTTCACTTAAAGCCTGCTGTGGGGACCATGTTTCTTCTGGCAGGGGCTGTAAGGGAAGAACAGTAGCCGAAGATACAGGGTTAGTCTCTGAGATGGTGTGAGAAGAATCAGCCTGAACCCCCTCTAATGTCCCCAAGTTCCTTTTGGAAAAAAATAACAGCTGCTCTTTTTTCCTTCCCTTTATCCCCGAGCTTCTCATGAAGTGACTGAGTCTGTATTGTAAATGATAATTCAGAAACTCCCTCCTGGTTTAATGGTTCTGTTTGAAACACACACTTTACCTCCTTGTTCAGCAATGCAGAAGAGGGTGTCATAACAGGAGCACAAAAAACAAACCCTGCTTTCTTAGACAGGGTAATAGTATGTATGGTGGAAACAGAGCCACCGTGCTCCGAGGCAGGCACATCCAGGGCTTCGGAAGTCGCTGTAGCAACCAGCGGTAAACCTGAAGTGACCGCAAGTGATTCTGATTCCTTTGATGGCTCTCGGCACCGAATCTCCTCAGATTCTCGAGTGCCAGCCAACGATGAGGTACTAGAAGATTGCATAGGAATTAGTGAAGAAGTAGAAACTTATTGCAACTCACCTGACCAATCCCTGTCAGGAACTGCATTCAAAAGCTTAGGGTCCAGATTGATGACAGCCTGATTCAAAGTAGTGACAGGCGGAGCCTCAGAGTGTTGCGAAAACAGCTGTTTTCTCAAGAGTTATTGCTCCCGTGCATGAACAGCAAGCTGTAGTGTGAGCTGCTCCTGCAGGTCCTCCATAACAACAGTTATAGATGTTTCCATATTTCCCAATGACAACAAGTCTGGTAGTGTTAGGTCCTCAGTAGAAACGAAAATGTCACCATCATCTGGTTCTTTGTTAGCAAACTGAATCCCATCCTTCTCAGTAGGTTCCTCAGTGATTAAAGCAGAGCCCAATCACTCTCTTTCCTCCAAGACATCCATCTTCCACCAGGGCTGACCGAAAGTGATCCAGCCCACAAGCAGCAAGTCCCCCTACTGCCAGCAATGCAGTAGGAGAATTTCCTCAGTGTCCTGGCCAAATTTCCTACCTTTCACTAAAAAAAAAATACCACCAACAGCTTAATCTGTTTCAAAGTCAGTTGGCATTCATCTGTATTCCCATCCCCTGGGTTGTGCCTGATAATAGGCAGAATTTGTCTAGTGCACTTACCCGGTCAACAATACTAAATAAATAAAATAAATAAAATGCTCTATCTGCTCTATTTGTAACAGCAGAATGGGGCTGATTAGGGAAATGCCTGACTGGTCCTGAGCTCCAGAATGCTCGGATCCAGCCCAGGCCATTTTTAGCATACATACTGGCTGTGGCACTTAATGGGACAGGCATGGAGACACATCATGGCACTCTCATGCAGATTAGTAGGAGGTCACCACAGTCATGGATTTATTATCTTTGCAGGATGTCCACTTGGCAGTTGACTTGACTGGAGTCCAGGGAGACACTTAAGATAAGCCCTCGATTTGGGGTGGGGTTACAAAACCATACTAGGTAACTTCCCACAGTGCATGTGACACAGTGATACCCCCCTTAAAGTGCAAGTAATCCATTATCCAAATATTACAATAAATAGACTAATCACTAAAATATATCTTTACTAGAATAAAATTTAAAACTAATCACATTTAAACACATGAATTCATGTGAGTGTCTAGTAAGATGTGCAAAAAGCTACAAATCTAAAGGATGGAGCAATAGAAGGGAAGAGGGGGAAAGGATGGGGGAAAAAGGACGAGGTGCAGGGGCACCAGGAAAAGAAAGGCATAAGGTTATTACCAAATTCAAAAAATGTGTTCCTTAACATTTGTCATAACAATAATAGAGGAAAGTCATATCTAAAATGTTATAGCCACAGGTTTCACATTTTACTACAGATATCTGATTTGCTTGTCCCATTTGCTTTACGTACCTTGCTAATACCCTAAGAGCTACCCAGCTACTGTAACTTATTCCTAACTATCTGACCTTGCTTTCTTGTAGGTAAGGTCTGATGTCTAAGCTGCTGTTCAATCCTGGGTTTTTTGTTACTCCTAATGTGACAATCCAAAATGTCTCCCTTTGTAGTACTAAGTTTTTAAAATCCCCCGGGTTTTCTGCAAACTTGATCTACAGCTTGAAAGGAGAAGTTATGTTCCTGTGGTGAAGCAGCATCTATAATGTGGGTTGCAGTCATATAAGTTCTGTCTTTCCTTTCTATAGCTCGTATATGTTCACCAACCCTCACTTTTAGGGCCCATGTCGTCTTTGCCACATAGAAACTGCCACACTGGCAGGTCACTAAATAGATAATGCCTATGGCATCACATGGGATAACCTGTCTAATCTGATACTCCTTGTTGGCATGTTTGCTTGTGAAGGTCTTACTATGTATAATGTGTTCACAAAAAAATACAGTTTTGGCATTTATAGCACCCCTTAATATTTTGACTTAGCCAAGTTTTTTTCTGAACTGGCTGCAAATGGCTATGTACCAACTGATCTCGTAATGCACTCGACCTTCTATATGTCATACATGGAGGGCTTTCAGATAGGGATTTTAACCTTTATCTGTACCTAGTACTTCTTAATGTTTTCTAATAGTATGCTGTAAGTGTATAGATTACCTGGTATGGTTTTATATATAACCAGTGGATTTGGGACTTTTTGAATTTTGTCATTATGTCATCAGATATATAATCACCATATAAACCTGTTTGTAATTGTTATTCTTCAGCCTTTGAGAAAGAAGTTTAGTTCTGAAACACATCAGGCTGTTATCTGTCTGCATGACTTTTTTATTTTATTAAAGATACGTTAATTTTTACAGTGTGTCTGCAGCCATATGTTTAGGAGGTGGTGAGTGCTCAACTCTATCTATACACCTAAAGTCTCAGTGGATCTAGTTGATCTTTGTCATATTCTCCATGGGGACACTAGAGATTTCACATGTTGGTCAGCAGTCCACAGCACAGCCTCTCAAGTGGACTATTTCAAGTTAGTGAAGACAGCCTAAGGACTGCCACACTATGTGAAATTTTGGCTAATGTAGTTTCAGACCATTCCCTGGTACAAATGTCATTCCTCCTACTAGGGCAGGTGGATAACGACAGGGTATGGAGGATTAATAATCAGCTGCTAAAAGATCCCAAATGCCAAGCCAAGGTCAAAGAATTTGCTAAACAGTTTTTTTTAACACCAAGGCCAATATACAGTAGTGAGTAACCAAAATCCACCTGTGGGGAGCCTTTAAATGTACTCTGAGTGGGGAACTAATATAATTAGCCACAACCAGAAAGAGGGTTAAGGAACAGGAATGGATCCAACTATTATAGGAATTAAGAAATAAAGAAAGAAGCATTTCTTCTTCAAAATCATATGGGAACTAGATCAAACTGAGCATAGTCAGGGCAAAATATGAGGAAAAACCTAGGGAGGAGGCAGAATTTGCAGTCTTCTGGGCAAAGTCCAAATACATACATGTAGATCGGGGGAAAAAGCTTGCCAATTACTGGCCCTTCTACTTAAACAACAAGAAATGGCTAGAACGGGTAAAACAGTTCATCATCCACAATCAGGATGCTTACTAACCAGCCCTAGAGACATTGTAGTAGCATTTGATGTGTTTTATAAGAAAATATACACAAGGAAACCCAAAAATAATGAAGTTGACATTTGAGACTTCCTCACTAAGGCTAACCTCATGAAACTAGCACCTATACATCTAGAGAGGCTACAGACCCCAGTCACCATCACTGAAATACAACATTCCATTGCAAAACTCACACTAGACAAGGCTCCTGGGCCAGATGGCTTTTCTTCAAACTTCTACAAAGCCCTCTTGGGGGTAGTACCAGGTCCTCTAGCTTCTCTATGCAATGTTGCTAAAGAAAGTAATGAGTTCAACCCACACCTACAGGAGGCAGTCATCATATTTATTCCTAAGCTTGACAAAGACCCTGAGCTCCTAGTTAGCTAGAGGCCAATCTTGCTGCTTAATATAGATACCAAAATACTAACTAAAATATTGATCTCCAGAGTAAATCTAGTGTGGTGCTCCCTCATAGGCTCAGAACAGATGGGCTTTATGCAGGGCAGGCTTTTCACCAACCATCTCCACAAGTTAGCACACATCATCTCTGCACCTAGGGACCTAAAATATCCAGCAGTTCTGATGTCCCTGGATGCGGAGAAAGTTCCTTGGCCATTTATGAATCTTACTTTGGAAGAAACATAGATATATAGATCAGAACCATATAACTTGATGGCTGATAAGAACAGCATAGCCCACCTAGTCTGCCCATTTTCCCTTCATGCATTAGGAAAGCTAAAATGGTAGGGGAATTCAATAATTCATGGGATAAGCACAAGGGAACCCTAGTGGTAGGAAAGACAGGGTAAAAGCTGGAAATCAAGTAGGATCTGAGGTACTGCAGTAGGCAGAGAAGGGTTTTGTTTCCACCACATCTGCTGAGAGGCTATTCCATGCATCCACCACCCTTTCTGTGAAAAAATACTTCCTCACATTACCCCTGATAGCTATGAGTCTGGGGGGGGGGCAGACTCATAGCTATCATTTTTAAAGACATAGTTAGCACTACATCCCACCACTGTGTTGCATGGAGCTGTATGAGTTTCTTCTCCTATTCAATATTTGGCAGAGACTGCACAGATTGTCCTGCTCGCAGCACTGAACAAAGTATGTTCTTCATTGTCCACCAATCAGGTGCCCCTTTACAAATGCACACAGTCTGCAGTGCCAGTTAGAAGCTGCAGGAGATCCCTCTCTGAGTCTATGCTCCCTCCTACTCCCCAGTCCCCACCCATGCAAGAGAAGTGCACCTGCTGTATCACTGCTAAATTTGGTTGGACAGAAACAGTAGAGCTGAGGAAAAAGGCTGGTCTCCCTTGCAGCACAGTGCATCTCTTACTGAAGCACTTATCCAAATCGATCCAAACATTAGAACATGATTGGATGCAGTTCAGCTGACCTGACTGTTGCTGATTTGGAGGGCTCACATTTTTTTGGAATGGTTCATCCACCACTAGATGCAGTGTAGTGACTTGCAGTAAATGGCATGTAACAAAATGCTGAATGGCAGCAGGGCTTAACTGGCATTGAATTACATTGCTTCCTGCAGCATGCTGCAACATTTTGTAGTGCTAATACAAAGTACTGTGTTGCATGTTGGCTGGTGCGGCTGTATAGAGTGGTAGGTGAAACTGTGCAAATCTGTTTCATGCACTTTCCATAAAAATTTGCAGTTTTCATGAATCTTGGAGCAATTTCATAAAATGACCATATTATATCTAATAGCCCAATTTCTACATAGCAATACATTTGTCATATAAAATAATGCACATTCTCATTCAATTTGCACAAACTGAAAGGTCTTACAGGTAATATGACTTACCTAGATGTTAACATGTGATATTGCAGCCATTTTGCACTGATCATGTGTTTTTTGCACAATTTGAATGAAACTGCAAAATGTACGCTTTCAAAAATGTGCACTATTTCTAGGTGTCAGCGTGGCTCAGTTGGTGGCACATCCTCCTCTGGACCAGAAGGTCGTGGGTTCTCATCCCACACCGGGATTGGACTTGCACCTAAAAATCGCTGGCATCTGAGTGTAGTATTGGGGGGTGCTGTACTGCTGGGGTGTGCCGTCCTTCGGATGAGATGTTAAACCGAGGTTTCTGCCCATCCTGGTGGGTGTCCAGGTGGAAGTAAAAGAACCCAGGGTACTGTTCGCAAAAGGGCAGGGAACATTCCCAGTGTCCTGGCCAACATTCCCCTTCCCATAAACCAATTCATGCAATTATCCAGGCTGTGTGTGGGTGATGATGTGTGATATGGCCGCCACCACACATTCAGTCAATTCACTACCAGTCTAGCATTGCTTGTAAAGTGCTTTGGGATACTGTGTATGAAAAGTGCTATATAAATGCTGATTCTTCTTCTTCTATATAAAACAAGCACAATCCCAATTAAAGTGTCCTTTCAGAGGGGGGGAGGGAGATTTTTCCCAAGAATCCATTATAATTTACACTGAGTATGCTCCAGTGTTGGTCAGTCATTTTTATTCATTCAAGAGAGAGCTGTTAGAGCAGTCAGATCTATAGAGCAGCAATCTTCTTCAATCCTCTATCAGAAAATTTCTAAAATACATTTTCTCCTTTTGAAACCTGCAAATAAAAAATGGCAATTTTTTTTATATTATTGTTTCAGTCAATGCTGTTTACAGTGTTTATTTAGGAAGGAAGAATTCCAATATTTCAAAACAATTAAGAAGGGAACTCTTTTGTTTTTTGTGACGTTCTACAAAAGCCTGGGGCTCGATTCTATAAGCACCCCTACATATGTCACAAGTTGTGAAATGCAAGGGGTGCAGTTGTGCCAAGGACTCTGCACCCAATTCTGTAAGGGGCAGGGTCCCCAAGGCAGAATCCCGTGACTCATGACATTCCCCACAGGTACGCTTCAAATATAGCATACCTGAGGGGTATGTCATTGCTTCGCACCCATGGTCTTGAACGGCCGCAAGTTCTCCCCCATGTCTCATCCCTGATAGTGCAACATCCAGCCCCTCTGGCCTTAGCAAGCCCCCCAGAAGCCGCAATCCCCAAAATACACAGGACTAAGCCCTGCAGGGCTGGGCATGTCCACCAAATCCCAATCCCCAAACCAACACAAAAAGTGATCCCCGTGCCATGCAATAACCAACAATCCCTGATAGTCTAGTGGCCCCCCACCCGGTGATGCCAGATCGCCCTGATCCCACCCCTACCCAACCAGCTACTGACCCAACCCTCCTCTCACCTCTGCTGCCAGCTGTCGATGGAGCCCCATCTATGTGTGTACTACTGTACAGTACATAGTATGCGCTGAATGAATGACTTGAGCATGTACTCCTCACCACCTCCTCTGGGAGGCTGTTCCAAACATCCACCACTATTTCTATGAAGAAATACTTCCTCACATCTCCACTGAGTCTATTCCCTCCAGCTTCATAGCATAACACCTTGTTCTTGAGCATCTTTCTTTCTGCAAAATACTTCCCTCTTGTACCTCATTTATACCAGTAAGGTGATGAAAGTCTTTATCATATCCCTCCTCTCTCTCCTTTCCTCCAGAGTGTACATATTGAGGTCTTTCAGTCTTTCCACATAAGGCTGCACTATTTTAGTTGTCCTCCTCTGGACAGCCTCCACTCTGTCTATAGCCTTCTGGAGATGAGGGTCAGGATTCTTAAAGAAAGCCAAAATTCCCGCAGCTACAGGAAAAAGGCTTGCTGCAGTGTGGAAACGCAGCTACGCTGTATTCTCAAAGAAAACCAGCGCAGCTGCGGATTTCCATAAAATGTGCTGCAGGTGCGGCAATTTAGCTGCCGCAGGACTTGTGCAAGTGCTGCAAATCCGCAACTGTGGAGGCTGTGAAGGCAGAGCAATAGGGAACCACTAGCTGAAGCAGCAGACTGTAACAGTGCTGCTATAATATGAGACTGATAGCACACAAAGAGACCAGCAACCAGTCCCCAACTGGGACCACAGCAGCACCGAAGGTACCTGTGAAACCCTGGCACCACAGTGGCTGACTGTCCTTGCTGGTCGTCCCTCCCTGGGGTGTTCCTGTAGCCGGGGGGGAGGTAGCACTCACTGCTGGCTGGTCAGGCTCTACTGCTTGTGGGGCTCTGTCATGGGCTGCACTGGGTCTAGTGGTTGATGCCTGTTGCCATAGCATGGCAATGTGTGCTTTCAGTGCTGTAGCATCAGCCACTGCTATACTGTCTGAGATGCTATTATCTGTGGTACACCTCCACCTTAATTGATTCCAATTGCTGGGGCACTACTGCAGTGTGCTGAGGGAGAGTTACGCCTCTTTCCACTGTGTGTAACATTTTTTCCTCAGCTGTGGGAAAAACCTGGCTGTGAATAGCCTTTCAGAGGCTGTGCTCCACTGATCTCACATCTTTTTGTCCTGAGGGACTTCCGCAGCTGCACTTTTTTCCACAGTCCATAATGGTTTTTCCCACAGCTGCGGGGGTTTTTATGAATAGCACTTGGAACAAACTCCCTTTTTTTTCCATAGCTGAGGGAGTTTTGGAGACTTAGGGAAGGTTTTGCACCTTCTGAGAGCTTTTGAGAATCCTGCCTGAGGTCTCCAGAACTGGACACAGTACTCTAGGTGAGGTCTCACCAGAGAACAATACAGAGGTAACACCACCTCCCTCTTTCTGCTGGTGATAACTCTCCCTGTGCACCCCAGCATCTCATTAAGTCCCCCAACTGCCTTGCCACACTGCCTGGCCACCTTTAGGTCATTAGATATGATTACCGCCAGGTCTCTCCTATTTTGTGGTTATCAATACTACTCCCCCCATTTTGTACTCCGCTCCTGGGTTTATGTGCCCTAAGTGCATGATTTTAAACATTTTTGCATTGAAACCTAGCTGCCATACCCTTGACCAGTCCTCTAACTTTCTCAGATCACTTCTCATTTTTCCACACATCCTGAAGTGTCTACTCTATTGCAAGTGTTAGTGTCATTCGCAAAAAGGTAGACCTTCCCATCCAGTCCCTCTGCAATGTTGCTACCAAAAACATTAAAGAGAACCAGTCCCAGTACTGATCCCTGTGGTGCCCCGCTTGTCACTGTCCCTTCCTTGGAGTGAACTCCATTTATCAACACCCTTTGTCACCTATCCCCTAACCAATTTCAGGTTACAGATACAGATACAGTTAATCAGCACTTCAGATTCATAACCAACAGTGCAAACCCTTGTTGTCCCCTGACCCCCATGGGCTGCCCATATACCCAAATGAAAACATATTGTAGTGAGATCATAGGAGCTAGAATGGGGGGGGCACTATGGCCATTGCCCTCCCACTTCTTTGCAATCATGATAATGTATAACTAAGGAAGACCTTCCATTTAAAATGCAGAATGTGCAGTAAACATGGTTACTTACTAATCACTCCCTTTGTGGCTTGCATGGCATCAGCAGAATTTTGTAAAGTGAAGCCCTGAGTAGTGTTGATGGTGGTGGGCTGAAGTCATGGCCTACTGAGTTAAGGCACAATGTTTCAGCTTTAGAAATGAACATGAAAGACCAGGCCTTCCTAGGACTTTAGGGACAGGGAGATGTTGTCAGTCAGTGAAGGGGAGTTACATCACTTACATTACAAATTTGATTGAGGAAAATAAGGGTGTGGGTGAACCCAGTCAACCAGGAAATTTACCATTATATCCTTGGCCAGACCACGTTTCAGACCCTTCCGTCACCTATAAGTCAGACTGAAAAAAAAACATACAAAGACATTTTTAAAAAATTACAACATATGCATTTTTAAAATTACACAATTATTTTGCTATTAACAAATACATAAATAAATCAATAAGAAAAACAACAAAAACACCTCCCCAAAAAACTGCAGGCAACAGGGAAGATTCATTTGTTATACAGAATGTTTTCCACTTACTGCGGGTTTCGGTAGCAGGCTGTTTTGGGGATGTCAAGCTGTTCGGCTCATAGCCTGACATGTGCTAGAAGCAAAACACCCACCATAAATGCCTCAGTGATCTAGCATTTAACTTACATCCCCTGGGCCTGTACATTGGCAATAGCTGGCTCCAATGTTGCCTTCACAAATGAAATGCCTTGCCATAAATCTACAGTATCCTTCAATATTGGGTCAACAGCCTGCCCAACAACCGGTTGTGGCCTCAGGAAATCTGTGCTAGTACTGGATGGAAGGGTCCACCATCTGCTCGCCTGGCTGCATTTTACTCTCCTTCCTGATGTCTACTCCTGTTTTCTTGTTGCTGTAGTACCTCCATGTCAGTGGATGAGGGCAATGAGCCAGACAACACCCTTGATCATTTTGCTGTATTTTGTTTTTTGTTTTTTGCATCCATCCTTTTTTTCAGCTCCCTCCTGGTGTTTTGGGGAACTTTCTTTTCTCTCTGCCTTTTTTGTTTTGTTTTCACAGACTTGGCCTTCTTGATGACCTTCACCTCTCTCCACTGCGTCATGATTTGGTGTCTTGTTCATTATTTTGGGGGGGGGGCTTCTGGGCTGACCACTTGAAGGCCCTGATTGCTCCCTATTTGCTATGTAGCAAGACAGAGAGAGAGAGAGAGAGAGAGGAGACAGAGAGAGAGGAAGAGAGAGACAGGAAAATATTGCAGTAATTACTTCAAAAACATATTCTTTCTTTCTTTCTTTCTTTCTTTCTTTCTTTCTTTCTTTCTTTCTTTCTTTCTTTCTTTCTTTCTTTCTTTCTTTCCTTCCTTCTTTCGAAATGTTTATTGAAAACCAAGAAAACTGACATTGATACAATCAAAACAAGTATATAAAAAAAGAAAAGCCAAGCCACTTATCAGTGTAACAGGTGGCTTTTACAAAACAGTTAAGAAGCAATACTAAATATCAAAGGATGGGCACCAGATCTCCAGCAATAAGAACCCTCAGTTTCCACCCAGTGTAAATGACACCACCCTATAAACACCCCCCAAAGTACACGGGACATCTACCTTCCCTTAAAAGACCCATCAGTCTGTACCCCCTCAAAGGGCATTTGAAAGACATCCTGCAGCATCCCCAGTAAAGCCAATTCTGGCACTAATCCATTTATTCCATCCACTATGAAAGGACTTTTAATTCGACTCTGTCTCCAAAACATAATCTTATAAAATGCAGCTGCTCTAGCCAGACCCTGCTTCAAACGCTCTATTGAGGGGACCTCCACTGAATGCCAATACATTAGCAAAAGCCTCTTAACCTCTAAGGCTGCTGTGAACAAAAAGCTCTTGTACATTAAAAGGCCTTGGTCCAAAACTAGAGTTCCCCAAAATCCAAAACAATGGGAATTTAGGAACAGAAGATTGCAGAATGCCTTCCAAACAGTCCATAATACTTACTGACCACCCCTGAATCAATGAGCACCCCTAAAGAATGTGAAAAATTGTCCCAGAAGCCTGCCAGGGCAGCCAGTGGGAATCACAGCCTAAAACACCTAATTTAAAAAGCGGTACTGGAGTGTGATGCCACCTACACAGCACCTTTTTCTGAATTAGTTGAAGTCTGGGGTCAGGGGAGGTCTTGTATGCCTCCTTCAAGCATCTCTCCCAGTCTTGCACTCCCAGCACTGTGCCCAACTCCTCCCCCCATGTAATCCGCTAAGCATCCCATCCTGGTACAGATCTCTGTTGCAAAGATTTATATATTAAACTCAGGTGCCCTCTAGGTGCCTTAAGCCATTTTTGTAAAAAAAAACACTGACGAAGCTTGCCTGAAACAGGATTGTTGGAAAAAGTTAGAAAACAATAAAGCTGTAATTTAAAGTTTTGCCAGTGCATTTGAGAAGGCAGTTTATTCCTATCTTGCAGATCAGAAAATGATAAAAAAAAAAAAAACAGAGTTTGGGATAATTATATCCACAACTGTCCAGATGCCTCTGCTTTGCCACCCCAGCCATGAAATTGGAGTACACCCTACTGTATTCTTAGAATTTCTCCAAAGGGGTTAAAAAGGGCCCAAAAAGGAGGGATTCCAACCTACTAATTTACAATATCTATGACAAGCCCACCTGATCGAAAGCATTGGCACCGTAGCTTGCTGGAAGGAGTTTTTTGTCAACAATAAAGACACTGCCAAGGGTGTTGGACCAGCCAAGAGCCACTCAATTGATACCCATAATGGGGCTGATATTGAGGAGGGGGCAATCCATTGTAAATCTTGTTTAAATCTGGTACATAAATGATAGGCCCACATCCACGGCAAGTTCCAACGCCCAGCAACCCCAGGAGCTCAGAGAATTCTCCTGCTGAATCCTGGGGGCCTCCTTTCCCAGATAAAATCTGAAAATAAGTAATCAAGCTTAGTTCAAAATGCCTGTGAGACCCATAAAGGTAAGTTACCCAATCTGTGAAAGATTTGGCGATCTTTCTGGGAAGGGATAGACTCAACTGCTTCCACCTCCAGAAATCCACCTGCACTTCGTCCAACACCAGATCCAAATTTAAAGAACTCGTGCTACTAAGGTCACTAGAGATAGTCATGCCCAAATACTTTAGACTGTTTTAAAGATTGGGAACCGAAGAACACCCAACTAGAGTCTGCCCCATAAAGAGGCATAATCTTGGATTTATTTCAGTTAATCCAGAGGCCTGATAGCTCATTAAATAAGCCAATAGTGCACAGAGCTTCAGGAGAAAGAAGATTCCACCTTTTTTAACAATAACAACATATCGTCCATGTATAACAAAGTAGTATAAAATTGATCCCACACTGGAATCCCCCGAATCCTAGGATGCTGACAGATGGTGAGGTTTTAAGGCTCAAGGGCTAAAAGAAACAATAAAGGGCTCAATGGGGCAACCCTGCTGAGTACCACAAAATAAAGAAAAACTACCAAAAAGTATTCCATTTACTAAAACTCTAGCCCTAGGGGCAGAGTATAAACACCCTACCCAGTGACGAAAATGAGGCCCAAAACCAAACTTGGCAAGGGTATGATAAAGGTATTGCCATTCTATGGAATCAATGCCCTTTTCGGCTTCTAGCCCAATGAGAGCTGCTGAGTCCGGTCCACCTACCACCACCTGAATCAAACTAAGAACTGTATGCAGGATATCACTGTCCTGCCTCCCCCTCATAAAGCTGGATTGAGATTTACTAATTAACAAAGGGAGAACATGCTCTAATCTCATAGTCAAAACCTTAGCAAAAGAATTACAATCAACATTTAGCAAAGATATAGGGTGATAACTACTACAAAAAGTAGCATCTTTCCCTGGCTTAGGCAGGAGGACAGTGATAGTCGCATCCTTCATTGATTCAGGAAGTGCACTAGAGTTCTCCAGTGCATCCAATACTTGAACCAGAGGGCCCACCAGAACAGATTCAAACTGCTGATAAAAATCAGCACTAAGTCCATCCAGGCCAGGTGCCTTGCCACATGACATGGGTTTAATAGCCTGTTGCACTTCAAAGATTGAAATATCTGCTTCCAGTTGGGCACTAATTCCATAGCACAATAAGGGCAATGAACACTGAGCAAAAAAGGACTCGAGATGAACCAGGGTAGGAGCTATAGTAGATGTATAGAGCTATGCACAATAGTTACTGCATTCCTCCGCCATCTGTTGAGCATCCGAGATAATCCCCCCATTTGTGCCCCTAAGATATGGCACCTGGCCTCCAAGCTCTTCTTTTTGAAGTGGTAGGCTAAAAGCTTCCCGGCCTTGTCCCCCAATTCCAAGCAGGCCTGATTTAAGAAAAACAAAGCCCGAGTGGCTTTTTGATGTAAAATCTGATTCAAACACTCCTTACACTGAGTAATCTCATCTAACTTGGTAGCCTTAGTACCTGGGGATAAGTTATACCTCTTCCTCCAATTTACAGAGCCTATTAGATAGCCTATCAACCTCCTGGCACCGTGCCTTATTAATGTGGGATGCATAGGAGATTATTCAGTTCCGAACTTATAGTTTAAACGCATCCCATGCAATGAAAACTGAAACACCCGGGGTCATGTTGGTAGCAAAATAGAATTCTATCTTACCCTGGAGCCACAACATGAAATCTTCCAACCTCAAAAGTGTCAGGGTAAACTGCCATCTTGCTGTGCGAGCCACCACCTGCCTAGGAGTCCATATCACCTACACAGCGGCGTGGTCTCATAATACAATAGGTCGATGCCAGGCTACCAATATATCAGGCATAACCGAGGGACTTGTAAGGAAATAATCTAACCTGATAAAGGAATTACATCTTTGGGACCTAAAGGTGAAATCTCTAGTAGAGTTGTGGAGAACTCTCCAACAGTCCAGCAATCTAAAGTCCTAGAGGATCTCCTGCAGTACCGCTCTGGACTGGTGGTAGGAGGGGAATCCCTTTTTCTAGGGGGTCCTGATACAACACTCTATCCCAAACTAAATTGAAGTCTCACCCAAGAAACAAAATCCTTGCAGGAGAATACCTCTCAGTGAGATGCTGGGCCAAAGTGGAGAAAAAATCAGGAGTGTCCTCATTTGGGGCGTAAATATTTACCAGAAAAACTGGCACTAGGTCAATTTTACCCACTACAAAAACACAACGTCCATCTTTGTCTGCACCCCATCTGTCTACTGCCAGCAAGCAACCTCGCCTGACTAATATAGAAACCCCTCGCTTCTTGGTGCCATAAGTGCTAGAACAGGTCCCTGGAAAAACCGCCACATTCTAAACAACCCATGTCCCTTTTCAGGAGTTGAGTTTCCTGAAAAAAGATGATATCACAGCCAGAAGATCTCAAAAATGAAATACATTTCTTCCACTTTACAGGGATGTTTAAACCTTGCACATTCCATGTCATAAAAGCTATCTGTACCATATTCTCAAACAAACCAAAATAATCAACATGTGCAACAGTAGTATGTTCCAACATTGAACACTATATAATTTAGCAGATATATGGAGGTGGATGTCCCATAGTAAAGAAGTCGCCAGAACAGTGCCCCAAGGCCAAACAACATACAACCCCCCATCCATACACATAAATAAACCAGGAACCCTGTAAACCCCATATATCCCTCCCACCCCCAGACCAAACAAACACAGTAAGAATAAAAGCCTCAAAAGGCTGAAAAACCTCCCCCACTCCCTTATCATAGGCAGGAGGAGCAGATTGCAGTGGGCAAGTGAACCCCCTTGTCAATGCCCCCCTAGCTCCCCTGCTAGTGTGAGGGTAATTCCCCCTGAGGCTATGCAAATCCAACTGAAAAGGATTCAAAGCCAGGCCCCCTCTACCTGCACCCACCAGCAATGTGTATTCCTACCCCCATACCTTCACATGAAAAAAATAAAACCCTCAAGAAGCTGTGTCCTCACAATGAAATCCCTTTCCCCACAAGGCCAGTCACCCTTCAAATATGGTCAATCCCCAAAGCAAAAAAAAAAACATTCACCCTGCAGGTCTACAGACCAACTGGCCATAAACCACCACCCATGGAAGGCTCCTGAGTAAACCTTGTGTCTAAAATGGCACACCCTTCCCCGTACAAAAATCAGAAACCAACATGCAAATAAACTGAATAGTTTCTAAGCATTAGAGCTCACTCAATAGTTCACTTAAACAGCAGTGATTACAGCCCCTCTCATAAACAGATCACATTTGGAACTGTGGGCAGAAAATCCACAAAGTGTCTAACACACAGCTCTCAGTCCACAGCTGACTGTTCCACCAATGGTGATAGCTTTCCCTCTGCATAGTCCTCAGTGTTCCCTGGTGCAGAAGGCTGAGCAGATGAATGCTGGGATGCAGCCACAAGTTCTGCCTCAGAATATTCGGCCAAGTCCATGGAAGATTTTCCCACTGGAGATCCTACAGAAGCCAAATCCTATCTAGGGTGCTTAGAGTCTGGCATTAAAAGGTCCTCATGCAGCACTACTGGGGTAGTAGCATCTGACCCTCGCACCCCATTGATCTGTGTCAAATTGGAGGCATGGCCTTTCTCTGGAGAACCATTAGAAAATAACCTGTGCCATACTTCCATGTTGCACTTTGGGTATTGCCAGCCTCTCCAGGCCCCCTTACATGCCCTGGTACCCTCCGTGGTTGATGCTTTGCTCCCCTCTGAGTCAGCCTCAAAGCTCAAATGGGTCTCATTAGAGTTTCCATCAGGTATCAGATATTTTGAACTGTGCACTACAGACTTTGGAGTAGCTTTATGGTCCTGTACCAAGGGGCTGCAAGGGGTTTCGGAGCAGCTTGACTCTAACGTGAGGCAAAAAAAGTTATGAATAGCCACTGGGGAATCAAATTTATACCAAGCAGAGTTCCACCAAACATGAAGGGTCACAGGGTACCTTAGCTGGAATTTAATCTTTTTGGCAACTAGTTGTTTTTTCACCTGGATAAATGCCTTCCTACGGTCTGCCAAATGCTTTGAAAAGTCCTGAAATAAATGTACTGAGTGACCATTCCAATGTAGTAGTCCCCTCTCTCTTGCCAGCTGAAGGATGTGCTCTTTCACTGAATAACTCAAGAAATATATCAATATGGGACGTGTTGGGGACCCCCTTTGTGGCCGAGGTCCCAGAGAGCAGTGGGCCCTCTCTATCTCGAGGGGGCCAGACCAGGTATAAGTTAGTAAATGGGGAAAGAAAGCCTGGATGAACTCCCAGGTAGTCCTCCTCTGTGCCCTCTGGTAGCCCAATTATGCACAAATTATTCTCATGACCTTGATTCTCAAGGTCGTCAACTTTCATGGACAGAGCTGCCACTTGCCTCTCCAAACAAGCAATCCGATCTTCTTGTCATACAGCCACCAACTTAACCTGCATTATAAAATGCTCTGATTTTACAATTCATTGCTCTGTGTCTTCTACCTGACTTTCCAGGGCAGACACTGAGGCCTTGATGTCAGGTATATCCTGGGTAAGAGCATGGAGCATCACCCGAATATCACACAAAACTTCTCTGGGTATTATCACCTCCACTGTGCTGGGTCCAGGAGAGTCAGTGGAAGCTGTTACTGATATTATTGTGCAGTTTTCCCACCGGTCAGAAAAATCACCCACCTCCAGTATTTAGAGACAACACCTGATACCAGATAAAAAGGGGCAGGCTTTCTGACTGAAGTCCAGCAACCAGGAGGATTTATGAAGGAATAATTAAGCAAATTCAGCAGGTGAGGACCGGAGCTTCATGATTAAGCAGCCTTCAGGATGTCCCTCACATCAGAAGTCTCTCTTCTTTTTTTCTAGTTATCAGATTATAAATATATTTATCTTGATTGTAATAATGGCATCAGAAATTCTACATTCTGATTGGCTGTTGGCATTCCAACAGCCTGACAGTAAAGTGATTTAAATGTTATAATATTTATAGTAAATGTCTCCTCTGTGTGGAAACTTACAGAGGCAACAACATGCCTACTATAGTTTGATAATTTTTTTATGCACCCTGCACATGTGGAAAGGGTTCCTATTTGTACCCAGATGGACCATCCAGCTTATCCCTTCCCTTCCCAAGGCCAGGGATGGTATACACTGTTATTTATACAAGGTTAGGTGCATGGCTGGGCTATCCATTTCAGTCAATGTTGCAAGTTCTTGCTACAGATTTTTTTGTGTTAATTAGCAACTGGAGGGTAATTAAGGACAACCGTTGATTAGCAGGTCCAGATGTCTCCATTCATTCCCACAGGAACAATGGGCAGAAAAGAAATATTATTAAGCACTGCTAGTTGCGTTTCTGCCATTATAATATTCCTCACAGAGGAAGCCACAATGAAACTTAGCAACACTCTTTAATCTGTGCTACATTGTCATGTACAGCCTGATTACCAGGGTGCATGAATTCTTCCTGTCAGCATTCTATTATCTATTACTGCCGAATGACTAGAATGAAGCAATCTCACTCTGAACAAGCATTATTAAACAGCTGGTGGATGAACTATGTTATTTTAAAAAATTTCTCAATGAGGAAAACATTCAAAATGTACACTTTGAACATTTGTTCCATGAATTAAGTTTTTTTTTTAAATAATAGCAATAAGACACTCCCAGGCGATTGATTAATATTCTTTTGAGCCCCACTCCCCCATATATGCTGGCCAGAACTGCAATGCCACCTGTGCTCACTCAGGTGAGATGACATTAGAAAATACAACATATTTTGAAATATTCATGAACATATTTGAATACATTACATATTTTCATTGTTTTACTTTAGCGTCACCCGATAAAATGATTCTGGAAATCAATTTTGGGTGAATAGAATTATGAATTTTGTATTTCTTTTTATTTGTTACTAAGCACCACACTTGAATGGAGGATGGGGCTGGCAGTATAGCCTAGAGGTTAGAGTAATAAGCTGTGAATGAGTTTGGTACATCCAGCAGACTTGGGTTTGATTCTCACAACCACGACTTACATACTGTGTGACTCTGAGCAAGTCACTTAACCACCCCAGTGCTCCCAGGTGACCCCTGAAAATGTGCACATGTGCCTAGTGGGCCTTACCCAGTTACCAAAGACTGAAAAAAAAAAAAGAAATAGCTTCACTGTACACTGGTGGATAGTATAACGTATGAGCCCCCCCCCAACTGACTGCCACAGAGTCTCAAACCCTATGATGTACTAAACAAGGCACCACCCCATTTGGTCATGTACCTTGGACTGTACTATAAGTGTGCAGCCACCTCCTTTCATTCAGATCTTTCACTCAGATGGCAGTCATCTGAAGGGTGACTGAGAAGAGGTTGAATTAAAGTGCCATGACTGTATTTCTACTGACTAACGAGTAATCACTGCACAAAGAAAATTATAAATTTTATTTTGAGATACAAGCAGTAACACAATTTTAGAAGATAGTTGAGGATGACACTACAGTCCAAATGCATGATGAATTGCAGTACTAAGCAGAGAGACTGTGAGTGCCAGCCTCCAACATTATGCCCTATAATGGCATGCTTTTAGTGATGGTGGGAAAGGAAAAGGGGTCTGTTGGAGGGCAATTGCAGCTAGTGATCTTACAGTTTTACAGGGCTGTGACATAAAAGTTGAGTCTGATACTAAAATTCTGTAGTTAGGTAATAAATAATGTTAAAATGTATCACTTACCAAGTGCTTCAGTGGCAGCACCTTCTCCCTCCTTCCTGGTCTCTGCAGTATGGGTCCAGCCCGGGGCCTGCTCCCTTGCATCTTGGTTACCATGTGGTAAATTTCTGGGTCCTGGTGGCACATATCAGTAAAGCACTTTTTAAAAGTTGGGCAGGGCTGTGTTCAACCACTGTGGCCTTTTACATGCGCATCTGTATTTTCATTTGGCTCTCCTCTCAGTCATGGATGGCAGTGGCACCAACTCCAAATAATTTTGTGTGGACCCTAATAAAAGGTCCAAAAACAGCAATTTCATAGTGGTTAAATCTGCATTTTTCCTTTCAGCTACATGACATTTCTATAAATGAAAGAAACACACCCAGCCCAAAAAAGATTCAAAATAAATAAATATACATATGTATAATAATAAAAAAAATTTCTGTCTCAGTTTCGATCTTCACTTTCCATCTCAAATGAAAAACTTTCCTCACTCACACATCTACTTTCTGCATACTGACAGAAAATGTGTCATGCATTTTCACAAAAAAAGCACAATTTCAAAAATACACTGAAAGTGTGCCTTTTCTAAAAAAAAATTAAACAGCTATCTGAAAAAGCACGCTTCTGCAAATTGCATGGTTTTAGATTTTAAATAAAGCAGACTCTCAAACCGAAATGGTACATTTTCATAGACTGTATCTGGTGAATTTACACCAGATTTTGTGCCTTTTGTTTTGTAAATATTGCACAAAAGCAAAATCTGCAAATCTGACCAATTTCAAAAGAGTATGAGAAAGTATGCCCAGCACTAGCTGTAAATACAGGGTATGTATATTCACTTGAACCAAAAGAAAACTGACTTGGCAATTAAAATTTGCAATTGGTTATGAAACTGAGATCAGTACTGATTCCATCATTTTTAGTGTACAGAAGAGAAATACATTTTAACTCAGAAGCTCACCTTTCTTTTACATTTTAAGTTTCTTTTGTGAACTAGGACAGAGAGGAGTGGGCTCCATATGTTTAGTGTTATGGGATGTTTCTATAACGTTAGTTCAGTGTTTTAATAGTTTGTGGGTCCAGAAATAGCTCCAACATTATGAGAAACATCAGTAAACCTTTGCAGAGCAATGATAAATTTGACTGTAAAAATCATAGTGCTTTGTGAAATTCATTGCAGTTGAAAGTTATGCATCTGTAATGTAAGATCTCTATACTTACTGAATGGCTAAATTGTTAGTTTGTCTGAAATCAGTGTTCTAGCTCTTGGGACTTTGTGGTACCATTGCACATTGTTGAATGAGGGTTTCACATACAGTAGTGCTGCTGAAATCCTTTGTGGATCCTTAACGACCTGCTCTATGATTGAGGTTTTAAATTATGTGCGAGGCTAGGGGAGATGAATAAAAAACAAAGAATTTTGATATTTCTTCTTTACCAGCATCCTTTTACAGATTTTGTGCACTGCTCTTTCTGAAGTCTACCTCTTCAGTATGCTAACTCAAGTTTACTAAATGCCTGATATGTCTGGCATTCTGATTTGGTACTTGTCAATGATAATGACTCAGGAGTCCAAACAGGATGAAACACATCTGTAGTTTTCCATTCTCAGCCTATACTGGATCACATTTACAAGCTTGTTTGAAAGACAATGTCTGCCTGCCTTGCACAAGTTTTTGCATACCCATGATGCCATGATGGGGATTGCGGCTTTAGAATATGTGCGGGGTTTGCTGAGTTGTGAAAAACATTTCACTGTTTCTTATCTCTCAGCATCCTTTTACAGATACTATGCACTTTTCTTCCTGAAAGCGGCCTCTTCAGTATGCTGGCTTCAAGTGCACTAAATGCCCAATTCTTTTTGGACCCATACAACAGATAAACTGTACTAAGGCAGCTACAGTACAAGCATCCCACACTGCCCTTCAAATGTGTCCCATCTTCCACTGGAGCACCCTCCAGCAGATGGTAGTGTGGTTCAGATTATGTTATATGTTAATTCAATCTTTAGAGTTTTGTGTGAACCTTCCATTAGGAATGCCAACTAGTGCCAATGTGATGATGTTTTTTGTAATGTCTGTCAGTGTCTACTAATGTCTGTCTACTAGGAAGTGGACTGAGACCATTATAATTAATTTCATATAGGACACCAAAGAGTCAAACTCTTTGCCACTGCCAACCAAGACTGAATGCAAACCAACTACACAGCAGTAAAAAACTTTACTGACTTTTGCCAATCGTTTGAGCCTTATCCCAGTCCCCTGGGTGGCATGCTTAATAAAAATATAAATCATGCTATAAAAAAGGCCCAGTCTGTCTCTTGGGCACAATTTCTCCACTTCAAAAGGCAGCACATTTTGGAACTCCTTTTTCCTGCCTAAGTATGTTGCACTAAATTCAATGGGGATTAACTCTTTGAAAAATATTTTAGCACATTGTTTAAGGCTGTGGAGAGACCTTTGATGCATTTAATTTATATATGCTTGTTTTTGCATTACAAGCCAACGGAACCCTATCATAGCTGCCAAAAAATGTTTCTGTTGAAATTAGTGATTCAATAAAATGGTCTGTTATCCTGCAACATCAAATCATGGTTAAATCAGGACCACCTCACAAATGATGTTGAAAAGAAGGAATGCTAGTTTCTCTTTCAGCCTGGTCCCCGGGATGAAAAACAAATTGCTCTAATTGTATACAGTATAATTATATCCCCTTTACAGTAGTTAGCACAGTTTTCACTGCTGACGGCTCAGCACAGTTGGCAACTGCAAGGAGATCAGTGTTGGGATTACTGGATGACTTGCTATTGATCACCCTTATATCTCTGGAGTAAGCCCCTGAAGCTATTACATCAATACATTGACATAATGGAGCGGGGTCACTTTTAAGGACAAGAACCCCGGGGTACCCACAGCTCCAAAAGCTCATAAATCATAATTTCAGCACAGGAGGACACTGCATCATACTTACAAACTACTGACATGTTTGAGCTGGGGATAGAGTAACCTTACTGAGTTTAAAATAGAAATAGATTAATCTTACTGAGTTCAAGTATGAATCACTTCAAAGAAGGTTTGCATTTTTAAACAAATGTGGCATTTACTGTGCTCCTTCCATCATCACTTCCATTTCAAGAACTACCAGTGTCACCATCTACCCACCCATGGTAAGACAGGCTGTTCTTTATGCAGTGCCATGGTATTTCATAAAGGACTATACCACCCTGGTACTTCATACATGACTGTACCACACAAGCTAATGCATAAAGGACTGTACCACCAGTGGTACTTCATAAAGGACTGCCTGCTTTTTGGAGCTTCAAAAGGTCCACATTGTCCCTGGCTCCAATTTTATCCCTAATGGGGGACCTCTTTCCTCAGGGCTCCAATGAGTTGAGAAGGAAGCACTGCAGTGGCTATGAATGGCTGGGACTTTGGAAAAGGAGAGCCCTTAGGAAGTGAAGACCTACTGTATTTGCATAGATGGGGCCAGGTAAGGATTAAAGTAAGGATTACTGTATACTAAGGACTTGAAGGATGTAAAGAGGCTAGTTTTCATATAGTTCATCCCCAACCCCCACTTTATCAGTGGTAAGATGCCAGCTGATTACTCTGAAAAACATATTTGTCTGGTCTAGATTCCAACATGTAAAATTACTGCTTTCAAGTATGTCAGCAGGAAGTTCATTCCAAAGATGTATTACTCTTTGAGCAAAATAAAACTGCCTTTGGTCGGTCTTAAATTTTTTTGCCACCAACTTTTCCCCATGCCCCCTCATACTGTGTATTTCATTTTTATATACTATATTAGGCCTAACTGGACTATAAATTCATCGTCTGTTGTGTAATTTTATATATAAGAAGGAGATCCCCAATCCCAATTTTTTCTGGTTTCTAATTTTTTAATTTTTAAAATATCCAGTCTTTTATAATGGAGCTGAGCCCATGCATATACTTATGTAACTGGGTCACCCTGTAACATTTGGTTTTTGTCCCTGCCTTGCTGGATCAACAAGGCTGAGGGGCCTGGACCCTGTTTTGGATGGAAAGGAAGGTTCATTCTCAAGTAAAGTTAATTAACGAGGTGCCTCCACCCAGAATAAAAATATAGTGGGCCAGCTGTCGGTCTGGTAAAACTCCCTGTAATGCTATACCTCCCCACCTCCCCCTGCAGTCACCCCACACATGAAATACCAAATATTTTACTGTACATGCAACTGAAGACCATTGCTAATAATATACTCACAAGTCAATTTTAAGCAAAACACCAATAATTTATTATAGGGGAAGGGGAATGGGATGTAGAAATAAGTAACTTATTGACAACATTTGGTTTAACAGGTAAACCCATACACAGCAACAATAATGGTGCCCACCCCCAATAGCAAAACCCACCTCCCCACTGGTACCAGTGTTCCCCAATGTCAGTCTACGTACCTAGATAGTGGAATCGGTGCAGGTCTGAAGTGGTGCAGCTGGTTGACCAGCGTTAGTGCACTTTTAAAACAAACTGTCACTTGTTGGCAAACTTTATACCAATCCCCAGGTCTGGGCAAAACACCACAGTTACTCACAGCCTTGGAGATACCAGACAAGATGCTTTCAGGCTAGAGGATGAACTATCCTCTAATCTGCAGCTTTAGGAACTTTAGCAGCTTTCAGGGGCTTTTGGCTGGGATGCAGCCGAGTCTGCCTTTCTCTCAGCAGCTTTCAGAATCTCTTGCAGCTTGTCAGCTTATTTACTGTCATCACTGAGCTGGACAGACCAGTACTGGAGACTAGGGCCACATGCCTCACCCCACATGTCCATGTATCCAACCCTCAGGGGGAGACAATGGGTAATGTCTGGCTGTGACACTACTTGGATGATTCCCCAGACTGTCCCCTGCTGGTAGTAACTCTCCTGGAGCTCTGGAATGCACTGCAAATGGCTTCAGCCACACTGCAGGTTGGCATCTGTGGCAATCGCTCAACAGGAACACATTCTCTGGATTTCCTACCAGATTTTAGCAGAAAACAGTCTCTCAGATTCACGCTTTCAAATTCTCAGGCTTGAGAAGGAAACTGCTTTCAACCTCTCATCGGATTTCCAGATATTGAAAATTGATCAGGTGTTCCCTTGGGCTGGTGGCTGTGAAAGCCCCAGGTAGGCCTTCAAACTTCTCTCAGAGATCACAGCAGAGTTTTCTCACTCTCTCAAAGCTCCAAGACAACTGCCTTGACTCTGTTCAGCAAAATAACACTTTAGTTCTTGTAACTGCTCCTTCCAGATATTGGAAGGCAACACAGAGTACCTCTTGGGCTGGTGGCTGTGGAAGCCTCAGGCAGGCCTCCTACTTCTCTCAAGAACAACAGTCTGAGCCCCCTCCCTCTTGGGGAGCTCCAGGCAGACTAACTTCAACTGAATCTGCCCTCTGGGTCTGGCGAGATCGGGGCAGCATCCCATTGGTCAAACAGGCTGCCAATCCACCAAATTAGTATGCAGAACATTCACTTGATACACGATTGACCAAAGGAAAAATCACCAAGGCAAAGTCCTTATCCCCTTCCCAGGAGCCATTGCTAAGTCCTCCAGGGCATTGTGATCTCTGATTGGCTGCTACATGGGTCCGAGGCAACAAAGCAAACAAAGGTGGATGCTGCAGTTCAGTTTATTTTCTGTCCCAGCTTTAAATTTACTTTGCAGCCAAAAAGTATTCTTTTAAGTCTATTTGCCTCCAGCATTTGGTAGCTGCCCCCTGCCCTATTGTCCAGTGGCAGAGTGGGCCCTGGCAGGGGCTCCCCCTGCCTGTTGCTAGTGCCATAGTGCTGGGTATCCAGTGAACAAGGCAACTAAAATTGGGCGCCCACAAAAATGTCGACTCAATTACAGCGCCTGTGTTCACAGCTACCTAGTGGGGAGTTGACCAGATACTGTGGTGGGTGAAATACCACACGGGAAGTAGCAGATATACGCATGTGCTCACATGCACAGGGGGGAAAGGCAGGGGAGGGATGGTATGTGGGAGGGTGATTGGTGGGCTGCTGCTGAGCTGGTCAGATAGCATGGTGGGGAGGATGGTCGGCTGGGAGGTGCAGGGTGCAGGGTTCATGTCCGGCGCGGCACAGGGTTTTTTTTCCCGGCAGGTAGCTTTAAATTTATTTAAGTTTTTCACCCCCCCGACATACACCTCCCTGGAGTTGAGAATCTATAAGTCAGGGGGCGTGTGGGCTGAAGCCCCAGGCAGGGGTGTGGGGGGGCACAGCCCCATGCATTAAAAATAAGACCCGTAGGTCTCAGGCTCCATTTTTGTCCATGCTGCGAGTGTGCATCACCAAAATTAATTTTTGGCAATGTACACTCGCCGTAATGATCACCATTATGACATGGAACCATAGCGCTGTCCCCCTAGGCAGCAGGCAAGGTTATTCATATTCATAGCAGCCTTGGCTGCTCTTACAGTGACAGTGCTCCTAATTGTAATAGTGCTTAATAGCACTTTTTCAACATTTTATTTCTTTCTCTCCCCAGTTTTTCTCTGAGACCCCTTGAATGCTTCTGAGGGACTCAGGGGCTTGAGGACATGTAGAGGGCACAACGTCAGAGCCACCTGAGTGGCTTTTAACATTTAGGTGCTGCAGCCCTTACACAGTATGCAAACCACCCTCCAACTCACACATTCCAGCAGGAGCCAGCTCGAACATATGCACATTGAACTGCATGGTGCTTGCTGGCTGTACTGCTGAGCTGGTGGTTTTAACTTTTACCTCACTTAACCAGTCTCCCCACCAGGAATGCAACACTGGGGCTGTCAGAAGAATAATAATGGACCCCAAACTGGACCGAGAACTGGAGGGAGTGCAAGACAGCATCCAGGGAGGTGATCAAGGGGAGATTACACTTAATAATGCTTCTTTGAACTTTTTCATATTTTCCATATTCCTTGCAAGAATTGGCCTACAAAACTGTGAATAAAAGTCCAACAGAGTCCTTACATATAATCACCATACAGGCAATATTACAGATGTGTTTCTGGAAGCAAACATCATTTTAAGCAAATTTGATTCGCTGTATTATACTTTCACACTTCTCTCCATGCCTTAACTCTCTGGTGATGTATACTCTTAAGTCCACAGGAAGATAGAACCCCCTCGGCTAGGAGGCCCGAACTACCAGTTACTGAAAAGCCCCCAATAATTTCTGGGCTCTAGTAAGCACATGCAGTTTGCCCCAATGCCCCTAAACAAAGTTTTTTTTTTTGTTTTATGGATTGCACTGTGGTAAAGAGGCAGTTCTTGCTTAAGGCAGACTAGAGTTATTATCATTCTCGCTTATAAATATGCAGGCAGGTATAAAATATTTATCAGTGAGGCTGGCAGGCCCCCAAATGTTTGCTTCACACAGCAACTCTGGTGTGTCTTGTTTTAATTTATGCCTATCATGAACTTCATCTGCCTAAACCCAAAACTCTTCTGCCCATTCCTCATATAAAACAAACTCTGGTCAGAGCCAATATTTCTGTGGAGAGCTTTTGGGATGCTTTTACCCATGATTACTAATGAATTTGCACAATGCAGATCTGCTAAAAGGCAGTTTCAATGTGGTCTTTCTTCCTTTTACACATTTTTACAATGTGTTTTCCCAGAATATGCCTGCTGATTGCTATATGTTTAGCCTGGATAGTTCACAGAAGACATGGCATCTTATTTTCAGTGGGGCTCCACATCTACGCAATATTATGCTGTACTGTGTAAAATCAGAACACACTAAAAACAATATTTTACATCTGTACTAGGCTACCCTGAATAAATACATTATAAAAATGCTAAAATCATGACCCCACTGAAAACAAGATATTGCATCTAACCTGGAACATTCTGACTTAATACAGTGCAAAAATGTTTAAAATGAAGATCCCTATGACAATGAGATGTAGCATCTCCTCTGC
This sequence comes from Neoceratodus forsteri, assembly GCA_016271365.2. Lineage (NCBI taxonomy): Eukaryota > Metazoa > Chordata > Ceratodontiformes > Ceratodontidae > Neoceratodus > Neoceratodus forsteri. Next base: position 1,608,987,688 of record CM057450.1, on the reverse strand, counting down.
ACTATCCAGGATACAAAATATAGGATGAGAAATATTTAAAGGCAATGTACTGTAAACTGAGCTTCACTGTGTTCACTGACATAAACAGTTTATTTATTGTTTTATAGCATATTAGATTGCAGTATTTATTTTGAATGTTGTGGCCATGAGGATGGTGGGTGTGTGTGTGTGTGTGTGTGTGTGTGTTTACTGTAGCTCAATATATTTTTTACCTAAAAAGCATAGTAAAAAATGCCCGCTGATTACTATATATTTTGCCGGGATAGTTCACAGAAGATCTGGTATATGTCTGAGACAGTGCTTATCAGATAGTGTCTTAAAAGGTAAAAAAAACTGTAAATCTTTCGTTGCTGGGAAAGGGTGACATTTATGAGGTATGAATCTTTCTTGAAAGACAGTACCTACTCAGCTGAAGCTAGTAGCAAGAACATGTTTAAATGCTAAGTATTTTAATATGCAAGTTGTTGCATTTCAAAGGGGGTATACAAATCTTCAGTTTAATAGGCAACCAGTATTTAACAGGCTGTTTCAGTTTCCTAATGGCCATCTGATAAGCAGCTTTGAGTTCTATCTCCATTATTCTAAACAGAAAGAAGGCAGTATTTTAATTCAAGTGCCATAGTGATTTGTAGGTGTGGAAAGATACATTGAAAACTCCAAAAATGTGTTCCATGGTATTCCATTTTTCCAGCTACTGACAGAAAGATGGCTGTAGGCTGAGCCTACAGCCATAAAAAGCAAGTATGCTATAAAGCCATTAAAATTCCCAGATTGAATAGCAAGGCCTGCCAAATCCACAGTCAGCAGTCTCCCTCCCCAAAACTAGGCACCCCCCTGGGCCATCAGGCAGCCCAGCCTGGCTGCCAGCCATGATCTCCTTGAGAGAGACAGTCGACATTTAAGACAGTTCAATCTTCAATGGAGAATAATTACTGACTACTGAGTGAGTGTGTTTTTGTGCAGCACTTACATTTTTGCTCAACAGTAGTTTGGTTCAGAATTAAAGAAAGACAAGAAGACAGGACTATGACTTTGGCCCAGCTGTAGGCCATCTCAGGGCCCGGATCTTTCATCCTCATAAGTCCAATCTTCAGTTGGGTCCTCTGGCCTCTCTCTCCTCCCTTCTGAGCTCTCATCTCAGTAGCAGGGAATACCCTAGGGCACAGCCCAAAGATTCACTCTCCACTTTCCACTTTCACTAGGGTCCAAGAGTGCACAATTTTGTGTCATGATCCCACACAGCAGAACAGCTAGAGGGCCTAGAGGCTGATCTGATTCCCACCGTGGCACCGTCTGATGATTTTTGGTCACTGGTCAGAGTCACCGGACCTCTTGACTTACTCCAACCAACCACAGTCTTCCCATCAATATCTTTTAGTCAAGCATGGCAACAACATGTAACTCCTCGAATTTAAACTAAAGTAATCAGTTGTTGTGGATGGAATGCACACTCACAACTTCACAAGCAGCTCAGTTTGAGTTGCAACAGGCAGGCACCTTCTCTCCAACTCCTGCTCTCTTGATGATGTCCCTGGTGAGTCAGGCTGCCCAGTGTCCCTTGCGGGAGTCACACATGCACACAAAGGCTACACGGCCACCACGAATCTTAGGATATTGAGTTTTTTTAAACAAACAGAGGACACCAAAAATATGTGACAATAAGTGTCCCGTATGAATGTCAAACGGAACAGGGAATTTTTGCCTTAAATACAGGACATCCTGTAAAATATTGGACTTTTGGGAACCCTAGCCATCAGGCAAGGAGGAGTGGCAGGAACAGGCAGTGGTAAGCGGCTGTGCTTTACTTTGCATATGAGTCTGAATCCTGTATTGTTAAGTGTCGGGGCTGCTTTAATGAAACAACTGTTGGTTTGTGGCTCTGTGTGGATTTTGGGAAGAGGAAGGATACACCAGAGGATGGGCTGAAGGAGAAAGATTGGTGGCCATATTCTGACATCATTGGAGGTCCCACTGAAGCACATGACTACAGACAGCTAATAGAACAGCTGTAGTTCTTATAAAGGCCCACAATCTCTAGTGACCCTGAAGCGAGCATGACCCTGAAGACCGAGTGCCATGAAGTAGGAGTGTGACATCTGACTTTGTGATGTTGGCAAAGCTTCTGCAGGAGGAAGCAGAGTAGCGGGGGTCTCTGCTGGTCGGCTGAGGTAAGGTATCTGTTCACACCTGTGTTGCACTCTCTGATGGGAAGAGCAGAAAGTAAAGGGTAGGGCCAAACAGGGAATAAGAATAACACCCTATCTCAGGTGGGAGTACGAGCAGAATAACAAACAACAAAAAGGGAGTTGGTAGTTAACCCCCATCAGAGGTAAGGGGTACACAAGTTGTGAATGTAAGAATAGGAATAGGCAAAAACTAGTAATAGGAGTAACACCCTGTCTAGGGTAAGGTGTGCAGAGGGATTTAACAAACAAAATTAGGGAAAGGATTTCCAAGCAACACAGGGAGACCAGAATAGGGAATGTGGGGAGCGGTACAGTGTAGTGGCTGTGAGGCAACAGTTTTCAGAGACCTTCTGGAGACTGCAGTACTGTCCCATTTGTGTGCATCTCTGTGAGTTGACAGAGAAGGTCACTAGACTTGAGGCTGATTTGGCTAGGATTCAGAAGACCTTCTCACCCATCCCCGAGCCACCAAGTTGTACATCGTTACCTCAGAGAATGACAGGTAGGACAAGTGGATGGACTACAGTGGACTTGGGAAGGGTGAGGGTGGTGGACTCTGGGAGGCTGGGGGAGTGAGTCACAGGCACATTCCTCAATCAGTACCATTACAAAATTCCTATGCTGCTCTGGTGGGATGGGACTTCCAGGAGGAGGCACCTGTGGTAGTGTCCGAGGAGGATGTGGGGGACCTCCATAGTGGGACTCCAAGGAAGGGGGGGGAGAACCCCGGAGGAGGAGGAGGAGGAAGCAGCTTCTGGTAGGGAACAAAATTGTCAAGGGGACATATTTGGGTATAGGAAAAGGGGTGGAGAAACAGATCAGGTGCCTACATGGTTCCAGCCACTGCCAAAAGGGACTGGAATCATATCCTAGGGATTTGTTAGGGCAGCAGGAAGGAAGGGAGAGTTAGATGTCAATGTCCACTGGAGGACAAATGACCAAGCTAGGGACAGGAGTGGGATAATGCCGGGGGAGTTTAGAGAATTGGAAAATGGTCTTAGGCAGGTAGCATGCTCAGTAGCTTTCATGCTGGTGCTGCTTGGTCCATGACAGGGAGAAGGAAAGGGTTTTCTGCACCACTACCTTCAACTCATCATTGTTGGAACAGTACAAAGAGGAGTGGTATGGCTACATTGGAGACTTGGGGCCCACCTGGGGGCGCAAGGGCCTATACAGGGGTGATGGCCTACATTCTTCTGGGAGGGGAAACACAGTCCTCAGTGGACATTTTAAATGTTACTTTGATGAACACTTAAACCTTCTGTGGGGCATTGCAGAATAAATTGGGGAGGCAGAAACTGAGCCCCTCACAGGAGGATGTAGACAGTAGGGAGATCCCAAGGGGAGATGGTCTCCCTAGGATGCAAGACAATCAAAGAATGAGGGAGATGATAAAGTGAAGAGGGGGAAAAGAAGCATTAGAAAGAGTAGGGGGCAAAAAGGAAAGAAGAGGGCAACAAGCAAAATGCTAACAAACTGTGGAAGGCCATGTGTGCTAATGCTGGAAGTGTAGGAAATAAGATTCCTGACCTACAGGCCATCATATCAGAGGCTGACCTGAATAGCATGGTCATTATTGAGTCATGGTGCACTGACAACATGACTGGGAAATGGCCATACCTAGCTACTCTCTGTTCAGGAACAACAGGGTGGGATGGAAAGGTGAATAGGTGGTATTCTATGTGAAGGCAAATGTTAAAGTGATGGGGTACATGGAATTCGGGTTGGGGGAAGAGGTACTGTGGGTCACCCTTGTGTCCAAGAATGGAGTCACTATTCACAGAGGTGTGATCTACAGATCTCTGGCACAGGGGAAGGAATTAGATAAGATACTGATGGAAGCAGTAGGCAAAATGGCTAAAAAAAGGGAGGTACTGCTGATCTGTTACTTAACTCTGCTGGCTACAGACTGGAGCCTCCAAACTGCAGTGGCTTAAACCAAAGTTGCCTCTGAGGCAGATCTGCCTTGAAGGCAGACCTCACTGCAATGCAAAACTTACGTTTTTGTACATACTCTTTCTCGCACTAAGTCCCTTCTCTTCTATATGTACTATTCTAACACCACACCACTATGGATCACCACTTAAGTGAAATTCTGACAAAAGAGAAGTAAAAGAACCATATGTGGATCTGAACTCTCAACCTCTTGTTCATCAGGCTGTAGACCTTTCCACTACACCACAAATCCAGTACTGTAATGTAGCTCAGTTCTTTAACTCTAGAGGTTAAATACCTTCCAGGGAGGCAACCCTATGTATGATGTCTGCTTCAGAGACATGCTTATCTCAGAGGCAGCCCTACATCCAAGCAGAATGAAGCAGGTCTGCCTCAGAATCAACTTTGGTTTAAGAAAAGTGTCTCTTGCAACTGACGTGTCAGCCATAAACAGAGACATCCTAGAATCCCTGCAAGTGGTGTTCGTCAGGTAACCAGTCAGTGAAACAACTCATGACAAGGCAATACTGGACCTGGTGCTCACTAACAGGGACAGTGTGGCAGACATAAAGGTGGGAAGCCACCTGGGGACCAGTGATCACAGTACAGTGTGGGTCAACATAAGGACAGTTGCAGTAATCAAGCCACACATGGACAAGGCTCCTGGACTTCAGAAGGGCTGATTTTATAAAGATGGGTGAATGCCTTAGGGATGAACTGGTGGTGGGGGGGTGACCTGGGGGTGGAGGAAAAGTTGGCTAAACTGAAAGAGGGCATAGTGAAGGTAATAAATCTCTGTGTCAAGTAAGTCAAAAAAAGCAAGAAGAAGAGAAGACCATTACAGTTCTCGAAAGAGGTGGCAGAAAAGGTAAAGGCTAAAAGGGTTGCATTCAGAAAGTACAAAGAGATGCTGAGGGAGGAGGATAGGGAGGTGTATCAGGGAAAACAGAGGGAAGCAGGGAAAGCAGTAAGGAGCACAAAGAAGCAAAATGAAGGAAGAATAGCACAGGCATTATCAAAAGGGGACAAGACTTTTTTTAGGTATGTACAGTAGGTGAAAAAAGGAAAAGAAAGGGAGGGATTGTAAGCTTAAAGGTGGGGAGGAGGGGGCTACATAGAGGGTGGCCAGGTGGGACTGTAAAGAGGGTGACCAGGAAAAAGTAGATCCAGAAACAAATGATTTGATACCTTTTATTGGACCAACATAGATGCTTCAATGTTTTGGCGAATACAGTATGGTGTTAGTAGTGCTTATGTAACTGTAGTTTACAATTTTTTTCCTTTCTCTATTCCTGCCCTTGTTAGAGAAATCAGGTAGTGAGTAGAGAATAGAAAGCCCAGCACTAAGGGTGAGTAGAGTGCCGGAGGAGGAGGAGGAGGAAGAGGAGGAGGCAGGGGTGGATGGTGGGTGCTTTGCAATGTGCTAAGAGGAGAACTGCTGTGGGAGGATGGCATTTATTGGGAATGTGGTAGGAGCTATTCTTCCACATTGAACCTTGGGCTTTAGCCCTCCTATTCAATGTTTTGGCAAATAGAGTATGGGGTTAGTAGTGCTTATGTAACTGTAGTTTACTTTTTGGCTTTTCTCTATTCCCATCCTTGGTAAAAAAGCCAGGTAGTAAGTAGGGAATAGAAAGCCCAAAAAGATTACCTCCTACAGCTCATGGAGAGTATGACCAGTAACATGCAGGGAAGGAAAAAACCCCAGGCGGAGGAAACCTCTGAGGGCGCATGACTACTGATCCACCCATCCTCAGGGCAAACTAAGATGAGATGATCCTAGGTTCTTACAACTATGTTCTAATTTCTAAGAGAGGTGAACTGTTGTAGAGATGATGTTCCTTCTTCAGTGTCTGTTGAATGATACATTCTGGAAGGTCAATTTTGTGGCTGAAGAGGCAGATCCATTTTGCAGGAATGTCTGGATTCCGAATATGGATTGAGTTCAGCTGAAAAGGATGAATGTAGTCCAGTATTCTGATGTGATATTGGTTGATATTCGATAGGGTTACAGAGTCAGTGTGAACATGAGAAGCATGACTTGATTAATGAGCTGCCAGACTCTGAACTGTGGGAAATATGATGGGTTATGAAATTCTTAAAGTAATCTATCAGACTTCATAGAGGGTATGACATCTGGATTATGGTCTCAAGGCTTGGAGTTCAGCTATGTCACTATGTAGGCATCTATGGAGATAATCGAGGATGCAGACAGAAACTTTAGGTACCTGGTAGGAGGGGTTAATGAGGAAGATTTTAGACCAATAAAGGATGGGTGGTCTATGCTGTAGTAACTGGAGACTGAGTGTTGACTAGAGCTATGGTTGCTATACTGAGATTTGCATAGGCTCATATTCAGGAAGGACTGCTAGTGGAAATGGTGGATATGGGTATTGCTGTGTCTTAACTGCCCATGGCAGGAGCTTAAGTGATCATAGCGGCTTTGCAGTGCTGGAACATCCAATGTCTGAATGCTGAGGGGAGCTGAGAACAGATCTTTGAATAAGTCTATAGATTGATGTGGCAAGGGGAAGCTGAGAGCAGCATAGAATGCAATGGGTGCCTAGCATGCTTAGTCAGATATAGGACTGTTGTGAGGCATGACAGACAATGAGACAGCCAGGTTGGTTGTGGATGTGCAGATTGAGGAATCAATGGATGTCTGCTCTCAGTGATGGCATTCGCTGGAAGGAGTATGGGAGGAAAATCCAGATAGATAAGTTAGAAGGACCACTGGATGGGTAACTGGCATGATTTAAGGTAACATGATGAAGAGATGTAGATAACTCTATGAGTTATGATGATGTCAAGGGGCCAGGGAACAGTGGCTCAGATAGAGTAACTTCAGCAAGTCAACTAAGCACCAGATATCTAACTATATATGTTCTAGGATAGTTGCTGGAGAAGGTCTTAAGAACATCCAATAGCTATTAAGGGAGTACAAGTTAAATAAGGTGATCAAACTGATTCAGCACTTTTAAGAAAAGAAAAGTCTATGAGGAGAAAGTATGATGGATGATGCCAGTACTGCTATGAGGTTTCCTAACAATGATGGTTATGATGGAATTGGTACATCTCAGAAGGAATTAGGGTCACATTTCCAGGTAAGAAGATAGGAGTGAAGGAGACTTCACTAAGTCTTGGATCCTTATGAAGACATGGGAGGCAGTGATGCCCTTACTGCTAGAATTAATAGAATAAATAAGGAAGCATCCTGCAGAGATGGTTGAGAGATGAGATCTTTTCTATAGTCCAGTCAAATGGGATTCTGGAAATGGGTCCTGAAGAGATTATTGGGCAGTATTAAAGATTGAATAGTGACATAAGAGTATATAGGGCACGCTGTTCAAAGGATGCTGCTCGAAGAAGGTTTCCTCAGGTAAGAAGAACAGGTACTCCATAGAACATTGGAAGGAAGCTGTTATGATGGCTGAGGTAGGAATATGAGACAGATGAACAGGTAGGAGTTGTTAATCAAATCAGGCAGGGATGGTGGATGTTGATAGCTGTAGGAATGCCCAAAAGAGATGCAGCAAATGTGCAGGAGCCCTGAGCCACCAGGACAGCAAGGAAGAAGGCAACAGTCCAGGGATGGAGGAAAAAGTCTAAGCAGAAGTCGACCAACTGAAGGATGGAGCTGGAGAAGAAGATGGCTGAAGATAAGCAGTACAGGCAGCAGCAGGTGCAGAAAAGGTACAGGATTGGGGCAAATCCCACAGTGCAGAATGTAGAAAAGCTGAATCAGGCCTCTGTGGGAGATCCATGTCAAGCCAAGAAGTAAATCCAGGTACAAGGTGCTGCAAAGTTGAGGAGCAAGGGTTCCACTTCCAAAGGAGAAGGCGAACAGAAATTGCTGAGAACAAAAGGTGCAGCAGAGACTGGATAGAAGGGTTCCACCTCCGAAGGAGATGGTGAACTGGAACAGTTGGTAGCAAGGTGCTGCAGTAATGGGGAGTGGGTTCCCACCTCCAAAGGAGATGGCGAGCAGGAATTTCTGATAGAGAAAGCACTGGAATTGTTGCTGGAAGAATGCTGGATGGGATAAGGGGAGCAACAGGGGAAAACAAGTAGAAGGCTTCAGTCACATGGCTGTTGAATCAGAGCAAATGGCAAATATCCAGCAGGAAGCAAAGGAAATGTGGGCAGACATATCCAAGAGAAAGGTAATAGGGAAACATAGACTTCCAACATAGCAATGAGGGAGGAGATGGAAGCATATAGCTGAAGAACTGAAGAGTAGATGAGGCAAGCCACAACAATGATGCCCAGGAGCACAGGAAGAGGTGGAAGACAAGCAGCAAGGAAGTCCAGGAGTCTGTCGGACTGAGCGGAGGTGGAAACTGAACAAGCTGGTGGGGTCCAAATCCAGAATGTGAGGAAGCCAAAGCGGGAGCAAGTACATTGAGTCCATGGAAGTGCAGGATGTAGTCAGGAAGTGCAGGATGTAGTCAGGTGAGGTAGGATATTGAAGGTAAATCGAGTATAGTGATCCCATTTCTGAAGGGAATGCAGCAACCGGGTATCAGGTATAGAGTGCTGTTGATTGAAACAGTAGAGTGCAGACACAGGCTCCCATCTCTGGTAGTCAGGATGAGCTAACCTTCGCTCAACACCACACCAGGCAGAATTTAGAGATAGACACTGTGGAAAGTTGACCAGAAGTATAACTGGTCAAGATTGAAGGTAGAGGAAAACAGGCTTTCATCCCAAGTGGACAGGGAAGCCTACCTGCACTGCTATGCCTCAATAGGCAGAGTTAGGGAAGAGACTGTTGGACTGCTGGTATGGGCTAAGTGAGGAAAGGGGAGCTGAGAGCTGAGGAGTAGGAGGTACAGTAGGCAAAATGAAGAAGACAAATGGGACGGTAGTAAGTAAGAAGTTAGAGGATGGGAGAAGTATGATCGCTGTAAGTGCCATTAAGGCAGAGATTGGGGAATGCAGACAGGAGCATGCAGAACAGTAATGGGATGCAAGGAACATTCAAAGGCCAGGTAGGCTGGGAGGTCAATGATTAATTCAAGGATGACTGAAAGTCATGTAGGGAAGAAAGCAGGGTAAAATCATACAGCTAGCATAAAGCATGCTCCAACTAATTAGATCCACAATGGCCCAGCATGACACCGCAGTCCCACATTGTGGGAAAAACAGGGAAACCAGCTGAGCAATATGGATCAAACAGCACTGCAATGGTGGAGGGGTAGGAACCACAAAAGGAGGCTCTGGTACTGGCAAGGTCCAAGTAAAGGATAAGCAGTAGGTATAATGGGGAACATGAGCAGACAAAACAAATTAGCATAGTAACAAGCAAGGTGAATGCCAAACAAGCAAAAACATAGGAGGAGGAGGAGCACCAAGTGCAGTGGGACTGTGGGAACTGCTACAAGGGATGCAGGAGAGGGAGCCAGCATGAGTGTTGTGGTAATTCGGTGAGCCGGAATGTTAGGAAGTATGAGGGGAGAACAAGGCAAGTTAGGAATGACAGGCTGGGCAGGATAAATGAATACTGGGACTAAGAAATTGTAAGGTAGAAGTAGCATGGGGACAGACATAATTGGTAAGGATGGCGGGTGCAATAGATGGCAGAGTGGGAAATATGAGGAATGCCAGGCTCCAGGAGAAGGTCAGAAGTGGAGCAGAATGGATATAGGAAAAGGGGTGTGGAGATGGAGATGGAGTGCCGATGTGAGAGAGAAAGCCCAAAAGGAAACATGGAAGCAAGGGTCAAGGGCCAGAATGAGGAACAGGGAGGGGGGCCTAGAAGACAAGGAGGATGACAGGGGGAGGAGGGGGCTGGAGAAACAGGAATGGGGGCCCAGACCAGAAAAGGTTAAAGGAGTAAACAATTTATTTTTGCATAGTATGTCAGTTCTGAGTATACCATGTCATGGAAGAGCAGCAAGTAGGAATGAAAGTCGCCAAGGTCTCAACGGTGGTCATGGTGGTGAGGGGTGGAATCCAAAAGCAAGGGAGAAATGAGCAACACAGCATAGGAAACAGATGGGGGAAAAGCAAAATAGAGAACTGATGTAAAGGTGAGACAGGGAAGGGGGACTGCACCAGGAGAATAGATACAAAACCAGCAGGGTACCAGAAAAAGGCAGGAGCATGATGGTAGCAGATATAATACAGAAGAAATGAAACAGTACCAGCAACATGTACCTGCAAGGCAGAAAACTGTAAGGGAAACACCGCCAGGAAAAGGGGACAACAAGACAAGCCCTACAAAATGCTGTACCACCAAAGGAAGCCTGCAGCACAGCATAGGGAGAGGTAAATATAATCCAGAGCAAAAGCAAGTCAGGGCCAGGAGGTCATAGGGGCATAGGATAATCTATAACGATACAAGACATGGAGGGGCAAGCAGGAACCAGGAAAGCACTGAGTGAAGCACAGATGGAAGCCAGCAATGGCCACAACTGCAACAGCAAAAAAATGGATGGAGACAAAAGCCAGAGAACCCATCCAAACCAGGGCCAGCAGATGGCAGCGGGGAAGTGATGGAGGATAGAGCCAACATCAGGTGGGTAAGTGGGAGAACAGAACCAGGGACGATACGGGAGGGCTGTGCAGGAAGGGCAGAGGAGAGGGAAAAGGTCCACCAAGCTGGGCACAGGACAGGAGGGGGAGCAGTGAGACAAGGGGGAGGTGGGACTGAGCCCACAGAGTAGTAGCAGGGAGAGGGTCCAGGAAAAAGGGGCCAGAGCAGTCTGGGAAAAGGGAGGAAGCAGGGCAGACAACCAGGTGCTTCTGGAATGACAGTGCATCTCTGAAGAGCAGGGGAAAACTGACCAGTGGCTCCCAAACAAGTCAGGGGCAGAGCAGTAGGGAAAACACAACAATGGAAAAGGAACAGAGCTGACAGGGATACTGACCAAATGGTGAGCACACAGAAAGAAAGGAGGGGACTACAAGAAAGCACAGAGGGAATGAGAAAGGAGAAAGCTGAAATAGAGGAGGCTCAGCCACACGAGCCATGCAGGAGCCAGGCACCTGCAGTGGGAGGATTTCTACAGCGATGCTAGCGGGGAACTGCCGTGGGAGGCTGGCTGGGGATGTGAAAGGAGCTATTTCCCCACATTGAACCTCGGGCTTTAGCCCTCCCAAACAAAGAAAATAGTGTTTAAGCTTTCGGGCCAATCAAAGCAAGGACTTGGTTGGTCCAAAAGCTAAAGCACTTTTTTCCTTTGTTACATCTATGTTAGTCCAATAAAAGGTATCTAACCACTTGTTTCTGGATCTGTTCTTACTAGGACTAATAAGGCAATTAACTACTTCTGTGTGACAGGAAAAAGCAGACATCTTGAACAAATACTTCTGCTCAGTATTCACTGTAAAAGGGGGTAACCGCAAAAAAAACAACAGGAGGTTCGATGGGAGGGAAGTCGGCACTAGTCCTTTTTCTGAGGAGAGAGTACTGGAGACACTCACAAACCTGAAGGTGAACAAAGTTATGGGGCTGGACAGGGTATATCCAAAGGTGTTGAGGAAGCTCAAGGAGGTACTGGCTGCACATCTGACAGTCCTATTTAACAGATCACTGGAGACTAGACTGGTCCTGGAGGACTGGAGGATGGCAGATGTGGTCCAGCTTCTCAAAAGTGGTAGCAGGGAAGAGGTTGGCAATTATAGGCCTGTCAGTCTGACATTGGTGGTGGAAAAATTAATGGAAACACTGCTAAGGGAAAGGATTGTGAAATATCTTGAATCCAGCAGGTTACAAGCTCTGAGGCAGTATGGATTCACAGGTGCGAGGTTATGTCAAACAAATCTGATAGATTTTTTTGACTGGGTGACCAACAAACTAGATTAGTGAGGAGCAGTGGATGTGGTCTACCTAGATTTCAGCAAGACTTTTGACACTGTTCCGTGTAGGAGACTTAAGCAAGCTGGGTAGCTTAGGGGTGGGTAACAAGGTGGTAACTGGGTAAGAAATTTGATAGGGGAGAGCAGACAGAGGGAAGTGGTAAACAGTGTTTGCTCTGAGGAAGGAAGGGTGACCAGCAGGGTACCTCAGGGTTCAGTGCTAGGACCAGTCCTCTTTAATGTCTTTATAAGTGGCATAGCAGAGGAGCTGGAAAGGAAGGTATGCCTCTTTGTGGATGACACCAAGATCTGCAACAGGGTAGACACTCCAGTGGGTGGAAGGAATGAGCAGGGATTTGAGAAAACTGGAGGAGTAGTCAAGAGCTGAATGCAAGAGCTGGGTTTTAATGCAAAAAAAGTTCCAAATAATTCATTTGTGGCACAGAAACCCAGAGGCAGAGTACAGAATGGGTGGAGTGTTATTGACAATGACCAAGCAGGAAAGAGACCTAGGGGTAATCATATCAGATGACTTAAGGGTGACCAGGTAATGTGACAAAGCAGTCTGGAGGGTTAGTGGGATGTTGGGTTGCATAGGAAGGGGTATCACCAGCAGAAGGAGAGAGGTGGTGTTGCCCCTGTATAGATCTCCGGTAAGACTCCACCTTGAGTACTGTGTCCAGTTCTGGAGACCACATCTCAGGTAGGACATAGAAAGAATGGGGGTAATCTAGAGGAAGGCAACTACAATGGTTCAGGGTCTGCATCAAAAGTCCTATGAGGAGAGGCTAAAGGACCGCAATATGTACACCCTGGAAGAGAGAAGGGAGAGAGGAGATATGATTGAAACCTTTAAATACCTCAGGGGTATAAATAAGGTAAAGGAGTACAGTATTTTTCAGAAAAACTCTGCCCTAGAACAAGGGGACATGTGATGAAGCTGGAAGAGGGTAGATTTATGATGGATGTGGGAAAGTACTTCTTCACAGAAAGAGTGGTAGATTCCTGGAACAGCCTTCCAGTGAAGGTGGTGGATGCAGAAAAAAGTGTCGGGGTTCAAAAATGCCTAGGGTAGGCATTAAGGAATCACAGAGGTAAGAAAATCGTGGTGGGGGTGAGGGGGGGAGAAAGTTGTAGATCAAGTTAGACCACACCTTGAGTACTGTGTACAGTACTGGAGACCACACTTGAAGAGGGACATACAGCTCCTGGAGAGGGTACAGAGGAGGGCAACTAAGATGATACGAGGACTAGGGGATTTGAAGTATGGGGACAGACTTGAGGAGCTCTGCCTGTTTTCATTGGAGGAGAGGAAAGACGGGGGGGGACATGATTGAGGTCTTCAAGTACCTCAAGGAAATAAATAGAGTAAACATGGAGGGGATCTTTAGACTAAAGCAGGGAGGTATCCCCAGAGAGCATGGTTTGAATTTGGGAGGTGGAAGGTTGGGGGGGGAGAGGAGGCGGTTTTTCACTGAGAGGGTGGTGGGTCCTTGGAATGCGCTGTCTGGTGAGCTGGTTCAGAGATCCACATGGAGAGCTTCAAGAGAGGGTGGGACAGACACAGAAAGTGGATGTATCAGATGATGGCCTGGCCCAGGGGGCTGGGGATGGATGATAGGGGTTTCTGGAACACAAGGGGGGAGGGCCTCGGTACCCAACTAGGGATCTGAGGTTCAAGCAGACTCGATAGACCATAAGGCCTAATCTGCTGACAATTAGTATGTTAGTAAATAGGGTCTGCAGCATAAATGAAGGGAGAAAAATTGGGCAGACTGGGTGGGCCATGTAGCCCTTATCTGCCATCAGATTCTATGCTTCTATGTTTCCTCCTAGTCGAGGATTTTGAAAAGCTGGTATTTAATCAACTTTACTTCAGTTTTGAAAGATAAAATGCCATCGCCCAGGCAGTGATAGAACAGTCCAGTTTCATCAATGTTGTAAACATTGTGCAGGGCATAACCAATGAGCACCTCTGGAAGCATATCTCTGAGCCATGCCTCAGTACTCTCAGAGTTAGTGCTGAGCTTCTCTCCACAGACTCTCTTATATGCAGTGTTTGGGTAATGTTTCCACCATGTCAACCAGCCATCACTCGGTTTAAACTCTGGCTTACCCATGGCAGCCACGGGCTGTGAGGATTTCTGGAGTAGGAGAATGTCAGTAATCAAGGTTGTGCTCCACCTGGTGTTGGTAAATTAACAGAACAATGCATTTTCCACATCTGAATCCTCTACCTCCCACTTTTGTGTTTTCATTCCAGATTTTGGTTCTGGTGCCACACTCCCAAAATTCAATTCCTATTTGTTACAAAGTCACCCAATGTAAATTTACAGTAGGGATGGTGAAGTGGAGGGAAAGTTTGTGTAAATTTTATTTCAACAGCCTCTTAATCTCACCTAGAATCTCTACTTTTTTTTACTAATGAAATGCTGGTACACTTTACTGACATGATGCTCTGTGTGTTCAGCTGTTAGGAATACAAAATATAAGAGCACAAGAGGACACAACAAGACACAGCAGGTAAACTTACATAGTTTACACCCTAAATGAATCTGGCTGCAGCACAGTTGACCATTTGACACCTAGTTAAGCAGTTTTAGCAATTAGTTCAACTGTGTGGTGAAGTTCCTGGGGAACATTGTGTATGGCATATAAGGTACAGTTTATCCCAAGGCTTCTGCATGAAACACATAGGAAAAACTCAGATCTGGTATAACTTGCTTTCTGGTATAGATGCATCCATTATATGCTACACATACTGTACCAGCTGTGGGGCTAGAACCCACAACCTGCCGATCTTCTGGTCCTAGAGACAAGCATGCTACTGTACTTACTAAGCCACTGAAAAAAGTTTAACCAGGAAAGACATACTTTGGTAGAAGTTCCTTTTCAGACGCACTTTTTTGGGGAAGCAACAGTTCAAAATAACAATAAAATAATAAGGTTCAACCAAAATACAATAATAAGGTGCAAACAAAATAAGATAACAAAAGAAATAAAATAAGACAATGCATTCGTTGTTCAGGAGGTATGTAGATATGATCAGATTACAATTTTAGGATAATTGTACAGTGAGATACTGGATAAGGTGCAGTGCATGCAACCAACACTAGCAGTACAAGTTACAATAGTAGGATGCAATCTTGGCAGGGTCAAACCAAGGAAGCAGTGAACACACAAGAACTGCACTTAGAGCAGTATGAGGGAAGGGCTTTGAGTGGTCAGGGGCAATTAAAAGAGTGGACTAAGAAGTTATGAAGGAGGTTTTTGAGAGATGATGAAAAGGAGGTGTATCAAATAGCAGGAGAGAGAGAGAGAGTGGCTTAAGGAATTTGAAGGAGAATGGTGTTTGATATGCAGAGGACTTCATGGGAGGAAGGAAGGAAGGGAGGGAGAGAGAGTTATGGAGGGAGTACACTGAGGAGGAGGCACATGAGAAGTGGAAACTAAGGCCCTGTCCACACTACACCACTAAAAGCTGTAACGGTTTGAAACCATTACAGCCCTGTAACGTTACAGTGCATCCACACTACAAAAGGAACAGTGTCGAAACCGTTACGATAACGTTACAGCCTGTCCACACTATTGAAAAATACTGGGAGTGGTGTAACCCCTTGGAAGCAGTGGCTATCCCAAGATGCAGTAGGTGCTGAATATCAATACCCCAGAATGCCAAGGGTTGCCATGCACACAGAACACAGTAGAGATTAGCTGTGAAACATGGCAGCATTTTCGAGAAGCAGTGTGTTCCTTGGCGATTATAATGCACTATTATGCAGTGAACCTGCAGACTGCCAGGTATAGGAGACAGAGGAGGGCACAACGTTGTACCTCAGGCTTGCCAGCATTTGCCAAGGTGTGTTGACACAGTGTCCATATTACAGGACATATTGATGTGTATCCTTGAAAGTGGCACAGTACCCAGGGCTGTGTGGGCACACAGAAAAAGCACTGTGTGGTGGGACAACATTGTGCAATCCTGGACAGATGAGCAGTGGCCATCAAACTTCTGGATGTGCAGGCAGACATTCAACTGCCTCTGTGGTGAGTTGGCTCCGCACATCTCCCGGAAGGATACACACCTACGTCCAGCAATACCAGTGGACAAAAGAGTTGCAATAGCACTGTGGTGGCTGTCAACAAATGTAGAGTATAGAACAGTGTCTCATTTGTTTGGTGTTGGTCGGTCCACTGTGGGGAAAATAGTTATAGAAGTGTGCCGTGCCATAGTGAAAGTACTGCTTCCAAAGGTTGTACAGGTGCAGAATGTGCATGACATAGTGCTTGGATTTGAGAAGGACTGGGGATTCCCAAACTGTGGCGGTACAGTGGATGGCACCCATTTCCCAATCATATGCCCCCCCAGGAAATGCCACAGAATACTTCAATAGGAAATCATACTACTCCATCATCATGCAGGCTCTTGTCGACCACAGGTATTGTTTCATGGACATTAATGTGGGATGGCCAGGCAAGGTCCATGATGCAAGGGTGTTCTGAAACAGCAAGCTGTTCACCCTTGGGCAGAATGGTACACTGTTCATGGAACCACCAAGACACATAGCTGGAATTGTTGTGCCTGTTGTTGTTTTGGGAGACCCTGCCTATCCCTACTGCCCTAGCTCATAGAAACCGTTACAATGACTATCGTTGACCCCAAGAGTGCAAGGTTCAGTTTCTTGGAACTCAGTAGGGCCGCATGGTGGTCGAATCGCTTTGGGCGCCTCAAAGGGAGGTGGCAGTGCCTGTTGAAGAGAAGTGAATTCAGCATCAACAATGCTACCTATGTCATGGGGGCATGCTGTGCGCTGCACAATCTATGCGAGACAAGGGCAGAGGTATTCATGGACAGCTGGGAACTGGACAGTGCAACAGACATATATCCACAGCCTACAGACCATGACAGTGTATCCACTGAGGAAATGACTATCACGGGCCAGAGTCGATATGCATCACTGATCAGGGATACCCTAGCTGACTACCTCATGGATGCAAAGGTTTGGTAAGTTCTCTTCCTGCACATATGTGCACATTGCACCAAGTGGTAAGGAATGGTGTCCACAGGCAGCAGTGCAAAAACCAGCACACACCCGTGACACATTGTGTAACAATTGTGTAGCCATCCACCTTTCCACACACTCACAGATACCTATGCAAGATACCACCTATCATGTCACAGCATCCCATGCCCACTAGTGACCCATGTACTTCCAACATGCATAATGAATCATACGCAAGTCAGTTCAGTTCAGTAGTGCTGTGTTTATTGCTGTATGCATGGCAAGTATGTCATTAGATGTCTGGTGGTACAACAAACCATGTCCAGTATTGCAGCATCAGCCAGACAGAAATGTAGCTTTAGGCCCTATTAGTACACATCATTGTCACGACATGTATTCTGTCGAGGTTCCCGGCCATACACAGTGTACTCCATGTATGAAGTACTACACTGCACACTAAATGTATGATGCAGATGTCCAAACATTGGCACAGTAATGAACAAACATTAGGCACAGCAGACCAACATCATATGTGACAGAGCATCATATGTAACAGTGCCTCAGTAGTACGCCTGTTACATGCACAGACATAATTAAACAAACAAAATAAACAAAAACATACCATATAACATCAGTCTGGTGAGTGATGTTGTCACTCATTTGCAGTTACATGTATTTCACAGCTAAGGAAAACTGTGTCCCTTTTAGGGACTCAGACAGTATTGCATATTTTGTCATACATTGCTGATATGTGTTTCTTTCCACCACCAGGTATACAGAACATAGTGCTGGACCGTACCGTCCCAAGGTTGCAATGTCAACAACAGTGGATGATGCGCAACAACAATAAACAAGGCAGAAATGCACAGCTGTGCAACAGACAATGATGCAACGACATAATGTCGCCAGTACAGTGTTTCATTTGTTAATAGTAGCATACGATGCCACCACTTTACATTCAGTGCAATTGTGCAATTGTACAATAAAGTCATCCTGAGCTTATACTCTGCTGTGCATTTGTAACAAACATATTTTGCAGTTGTTAAGCAACTACCAGTAGTGTGCTATGAGACCCACTGATTCACAGACTTGCCTCATACAGTATAGCTTACCATCTGTACTGGGTTCCCTGAGTAACATTATGGGGGGGGGGGATAACAACAGGTATCATTCTAACAAATTACACCACCACAGAACAAGTGACATTCCAAAAGTAACATGGGGAGAACAGCCCTTGAGCTCACAGTGTTGTCCACTGGAAATCTTCACTGTACAGATCACAAGAGTGCTGGACTTCAGGAGGGCTGACTTTGGGAGGATGGGAGAAGTGGTAAAAGGGTACCTGGCCAGAATTCAATCTAGTATGGATACTAACCAGAGGTGGGAGCTCATAAAGCTGGGGATAGTGGAGCAACAAAACCTGCTGCAAAGCCCAGAGCAAGAAGGCTAGGGCTAGAAACCGAGCTGGTTGAGCAAGGAGGTCATGGAAAAGGTAAGGAGGAAAAGAGCTGCCTTTAGGAAGTACAAGAAAACAGGGAGGGAGGACAGAGGAGTACTTGACAGAATCGAAGGAGGTGACAAGGGCAGTAAGGGGCCAAAGCATCTACGGAACTCAGGCTGGCACAAGACATTAGAAGGGAGAAGGACTTCTTTAAGTACATTAGGAGAAAAGGAGCTGTAAGGACCACATAGTGAGGATTAGGAAGGAGGGTGGTTGGGTGGGAAGCAGGAGTGCGATAAGGCGGAAGCACTAAATGAGTACTTCTGCTCAGTATTTACTAAAGAGAGGGGACACCCAAGATGGGAGAAATGGCAGAAGCAGGGGAAGTGGTGACAGATGGGAAATCATGGAGGCAGAGTTTGAGAGGGTTTGAAGGCACTGAGGGTGGACAAGGCACCAGGCCCAGATGGCATCCACCCAGGGTACTGAAGTAGCTGGCAGAGGTCCTTGCAGGACCTTTGGCAGACCTGTTTAATGCCTCACTACATTTGGGGTGTGTACCTCAGGACTGGAGGATGGCTCATGTGGTGCCCCTCCACAAGAGTGCCCCAAGGATGAACCGGGAAACTACAGACCAGTGAGCCTCATCCATCGTGGGTAAGCTAATGGAAACTATCCTGAAGGAGGCTGGTGGCCCTCCTAGAGGCCAAGGACTACACAGGACAGCAGACAGCATGGCTTCATACGTGGCAGATCCTGCCAAACCAACCTGGTCGAGTTCTACAACTGGGTAACTAGGCAGCTGGACAGGGGCCATGCAGTGGATGTCCTGTATCTGGACTTCAGTAAGGCATTCGACTCGGTGCCACATGGAAGGCTGGGAAGGAAGTTAGTAGGCACAGGGGGGTGCAAAGCTGGTGAGATGGGTAGGAAACTGGCTGCAGGAAGGCAGAGAGGGTGGTGGTGGTGGGGAGCTCTCACACCCAAGGGCAGTGACGGCGAGGGTGTCCCACAGGGCTCACTGTTGGGACCAGTGTTGTTTGGGATATTCATTGCAGACATATCTTGGGACATCAAGAGCAAGATCAGTCTGTTTGCTGATGATACCAAGGTTGGCGCAGTGGTGGATGACCTAGGGGGATGGCAGGGGTTGCAGTATGATATGGCAAAGCTTGAAACCTGGTCAGACACCTGGCAACTGGGGTTTAATGCCAAAAAGTGCAAGGTGCTGCATTTTGGGATGAAGAACCCAAGGAGGAGTTACCAGCTAGGGGGAGTGCAGCTAGCCCAGACAGAGGAGGAGAAGGATCTGGGTGTGCTGATTACAGGTTCAATGAACAACTCGGCACAATGTAGGAAGGCAGCTGCAAAGGCCAACAAAATGCTGGGTTGTATTGCAAGGGGTATATCCTCGAGGAGGGAGGAGGTGATTCTTCCACTGTATAGGTCATTAGTTAGACCACACCTGGAGTACTGCATGCAGTACTGGCATCCGTATCTGAAGAAGGACATTAAGTTACTGGAGGGGGTGCAGCGCAGGGCGACAAAGATGATCAAGGGGCTGGGGACTTATCATACGAGAGGGAGGTTGAAGGAGTTGAACATGTACTCACTGGAGAGAGGAGAGACAGGGGTGACATGATTGAAACCTTTAAATACATGAAAGGAATGAACAAGATGGGTACAGAGGGCTGTTCAAAGTAAGGGAGGGAGGCCACCAGGGCCATGATATGAGACTGGAGTGAGGAAGGTTCAAGGGGAGATGAGAACACTTTTTACAGAGAGGGTGGTGACTGGGTGGAATCGTTACTTGCAGAAGTGGTATGCAGTAGAACAGTGGACTGCTTCAAACGAGGATGGGACAGGACAAGGGGGAGTGTTAATGAAGGGGAAGGGTGGAAGGGAGGGGCAGTTGCAGAATAAGGGGTGCTAGCTGCACATTCGAGCAGACTTGATAGACCGCTAGGCCTTTATCTGCTGGCAAATTTCATATGTTCGTATCATGTGTGAAGCTTGGAACAGCCAATGTTGGTTCAGGATCAGCATTCCTGGCACTCTGTGTGTGCATATTGGTGACAGAGGGCAAAGTGGATGGGGCACTTGAGGGGATGCTGCCGTGCTGTGGGTTTGAATCAAAATGTGTCTGACATGACACAGTAGGTGGCACTCCTGTACCACCACCAGTCACCCTCATTCCTATCCTAGGGTTGCCAAGCATAGGTGTCTGGTACATGTTATGGGAGGACAGAGAGCCACATGGGACATCATTGGCATGCTGGATGTTGCCATGACTGACTGCATGATAAGCACTGTGGGACATGACAGGGGTACAAGCGGTGTACATAGTGCCTTGAGTACTGCCGACCTGGGTGGAACTTGTTGCAGCACAGGTGATGCCTGCAAACATACTTGCTGCGTTACCAGGGTCTGCAGGTGGCATACTACCCTGTGGCTGGACCATGACATTTGTGGCTGCCTGTTGGAACTGCATAGTTAAGAGTTTTAACATGTTGCTAAAGAATTGTGCATTTTGCTCTGCCTCTTGCTTCCTTAATCTCTCCTCCATCTCCCTCTCCTCCCTAGCCCTCTCCATTCCGATTCAAGCAGCTCTCGATGCTGCTGCTGCAGCATCTGCCGTGTGGGCTCCAGCACTGCTCCAATCAGGTCGGCCAGTCTTGATTCTTTCTTCTTCTTTCTCATGTTGACAAGTGGTTTATCGTTCAAATGGCCAGCAGCTCTAGCCTGCCACCACCCAAGTATTTGCTTGATGTTCCAGGGTGTTCATCATTCACAGCACATGATGCAGCGGATGACACTGATGATGATGCCTCCAGCAGGTCATTATCCATGGACGTCTGGTCATCGTTCTCATCATCTGCAGAACAACAAACGTTGTTTATGAGCATGCCACATATGGTTACTCTCAGGCTGCAACAGGCAAGTGGCAAGTGGCATAGTACTCATTGGTAACATCTGCTGACTGGCAGCACTGCAACCACCCACCTCCATGACAGCAGCTTGTTCGTACACAGTGTACAACACAACTGCCAGGCCTCCAGCCTACCTCCCATCCCCACCATGAACTCCAACCACACCCAGTCATTTATTTGTTATGTTACCCAGTTCCCATGCAATCCGCATCATTCAACCATAACTACTGGAAATACTTCATAGCACTATTCAGTATACAGTATACAACCGCACTGCAGAACGATGAACATATACCCCTATCTCCCCAACTATATTAATGCAGTCATTGGCATCTGGTTCCATACTGCACCCCACCTCTCACCCCCCCCAGCACCCCACATAGTGACTTATAGTGCGCATACCTGACTCTCCACCTGCCTCTACGTCAGCATCAATTGCGCTGGGCTGGCATGACTCCTCCGTCCCTGCACCATCACCATCATCATCAGACTCCACTGCAGAACTCTCCAGGACAAAGTGAGGTTCAGTTGTTGGCCTTGTTCCCAGTATTTTGTCCAATTCATCGTAGAACGGACACACCACACGACCACCACCAGAGCGCCTGTTGCTGTCACGAGTCTTGTGATAGCACACTTTGAGTTGTTTTATTTTGTCTCTGCATTGTTTGGCACTCCTTTCGATGCCATGTTCAAATAGGTATTCTGACACTTTCTGATACACCTTGATGTTGCGACGTGCACTAGCCAATTCTGACTGTACCCATTCCTGTGTCCAGTAGTCAACGAGTAATTTTGTTGCCTCATCAGGCCATGTGGCACCACGATCAGACATGCCTACACCTCCACTACCTACAATGCTGCCTACTGCCTGTGCAGTTTTTGGGACACTGATGATTCACTGCTGGCTATACTGGCCACGCTCAGACAAAGCATTCTGCACAAACACAGCCTTAGATGCTTCCTACTGCTGGTTCTTGGGTTACTACACCAGCTGGTGGCATTAATTGGAATACCCACGCCTGACTGATGAGGTTCACTGCACTCGCGATCAGCGCTGTACACTTCCTGGTTCTTGCCCTGGTTTACGTCCCAGACTGCACCACTGCACTGCCTCGCTGCATTGTGGTATACTAGGGGACTGGAGGGCACATTCTCACGCATCCAAACTGCAGGCTGTAATGTTACAGATCTGGAAACGTTACCATAACCATTGTAGAAACCACATACAAACAGGTTTCTATAACAGTTTTGAAAACGCCTTCTGTAACGTTACAGATGTAGACGCAAACCGTTACGGTAACGGTTTGAGCCCTCTGTAATGTTACAGAGGCATAGTGTGGACAGGGCCTTAGTTAAGTGGGGAGGGAGCCAAGCCAGAATTTGGAGAGGAAGAAGGAACATTGAGAGAGGCGTGTGGCTTTGATGGGGGAGAGAAAGGGAGGAGTAAAGGGTGCAGGGGTGGGTATGAGAAGGGCAGTTCAGGGCAAAGTTGCAAAAGGAGTGGAATACAAGTTCCAGTTTGGCCAGAGTGGATTTGGAAGCAGGGCTGTAAATAGTAACATAGAAACATAGAAGCTGACAGCAGATAAGGACTGCAAGGCCCATCCAGTCTGCCCATTTCTTTTTCTACCTTATAAATGTGCCATTGGCCTTTGCTCTGTCAGTGGCCTATTCATACTCATCTGTATTGCTCCCTTATGCCTATCCCATGCCTGTTTGAAGCCCTGCACTGTATTCATAGCTACCATTTCCTGAGGTAGGCTGTTCCATGCATCCACCACCCTTTCTGTGAAAAAGAATTTCCTCACATTCCCCCTTAATCGGCCTCCCTCTCATCTCATGCTGTGTCCTCTTGTCCTGCTATTTTTCTTATATTTAAACATGTTAGACTCTTTCACCTTGTTAATGTCCTTAAGGCGTTTGAATGTCTCGATCATATCACCTCTCTCCCTCCTTTGCTCTAGGGTATACACATTGAGCTCCGTTAATCTGTCCTCATATCTCTTCTGATGCAGTCCCTGCACCATTTTGGTTGCCCTTCTCTGGACTGCCTCAATTTGTCCTTGTGAAGGTGTGGCCTCCAGTACTGCACACAGTACTCCAGATGGGGCCTAACCAGTGTCTCGTAAAGAGGGATTATTACCTCCCTCTTACGACTTGTGATACCCCTACTAATACATCCTAACATCCCCTAGCCTTCACCTACTGCTTTAGAGGTCTGCTTGGATGATTTCAGGTCATCGGTGATGATGATGCCCAAGTCTCTTTCTTCCTTTGTGACTGCCAGCAACTCCCCTCCCAGCCTATAGGTGGCCTCAGGGTTTCTCTTCCCTATGTGCATGATCTTGCACTTCTTTGCATTAAATCCCAGTTGCCACTCTTCCCAGCCACTTTGCTAGTTTATCCAGATCTCTTCTCATTCTGCCCACCCCATGTGGATCATCTACTCTGTTGCAGATCTTGGTGTCATCTGCAAACAGACAAGCCTTACCCTCTAGTCCATCTGCAATGTCACTAATGAAGATATTGAGAGGACTGGCCCCAGGACTGATCCCTGAGGTACCCACTTGTGACTTGCATCTCTTCTGACTGTATACCATTTACCACCACTCTCTGTTTTCTGCCCGTCAATCAGTTTGCTACCCAGTTGGCCAACTTGTGACCCACCCTGAGCCTACCCAGCTTATTTATCAATCTTCTACGTGGAACAGTGTCAAAGGTTTTGCTGAAGTCAAGGTAGGCGACATCAACTGCTCCCCCTTGGTCCACCACTCTGGTTACCCAGTCAAAGAAATCTATGAGATTAGTTTGACATTGACAGGACCTTCCTTTTGTAAACCCATGCTGTCTTGGATCCTGTGCCCCTATGGATTCCAGGTGTTGCACTATCTTTTCCTTAAGGAGTGCCTCCATAATCTTGCCCATTACTGAGGTAAGGCTGACTGGTCTGTAGTTCCCTGCCTCCTCCCTGCTACCACTCTTGTGGAGTGGGATCACATGAGACCTTCTCCAGTCTTCTGGGACCTCTCTTGTGCTCAGAGACTCACTAAACAGTTCTGCTAATGGCTCTGCTAGTTCCACCCTTAGCTCCTTAAGTACCCTCGGATATATGCCATCAGGTCCCATTGCCTTGTCCACCCTGAGCTTAGCGAGCTCTTGTAGGACCCTTTCTTTTGTGAAGGGAGTAATGCTCACCTCCCTTCCCCCTGTGTCCATGGTGCTGATCTGTGGGCCCTGCCCTACCTTCTCTTCAGTAAATACTGAGCAAAAGTATCTATTTAGGATAGATGCTTTTACAGGGTCCTCCTCCTCATATGCCCCCTTTTCTCCTTTGAGCTTAGCAATACCTCCTTTGGACTTTCTCCTTTCATTAATGTATCTATAGAAAGTCTTGTCACCTTCTTTTACTGTTTGTGCTAGTGTTTCCTCAGTTTGGGACTTTACCTGCCTTACTGCCTTCCCTTAGGGCAGTTTGGTATGCCTCCCTATCTTCATCCCGCTGTGTTCCTTTATATTTCCTGAAGGCCAGCGTTTTGGCTCTGACCTTTTCTGCTACTGTATTTGAGAACCAAAGTGGTTTCCTTTTTCTTTTGCACTTCCTTTTCTGTCTAATACAATGGGATGTTGCTTCAAGTATTGCATCCTTAATACTTGCCCACTTTGCCTGTACCCCATCACCTGTGTTTCTTTTTGCCAGGGCTAGCTTAACTCTGTTGGCCATCTTATCAAAGTCAGCTCCTCTGAAGTCCCATATTTTTGCCTTGGAATGGGATGATTTAGATGTAGTGGCCAAATTGAACCATACCATGTGATGGTCACTGGCCCCCAGGTGACCTTCCACCTGGAGATCTGTGATCCCTTCCCTGTTAGTCAGCATTAGATCTAGGATAGCCCTGTCTCTTGTGGGTTGCTATACCAGTTGTTTGAGGCCCTCCCCCTGCAGGGAATCCACCATGTGTCTAGTTCTGGCAGATGTTCCTGCTGGTATTGAACAATCTGTATCCGGCATGTTGAAGTCTCCCATTATCAGAACCTCCCCTTTAGCTGTCATGTTTTGTATATCTTCTAACAGTAATGTGTCTATGTCCTCCCCCTGGTCTGGGGGCCTGTAGACAACCCCAGTTCTTATTGCTGTCCCATTTCCTGTTTCCAGGGTGACCCACAGTTCTTCTGGCTCCTTATGTGTATTCAGAATTTCTGTAGCTTTGATATTTTCATTGACATTCAGGGCCACTCCAACCCCCCTTTTTGCACCTCGGTCTCTTCTGAACAGTACATAGCCAGGTACTGAAGTCTCCCAAGTGTGGTTACTGGTAAACCACTTCTCACTAATTGCTACTATGTCCAGTTAGCCTCTGACATTATTGCCTGCAGGCAGTATCACCATAATCAGAGATAGGGATAGAGAGGACCATCTTCAAGATAAGTCTTTCTCTCTGTGCAAGAAGCAGGATGCACACTTTGTTCCAGTACAAAGCCCCAGTTGTGAAGTGGAGTTTCTAAGAAATGGTGTCCAAGTGGAATGAAATATCAGGTTGATGGTCCAGCCATACCACAAGGTATTTAAAGGAGGAGATGTCCTTTATCACAGCACCATCAAGGGTATGAAAGGCAAGTAAGTGTGAGAATCTGGCCAGCAGCTCCTGCCTGGTGACAAAGGTCATAGAGATTGCTACCTTGGCACTGAGGGACAGTTGATTCATTTGGAACCAGATTTGGGTGCTGGAGAAGTACACCTGAGCTTAACAGCTAGGTAAGGGGTGGAAGCACCAGAGGCAAAGAGCTTAATATTATCCTTGTACATATGGATGGATAGATGAATAGATGGATGGATGAAGAGATACCAGCATTTGGGAGGTCATGTAAAGATTAATGAAATAGAAAATAGTATCAGGCAAAGGACAGGGCCTTGGGGGTAATGTGGGGAGGACTGGCATTTTCCTCTCCTTACATCCCTTGATCCCCCTGGCATACCTGACCATGATGCTGTCATGTTCATTTGAATGACTGTCATCCCTTGTATCGAGCTATCCCATGTTAAAGCATCCCACATGCTGCCTCTTGCTAGCTCTAAGAGCCAGCCATGTAGTAGAGAGCAGAGTACTACCCCCGCCCCCCCGGAAAGAGTACTGATCAAATTCTAAATCCTCCCTAGCATCTTTTTGAATTGGAAGTGGTGAGTGCTAGATTTTTTGTATGCACTACTATGTTATTCCTGATATCCCAAACTTGGGACACAAACGTGGGTTACAAGAGTATCAAATAATCCTCAATCTGTCAGCACCATGGATCAAGCTATACTTTTAGAGTTTTGTAAATGGAAAGTAATATATATATATATATATATATATATATATATATATATATATATATATATATATTAGAGGCAAAAAATCTGTTTAATGCATTAGTTAGGGTTGTTCCACAGTGACAAAGTGAGGAATTCGCTGTTAGGGTTGAAAACCCTAACCTGATCCACCCCCAGCACCACACACACACAGACACACACACACACATGCAAGTATGGGGAGGACCAAGTCAACACAGCCAATGACAGACATCCAGCAGCAGGTGACAGAAAAAACAAATAATTGTCTAAATGTACTATGAGACATCCCCACCCACCTGACCAGGTACTGCATGCTCAGTGGAGATCAACAGCAAAACTGAGGCCATGTACACCAAACGTACACATCCCTGATTGCAGCCGCACACAACGTACCACACTTAGTAGTTGCATGGCCTTACCTACCGATGCCCCACACCAGACCACACCACATGTGGTGGGCCACCTGAGCAACAGAGTTCAGCAACACCAAGGAGTTGTACAGGTATAATATCTCTGATTATAACAAGGGTTTGAGAAATACAGCTTTCTAATTGACTGTAAGCATTGTAACAGCCTTATGTTTAGTTTTTATTAACATACATGTAGAGCCTAACCATATGATGAACATGGTTTAATGTTGTTTAAAAAACAGTTTTATTATGATAGCAATAAGCCACTCCCACGTATTATGTTAATGGTCAGTTTATCACTGTCTAGCGACATGTGGCACTAGGCTATGCCTCATTCAACATTAAACCCCTACAGGGTGATTAACAGACCATTTAACATAACTGTTGGTCATGCCTTATTGCTTAATTGTCTTTATGAGTAGATACTCTCCTCTGCTAGGCACTGCAGCAGCTTTGTAACACAGTGTCCCACCCAGTTACACCATACACTGTCTAGTTACTGGAGAATGGCTGTGAATATGAACTCATGAAGATGAACAGTGTAACTTGATCATTACAGTCATCAAACCTTAGTGTAATTATAACTGACAGAGTCAGTGATAGAGAATAACCCCTGCTGTCCTAGTACACTTACCCCATTGTGAGTTAAATCAATACTAAAGGCATTCTGTTTATATCTACACCATACCTACTTGATTCCTGTTGTACCACAATTAACATAGTTATCACTTTGATAGCATCAGTGACAGAAGTGTGGCAAACCCAAACACTAGGCATACAACCTGAGTATGAAACAACTGTTAAAAAAATTACACTGTGTCCATAAGTGGTGCATAGATCACTCATTGCAATAATAGTAAATGTATTACTATTTGAATAAGTTAGTCATCACAGATGCAATGAGATTGTCTTTATCAGGTACAACATACTCAGTAAGTGCCTACAGGAAAATCTATCCTATATACATCTCCGATACAGGTACGTCATTGTTGGCTCAGTAGTGCTATGATATTTAGAAGTTGCTTGGCCTGATCCATGCAATTACACTGTTTCTTACAAAGAATACTTACTGCATCTTTAGTATTGAAACACACTGAAGGTCTATGTATGTACATCAGCAGTACACCTTCATCAGTAAGAATGCATCTGATACTGGCAGTCACGAAATTCACAGCGTTGAACAGGTAATGCTTTTCCATACTGCTACATCACCTCTCTATCTTGAGTAAACCATTGCAGTAAATGTACTACTATGTAAATCACATACTAAATGTAATACTACTTTTATCTTGAGCATGCTAGTGTCTTGTAGTTAATTTATGTACTTCTCTTAATTAATGTATACCCACTAGTGTTGAAACCTTTCTACAACTGTCATCATGCACCTTCAGCATTTATATTGACTAACGGCACAGTATCAGTTGTGGTGTGGTGTGGGGAATTGGTAGGTAAGGCCATGCAACTACTAAGTGTGGTACGTTGTGTGCAGCTGCAATCAGGGATGTGTACGTTTGGTGTACATGGCCTCAGTTTTGCTGTTGATCTCCACTGAGCATGCAGTACCTGGTCAGGTGGGTGGGATGTCTCATAGTACATTTAGACAATTGTTTGTTATTTCTGTCACCTGCTGCTGGATGTCTGTCATTGGTTGTGTTGACTTGGTCCTCCCCCATACTTGCATGTGTGTGTGTGTGGTGCTGGGGGGAGTGAATTCGGAGTTAGGGTTTTCAACCCTAACAGCAAATTTCCTCACTTTTGTCACTGTGGAACAACCCTAACTAATGCATTAAATGGAGTTTTTTGCCTCTAATTTCCCTTCTTTTTGAGAATGATAACGAGAAATAGTGAATGTAATACGGCAGCGGGAGCGCAGGGCCCTTTGGGCCCCTCATGCTCCTGCCACATGATGTCTTGTGGCATAGTAACAGGAAGAGCAATGCAAACAGAAGCGCTAACAGTGGCACATATGGTAACACAAGCACAAATGACAACAGAAAGGGCAATGCACACGGTGGCATAGACGGAACAGTCTGCCACGTGATGTGTTGTCACATAGTAACATGGTGCCTGCAAGCGGAAATGTCAATGGGCATGGTGACGCAAAGTGAAACAGAAAGAGAAACAGTACTGTAGACACAAATGGCAAAACAACAGAAACACAAGCGCCAAATGAAAGCGCAAAGGATAAACGCGCGGGCCCGGCGCTCCTGGCCGCGTAATGCAGCGGCAGGGCGCTGGGCCCAAAGGGCCCCGCACTCCTCCACATGATGTCTTGTGGCATAGTAACAGGAACAGCACCAAAACAGAAGCACTAACAGTGGCACACAAGGTAACGCATGCGCGAATGAGAACAGAAAGGGTAATGAACACGGTGGCGACGGAACGGTGTGCCACGTGATGTCTTGTCACATAGTAACATGGTGCCTGCAAACGGAAATGTCAATGGGCATGGTGACGCAAAGTGAAACAGAAAGAGAAACAGTACGGTAGACACAAATGGCAAAAAAATAACAGAAACGCAAGCGCAAATGAAAACGCAAAGGATGATGCACGTGGTGGCGTAGACGTCAACGGTAACTGAAACAGGCATGGAACCGCAAGCGGAAAGGGCAATGGTAACAGTAATGTAAGCACACAGGCTGGTTTTCTCCAAAAGCTGAATAGAGAAAGACAGTGAGTACAAAGAATGTATGCATAATAATGGGTATCGGAGCAGAAAATGAGGACTTGGAATACTAAATAGGTTATATCTCAGGAACCGTACGACGAGAAACAAAATTTAAAAGTCATATGATTTATGACTGTCCTAGCTAGTTTTGTACTTAGCCCTTATTAGGGGGCTAAGGGCTTTTCTGACTAAAAGTCTGTATCTCGCACCGTTTCCGAGATACGGGCCCTAAAAGGCGCGGCGAACGCCGTAATGTTATCCTATGGGAAAAAAAGAGAAGTTCGGAGTACCATAACTTTGCCTCCCTGTAAAATCTTTTCACCAAACCACTGAAAGGCACATCTGTGGGCTGTTGGCTGTCTTCCCTCCAAACTGCAGGAAAAAAAGACCAAACCGTTATTTTGCAGCAGGGTGCCAAAGGATTCCTGGAATGCATCGGGCGCCATAATGTTATCCTATGGGAAAAACTGTCAACTTTGGAGTGCCATAACTTTGCTGCCATGTAATATTTTTTCAATACAACACTGAAAGGCACAATTGTGAGATGTCGGCTGTGTTCCCTCCAAAGTTCAGCCCAAAACTCCCAACCGTTCTTTTGCAGTGCAGTGCCAAAGAATTGCTGTCATTTTCCCACAGACTAGAAAATTACTGTCTAATTTTGAAAGCTTTGCAAACATTTGCGACACTTTCATGAGCATGAAAGACTTTGCAAAGTGCTTTTCCAGAAATCTGAAAAACATATTTCTGGGGTGTTTTACCCCAAAATAAAGACATGGCTAGCATCCTCAGGGTCCGACTAGGTGAATACAAAAAGAATTAGGTTGCTAGAGGGTCCCAAATTTAAATGCCAAGCATTTTTCTAATCACCAACTGAAAACAAAATGGCCGATTTGCGAAAGTAACAGGCCCATTTGCGAAAGTAAAAATGCATTTGCAAAAGTGTTGAACTTTTTGTTAACTTTTCCCATTGACTTATAATGGGAAATTGTTTTTTGAATAACTTTTGAACCGTTTAATATTTTTTCACCAAATCTTCAAAAGGCACATTGGGGACCCCAGCCGCATGTTCCCTGAAGATTTTGGGCTGGTCACACAAACTTTGCGACCTGTACGCACGACCGTAGAATTCCAGAAAAAGCGTAAATGCGTGTGCAAATCACGCTTAATAACTCCACAGCTGTGTATCCAATCGGTACAAGACTTTACCAATGCTAAGGCTCATGGTTCTTGATTGTGTATTCCAAATTTCAGCCAAATCTGTCAAACGGTTGCAAAGTTATTAAGGTACAAAGTTTTGGGGTTTAACATAGAAATGGCTCCTCAACCCTAACTATGGTAGCACTACCGTACTACCATAATAAATATATATATATATACCATATTTCACTGTTTTATAGCTGCCCTCAAATAGAACCCGCCCCCAAATCGAAGAAACATGCTTATATTACATAAAGCAATAGAAGCCGCCCTCGTATGTAAGCCGTATGTTGAAACGTCAAATTTCTTACTAAACCGTAGTTAATATCCACCGGTAGTCATTGACCACAATCAGCCGAATGGTAACTTCACTAGATTTCACCACTACAGTATACAGCTCAAGCAAGTTTCTGCATCGGGTTGCTACCATGTGGTCTTTGGTTGCTACCGCATCATCATGCAACTCGAACCCAACGTCGTAACCATGGGCACGCTCAGAATGAATGAAGACAAAATGACTAATGATTTGGTTTTCTATAGCTTTATTGCCTCTCATTTAATTTTGTATTTTTTTTTCTAATGCAAGTAAAATTTTTCAAGCAAATGGATTTTAATCTAGTCCATCATCGCTGTCCGGGTCAGCCTCAGCTTCTGAGCCACTAGCTTCAGGCTCCTCCAGAATGAACACAATAGAGTCCTGCGAATCCTTCGAATGGATGGTGTCAGCTCCTGAAGGAGAAAAGAAACTGGTTAGTGTACAATAAAAACTTTGTTTTTTTACCAAAATAAATGTCCTTCATCCATACCTGAGTACAGACATGACAGCTTTTCAGTAATGGGCTGCCAAGCTTCAGCAGCAACCCCCCCTTTTCTTGTGCACATGATGATATCTAAATCAGTGGATGTGATGCCACAAACGTTAAAAGAATTGATGATATTGTCTTTTGTGACAGCACCCCAGGCATCTTTTACCCACTCCAACATTCTGAGTTTAGATGATGCTTGGGGGTTTCCACTGGCCGTAAGCTGTCTTTCTTCAGTGGAGAGCCACAGATCATAACACTCATGATACTGTGATTTGAATCGGGCATTCCAGGACACATCGGTGGGCTGCAAAAGTTTTGTACAGCCCCCAGTTATTGCTGCCATGACAGTATTTTTTTCTTTAAGTCTCTGCTTGACAGCGGGTGAAATATGGCAGTGGAAAGTGTCCCATACCAACATCCTTTTGTGAAATGCTATTCCACCCCAGACTGTATCTACCCACTGTAGAGTAAGCCCTTCGTTCATCCACCCATTTCCTGACATTGCCACAATAACGCCGGTAACTCTGGAAATCTCCTTTGGCATTCTTTTGCCCTTGAAAACAATGAAAGGAGGGAGTTGTTTACTATCTGCCATAGCAGCTAGACAGACAGTAATTCATTGTTTTTTATGACCATTTGTGAGGAGGGGGACCGATTTTGCTCTGATTACATCCACCGTTTTTTCTCCGGGCATGTCTGCCCACACAGCAGTCTCATCCATATTGCCCACACAGTTGAATGGAATATTATTTTTTAAAATTTGCTTTGCACAGAAAATGACAAATTCTGTGCCTTTAGGGATGTAGTCCTTTGGTAGACGCTGTCCAACTGTAGTGCGCTGGCGAATGGTAAAGCCCCACCGAGACAGAAACCGGTCAACCCATCCCCGGCTTGCTTTAAATTCAGGGTTATTAATCTGTGAAGCTGCTTTCAAAGCTATTGCCTTACGGGTAACCCTGAGATGCTGCTCTCTCTGGATAGAAATCTAGTTCGCAAGATTCTCCTCCTCGGTTGGGTATGAGGGTTTACGACCGGCACCCACCAGCCTACGTCTCTTTCTGTTAGACTCAGAGCAGCCTGCTTCAGACACCAGCATCTGAAACCGTTCTTTGTTTTTACACCACTCGAGTATCTGCTTCTCATCCAACTTCAGAGAATCAGCAGCTGGATGATTGCCCTCCCGTTCAGTGCGGTTAACAACCGACAGTTTGAAGTCAAGATCGTAGCATTTATGCTTCACTATCCTAACACAGGTAAACCAGATCTGTTCTAAAGCACATTTTGATTTTTGGTGAATGTTAAAAAATATACGGTACTGTAGTTTTATTAATAGAAGCCGCCCCCAATTAGTGGCCGATCTCAAATATAAGCCCCGCTTCAAAATACATTTTTGTAATAGAAGCTGCGGCTTCTAAATGGTGAAATACGGTATATATATTATGGTAGCACAGTAATGCTATCATAGTTAGGGTTGAGGAGCCATTTACATGTTAAACCTAAAATTTTGCACCTTAATAACTTTGCAACCATTCAACGGATATGCCTGAAATATGGAATACATGATAAAGAACCATACATCATGGGATATGCCAACTTTCATACTGTTTGGATATATGGCTGTGGAGTTATTAAGCTTGATCTGTGTGCACATTTATGCTTTTTTGAATTCTTTACTCATCCCTACAGGTTGCATGGTTTGCGCGACCGGTCCAAAAACTTCAGGGAACGTGCGGCCGGGGTCCCTGATGTGCCTTTTGAAGATTTAATGAAAAAATATTAAACAGTTCAAAAGTTATTCAAAAAACAATTTCCCGTTATAAGTCAATGGGAAAAGTTAACAAAAAGTTCAACTCTTTCGCAAATGCAGTTTTTACTTTCGAAATGGCCCTTTTACAATCGCAAATCCACCATTTTGTTTTCAGTTGGTGATCAGAAAAATGCTTGGCATTTAACTTTGGGACCCTATAGCAACATAATTCTTTTTGTGTTTACTTAGTCGGACCCTGAGGATGTTAGGCATGTCTTTATTTTGAGGTTAAACACCCTAGAAATATGTTTTTCAAGTTTCTGGAAAAAGTACTTTCACAAAGTAGTGTCGCACCCATGATAGTGTCACAAATTTTTGCGAAAGCTTTCTCAAATTACGACACTACTTTTCCAGGCTATGGCAAAATGACAGCAATGTTTTGCCACCCCGCTGCAAAAGAATGGTTTGGTCTTTTGGGCTGACATTTGGAGGGAACACAGCCAACTTCTCACAGATGTCCCTTTCAGTATTTTGGTGAAAAAATATTACAGGGCAGCAAAGTTACGGCACTCCAAAGTTGACACTTTTTCCCATAGGATAACATTACGGCATCTGCCGCATTACAGGAATCCTTTGCCGCCCTGCTGCACAATAACGGTTTGGTCTTTTCGGCTGAAATTTGGAGGGAAAAAAGCCATCATCCAACTGATGTGCTGTTTGTGGTTTGGTGAACAAATATTACAGGGCAGCACAGTGATGACACCCCGAATTTAATGTTTTTTCCCATTGGATAACATTACAGCGCCTGACACGCCTTTTGGGCCCCGTATCTCGCATATGGTGCGAGATATGGACTTTTCATCATAAAATCACTTAGTGCAAAACTAGCCAGGAAAGACATAATTCATATGAAATTTAAATTTTTTTTCTACATTGCACGGTTTCTGAGATATAAGCAATTTAATATTCCAAGTCCTTATTTTTTCCTCCGAGGCCCATTGTTATGTATACATTCTTTGTTTTCACTGTGTTTTCCAATGTATTTTTTGGGGAAAAGAAGTATGTGCCCTTTTGTTACTGTACCAGTTAGTGTTTCCAGTTGCATTTCCGTTACTGTTTGTGGCACCATTATCGTCTACGCCACCGTATGCGCTACGGTTTGTGTTTTCACTTGCGTTTGCATTTCTGTGTCATTTGGCATTATTGTTGCTGCTACCATTACCAGTTTCATTTGCAATTGCGATACCATCCATGTACATTACGGCTTGCATTTTCATATGTGCTTGTATTTCTGTTTCGTTTCTGTTTCCTTTGGTGTTATTTTTGCTGTTACTGTTACCATTTGCATTTACAATTACAGTACCATGACTGTGCGCATAATGGTTTGTGTTTATGTACTCGCCTACATTTGCATTTCTCTTTCCTTTGGCATTATTGTTGCTGTTACCGTTACTATTTGCGTTAACAATTGCGGTTCAGTGACCATGCACGTTACGGGTTGCGTTTCCATATGCACCTCCGTTCCCATTTCCATTTCTGTTTCCTTTGGCATTATTCTTCATGTTAACTTTACCACTTGCATTTACTATTGTGGTACCATGGCTGTGCGCTTTACGGTTTGCGTTTACGTATGCGCCTGCATTCACGTTTTCATTTCTGTTCCCTTTCACGTTCTTTTTGCTGTGACACTTAACATTTCCATTTAAAATACTGCTGCCATCACTGTTTGCATTACCAGTTGTGTTTTTGTATGCGCTTCAATGTCCATTTGCATCACTGTTCGCTTTGGCGTCACTTTGCGCTTGCATTTCTATTAATGTTTCCTTTACCATTTACGTTTCTGTTACCATGTGCGCCACTGTTGGCACTTCTGTTTGTGTTGCTGTTCCTGTTACTATGTCACAAGACATCACATGGGGAGCATGGGGTCCGAAGGCCGCGACTCCGCTGCTGCATTACTTTCACTATTTGTCATCATCATTCTCAAAAAGAAGGAATTAGAGGCAAAATTTATTTAATGCATTGTTGTTTAGCTGACAGTGACAAAGTGAGGAAATTGTGGTTGGGGAAACCCCTTGATCTTCTAGCTCACCCATTTCAACCGCATCAGGGTGCGTTTGGCATACCGGTCCCAACCTCACCCCATTCTCCTATACCTCTGCTTCTTTACACATGTGATGGGGTGAGAGTTAGCTGATGACCTCAACATGCACCCCGGCCAAGTTGGGGGTGGGTCAGGGGCCAAGGGGTTTTCAACTCTAACAATCAATTTACTCACTTTGTCACTGTGGAACAACCCTAACCGATGCATTAAACAGAGTTTTTTGCCTCTAAATATATATATATATATATATATATATGTATATATATATAAATAAATATACAAAGATATATATATATATATATATATATATATATATATATATATAACTTATCAAAACTACTGAAGTGATTGGGATAGGCAAGTAACACCAAGGTGCTGCCTGCCCAAAGTCTAAATAAACTATTTAATAAATGTGCTTGTTAATTGAGAAATGTGGCTACATCATGTTCAATGGATAGTATGCATTTAATGATTGTTTGAAGGCATGGTGCATGGAGGTGGGCTTTGGCTACACTGGGAACTTGGGGCCAGCCTTGGAGGATATGAGTCTCTATAGGCGAGACAGCCTGCATCCTTCCAGGAAGGGGACCACAGTCCTTAGAGGTTTAAATGCTGCTTGGATGAGCACATAAGCTAATAGGTGGGGGGGGGCTGTAAAACAAAGGGAGGCAACAATTGCCCCCCATGGCAGAGCATTGGTGAGGGAAGGCCAGAGGGGAGTAATCTCCCTTAGGGCAAGGTACAAGAAGACAAGGGTGGGGATGAGGCAGAGGAAAAGGAGGTATAAATCAGGCAAGAAAGAATAAAGGAGTAAAGGAGACAGGGAATGGAGAAGGTAAAGTAGGAAGAGTTGGGCCAGGGGGTGCTTCAGGGAGCAGCACAAATAGGGGTTGAAGAAGGGAAGCAAGCAGGGATGGAGTAAGGTATGGAGAGCTCTATGCACCAACACAAGGAGTCTGGGAAATAACATTCCAGACCTGGAAGCCATTATAGCAGAGGCTAGCCTGGATTTGGTGGCCACAACTGAGTTGTGATGCATTGAGTAACACAAATTAGCCATGGCCATACCCGGCTACTCTCTGTTCAGGAGAGATAGGGCAGGAAGGAAAGAAGAGGGAGGAAAGTGCTGTACTATATGTGAGGGAAGGAATCAAGGCCATAGAGGCAGGGGCCCTAAGAGGAAAAGGAAGAGTTGAAAGTGCTGGAGGTCATACTGGAGACATGATCTGGGATCACTAAGAATGTTGGATTAGTGTACGGACATTCAGCACAGGGAGAGGAGTTGCATAAGGTACTTAGAGAAGCCATAATCAGAATGGCAATTAAGGAGAAGGTGCTGCTAGTTTGTGACTTCTGTCTTCTAGCCGTGTAGTGCAGTCTCACAACTGCAGCTTTTGCAAGAGCATGGCCATCCTTGACTCCCTACAAGGTTTTTTTTTCAACCAGCTAGTCAAATAACCCACTAGGTATGAGGCAGTGTTGGACCTTATGTTAATAATCAGGGACAGCATAGCAGGTATCACAGTGGGCAGTCCAGCTGTATTTGTCATTTGCTCCAAGAACATCCAGCACTGTTGATGTGCTTAATATCTGTTTGGCTATAATCAATGACTGGATGGCTTCCAGCTGGTTGAGACTAAACACAGATAAGAGAGAAGTGCTAGTGATCGAGCCAGGTCGAGGGCATGATGGGTTGCTACCTGGAGCGAATATAGGTCTTTTCCTGGGGTATGCTCTGTTGGTTGCTTCCCTGAGGGTGCCAAATCTAGGTGTGATCCTGGACCCGCAGGCTGACATTTGAAGATCAGGTACTGTCTGTGGTTAAGAGTGGATTTTACCACTTGTGGAACACAGCCAGACTCAAGCCCCTCATTCCACCCGAGGATCTGTCGATCCTGGTACATGCCTTTGTTACCTCTAGGCTTGACTACTGTAATGCTCTTTACTTCATGGTCATGTGAGGACACTCCGCAGGCCTCAGCTGGTGCAGGATGCAGCAGCCCAGTTGCTGATGGGCCTGTCTACTGTAGGTCCTGTTATATGAACCCGGTCCTCCGTGCTCTGCACTGGCTGCTGGTCAGGTGGAAGGTCCTTTTCAAGGTGGGCTTGCTCACCTATAAGGCTCTATATGGACTGGGTTCTGGCTAGCTGTCGGAGCTCCTGACACCTGCAACCTCTGCTTGCTCCCTTCACTCCTCTTCAAGAGGCCTCCTGGATAGAAACATAGAAACATAGAAACATAGACTTTGACGGTAGATAAGGACCACTTGGCCCACCTAGTCTGCCCATTTCCCTACCTAAAGGATAGGCCGCATATTCTAGTTAACCAACAGCCTATTTCTTCCTACCCCCCACTAGAACTGCCTTATGTCTGTCCCATGCATTCTTGAATTCTCCCACAGTTTTAGACCACACAACCTCCTCAGGAAGGCTGTTCCATGCATCCACTACCCTCTCTGTGAAAATATACTTCCTCACATTGCCCCAGAACCGCCCCCCTCTATCTTTAAATTGTGTCCCCTTGTTCTTGCACATCTCTTTTCTGAAAGATGCTACCCTCTTGGACTTTGTTGATTCTACTGAGGTACTTAAATGTTTCTATCATGTCTCCCCTCCCTTCTTTCCTCAAGGGTATACATATTTAGCTCCTTTAGTCTCTCCTCTGCTTCTCTTGCAGACCCTGCACCATTTTAGTTGCCCTCCTCTGACTGCCTCTATCCTGTCTATGGCCTTGCAGAGATGGGGTCTCCAGAACTGGACACAGTACTTCAGATGGGGTCTCACCAACTGTCTGTACAGAGGATAACAACTTCCTATTTTCTGCTGGTGATGCCTCTCCTGTGTATCCCAGTATCCCCCAGCCTCCCTACTGCCTTCTCACATTGCTTGCAACCTTAAGGTCATCTAATATGATTACCCCAGGTCCCTTTCCTTTTTGTTGTTGTTACTACCTCCCCATTGTGTAATCTTCCCTGGGTTCTTGTTTCCCAGGTGCATTATTTTGCACTTTTGCATTGAATCCTAGCTGCCATACTTCTGACCATTCCTCCAACCTTGCCAAGTCCCTTATCATCCTTTCCACGCCTCCTTGTGTATCAACCCTGTTGCAGATCTTTGTGTCATCTGCAAAGAGGCATAATTTCCTTCCAGTCCCTCTGCAATGTCACTTATAAAGACATTAAAAAGGACTGGACCCAGTACTGAACCCTGCGGTACCCCACTAGTAACCCCCCTTTCTTCAGAGTGGACTCCATTTACAATTACTTTCTGTGTCCTGTTGTCCAGCCAATATTTTACGCAGTCTACCACCCTGGGACCCACTCTTAGGCTGGTTAATTTGACTATTAATCTTTTGTGTGGGACTGTGTCAAATGCCTTGCTAAAGTCTAGGTAGGCCATGTCCACAGCCCCTCCTTGGTCTACTACTTTGGTCACCCAGTCAAAGAAATTATTAGATTCACCTGACATGACCTTCCCACTGTGAACCCATGCTGCCTTGGGTACTGTGCCCCACTGACCTCAAGGTACTCAACAATTCTTTCCTTCAGAAGTGACTCCATCACTTTCCCTACCACAGAGGTCAAACTGACAGGTCTGTACTTTCCTGCCTCTGCCGTGGTCCCACTTTTGTGAAGGGGAATCACATCTGCCTTCCTCCATTCCTTGGGTACCACACCATCCTCCCATTATTTATTAAAAAGAGTAGTCAGTGGTTTCACTAGTTCCCCCCTTAATTCTTTTAGAATTCTGGGGTGAATTCCATCGGGCCCCATTGCTTTGTCTACCTTCAGTTTTAGGAGTTCTTGCAGAACCCTTACTTCTGTGAAAGGGCTGGGATCGACCCCCCTATCAATAGTGCTTCTGTTAATTGGATTTGGCACTTCCCCCTCCTCTTTTGTGAATACTGAGCAGAAATATTTGTTCAATATCCCTGCTTTTTCACTGTCCCCTTCTGCCCACCCACCATTCATTCTATTCAGCCTCACTATCCCTCCCTTTGTCTTTCTACGCTCTTTGATGTACCTATAAAAGGCATTATCCCCCTTCTTATCTGAGTTGGCTATCTTTTCCTCAGTTTGGTCCTTTGCTATTCTGACTTCCCTCCCTGCTTCCTTCTGCCTTAACTGGTACAGTTCTCTGTCCTGCTCCTTCTGTGTTTCCTTATACTTCCTAAATGCTATCTTCACAGGCACAGGCTCTGCCACCTTCTAGGGCTCCGTCTTTTTAGTGTGAGGCATGGTACTCATCCACCAAACAACACCCTGTACTGCTCTGCAGGCACGAAATGTCACACTAGCTCCCATGTGGTGTGACTCTGCCGAGGAGTCAAATAAAGAGACTTCTTTTTTTTTAGGAGGATGTTCTGAAAGCAGCAATGACA
This sequence comes from Neoceratodus forsteri, assembly GCA_016271365.2. Classification (NCBI taxonomy): domain Eukaryota; kingdom Metazoa; phylum Chordata; order Ceratodontiformes; family Ceratodontidae; genus Neoceratodus; species Neoceratodus forsteri. The sequence goes on along the minus strand of CM057450.1, from coordinate 1,608,947,748 downwards.
TAATCTGGTCAGATTTTGGAAATTTCAGGTGGTTGCATGAGGTATCTGTAAAGACATTTCAGGTATTAAATGTGCTTTTGGGGGAGAGGAATTGCCAGGCTTTACCATTGCCTCAGTCTACTGTACTTTGTTCCCCAGGCTTGGAAAACCCTGTTTAATGAATTCATCTAAGGGACCATGTTTCACAAATGACATCTTCCCATATGTGATAGAGTCTCCTGCTTTCCACTTTTTTCCTTTATGGCTTTCTTCATGGAAAATGGCATCCAAAAAAGCGGAGCAGTATCACTGATGAGCTAGGAGCATGAAATTAAAGCAACCCCTTGTCAGTGAATATTTTGTTACCCTCCTCCTATGAATCATTTTCAAAAGTTTTCTGGCAGTAGTTAAGAATTAAGCAGAGAACTAGTGACACCACTGACTACCCTTTTTAACAAATCATAGGAGGATGGTGTGGTACCTGAGGACTGGAGGAAGGAAGATGTGATTCCCCCCTTCACAAAAGTGGGACCAAGACAGAGGCAGGAAACTACAGACCTGTCAGTTTGACCTCTGTGGTAGGGAAAGTGATGGAATCACTTCTGAAGGAAAGAATTGTTGAGTACTTAGAGGCCAGTGGGGCACAGGACCCAAGGCAGCATGGGTTCACAGCAGGAAGGTCATGTCAGATGAATCTAATTGATTTATTTGACTGGGTGACCAAAGTAGTAGACCAGGGAGGGGCTGTGGACATGGCCTACCTAGACTTTTGCAAGGCATTTGACACAGTCCCACACAAAAGAACAATAGTCAAATTAACCAGCCTGGGAGTAGGTCCCAGGGTGGTAGCCTGGGTAAAACATTGGCTGGACAACAGGACACAGAAAGTAATTGTAAATGGAGTCCTCCCTGAAGAAAGAAGAGTTACTAGTGGGGTACCACAGGGTTCAGTACTGGGCCCAGTCCTTTTTAATGTCTTTAAAAGTGACATTGCAGAGGGACTGGAAGGAAAGTATGCTTTGCAGAAGACACAAAGATCTGCAACAGGGTTGACACAAGGAGCGTGGAAAGGATGAGAAGGACTTGGCAAGGTTGGAGGAATGGTCAGAAGTATGGCAGCTTGGATTCAATGCAAAGAAATGCAATAATGCACCTGGGAAACAAAAACCCAGGGAAGATTACACAATGGGGAGGTAGTAACAACAACAAAAATGGAAAGGGACCTGGAGGTAATCATATCAGATGACCTTAAGGTTGGCAAGCAATGTGAGAAAGCGGTAGGGAGGGCTGGGGGGATACTGGGATGTATAGGAAGAGGCACTACCAGCAGAAAACAGGAAGTTGTTATCCCCCTGCACAGACAGTTGGTGAGACCCCATCTGGAGTACTGCGTCCAGTTCTGGATAACTCATCTCTGCAAGGCCATAGACAGGATGGAGGCGGTTCAGAGGATGGCAACTAAAGTGGTGCAGGGTCTGCAAGAGAAGCCATATGAAGAGAGACTAAAGGAGCTTAATATGTATACCCTGGAGGAAAGGAGGGAGAGGGGGGGACATGATAGAAATGTTTAAGTGCCTTAGTGGAATCCACAAAGTCCAAGAGAGTAGCATCTTTCAGAAAAAGAGATGTGCAAGAACAAGGGGACACAATTTGGAGATAGAGGGGGAACGGCTCAGGGGCAATGTGAGGAACTATTTTTTCACAGAGAAGGTGGTTGATACATGGAACAGCCTTCCTGAGGAGGTTGTGGGGTCTTAAACTGTGGGAGAATTCAAGAATGCATGGGACAGACATAAAGCAGTTTTTGTGGGGGGTAGGAAGAAATAGGCTGTTGGTTAAATAGGATCTGCAGCTTATCCTGTAGATAGGGAAATGGGCAGACTAGGTGGGGCAAGTAGTCCTTATCTGCCGTCAAAGTCTATGTTTCTATGTTACTATGTTACCCAAGACACTCACCTTAGAAGGGAACAGCTACAGGAACAAGGATGGGTCCTACTGGAGGATTGTGGAGCTGATATTGGTGGGTGGGCATTGTGCTACTGCATTGCTTATCAAGCCTCTGTGCTGTAAATACATTTGCCTTGTGATGCTGAAAGACTCCTTCTTTGTAATTTCAGGGATCGACCACACCCACTTAGGCACATTGATACTGCGGTGGAGCCAGCCACAAAAGTCATGAGATGAGCCTCCTAGTTTATGACCACTGCCTGGACCGGGACACAGATAACTGGCCTGCAATCAATAAAAGTGACAATGCAGGAGAGGCATGGTGGCCACACCATCTGGACCACAGGAGGACCAGCTGAACTATGGGCTGCAGCTACTGTAGCAGGTATATAGGTTGGCACCAAGGTACTGCAGGTCACTGACACATGCTTCTGCACACTGCCAGTGGGCTATGGAGTGGGGTGCGGAGACATACCAGCCATGCCATGCCTAGCTCATCATACAGATGTGACAGCGCAGAATATCACAGAATGCTGCAGTTTACTGCAGAGGCCATTGTAACTCAATGGCAATTAATCCCTTTTGTCATGCAGGATTTTGTGGCATGTCATTACTGCAAGTTACTGCACTTCATCATGGCTGAATCCACTGTATGCACCTATGTTTGTTTTGGTTTTTTGTTTGTTTTACCAGGAGAGACACACTAAGCTGAAAGCTTGTTTACAGGTGTGGCCTGGGAGCACAAGGAAGTTAAGTGACTTGCTCAGGGTCAAACAGTATGCAAGTGGGGGCTGTGGGATTCAAACCCAGGTCTCCAGGTTTGCAGCCCAGAGTCTTAAACCACTGCACTATACTGCCTCCTATGTGGGTGCGGTAGATCCCTGAAACTGCAAAGGAGGCTTTCAGCATCTCAAGCAAGCAGAAGTAGGGGCTTCTCTTTGCTGATAAATTTCTGGAACTTTCTGGCAGTTTCTAACTGGGTCTGTCTGTACCTTCAGCAGCAGTAACAGTAGGCATCAGATTTCAGGTGATTGCCTTTAAATTGCTGTGTGTGTCTGCTGAGTGGAGAGGAGTGGTTTACCATGTTTTGTTCTTCTTCTGTAACCTACAGTTAGCTGATTGTTTCTGGCACACAGCTACTATGGAATAATCCCGCTCACTCTGCCCCATCCCATCCACTGCAGGCTCATCTGCCTTTATAGGCATCCAGTATCTTACAACTTCCTGCATGGAAACAGGAATAGGTTAGCACAAAGTTAAAACACAGCCCATCTGATATAGTTACTTACCAAAAAAAACAAAACACCTAGGGATAGAAATCAAAGGACTAAGCAAGGCAGCAGAAGGCACTAGTTTAGGGATGACTAACCTTGGTTTTGAGGGGCAATATTCAGAGGGTAGGAGCAAGAAATACATCCAGGATACAGGAGACAAGCACCAGGACTGCAAGATAAAGTTGGGAAGCAGGAGGGCTTAAATAGGATATAGGCTTACATAGGACAAGTATGAAGGCATAGTTAGTACAAACAGAGAAGATGCAGGCAGTGGTGCAGTGTAGTGGGTGTGGAGCCACTGTGTTCAGGAGGACATTCTGGATCATGTGATGCTACCCTATCTGCAGGCACCTCTCTGAGCTGAGGGCGGAGGTTGCCTTTTTCCTAGTAGAGTTAGCCAGGATGCAAGCTACCTCCATCCCACCCAGAGGCCATAGTGTCCACAACCACTAACTCAAAGATTGCCCAGGTGGAGAAGTGAATGGACCACAGTGGGCTTGGGGAGGGTGTGTGAGGTGGGTCTAAAATACATCCCCATCCGGTCCAACTTAGAAACTCCTAAGCTGTTTTGGAGGAGTGGGAAAGTACTACAAGGACACCCGAGGTTGAGACCAAGGAGGATGAGTGGGTCCTCCGAAATGGATTCCCAGTGATGTGGGGTAGAGGACTCCAAAGGAAGAGGAAGCTACTGCTGGTAGGGGACTCAATAATCTGTGGAGTGGAACTGGGGACAAGAAGCCGGGGGGGGAGAAGGAGGTCAAGTGCCTTCCAGGAGGCACAGCTTGGAGGAATGGGGAGCAGATCCAGAGGATTGCAAGGGTGATAGTAAAGAGGGAGGAGCTGGATGTCATTGTCCACCTGGGGACAAATGGCCTGGCAGGGGATAGGGTAGAGTTAGGCAGAATACAGGAGGAATTCAAGGAGTTGGTGAAAAGCCTAGAGCAGGTAGTAAGCTATGTGTCCATCTGGGAGGTACTGACCGTCCACAGCATGAGGGAGGCTAGGACACTCCACATCCAGAAGTTCAACTCATGGTTGAAGGAATGGTGTGGAGAGAAGGGGTTTGGCTTCATGGAGGACTGGGGCCTCACCTTGGGGGATGTGGGCCTGTACAAAAGTGATAGCCTGCATCGATCCAGGGAGTGGACTATGATCCTTAGTGAAAAGTTTAAGTGCTTCACTTGCAAGCATTTAAAGTGATTTTCTGACCTAGCTGGGAGCAGCTATCACTCACATATAATGGTAGCTGCCCTCAGCAACAGTTATTCTAGCCAGGATTTAATTAATAATAGCAGCCCACACCTTTATAATATCCCTCATAACTTTAGTTTCATATATGCAGCCCGATTGAATCCTAGTGCCCCGGTCCTGTTGACGTGCCCCTGCGTTCAAGCATGTAGTGATGTGTGGCTTGGGACAGTGCAGTGCGCACCTCATTGAAATGAACGTGGCACGATTTCTCTTTCATTTTTTTAAACTGAAGAATGGCCACTTAGAGATTAATGAAGGTCATCACTTGACTAACAAGGAGGTGTTGCTGGTTGGTGATTTCCATCTGCCGGATGTGGAGTGGAGCCTCTCTGCAGCAGTAACAGCTAGGAGAAGGAACATCTTGGACTCCCTGCAGGGGGCATTTCTTAAACAGCTGGTCATAGAACCCACATGGGAGATGGCACTACTGGACCTGGTGCTCACAAATGGGGACAGCATGACAGGGTTACAGTAGGAGAACACCTAGGGAACAGTGATCATCGAACAGTGTAGTTTGAAATAATGGAGAGGGAGGAACCAAGCCACACAAAGACAAGATTCCTAGACTATAGGAGGGTGAATTTCAGAAAGATGAGAAAATGCCTATAAGAAGCACTGGTCAGAGTAGGGGAGCAGATGGGGGTAGAAGAACAGTGGGCAACGATCAAAACAGGGATTGCACTGGCGACACAACTCTGTGTCAAACGGGTCAGCAAGGGGAAGAGGAAAAAGCGACCACTATGCTTTTCTAAGGAGGTAGCAGAAAAGGTTAAAGCAATAAAGATAGCATTTAAGCAATACAAAAAGACACAGTAGGAGGGGGATAAGGAGAGGTACCAGGAAAAGCAAAGGGAGACAGGGAAGGCAGTTGGGGAAGCCAAGGCACAAACAGAAGAATGCATAGCAAACTCAGTGGTAAGGGGGGACAAAATCTTTCACAAGTACATTAGTGAAAAAAGGAAGGCAAGGGGAGGGATTGTGAGACTGGAAGGGGAGGGCAGGGGTAGTGTAGAATATGACCACCAGAAATCGGCTATACTGAACAAGTACTTCTGTTCAGTTTTTACAAAGGAGGTGGCAGGAAATGGGCCAGCAATAAGTGATAAGGGCAGGAAAGACACAGAAATGGACTCAGGTCCCTTTCCAAAGGAATAGGGTCCTCAGGGAACTGGAGGCAATAAGATTTGATGAGGCTATGGGATCAGTTGGGGTGCACCCCAGGATACTGAAAGAACTAAGAGAAGAGTTGGCAGAACCACTGACTACCCTGTTTAACCTGTCATTGGAAACAGGGGAGGTACCCAAGCACTGGAGGAGAGCTGATGTGGTCCTTCTATATAAAAGTGGAAACAGGGAGGAAGTGAGGAACAACAGACCGGTCAGCCATTCCTCAGTAGTGGGAAAGGTCACGGAAACACTACTAAAAGAATGAACAGTGGAACACCTGGTTGTCAACGGTCTACAGGACCCAAGGCAGCATGGCTTTATGGGAGAGAGGTTATGCCAGACTAACCTCATTGAGTTCTTTGACTGGATAATCAGTGAGGTGGATTGGAGAGGGGCAGTGGATGTGACCTACCTGGATTTCAGCAAGGCCTTTGAAACCGTGCCACACTGAAGGCTGTTAAACAAGCTGGGGAGCATGGGGGGGTAGTGAAGTGGGTGGAGAACTGTCTGGATAATAGGACCTAGAGTGTCGTGGTAAATGGCATTCATTCTGCAGAAGGTAAAGTGACCATTGAGGTACCACGGGGATCAGTGCTGGGTGCAGTCCTCTTCAATATCTCTATCAGTGATATTGTAGAAGGCCTGGAAGGGAAAATGTGCATGTTCGCTAATGACATTACGCTCTGCAACTGGGTGGACACACCAGGGGGACTGGATAGAATGAAGGGAGATCTAAGGAAGCTGGAGAATTGGTAAGGGATTAGCAGGTAGGCTTCAATGCAAAAAAGTGCAAGATAATGCACATGGGGCACAAAACCCCAGGCAATACATATCAACTGGAGGGGGGGAATAGCATGTTCCAAGCAAGAAAGAGACCTGGGGGTGTTCGAGTCCGATGACCTCAAGGTGTGTAGGCAGTGTGAAAAGGCATCAGGAAAGGCAAACAGGATGCTGGGATGCATAGGCAGGGGAATCACCAGCAGAAAAAGGGAGGTAATAATGCCACTATATAGGATATTAGTGAGGCCTCACCTCAAATACTGTGCCCAGTTCTGGAGACCTCATCTATGTAAGGACATAGATAGGGTGGAGGCGGTTCAGAGAAAGGCAACCAAAATGGTGCAGGGACTACATCACAAGCCCAGCAATGATAGGCTGAGGGAATTAAATATGTACTTCCTGGAGGAGAGGATGGAAAGGGGGGATATGATTGAGACATTTAAGTACCTCACTGGGAAACAGGGAAGAATAAAGTACAGGAGAATAATATATTCTGAACAAAAGATGCTCAAGGACGAGGCGGCACAGGATGAAACTGGAGGGAGGTTCAGAGGGAACATGAGGAAGTACTTCTTCACAGAGAGGGTGATGGTCAAGCAGAGCAGCCTGCCAGCAGAGATGGTGGGGGCAGAAATGATTACAGGGTTTACACACATGCTTGGGATAGGCATTGAGGATTGCTGGTAGTCGGGGGGGGGGTATAACCTAATGCCAGCAGTGCATGATAGAGCACAATTGTTAGTGATAATAGGGAAGATTTGGTGGGTTGAAGGCCCTTATCTGCCAACAATTTCTATGTTTCTATGCAAGGCATGGTTATGGATCTTTGCAGGGACATACTGCAGCCAATAGGCCCACTTTGTTCATTACACAGTGTTGTACATTATTGTACTGACTGTTATTAGTAAATGCCTCTTGGAATACCTGTCATACTGTGTCATGCATGTTACTGGACAACACCCTTTTTAGGAGGCAGGTGCCCACGGGGGGGGGTGCTGGGGCAGTGGGGGTTCAGGGTGTGAGGGTTGTGCACTTGTAGGGTTCTGTTTAGGGGGCTGTTAAAGAAGGGAGGCTGTGCACTGGGGGTCTGTGTTTGGGAGAAACAGTGGGTACTTGGGGATGTCAGGTGGCATCCCTGTGTCCATGGGGTCTAAGGCTGCAGCAACCCACAGTTTTCTGTTCACTTTGTTGTGTGCCTCTGTGCCTGGGTGGCACAGCTATACCTGTTACGGCAGCTCTCATCCCTACTTATATCTGGGTGTGACATACTCTCCATTGCTTGGGCCTTTGAGGACTGTAGATTGGTCGCAGCACCCTACGCACAAGTATAGGGTTATGTTCTGTGGCACCAAAGTGTGGATGACCCTGTGGACCACTAATATTTCTGTCATAGGGACCGCTGTGGATCCACATATGCTGCAGGGCCACAAGGAAAACTGGTATTGCCATGTGTGTAGTGGCTACACTGGTGTGTAGCAGCTGCACATCATTTGTGGACTCAGCCTGTAGTCTGTGAATGCTTTTTCCATGTTGAAGATCCTGGAAAATATTGCCTTTCACCACAAGGTAAAGCCATTAGAAAATGTGTTTAGGTATCAGAACTTAAGGTTAGTAGAGAGTCATATCACTTGTGAGATTAAATTTACCACTACACCTGAAATGCCCAAACTGACAGTTATGTAGACTTTCAAACTACCAGAAGATACTCCACCTTTGATAATTAATGTATACCAGATCACTCCTAAGAGAAATCTGAACCATGAAATAGTTGTGAAATACTATATATGAATGCTCCAGCAATTATTGTCTCGTTTGCTTTCAGGACAGATCAGGACTTGATTTTTAAACTATCTACACTTATGAAAACCTTTCTGTTTCAAACCAACAGATGCTCAATCTATATTGATTTTGCTTTTGCTAACCCAGCTGTGGATGAAAAGGTTTTTATTTTTGTGAGAGGCAGTAACCAATTTGGGAGCTTTATTTTTGTTACTAGGGCGCAATCTATGAAGGGATGCATACCTGAGCAAGGATGTCTGTGTGAGCCTGTGGTGCACTCCACACATATGGAGACCTCCACACATCCACAACCTTGGATGTATGCCCCTCCACACTTGATACTGAGCCGCTAGAGCAGCAACTATGCAGGCACAAGTTGCAGTGCACCATATAAAGCTTACAAATTTTATTGAAGTGCAAGTTGTAGTGGGACATGCAAAGTTTGCAAATTTTATTAAACTGCAAGTTGCAGAGTGACATACAAAGCTTACAAATGTTATTAAACTGCAAGATGCTGTGTACTATACATTGCTTAAAAATGTTATTAAAGTACAAGTCGCTGGGCCAGCCCATTGGTACAGTTATAACACTACCACTAGCAACACCAGAAACTTGGGTTGGCGAACGAGCTCGAGTCATCAGGGGCTGGACGTGGGCAGAAGGACTCATCATCCCAGAGGACAGTCTTCTTCTCTGGAGAGGCAGGTTCCTGTCTATTGCTGCCACACTGCCACCTGGATGCAGGGGACAGTGCTACAAAGTCCAACTAGTGGGTGGGAAGAGCCACACTGCATACAGATGGTGCTATGCTATGTGTGCCCACATCCTTGCAGTCCTTACATGCACAGCTCCTGTGGGTGAGGGAGCTAAGTGGAAAAAGGTTGAAAGAATCCTAGCACTGCTGTGATCCTCCTGCCTGTTGATGGATAGGCTTGGGCTACCAGTCAGGTAACTGGATCGGGTAGGGTGGGTTTCTGTGATTTTTGGCCAGGTAGGGTAGTTTGGATAATTTACATAACAGTGTGCTTCACGGGTTGGATAGTTTTGACACTGATAATGGGTAATTTTTTAAATGGGCATTACAGGCAGCCAATGGGGTCCTGGGACTCCTACCAGGACATTCCAGGCTGGAAACAGGCATGAAAGGGCAGCCTGTGGTGTCCTTCACAAGCCCATAGCAGAATTAGGAGCACATGACACTGGCTTGACAACCTGATTGGTCAGTGGTGTCTGTGCTCCGTCTGCTGTGAACCAGTTGTGCAGATACCAGCCAGACTGTGGAGGGAGTGAAAGGAATGGTACCAGGTCAATATACTGACTACATAATGTCACATGGAAAACCACGTGTGAAAAACAGTGTGTGGTAAAACAGCTATGGTGAAAAAATAGTGCAGGTAGAATATGGTGAAGGAGCAGTAGGACTACCCCTATAGCAGCTGACTGGGATGCAGTGATGCAGAGGATAAGACCTCTGGTGGTTGGTAGTTCTCTGAGCAGCTGCCGTGTCTCAGAAGCTAGAGCCACCGGCAGTGGAGTGTCTGCGGACCGGCGTTCCATTCCTGGTCTTGGACTACCTGTTTTTTTTTTTTTCTTAATTTTTTGGTGGTTGGCAATTCTCCCCCTGCTCGGGTTTCTCCCCATCCCAGAGTTGCCTCACTCCCAAGGTGATTATTTTTATATGGGGGGGTTTGAGGGTGCTGCTCCCCATAATGGGGAGTGCAGGGGGCAGATTCCCCCTATAAAAGCAAGTTTCTCTTTGTGGTTTTAGCTGTTATTACCACTCGGTGTTTTTACCGAGCGCTATAGTTGTTGTCGCTGTATTGACAGTGCGGTATGTTGTCACTCTGTTTTTACCTGTGACATACTGACCCCATGCCGAAGGAATTGGACACTCACTCTGCATACTGTTGCTAAATCATGATGAAAACGTACTAAAAAAATAATAAAAAAGTAAAAAGAAACACCACAAAGGAGCAAAGGGGGGGTGGAGGTCAGGGTTGGGGACTGAAACCATCTCAGGAGGGAGGAAGGGGGGAATAGGGGAACATCCTCCCAGTTGAGGAGGTGGATGGTGGTGTGGTGCTGGGAAGAGGAGGAGCAAGGGGGATAAAAAAAACACAGAAGGAAAGGCACTGGCAGCTGGTTTGTGTCTCTGCAATATAGTGAAAGCAATTAGGCTGTATTATACTGTCTGTTAAGTGCCCCGAGCCTTGTCATTTATTACTTTGACATAGCTACACTGTGTGTCTCTCTGCAGCATAGTGAAAGCCATTTAGGCTGTATTACACTGTTTGTTAGGTGCCCTGATAATTGTCATTTATTACTATAACATAGCTACCCTGTGTGTCTCTTTTTAGCATAGTGAAAGCCATTTAGGCTGGCTGTATTACACTGTTTGTTAGGTGCCCTGAGCCCCATCATTTATTACTGTGACATAGCTATCCTGTGTGTCTCTTTTCATCATAGTGAAAGCCATTTAGGTTGTAATACACTGTTTGTTAGGTGCCCCGAGCCCTGTCATTTATTACTGTGACATACTGTATATAGCAACACTGTGTGTCTCTCTGCAGCATATTAAAAGCCATTTAGGCTGGCCGTATTACACTGTTAGGTGCCCTGAGCCCTCTTATTTATTACTGTGACATAGCTACACTGTGTGTCTCTGCAGCATAGTGAAAGCCATTTATGCTGTATTACACTGTCTGTTATGTGCCTCAAGTCCTGTCATTTATTTCTGTGACATAGCTACACTGTGTGCCTCTTAGCAGCACAGTGAAAGCCATTTTGGCTATATTACACTGTTTGTTAGGGTTCCATGTCAAAACAGCGTATCAAAAGTAGCGAGGACAATATAAGCCCAGCAATATGATTGCCGGGAATGACAGTGACCGAAAACGTCATTGAGGCGGCAAAACAGTGAAAAGTGCAAATGAACACCACACAAAAGTTTACAAGGAGGGGGCCTTGCACCCCCACCTCCACCTCCCTGCCCCCCCTTGCTTAAATATACATACCTGAAGACACATTATACACCACACAAAGGATTTGTTGTTTTGACAACTCACTGAAGTTTTCAGTCACTGTCTTTTCTGGTGCTCATATTGCTGGGCTTATATTGTCCTCGCTATTTTTGATATGCTGTTTTGATGCAACACCATTTGTTAGGTGCCTTGAGCCCTGTCATTTATTATTGTGACATAGCTACACTGTGTGTGTCTGCAGCATAATGAAAGTCATTTAGGCTGACTGTATGCCTAAATGCCAAACTTCACCCAACAACTAACACACCAAAATCTGGCCAATGGAAAATCATGTACACAAATGCTCACAGCCGGGGAAATAAGATCCCAGACCTGCAGGCAATAATGTCAGAGGCTAAACTGGACATAGTAGCAATTAGTGAGACGTGGTTTACCAGTAACCACACTTGGGAGACTTCAGTACCTGGCTATGTATCGTTCAGAAGAGACCGAGGTGCAAAAAGGGGGAGGAGGGCCCTGTATGTTAATGAAAATATCAAAGCTACAGAAATTCAGAATACACATAAGGAGCCAGAAGAACTGTGGGTCACCCTGGAAACAGGAAATGGGACAGCCATAAGAACTGGGTTGTCTACAGGCCCCAGACCAGAGGGAGGACATAGACACATTACTGTTAGAAGATATACAAACATGACAGCTAAAGGGAGGTTCTGATAATGGAGACTTCAACATGCCGGATACAGATTGGTCAATACCAGCAGGAACATCTGCCAGAACTAGACTCATAGTGGATTCCCTGCAGGGGAGGCCTCAAACAACTGGTACAGCAACCCACAAGAGACAGGGCTATCCTAGATCTAGTACTGACTAACAAAGAAGGGATCACAGATCTCCAGGTAGAAGGTCACCTGGGGCAAGTGACCATCACATGGTATGGTTCAATTTGGCTACTACATCTAAATCATCCCATTCCAAGGCAAAATATGGGACTTCAGAGGAACTGACTTTGATAAGATGGCCAACAGATTAAGCTAGCCCTGACAAAAAGAAACACAGGTGAGGGGGTACAGGCAAAGTGGGCAAGCATTAAGGATGCAATACTTGAAGCAACATCCCATTGTGTTAGACAGAAAAGGAAGTGCAAAAGAAGAAGGAAACCACTTTGGTTCTCAAATACATTAGCAGAAAAGGTCAGAGCCAAAAGGCTGGCCTTCAGGAAATATAAGGGAACACAGCAGGATGAAGATAGGGAGGCATACCAAACTGCCCTAAGGGAAGCAGGTAAGCAGTAAGGCAGGCAAAGTCCCAAACTGAGGAAACACTAGCACGAACAGTAAAGAAGGTGACAAGACTTTATAGATACATTAGTGAAAGGAGAAAGTCCAGAGGGAGTATTGCATGCTTTAATGGAGAAAAAGGAGCATGGAGGAGGAGGACCCTGTAAAGGCATCTATCCTAAACAGATACTTTTGCTCAGTATTTACTGAAGAGAAGGTAGGGAGGCAGGCCCACAGCTCAGCATCATGGACACAGGGGGAGGGAGTGAGCACTACTCCCTTCACAAAAGAAAGGGTCCTACAAGAGCTTGCTAAGCTCAGGGTGGATAAGGCAATGGGACCTGATGGCATACATCCCAGGGTACTTAAGGAGCTAAAGGAGGAACTAGCAGAGCCATTAGCAGAATTGTTTAGTGAGTCTCTGAGCACAGGAGAGGTCCCAGAAGACTGGAGAAGGCTCATGTGATCCCGCCCACAAGAATGGTAGGAGGGAGGAGGCGGGAACTACAGAGACCGGTCAGTCTTACCTCAGTAGTGGGCAAGATTATGGAGGCACTCCTTAAGGAAAGGATAGTGCAACACCTGGAATCCATAGGGGCACAGGATCCAAGACAGCATGGGTTTACAAAGGAAGGTCCTGTCAAACTAATCTCATAGATTTCTTTGACTGGTAACCAGAGTGGTGGACCAAGGGGAGCAGTTGATGTCGCCCACCTTGACTTCAGCAAAGCTTTGACACTGTTCCACATAGAAGATTGATAAATAAGCTGGGTAGGCTCGGGTGGGTCAGAAGTTGGCCAACTGGGTGGCAAACTGGTTGACGGGCAGAAAACAGAGAGTGGTGGTAAATGGTATACAGTCAGAAGAGATGCAAGTCACAGGTGGTACCTCAGGGATCAGTCCTGGGGCCAGTCCTCTTCAACATCTTCATTAGTGACCTTGCACATGGACTAGAGGGTAAGACTTGTCTGTTTGCAGATGACACCAAGATCTGCAACAGAGTAGATGATCCAGATGGGGTGGGCAGAATGAGAAGAGATCTGGATAAACTAGCAGAATGGTCAGAAGAGTGGCAACTGGGATTTAATGCAAAGAAGTGCAACATCATGCACATAGGGAAGAGAAACCCTGAAGCCACCTATAGGCTGGGAGGGGAGTTGCTAGCAGTCAAAAAGGAAGAAAGAGACTTGGGCATCATCATCACTGATGACCTAAAATCATCCAAGCAGACCTCTAAAGCAGTAGGTAAGGCTAGGGGGGTGTTAGGGTGTATTAGTAGGGGTATCACAAGTTGTAAGAGGGAGGTAATAATCCTCTGTACAAGACACTGGTTAGGCCCCATCTGGAGTACTGCGTGCAGTATTGGAGGCCACACCTTCACAAGGACATTAACCAAATTGAGGCTGTGCAGAGAAGGGCAACCAAAATGGTGCAGGGACTGCATCAGAAGACATATGAGGACAGATTAACGGAGCTCAATATGTATACCCTTGAGCAAAGGAGGGAGAGAGGTGATATGATCGATGCATTCAAACACCTTAAGGGCATAAACAAGGTGAAAGAGTCTAACATGTTTAAATATAAGAAAAATAGCAGGACAAGAGGACACAGCATGAGATTAGAGGGAGGCCGATTAAGGGGGAATGTGAGGAAATTCTTTTTCACAGAAAGGGTGGTGGATGCATGGAATGGCTTACCACAAGAAGTGGTGGCTATGAATACAGTGCAGGGCTTCAAACAGGCATGGGATAGGCATAAGGGAGCAATACAAATGACTATGAATAGATAGGCCACTGACAGAGCAAAGGCCGATGGCACATTTATAAGGTAGAAAAAGAAATGGGCAGACTGGATGGGCCTTGCGGTCCTTATCTGCCGTCAACTTCTATGTTTCTATGTTTCTATTACACTGTCTGTTAGGTGTCCAAAGTCCTGTCATTTATTACTATGACATAGCTACAGTGTGTGTTTTTGCAGCACAGTGAAAGCCATTTAGGCTGTATTACACTGTCTGTTAGGTGCCCCAAGCCATGTCATTTATATTACTGTGACATAGCTACACTGTGTGTCTATCTGCAGCATAGTGAAAGCCTTTTAGGCTGTATTACACTGTTTGCTAGGTGCCCCAGGCTCTATCATTTATTACTGTGATGTAGATACACTGTGTGTCTCTGCAGCATAGTGAAAGCAATTTAGGCTGTATTACACTGTATGTTAGGTGCCCTGAGCCCTGTTATTTATTACTGTCTGTAACATAGTCAACTATACTGTCTGTCTCTGCAACAGTTAGTGAAATGATATCCATTCCTTTCACGTCTGTGTCTACCATGTCTAATATTTTCCAATCTAAGTCTACTAAAAGGAAGCACTGTACTGCTGCACATACAACTGTTAATGATATGGACAAAATGAATAATAGCATTAATGAACAACATAGTGACAATAATAATAACTTCACCAGGACTAGCACCAAATGTCCTTCTGAACCAAAAAAGCATGTTAGCAATGAAATGATAGTAGAGTTTCAGAAAGAACTGACTGGAGTTACTCATAGAGGTACTGAACATTTTGCCACATGTGCCAAGATACTTCCAGCTGCTGAAGCAGCATGCAAGGAGGCACCCTCTTCAAATATGAGCTCAGATGCTGAGGCAGCAAATTCTAATAGAGATGGTGGTGATAGTGGAGACTGGGAATAGGATATCCCAGGTTATGTCCCACATGATGATTATGACACTTTCCGTTCTTATGAATCTTGTTGGGATGAGGTCTGTAGTTTTGTTGAGGGGGTAGGAGAGAATACCACTGTAAGGCATGCAAGGCAAGTGCAGAAAAAAAATGATATGCTAAACATAAGAATACGAAGATGAGCATGAATGAGAACAATTTCAAAAGGAAATGACCACATAGGGTTTCCTCCAGGACCCTTGACTGTACAAGAAATAATGGCAAGTAGCACAGAAGGTAAATCTTTAGTGTGGAATTTATTTTATATTGACCCTGCAGACAACTCTCGAGCTGTATGCAGTTTGCACAAAAAGAGCGTTGGTCGTAGTGGCAAAGTGGGACATTTTGGAACATCAATAATGATACAGCATGCAAAGGCAAAACACCCAATTGAGTGAGGCAGGGCAAGAAGTGTGGTTGGTTTGGGTGGTAGTGGAAGTGGTGGTGATGATGACCATAGTGACAATGAACTGGAAGCAGGAACTGACACTGAATCACTTGATGTGCCCTTGCAGTCTTTCCAGACAAACATAGATTGTTTTTCTCTGACACCATCAAGCACTGCAAATTGCCAAAGTAGTACTCCTTATGAAAAAGGTGTGAAAATACATTCCCACAAACATTCAAAATATCTCATCATTCTCATCAACTAACATTAAAAGAAAGTGTTGCGAGGACATTGAAATTTACCTGCAAGCATCCAATGTGCCTGCTGCTAAATGGAGCCATTGCAGAGCTGTTGGCGGAATGACAACCCCTTTTTCCTTTTGTTGCAAAAAAAGGTTTCCTCAAGTTCATGAACTGGATTGAACCATGGTACACCATTCCCTGTTGAACATATTTCTCGAAAAAGTCTATTCCACATTTGTATAACTTCGTGTGCACTGCAGTTAAGAAGCTGAAACTCTCTGAGGTGAAGCAGGTTCACATAACCACAGATATATGGACCAGCAACCAAACAATTGACTACATGACTGTTACAACTCATTGGGAAAGTTTTCAGTCAGAAAGTAATGCTCCCCCCTCTACCGTAAGCAGTAGGAAGCAGGCTGTGTCATGTGTCACCACTTTTCAGGAAAACCACACTGCTGTGAATATTTTGCCGGAGATGGAACAATAATTCCAGAAATGGCTTACTCCGTATTCCTTCTCTCCAGGGTTCATAGTGTCAGATATTGTTGCCAACACAGTCAAAGCTGTTAGAGATGGCAACTAACAACACATACCTTGTTTTGCACAATGCTAAATCTTCTCCTTCATAGTTTCTTAAATGGAAACAGAAATGTTGAAAACCTGTTAGGTCTTGCCATGAAAATATGTGGACATTTCAGCTACTCTGTGAAAGCACAAAAAATCCTGAAGGGCTGGGCAGGTCAAACAGCTCAACACTGCATACATTAATGCAGGAAGTTCCAACCCATTGAAAGTCAACATTTTACATGTTACATACAGTATTGTAGTACCCACCCATGCCTACTGATGGATGCCTTCTGATAAGATACTGAAGCCGGGGTGTATATCCCTTCCACCCTGTCCCTTCCCAGGGGAAAAGGCAAGGCTATGTGGAGGATGGTGGGATGGCACAGGTAGAATGGGACCAGCAGGGTGTCTTGGATGTTCTGGAGGGAGACTGTGAGGCAAAGAGCAAGGGAGCATAAAAAACTACAAAAAAGTGCAAGTTGCAGTGTGTCATATAAAACTTACAAATTTTATAAATGTGCAACTTGCAGTGTAGCATGCAAAGCTTACACATTTTATTGAAGTGCAAGCTGCAGTGTTATATAAAACTTACAAATTTTATTAACGTGCAACTTGCAGTGTAGCATGCAAAGCCTACACATTTTATTGAAGTGCAAGTTGATGTGTCATATAAAACTTACATGTTATTAAAGTGCAAGTTGCAGCGCAATATACCAAGTTCACAAATTTTATTAAAGTTCAAGATGCAGTGTGCCATGAAAAGCTTACTAATTTTATTAATGTGCAAGTTACACTCTATCATACAAGGCTTACAGATTTTATTGGAGTGCTAGCTACAATGTGCCATACAAAGTTAGAAACATAGAAACACTGATTTTGTCAGCAGAAACAGCCTTTAGGCCCATCCAGTCTGCTCCTTGTCCTTGACTATGGTGTAACCAATGACCATATTTGGTTATAGGTGTCACTCTCTCCCGCCCCATTTCTCTACCTAATGTGCCCTTGTGCCTATCCCATGCCTGCTTGAAGCTCTCCACCATCATTTCCCTCACTACCTCCTCTGGCAGGCTGTTCCAGTCATCCACCATCCTTTCTGTGAAGAAGTATTTCTGCACAACTCTCTTAAACGTCTCCCGTTTAGCTTCATTGCATACCCACTTGTTCTATTGCCTTCCTTTTTATTCTGAAGTAGACCCTCCACGTAAACCTTGTTCACTTCTGTGAGGTACTGTACTATTTTTTTTATTGTACTCTTATTTATTTATACTTATAATTGCATATACAACATAACAGACATTTAAGACTACATGTAGACAAAAGTCAACACTAATTCATTTAATTCTTAATACAAAAAATGATTACATTTTTAGAAATATAAAAAACAATAATTCTTCACACATAAGGCATTACAATAAATCACTATAACTATTGCCCCTACTACGTACAGTAATTCATTTAATTTTGGTCAATACTTTTTTATATTTCTATGATTCTGGGCCTTTTCCCTAACCCATTAATTATACTATTTTGAAGATTTGGTTCTAAATCTCTATTAGAATGAAGGGGGGGGGGGGCTCAGAAACCTCAGTCTTACTACAGGGAATAGAATAATCCCCTCAAGGCACAGTTTGGATTTATATTTTCATAATCGGTGGCAAAGTGTCCAGAACTTCTCTCTCCATGTTTGCAAAATACATGCATACTGATCTACATAGATATGATCTTTTAATCTTTCGTATATCAAAGTTGACATAAGTACACTCAACCATACTTGTTTATTGAAAGTTGGAAACTGCTGACTATTCCAAAATTTAAATATTCTTTTCATTATTATCATTGCTGAAACACATATTTTCATCAGGATTACATTCAACTTTAACCAATGAAAGTCATTAAATAGACATAGAAACATAGATCATGATGGCAGAAAAAGACCAGAGCTCCATCCAGTCTGCCCATATTCCTTATAATCCCTGAAACCTTCCCGGGAACCTACTGTTCCTCCATAGTGCAAGCTCTCCCCATCATAGAAACATAGACTTTGATGGCAGATAAGGACCGCTTGGCCCACCTAGTCTGCCCATTTCCCTACCTACAGGATAAGCCGCAGATCCTAGTCAACCAACAGCCTATTTCTTCCTACCCCCCACTAGAATTGCTAGATGTCTGTCCCATGTATTCTTGAATTCTCCCACAGTTTTAGACCCCACAACCTTCTCAGGAAGGCTGTTCCAAGCATCCGCTACCCTGTCTGTGAAAAAATACATCCTCACATTGCCCCTGAACCGCACCCCCTCTATCTTTAAATTGTGTCCCCTTGTTCTTGCATGTCTCTTTTTCTGAAAGATGCTACCCTCTTGGACTTTGTTGATTCCACTTTAGGTACTTAAATGTTTCTATCATGTCCCCCCTCTCCCTCCTTTCCTCAAGGGTATACATATTAAGCTCTTTTAGTCTCTCCTTGTATGGCTTCTCTTGCAGACGCTGCACCATTCTAGTTGCCTTCCTCTGGACTACCTCCATCCTGTATATGTTCTTGTGGAGAAGGGGTCTGCAGAACTGGACACAGTACTCCAGATGGGGTCTCACCAACTGTCTGTACAGAGGGATAACAACTTCCTATTTTCTGCTGGTGATGACTCTCCCTATGCATCCCAGTATACCCCCAGCTCTCCCTACTGCCTTCTCACATTGCTTGCTAACCTTAAGGTTATCTGATATGATTACCCCCAGGTCTCTTTCCTTTTTTGTTTTTGTTACTACCTCCCCCCCAATTGTGTAATCTTCCCCTGGGTTTTTGTTTCCCAGGTGCATTATTTTGCACTTCTTTGCATTGAATCCTAGCTGCCATACTTCCGACCATTCCTCCAACCTTGCCAAGTCCCTTCTCATCCTTTCCACGCCTCCTTGTGTATCAACCTTGTTGCAGATCTTTGTGTCATCTGCAAAGAGGCATACGTTTCCTTCCAGTCCTCTGCAATGTCACTTATAAAGACATTAAAAAGGACTGGACCCAGTACTGAACCCTGCAGTACCCCACTAGTAACCCCTATTTCTTCAGCGTAGACTCCATTTACAATTACCTTCTGTGTCCTGTTGTTCAGCCAATGTTTTACCCAGGCTACCACCCTGGGACCCACTCCCAGGCTAGTTAATTTGACTATTAATCTTTTGCATGGGACTGTGTCAAATGGCTTGCGAAAGTCTATGTAGGCCATGTCCACAGCCCCTCCCTGGTCTACTACTTTGGCCACCCAGTCAAAGAAATCAATTAGATTCATCTGACATGACCTTCCTGCTGTGAACCCATGCTGCCTTGGGTCCTGTGCCCCACTGGCCTCTAAGTACTCAACAATTCTTTCCTTCAGAAGTGATTCCATCACTTTCCCTACCACAGAGGTCAAACTGACAGGTCTGTAGTTTCCTGTCTCTGTCTTGGTCCCACTTTTGTGAAGGGGAATCACATCTGCCTTCCTCCAGTACTCGGGTACCACACCATCCTCCCATGATTTGTTAAAAAGGGTAGTCAGTGGTTTCTCTAGTTCTCCCCTTAATTCTTTTAGAATTCTGGGGTGAATGCCATCAAGCTCCATTGCTTTGTCCACCTTCAGTTTTAGGAGTTCTTTCAGAACGCTTTCTCTGTGAAAGGACTGGGATCAACCCCCCCCCCATCCAGAGTGCTTCTGTTAATTGGATTAGGCACCTCCCCCTCCTGTTTTGTGAATACTGAGCAGAAATATTCATTCAGTATCCTTGCTTTTTCACTGTCCCCCTCTGCCCACCCACCGTTCAATCTATTCAGCCTCACTATCCCTCCCTTTGTCTTTCTACATTCCCTGATGTACCTATAAAAGGTTTTATCCCCCTTCTTAACTGAGTTGGCTATCCTTTCCTCAGTTTGGGCCTTTGCTATTCTGACTTCCTTCCCTGCTTCCTTCTGCCTTAACTGGTACAGCTCTCTGTTCTGCTCCTTCTGTGTTTCCTTATACTTCCTGAATGCTATCTTTGTCTTCCTGACTTTCCCCGCCTCCTCTTTTGAGAACCATAGTGGCTTTTTCTTTAGTTTTGATTTGTTTATTTGCTTCACACAAAGGCTTGTTGCCTCTGTGATGGCAGTTTTGATGATTTCCCATTGTTGTTCCACCCCTTCTTCTAGCCTGTTTGCCAGTTCTTCTCTGAGGCACCCTCCCATCTTGCCAAAGTCAGCCCTCCTGAAGTCCAGCACCCTCACTTTTGTATGGTTTGACCCTGTAGCTGAGTTTACCGTGAACCACATTGTTTAATGGTCACTTGTTCCCAGATGGCAACCCACTTCTAGGTCTGAGATCCTCTCACTGTCCCCATCTGAGAGTACAAGGTCTAAGATTGCTCCTCACGAGTGGGTTCTGAAACTAGCTGTCTGAGGCATGCCACCTGTAGGGCATCGAGAATGGCCCTGCTCTTAGATGTGGCTGCAGCAAATGTGCTCCTTCATACAACCCTGTGCGGATTGTGGTGCCTTTCCAGTCTCTAAGGTGACCCACAGTGCCTCCTCTCCTCCCTGTTTACTCTTTTGTTCAGTTGCTTTTATCCCTTCCTTTACATAGAGAGCTACTCTTCCCCCTCTTCTCCCCTCCCTGTCTCTCCTGTAGGTTACGTACCCTGGTATGTTAACATCCCAGTCATGGTTCTCTGTGTACCATGTTTCTGTGACTGCTATGATATCCAAGCATCCCTCTTCCATCAACCACCAGTTCAGGGAGCTTGTTGCCCAGGCTATGGGCATTGGTACTCATAACCCTCCATTTCCTGATGGCCTTACTCCTTTTTTCCCCATCCCTGTCCTTCTTGCCTTTGTCACTTTCTCCATTTACCCCTGCCCTTCTCTGTATCGACATCTCTATGTTGGTGTTTACTGCACTTACTACTGTGACTTTTTTTGGGGGGCTAGGATTTCCCTGCTCCTTTCCAGTGCCTCCCCCCTTTGCTAGTTTAAATACTTGCCAATGAAGTATTTAAACCTATCACCTAGGATCCTGGTTCCCCTCCTGGACAGATGCAGCCCATCATGCCAGTATAGACTTGCATCACTCCAGGTGGACCCCCAGTCAAGCCAAATCCCTGAGCTCTGCACCAGTTTTTCAACCACTGATTGAATCCCATGGTGTGGAACACCCTAGCCTCTCGTACGCCATAGACAGGCAGCACCTCCGAGAAGGTTACCGTGCATGCTACTTGTCTAAGACCCCTCTCCAATTCCACAAACTCTTCCTGTACTGCTCTGATCCCTTTCTTAGCCAGGTCATTTGTCCCTAGGTGGGCAATGACATCCAGCTCCATCCTCGTGCAGCTGCTCCGGCAGTCCTGAGGATTTGCTCCTTGTCCCGCCAAGCCATGACACCAGGCAGGCACCTTACCTCCCTCTCCCCTTCCTCTCCCAGTTCTACATTCCTAACAATGGAGTCCCCACCAGGAGTTCATATCATATCATATCATATCATATCATATCATATCCCCATTCTCCTCCCTGGTCTTGTCACCCGGAGCAACCACTATTCCTTTCATTTTATCCAGTGCCTGCTTGAATCCTCTGACTGTGTTTTCACCCACCAACTTGGCAAAAGGCTGTTCTAAGATTCCACCACCCTTTCCATAAAGAAGTACTTCCTCTTGTCCCTCCTGAACCTCCCTGCTGTTAATTTCTACTCATAACCACGTGACCTCGAGTTGGTGTTCAGGGTAAATAACTCCCCCAAGTTTGCCTTATTAATTCCTGTAAGGAGCTTGAAAGTCTCCATCATATCTTCCCTCTCCCGTCTGGTTTTCAGTGAGTACATATTTTGTGCCTTGAGGTACTCTGTGCTGCACTGTTTTCAACCTGTCCCATTCCTTTCTGAGGTGAGGGCTCCAGAACTGGATGCAGTACTTCAGGTGAGGCCTCACCAGGGATCTGTATAGGGTAAGTATTATCTCTTTTCTTCTGCTATCAATACCCTTCCTTATACATTCCAGCATCCTGTTAGCCTTACTATAGGCCTTGTTGCACTGGGTCATTTGTTGAAGGAAGTTAGTGATGATTATTCCTATGTCATGTTCCTGTTTTATAGTGCTAAGTCTCATCCCACCCATCCAGTACTCTGTCCTGGGGTCCCTTTTCCTGAGGCATATTACCTTGCAGTTTTTGGCATTGAATTTTAACTGCCAGACCTCTTACCATCCCACTACTTTTTGTAGGTCCCTCTACATGTCCCTTATTCCCACATCTCTATACACCATTCTACCTACTACCTTGGTCATACCTTTGATGCGTCCACCCCCTCCTCTCCAGCTCTTCTACTGCTGTCTCTCCCTTCCTTTCTGCCCCTCTCAACCCTGGATGTGGCTGCTATGCACTTCTCCCTTCTCGCATATCTCTGCACCTTATTTTGTGGGTGGGAGTATTTACACTGTATTCTTCTTGATCCATCCTGTTGGTGACTCTCTCACTTACTAATTTACTAGTGAACCCAATGCATTTTGCACTTTAAGTGTCATTTTCGACATGTATGTTATGGCCTTTGTGTTACTGCAACCAGTATTTTTGTCCAGCACTATAACCTGTGACTAAGTACTTGGATCTGTAAACTGGCCTAATATGTCATCTTGTTTTTCTGTATTTCTCTGTATGTATTCCTACAGTGTACTGTAAGCTACAGCACCTCATGTTGTGACTGTTCATTTATTGTATACTACCTGTATCTGTGTTGTCTGTTTGTGCCATGTTCTGGCATGGGTCATGGCTGAAAACGGTTCTTTGGATCAGTTCACCTACCCTGTTACCAAAGCCATACATAAATAAATAAATCATTTTGTGGCATCTACAAAGAGACACAACCTGCCATGGATTCCCTCACTAATGTCACTAATGAACAATGCTAAAGAGGACTGGACCAGGATAGAGCCCTGTGGAACCTTGCTCATAACCTACCTTTCCTCTGATTTTACTCCATTGACCACCACCCTCTACCGCCTCCCTTCTAGTCATCTACCCACCCAGTGTACTATAGTTTTAGCCACCCCCAGGTCTTACATCTTTTTGAGCAACCTTTTGTGCAGTACTGAATCAAAAAGTCTTGCTGAAGTGAAAGTGCAGCAGGTCCACAGCATGACCCATGTCTACTTCCTTGGTCACCCAGTCAATGAAAAAAAATCAGGTTAGTCTGATAAGACCTTCCCACCATGAAACCATGTTGTTTACTATCCTAGAGCCTCTAGGTAGTCCATGAGGTCCTCTTTGATTAGTGATTCCATCAGCTTCCCCACAATGGAGGTCAGTCTGACAGGCCTGTATTTCTCTGGTTGCTCCCTATCCCCCCCCCATGAAGCAGTGCAATGTATACCATTCTCCAGTCCTTTGGAACTTCCTTGGACCTAAGTGAGCTGTTGAACAGCCCAGCCAGTGGTTCAGCCTGGTCTGCTACTAATTCCCTAAGTATCCTCAGATGCAATCCAGCTGGTCCTGGGTCCTTATCTATCTTAAGGGCAGCCAGCCCTTTCAGGACCCTCTCACTAGTAAGTATTGCCTGCCTCATTTCCAGGACTCCCTTAGTGGCTACTTTGATTAGACTTTCTGTCACAGACCTTCAGTCCTCCTTAGTGAACACTGAGCAAAAGTAGTCATTCAGGATGTTGGCCTTTTTCTCATCCTCCTCTATCATCCTACCCCCCTCAACTCAATCAATCAATCAATTTTATTTGTATACTGGAAGGTATGTGAGCAAAAATGCCCATTTTCACAAATGTCAGGCGTAGGAATACAACTAGCTGTGTGATGCCCCCTTCACTAAAAAAAAAATGTTTTTCCCCATTCTTGACCCCATCTGTGATATGCTGCTCTGTGTCTGCTTTTGCCTCCCTGATGGCTCTCTTTGCCTCCCTATTTTTCTGTAGATAATCCTCCAATTCTGCCTCCCATTGTGTTCCCCTGTATTTATAGAAGGCCTTCTTTTTGGAGCTAACTGTTTCCCTGACCCTAGCTGTGAACCATAGTGGTCTATTAAACCTTATTTTTTTTTTTTGATATTGTTCTGATGCTTGTCTTTGATGCCTCAAGGATGGCTTCCTTTATTGCCCCCATCTCTCCCCCAGCCCTACTAACTGATCCATGATCAGTTCCTGCAACCTATCAAAATCCACCCTTGTAATGACAAGGACTTTAGATCTTGATCGTGAGTTGCCAGACCCAAAGGCCAGTTCAAACCACACGGAGATGTTGTCACTGTTCTTTAGCAGCTCTCCTACTCCCACAGCACCCACCATCTCTGAGTTGGTCAACACACCATCAGGGATTGCATTCTGCTGGTAGGTTCCTTAACAAGCTTTACCAGTAGACAGTCTTGGAAGGCATGCAGTAATGTCTGACTCCTGGCACTCTTGGTCACCAGGACCTCCCAATCGATGTCAGGCAGGTTTAGGTCATCCAACACCACAACTTCCCCCATTGTTGCCCCTCTTTCAAGTTCCTCCTCAAGTTCTCTGTCCCTTTCCTCCCCTTGCCATGAAGGTCTATATATCACCCCTAAGTGCACTTTCCTGCCTGAGGCTGCAGTGAGTTGCACCCATACTAACTCAGCCTCCCCACTGCTACCCCTAGTACTTTCATCTTCTGCCACGTCAACACCCTCCTTGACAAAAAGGGTAACTCTTGCCCCCCTCACCACTTTTTCTATCTGATATGTTGGTATAAATGTCAAATTTATGGACCATAAGAGTTAGAATTGATTTAACCCACCATTTCCTTACAATTGGAAACTCCACAGACAATTCAGCAAGTCTGCTCTTTTACCAGTTGGTGGCACAGGGTCTGCAATGTGGGGGCGAATGCCATTTTGTGGTGGTGGAACCTCCATTTTCCCATTTTCTTCCCAAGAAGCATGTCATACAATGACATTTGGGTGGCATGCTGAACGTCTGACATACCTCCCAAATGTAGCCATTCCTGGCTGTTGTATGCCATGCTACCATGAGGAGTTGCCTAAATACCAGCGACTTCCCCCCGCCCCAGAGTAGGAGAGCAGTCCATTGGATGCTCAATCCTCCTCCCCATGGCCGGCCCTAAAACTTCCTAGGCTCATTCCCAAGTGTCGCGAGTGGTACTGCTGTTCTGGTGGGCCAGCTAAATACTGACTATACAGAATAAACTGTGGGCTAATATTCTGCATTACATGTAAACTGTGGAATAATATTCTGCAGTTCATGTAAATTGCAAAATAATATTCGACAGTTCATGTAGACCATGGACTAATATTCCATAGTTCATGTAAACCATGGAATAATATTGTGTGGATTAAATTCTGTGGTAATCTCTGTGATTGTGGAATTGTGGAAAAATCATGGCCTTGTACATATGTCAGCATTTATAAATCCAGCATACCTCAAATACTATATTACCTTACTGGGGTAAATACACTTTTGTTAATATTTTATATTGAATGGTTTATTCCATGCATTCCTATGTTGTTTATTTACCCACTTTAGTCTTAGTACCCAATCGCTATTTTTGACAATCAATCTCTAGATCTTTATCCTAATGAATATTTAAACTGACCATGCATTTTCCATCCAGTCTTTGTATCATTTGTTTATAAAGTAACATAATTTAGACTCTTTAAAATGCTTCCATAACTAGTGACCTGCTAGATGGCTGCTCTCCACCACTGAAAACTTTATTGTATGTATCTTACAACATTTTTCACATATGGGTTTTATACCAAAAACATTAAAACTATACTCTTTATCAATTTAGCTACCACGTAACACTTCAAAGATAGGGAAGCCATCATGACACCAAAAGTATCCCAAGCCATGGAAGCTCATTCTGCTAATAAGTAATGTTTTTTTTATATTGATTGGAATGGTTACCCCATATTTTCTTATTCTGGCAAGATATTCAAACTGGGAGCTTTTTTATTTTAAGAAATGTTTCTAGAGTACACTAATAAATGTATCGCTAATCCCAACTTATATATGTCAAGAATAAATTGACCCAACGATTTGTATATATCTGCATAATTTCTCTTATACTGTATTGGAGATGACCATCTTGTTGCTAGCTTTAGTCTATGCACCAGATAATAAAAGTATGGGCCTGGACAACCCAATCCCATCTCCTCTCAAGTTTGTTACATAATTTGCCTATTCACCTGTTAATTTATCTTTAGGTCTATTATTAGCACACACCTTTAATGGAAAGTTCAATTTTCCTGCTTGCAGTTATTTAACTAGTTTCTGCAATTTTACTTCATTTCTTAATACTTTGCCCTACTTTTCTTTTCTTCTAAGTTTGCCATTTTTTTCCTAAAAGTAGGATTTTGTGTTTGTGATTCTTAGAAGGGAAGTATTTGTGAGTACTTCAGACACTTGGGATATTTGGATATTGGGATACTTTATTGATAAATTAGTCCATTAACCAATTGTCTATGGCAGGTGGTTGGTGTCTTCCAAATATAGAATTGGGAAAGGGCCAATGAAAGTTCAGTTCTGATTAGCAGAGGTTGGTCCAATGATTTGGGATTCAACTGCCATATAAAAGGCCTATGTACATTCAGGCAACATGGCTTGTAATAATTTGGGTAGAACACTGAGCAGATGTGAGAAGACAAACAAGATTGAACCAACCAAAGTCTCTTACACCAGGTTGGAGGATGCCCTTGTTTTAAACATCTAAAAGAAGTTCCTGTATTTTCAATACTGCAGACTTTATAAAACATCTTAGCATGTAACCTTTGGGAAAAGTAAATCTTGGAGAACTAGGATAAGCTGGTTCTTGTGTTTTATAGCCTGTGGATGGGATACTGTGTGAGGATTCAAAAACAGTTTTGTACCTACAGTATAAGGGGAGGGGAGGGGAGGGCTTTGATAACACAGCTCCAATAGCTCCATTAGAAAATATGGTCCCTTCCCCCTTACCGGATCCAAAACACCCTTATAATCATCACCTGGGTGTCAAACTTAGAGGTCCAGATAATCAATTTCAACCTCAAAACCTTTTATATAGTTTTCAGAAAAATAACAATACTGGGGTGCCTTCCATATCTGGTCCTGGGGACTACCCTACTCCAAAGGTTGTAAATTCTAATGAGGACAATTCTGAACTTCACTCTACCATACAACTATCAGGTGATGAAACCATTCTAAAAATTGATGGCTTATATCTAAAAGAGCATGAAAATAATAAAGCTTTTAATTATCTCATCACTTACTTGTTTCAAGCTGAGCTTGGGGTTACCAAGGCGGTCACAAATATTGTAGCAGTCCATAGAGACCACACTTACTTTACTCCTTCTGTTTACTGTATGGTCACAAGCATGGGTTTTGCCAAGCAAATACTTGACTCTCGACGCAGAATAAACAACTGGGTCCACAGATACATTCTCCACTTAAATGGCATAAACTAATTAAAATATATCTGGATCCTACTCATTATTTTAACACTTTGAAAATAGAAACACTAACACAAATTTTACAATTATATAGTTGGAATCCATCATCCAAAAACATAATACAAAATGCATCTAATAATGTTCTTTTAATATTTGGGGTGGAACATTTGCAGGTAGAAAATATTGAGGTACTATCATCATTCATGACTTCCCTCCTGGTTTCAATTTTGGACATGTCCATCTCTAAAAAATAGTTTTCTAGGATAACAAGAGTCCACAAAGTTGGTATAGGGAACTAGATTGATATGTATGTTAAATAACCACATGTTTTCAATCTAATATTGACCAAAGCTGCTAACATGAAACAAAATAATATTCGTATTATAGATTGGATGGACCTTGGTGGAAAAAAATAATTTTCAATCCCTGTTTGACTAGAAGGAAAAGGTTTGAAGGATTTTGAGTCACCTGACAATAGTATTAATAAGGAGGGTCACAACTTTTTATTCTGGAGCATCGAGAGAGAGAGATAGTGCAGCAAGAGGGAGCTCAGGGACTGAACTTGAATTTTGAATTTTCTTCGCCAAATGCTGCAGGCTTGCTGCCCTATTTAATGAGCAGTCTGCAGCAGTGCTGGAGAGTGGAGAGAGCGGGGGAGAGAGAGAGAGAGAGAGCAGCGAGGAGGGAGCTCATTGGAGCTCAGGGACTGAACTTGAATTTTGAATTTTAGGTGCCAAATGCTGCAGGCTTGCTGCCCTATTTAACGGGCAGCCTGCAGCAGCACCAGAGAGTGGGGAGACAGAGAGTAGTGAGAGGGAGCTCATCGGAGCTCAGGGACGGAACTTGAATTTTGAATTTTTGGTGCCAAATGCTGCAAGCTTGCTGCCCTATTTAATGGGCAGCCTGCAGCAGCATCAGAGAGTGGGGAGAGAGAGAGAGATCAGTGAGAGGGAGCTCAGGAACTGAACTTGAATTTTCTCCCACCCTCCTACCCTGTACCACTGCCTTCTTAAATAGCCTTTATGGGCTGGTAAGGGGAGGGGTTCTCTGGAGGTTGACAAATCAGGACTTGAACTTCTACTTTAATATAACTATGTTATCCTTGGGTGAGTAAGGGAAATCCTGTGAATGCAAGTGGGGCTGTGATATTAAAGTTAGCTGGGGGAGTGTAATGGAGCTAAGATATACTATATGATTGCTACAGAATAATATTATAGTAACTGAGGGGTAAAACAGTGCTAAGTATATTTTATGAATGCTGTAGTAAACTGTTAGAACTGTTTAGTTGCTAAATAATGTAGTAAGCTGTTAGAGTCTCTTAGAACTGTTTAGTTGCTAAATTCTTTACCTAGATTAGGAACTAGTTACAACAGCTGTGTTTTATCTGTTAGAACTGTAAGGGGCTGAAAGTCTTGATCTTATACCACCCCAGTATGGCTACTTGGAGAAGGGGAAGGGGTAGTACCCCAGGAGAGGAGACTGGGCCATGGGGGAATGTCCCAGTAGTTATGGAGAAGGACAATTTGAGTGGCCTCCAGTCACCAGGGCAGGCATCTTTGGAAGGAGTGTAGGCTGCATGGGCTGTGGGGCAGCGATAATACTAAACTGGGCCTAGAGGAAGGGAGGTTGCCCACTCTGCAAGCAGTTATTGCAGATCAGGGGAGAGGTAAACTGGCTAAGGATGCAACTGGGGCATTGGGGTGGGTGATGAAAGAAAATGGGTGGGGCAATAAAAGACAAGTGGGAAGTGCTGGTGCAAGACTGGGACAAGTTTCATTCAACAGGAGGGGATAACTTATGGAAGGTGAACATTTCCACAGCAGTAGAAAAGAGACTGGGGGTGTCCAGAGGGAACCAAGAGGGGTGGTAGGGAAGGGGGTGGCATTGGGGATGGGCTAAGGCTCACAAATCATTTTAACCCTCTACGCCTATTAGTAGAAGAGGTGAGTGGGGAGCAGATGTTGATGTTGATGATGATGATAATGATGATGATGTTACTGGTGAAGCTATGACAGGGATGGCACACAGCAGTAGGAAAGAGACTGGGGGTGTCCAGAGGGAACCAAGAGGGGTAGTAGGGAAGGGGGGCATTGGGAGATGGGATAAGGCTCACAAATCATTTTAACCCTCTATGTCAATTGGTAGAAGAGGAGAGTGGGGGAGAGGATGTTGAGGATGATGATGATGTTGCTGGTGAAGCTAAGGCAGGGATGGATAGGAAGAGTGAAGGGGCAGGGATTGAAGAGGGGGGAACAATAGGAGGGACTCAGACAGGATGGGGAGAGGAGTGGGGGAGAAGAAAAAGGAGGAGCAGGTGAGCAAGGAGGAGGCTATGGGTAAGGAACAGGGGGCACAACAGGCAGGAAGGCACAGGATGTAATTGGGATGATAGTGAGCAGGAAGCACAGTAGGCAAATGGATAGGGAGGATGGATTAGTCAGGAGTGGGGATAGAGATACAGAGAAGGATACTGGAGTGGGGAGGATGAAGAGGGCCAGGACTCAAGTAGAGGGTGAGACCAGGGACAATAGGGAAGGGGATAACTTTGACACCTAGATTGTGGGAAGTGTGAGGAGCTGGTTGGGGGGAGAGACTGGACAAAGGGATGAGGAGGGGCATGTAAGGAGGGGGAACCCAAGAGGTGAACATGCAGGCAAAGGAGAGGCTAGAGTACTGTTATTGGGGGACTCCATGATCAGAGGCATCCAGTGGGAGGGGCAGGAGGAGGGTAAATCCTGTCTGATCAGAACCAAACGCCACCCAGGCTTGACAGTGCACAAGGCCAAGCATGAGCTGTGTTCACTGGCAAGGGAATGCGTGGGGACCCCAGACAAATTAGTCCACTTGGGGATGAATAACATAAATGGAAATCATGAATTAGAAGTTCATACAAGGTTCCAGGAGTTGGCCAGGGTAAGCCTTTCCATAGGCTGTAAGATCTCCCTTTCAAAAATCCTGTCAGTGCCAAGGGCTAGTGGGAAAAAGAAGAAGAAGAAGATTAGGGAGATAAATCAGTGGCTTAGGGAGTGGTGTGGGGCACTGGGGTATGGTCTGGGGGGACTGGGGAGGAGACCTGGGAGGTTAAGGGGCTGTACACTAGGGACAGGCTCCACTTAAATTTGGAAGGGAAGGAAATTCTAAAGCTCAAACTAGCTGGTTTTATCAATAAAAGGTGAGGTTTAAACTTGTGAAGGGGGGAGGGATCAAAAAAGGGGCAGTGCCAGCAGATATGATAAAAGAGGGATGAGGTCTCCACTCCTCTAGGAGGCTAGGGAGATATGGAAATAGATCAACAGGCAGGGTGCAGGAGCTGATAAATGGAAGCTCAAGGGGGGAGAGGAGAGGAGAGGAGGGAAAAGGGGTGGAGGGTGGTCCTGATAAATACCAGGAGCTTAAGAAACAAGATGCCTGAGCTCCAGGCAATGCTAGTTGAGGAGGTGGTGGATGTGACAGCAGTCACTGAGACCTGGGCCAACTAAGATCATGAGTGAGACCTAAATCTGGAGGGCTACACTATGTTCAGAAAAGATAGGAGGGAGGGAAGGGTCGTGGTGTAGCACTGTTAGTCAGAAATGTCATTGGTATTGGAGGGGTAGAGGAGGCTGGGGGAAATGTGGAGGCTATTTGGTTCACCCTGCTGATGCAGGGGGGTAAGAGAGTAAAGGTTGGAGTGATGTACAGACCACCTGCACTGGCGGAGGCTCTGGAAGAAAGTTTGGTGTCAAATCTTGAGGGACACTGTAGTTTGGGAAAGGGAAGGGTAGTGGTATTGGGGGACCTCAACATGCTGGGAACAGTCTGGGGTACTATGTCATCACCAGTTGCCATGGAGCAGAGGCTGCTGGATGTTTTCCAGGACATG
Source organism: Neoceratodus forsteri (assembly GCA_016271365.2). NCBI lineage: Eukaryota > Metazoa > Chordata > Ceratodontiformes > Ceratodontidae > Neoceratodus > Neoceratodus forsteri. The sequence continues at coordinate 1,608,916,125 of CM057450.1, read as the reverse complement.
TTCCTGATCCAGCAGGTGGGTAAGGCAACTAGGGAGTCTCAGACACTGGATGTGGTCCTGGTGGTCTGTGATCAGATTAGGGGCCTAGAGGTGAGAGACCCATTGGCGGGAGTGACCATGCCACAATCTGGTTCTTCCTGGACCTAGGAAGGAGGAAACTGAACAAGGATGGTAGTAACTGACTTTAGGGGTGCAGACTTCAGAGAGATGGGAAGGATCCTTAAAGATAATTTGGACAACAAGAGGTTAACAGATCCTGCGCATGGGAAAGGCACAAGTTCGGTAAGGCCAGAAAACCCTGCAGGTGGACCCAGGAGATTCAGGAGGTGGTGAGGGACAAGAAGGCAGCCTATAGGCACTTAAAGCACTCAAGGAGTGAAAGGGATCAGGGGGAGTATGAGCGGACAGCCAAGAGAGTCACCAGGGTGGTGACAGCAGCTAAGGTAAAAAAGGAGTAGTCCTTGGCCAGGGAGATCTGGAGGGGGGACAAGGGGTTCTTTAGAGACACAGGGGGAAAAAAGGAAAGTAAGGGAGCAGATCAGCAGGATAAGGATGGGGAGGGAAGGGGAGGGTTGTGCACAGAAGGTGGGGGAACAGGCAGAGGTCCTAAATGAGTACTTTACATCAGTTTTTACCAGGGAGGGATTGAGGGGCTATGTCTTGTGGAGAGCGGGGGCAAACCAGAGGAAGGAATGACACCGGTAGGGATCAGGGGCCCTGAAGAGTCTGGGCAAAGGGAGTGGCCACCACAGACAGGTGGGGGGCCAGCAGTACAGGGTGAAAAGGGGAAGGAGGTGGAGGATGAAATCCTGCTAGAGAGAGTAAGGGAAGCCCTTAGGTCCCTTCAGATGGAGAAAGCACCTGGGCCAGATGAGATACATCCCAGGGTGGTGAGGGAACTTGCGGATGTCCTGGCAGTCCTCCTGGTGGAGCTCTTCAACATCTCTCTGAGGACTGGATGGGTGCCCCAAGACTGGAAGGTGGCCCATGTCGTGCTGATCCACAAGGGGGGGGTCAAGGGAGGAGGTGGGAAATTACAGACCCATTAGCCTGACGTCGGTGGTCAGCAAGGTGATGGAGGGTATTGTCAAGGATATGCTAGGGGGGTTATTAGAGCAAAATGGATGTTTGGATGATAGGCAGCATGGCAAGAAGATTATGCCAGATGAACCTTGTGGAGTTCTATGACTGGGTGACAAGGGCTCTAGACTGGGGTAGGCTGGTGGAAGTCCTCTTTCTGGACTTCACCAAGGTGTTTGTTTCGGTACCCCACAATGGCCTGCTGGCTAAACTGAAGGAAATGGGGGTAGGGAGACAGTTGTTAAGATGGATAGGAAATTGGCTCTCTGAACGTACTCAGAGGGTGGTGGTTGGGAGGCTTGCCTCATCCCCAAGGTGGGTTACTAGTGGGGTGCCCCAGAGGTCAGTGCTGGGACTACTCCTGTTCAATGCCTATGTCTCAGACATAATGAAGGGGATCAGGAGTGAAATGAGTCTCTTTGCAGATGACTCAAAGCTGGATGCAGTGGTTGATGAGGAGGAGAGGAGGGTGGCCTTACAGGAGGATCTGGAGGCTTTGAAAGATGGAAACTAAAATTCAATGTGTGGAAGTGCAAGGTTCTGCACGTGGGAGTCAGAAATCCAGGCCAGGGGTATACCCTGGGAGGAGACAAAATTCAAGTCAGAGAGGGTGAGAGGGACCTGGGGGTATGGGTAGGTGTCAAAATGAACAACTCAGAGACCTGTAGGAGGGCAGTAGCAAGGGAAAATAGGATTTTGAGATCCATCAGCAGGGGGATTACCTCCAGAAAGGTGGAAGTGATCCTACCCCTGTACAACTGCTGGGTTAGGCCACACCTCAAGTATTGTGTGCAGTTTTGGAGACCACATTGAAGAGGGATGTACACTCCTAGAGAGGGTCCAAAGGAGGGCAACCAAAATGATCCAGGGCCTGGGGGAGAGGACCTATGGGGAGAGGCTCAGGGAACTCGACATGTGCACCCTGGAGGAGAGGAGGGACGGAGGGGGGCCATGATAGAGGTCTTTAAGTACATAAAAAGGATCAATAAGGGGGGCCCAGTCAGGGTGCTCCAAAGGAAGGAGGAGGGGGCAACAAGAGGGAACTGGTGTAAGCTGGAAGGGGGAAGACTCAGAGGGGTGGGGAGGAAGTGTTATTTCACTGAAAGGATGGTGGAGTCATGGAATGTGCTGCCCAAGGAGCTGGTAGAGGCAGAGACTGTAGACGGGTTTAAGAGGGGATGGGACAGATACAGGGGGAGGGTAAATCTGACCATGTCCAATGCTGGTGGCACATCTGGGACTGGGAACAGTAGAACCCAAGGGGAAGGGGAGGACACCAAAATCGGCCCCCAGAGCTGGTACTGCAAATTGAGCAGACTAGAAAGACTGTTAGGCCTATTCTGCTGGCATTTTAGTATGTTAGCATATAGCTGATATTAACAACAAACTGGAGGATAGTGAATGGTTTGATTTGTAACATCTTTTATGGTAATTCTTTTTCAGAAAACCTGGGCCCAAGACCCTGTAGCCATAAATGGTTACAAACTGCTTTTTTCTCTGTCTTCCAAAACAAAAACAAAAAATTTGGGAAGAAATATGGGTGGTCTGGCTATCTACATTAAAATCTCCACACAACTGAAAGTTACCCAGACCTATAAGATATTGTATACTTAATTAGAACAGTGAATTATTTATTTTAGTAAATGTATACATCCTTCCAAAAACTATGACATCATCCTCCACCTTGGATGAAATATCTATCGATTTTGATACAGTTATATACAGTACACTTATCTGACTACTTATCTTATAGTAAGTGGAGACTTTAGTGCACAGATTGCAAACTACAATAATTGTTCATTTCTAACTTTTATTATGGAGATGGAAGATTTGAATCCTGGAGCATCAAAAGAGAATATTTCTAATGAAAATGGGATCAAATTAAAGATTTTGTCAATGATAACGCCTTGATAATTTTAAATGGGAGGACAAAGGGTGATGAGATGGGGAATTATACTTTTTTCAACCCCAATGGCCAGAGTATGACTGATTATATTCTATGCAGTACTTAAAACTTTCAAATTATTAGTCCTTTATTTATAGATATGCAGACAGAAAGTGATCACACCCCTTTGGCACTCTAGATAGATGCTATGACATCAGACCAAGCTTCAAGCCTTTTGATTGACCCCTTAGCCTCTACTTATATACGTGGTAAACAAAAGTTAAGAATCTCTTCTCCACATACAGTATGAAGGGAATTTACAAACTTCTAAGCTCTCACCTAGTTAACACCATATTTAATAATATATATCAATTTTCCTCTCCTCAAGATTTAGGAAAAATAATACAACAAATACTTACTCTAATAAGCACTAATATTTTTACATTAAAACCAGTTAATAACTATATCCTAAAACACAAGAATTCTGAGAACAACTGGTTTGATGTCTCATGTTTACAACAAAAAATGAACTTAAGATATAAAGTAAACTTATTCAAACAGCATCCAAGTAGAATGAATTTTAGTTCATTATCCAAAACCAGAAAAGCCTATAAAGATTTCTTAAGGCTAAAAAAACAAACAATGCTCCCCCCCAGAATTTAAGAATAAACAATGTAATAAGATGCTTCAAATCATAGAGAGCAAAGACCAAAAGGCCTTTTGGCACATAGTAGCCAAGGGTTCTTGATCTTCGCAAACAGTTTTAATGTCTCTGATCCCTAAAGAAGAATGGATAACACATTATCACACCCTATTTAACAATTCCAACACTCCCTGCTCATTGTCTAGGGTATTTTCACCTTCAATTATTGACCCTTCTGAAGTTGCAGAGATAATCTCCAATTTATCTAATAACAAGGCCCCAGTCTGACACTATCCCTGCTGAAATATATAAATATAGTTCTGACTTTTGGCCCCCCCTGCTTACTTACTACTTCAACGTTTGTCTAAAAAAAATACTTTATCCCCAAATCCTGGCAGGTCAATATAATAGATCCATTGCATAAAAACAGGTTCTCCCTTTATTCCTCATAACTATCGCCCCATAAGTCTCCTCAATACAGTTTCTAAAATATTTACAAAAGCAATTCTTAATAAACTAATGGCTTGTGTTAACAAGAGGAAACTATTTTTGCCCTTCCAGGCAGGTTTCAGACATCACTTTTCAACAGTTGATAACATTTTTGTCTCGCTCATAAGTTTGAAAAATACATATATATTACAAAATGAGACCTTATTTATTATTTATAGACTTTACTGCTGTGTTCGCTTCTATAAACTGCAATACTCTGTGGGGTATTGTAAGATGCAAGGGATTGGATGAAGCCCTCCTTAATCCAATTCAACTTCTCTATTCAGATAGTAACACTAGAATAAGATACAATATAGAAGGCAATTTAACAGAACCATTTTGCACTTCCAGAGGAGTGAAACAAGTGTGTTTACTGGCCCCAGGTCTCTTCAACCTTTATATAAATGATCTACTGGTTTTTAATGATGCTAAAATATATGACTCTCTGAAAATTAATGGATTGCCTTGTCACATAATAGCATCTGCAGATGACATAATTTTACTTTCTCTGTCTAAATCAGGACTACAAAAGAAAACTGACACCTTCTAAAAAATGTGAAGACCTAGAACTTAAAATAAACTTAAACAAAACAAAAATAATATTTTTAGTTCAAAAGTAACTAACAGCTCCTTCTTTTTAGATAACCAGATCTTCTATACAGGGTAATATGATGGTATAGAATACCAATTGTTTGGCCTTAATGGTTTGTGATGCTGTGTCCAATTTGTATTTGGTGTTACTTTAGTCCTCAAATAAGAATATTCTTTTAATATTTCTATTCTCTGGTTGTCTTTAGAAGACCTTAAAAATGTTATACTGTTTTGCTCATTTTACACCAAAATGCAGAATACATTGTTGGGAGAAATAATTGGAAATCTGTTTCTACCTTCCGATAATCTTATAGTACATCTTCTTAATCTTAACTGTTCAATAATTTGGATAAAGTATCTTCTTTCCTGCTACAATGTATGAAGTTAAGGAAAAATAACATGCTAATGGAAATACACTATTCAGTTAGATAACTTCAACCATGAGGGTTACTACTATTTGATCTAAGAAAATATTTGCATCCATTAGAAAGAAACAGTCGTCAACTGACCTTAAACATTGTTTGCCCTACTATAGTGGCAAGGCAAGGCAATTTTATTTATAAGGCACCCAATCCCGGAGGCTCTGGGTGCCGAACATAAATGAGGACATACAGCAGTAAATGAAAACATAATAAAACCTCATTAAAAGCATAACAGGATTAAAATTCAGCAAAATAGAGGTTTCCAGAAGTCAGTCTTCAATGAACTGCCAAAGCTAAAGATGGTATCAGCAGTCAAAGGCCAGGCTGAAGAGGTGGGCCTTTATCCTCCCCTAAACACTTCAATTGAAGGAGCCTCCTGGACTGCAGGTGGAAGCAAGTTCCACAGGGTTGGCCCAGAGACACTCAAAGCACAATCTCCTGAGGTCTTGAGCGAACCCTGGGAACATCCAGGAGGCTCCTCAAGGAGGAGCAAAGGGAGCAAGCAGAGGACACCAGTGTTAGGAGCTAAGACAGGTGATTAGGACCCAGCCCGTATAGGGCCTTAAAGGTGAGAAGACCCACCTTGAAAAGGACCCTCCAGCTGACTGGCAGCCAGTGCAAAGCATGCAGAATCAGGGTCACGTAACTGGACCTCAGAAGGCCTGTCAGTAACTGGGCCACTACATTCTACACTAGCTGCAGTCGTGAAGTACAGAGCATCACAGATGTCAAATCTAGAAGTCACAAAGGCATGTACTAGTGATTGCAGTGGAATTAAATGGTTCTGTTAAACCAACATTATATAACTGAGATTCAATTGCAAGTGTGTAAGAATAACTTGAGTACCTATACTAAGCACTTTATTAATATTTTGTTCTTTTTCAGAATGATGTAGTTTGAATTATGTGTTGTCTCTTCCGGGTTTTTTGAGTGTTAGCCAGCGGCTCGAAGTTGCGGCGTGTATGGCGAACACGCTTGTGTGCTTGGACGTTCAGACACAGCGAGTGGTATGATCCCCAATTCAGCCTTTTTTGCTTCATGATGCTTTCCAATTGTGCAGTTTGACATACGCCTTTTTGGACCATTAGTTATACAAGTATTTTTTCGCTATCTGTATACTATGTTCATTCAGCTTTTGACTTTTGGTCGAATAGCATTTTTTAACTGCGGCTGTTGGCATTTTCTGTGAGAGTTGCCCACACGCTATATTTGTATGTTGGTCTTTTTCCTTAAGTATTTTAAGCTCTGACGAGCATTTACAATGAGAGACCGTACACTGTTTAATTTAATTGTGATGCCTTTTTATTGGTGATGTTTTTTGTACACAGTAAAAAGCCTTGAGTATTCTAACACCTAAGAAAAAAGTTTCTGAGTGCTGACCCCACTCACATTTATTCATACAGTAGATCAAACCATTAAGGCTTTTCCTAACAAAAAAGAAATAAGTGCCAGTTGTAGTGTGCCATATGATGCTTTCAAATTTGAATAATGTGCAAATTAAAGGGTACCATACAAAGTTAAAAAATGTTATTAAAGTGCAAGTTGCAGTGTGCCATACAAGCTTATAAATGTTATTAAATTTCAAGTTCATCGTAAGAAACAAAGCTTAAAACTTCGGTAAAGTGCAAGTTGCAGTATGCCATGCAGAGGTTACAAATATTATTAAACTGCAAGGTGTATGTGAAGCTCGCCAGGATGAAACCCAGTTCTGCAGCATGCTGCAGCAGAGTTACTGCAGGAAACAATACAATTTCAATGGGAGTTAGTCCCTTTTGTCATGCATGAAACTGTGACACTGTGCTTCATCCTAGTGGGGTTCACTGTACATTGCCATACAATGCTTACAAATATGAAATGCAAGTTGTAGTCTGCCCTACAAAGCTAACTCATGTTTTGAAGTGCAAGTTCCAATATGCATAGAAAGCTTACAAATGTTATTCATCTGCAAATTGCAAATCACTATACAAAAGGCTCATATTTTATTAAAGTGCAACTTGCAGGTTTCCATGCAAATTTTAAAGATTTAATTGAAGTTCAAGTTTCAGTGTGCAATAAAATGCTTACAACTTGCTACTAAACTGCCGGTTTCAGTGTGCTATACAATGCTTACAAATGTCCTTCAAGTGCAAACTACAGTGTGCCATACGGAGCTTACAAAAGTTATTAAAACAGATAGGCAGACACACAGATAATAATGGTAGAAAAAGGCCCATAGACCCATCAAATCTGTCCACCTTATCTAATTACTCAGCACTGGCCTTAGTGGTCATCTCCCTTTATTTCTACCCCCCTTTACTAACTAATCCCTTATGCCTGTCCCATCCCTGTGTAAAGCTTCTGATTGGTTTGGCCTGCACCCCATCCTCCAGCAGCTTGTTCCATTTGTCCACCACTCTTTCAGTGAAAAATGCTTGCAGATGACCTTTTTGAATCTCCCCCTACAAGTCTCTGTGAGTCCTTATTGTCTCTGTATTTGAGCTCAAGGAGGAAAGCTCCTTGGAATTCACCCTATTTATCTATTGCCAGTACTTTATGTTTTGATTATTTATTTATTTAGTTAGTTAGTTTTTCTTTACCGGTGTCACCCCTTTCTCTTTGTTTGTCAAGGGTGTACATGGACACGTCCTGCATCCTTTCCTCATATGTCTTGCCTCCTAGTTCATTGCCCATCTTGGTTGCCCTGCTCTGTACTCCTTTCAGGTAGCATGTCATAAGAGTGACCCAAAATGAGTGACTAGAACTATAGTGACTCATTTTGGGTGCTTTTATAGTGGGCTAACCAGCAGAATAGCAAGGGTATGTGAAGGCGAATATGAGGAAGGGTGAACGGAAGAGTAGAATAGCAACGGGAAGGGGTTTTCAGGGACTGGAATACCTGCTGCTGCTGAGCTAGCCATGTGGCATGGTGCTGTGGGAGGCTACGTCTGACAGAGCAGGTACTGGGTTCGGGACCGGGTGCGAGTTGCATTTTGCCACAGCTGTGAGGTGCGGCACTTACATTTTTTATCTGGATTTGCCCACTCCCGACATTCACCCTCTTGGGTTGAGAATCCTAATTCAGGGAGTGTGGGATGCAAATCCCTCTCATGAGAAGGGGTGCAGGGGGGCACAGCCCCAAAAACTACTTTATTTGCTTTTGGAGGTTGGGTCACCATAGTGTATGTATCACTGATTTGCTTTTTGGCGATACACACTCACTATAATAGCATTCGCTATTATGACATGGAACCCTGATTTCAGCTTGTTGCAGTCTTTCCTCAAGTGTGGTCTCCTGTACCATGCACAATATTCCAGATGCAGTTGCACCAGTGACCTGTACAATGGGATGATCACTTTGAGCTTCTGCTTCTTACCCACCTCTCTATGCATCCCAGCATTTTGTTTGTCATACCTACAGCTCTATTATAGTATGCTGTTCTTTTCAATCTCTCCTCCATGATGACCCCTAATACCTTTTCTTCCATGATGCTTTCTGGTACCATCCCCCATTTCATATTGCACTCTTGAGTTCCTTTTTCCAGCTTGCATCACCTTGCATTTCTTAGACTTGAAGCCCAGCTGGCATGTCTTTAACCAACTCTCCAATCTACCCAAATCCTCCATGAGTTCCCATATTCATTTCTCTGTGTCCACCCTCGCACAGATATTTGTGTTGCCTGAGAAAAAGACAGACCTTGTCCTTGATGCCTTTCCTTATGTCACAATTGAATACACTGAAAAGGATGAGGCTCAGCACCAACCCCTAAAGGTACTCCACTTGTTTTGTCCCATACCTTTGAAAACTCCCAATTTACTACTATCCTCTGTGTTCTTTCCTTCAGCCAGTTCTCTATCCAAGTCATCAATTTTTCCTCCACCTCTAAGTCTCATAGTATAGTACATCAACTACCTGTCATCCCTTATTGGCTTCCCTGGTCACTCAGCCAAAGAAGTCAACCAGATATGTCTAGCAAGACTTCCCTCTTATGAACACGTTATGTCTGGCAAGACTTCCCTCTTATGAACATGTTGTCTGGGGTATTGTAGCCCATTTCCCTCCAGGATGTCCACTAGTTCCTCCCTTAATGTAGACTTCATAATCTTGCCTACTATAGGGATCAGGCAAACTAATCTATAACTCCCTGGCATATCCTTTCTTGCACTCTTGTGTAGTGGGATTATGTCTGCTGTCCTCCAGTCCAGAGGAACCACCACCAGTGAGCAGTTGAATATGTCTGCAAGTTGTCCTGCTATTACTTCTGCTAACTCCTTAAGCATTCTTATGTGCATGCCATCAGGTTTTATAGATTTATCTACTTTCAACTCTTTAAGCTGTTTTAACGCCCTACTCTGTGTTCCTTTAGTCATGCTACCTGAGCACTTGCTTTCCTGTCTTCCATTCTAAACCACTCATTCTGGTAGTGGCCCATCCTTCTCCCTAGTAAACATGGAACAAAAATATATGTTCAGTATCTCTTATTTCCTTCTGTTCCACTCCTCCCTTCCTTGCTCACTGTCCAGCCTCACAATACCCTCTTAATATGTACTGAGTGCTATAGACTTAGTTTCAGACAGAGGAAGGCAAGGTTGCCCATCCACTCTGTCTCCCATTTACTGATTCCATACTGCTGTTCACTTAGCAATAATATGCTTATCCAGTTTGTTTTTGAAAGTTATTAAACTTGATGTGTCTATAATCTCATATGGTGGATTATTCCATACTCTACCTGCTTTTTGTCTGAAAAACTCGGAGAAAGACTTAAACATAATTATAACTGAGAAACAATGGTCAAATAGTTTGAAGAGTACATGGGGAACCACCTCATCCCCCATTTGAATTTGGAGGGAATTCTCCTGGAAACTGAGGGTGTGGTACTTCCTGGTCCTGGCTCGGGTGGCCCACCGGACACCGTCGGTCCCGTTCGGGTGCTGGAGAGCCTGTGGGGAGTTCATTGCCATGCAGACACATATATTTTGGACATGCCTATGTATTGGTGCATTTTGAGGAGATATAATGGCACATTTGACTATAATCTTTGGGCTGACAGTGCCATTGGGACCACTGCACCTGATACTAGGAGTCTTTCCGGAGGAGCTTAAGGGGAGGGAGGGAAAATATCTCTGGATGGTCCTAATGGCAGCAGCCCTTAAGACAGTAACTAAAATGTGGTTGCAGCTGGAGCCACCCACAATCTCAAAGTGGGTTGTCGTAGTCCAACATATACAACGATTTGAGAAGCTTACTTTCAGCCTCCAACAGCAATTACATAATTATCAGAATAGATGGATGAGGTGGTATCTCTTCGAGGGCCTCACTACTGATTAAGGCCTGGACTTTAGAAAAGTTATTTTTCATTCTTATCTTTATAATCTCTTTTAACGTATTGCACTTATACAAGCGATATGTAAAGATAAATTGTTGTTGCTGCCTAACGACAACTTATTTTACAGTAGCAAAAGGTCAGTGAAGTAACTTGGCCTGCAGTTGGATGGAAATGAATGTACATTAACCATTTTTGTATACTAAAGACTTCTTATTGTTTACCTAACTATAAGGTTAATTTAGTTGTCTACATTCTGAGAAGACCTCCTGAACTGGACACTGATCAGTTGGGTACTAAAGACTCAGTGAGTTCATGGAGATCCTGTAGTTTGTTAACTTGTTTATGTATTGTTTATATACCCTGGTTATATGCAGTTTATACACTGCTTCAAGCATCGATTGCATGCAAATTTCTTATTTTGTAATGCTGTATCATGTAATGCATCTGTTTGCCTAAGTATGATGAAATTTACAATAAAGTGAGTATATAAAAAAAAAGAGAGAAACACCAGTACCTGTAGCTTTTGACTCTTATCACAAACTAAGAATGTTTTCAAGGATTAAGCCCAACATTAATAGCAAAGATGATTTAGAGGCATGGATTGATTGTGCCACCCCTCTAGTACAGGACTGGCAGTGCTCTGAAACTGAAAAATGGAAATGCTTGGTAGAGAGCCTCCGTTGGCCTGCCCTGGAAGTGATTTGCTCTTTGTGAGCCACGGATCCTGAGGCCCCAGCTCAGGTATACCTGGCTGCTCTTGAAAATGTCTTTGGCAGCCCCAAGTCTTGTGAAGACCTTATGTGGAAATTTAAGACTACCTGTCAATGAGAGGGGGAGCCTTTGTCCACATTCTTAACCCAAGTTGAGCGAGCACTACAAAGAGTATTTAGAAAAAGGGGAGTGGCAGCTCAGGATTTGAACTGGGTGAGGTTGAAACATGTAATAAAAGTCACTTGCCATTCTACCCTGTTTGTGTTACAGCTTCACTTAGCTGATGGGAAAAGTAACCCCCCTCTGTAGTGGATATTAGTGCAAGAAATTAGGGATGTGGAGGAGGAGCAAGGACAATGGGGAATGCAGACAGCCTCGATGGCCACTGCCCAGGTAAGGAAAGAGGCACCTTCTAGGGAAATGCAAGTGTTGAAGACTTTACAAAAGAAATCTAAGGATGTAGTCACCTCAGCTAAGTTGGTAGTGAATCCGGGGATAGTTGAACCCCAAGGGGTGAGCTTGATGTCCCCCCAGTGTAGCTTCTGCCATGTTTGGCCCTGGGTTTACTGCACAGGCACCCACTACTGAGGCTGGGGTAAAGGCCTAGGTGGACTAGTTAGCCTGCAGAGTAGTGGAGTTAGAGAGGACGGGAAGGCCTAGTCGAGTTCAGGGGAATGATGAGGTTGCTGAATGGAGGCCAGTAGTGACAAATGCCCCAGTGGGAGTCCCAGGAACCCACCCCAAGGCATAAGCTAGGCCACCTCAGTGGGAACCCTTTGTATGCTATAGGTGTGGAGGTGAGGGCCATATCTGGAAGGGGTGTAGGGTACCACTAAACTTCACCCCCAGTAGAGAAAGGCAACATGAAAATTCCCATAAGAACTGGGGAAAACTATGAAGGGGCCTGATAAAGGAGTGCACTGGAGCCCCTGGCAGGTCCAGCTCCATGGCCAAGCGCCTCTGCTAAAGCCACCACATCAGCTCCCATTGACCTGAACCAGCTCATGGGTCAGTCAACTGAAACCACCATTACCATCAATGGGATTTCCACCTGAGCTGTCCTGGATAGCGGTTCACAAGTCACCATCATTTTCAAGTCATGGTATGACCAGCACCTCTCCAATGTTGAGCTACAACCACTTGAGAGTTTACATGTGTGGAACTCAGTGATAAGTCATACCCCTATCTTGGATATGTGAAGGTGTGGCTGGCATTTCCAACAAAAGCAGCTGACATAGGAGATGCACTGAAGACCCTGGCTCTGATTTGCCCTGAGTCCGGCATACACAATGGAATGCCTATGCTAGTGGGCATGAATGCCCATATGTTTGGACATTTAGCCCAGTTGTGCCTAGCTCTAGAGGCTGAGAGAAATGATGATGTACTCCTTATTCACCCCTTGATTAAAGAAGCTTACAGAAAGTGAAGACAACCCCCTGATGAGGAGACTGATGATGCTGTTGGTATAGTGAGGAGGAGAGATGGGAAGGAGATTGTGCTACCACCCAATGCGGAGTGTAACATTGCCAGGGTAGTGAGGTTAAAAAAGGATGTGACAAATCAGTTGCTGATGTTGGATGCCCTGGAGAAGCAAAGATTACTCATGGGATTGTTGGTAAAATCCAATGCTTTGCTTGCCATAGCACATGTCTATGTTAGAAGGATCACTTTACAAGTAAAGAATGTCACTGATTGGGAAGTGGTAGTGAGAAACGGATAGACTTTAGCAAGAGTTTTTATTGTGCTGCACAGCAATGCAGCCTGCTGCAGTGAGAGGTGGCACTCCCAAGGAACTTGATCCTGGACTGTTTGACTTAAGTGATTCCCCAATCTCAGAGGAATGGAAAGAGAGGTTATGGGAGAAACTGGCTGCTTGGATGAGAGTGTTTTCCCTACATGAATGAGATGTAGGGTCTGTGAGTGGAGAGTAGCACCACATATGCCTTACTGACAAGAGGCCCTATGGAGAGAGGTCCAGGCAGCTAGCTCCAGCAGACACTGATGATGTCCATTGGCATCTTCAGGAAATGATGGCTGCTGGGATTATTCAAGAGTCAGTGAGCCCATTTACATCCCCAATTGTCGTTATAAGGAAGAAGAGTGGGACAATAAGGATGTGTGCGGACTATCACACATTAAACAAATGAACGGTGCCCAACCAATATACTATGCACAGAATACAAGACACCATGGATTGTTTGAATGGCAGCCAGTGGTTCTCAGTCCTGGATCTGAAAAGCAGCTATTATCAGATCCTGTTGGCCCCCCAGGACCAGGAGAAGACAGCTTTCATCTGCCCATTAGGATTCTATGAATTTCTCTGAATGCCTCAGGGCATCTCAGGTGCCCTCGCCACCTTCCAGCACCTGATGGAGAAAGCCGTGAGTGATATGATCCTACTGGAGTGTCTGGTTTATTTGGATGACATTATCCTTTTTGGAAAGACCTTGGAGGAATATGAGGCCCGGCTGCTCAAAGTGTTGGATCGCCTGGAAGAATTTGGATTGAAAGTGTCAATTGATAAGTGCCAATTCTATCAGGCTTTGGTTAAATATGTGGGGCACATAGTGTCCACAAAGGGCATCCAGACTTATCTTAGCAAGACTGAAGCCCTCACCACTTGGTCTAAGCCCCAGACCTTGAAAGAGCTTCAGCGCCTGCTTGACTTCTGTGGGTATTATCGGAAATTCGTGAAGTACTATACCAGGGTGGTCCAGCCCCTACTGAATCTGCTGCAGGGGTATCCACCAACCAACAAAAGCAAAAAAGACACTTTGCATTGGACAAGACCTAATCAAACCAGCTATTTCCAGCCATCAGAACTCTTTGGCTCCTGGTGGGATAAAGAGTGTGATCGGGCCTTTGAAAGACATCATCCACTGTGTCTAACACATGCCCCGGTGCTGGCTTATGCAGACTGGCAGAAACCCTATGTACTCCATACCAATGCCAGTTTCAGTGGCCTGGGTGCAGTCCTATATCAAGAATATCCAGAGGGCCTGCACCCAGTGGCCTTCACCAGGAGAAGATTGAACCCGCAGGAAGGCATATATTCAGTCCATAAACTAGAATTTTTGTCATTAAAGTGAGCTATTGTGGACGAGTTCCATGACTATCTGTATGGGACTATAATTACAGTGAAAATGGATAATAACCCACTTACATATGTGCAGACCACCGCCAAACTGGATGTAGCGGGTCATAGGTGGCTGGCAGCCTTGTCCACCTACAATTACTGCATGGAGTACTGGCCTGGCTTGACTCACGTGGATGTGGATGCTCTGTCCCATCGTTCTCCCACTTACACCGCTGAGCATTGGACCTAGGAGAAGATATCAGAGCAAGCCGTGAATGCCCTGTGTAAAAAGCATGACAGCGAAGAGACTCTCCCAGAAAAGGATGCCCCTCATTTAGTGGAATGTTTAGGGGCCCCAGGAAGCTGTCTCCCAGCTGCCTACTGCCAGCTCGCTGCCCTAGGTGTGAGGTCCCTTCCTCAACTGACCACTCATGACTTTCATTGGTATCATTGGTAATACAGAGCTGTATAAAGACTGATGCCCATTTGGCTCTCTTATCAGTGAATTTAATATCCCACTATGTTTCTGCCCTTTAAATAAATATCAAGAGACTGTTTGAAGGATATCATAGTCTAACTAGCTACAACCTCAATCGGTAAGTCGTTCCAAACTCTTGCCACCCTATTTGAAAACCAAAACATATGAGATTGTGTCCTACAGCTATCCACCTTCAGCTGTAAGAGGTGGGCACAGGTGTTATATGACTGTACCCTAAGGTGCAGGTCCATTTGCTCCCAAAGCTGGTTATCAGATAATGCCTGATAAATTAGGCACATATCCCCTCTCAGCCTACGGTATTCAAGGGGATATAGATCCAGTTTCATCAACCTATCCTCGTATGCCATAACCTTAAGAAGGAAAGAAGGATCAGAGATCCAGCCCTGTCACTGGGGAGATAATTCGGGTGCTTCAACGCAATGGGGATCAGAGTCAAGTAGACACCATGTATCCCCTTGCTAAGCTCTTGTTACAAGAATGGCCTAAGCTGTGACTGAGGAAAGGATTGCTTTACAGGGAGATGCAGAACCAGCAGGGGATGCCTCATAAACAGTTGGTGTTAACAGAGAAGCATAGCAGGACTGTGCTAAGGGCCTTGCACTATGATATGTGTAACCTGGGCACCAAGCGCACCCTGGATCTAGTAAAAAGCAAATTTTACTGGCCGAAAATGGGAGCAGATGTAGAGGCCTATTGTAAGAGTTGCAGGAGATGCATACAATGGAAAGCACTTCTCCAAAAGGCAGCCCCATTTTTGAATATCCAGATGAGTGGACCCATGGAGCTGGTGTGTGTCAGCTTCCTCACACTAGAGCCTGACTCACACAACATCTCAAACATCCTAGCAGTCACCAACCACTTTACCAGATATGCCCAAGCCTACCCCACAAAAGATCAAAAGGCTTCCACAGTGGCCAAGATTCTGGTAGAAGAGTTTTTTGTGCATTATGGGGCCCCCAAAGAAGTCACTCAGACCAGGGTTGTGACTTTGAGAACCACCTCATTGGAGAACTTCTGTCACTGTGGGGCATCAGAAAATCACAGACTACACCATACCATCCCCAAGGAGATCCTCAGCTGGAGAGATTTAACCAGACTTTATTAGATATGTTGGGCACCTTGGATCCCTGGGACAAGTGTACCTGGAGTGAACGGGTGAGTACCCTGGTACATGCTTACAACTGTACCTGCAACGATGCTATGGGTTCTCTCCCTACCAGCTCATGTTCAGGAGGGAAGCCCGTCTGCCAGTGGATCTGTGTTTCAGGATGTCCATAGATGGTCTGGGAGCAGGAGACTACTTGCAATATGTGATGAAGCTGAGACAGCAACTTGATGACACCTATTGCCTTGCTACTGAGATGGCCACTAAAAGAAACCAGGCTAACAAAGAAAGATATAATAAAAAGGTGTGAGTTCAGGATCTTGAAGCAGGGGGTTGATTGCTGTTGCAAAGTCTGGGAATACCAGGGAAGCACAAGATTGTGGACTGATGGGGAAGCACTCCATATGTTATACTGGAAAAGTTGGAGGGTATCCCGGTATACAAGGTTCGGCCTGAAGGTGAAACTCGTGGACATAAAGTCATTCACCAAAATCATTTGCAGCCCATCGGTGACCGAATAACAGACAGTGAGGTTCCTGAGGAAGATCTCCCTTCACCCCCCACCCCACCACTAGAGCTGCTGAATGCAGGAGATAGAGGCATGGAAGTAGTGATGCCATGGGGGCTGGGACTGCCCAGGGTGGGGGGGGGTCTCAGGTGAAGAAAGCTCAGATGATGAAGCTGAGGGAGAAGATGATAGTACCCCACCCCAAAGCTTTTACCCTACTCCAGAGCTAGCCAGATTGTTTTAGGGATTGCCCCTGAATTCAGTGAACACAGCTGTATGTAGGAAACAGGGTAGGGATGGGGAGGCTGCCCCACCAGGCCTCTTGGAGGGACAACTCCAGACCTGCATACTGGTTCTGCTGAGCCCTGTGAGTGGTACTGGAGCAGCTCCCCTGCAGATATGCCTTTTGGAGGATCCACTGCAGACTTGTATACTAGTCCGCCTGGGTCCTCAGAAAGGCCACAGGACAACCATGAGGATCTGGAAAGAGGAGGAGAGGAAGTGTCTTTTGGAGGACACACACACCAGAGCTGAACACTGTCTGACTGTGTCCTCTGAAAGGTTCCAGGTTAGTTCCCCTGGAGCAACAGGTGATGCCGGGGAAATGCTGGAATCCTTTACCTCGATAGCTGAGGAAGAGACTGGTCATGGAGAATGTGATAATGATGAGGAATTTACCTTTGAGAAAGGGGTGGTTAGTGGTCCTGGAGTTCAGGAGAAACCCAGGAGGTCAAGGAGGACAATCAACCTATCCTTCAACTGACCTATGATGCCCCTGGAGCCCCTACAGACTTGCCTGTATTCATAGTAGATGAGGGAGTATATATTACCCCTAGGTCCCTACAGAAAGTAGTTACATATTCTGCTGATGCTAAACCCCCTAGGCCCGACGGGAAAAGTGACCAAGAGAAAGAAAGAGAGGTGAAAGGGTACCAAGGAGGACTGAGGGAAAAGTGTACTAAATGGGACTTCAGTATCCTATGGTTGATAGACTAAACATATAGGTGCCACTTTTCATGTGGCTAGGGATTCATGATGGGAAATATATTTACTGAAATGTGCATAATGTTTCTTGTCTGAGTGTTTCCCATTCTAAAACTGGTTATGATATAATAGATAGGATTAAGGTGTATACTTAGAAATGTTAATATGGTTTAGTGTTCACCTATTACAGTACTTTACTCTTAGGTTTGTCATGGGAGCCAAGCATTTGAGGGGGGAGTGTAACCTCCTTTGGGGGCTTACCTTAATTCCCCAGTTCTCTCGACTACTTCCACTGTTTCTGGCATTCCCCCGGGTCCTTCGGGTACCCTGAAATTCCCTAAGTTCCCCAAGCATCCCAGTATATTGTTTTAGCCCAGTCTGGGTTTACTTCCTTGGTCGCGAGATGCCGGCATGTTTGCTGTCAGGCTGGCACTCATGCATGTGCCTAGGAAAGCACTTTGATTTTTTTGACCACCGTTGAGGTCAATCTGGGAGTGATGTGGTGGTCCTGGTGCACCGGCTGAGGTAAATGGGCACTGGAGACCTCTAGGAAGACAGATAAAAGCCTCTTTAACATTTTAAAATAAAGATCAAAGGAGGGCAGGTAGTGAGGACTTATGAATATTAATGAGGGTGCTGCTTGCCACCTGTGGGGACGGCGGTATGGCAGCAGAGACAGCGAAGATGCTGAATGTAAATGTTTATTAATGACAGTGATTGAGAGCGCACACTTGGGACTTCCTGTCTGTGGGTTTGGGTTTTAATAAAAGTATTCTGGTAGGCTGAAATATGATTTAAAACACTGGGACAGTGAGAACTGCCATATGGGCTGAATGGAAGCCACCATGTTACTGATCCTTTGACCTCCATCAGCAGCTAATCAACTGTTTAGACGTCTGAAACTGGACCTGAGGGATTCCGGGAGAGGGAGTTTTCTTATTTCAGGCACCTAAAGTGTGTTCCAATAGACAATCAGTAAATATCGATCTCTGTGGTTATCAGTGATTGATGGGCTTGAACAGCCAGTCAAAACCCTGGATTCTCAAGTGAAAACCCAAGGACTTTCTGAGTTTTCTTTAGTCTGTTCCCGGGCTCTTCTCAAACTAGTAGGATCTTGTGTGAGTGGAAGTGGGCTTTCAGAGGCTTTGCTCAGCTCTCAGTTGGAGTTTGCCACTAGGGGAAAGGCGTTCCAGAGAAAAATAGAGAGTGAGAGACTGGACTGATATAGAACTTCCCCAGGTACTGTGAGCTGTGTTGCCTTGAGGGGAAAAGTAGCTGCTGCAGAGACCCTGCACTAGTGGATTGACTGTGCTGTTTTTGTTTGGAAGTTGAACCCTTGCTGCAGAGGACTTGTTTTACAGTTTGAGACTCTGTTTAAAATTCTGAAGAGGCAAAGCATCTCTGGTGCAGGGTGCTAGCTCAGTTCTGTGACCTTGCTTTGTGGACTGAGCTGAGTGGCTGAGATCTGTGTCCCAGCAGAAGCTAAAAGGAATCTTTTGTGAACAGTTAGAGCTGAAAGCACTGAAGCGAACAGGGGTTTGCCTGGTTCTGAATTTCCCCTGTGGATAGCTATAGTCTGAGTGCACATCAGAGGGCTAGCACCCATTGGCACACTGGTACTGCTGTTTATTTGGAAGCACTGCCTAATTACAAGCAACTTACAGAGTAAGTGCAGGGACTGCAGAGGGCTCCTACTTCTTGGGAGTCCTCACCCAGAGCCAGGGAGGGAACTAGTTAACCCCTTCCAAGGGGACCCACTGTCTCTGGAGGTCACCGGCACTTGCTGGGGTGCTAGGGCACCTATGACTTTTGTGGGAAGATGAGCTGTGGAGCCTCTCCTGAGTCCAAGCCTTCTGGGGCTGGTGTGGTCCTGCCGCAGAGCTCTGTTATGGGTCAGAAGCAGCTGAAGGTGACAAGCGGCCAGACTGTCAGTCAAGGGGACAAGCTGCAAGATGCTCAAGCTAGATTCTATCTGCCCACTGCTGCATGGAGCCCCGTGACCCAGGACATCTGGAGGCAATTATCCCAAGTGTGGTTGAGTCCTACAAAACTGTGAGTACCCAGAACCTAGCTCCCAAAAATCAAGCAAGAGAGTGTGAATGGGATTTGTTTAATCAAATAATTCTTCATCTTTATCAGGGCCCCAGCAGCTGGCCAACCCACTGCAATGACCAGGCCTGCACCATCTGAGACTCCTAAAGACTATCAAGGTAGACACTGGTACCAGTGGGGTTGGGCCTCCAGGGCTGGGCTTGGCCTATGGGCCCAGGTGGTTATTGTTCCTTGTTCTCATTAACCATATTTCTCTTCACAGATATCCTTCATCTCGGTATCCCTTCCCTAGCCCTTACCCCAATTAAAGCTGTGATTTACTGTTTGAAATTGTGTCTTCTAGGATTCTTTGAATCTGTCAGCTCATTACTATTCATGGTTTATGGTGTTACTGAACTGGTGGGCATCCAGTTTGTGGGGTGGTTGGTAGGAGAGGTAGGTAGGTGCTGCATCCCAGGGGGTTGTGCCAACCAGTCACCTGACACACTTCTAATTCTCTCTGGGTGGAGGCACCACACTGTTTTTATTATCTTTGGGATAGAACCCCCGATCACCATCATCACAGAACCCAGGCGCCTTAACCTATTTGAGGGCCAACAGGCAGGGGTAGTAGCCCACTGACACACTGCACCTGGGCTACAATTATAAGAAGGATATGGAGTAGCTGATCCTTAATTCTGTTTTCTAGCAGTTTTCAGGGGCCCTCTTGCTTCTCTGGATGTCATTGGCAGACACTGCCTCTGTCACCTCCAGCCAGTGCTTACCAGCGCTGACACAGGCATTGGTCATTGTAATGCTTAGACCAGAAGTGATGCACAGTCAACTTCCAGTTCGGGCAAAATACACAAAAGCTTTTTTAAAGCTATAAAAATGGCTACTGGGTGCCTAAAACACTATTTTTGCCTCACAAAGTTCCCTTTGCTCTGCCAGTAGGATTGGTAACTCTGAATTAGCGCTATCCTGTTTCCATCTGCTGACAGTCTGCCACTTTCCCACAATCCCCCACTTCACATATAGAGATGGTAGGCTAGAGAAAGGAGGAAATATTTTTTACTTTACTTCTAGTGCAGAGGCAGAGAGAACTTGATAGGAGAGACACACAAACTGTACATAATAATAAGAGCAGCTCAGCAGCAGCTGAGTAAAATCAATCGCAGCCCCAGCCATGAACTGACTGTTCACAGGTTTCAACCTTTGTAATGATTGGACTGGAAGTGATGCATGGTCAACTTCCAGTTTGGGCAAAACACACAAAAGCTTTTTTAAAGCTTAAAAAGTGGCTACTTAGTGCTTAAAATATTTTTTCTGCCTAATACAGTTCCCTTTCACCTGCCAGTAGGTTTGGTAGCTCTAAATTGCCCTCCACTTCAGTCTTGACAGCTACCTCTCCCCGCCTTGCCCCCTCCTACCTGCCTACCCCCTTGCCCCCTCTCCCTTTCCTCCCCCCATGCATTTCCTGACTTTTATCCCTCCACTCCCTCCCCTTTAGAGCTCTTACCCTCACCCTCTACCCTCTGACAATGATTTTCCTGCCTGCATAACCCCCCTCACCTGCAGCACTTATTTCTAAGATTGCCCTTGGCTGGTATGTCATGCTACCTAACATTTGGCACATTTTGAATTACTGGAATTTCCTGAGCCTCAGTCTCTTACTACTTTTTATTGTGTAACTGTGTATTACTATGTTGACCTTTGTATGTATGTATACCCCCATTTCTTCGACATGGAACCTTTGTAAACGAGCAGTTCCTGCTAAATGGTATTTGTAATCCTAGATTTCAATAAAATAAAATAAAAAATAATTAGTGCTACATTGTTTCTGTCAGCTGATGGTCTGCCACAGTCCGACAATCCCCCATTTCACTTATACTGATGCTAGGCTAGAGAGTGAGGGAGAATATTTGTGTAGGCTTTTTTTTTTTTACTTTACTGCAAGTGCAGAGGGATAGAGAACCTGAGTGAAGAGACACATGCACAGTATTAAGAGCAGCTCATCATCAGCTGAATAAAATCTATCACAGCCCCAGCCATGCATCTTCCAGATGTACCTGAAGAATGCATTTTCCCCTTGATTCCCTCCTGTTGTAAGCCTGAGTTCCATCTCAGCCTTGGCCTTCCTCACTGTCCTGCTGGCTACCTTTGTTGCATCCAGAAACATCTCTCTGTCCTCCCCTTTTGACTTCCATTGTACTCCAAGAATACCATCATTTTAGCTCTTACGAATGTCTTTACTTTGACTGAACTACATTGGACCTTTTTTCCTTTGATACCTTTCCAACTTGAGTTTTTAGCCACCTCAGTCATTGTTTTTTTAAATTCTTCTAATTTTTCCTCCACCCTTCTACCTGTCCTGTTCTCTACATGCTTCTTCCAACAGCTCATTCACCTTGTTGAAATATGTTTTTTTAAAGTTCCATACCTTTACTGTATTTGCCCCTTCATCAGTCCCGATTTGGACCTCCAGTGCCACTGCTCTGTAGTCACTGGAACCAAATGGTTCCAGGACTACTATATTTTGGATCTGTTCACTGTAGGTAAGTACCAAATCCAATACAGCCTCTTCCCTTGTTGGGCACTGGACTAGTTCAGCTAGAAATGCCTCCTGGCATGCTTCTTCCAGGCATTGATTCCTAGTACTTGCCACAATTTATTTATTTTTTATTGTATTTATTTGTTACACACAAAACCATCTATTGTAACAAATCTTCTATGCTTTTATGAGAAACTCAGCAAAGTGGGAACTGCGTAGCTGCATGCTAGTCTGTTGAGGAGAAGCAGAACAAGCAGGGACACTGGCACATCAACCTCTTGCTTTGAGCATGTATGCCACCATTGCCTGAATGATTGGAGAAAGTTTCTCCCCATAACTGATATTGAAACAAGAGAGGGTCTGCTGTGGAAGGACCTAACTTCAGTGCCCTTTCCCATCCAACTTTTGCTGATGAAGAGCATATAAGCATCTTGTTGCACTGTGGTTCAGTTTCAGGCACCGGAGTCCAAGTGGTGGGGGAGCCTGCTCCAGTGGACGAATGCCCAGGGTGACCCTGTGGAGGGTCGGTCACTCAAAGAAACTTTCTGAGGATCAGATTTGCAGCCCCTAAGTTGGTTGCAAAATTTTTCATAAATTCCCCTCTGAGTTACATTGAACTTTGTTAAAGTTCTTCTACTGAATTTATGATTCAAGAATTGCAAATCACACTATATAAAGGTGTACTACTGTTTTGCTTAGATAAGACCACCGGGGGATCTGATATTGCCAATTGTCGGGGATTTGGGGACTCAGGTGGGGGGACCACTAGACAACCAGGGATGGTCCTGTTTCCTACACATCGGGGTATCAGGGACTGGGGGGCCACTAGACTACCAGAGATGTCATGTTAGACATATACCACATGATCACGGTTATGGGCGGGGGGTTCCACTAGACTACCAGGGTTATGTGTGCTTGGGATGGTGTTCTGAGCAGGTGGGTGGCCACCCATATCTAGGCTGCTGTGTTGTGCCCTGCAATACAGCAGCCAACCTGTGGGTGGCTGGGATTTGCTTCTACTCTGCAGGGGCTCAACTTTGAGCCCCCCTATGTGGCTCAGTGCAGGGGTGCACTGGCATTTGTGCTGCACATCCCAGGCTGAATATCAGGATGTGCTGCATATACATGGACATGCTCCCTGCATCTGTGCCACATACATTATCATTGTGCCCCGGCGCATCGGGATTAGTGCTGCACCAGGCAGCCTTCTCAATATCCCACTGGGGCACAATGCAGGGTTGCGCCAGTGCAACTTTGTTGTGCCAGGGGCAACCCCTTTGAATATCCAGGTCAATGAGTAATAAAGCAATGCAGGTGAATTTACCACCACCTTTTCAAAAAAGATATGGAATCGATCACAGAATTCAGTGATTTAATGATAAATCAAAATGGGAAAAAGCAACTGCTAAATGGTAAAAGGAAGGAAGCACAGCTAAGACAAGGGAAGGGTAAGGAACCAATAAATACTAAAGAAAGTAAAAAGAATTTGAAAAACATAACAAAAATGACAATAAAAATAAAACTAAAACAAGACATAGGAAAAAACCTTCTAGTAATAAGAATAATGAAGAATTGTTAAAAGATGCTAACTTGATAGACAACAATCCCCATACGCTTAACAAAAATATTGATACTGAACTTTCTTTGGTAGAAAATAGATTAGTCTTGAACCCCCAGAAGGATATATTAGAAAAATTAAGAAATGTTGGATAGCAGACATATAGAACAAGAGGATATGGGTCTCAACAGAGGGTGCCACCCATAGGTCCCAAATTGTGGTGCCTAGATCATTGGATAAAGAAGGAAATTATAGTCTTGACAAGTCCCAACAAGATGCCGAAGAGCACTTGATTGAAATATATGGGGTGAATAGATTAGTTAACGAGACCCCAATTAAACTGACTGAGTGGATTATAAAATTATGACATATCTCAGGTGATATTAATGATATTTTTATAATAAGACCTCCAAATTTAGCATATAAAGCCTGTGTCTTGCTTTATTGTAAAAGACACTATGTGGCACAAAAAGTTTGGGACATGGAAAAAGAATTGCAATATAAGGAAATACATATTCTCTCTCCTCAATTAGTACCTGTGTTAAACCATGATGAACCTGAGAAACAGCAAGAAGTGTGTAGGGACAATTCATGCTTAGAAAAAATTTAAAATGTGATTTCAAGCTACAACAACACCCTAGTCACTGAATGGAAAAATGAGACACTGACATTGTTTGGATGGGAAGTTACTGAAGGTTGACCAATAGGCATGTTAAAAAGGGATATAGCAACATTCTTATCATGTGCATTAAGTATGAATATCAGTAGGAGCTCCATTCAATATATTCATGTACATCTGGGAATTTCTAAATCCCTACAGATTGATATAACATTTAAATCAAGTAAACTTGCAATCCTGATTTTGGGGGCATACAATGCCTTAGATCCTTACTTGATTTATTTAACAAATATTGAATCATTTTCCAATGGAAGAGGCAAAGGGAATGATATTACCATCCAAAAGATACATCTTGAGTCTGTAAACCCTTTCTCAGCACTTGCAGCACAAAGTATGAATTGACAAGTAACTAGAGTAGTGAAGAATGAGAATCATCAGAAGGAAATATCATTATTATCATGGAATATAGAAGGTTTGACAATTAAATTGGCAGATGGAGAGTTTAAGGACTTCTTAATGGAATCAGATATAATTTGTTTCCAAGAAACCTGGCTATTAGACGAGGATTCCCCATTGCTCCCTCTTTATTCAGGTTATGTCATATCTGCCATTAAACAGAAGAAAAATGGTAGACCCAAAGCAGGGCTGTCTACATTTATTAAAACAGCATTAAATTTCAATATTACTCAGATAGAAGTAGGTCTACAAAATGTCCAGGTCCTCAAGTTAGTAAACAATTAAACTGAACTAATACTGATTAACATCTATGTATCACTGAAGGATAAAACAACTAAAAACAATGATTTTTGGGAGCAATTTAAATCAACCATAGAAGATATAGTAGAGAAATATAAACATAATATGCTAATTATGCTGGGTGACTGCAATGCTAGGTATAAGGACAACAGTTCTTCACCATCACAACAAAAAGATCTGTTAGATGGAATCAATATAATTAATACCAAATTAAATTGTATCTGTAATTCAAGGCATAAAGCAGTTAATAAAAATCGGAGGATATTAATGGAAATTATGTCAAATCTGAATTTTTGTTTGTTCAATGGTAGAACAATAAGTAACCCAGAAGGATATTTTATTTTAATTGGGTCAAACGAATCCTCAGTCATTGATTTAGTTTTGGGAAACTTAAAGTCCTTTAGTGCCATCCAGGACCTAAAAGTTATTCTGCATCTGAAATCTTCTCATTTACTAGTTCAGTCTAAGTGGCATTTTGATATAACAGACACTTTATCTATGGAAATTTCTCAACCACAAGAAATGGAGATAATAAACTCCAAAAGAATAAGATGGCAAAATTAGGCAATAACACACTTTTTAGAAATATTGAACTCTATTTGATTAACCTAAGAAACATTCTCTTAAAGTCAGAAACTAAGAGTAGCATAATCAATAATTGGGAACATATTTGCTGTTACATTAAATTATTTTTTTATCAAAATTCATTAAAAAAAGAATAAGATTCATACATGCTTTAATAATAATTGTAAAATAGCCGAGAAAAAGTTAAATGGATTGATTAGACAACATAAAATACTAGTAGTAAGGTTAATAATAACACAATAAATAAAGCTAGAAATCAATATAGGAAAACATTGGCTGAGGAAAGGAGACAATTTCAAATGAAAATGTGGGACAAATTAAAAATGTAAATAATTAAGAAAGATGTAAAACTATTTTGGCTACTAGTAAGAAAGGGTTTTGCCAAATATTCTACTAAAATTGAGGCATCAATAACACAGTCAATATGGGAACAGCATTTCAATGCCCTACATTATTCACAACTGGAGGAAGATCATCAAATTATTATTAATAACAAAGGTAGTACAATTTTGCCCAAACCAGTATATATATATATATATATATATATATATATATATATATATATATATCAGCAGTTGAGAAATTATCGATGCAATAGACAAGATAACAGCTAATAAGGGCCCTGGCCCTGATAATATCCTAGCTGATATATTTAAGTCATTTAAGGAATGGTGGTGGCCAGTACTACATACTCTATTTGATCATTGTGTACAAAGTGGACATTTTCCTGAAAGTTGGAAGGGGAGTATAGTGTGTCGTATATTCAAAAAAAGGAATACAAACAACCCAAGTATGTATTGCCCTATTAGCCTTCTCGATTCCTCCCAAAATTATTTTTACAGAATATTATTAAACTGTATACAGCAATGGGCAGAGGAGAATAATCTAATTTTGGAATTCCAAAACAGAATTCATATTAATGAAATTACATAATTTTGATTTTCACTGCCCAGCTGTACTTTCAATAATGGTACCGTGTTTAGCGTACACAGACAACATAATTTTGATATCCATTTCTTTGCTTGGATTGCAACATAAATTAATGCAGGCAATATAGTGCAGTGGTTTAGGGCACTGAGTTGCAAACCTGAAGACCTGGGTTTGACTCCCACAGCCCTCACTTGCATACTGTGTGACCCTGAGCAAGTCACTTAACTTCCTTGTGCTCCCAGGTCGCACCTGAAAACAAGCTTTGGCTTAGTGTGCCTTTCCTGGTTAAACAATTTCCTCTTTCCCTATCCCTATAAATGATCAATAATTCAACATTGCTATGTGTTACAACACCTGATTTGGAAGTATGTGGCAATAAGAAAATCAAAATTATATTGCTGCTTTGTTGATTTGAAAACAGCATTCAACTTGATTAGCAGAAAATTACTTTGGAATAAACTTGAAATGTATAATATGGACCCTGAAATCTTAGATATTCTCATAAGATTACATAATGAAACATGGCTTAATGTTAAGTTTGATCAACTAGGAAATTTAACTCCTAATGTTAAAACAAATTTAGCAGTTCACCAAGGTTGCCTTTTGGTAACACTTTTTAACATATATATAAACATAATATTAATGAAATTAGATCATTTGGATTTTCACTCCCCAGCTGTACTTTCAATAAAGGTACCGTGTTTTGTGTACGGGGACAACATTGTTTTGATATCCACTTCTTTGCTTGGATTGCAATGTAAATTAATGCATTTTCTGATTTATATAAACAAGATAATTTGATTATAAATAAAAACAAAACCAATCTGGTTAATTTTGGAAAGAAAAGTAAAACAATATCATCATTATATATTGATAAAAACAAAATAATACAACTACCTATAACGACTACCTTGGGTTAAGATTTTCACAAAATCTATCATGGACTCCCCAAATAAAAATAATGACGCAGAAATTTAAAACATCATTCAATTCATTTAAAAGGTTTAACATTAAAATTGGACAAGGTTCGATTAAAGGCCTATTAAAGGTAATGAATGTTAAAATAAAAAGTAGCATTTTGTATGCAACTAAATTTGGACTCCTTCTAGTACAAAACCTTTAGAAACCAAAATTAACAAAATGTACAGATATGTTTTAAAAGTGCAACAATCAGTTCCAGCCAAAATACTGAGGAAGGAATTAGGGCAATATCCAATTGCAACAATGGCAATGGAAAGAAAAATATTTATATTGAACTTGTTTCTTCTCCTAGAGCACAGACTGCCTAGGATGTGTCTTGAGGAAGAAATAAAGTACCATCATATGACTTTTACTTTAAGTATGATTAAAACCATCAACAAATATATTTTATCAATAGGTTTAGGACACTTACTTCACAAAATATATGTTACTACCCATGCAGAAATATCAGGGCAGGTAAAAAAGAGGCTATGAGATGTAATAATTACACAGGACCAGGAAAAAATCAATAGGTTGAAACATTAGAGATGGTACAAATTATAAAAACAAAACATAATCTAGAACTATATAGTACCTGTTTATCCTAGCTAATCTGGATGAACGGAGAATTATAACTAAATATCATTTTGAGTTATATACAACTAATTACATTTTGTATGACCAGAAAAGTGCTGGAATTGTTGATCCAAAATGTAAGTGCAAGTATGGAATGGAAGATGATCTCAAACACATAGTATTGCATTGTCCATTGTACAAAACAAAAAGGAAAAGATGAATGGGCCCTATACTGGCCACCCTTGGTCTCCCCTCTGAAGAGAGAATAACTTTCTTATTAGCTTCAAATGATGTGCACACACTTACCATGTTGTATACATATTTACTTTCTATCAGGTTGTGAGCTTAAATCAATAAGCTTCTGCTACTGAATACTGTAAGATATGACTAGCACAGATTAGAAACTACCGTTCATATCACCTGATAAAGTTAGAAGATTTTAATTGATAAAAGTATAAAACTATTTTATTAATGATTATAGCATGACCTTGATGTACAATGTAAATTGTATTCTTTTTTTTTGTGCAATATATTTTACATATGGATTGTTTTAAAAATTGTAAAGACTGAATGTTGAACATTAAACCAGTTACCTACCTACAAAAATCCTTTAGATTAAGCCTATTTTCAAGGGGTCTAGAGTCAAGATTACAGAGCAACTGGTAAAAAGCAGGGTCAACATAGCTGAAAGTACAAGGTACATCGTTTACATTACAAAAGGGAGTTATGTTTGTAGATTGGATCAGTGAATCAAATTAAGCAAGCTGTATTCAACAAATCAAGCATAATGATATACATATTATATGTATAACTCAAGTAATGCAACTAACAATAAGTAGAAGCATAGCTAGAGGTCATGGATGCAGTTGCTTGAGTGGTCAGAAGAGAGGATGGGGTCAAGAGATCAACAGGAGCAAGCACAGGGGTTAGGGGGAGTGCGTGAAGATCAGAGATCATATGTCATAGGTTATCTCATAGCATAGAAGACTATAGTCCATGTAGCTTGCCTTAGGTTTTATAAATGGTAAGGGGGTCCATAACTCTTAGAGAAGGGGTTAATCAGTTTCAGAGTTTAGTGAATCTGAAGGAGAAGCAAGTCTGGCATAGCAAGGTTCTCCTACGAGGGAGCACCAGGGAATTATACTGTACACCTCTCATTGGGTAGCTGGCATCCAAGGGGCACAGCATGGTCTGGGTCCCAAGGGATAACAGCCCCAGCAAGGCTTTCTTACCAGTCACTAGGGTATTATATTGTAATCGGTAGTTGAGATTCAGCCAGCCTAAGTTACTATATAATGAGCATGTGTGAGTATCTTGCCTCTGACTGAATACGTAATGGCAGACTCTGTTCAACAAGCCATGAACCGTGGCCAGTACCTTATCACAAGTGGCACAATAGACCACAAGGACATAGTCAATAAGACGGAGGATGTAGCCTCTACTTAGTATTTGCTTTATCTCAGAAAGGAAGGCATTCCTGTGCCTGTAAAGGAGAAAAAGTCTGGAATTGGCTGACTTAATAAGTGCGTCCACATGTGCTGCCTAGGTTAGTCCAGGATCTAGGGTTAGCCCAAATATTTAAAAAAGCACATTTGCTTGATAGAGGCTCCCAGGGTCCAGATGGTTTCCCATAATTTGGGCTAATCAATTTGTGCTACTGAATTTGGGCAGTTACCCAACATAAGCGACTGACAAACTACAGTGACTGCACCTATTTAGCTACAGCACACATTCTGAAATCATGGCTATCAACGTGTGGCTAGGTTTTAGAATAATAGAAATGGGGATTGAGGGGGTCATAGCTCCCCATGGGAGGTGTGGGGGACCCTGCCCCCCGCATTAACAAAATAGCTGTAATGTGCATCACTGAAATGTGGATTTGCTGTTATTGCATTCACTGTAATTGAGTAACTCAAATTGCACTCGCTGTAATTGTTTAGCTGAAATTACATGGACCCGGTAGAGATGATGTCTAGTGAAGTGGGGGTATGGGTGTGGGATTTACTTTGAGTAGCGAAGATCTTAGATTTAGTTTTTATTTTCTCCAAATTTAGTAAGCTTTATTAAGTTTACCAT
Organism: Neoceratodus forsteri; assembly: GCA_016271365.2. Lineage (NCBI taxonomy): Eukaryota > Metazoa > Chordata > Ceratodontiformes > Ceratodontidae > Neoceratodus > Neoceratodus forsteri. The sequence goes on along the minus strand of CM057450.1, from coordinate 1,608,886,187 downwards.
ACAACAACCAAATCCAAAACACCATTACATAGCATGACAGTTGGGGGGAGAATCCTGTCCCATGTATAACGGGAAGTACCTTCTATGTCTGAAACTCTATTATGCAATTCTTTATAATAAAAGGAAATTAAATGAGAGTTAGGCCTTGTTTGCAACGTACTGAGAATAGGCCCAGTCAGATAATGGTTCCATGCACCATTACCAAAATGCCTTATTAAGACCTGGGAGATTTGGAGATATTTAAAACAAAAAGTGACAGGCAAATTATATTTAGCCATTATCTCTGGAAAAGTTAATAATCTATAATTCTCTGTTAGATCTATAACCTTTTTTCCTGTTCCCCCCACCCAAAACATATGATTAATAATCTTCCCCCCAATTTTAAATTGGGGTTGCCCAGAATACACTGTGAGATGTCTTTCTCCATGGAATCCCTTATGGTATTGTTTAGTTGTTTATGGATGCAAAGGGTTCTTATAATGGGAGTGTTTTTAAGCTGTCCTGGGACCGTATTAGAGGGAAGATATGGTAATGCCCTAATATCTATTCTGGCTGAGGTACAAAGCGACTTCTCTATCTGCAACCATAATGGGACATAAGTTTCCGAGCTGGGAGTCGGAGCAGAAATCAGCCATTGCGAGACGACTAGACAGTTAGTGGCAAGGTAAGAAAGATATATGTTAGGAATTTGTAAGTCCCCTAACTCTTTTGGTCTCTGTAATTTGGATAATGCCCTACGAGGAGATTTGTGCTTCCAGATGAACTTGGAAATAATACCATGTATGTGAGTAAACCAGATCTTAGGTAAATATTGGTGACATAGTTGAAGGGGGTATAACAGCCTAGGCAAAATATTCATTTTAATAATGTTGATTTTCCCCCATAGGGAGATAGGGAGCATTGCCCAGTGATTCAGGTCAGTTTTAATACGTGTTATTAACTGATCTAAATTATACTGCTTCATTCTGGAGTTAGAAAGTGATAGATATATACCCAAATATTTCATTTTATCTTTTATCCATGTAAGCCCAAGGTGTTGAATATCAGCCTTTAAGGTCCAGTTATTTAGAGGCATAACCTCTGTCTTAGACAAGTTTAACTTATAATTGGATAAATGTCCAAATTCCTGAATAATATCCAGTGAAGCCGGTATAGATTTAGATGGGTGAGTTATATGAAGTAGAATGTCATCTGCATATACTGATATTTTGTATTGGAGATGGTTGATATGAATGCCCGTAACTAAGGCAGAAGAGTTCAATTTTCTAATTAGGGGTTCTAAAAATAGATTGAACAGATAGGAAGAAAGTGGGCAACCTTGGTGGGTGCCCTGATGTAGTGTAAAGGGAGAGGAGATGACTCCGTTACAGAAGATACGGGCTGACGGGCAGGAGTAAAGGACTTTAATCCATTTTATAAATTGTACTGGAATAAGATATTTCGGGAGCAGATTAAATAGATAATCCCATGATACTCGATCAAAGGCTTTTTCTGCATCCAGGGACATCAAGACTGATGGTATGTCGGAGTCCCTGGCCGCAGAAATGAGATGGGAGATTTTCCGGAGATGATCTGCCGATAGGCGTCCGGCCACAAATCCAACCTGTTCGGGACTTAGCAATGATTGCCATACTTGAGCTAATCGGCTGGCCAGGATTTTTGCTAGGATCTTCAAGTCAGCATTTATAAGGGATATTGGACGATAGCTTGACAGCATTGTGGGATCCTTATCTGGCTTTAATAGAACCACAATGGTAGCAGAGGTAAGGCTGTAGTCTGAAAGACCATTTTTATAAACATAATCATAGAATTTGAGGAGTTTGGAGCCTATTTGGACTTTGAATGATTTATAAAAATTAGAAGTATAGCCATCAGGGCCTGGCGCCTTATCCGCCGGTAGGGCATCTATAGCATGGTAAACCTCATTTAGTGTCAGAGGGGCTTGTAGAATAGAAATTTGATTCTGGGACAATTGTGGGAGTTCTACATCTTGAAGGAATTGGTCCATTGCGGTATAACTAAAGGGCATTGGGGAACATGAGTAGAGGGTCTGATAATAATCCTGGAAAGAGGAGGCAATATCCCTAGGAGAAGTATGAAGGGTGCCAGAGGCATCTCGCATGGCCAAAATAAGCCTATCAGCCACCTGTGCCCTGAGTCTTATGGCAAGCAGTTTCCCAGCCTTGTCTCCTTGATCAAAGTAGGTGATTTTAGAGTATAAGAGGAGGTGCTCAGCTCTATCGCTGAGAAGGGTGTTATATTGAAAACGTAGGCTTTCTAGTTTTTCTAGATCATCAGGTTTAGAATGAGGCATAAGGCCTTGCTCTAATGCTCTAATTTGTTGTAGTAATAGGGAAGATTCGTGGGAGATTTTCTTTTTTCTTATTGAGGCTATGCGGATAGCCTCTCCTCTCAATGAGCATTTCATGGCCCCCCATAATATGTCCAATTTTGGCATGGAAGGAGAATTAAACTCATAGAACTTATCTATAAAGTTACTAAGCTGCCCCCTTAAGTGTTCTGATTTTAACAGTTGGGAGTTAAACCTCCAAGTCTTGTCATGGGTCATCGAATTAGGTAGTACCCATTGCAGTAGAGTTGGGTGGCGATCCGAGATCACTTTTGCTAAATAGTCACAAGTTTGGACCCCTGGTAAGTGCTCAGTCCCCAACAAAAAGTAATCAATTCTCAATAACGTGTTATGCGGCAGAGAATGAAATGAGTAGTCCTTCGTTGACGGATGGAGAGTCCTCCAGGGATCAACGAGACCTAGAGAATCCATCATTTCCCTCAATGCCCATTGTACGGGAGATAGTGAAGAACTTCTAGAGTTGGATCTATCCATTAGGTTATTAAAAACTAGGTTCCAATCCCCACCAATTAGCATTGCAAGTGTAGACCAGGGGGCCAATTTAGTCATTAAGTTAGTGAAAAATTGTGGATCATCTCCCACTGGACCATAAACAGAGCCCAGGATCAATTCCGTGTGGCACAAAATCGCTCTGAATAAAACATATCTGCCATGGGGATCAATAATCAAATCTATTAGTTTAAAGGGTATCTGTCGTATATCAACACAGCTACACCCGCTTTGCACTGTCTGAACCCTTGCCCCCAACACTGTACCCACCCATGATCATTTAAAATTGACAATCTGTGCTGTGGGTAGATGTGTCTCTTGAAGAAAAGCTACGTCAATGTTACACTTCAAGAGGTGCAAGAGAATCTTGGCCCTTTTAGTGGGGGACTGAGCACCTTTGACATTCCATGAACAGAACTTTAAGGACACAGCCATGAGCAAATAGGAAAGGTCGTGAGATGCCACTTAAGAAAATCATCCCCATATCTATAGACCACTATGACCCTGTGAACCACAGTACCCATACCCGGTGGTAAATAATGTTTATGCTTTTCCCCATCCCCTTCTCCTAGTGTAGAATCCCAATTCCTGATAGTTACATCCCTTCCCCCCAACCTTCCCCTCCAATTGTCCTTCCTACTGTTATAGAAAGTACGGTAACATATGTAAGCATAGAAGAGATGCAACATATTATGAGTAAACGAGAAGGACCGTTAGATCTCTTCCCCACTACCTGTAACCCTTGCCCCTCCCTCATAGTAGGGTAACCAGCATACTTATTGCCCCGTCTAAACACCTGGTCCTTGATATTACACATTCCCCAAGGCACAATAACAGCACTCCATAGACACCAGGTTATACCCCCCCACTATGGTATCCCCCTGCGCGGAACATGGTGCACTGAATGGACTGCAAAATCTCCAGACCATACCCCCCACCCCAGCCCATCCCTAGACCATATAACTAACATGAATATACAGTATCTTTGATTACATAATTTGTGTAACAATACATTGAGCTTCCAGGTTCGCCTGATGGCATGTGAAAAAACAAAAAAAGGGGGGGAGGGGAGTTATCCTTCGATCAGAAGCACCGATGTTTAGAGTCATGGATGAAGAGGTTCAATCCCTCAGCGATTTAGGGCAGAGACATATGCCAGATAAAACCGTCCTCGTTTCTGAAATTGAAATGCAGGAGATGGCAGAGTCCCACAATATCATCACCAAGAAGGGAGGTAGCCATGACTGTATTGAGAGACAACCATCCACAGAAGAGGAGAAAAAAAAAAAAGAGGGGGGGAGGAAAGGGGAAAACTTTAACCCAACGTGTGTCCACCAGTTTCAAACCAGGGTCTTTTACTAGTCAGGATGCAACTCGACGACTGTCCTCAAGCAAACAATGAAATGGCTGATTGATGCTCCTAGGGGTGGCCATAGCTTCTTCGTCTCAAAAATACGGTCTTTGTTGCCCTCTTGTGGACAGATATCAGAAATTATCTCATTTAGCCAACAGGAACGACTTCTTTTTAACATAAACTAAATGAAGGCAGGAAGAAATATAGGAACCACAGGTCTCTCATTAAGCATCTTCAGCGGAGGGTAAATAGGTCAGGGAACAGAGACTGTAATGCTGTGTTGGCTTGCTGTGCAGTATCATAGGAAACCCATTTCTCCTCATGTTGCACTGATAGACGCGACAGGTATTGCATTTTATATTTAATCCTTGCCGCGATTAACTTGGAAACAAGGGGGTGGTATTCCAATCTCCGCTGCCTTACCATAGCAGGCAGATCTTGAGCAAATCTCAGAGGGTGGTCCTCCCATAACACCTTCTGCAAACTTTTAACTTGGACAAGAATATATGATTTATCCAGGAAGTTAAGGAACTTGATGATCAATGGCCTTGGGGGTTTACCAGCAACAGGCTTGGGGCGTAGTGAGTGGTGAGCCCTCTCTATTATATAGGTTGTGTTGTTGGGAGAGGGGCCAGCAATTTTTGTAAGCAACTTTTGAAGGAACAAGATGGGTGTGGAGTCCTCGGCATCCTCCGGAAGGCCAAAGATGATTATATTGTTCCTACGACTGCGGCCTTCTAAATCTTTCAATTTAACTTCAATTTTGTGAAGACGCTGTCTTATAGCCGTCATCTCAGGCTCCGTCCTATTTTTCCAGCTTTCGAGGGATGCGGTACGAGCTGCGACATGCGAGATGGCTCGGTTAGTCTCCGTTAGTTTGCTCCTGGTTATCCTTAGCTTGCTGGTGATCTCAGTTAAGGCCTCCTTGAAGGATTGTATTTCCTCCATGAATTTTTACTCTGAGAGTGGTGTCTGCATTGGCATAGTAGCAGTGGAGGCAGCAGGTTTAGAAGAGACCCCTGATGTACCTTTTGAGTGTTTGGAGCCCTTCTCCGGAGTTTGTGGGGTGTGTGCTTAGGCAAAGCCTGGCGTATCTCTGCCTCCATGTTTTCGGCAGGCCCTGTTGTCAAAGGTAGGCACGTATTATTAATTTGCCTGATTACATGATCCAGCGAAGTTTACTGATCACTCCTGGCACCCTCAGAAATGCCTACCTCAAGCAGTAGACAGGAGTCAGCGGTCGGTAGGCAGTTTCAGCGGTCTTTACAAGAGCTGGATCAGGAGCTCAGTCTGATAGCTGCGCGTCCTACAGAAGCATCACATGATCTCCCTAGTTTTTATTTTCTATTGAGGATAAGGAGATTGGTGGTGAACCAGTCTTGGACTGCCAAGAAATCAGTTTGGAGATTGGACCGAAGTTTGGCTATGTCGGTGTTAGTCAAGGTGATAACGGCATTGTCTGCATACAGGAGGATTTTGGAGGAATGGCAAGCTCCTGTAAGGTCATTGAAAAAGAGACTGAATAGAAGGTCCGTGACAGGGAGTGGTATCAAAGCGACCACTAAGGGAATTCTGGGAATGAGACACCCATTGTTTACTAGTGAAAGGGTTCTCAAAGGGCTGGCTGCCTGCCCTTAAGATAGATAAGGCCCCAGGACCAGATGGGTTGCATCTGAGGATACTCAGGGAATTAGCAGCAAAGTTGGCTGAACCACTAGTATGCCTGTTCAACAGCTCACTTAAGTCTGGGGAAGTTCCAAGGGATTGGAAGGTGGCAGATGTTGTACCACTTCATAAGAGAGGTTGGGGGAGATAAGGAGCAACCAGAGAACTACAGACCTGTCAGTCTAACCTCTATAATAGGGAAGCTGATGGAGTCACTGATTAAAGAGGACCTCACAGACTACCTGGAGAGCAACAGGCTCCAGGATAGTAAATAGCATGGTTTCATGGCAAGAAAATCTTGTCAGACTAACCTGATAGTTTTCTTTTACTGGGAGACAAAGGAATTAGACAAGGGCCACACTTTGGATCTCCTCTACTTTGACTTCAGCAAGGCTTTTGACTCGGTACCTCACAAACTATTGCTCAAGAAGATGGAAGACCTGGGTGCAGCTAAACAAATTGTGAACTGGGTGGGTAGCTGGCAAGAGGGGAGGCAGTAGAAGGTGGTGATCAATGGGGTTAAATCAGAGGAGAGGGAGGCTATGAACGGGGTTCCACAGGGATCGGTCCTGGGTCCAGTCCTCTTCAACATGTTCATTACTGACATTTTAGAAGGAATCCAGGGCAGGCTGTCTCTCTTCAAAGATGTCACAAAACTATGTGAGAGGGTGGATTGTGATGAGGGAGTAAAGGAAATGCAGAGAGACCTACAAAAGTTAGAAGGGCAGTCAAGATGGTGGTGGTGCTGTGCCGCGATCTGTGAGCGCGTTGTGTTGCTCCGGTTTTTAGGCATTTCATCTTTTTTAGCGTATGCGTTTCTTCAAGTGACGCTTTGTTTCATTGTATGTTTCCCCATTTTTGTTTTTAGTTTATCTGTGTTGCGGGCAACGGAGGGTCCGATTGTCACGGGGAGTTTGTGGAGTTTCATTTCTCCCAACTCTGCTAGGCATAGTCTTTTCGTGACCTTGTGTGGTGGTGTGGAGCGGAGGACTAGAGTGGTGAGTGCTGCCTGACGATCGAGGTTCGAGGGTGACACCTTGGAGTGCTGTGCAGTGGAGTGGAGCAAAAGACGTGGTTGGAAAGTCATTGGGGAAATTGGGGAGTGAGGATCTGCTAACTGGGGTTTCATGGCCCCTGGAGAATTCACCTGCTGCTGTTTGTCAGTTGTTGGCGTTCAGGTTTCTTGGGCCCCACCGGGTGCAGTCATCCATTTGTGTGAGTGCAGCTTCGGCTGTGCTTGAAGAGGACTGATTCCCAGGATTAAGGGGATAAGTGTTTTTTTTTTTTCGATCACTATACACTGGAGTGGAGCGGAGGTTGGATTTAGATGAACTAGAGGAATATGGTCAGAATGGAGAGCCCAAGAGTTATGTGTTAGGAGGTTTTCGTCGCCTCCTGGATTTATTTGTTCCTGCGTGGGGATTTGTTCTCAGTCTACTTTTTTTGGCAAGAAGAAAGTCTGGGGAAATAAGTTCTCGGACTTATTGGGATCCCTGTCTGTGGCTGGTGGTCTGCATCTTGGACACCTGTCCACACTAGGGTGGTGTGCTGGGAGACTGTTGCTATTTGGTGGCAGTTCTCCCAGTGCTTCTGATCCACACTGGAGCTGCTGGAGAGCTGACCAGGTGGCGAGGATGGCTGATCCATGAAGTGAGTCCCTGGTGCAAGCAGTGGTTTAATTAGTCCTTTTCCCCCTTATTGACCTACTCCTGGACGACGACCATAAAGTAAGACCTCTGCTTTTAAATTTTATTTGCTAATGCAGCCTAATTTCTCAGTGGTGGAACTGATCCTGATGGGGTTTTTTGAAGGATATAGTTCGGGGCATGTTACTTCGTGGTGGTGAGAGCCCTCGAAGACTTGCTACTAGTACTGTACTCTGATTACCTGCTTCTGGATCTGCCTACCTTAGATCATTATTGTGTCTCGGAGGGCTTCTTTCCCTTACTGTCCCCTCTTGGGTGGTGAGAGCTCCTTGGGGGGGGCTGAACTGGGGGAGCTCCTCTGGGATTTTGGCTTTAATTTTAATCTGTGTCCCTCTGGCCACTGATGCCATGGAGTGAGAGTCTGTGGCTTCATAGCTGGATATTTTGACGGTGGAAGGTAGGAGCTCCACTGTTCGGAATAAACTTCCTAAAAATTTACCTGGACTGTATATTGCCATTAATTAATCATTTTTGTTGTTGGATGGTGCTCTTTAATTTATATTAAGTAGGTTTTGTTTGCTAAGTTTTGTTTTATTCATGATTTAGTTTTCTTTTTTAGATTGATTTGTAATTTCTGTATTGTTTTTTGATCTTATTCTTTATAGGGAGTTTAGATATTACTATCACTGGTGCCATGTTTGTGGATGATGATATTTATTGTCATTCTACCCCCCCCATCTTGCACTACACATCCGCCGCTCTTCATGCCCTCCACCCTTTCTTTTCCCCTTCCATTGCTTTTCCCTATATATCAACATTGTAGGGCCTTGGGAATTGCTCGTGGGAGGTGTCAGAGGGGCGGGGGCGTGAACAGCGGTGGATGGATGAGGGGGGTGCTCGCATCCAAGTGATTAAGTCCAGAAGACACCCTGGGGTGAAATGGAGTGCTGAACGGGGTTCTCCTTGTTTGGTCTCCATACCCAAGGGCACCACCTTTGTAAATGGTGGGCAGGTGTTTGGGGCATCCGAGGAGTCCTATCCAATCCGGGCGGTGCTTTGCAATGCCAGGTCCATTGTGAACAAGTCTGCCATTATAGAAGACTTGGTGAGCACTGTGGACCTGACTTGCATCACCGAAACCTGGCTGGACAGTAATGCCAGCCCATTTGTTGAGGCTGCAGTTCCAGTCTGGTATTCGTGATACACCGCCTGAGATTGGATTGCAGGGTGGGGGGGTTGCGGTCTGTTTCAAGACCGAATGGATCTCACCAGTGTTCCAGTGTAGGATTCCAGATCCTTTGAATGTGTTGTAGTGGCAGGTGGAGGCTATAGGATAGCACTCATTTATCGCCCATTCAGTGACTAGAAGCTATCCTCATGAAATGGTGACTCTGTCACGACCAGTATTTGAGTTGCCCAGGTTGATGGTGCTGGGTGACTTAATGCCTGGATCGACAACGAACTCTCGCAATTTGGTCAGCACTTCCTCCAATTGATGTGTTCATTGGGCCTCACACAGGTGGTTACCTCTGCCACTCATAAACATGGCCATTCACTGGATCTGGTCTTCCTGCTGGGGATGGAATTCTACATTGTGGGGATGGAACCTGTCGGTTGGTCTGACCATCACACAGTAAGATTCAATTTTTGCACCCCCCTGTGTAGGCCTACCCCTGTGGAGATGGTCAAGTACCACCCTTTACAGGATGTTACTCCTGAAGGTCTAACTGCGGGTTCTTGACCTATCAGAACTTCCTGGGACGAGCTCTAATCCTGAAGAGCTGGTGCTAGGCTATAATAAGGCTGTCACCACTGCATTGGATTTAATTGCTCCCACCCGTGTGCACCCTCTCTCCCTTTGCCCTCGATCCCCTTGGTTTGATCTGGATCTGAGGGAGATGCGGCGACTAGGACGTAGGTTGGAGAGATGCTGGTGAAACTCCGGCTTAGATGCTGACCATCTTAGACTCCTAGAGCATTACAAACTCTATCAGTCAGCAATTTCTCATAAGAAGGCAGTATTCCTGTCCGGAGAAATTGCTGCTGCACAGAATCGACCATCCCAACTCTTTCAAACTGTGGACAGGCTGTGCAACCCAGCCTGTCTGCAGGTTCATTGAGCTTTTTTCACAAATACAATGTGAGGAGCTTGCTCAATTCTTTGCAGATATGGTGGCTGACATCAGGGCCAAGACTCGCACAGCACTCGCCATGGGAGTTGCTGTGGTCCAGCCTGTGGTTACAAGTACCCCATTCGCCTGCAGTTCCTTCGAAAGGCCGGAAATCAATGATGTTATGAGGATTGTCCAGGGTATGCGTACCACAAGCTGTAGTTTAGACCCATGTCCCACTGGCCTGATTATGGACTGTGGTGAGGCTATCATTCCGGTTCTAGCTAGGATAGTCTGGTGCTCCTTAGATTCTGGTGAATATCCCCGCTCCCTGAAGGAAGCGGTGGTGACACCAGTATTGAAAAAGGCTTCTCTGGACCCAGACTCCCTAGCCATCTACAGACCCATCTCGAACCTCCCCTTTGTGGGGAAGGTAATCGAGAAAGTGGTGGCAGCCCAGCTGAACAACCATTTATCCATCCATAACATCTACAACCCTCTTCAATCAGGTTTTGGAAAGAGATATAGCACTGAGACTGTGCTGGTTCGGGTGCTCAATGATCTCCTGATGGTGAGAGACCAGAAAAAATGGTCCATTTTGGTCCTTCTGGATTTGTTAGCATCATTTGACACCGTAGACCATGGGGTGCTGCTCAAGCACCTGAGATACATCTGTGGGTTGATGGGTTTGGTTCACAGATGGTTTACTTCCTTCCTCACAGGTAGAACTCAGAGGGTTGTATCAGGGATATTTTCCTCTGATCCTACCGCTCTGTCCTGTGGGGTGCCTCAGGGCTCTGTGCTGTCCTCCATGTTGTTTGTGGTGTACATGCTTCCCCTCGGAGACACTGTAAGACAATATGGGCTGGAGTTTCATTGTTATGCCGATGATACCCAGCTCTATCTGTCTTTTGCACCTGACCAGAATAAAGCACTCTCAGTGTTTAACAACTGTCTCAGCGATATCCAGGGTTGGATGAGGTCCAACTGGTTGAAATTGAGCTCTGGGAAGACGGAGGTGATGGTCGTGGATCCTGGCCGCTGGATTGAGGGGTTGGGGGCAAATCAAACCTCAGGTTTATTTCTGGGGGATGTGGAGCTCCCTACCTCTGAATGGGTGCAAGACCTGGGGGTGCTCCTTGACGATCAGCTGACATTATGTGCGCTAGTGTCGGCGGTTGTTAAGGTATCTTTTTACCATCTTAGGAACATCACTAGGATCAAGCACCTTGTTCCATCTGGCGACCTGCCTACATTGATCCACGCCTTTGTGACCTGCCGTTTGGACTACTGCAACTCCCTCTACTTTGGGTTTCCTGGGGTTGATATCTGCCGCTTGCAGCTAGTGCAGAACTCAGTGGCCTGGTTGTTAATGGGGACCTCACGTTCTTCCCATATTACACCGGTGCTGTGGGATCTGCACAGGCTGCCGGTTCAGTGGCGGATCACCTTTAAAGCCAGATTACTGACATATAAAGCCCTACATGATTTGGGCCCTGATTGCCTGAAAGATCTTCTGGTGCCTTACCTTCCTATGTGATCTCTCTGCTCAGCCAACGAGGGGTTGCTAGAGATTCCAAGGGTGGTTTAAAATCTTCCGGTGCCTGCGCTTTTAGTTTTGTGGCACTGACCCTCTGGAATTCTCTACCACATTGGATTAGAGAGTGCATGATGGTGGAGGGTTTTAAAAAAGGCCTAAAATCCTTTTTATGGAAAAAGGCATTTGGTGAGGATATAGATTTTAACTAAACGCTGTATATTTTAGCTTGGATTTTAATTTATTTATGATGTTTTATGATTGTTAATTGTGTAATGCACCTTGATTTAAGAAAGGTGCAAAAGAAATAAAGTTTACTATTGGTATTATTATTAAAAGTCTACCAGTTAAAATTCAATGCTAGAAAGTGCAAGGTAATTCACTTAGGGAAAAATAACCCCAAAACAGAATACTGGATGGGAGGAGAGAGACTTAGCACTACAGCTGAGGAATGGGATCTGGGAGTTGTCATTAATGACTCATTTAAGCAATCGAGTCAGTGCAACAAGACCAATAGCAAGGCTAACAGGATGTTGGGATGTATCAGTATGGGTACTGATAGCAGAAGAAAGGAGGTAATACTTCCCCTCTACAGATCCCCGGTGAGGCCTCGCCTAAAGTACTATACCCAGTTCTGGAGTCCTCACCTCAGAAAGGATAAGGATAGGTTGGAGACAGTGCAGTGCAAAGTAACAAAAATGATTTAGGGCCAACAGGGCAGATCCTATGAGCAGCGCTTCAAGGCACTAAATATGTACTCACTTGAGACCAGAAGGGAGAGAGGAGATATGATAAAGACCATCAAGTTCCTCAAAGGAATTAACAAAGTGAACTGCAAGGAACTATTTAGCCTGAATACCAATTCATGGTCACGTGGACATGAATGGAAATTAACAGGAAGTAGGTTCAGGAGAGATGTGAGGAAGTACTACTTTACGGAAAGGATGGTGGAACCTTGGAACAATCTGTCATCTGAACTGGTGGGTGCAAAAATAATCAGAGGATTCAAGCAGGGCTGGGACATCATGAAGGGAATAGTGGTTACCAGGGGTGACAGGACCAATGAGGAGAATAGAGAGAGGATGGGGAGGGTTAATACCCTGGAAGAACAGTAGGTTTCAGTGATTATAGAAAACGTGGGCAGACCTTTGGTCTTTTTCTGCCATCATTGTCTATGTTTCTATGAAGGGGTCCAAGTATTGATCCTTGGGGACACCCACAGTCACCAGGCAATAGCCTGAGAGGGACACATGACATATTACCGCTTGCATTCTGCCTGCTAGGTAGTTCTTTATCCATTGGTTGGATTCATCTGAGAGACCTAACCTAGTTCATATTTGCAGAGCAAGGCATGATTGACAAGGTCAAATGCCTGGGTGAGGTCTACGGAGTTGGAACGTGCCAGCGCCCCTCTATGCAAAGCACAGTGATGGTATTCAGTGTATTCCAACAGGGCAGTTGAAGTGCTGTGGTTCTTTCGGAAGCCATGCTGCTCACATTGCAGCATTTCATACTGGTTCAGGTATTGAGTAAGTTGGTCATTAACAATTTTTTCCAGTGTTTTCGGGGGCGGGGGGCAAGATTGAAATGGGACTGTAGTTCATGGGGAGGTCTTGGGCACCTCCTTTGAAGACAGGGGTAACATGAGCAATTTTCCACACCTTAGGTACTTTCCCGGTGGAGAGTGAGAGATTAAAAATGAGTTGGAGGGAGCACATGACCTCCTTTAATGTAGATTTGAAGAGTTTCATAAACAAACTGTCTGGTCCAATGCAAGTTGATATTTTTGTTTGGGCTAAGTAGTTGTAGGTATCAGCCCAGGTTAGCCACTTTCCAATCCAAATTTGGTATATTAAAGTCTCCTACTACCATCGCCTCCCCAGACTTGTCTGCCTTGCTAATTATCACTCCCAGTTCTTTGTCCCTTTGTCCTACCCTTCTGTTTTGTAGACCATCCCAGTCCTGACTTGTTTCCAATTCTGTCACTGCTAGCACTCATGGGGTTTGCTAGTTTTTCCAATCCCCTTGGCTGTCTATTTAAGTTGCCTCTATCCTTTATTTAAAAAAAAACATGCTACTACTCCTCCCCTGCCATTTACTCTGTTTTTCCTGAACAGTGAGTACCCTGGTATGGTCATGTCCTATTCGTGGTTCAAGAATGGGTTGCCCATGTCTCTATGACAGCCACCAGGTCAGTGTTCCCTTCTTTGACCATCACCAGAAGTTCTGGTATTTTGTTGCCAAAACTCCGTGTGTTGGTGCATGTAATTTTACATCATCTATCACTGCCACTTTAAATAGGTGTTCAGAGCAATCGGAATTTACTTTGAAATATAACTTGGAAAAGTGGATTTCTTAGACACAGAAATTTGTAAGAAAGACAGAGCCAAGGTTACCATATATTTTCAAAAACCCATAGATTGAAATACAATTTTGAAAATTAAAAGCATTTATCCAAAATATTTAGTAGAAATAATTCCCTATGGCATTTTTTGAAGGCAAAAGGTAACTGTGACACCTTAGAATAATTTTAAACCCATGCAGACATTCAACAAAGATTGCTACAAAGGAAAATAAAATAAAAATTGCAGTGACTTGAGCATGTGCCAAGGCAGCAAACAGATCTCAGGAATCTACCAGATAAACATATCAAGAAACAATGATGACAAAGAGGAAAACACATTTTTTAACCCTACACACAGAATTATAGGGTTCTTTGAAAAGCATTATCTAAACATTGGGACAATATCTTGATGGAGCCTCCATCTGCTGTCCTATTAGTGTAGAGGTAATGCTACCACTCGTTATGTTACTGAACCGGGTTTGGGAATGGACTTGGGTCACTCGAGAGCTGGCCAGTGGAAGGAGGATTGAGTGACCCAGGGACAGCTCTCCTCCATCAGAGAGGGAGAATACTGTGCTCTGCTGTTTGTCTGCCATTGATTGAGGCCAGGAGATGGCACAGCAGGACTGCAGCAAGGGGAGAGGCAGCCACCAGATGCCTGCATGCACACACAGACACCACAGCATATGTGTGCGCATGTCATTGTATGCTGGTAACATTGGGGGGGGGACCAGAAACTGAAGGAAAAAGCCCTGGCCTGCCATTGCACCAGCTTCCCTCACAAGCCCATGCATGACTGACATGGCAAGCCACCCACCTGTATCATTGTCCCGGGCAAGCGGTGGATAACCGGTAAGTACTTGAAAAAGTCAGTGACAGGGCTAGGGAGTGCCATTGGGTGATTTGGGGAACAAAAAAAACTTGATTAAAAAAAGCCACTAACAAGATAAGCTAGTCCCTACTGATCATAAGATACCAACAGACAAAGAATTGGGATTCTGCTTTGTGCCAGTTTCTTCAGGTAACTGCCTTCAGAGCCTTTCCATAATGCTCAAAAAATGATTTACAGTCTTTTTACTGATTAAATAATTGTTAAACGTCAGCACATAATACACAACACAACATATATGCTATGGTATATATTGTCAATTATGAATTGGGTGCCGAGAAACAAAGAAGCTGACTGGCCCAGAGTTCTTTGAAGCCGTGATGATATCGGGCTACAGCATCACTGCTTCACAAAACCTCCAGTCACCAGCCTCCTCACTTACCTCGCAGTGTTCCTCATATCCCACCTTTCAGACTCAGACCTCCAGTTCACCACTATTTAAAAAAAAAGAATCACAATTGTGCCCATAACAGAATGCAGCACAACACTAGCTGCTAGGATGAATGACGTTCGAACTGCCCACAACATCCTCCGCATCCTGCTCTCGCATTCCCCACATAAACATTAACCAACAGCCGGCACTCGCAGACCATGTCATATCTATCTACTGTACAAGGCAGAATGGCACGAGTCACGCCTTGAGTGAGTATTTAAAAAAAAAAAAGTAAAGGATCCCAAACCAGCCCACAACTGCTTTTTTAAAAAACTACTAACAGCCTGCCAAGCGGCAGTTTCAAATTTCCGGGTGACTTACTAGGAGATGTCCTTCCCAATTACATTGCTGCTTCCTACTTCCCACAGATAACGTTTTCAGAAAAAAATAAATAAATAAATAAAAAAGCACACACACACACACACACACACACACACACACGCACACATCTTCAGTAAGCCAACACCAGGTCAAAGGCAAGAAAAACAGAGTTCACTTCCTGGTCCTGAGAGAGGCACACAGTACACCCCTCCTCCACGAACTCGACTTACAACAGTGCCATCTGATGTCCAGAGCTCTCCCGGAACTATTTTATTAAAAAGTACTCCTCCAACACCTCACAGGACACATTTTCAGGAGATTTAAACAATTTTTTTTTATTTTTTTTTACTGCTAAAACTTGTATTCCAGTTCATAATAGCAATAAGGCACTCCAGGGTGTGGTATATCATGGGATATCATCACTTCTCGGGTGGTTGGACACACTCGGACTGCGTCCTCATGCCCAACCACCTGAGGCATGATGATATCTCATGATATTCCACACCCTGTTGTGTTTTATTGCTTAATTATACAATGGCAGGTTTAAATCTACAAATCTGATTGATTTACTGGATTCTTTATCCATGAGTAAATTCCAGCATAACTCACGGATAAAGGTCCAGTCAGCCTCATCACTAAATCCCTCAAGAACTGACAGCTGCAATCAGTCCACCCTCCCAAAAAAGTAAATAAAATCCCACCATATTTCAATCTCTCCCGTGACTCTCAATAAGTAGCACACACCGGCAATTGCTTCACTGAACCATATAGACCTGACAGAAAAAAAAATGTCTGGTCTCAACATTAGCTACCAGATTGACAGCCCCAAAACTATGGAAGCGGTCTTCAGCACTTTTAGTGGTCTGGAGTCAGCCAAGTCTAACAACAGTAATAACAATGAGATCCTCCCTTCAGAGGATTTACCTGAGGCAGAAGCCACTGGCACTGTTGCCAACAGCATTGAAACTGCCATAATCGACACCACTGCTGAAGCCATGACTCACTCCAGAAATCTCATCACAGAAGCTGGTCATCCTGAAAGAAAAGAAACACAAAGTACAACAAAATGGGGCCAATACATTTAAACCTCACAGAAAGAGATATATTACAACTGGAAATAGAGAGAAACAAGCCCACAACACTTAAACAAAATGGGCTGTAAACTTGTTTCAGAACTGGCGCCAAGAAAAGAAGTAGGCATGGGCTACCCAATGGGCAGCTTGGTTGGGTAGTCCAGGTATCATATATTTTTGGCTGGGTAGGGTAGTTTGGGTAATGTACTACCCTACCAAACATAACAGTGTAATTCTAGGGTCAGGTAATTTGACACAGGTAATGGGTAAAAGACTTGTAAACAGGCATTAAGGGCAGCCTGTGTGGTCCTTCATGGAGCTTACAGAAGAATCGGAGCACATGACACTGGTCTGACACTTGGTCAGTGGTGTCTCTGTGCTCCATCTGTTGTGAGAGTGGGCCTGTGTGGCACTCAGTAGGCAGCTGGCAGTGGTGGAAGCAGCAGCTCTGTGGGTGCTCTTGCTCTAGCTGCAGCACAATGCAAATTGATCACGGCTTGTGGCTGTCGCCCATAAAAGAAGACGTTCATGAATTTGAAAACTTAAACACAAATGAAGGAGGAGTAAAAGGAGAAAGAAAAATAGTATAGTGAGGTGGAAAATGACTAACACAATTTCAGCCGGGGTGGTCAGCCTCAGTCATGAAGGTGGTGCTGGGGACTGGGGAGAGAACAGAGGAGGAGCAAGGTGGGGGAAAACGCAGACAAAAACAGTAGGCACTGGGCACCTGGTTTGAAAATTAAAATATATTACACTGTTTGGTTTGTTTGATGCCCCTGAGCCCTGTCATATATTACTATGACATAGTAGTCAGCGTCACTGCCTGCCTCTGCAGCATAGTGAAAGTGTTTTACAGCTGTACAGTATTACACTGTTTGTTAGGTGCCCCTGAGCCCTGTCATTTATTAGAAACATAAAAACATAGAAATTATCAGCAGATAAGGACTGCTAGACCCATCCAGTCTGCCTCTAAGCCCTATGTACATGTATGCATCCACTCACCATAAGTGGTCAATAGCTTTTCATCACTCCCTTCCCACCCAATATTCCCCTCTGTTTGTCCTAGGCATGTTTAAACCCCTCCACTGTGCTTGCTGCTACCACCTATTGTGGCACGCTATTCCAAGTGTTCACCACCCTCTGTGTGTAGAAAAACTTCCTCACATTACATCTTAATCTCCCTCCCCTTCAATTTCATATCATGCCCCCTCATTCTGGTATCTTTTCTACACTGGAAAAGATCTTCCACCTGCAGCTTGGTTTTGCCTTTGAGGTACTTAAAAGTTTCTATCATGTCACTCCTTTCTCTTCTCTCCTCCAGTGAGTACATATTGAGGTCTCTTAGTCTCTTCTTCTTGGATAGTCGGCAACATGGGTTTGTGCCAGGTAGATCATGTCAAACCAATCTTGTGGAGTTCTACGAATGGGTAACATCAGAACTGGACAGGGGAAAGTCTGTGGATGTATTATTCTTGGACTTCAGCAAGGCGTCTGACTCTGTCCCCCACAATGGTCTGGTGGAGAAACTGATGGGGTTAGGAGTAGGCCCTTTGATGGTCAGATGGATTGAAAACTGGCTAGCTGGACGTACCCAGAGAGCAGTGGTCTGTGGGGAGCTCTCGAACCCTAGAGAGGTTGGTAGTGGGGTACCGCAGGGCTCGGTCCTGGGTCCGATCCTGTTTAATGCATACATATCGGACATCAGGGAGGGTATAGGGTGTGAAATGAGTCTCTTGTGGATGATTTCAAGATGGTAGCAGTAGTTGAGGGAGAAGGGGAGGTTGGCCTGCAAGGGACCTGGACACCCTGGAAGCTGGGCTCACACATGGAATGAATTTCAATATCACCAAGTGCAAGGCGTTGCATCTTGGTCGGGGAAACCCTAAACACAGGTACACCCTGGGAGGGAGGCGAGGAGGCCCTCAATAGGGGAAAAGACCTAGGGGTCATGGTGGATGCATGTATGAATAACTCTGAGCAGTGCAGGAGAGCAGCTAGCAAGGCAAACAGGATGTTGGGATGCATCGTGAGGGGATCACCTCTAGGAGCAAGGAAGTGATTCTGCCGCTGTACAATGGACTGGTTAGACCACACCTTGAGTACTGTGTACAGTACTGGAGACCACACTTGAAGAGGACATACACAACTCCTGGAGAGGGTACAGAGGAGGGCAACTAAGATGATCACGAGGGTTAGATTTGACGATGAGGACAGACTTGAGAAGCTCTGCCTGTTTTCATTGGAGGAGAGGAAAGATTTGGGGACATTATTGAGGTCTTCAAGTACCTCAAGGGAATAAATAGGGTAAACATGGAGGGATCTTAGACTAAAGCAGGGAGGTATCACCAGAGGGCATGGTTTGAGTTGGAAGGAAAGGGTGAGGGGGGAAGAGGAGGAGGTTTTCATTGAGAGGGTGGTGGACCCTTGGAATGCACTGCCTGGCTGAGCTGGTTCAGAGATCCACAGTGGAGGGCTTCAAGAGAGGGTGGGACAGACACAGAAAGTGGATGTATCAGATGATGGCCTGTCCCAGGGGGGTGGGGATGGATGATAGGGGTTTCTGGAGCACAAGGGATGGGAGGGCCTTGGTACCCAACTAAGGATCTAAGGTTTGAGTAGACTTGATAGACCGTAAGGCCTAATCTGCTGGCAAATAGTATGTTAGTATATGTTTTGTGGTGCAGACCATGCACCATCTTTGTCGCCCTTCTCTGGACAGCCTCTACCTTGTTTATGTTCTTACACATGTGTGGTCTCCAGTACTGCATGAGTTACTCCAGGTGAGGCCTTACCAGTGTTTTATATAATGGCATCACCACTTCCCTCCTCCTGCTAGTAATACCTCTGCCTATGCACCCCAGCATGCCATTGGCCCTCCCTGCAGCCTTTCCACACTGCTTTAATACCTTAAGGTCATTAGATATGACAACCTCTAGGTCCCTCTCCTCTTTGGTGACAGTCAGCACCTCCTCCCATCCTGTAGCTCTCCCCAGGGTTCCCCCTACCCAGTTGCATTATCTTGCACTTTTTCGCATTCAACCTCAGTTGCCACACCTCTGACCATCTTTCAAGCTTCTTAAGATCCATCTTCATTTTCTGCACCCCTTCTGGAGTATCCATCCTGTTTCAGACCTTAGTGTCATCTGCAAATAGGCAGACCTTTCCTTCCAGCCCCTCTGCAATGTTACTAATGAAGTCATTAAACAGGACTGGTCCCAGTACTGATCCTTGTGGCACTCCGCTGGTCATCCCTCTCTTCCTGGATTGGATCCCATTTACCACCACCCTCTGCCTTCTGTCCCTCAGCCAGTTTCTAACCCACTGTATCACCTTATGCCCCATGCCCAGACTAATCATCTTGTTAACCAGCCTTCTGTGTGGGACAGTATAGAAGGCTTTGCTGAAATCCAGGTAGGCGACATCTATGGTCCCCCCGATTCGCTTCCCTAGTCACCCAATCAAAAAAATCTATCAGATTCATTTAACAGGACCTTCCTGAAGTGAATCCATGCTGCCTTGGATCCTGGGGAATTCCAGGTGTGCCACTATCCTTTCCTTTAGCAGTGTCTCCATGATCTTCCCCACCACTGAGGTGAGGCTGACTGGCCTGTAGTTCCCTGCTTGCACCCTACTGCCACTTTTGTGCAGTGGGACTACATGAACCCTCCTCCAGTCCTCTGGAACCACACCTGTGTTGAGTGACTCTGTGAACAAAGTGGCCAGATGTGCTGTTAGTTCCCTTAGTAGCTCCCTTAACATCCTCGGGTGGATGTCATCTGGCCCCATGGCTTTATCCACCTTCAGCTCTGTGAGTTCCTCCCAAACTCTCTCCACTGTGAATGGACTGGAGTCCGCTTATCTTCCCTGATTGCCTCTGCTTCCCAGTTGTGGTCCTTGACCCTCTCCCTCCTCAGTGAATACTGAACAGAAGTATTTTTTCAGTATTTCTGCCTTGTCTAGATCCCCCTCCTTGCACTCTCCCTCCTCCCCTTTGAGCCTCACAATCCCCCCACTTTTCTTCTTTCACTGATGTACCTATAGAAGATCTTGTCCCCTTTTTTTCACAGTCCGTGCTAAACCCTCCTCTGTCTGTGCTTTGGCTTTCCTAACAGCCTTCCCTGTCATCTATTACTGTGACATAGCTACATTGTCTGTCTCTGCAGCATAGTGAAAGCTTTTTACAGCTATATTGTTCTGTTTGTTAGATGCCGTGAGCCCTACACTTATTCTGTGGCATAGTCAGATTTGCTGTCTATCTCTGCAGCATAGTGAAAGCCTTTACAGCTATATTACACTGTTTGTTAGGTGCCACTGAGCCCTGTCATTTATTACAGTGACATAGCTACACTGTCTGTCTCTGCAGCATTGTAAAAGTGTTTTATGACTGTACAGTATTTCACTGTTTGTTAGGTGCCCCTGAGCCCTGTCATTTATTACTGTGACATAGCTACACTGTCTTTCTCTGCAGCATAGTGAAAGCCCTTTATGGCTGTATTACACTGTTAGGTGTCCTGAACTCTGTCATTTATTACCATGACATAGCTACACTGTCTGTCTCTGCAGCATAGAGAAAACCTTTTATAGCTGTATTATACTGTTTGTTAGGTGCCCTGAATCCTATAATTTATTTCTATGACATGGTCGGTTACACTGTCTGTCTCTGCAGCATAGTAAAGCCTTTTATGGCTGTATTACACTGTTTGGGTCATGTGATGGCATCCATCTGAGCAGCAGCTGAGATCCTGAGCTCCCCCTCTGGCCGCCTCATCTGCAAATTTAAAGTGCATTCTGACATTTTTTTGGGGGGAAATCTACTCAAATAGCAAGTCTTTTAACACTCCGTCATTGATAAAGAGCCTTGCTTTGGAATTTTAAGCCCTAACTGGATCGCGATGGAGGCGGATTCGAAACAGGCCCTCACCAAGCACACCCCTCCAGCCTCCCCTGAGAAGGCCACAAAAAAGCAGAGGAATCAGGCCCCAGCCAGGCTGGACCACGGAAGTGATAAAGTAATACAGCCTACGCCGCTATCGGAGGATAAATTCCTCCAGGAGCTTGGCCCTTTGAAGGAGCTTCTTGTGGAACTTACAGGGGAGCTCAAATCTCTACGTAGCGACCTCTCTGATGTTACTAAAAAAGTCTCAGATGTGGAGGTTAAGGTCGCTTCTGTTGAAAAATGGAGATCTAGGGCTGAAATGGAGATAACAGAATTAAGGCAACAGGTGAAGAGACTCCAACTTAAGACTGAGGACCTGGAGGGGTAAACCATGGCTCTTGTTAATAATTGGCCTCCCGGAGTTGGAAGAAGGCCCAGACCTTATAGGCTTTCCTGCAGAGGTTTTTGTGAAAATAGTAGGCCCATCTCCATAAATGCCTCTTACCATCTCGAAAGGCCCCCGCTCACTGCGCCTCGACCTACAGTTGGATCCCCCACGTCGGATCATTATTACATTTTAGGCTACCTGGAAAGGCAGCATGTGTATTTAGCTGCCCAGGAGCTTAAAAGAAATCCTGTGGGTGCTTCGAAGATCCGGACCTTCCCAAAGAGATTCGGGAAAAGAGAGCAGCATACCACCAAATAGTCCAGAAACTTATAGCAGCAGCAATCCTGCTCAGGATGGTATATCCTGCAACCCTGAAAGTGACTGTCGGAGGCTCAACCACGAGTTTTAGTACCTCAGAAGTGTGTCACAAGGAGCTTTACATAACAGACCACCACCTGTTTATGGATCCGCTGAAGATTATGTGATGGACTTTCAGAAGCTGTGTTAATGCTTGTTTGAAGTATTATTGTACTTGTAGATGGTGTCTGTGTTTACCCCCTGTTGGCTGTTGTGGTGACCCCCCTGGCCTTCTGTTTCATGCTTGCCTACCCTTCTTGTCACCTACCTTCATGTTGTGCCTTGTGGTGGTGTTTTTCTTTGTGTTGTCTGGCTGTTCTGGCTTTTCTCCCTGGGTCCTTCTGGTGGGCTGACCGTTGAGACAGGGGCGTGGTGGGCGGTTAGGTTTGGGCCTGGGTTTGCGCTTCTGGTCCGGTTTTTTGATGCGCGTATGCCGGCGGAGGAACGTTTTTTCAGGGGAGTTGTTTCCGGGAGGGAACTTCCTGGAAGACGGACCATTTAGGGTTCGGCGGTATTAAAGGTGTCTCAGAAATGGCAACCTCTATGGCGAATCTCTAGTCTGCTTCCCCTTTGCCTCCCGGTGGAATGGCGTGTGTTGGGACTGCTTTCCCAGTTCTCGACTGGAGTGGATTCGGGTAGGTGGCCCATTTCTGCTATTGGGGTGAGGGGAGTAGGAGCATTGCGGGACCGTCCGGGTGGAAGAGACCTAAGGGATGTTTCTTTATTAGGGGCTTATCTATCTCTATGTATTTGCCTTTCTCCTCCCCCTTACCTTTCTTTTTTTTAATGTTCTTCAGTCTCCCTGTTTTATTGGTATGTGGGGGCGGGGTTTGGGGGCGGCTATGGGGGGGAGGGGGCTTGGTGAATCTGTGTGCTGGATGTGGGATCGCGAGCCGTGCATGGGGGAGGTTGCTAATCTCTGCCCTGGGCTGATTTGTAGTAGATGCTGGTTGGTAGTTACGGGGGTCATATTTTCGCTGAGGGAGTTTTGGTTTTTGATAGTATATGGTTATCAGCTCTTAGCTCTGGGGGGATCGGAGATTCACACGGGGATCTGGGGGGTTCATAATCCGAGGTAATAGGCTGTATTTGGGACCACTGTTGTACGGACCCCCATCTGTACATAGTTTCTGCTGGGTTTATGTTTTGGGGTGTTTTGGGGGGGATTTCCATGCCGTTGATTATACTATTGAGCCCTATAGTCTTGTTTGGGGGGACCCTTTTTAGGGTTGTTTGTTTGTTAATTAATCTCAAAGTTTGGATTTGGGGGTGGGGCATGTGGGGGGGTTACAGACTGACGTTCCATTTAGCTTCCGATCGGGTTGGGTTTTTGTAAGCGGAGGGTGGGAGGGAATTGTACGAAGGGGTCTCAGACTTATTATAAGGGAGGTGCACCCTGCTATAATATGTTGGAAATATTCTATCTGGATTTCCAATTGCAGTGAGATATTTTTAAAATGGCTATGAGTATAGTTAAAATAGTATCCTGGAATGTGAGGGGGCTCAGAGATCGGGTTAACGTTTGCAGGTTTTCAATCACTGCTCCCTGCTCATACGGACATCCTTTTTGCAGGAAACACATTTAGGCCGTGATGAGGCCAAGTTGCTTTCTCTCGGTCTGGGTTCTCTCAAGTTTATCTTGCTGGAATTCTCATTTTAGTAAAGGGTTGGCGATTCTTGTTAAAAGACACGTCTTATTTACCAAGGACCTGGTCTGCTCAGACCCAGAGGGAGATTCATTCTAGTTAAGGGTAATCTAAACGGAGAGAGTATAGTTCTGGGTTCGGTGTATGGACCGGTGGGAGGTAATCCTGAATTCTTCATGAAGTTGTCAGATAAATTGGCCGGTTTCTTGCCAACTCAATATGTACTAGGGGGGACTGGAATGTACCTTTCCCCTCGTCGTTGGATAGAGAGCCCCAGGATAGGCGTACACCTTCCTTGGCCCAGAAAGCCCTCTGTGAAATGGACTCAATGTTAGGCGTAGGCGATCCGTGGCGTATTGCCAATCCTTCTTGTCGGGCCTTTTCCTTTCAATCCCAATCACATGGTACTAAATCAAGACTGGATATGATATTAGTTAGTCTCTCTTTTCTCCCGAGTGTATCTTCATCTGGTATAGAACCGATCATTGTGTCAGATCATGCTTTGGTTTGGTTACACCTCTCTTTAGGTCCTGATTATTCTCGAGACTCCATGTGGAGATTAAATACTCAACTATTAAAGGACCGACAATGTGTTTCAGAGATCAGCTCTAGAATATCTCTCTTCTTGGCAGACAATATGGACTCCTCCCCTAGAGTGGATATGATATGGGGAGCGTTAAAATGTTATCTTAGGGGTGACTTTATTAAGATGGCTTCCCTTAGGAAGAAGGCACGATTAGCTAGGTCGTTAGAGTTGGTGGGTAGGATTAGGGAGTTAGAAGGTAGGCATTTATCAACTTCTTCGGTTTTGGATCTTAAGGAGCTCCTTTCAGTTAAGAATGAATACTCGGACCTCCTGAAAGAAAAGATAGAGTACTGTCTGGTGAAAACCCAGGCTAAGTATATTGATCTCGGTGAGAAATCCTGCAAGTTATTGGCTCTGCGTTTGCGTGAGCTTGAAAGTTCGAGGATCATTCCTTCTCTGGTTTCCTCATCTGGAAGCATTGTCTCCTCGCCCAGAGAGATTGCTCAGGTCTTTAGGGAATACTATTCTAGTCTTTACAGTCCCTCTCCGACATCCCATTCGACAGCAGACGTCAGAAACTGTATAAGAGGAATTGGTGTTCCGAGCATATTGGAGTCCCAACAAGCGAGCTTATTGGCTCCTATCTCAACCGAAGAAATCCAGAGCACTATTGCCTCCCTGCCCCCGGACAAAGCACTGGGCCCAGATGGATTCCCAGCAAATTTTTACAAAGTTTTTGCTAAAGACTTAATTCCTATTTTGCTTAAGCTATATAATTACTTCCCGGTTACATTGGAACTTGACCCGGCTTTATTCGAGGCCACTATAGTTTTAATTCTAAAGCGGATAAGGAGCCTTCTGATCAGGCTAGTCACCGTCCTATCTCTCTTCAGAACTACGATGTTAAGATACTAGCAAAATACTTGCTGAGAGGATTAAAAGATCTGGCGAGCTTTTGAGCCCTGAACAGGCAGGTTTTGTCTCGGGAGATCAACAGCTGACCATCTGAGGACCCTATCACATATTTATGTACGCCCGGTCCGTCTCAGATCCAATTGTATTAGTTTCTTTAGATGCTGAGAAAGCATTCGATCGGGTCGATTGGTCCTTTTATGGACCGTCATGGAGGAAATGGGCTTGACTTCCTTTCTGAACCTGATACAGGTATTCTATAGGTGCCCTCTGCAAAATCTATTGCAATGGGGTATTATCCCCTCTTTCAGTCTTCTTGCCGGCACTAGACAAGGTTGCCCCCTCTCTCCTTTATTGTTTAACTTGTACTTGGAGCCTCTACTGATAAATCTTAAGGCTTCCCCTCGGGTAAGAGAGGTCAGGCTCCAAAGTCGAGAGCTAGTTCTTTCTGCATATGCAGATGATGTTCTGTTACATCTGTCAGACCCAGTAGCATCCTTAGAAGCAGCCCTGGATATTATTAGGCAGTTTAGCTCCTTCTCTGGCTATAAGTTAAACACTTTGAAATCTGAGATCTTTCCCTTAAATAATTATACCTTTAAGAGAGGTTTTCTTCCCTTTGGAATGAAGTGGACT
Source organism: Neoceratodus forsteri (assembly GCA_016271365.2). Lineage (NCBI taxonomy): Eukaryota > Metazoa > Chordata > Ceratodontiformes > Ceratodontidae > Neoceratodus > Neoceratodus forsteri. The sequence goes on along the minus strand of CM057450.1, from coordinate 1,608,860,613 downwards.
TCCAGTTCAATTAAGTATCTGGGGATCTACTTCTCTACTGATCCATTCTTGCTTAAGAAATTAAATTTAATTAAGATCAGGGACTCGATTAGTCAAGATTTGCAGCGCTGGGCATCCCTTCCTATTTCCTTGTGGAGCAGAATTAGTCTCATTAAGATGAATGTTCTTCCCGGATCTTTTACCCACTGAACCTTACCAACCTCTGGCTCCCTCTTTCTTTTTTCCAGCAGCTCCATAGTCTGTTTTCCACTTTCATCTGGAGAGGGAAGAGTGCGTTGCTCTATGGCTCCCTATCACTTCCAAAAAGGGAGGCTTAAGACTTCGAATTTTCAGCTATATTATTAGGCCCACTTGTCCAAGTTGGGAAGGTGGTTCTCTCGAATCCTGAGAACTCTTCCCAATCTGGCTTCAAGTTAGAATCGGCCTTCCTCTCGAGCTTAGATTTGACAAATCCACTCTACCTTATCTCACCCCGAAAACACTCTCACAACTGATTTCTGATGATACGGTGGCAGTCTCTCTTAAAGTGTGGGCCCAATGTCTTAGGTTTTTCCGGATTTCTAACCACACGGATTTAGGGCAGCCAATTATTCTCAATCCCAATATTACTTTAGGAGACTCTTGGTTAGGATTAAACTGGCTCCCACAACTTAAAGATTCCAGGGTTGAACATTTGTTCGACCATGCTTCGCTTTTCACATCAAGTGATATCTTAACCAGATTCGATATCCCAGCCAGGGAGACTTTTAAGGTGTTCCAGCTCCAGCACCTGATGAGTAGTAAATTCGGATCGGTGTTTAAGCAATCCGCGGTACATCCCTTTCTCTCCAACATTACTATGCTGGCATCCCAGTCCCATTCCATTTTGCAGATTTACTCCTACCTTTTGACTTTTAACTTGGGGGAGGAGGTTGGTGGTCCCTCGGTCTGGACATATCTTCTTCCTGATGAGGTACCATTGTGGAGAACTTTTTGGCCTAACCTACATAGATCTCACACCCAGGACAGGTTTCGTTTAGTGCAATATAATATTGTTAACAACTTACACTACATCCCGGTCAAGCTTTTTCAACGTAAGCTGATCCCTGTTCTAGTGTGTTTCAGGTGCTCACAAGGTGAGGGCACCTTGATTCATGTTTTTTGGGAGTGTGCTAAAGTTGCCCCACTGTGGTCCTTGATTCGGATAATCTAGATCCTTCTGGGTCTGAGCAGGTTTTTCTCTCCAGGAATTTGTGTATTGGGTGATTTTTCTCTGATAGATAGTGTGGAGCGTAGGTACCATATGGCCCTGATATCTATGGCAGTCAAAAAGCTGGTCTTAAGGCACTGGAAGGACCAGTTGGTTCTATCCTTAGCGGACTGGTTAAAGGAGTTGATGTCGTATCTCCAGTCCGAAAACTTGATTGCCAGTTATAAGAACCGTATGGACTTATTTCATAAAAGATGGGGTAAGCTCCAGTCTCTTTGCCTACCTTAATGATAAGGTTGGTGACCCGATCCCTGGACCCTCATACTATATAGCATAGTAGATGTTACTTTTAGTATACGGTCTTATTGTGGTTTTAAGATACGTTCCTTTCACTATAACTTGGACTGTTGGTCAGGTTATTAAATAGGTTGTTTAATAGGTGTGGAAATCCAGACTTTAGAAGTTGTAAGTTTATGATTTTAGCGGGTGCACCCTGGGGAGGGGAGGGAAGGGGGGGTGAGGGGTATACACTCTTTGGCACTATGATTGATAGACAGATATTTTATGTTGTTTTACTCTCAAGTGTGCCTTGTTATTTATTATATTTGTTATGGGGGGAGGGGTTTGGTCTGATCTAGGATTACCGGTTTGTTTCTTAATCGTTATGGTTTTTGGTTGTATTACCTTTGAAACCAATAAACTTAAATTTCAAAAAAAAATGTATTACACTGTTTGTTAGGTACCCCTCAGGCCCAAGCCCTGTCATTATTATTGTTCCATTGTCAGCTATACTGTCTGTCCAGCAGTTAGTGAAACAATATCCTTTCACGGCTGTGTCTATATGTCTTGTACTTTTCAGTCTAAGTCTACTAAAAGGAAGCACAGTGCTGCTGCACATACAGCTGATAATGATATTGATAATATGAATCATAGTACTAATGAAAAACATAGCAACAATAATAATAAAATCACCAGGACTGGCACTAAATCTCCTGAAAAAAACAGCATGTTAGCAATGAAATGATAGAGTTTCAGAATAAACTGATTACAGTTATTCACAGAGGTACTGAACATTTTGCCACATGTGCCAGGAGGATACTTCCAGCTGCTGAAGCAGCATGCAAGGAGGCATCCTCCTCAAATATAAGATCAGATGCTGAGGCAGCAAATGCTGATAGAGATGATGGTGATATTGGGGACTGGGAATGGGATAGTGCAGGCTATGTCTCACATAATGAGATGGTACTTCCAGTTCTTCAGAATCTTGTGGCAATGAGGTCAGTACCAGTTTTGATGAGGGGGTAGGAGAGGATGCCGTTGTAAGGTATAAGAGACAAGTGCAGAAAAAGAAATCATATGCTAAACATAAGAATGAGAAGATGATTAAGAATGAGAACAATTCATCTCAACAAGGAAGTGACAGTGTAGAGTTTCCTCCAGATCCTTTGACTGTGCTAGGTATAGTGCAAAGCACCATGGCACAAAGCAAAAAAGATAGATCTTCAGTGTGGAATTTATTTTATATTGACCCTGCAGACAACTCTCGAGCTGTATGCAGTCTGTGCAAAAACAGTGTCAGTCGTGGTGACAATACAACAAATTTTGGAACATTAGTAATTATGCAACATGCAAAGGCAAAACACCCAATTGAGTGGGGCAACGCAAGGCGCAGTGTGGTTGGTATGGGTAGTATTGGAGGAGGTGGTGGTGGTGGTGACTGTGGTGACAATGAACTGGTAGCAGAAAGTGACATTGAATCACTTGACGTGTCCCTGCAGTCTTCTCAGACAAACAGATCATTTTCTGACACCATCAAGTACTGGAAAAGACCAAAGTAGTACTCCACATGAAAATGGTGTGAAAAATACATTCCCCCAAATGTTAAAAAGGTCTCATTCTCATCAACTAACATTAAAAGAAAGTGTTGCAAGGATGTCAAAATTTACCTGCAAGCGACGAACATACCACCTGTTAGAGCCATTGCACAGCTGTTGGATGATTGTCAACTCTCTTTTGCTTTGGTTGCCCAAAAAGGATTCCTCAACTTCATGAACCGGATTGAACCACGGTATACCATTCCCTGCCAAACATATTTCTCAAAAAGGCTGTTCCACAGTTGTGTGACTTGGTGTGTACTGAAGTCATTAAGCAACTGTAACTATCTCAGGTGGAGCAGGTTCACATAACTACAGATGTATGGACCAGCGACCAAATTGACTACATCACTGTTACAGCTCATTGAGCAAGTTTTCAGTCAGTAAGTAATAATCCCTGCTCTACCGTTAGCAGTAGAAAGAAGGCTGTATTATGTGTCACCACTTTTCAGGAAAACTACACTGCTGTGAATATTTTGTAAGAGCTGGAAAAACAATTCCAGAAATAGCTTACTCCATATTCCTAATCTCCAGGATTCATTGTGTCAGATAATGATGCCAACATAGTCAAAGTTGTTGTAGATGACAACTACCAACACATACCTTGTTTTGCACATTGTTCAAATCTTCTCATCATAGAAACAGAAATGTTGAAAACCTGTTAGCTCTTGCTATGAAAATATATGAGCATTTTAGCCACTCTGAAAGCACAAAAAAATCCTGAAGGTGCTGCAGGGGTGAAACAACTTGCCACTGCCTACAGTAAAGCAGGAAGTTCAAACCTGCTGGAATTCAACATTGTACATGTTGGAAAGGCTTCTTGAACAGGAAAAAAGCTGTACAGAACTACACCATGCAGTATCAAATAGGTAAAGTAGACATTATGTTCTGTTCCAGCAATTGGAGTCAACTTGAACCTTTGGTCACCTTATTGGAGCCATTTGAGGCTGCCACATGTGATGTCAGTGCAGACAGTGCAACTCTAACAGAAATTCTTCCTCAAACAAGATTTCTTCACATTTTCCCTGATGACATAAAGAAAGACTTTCAGTCAAAAGAAGACACCAATGCTGTTATGCTGGCAGATGACTTCAGTCTCAGACTGTCGACTGATCAGTGAATTAAATACCATGTTTAAGAATGACACCTATGTGCTGGCTATGTTGCTAGATCCCCCGCTTTAAGGAGAACATTGAAGCCATCCTTACTGCAAGGGAAGATTTTGAGTATTGAAGAGATCTTCTGCTAACCAAATGTGTCATTACCCCACCAACACCATTAACTGATGTACAGCAGTCAAACTGTCCCGAACCATCAGAGTGCACGTCTGGCACAGACAATAGCACATCTATATATTCTTCACAATCACCAGTGCCATCAATGAGGGAAAAGACATCTACAGCTACTTCTTGGACATCCTGGGTGGGATATTCAGACATGTGGCAGGCATGGGCGCAAGCCTGGTGCAGCGCAACTGGGATGCACCAGGGCATGGCCCAGGTGATATTCAACAGTGCTGCGCCATGGCTCAGTACCACTGAATATGGCACTCGGGCTGCCAGCACTGTACACGGCACAGTAGCACTGTGCCAGTGCAAATGGCAGGAGAGGAGCAAAGGGCTACGGCAGCACAAGTGCAGCTGTGCTAGGCGCAGCAAGAGCGATGTTCAGAGGTGAACATACAAATGAGGGCATTATGAATGCAAGGTGCAAATGGGGCCATTTGCATGTCATTATGGCCCCATTTGCATGCAGGTGCACTAATCCTCGGTGACTTGCACCTGGTTCCCTGCCAGGCTGCAGCCAATGGAGACAGACGCCCCCTACCCCTCTGTGAGCAACGCACCCCAACACCCAATCGCAGGTGTCAGTTACACCTAAGATCCACGGTGGTCCAGTGGACCCGCTCCCCAGCCTGATCATGGGCTTAACTCATTGCCTCCACAGGCTCACTCTGAGATTACACCACTTGCCTCCTGAATCTCCTGTATACGTTTAACAGTGACTCCTGGGCCTTTCTAAGCAAAATCAAGCCATAGTCAGTATGTCGCAAACAAATGCTAATAGCTCAATAACTGTATATGCTAGACACAAAGTATGAGTGGCAGAGTTATTCAGCACAAAATTGCCTTTCCAATGGTGGCATGCATGTAATAATAAGTAATTTTGTATTTTTTCTATGCTGGTTGAAAGAGCAAACTAAATATTTTTTTCCATAAAAAAGGGCAACATAAGCCATTTTTTGCTGGAAAACATGTAAAATATCAACACCAAATTAAGCATACAGACATTAGATGGTGTTTTGATATTCTGTTTGCTAAAAAAAAAGATATCTTTTTACTATAAAATGTAATTTTTCCCCATTTTAGTCAAGGTGCTTTGATGAGATTTGAGGGCTAAATCTCAACCACACACACCATATCATAAACAAATGCGTATAACTCCAAATGTATACATGATGCACACAAAGTATCAGCATGAAAGTTGATGAGCACAAAAATGCCTTTCCAATGGTGCTATGCAACCAGTTGTAATCAATACAGTTTTTATTTTATATCTGCTGAAGTGCCAAAAAAGTGAATTTTATTCAAGCTGCTTAGGTGAGTCTTGATGGAAAACATGTCAGCCATACACACCATACCATGAACAAATGCAAATAACTCCTAAAGTATACATGATATACACAAAATATCAGTGACAAAGTTGTGCAGCATAAAATTATCTTTCCAACGGTGCTATGCAGTCAAGTATATATTATATTCTGTTACAATATATATTAAAATATATGTGACTTCTCCAGACGTTACAAGGGCACACTGGGAGTCAGTAGCCGACTTCTGCAGACGTCCTCAGGACACACCAGTGTTTTTTTACTGACGACTACAGGCGTCTGCTAGGACACAATGAGTTTTTAAGTAAACTAAAATATTCCCTGGTGGTCCAGTGGACTCGCTCCCCAGCCCGATTGCAGGCTTAAGTAAAATAAATTATTCCCTGGTGGTCCAGTGGACCTGATCCCCAGCCCGATCATGGGCTTCTGTTGTAAATAAATGCCCTGGTGGGCCATCGGCACCCCCCTCCCCACACGCCCACTCAGACCCGCCACCCCGCTCCCCTCCCTGGTCAGTGGCAGGTGGCAGCTCCCCACCTGCAAGCAGCCCAGCCACCTGCTGACTGACAGCTTACAGTACGGCTGTACGCCCATTGGTCCACTGCATGGGCCAATGGGCATGCAGACGTACTATACTACCTGATCCCGAAATGTGAATGAACCATACTGTACCATTTACATTTCGGGACTATTGTACAATGCTCGTCTGCATTCATTGCCCACCGCGTGGACTCTACAGCCGTACTGTACGCTGTCAGTCGGCCAGGCAGCTAGTGGGTGGAGCTGCCGCCCACTGCTGACCCAGGGGGAGCGGGGTGGCGGATCTGAGTGGGTGGGTGGGGAGGTGAGCCTGATGGCCCACTGAGGCATTTATTTCAACGAAGCCTCCTGATCGGGCTGGGAATCGAGATCGGGTCCACTGGACCACCAGGGAATAATTTATTTTACTTAAGCCCACGATCGGGCTGGGGAGCGGATCCACTGGACCACCAGGGAATAATTTATTTTACTTAAGCCCGTGATCAGGCAGGGGAGTGGGTCCACTGGACCACCAGAGTATTTAATCATTCATTTGCCCACGATCGGGCAGGGAAGCTGGTCCACTGCACCACCAGGGACAGTAAACATTCATTTGCCAATGATTGGGCATGGGGGTAGGGTCCACTGGACCACCAAGGATATTGATACATTATGCCCACATTTGGGCGGGGGGGGAAAGATGCCCGGCCTGTGTCTGGGGTGGTTGGGTGGCCGCCCACAGCTGGCGGCTGCCATGTTGTGCCCTGCAATATGGCAGCTCACTTGTGGGTGGCCAGGACTTGCTCCTGCTTTTCAGGGTGGATCTTTGCACCCCCTTGTGTGGCGCAAGGTGGGTTTGTGCCTGCATATGTGCCGCACATCCCAGACTGAATATCAGGATGTGCCGGATATGCATGGGCACGCCCCCCGCACTTGCATTGCATATATTACTGGTGCACCCTGGTGCATTGGGAATTGTGCAGCACAACATTCCCTTTTGAATATCGTGCCAGGGCGCATCAGTGGGTTGCACATGGTGCAACAATGTTGCACCATGCGCAACCCCTTTGAATATCCCACCCTCTATGTTCAGGGTCAAAAAGGCAAATCAATTCTGAGTCACTTTCAACAACATGGACTAGTATCCTGTACAAAAAATGCAGCTGACTCTTCTGCCAGACTGGTAACCGTCTCACGCAGCACAATGATCCAGGAGTATTTTGCAGACCAAGCTGTGACTGGTCTTGAAGCAGATCCATTACTCTGCTGGGGAAAAAAAGAACAATATGGTCAGATCTAGCAAATCTTGCAATAATGTACCTCAGCTGTCTGCCTTCAAGTGTATATTCAGAATGCATACTTAGTGCAGCTGGAGGAATAGTCACTGACCAAAGAACACAGCCAAGTCTTGTAAATGTGGAACGACTTACAATTTTTCAGAATGAATGCTGATTATTTCCCAATTGTCCCAAACACTGAATTATGTAATTCGGATCCTGAACATTAACAACAGCCTGCAAACAGTGATACTGAATATGATGATTAGATTGTGTATGAAATGAATAGACACATAACCACTGCCACCATGCCAGCCACATGTGCCATACTATCTTAGTTTTGTCAGTCATCAGTATATTATGGAACTTTGATGATGCCATGGGTATAAGTGTTGGAAACAGCAGCAGCCTCACCTCTCATACTTACCTCATCAAAGCCCGCCATGGGTATTATTTTTGAAAACAGCAGCAAGCTCACTCAGAGTAGTTGCACCTCTCGCATCTGCCTCATCAATGCCCACCATGAGTATAATTTTTGGAAACAGCAGCAGGCCCACTCACTGCAGCTGCACCTCTCGTACCTGCCTCAGCAATGCCCACTAATGGTATCATTTTTGGAAACAGCAGCAGGCTCACTCACTGCAGCTGCACCTCTTGTACCTGCCTCAGCAATGCCCGCTAATGGTATCATTTTAGCAAACAGCAGCAGGCTCACTCACTGCAGCTACACCTCTCGTACCTGCCTCAGCAATGCCCACTAATGGTATCATTTTTGGAAACAGCAGCAGGCTCACTCACTGCAGCTGCGCCTCTCATACCTGCCTCAGCAATGCCCGCTAATGGTATCACTTTTGGAAACAGCAGCAGGCTCACTCACTGCAGCTACGCCTCTCGTACCTGCCCCAGCAATGTCCGCTAATGGTATCATTTTTGGAAACAGCAGCAGGCTCACTGCAGCTGCGCCTCTCATACCTGCCTCAGCAATGCCCGCTAATGGTATCACTTTTGGAAACAGCAGCAGGCCCACTTACTGCAGCTGCACCTCTTGTACCTGCCTCAGCAATGCCCACTAATGGTATAATTTTTGGAAGCAGCAGCAGGTTCAATCAGAGCAGCTGTGCCTCTTGTACCTACCTTGGCAATATTCAACATTGATATAAATTTTGGAAACAGCAGCAGGCTCACTAAGAGCAGCTCTGCCTCTTGTATGTGCCTCAGCAATGCCAGTCATGGGTATAGCTTTTTGAAAGAGTAGCAGGCCCAATCGGGGCAGCTGCACCTCTCATACCTGCCTCAGTAAAGCCCACCATGGTATAATTTTTGGAAACAACAGCAGGCTCACTCACAGCAGCTCACAGTGACTTGTACATATGTATATTGTTATATATTAGCACTTATGTCATTGTATTACTGTTTATGTTACTCCTGTCATTGTATTACTGTTTATGCTACCCTTGTCAATGTAATAACACTTGCACTTCTTGACCACTCAGGTCCATCTTGTAAATGAGCTATGCTCAATGATGTTCGCCTGATTAAATAAAGATTTTGATTGATTGATTGATTGATTGAGCAGCTGCACCTCTCGTACCTGCCTCAGCAATGCCCATCATGGGTATAATTTTTTGAAACAGTAACAGACTCACAAACAGCAGCTGTGTCTCTTGCACCTGTCTCTGCAATGCCTGCCATGGGTATAATTTTTGGAAACAGCAGCAGGCTTGCAAAGTGCAGCCGTGCCTCTCATACCTGCCTCGACAATGCCAGCCATGGGTATAAAGGCTCAAGGCACTAAACAAACAGTGTAATTGTTAAAAACAGTCATTCACATAATTTTTGTTATGGTCAAGGTCAGAACTACTATGCCTTGAAAAGTATAAAACACCCACCTCAGCAGCCATACAGCAGCAGCACAGAACTGAACCAGATTGCCTAAGTTTAAAAAAGGCAAAACAGATAAAAAGCATGTGCACCCAGCAACAGCAACCACCCACGTCACACCAGTGCACCAGGGCAACCAAACCCTGCACTGTGACCTGCACCACTTACTGCAAAAACAAGAGTGCTGCAGAAGCCCAAGACAGCAGTTCTAAACAGAATGTGAAATCCAAGAAGAAGAAGAAGAGCTCCAGCTTGATGAAGTACCTTCTTCCATGCTGCTCACTGGACTGAATCCGGCGGCTGATATGAGCTCCACCCAAGAATCCAGGAACACCACAAGAACAGAGCACCAGACAATGCCTCTACCCAGGATGCCTCTTCTAAGTCAATTAATAAATGACGGCACCATAAACATCCATTTCAAACATTAGCAGTTATATGCACAGTCTGTTAACTTTAAAAAAAAAACTTCAGTTGAACTGTTCTGCAATCTGTTCACTTTGTCTTCTATTAAATACAGTGTTCTCAGTTGATGTGTTGTGATAATACAGTGTGCATTCTGATAATTCCATGTTCATTCAAATACAAAAAGGGACAGTCTGAGTTAAGGACTTTAAAATAAATGTCTTGTTCAACCTTACCTAGTTTACTTGTTGAAATGCCAGAGTTACAGAACATTGCCTAGAAAAGTTGTTTAAATACCAAAGTTACACAGTTGTTTCTTACAGAAAAGATACATTGTTATGTCTTCCTTTACTGTTCTAGAATTAGTTTAATATGCTGTAAAAAATACAATATAAAAACATTAAAAATGTATTCCCACCTGGGACTGCTTTGTGAGGTGGAAGAATACCTACAAAATTACAGCATTAAAAATAAAAAAAAATTAAAACATGAACTGTTTCTCACTGTCTGTTTTATCCAAATTACTATTGCCATTTGTATAATCACAATAATCCACTCCAGTTTATGGGTTATGTTGGGATTTACTTAGACCTGGTGCAGATTTGGTCGCTTGGCCTGTGGCCTCGTCACCAAATCACGTCAGGTGTGAGTAAATCTCAGCATAACCCACACCCTGTCATGGATTATTGCTTAAATGTTTTTGTAACAAGGCATGCAGAATATAGATACAACCATGATGGCTGAAAATATGTATGTCAGAGCATAAGAGATTGATCAGAAGACAGATTGGCCCCCTTATTCAGAAGTGGCCATTTGCACTGCATAAATTATAGGGCCACATGCTAAATTGCTTGAGAATGTTAGGGAGGCATAATCTGCATGTACAGCTTGTACAAATATCTTGCTGTGGTAGCGCTGGATAAATCATGTATGCACCACAGTCCCCTGCTGGCAACAGACACCCAAGAGCAAGTGGGTATAAAGCATCCCAAATGGGATTGCGCCTTTGCTCCTAGGAGCCATATTAAAAGGCCTCTGCTAATTGCCACACAAGGCACGTAAGGCACTATGTCCATTTGCATGCCATTATGTGGCAACTGGCAGCTCTGTTCAGTTCTTCTATGCTTTTGTGTGGCGGCATTGTGAAGCACTTCGGCTAATTCCCTCGCCGCCTTCATGTCATCCCCATTCATGTAACATATAAATCCCTAGTACCCTGGCAGTTAAGTGGTACCCCCTTCCACCCCAATCCCCACTACATTTATGTAAATTTCCCTGATAGTCTACTGGTACCACCTCCTGACCCGATTCCCATTGTAATTATGCCAATGTCCTTGGTAGTCTAGTGGACCCCCAACCCCCAATCCCTGTTGTAATTAAGTCAATTTCCCTAGTAGTCTAGATGTATCCCATTCCACCTGATCCCCATTATATAACTTTGTAAACTCCTTTCCTAACATACTCACTCAGCATCTACCACCCTTTACCCCCATCCGACATCCAGTGCACACTAAGAAGACCAACATCATCTGCAGGTGAGAAGGAGGAAGGCAACTGGCACAGACCCTCTGTGCCCACTTCAGCCAGTCATCATCTGAATGAATGGAACTGAGTGCATGCATGCATGCAGTACAGACAGCTGATTACAGTGGGGATCAGGGTGGGAAGGGGTTCACTGGACTACCTGGGATAGTGACATGACTACAAAGGGACAGAGGCAGGAGCGGGTACCACTAGACTACCAGAGATATATGTTTGTTCAACTGTCTGGGGGGGCAGACACCATTGTGAACATTTATGAGTAGGTTTTTCGGATGCAATAAATAGTGCTGCCATGACTGCCATTTAGTGCTTTCAAAACCCTTTCAATATACCACAGCACCTTGTCTGCAAGTAGTTTCCTCATTTGCATGGGTGCAGTGGTGCATTTAGCATGGTCTCACTAACCTCTTAGAGAAACTTTAAGTGTTCCTTTCAATATACAGTACCACTGACTACCCTAACAGGCTTTCAGCAGCACTATATCCCATTAGCACAGTACTAGGGCCCCCATTTTCAGAGCTAGCCAATTGTGCTGTGCAGCCAATAATGAGTCTATTGGGCATACAAAGTGCTAAGGGTCCATTTGTATGCACATTATAAGCTCATTTGAATACACGCAGCAACCGCTTAGCACCCATGTGGATCAAATCACTGTCATTCCCTGGTAGTCTAGTTGTTCCCCCTTCCCAAATTGGCCATATATTACAATAGAAAACCATTTCATATCCTACCCTGGTAGTATAGTGGTCCTCCCTCCCCCTGATAGCCCTTATAATAATCCAAAAGCTCTTCCCTGATAGTTAGGCAGACCCCCCACCCCACAATTGCTATTGCATTAAAATGAAAACTCTTTCCCTGGTAGTCTAGTGGACCCCTCCTACTCCTCGACTGATCTGCATCCATCCCCCCACCTGCTCACCTGCCCAAGCCCCTCGACTCACACCATCCTCTCACAGCAGTCGACGGTATGACCAGCAACAAGGAGAACAAGCACAGCCCCTCACTCACCTCCTCAACCAACCACTGTCTGCCAAACACAGAGTGTGACCACAAATATAGCAGTCATAGCTGTTTCAGCAGTAGTCCAGATCACACTCTGTGCCTATCAGACAGCAGCTGGCCGCTGAGGTGAGCAGAGGGCTGTGCCAGTCTCTGTTGTTGCTGGTCATAACAGTGACTGGGGTGAGGAGGGCACAGGACAGGGAGCCTTTGTGAGTGGATAGGTGGGGGGGTGGATGGTACTCGGTCATGGGGTGGGGGAAAAAGCATTTAGATTACTACATGGGTGATAGGGGAGAGGGAACCATTACAGTACTAGGGTGGGACATGAAAGTGTTTTCTATTGTAATATGGGGCAATCAAGGGTGTGGGAACCACTGGATTACCAGGGAGTTTGGCTGCAATACACCTGCCCTGTGTTCAAGGATATGGTCACAGCCTTAGCGCACAGTTAAGGCCAGGTTTCAATGGTGGTAAACAGCACCATGCTGGTGGCTGTTTATCACTGCCAAAACCTATGACTAATACTGCTGCACCGTTTATGCATGAGAGATCCCTCATTTGCATAGGCTTAGTGGTATTTTTTGTGCAGTCATGCTACCAGGTTTGCGTGGAGCTGTGGGGGCCACTGAATATGGCCCCACCAGAGCACCAGCACTAATACTGGTTAGCACAGCCCTAACCCAGTTAGTGTTACACTGACCTTTTGAATATGGGGGCCTATGCCTGTTAGCATGGTGCTAATGTTTTGAATATATGGTACACAGTTTAGCAAGGCATTTTAAAATCTCCAACCATTCAGTATCCTCATTTCAATATTATGGCATTGAAAGAGTGAATATGCCCTATGGGCTGTGGGAGTGGCAACAGGGAGAGGCTCCTCTTTGAAGAAGAAGCATTGTGGATCAGCAGATTTGGCAATATACTTCCAGAAGTGGGGATGGATGATGAAATTGACTGGACTGAGATCATCTCAACGTATTGTAATGGAAAAATGGTGTGTGAACACAGGTTTAAAATTGCCTTTGTTCAATAGCCTTGTTTCAGATATTAAATTGTCATGGATACAAGAAAACATTAAGTGATAGAAAGCAGGATGGTCATAGCCAAGAGACAAAAAGAACATCTTTGCATGATTTCTGCCTTTGTTCATAATCAAGTGCACATATACATTTATTTCCATGTTCACTGTCCTCCCCAACCCAGTCCTTTCCCTCTCCTATGTTCCTATTTTCCTGCCCTGAAGCTGTTCCATATTTTTTACAGTACTTATAAAATGGGTGCCACAATTGTGCAGAGTCGGTAGACCATAAGGCCTTCCTCTGCTGGCTATTTTGTATGTTAGTAAAATTGCCTTTTCTCTTTCACCGCTTTCCCATGCCCCCTTATGTAGCACCAAAATGTTTGGCAGATAGTTTGTTATAGTGATAGTAGCCACACAAATAGCTTAAAATTCAGATCAGTTTTGGCTTCCATAATGTACCACTCAAAACACAGTTTGAGATTTTTTTTTTAAATTAGAAATGTTTTGAGTTTACAGCGTACAGTATAACAAACAGATAAAGCAACAGATACAACATATTCTCAGATCAAAAAATAGAAGCTTCAAGACTAAGAAAAACATGGCAAAGTAACAGTCACACAGCCTGAAAATAGCTCATAGGCCTCCATATTGAAAAGCTTAGGGTGGCACTTACACTAACAAGGATTGCTGCTGGGGCTATGGGTGAGGCCATATTAAGAGGCCCCCAGAGTGCCACCCAAACCTCGCTGCAGGATCACCTTAAAGATACCACTTGCCAATGCAAATGAGGGATCCCTCATGCATGATGGTGCAGCAGTATATTTAGAGGTGTCAGTGGTGCCAAACAGTCACCTGCACTGCTTACCGCCACCAAACATTTGGCCTTAATTGTGCGCTAAGGCTGTGTCCTCCCCTGAACAGCCAACCCATGTACTGCAGGCTGCCTTAATTGACATATATCGGACCCCCTCTCCCCAAATGCCCCTGTATAATTGGAATACCTATGAAATCTAGAAACTCAGTACCCCGTACCTTACATGACCGAGTTTGGGATGCTGAGTTTCAAAATACCGAAAGGTACTTAGATCTACCCCTCGCACCCTCTGTAACTTAAATAACCAACTCAGAGGGGGAGCAGACCTCAGAGTAAAAAGAAAATGTTATGGGGGGTTGAAACAGTGAGCCAGCAAAATTTCTGGGGACCGGGAGAAGAACTTGGGTCTACCAGACCATGCTGCCTGAGCTGCTAATGGCTTAGACCTTCACACTATGGGAGCAGCTAGGCCAGCTTTCAGATCTTTTTCTCCCTTGTGGTGCCTGGCTAGGGGTAGAGTAGCAGTTCATGACATCTGTTACCCTACCCCTGTTGGCATCGTCTTCTTTCTTGTCAGGCTTGTCAGAGTCAGGAGACTGAACTCAGTCCCATGAGTTTCTGGATTCCGAGTTTCAGTCTCTTAAATGTACATCGCATAATCATAATGATAGCCTTCCCTGGTGTCTCGTATCCCCCTTTAGAGTGTCACCCACCAACTGAGTGTCAACCCTCACCTTGCAACCCACTGAGGATCCCACACCACCCTCATCCCAGTCACCAATTGTGCTGTTAATGACTGCAACCGGCACAGCCCTCCATGGCTGGCAACCATCTGGCATGCACAGAGCATGATCATGAGTATAATACCATGATCACACTCTGCGCATGTCAGATGTGGCTTGCCAAGGAGATGAATAGAGGGTTGTGCCACTCACTGTTGTTGGCAGCATGACTGGTGATTGGCATGAAGGGTGTACACAGCGGCAGGTCCTCAGGAAGTTGTTGGGGTATACCATTGCTACAATTAAACATTTTCAGCAATAACCATTACAGCAACAACAACAACAGTTCACTTTAATGGTCACATGGGACCCAAGCACATCTTCTCTGGGTCTTGCGACCACTCCCTGAAACAACTCCAACCAGGAGTTGATTATATTAAATTCTGGAGGGTGTGAGAGGCACTTTTTGTTTGATGGCATAATGCTGTGATCGTGGTCAACATAGAGCCATTGTTGCAAAGCCGGTCAACAAATTTTCTGTCAAACTGGTTTGGTGGAACCAGTTGCCGGTTGCCAGTTGGGGGGTTCACACTCGGTCTGGAGGGTTGTCACTCAGAGGAGGAGCCACTAGGCACCAGGGAGGGCTATCATTATGATTATACAGGGGCAAGCAGGTGAAGGAGTTCAACTAGGCACCAGGGATGGCTAGCATTATGATAACACAGGGGTAATTGGGGGGAAGAGAGTCCAAAGGATGCCAAGGAGGACTAGCATTATGATTATACAGGGGAGATCGTTGGGAGGTTGGTCCACTAGATGCCAGGGAGGGATCACATTACAGTTATACAAGGATAATCTGGGAGGCAGGGGGTCCTCTAGACACCAGGGAATCTTTATTTCACTGTGTGACAGGGCTGAACGTAGTCCTGACCCACTTGTTATGCAGAAAGAGTTTAAATGTAAGGGTCTATCCTAGCCTCTCCTTTTCTGTCTCTTCTATGTCTGGTTGTGCAACTGAATTTGCTTGTGCGACCTAGGAACTGATCACTCCGATGGTTTCACAGTTCTCTGCCTCTTGCTATCTTTCTGCCTTCCCTTGCTATTTCTGTCTTTTCTTCACCCTTGCATATCTGCAGTTATAAAAAAATATATGTGAATCTCTGTGTAAAACTGTATGTGATACTGGGATCCCTTTGTGTAAAACTGTATATACTGTTTAAATGATTGCAAGGCTCTCTGGAACTCAAGCGGTTAATCTGAGATGCAGTTTTTAAGCCTTTCACAGAGCTGTAAACAAGAGGTCAGTTCTGGGTCTCTATGTTCTTTTTGCTGCACCTGCATTGAAATTGACAAGAACATTCTGTAAACTTACAAGAACATTCTGTGAGGATCAGGCTCTCTTAACGAGTTCCCAAAGACTTATAAAAAGAGAGCAATGCTTTTGCTAGAAATAAAAAGAGAGTGAGAGGCTGAGAGACTGAAACTTGGAATTAAGAGATACCCTCAGAGGAAGGACTTAGTTTTCTCTGTTTGTACTGCCTTTGTAAATAGTTGTACTGAATACTTTTTATTTTTTAGTTTGCTGTTATTAATAATAATAAAACACTCATTGCAAATTTTACAACTGCTCCTGGTTTTCCTATGCTTCCTGACCTGTGCCTCGGTGACACCTTGGATTGGCACTATGGTGTTACTGCATGCATGCAAATGAGACCATAATGGACATGTAAATGGCCTCTTAGTGCCATACATGTCCAGTGGGCTAATTTGCATTCCTGGGTTGAATGTAACCCACAGGACCCCTGATGTTCTTCTGTTTTGAGCATGCTATCCCCCCTGGGCCACATATAGCCTTAGGCCATGTCATTGTAGCCCATATTCACTTTGTGCTGCATTGGCATGGCCCCATAGTCAGTCAGTTAGCATACTCCATTAGGGTGTGCTAAATGGCTGAATATAGCTCAAAGTGGCAGGGCACTATTTTCAGTGCAGCAGTACAAGATGCACAGTGCTATCTGCCAGCTCTGAATATGAGGGCCATAACATCTAGAAGATAACCATAAGTATTAGAAAAATGGTTGAAACAGAATCAGTCAGAGAAAGATTGGACCACAAGGCTCAGCCACCAATACATAAAAAAAATAATTTATTGTTGCACAAATAATCCTCCATATAACTCTAAACTCTGTTTTGGGGAGTACCCCTTCATCAGGGAAATCTGGTCAATTTCTACAATTAAAATATTGTCATGTAATAAAAGATCTAGTACCAAAAATATTAGACATTCATATTTATAAAACAATATAATAATAGCCAAAGCTCATCCTGCACTTACTTTCTCAATCACTTGTGCAATCTATTTTTATCTTGTAACTCTATTGGTATTTCAAATAATTCTAAAATGACCAAAATATTAAAATAATATTTAAATATTAACATGCCCATTTAACTAATGCAAACAGTTTAAGGAATCAACATTTTTTTTATATAATCCAAATATTTTCACCTTCCAAAAAGGTCTTCCAATATGCCAATATCTCAGAAGCTCAAATGATATCATTTGACAAATAATTTGCATGTGATCTGAATCATAGCTCAGAAATAAGCACTACATAACTTCAAATCCTAGTGCCACATATCACCTCTCTGAAAATCCACTTATACTTATTTCTGTCTCTGTGCTCTCAGTCCTAAATTGTGACACCTTACAAAGCTTTAATGTCTCCAAACTTACATGCAGTACTACTAACAGTTTCTCAAGCCCATAGTCAAATTCATTCACAACAAACAGTGATTGAAACTCCTGAGCTCTGTGCTTCTGCTAGTTTCATGTGGAATCTGTTATGGGTATATTTGACTGACACTAGTATCTGATACACCTTCTTGAACTTATTGCACTTGTAAAGAAGTTGAAACACGTTTACCTTTTTCAAGCAGTCCCCCCGCCCCTCCACCACCCTGGCTGAGGCTGTGCAGGAACTCTTTATACAGAAGTATCCTTGCCAGTTCAGAACTGGATGCACATCATGCATGCCTCAGCACCGATGTGATGACATTGTGCGTTGGTGTCATGCACTTGAGCACAGAGAGTGGCACCTGTCAATGCAGACTATCTGTTAGCAAATGTCTGGAACCTGGCAAGATAGACATTTTCCTCTCTACTTTACAGTTGCCCTATTACTCTGCAAGTGTGATATGGCCTATTGTGCCTTTCCTAAATCATTTTCAATCATATACTTTGATTGAGTTTTATCTTATGACTGAGCCAGAATCAACTGTAAAACTCATAATTACCAAAATGGGACCCCATGACCAGTGGAGGGGACCTTCTCACAGTATCCCACATGAGGAGGCAGAATAGCGCTGTGGTTAAGGGCACTGAGCTGCAAACCTGGAGACTTGGGTTTGAATCCCACAGCCACCCACATGCGTACTGTGTGACCCTAAGCAAGTCACTTAACTTCCTTGTGCTCCCAGGTCGCACCTGGAAACAAACTTTAGCTTAGTGTGCCTTTCCTGGTTAAACAATTTCCCCTTTCCCTTATCAGTGTTTATTCAAAATCCTAAGCTATAATTTATTATTCCATATTGCTCTGCCATAATAAAATACATTTCTATTAAACACATGGTGGTGGTGGTGGGGGGTTCTGATCTTTAATTATAGGTAATCAATCGGTCCCATCATCCAGTCTGCATTTTGGATCTGTTGATTCAAATCTATCAATGAAATATGCTTCTCTGAAAAAGCAGCTATCAAAATTTCCACCCCCTGGCCCTAATAACATTTTCAGTACTAAAACTCCTTAATGTTGGTAGCTGGTGCTGTGCTTACAAAAAATGTCTGGCAATAGGCGAGGTTAAATCCCTATGCATGATGTAACCTTCATGTTCTCCTGTTTGTATTTTTAATGCTGTTGATGTTGATGAATCAACGTGAGAATAAAATTAACCAGATACAGTACAGTTTGTTATTCGGGGAATGACTGAAGCTATCTAGATAAATAGATATACAAACAGACAGACATACAGACAGATAGATATATAGATAGATAGATAGAAACTTTATATAATGCCCCTCCCTGGGTGCTTGGACCACTGTACATTATATATAAAAAAACATCTTCAATAAGAATTACAAACCAAGATTTATAACCCCACCCTGCAGAGTATTAATTCATTGTCTCCTAGAAGATGCCTGTATTCGGCAATAAAATGCACTGGTGTGTCCAAGAATGACTACAGAAGTCAGTTACTGACTTCCTGCATGCCCTGGCAACATCTGGAGATGACACTTATATATTTTAATGTATAATACAATATAATATATATTTGATTGCATAGCACTGTTGGAAAGGTAATTTTGTGCTGAACAACTTTGCCACTGATACATTGTGTGTATCATGTATACTTTAGGAGTTAAAAACATTTGTTTATGGTATGGTGTGTATGGTTGAGATTTGTCCCTCAAACCTCACCAAAGTACCTTGACTAAAATGGGGGAAATGATGTTTCACACTACAAAGATAGCATTTTTTTACAAACATATTAAAACTACATCTAATGTCTGGATGCTTAATTTGGTGTTGATATGTCTCATATTTCCCATCAAAAAACAGCTTACGTTGCCTTTTTTTAGTGAAAATTTTTTTTTTTCCGTTTCAACCAGCTTAGAAAAAAAAAACGACATTACTTATTATTACTTGCATACCACCATTGGAAAGGTAATATTGAGCTGAACAAAAAGGAAAAAACAACTTTGCCACTCATACTTTGTGTCTAGCACTTACGGTTTTTGAGCTATTAGCATTTGTTTGTGGTATGCTGACTATTGCTTAATTTTGCTCAGAAAGGCCTAGGATTCACTGTTAACAGAATACAGAAGACAAGAGGTGCACCTTCAGAGAGCTCCTGTGGAGGCAATGAGGTAACAATATATTTAAAATCTATCTGCATATAACATGAAACTAAAAAACATGACAGTCAGAATAATATGAAACCTTTAGCAATTATGCACGATCCAAATTATGGGCTTGATTGGGGAAAAAATGATTTTAGCCCTTTTTTAAAGGTTTCCACTGAGGGTGCCTCCCTTAAATAACTGATAGTGAATTCCACAGAACTGGTACAGCAACGGAGAAAGCACGGTCTCCAGATTGCCACAACCTAGCCATGGGAACCACCAGGAGGCAACCCTCGTAGGAACAGAGAGCATGAGCTGGGCAGTGGGGAACCAGGAGGTCTTGCATATAGTCTGGTCCCTGGCTGTGCAGGGCTTTGAAGATCAGTAAGCCAACCTTGAAGGCAATCCTCTTCCTAATCGGCAGCCAGTGCAGTCCATGAGGAACCGGCATGACATGGTCAAATCTTGAAACCCCAGTCAACAGCCTGGTCACCACATTCTGCACCAGCTGCAGATGGCAGAGATTGCCTCCAGACAGGCCAAGATACAGAGCATTGCACTTGTCCAACCTAGACGTGACGAAGGCATGCACTAGAGTAACCAGGTCATCAGCAGGTATCAGGGCCCAGATCCTGGCAATGTTCCTAAGATGGTAAAAAGCACTTTGGATGATGGTTGACACCTGAGCATCAAGTGTCAGACCAACGCCTAGGACCACACCCAGATTCCTGACCTGAATGAAGGGGGGTCAAGAAAACACCTCCCAGTAACAAACCAGGATCATTCCCCAATCCTCCCCCATCTCGTTGACGACCAGGATCCACTACCAGTGCCTCCATCTTGTCCTGGTTGAGTCGTACCCAATTTTGAGCCATCCACTTCTGGATCTTGTCTAGGCAGGTGTTAAACACAGAGGCTGCCATCTGGTTTCCAGGTGTACAGAACAGGTATAGCTGGGTATAATTGGCATAACAAAGAAAACCCAGCCCATAGCACCTGATAACATCTCCTAATGGCAGCACAAACACTGTGAACAACAGAGATGACAAAAGCAACTCTTGCAGAACTCCACAGTGCTGGGGCATTGGGCTAGATGAGGACAACCCCATTGTCACTCTTTGCACTCTACTCGTGAGGTAGGACCTAAACCAGCTGATGACTTTGCTAGTCAGTCCACACCAGTTCCGCAGTCGGTCCTGTAACACCTCATGGTCCACATTGACAAATGTCGCAGAGAGATCCAGGAAAACAAGGATGGTATGCTCTCCCTTATCTCTCACTATCAGGAAATCATTCAGCACCTTTATCAGGGAAGTCTCCGTGCTGTGTCCAGGTCTAAATTCAGACTGGAAATGCTCAAAAGTGGCAGAGGAGGCGAGATGAGTCTCAAGCTGGATGACCGCCACTTTTTCTAAAATCTTAACTAAAAATGAGAGGTTTGAGACCGGTCTATAGTTGGTGAGACACTCCGGGTCCATCGAGGGTTTCTTCAAAGGGGGTCTAACAAATGCCTCTTTCAAGGCCATAGGAAATCCCTTACTTCATGATGAATACCAGACAATCCCAGCAACCACAGACCCAATCAGGCCAGCACAACCAATGAATATCGGGTTGGACCTGGTTGTAGATCATGATATGTTGGTTGCAGCCTCAAGATTATCTCGACTACCTCATCCACTGCAATCGGATCAAACTCACACAGGAGGGATGCCCAGGTATGTCCCCAGTTAAATCCTGCAAGCTCTTTGGGCAGCACTGGAGGAGATCTCAGCCCTGACAGAGGACACCTTGTCTTCAAAGAACAGATCAAACTTCTCGCACCATGTGCTTGAACTTACTCCTCTCACGCAGAGATATGTTGGATGTAACAACCCATCCACTATACGGAAGAGCTGAGCTGGTCTGTTCCTTGCGGCCTGTTCCGCCTTTTTACAGGTGACTGCCCTTTGATAGTCACCATAGTGTGACTTCAAAGCCAATTTGTCCTACATCAGTTCAGACCTTCTTCAGTGTCGCTCCAACCTCTGGCCCTTAATTTGTTAACTAGAGATGCAGCAACATTTTATTTCACCTGCGAAATTCCGGTGAAATCGGGAATTTTGCCCTGTGAAATATTTCACTAGAATTTCGCCAGAGTGAAATGCGGAATTAAAAAGAAAAGTTTTTTAAAGTGTTTTCCCCTCCCATATACAGCAAAAGGCCCCACATCCTTGGTGTCTAGTGGTCCCACACCCCTGGCCAATGCTAGCACACAATAAGAAATCCGCCACCCCACTGAGATTCAGCCCTTTCCCCATCCATAATCTGAACTAAAAGTACATTTCCCTGGTGTCTAGTAGCCCCACCCACCCGGCCAATTGAAGAATGACCCCCCCTGAGATTCACACCTCCCCTCTTGTCAAATATCACTGCCACCCACTGGGGCCAACATCAGTATTTGTAATGTGATTAAAAAATAAAAACCCTTTCCCTGGTGTCTAGAGGACCCCCCACCCCACCACCACCCTGTCCGATAGTAATCCCGCCCCACCCCCACACACCCACCATCTAGAAGTCAGACCTCACAGAGGGCCACTGGCACAGCCCTCCACTCACCTTCATGACTATGGAGCTCACTCAGGCTGCCAGCCACGGAGGTGAGTGAAGGGCTGTGCCATTGGCCCACTGTGGGGTCTGACTTCTAGATGGGGGGTGGGGTGAGATTACTACTGGACAGGGTGGCGGTGGTGGAGTTCACTACAGACCAGGGAAGGGGTTTGTTTTTAAATTACTTTACAAATACTGATGTTGGGCTCCCAGATGGTGGCAGTGGTACTTGACAAGGGGTGTGAATCTGGGAGGGGTATTCTTCATTTGGCCAGCAATCAGCCAGGGGTGGGGGCCACTAGATAGCAGGAAAATTTACTTTTAGTTCAAATTATGGATGGGGACAGGGATGAATCTCGGCGGGGGGGATTCTTATTATTGTGGGCCGGCAATTGGCCAGGGGGAGGTGCAATCACTAGACACCAGGGATGTGGGGTCTTGGCTGGTGGATGGGAAGGGGGAAAACACTTTTTTTTTTAATATTATCATTCCCCTGGCTCATCTCAAATGTGGAATTTCGACCCTGCTGTTGGTGAAATTAGTATTTTGTGGGCAAAATTCCGCATTTCACCTGAAGGATTTTGCACCCCCAAAATATTTCGCAAAATGTGGGGGTTACTCAAAATATTTCACTGGGCAAAATTTTCTAATTTCGCACAACTCTATCTTTAACTCCCTGAGTTCCCCATCGAACCAAGGGGGCCTCCGATGAGTAGATAAGGGCTGGACATAGAGGGTGTGATAGAGTATTGTGTAATCTCATCATATTTTAAATCCCTCAAGCAAATGTTAAGTTTAGGAATAGTTTTGATAATATTTCAATAATTTTCATAATACATTAAGTGCTGACTCCCCCTCAGGGAACAAAGGCCACATCATACGGCATAATACTGTTTGAGATTTTCCTATGTAATGCTCTGTACACAGATATCTTACTGTCTCATCTGGTCATTGCATAATATTACATATCCTTTGATGATGGTCTTTATGCAAGCAATAATACCTGACAGGATGGGTTGTATTGGGCAATACTGGACCACCGAGGGGCAAAATGAGGCTCAACGCCACAGGTGAAGGGCCTTATAGCCCCTGGAAGGTCCAGTATTGCCCAATGCTGTCCACCTTGGAGGGTATTATTGCACTTAGAAAATGGGCACTGTGGCATTTTTAAATGGGATTTAAAAAATTTAAGAAAAACATTTAAAAAATATATTAAGAATGAAGTTTAAGTGTTTGTCTTGTAAAGCACAATGCAAGTCATATTAAACTGTTCCATCAACTCACTGGTGTAGCATTTTTTGTTTTGTGATGCTACTGCATTGGCAGCTCGAACTGTTGAAGCTTTTAACTGTTTTCCAGCTATCCTTCACTGCCTATTCAACACACTTGTACCTGTTTAGTGAAATGGCAGTAGTTGTTTTTCAGAGTTTATGCAGTGCATTTTCATGGCATTGTTTATAAATATCACAGCTTTCCTTAAGAGCATTGTTTATAAATATCACAGCATTCCTTAAGAGTTGCTTAGTCTGCCTTCTGAAATGAAACTCATAAGCACTCAGCTGAAAATAAAGCTTATAATGCATAACAGCTAGTTGCAAACCAATACTAACCTTTTACTAATTCATTGAATTAAACGCTGCACAGCTTAGGAAACTCATTGAACAATGCTACACCAGTGAGTTGAGGGAACAGTTTAATGTGACGTGTACTGTAGTCCCTGTTTCTGTGCTGTGCCATCTCCTGTTCCCTCCCACAGAGCCATTCACTTAAGCAGCAATTCATCACAGGGTGTGTGTTGTGCTGGGATAACATCATGCCTGGGGTTGTTGGGCACAAGGCCACAGGCCGAGTGCATCCAATGCCCCAGAAGTGATGCTATCCCAGCACAACACCCTCACTCTTGTCACGATATTACTCTATTATACAATGGCTCACTGTTTTTAATAAAAGAAAAAAGTAGAAAAAATATATATTTGTGTGTTTTTTTACCATATTTGGTGTGTGAAGGTATATGTTTTAAACAAAATGTCTACAGTTTCTGTTTCGGCCACTAGATGGTGCTGCCAGTATGTACTGCATCATGTTCCCCTCACCACAGCTTTCTTCTCTGACCACATGCAGGTCTGAGTCTGTGCCTCTGTTACAGTGGCATTATACTGTGCAATGCATGCCAGCCATGTTTTCCTTTTTATTCATATATTTAAAGTGCAGGATTAGGCAGCTCTATTGTTATGTTAGTGGCAGAGATCAGAGAGAGGAGCTACCGTGGTGCTGCTGTTTGCAGCAAGGAGCATGGCTGCTGAGCCTATCAGACAGTGGAGACGCCGGGGCGCTGCTGAGGGGACAAATGCTTTTAGGTGCCGATTTCTTTAGCTGGTTTATTTGGTTTCCTTGTAAATGTGTATTTTTTTCTGTTGAGGAGCACAGGCATGCATGGGGGAGGGAGCGTCGCTCTGTTGTGCACACGCACTACAATGGACATTCTTTCAGGAGGGTGAGAAGCTGCTGTTATGGCTTTTCTGTGAAGAGGTAATTTTTTAAACTTTTTTAAACAGGTTGCAGTCCAGAAGGAGAAGGGAAAAGTATAAGGAGAACAATGGCAGTTGCAGTCCATGCCCTTACTGAAGACAGTCGGGGGGGGGGGCCACCACAGCATGTTTTACAGCTTTTTTTTCTATCAAAAAGATTTTTCTGTTTGGGATACTAGGACTGTGTGTTGTTTTGCGTGGTGGTGGTAAGCGAGTAGGACACTGAAAGCAGGCTGTGAGCAGGAATCACTGAATCAGTTGCCAATGGGACGTTACTGCAGTGGGGGTTGTGTGGTGATTCCCTTAAGGATTGATGTGGCCATCTGAGTGCTGGGACTAGACCCATGATGTTGTACTGGAATAACATCATGGGTCCAGTCCCAGTCTGACCAATCAGAGGCCAGCATTCTTTCTTGCCATTGTATAATTCTACTTATCCCCACTCTGCACCACCTCCACAAGAAGACATGGAGTTTGTAGTAAATTTCCCCTCAGCACTGTTTTGCCATTGTTTTTGTGTTTAGAAAAGCAGTTCTCCACCCTTCCTGCAGTAATTTTTGTAAGGAAGATGCAGTGGTTACTTCGCAAATGTCCAGATGACATCAAACCTGGAAGTATGGAGGAAAGAGAAGTGGAGTCAGAACAATAAATTCATTTTTTTATATATGGAGTAGTGGTTTTGCATTCTTTTTTTATGCAACCTTTTCATTTCTTTATCATTCGGTTGGGAGCAATCACTGGTCAGTGTGTGTGGGATTGGAGAGCGAGTGAGAAATCGCAAGTGGCATCGATGATCAGCTGGGAGACAAGTATTGTGGCTGCTATTAGCCACTATGTAGGTACAGAGCAATTGTTTAATTTGTAATAAAATCAGATCTGTTCTTTTTTTTCTTTAAATATCATCTGCTGGGTTGCTCGCCAAGTCGCCGACACAGAGATGGGGTGGTGGTGGCCACCAGCTGGGTAGCTTGCTTGCTACTTGGAAAAAAGAAATGGCAGTCTTTCATTCAGAATTTAGAACATGTCACCTGGATACTAGTGACAGGGTTGGTATATGAGGTACTTGTTTTTTACTGGGCTCTAACTGAACCTTAATTGTAACATCCTATGTGAGCTCCTATTATTGAATGAGTCAATATGAGTGACTCAATAATAGTGCTTGAAAATACAACGAGTGGTGAAAGAAGTTGCTATATCCTGTAGAGTGAGTGTAGCAGGGAGCTACTCTCTCTAGAGCAAGATATAGCATGATGGTTGGGCTAGCACTGCCAAACTGGCCATGTAGTGTGGTGGTAAACACTACTGTCCCTGAAGCGAGAGACCAGGTTTCAGGTCTAGTGGCTGGAAAGGAAATATTTTTGCTTATTAAATGTTTATGTTTTCCCCTACGTCCACGTCCCCCATGGAGTTATCATCATTTTGGGGGATTTGCCCCCACAGAGGGGGTTGCGTGGGGCATAGTCCCCTGCATAAAATTACATATCTTTTCTTTTTTTGAGATGCAGTGAGCGACCATTGTTATTTGCAATGGTTGCTCAACTGTCCATTGCCCTTTGTCTCTCGGGCAGTTCTTGTCTCGCTCTTTATGGTCGGCACTAATTAGGAGTCACTGTTATCATATAAAACCTAAGTTAATGTATCCCCTGGTGTCACTGGCAGCCAATCAGGTTCCTTAGATTTCCAAGCCCATTTTCTAGTGCACATTATTACATATGCCTAAGTGGTAGTCCTTTGCAAGTTTGCCCTGGTTTCCAAGAACACCCCAGAAGGAAAGCACTGTCTTAGTCATGCAGTGTGTGATCTCACCATGCCTGGGTATACTGTGATGTCAGACATGATCATCCCAATGCAGACATTGAAGGAGTAGCATAAAGCAGAAGCAACAGGAACATTTGTGCCTGTAATGAACCCATTTCTAGGTTATGCATACACTCAGTCACTGTCATTCAGACAGCAGCAAGCAGAGGTGGTGAGAGAAGGGTCTGTGCCCGTTACTGTTCACCACTTCACACACCAATGGCAAAACAATTAGTGAGGTGGGTTGGGTTCCAGAGCTGGGTTTAGAGTGGTGGGAGCTGAGTGGGTGGGCCTGGGATTGGGGGGAGTGGCAGCAGAGTCAAAACTGGACCTGTTAGCCATAATGAAAAAACATGGGGGACAGGTAACAATAACTTGGACCTTGCAATCCTGGACTGCTCACTGCAGGAGGGATAGACTAAAAGGCAAGGGGGTGGCACTATATGTTAGAGAAGGTATAAATGCCATGAAGGATACAACACTTGTGGGGCTGCATAGAATAGAAACAGTATAAGGGCAACTGACAACTGAAGGGGCTAAAAAGATCAAGTTAGAGAAGGTATAGAGGCCATGAAGAATACAACACTGAGGAGAGCACAAAGTAGACACAATATGAGTGCAACTGATGACTGAAGGGGTTAAAAAGATCAGGTCTTCAGCGGTATACAGACCACCAAAAAAGGAGGAAGGGGACAGTGAAACAGAGGAAGAGAGCAGAAAGGCATCTGTCAAAGGAGAAGTGGTACTGAAGGGAATCATTATATACCAATGGGGAATGGGAAGTCCTGGTAGCCAGAAGGGCAAGGACAGGGTTGTGCCAGTGACTTTAAGGGCTCACCTGCAAAATATTTTTTTGGACCCTACCTTCCCCCACCAGTAAGCATAAAATTACAATTAGTGCATACAAAATATTTGTAGCGTAGGTTTCTTTTGAATCAATCCTGCTGAGTACCATAGTTTATCTATGCTGCCCCCTTCCCACTATCTGTCACGGTAATCAAGGGACAAAACAATGTAATATGTCCCTGCTTTTCCTAGGGACACTGGCGCCAAGATCAGATGTTGTGAGTAAGGGGCTTTATTTTTTCATTTTTTCTGCAGCCCCACAACCACCAACTGGAGTTTGAGTCTGCAGTACAGACTCCACTGATGCCACTGCTGACAGTCCAATTTCAATTGGATACACAGTTTACACAGGAAAAAAGTTCCACGTTTGTGACAATAAAAAGGTTTTCCTAATGTTGACCTCTGAGGCGGTGATCCCCCTGACGGTGCGAGCTCTATTGCAACTACAACTCTTTTACAGTACTTCCCTTGTCACAGCTCTGGACAAGGAGTCAGTCACTAGAGAATGTGAGACAATACTGTTTTCTAGTACAGTGGGTTAAAGATCAGATCAGGAAGGTGTCACCTTTGGTCTGTTTCAGATGCTGAAATTGTTTGAGAGGTGGAGGTAAAAGAACAACTGGGGTCCAGTGACCACACTACTGTGTGGTTCAGCATAACCACAACAGCTAATCACTCCAGCTTAAAGACCATGGCCCTGGACTACAGAAGGTTGCACTACAGTAGAATTGTACAGTAGAGAAATTCTCAAAATCAAGAAGTAGGGGTCTCAGGAAAGGTAGGGGTAGACTTCAAGAGAGGTGCAATGGAGGTCATAAATGCCTACATACAACCTACCAGGAACAGCAAAAACTAGAGAATGCCAATTTGGTTTTCCAGAGAGGTGGGAGAGGCAGTAAAGTCAAAAAGGTAGCATTCTGAAAACACAAGGGGAAGCAGAATTAGGTCAATCAGGAAGATTATTGGGGAAAAATGAAAATGGCCAGAAAAATAGTGAAGAAATGTACAGCAGAAACAGAGCTTTGAATAGAAGAGGGATCATGAATGGATAGAAAATCATCTTTAGGTACATTTGGGAAAAAAGAAAAACTAAGGAAGGTATAGCCAGTTGAAAGAAGGAAGGGACTTGTGTTAAAGAGGAATGGAAAAAGCTGACATACTTAATGAATATTTTTTTCAGTAATCCCAGTGAAGGAGGATGACCACTACTAAAGCATGGGGTGCAGTCCTATGACAGGAGGCAGCATGGGTTTGCAGCATGGGGATCTTACCAGACTAATATAACTGGCTTTTTGAGTGTGTCACAAAGTGTGGTTGAGCCAAACAGTGGATGTGTTGTACCGTGACATTAGCAAAGTCATTGCATCTGTATCCCACAGGTGGTTAATAAAAAATCTGGGGGAACTTTGTATAGGGGAGTGGCTGACCAGGTGGATAGGGAACTGGCTGAGGGGCAGCACACAGATGGTGATGATCAAGGGGGCACACTCAAAGGCAAGATCCACAAAGGGAATATTACAGGGATTGGTTCTGGGACCTCTGCTCTTCGATGCCTTCTTCTCAAATTTGAGAGAGGGGATCCAGAAAAAGGTGTGTCTCTTTACAAATGACACAACGATCTGTAGGACAGTGGACACTGAGAAGCAGGAGAGAAATGAAGAAACCTGGAACAATTGTAAATGAGGTCCAGAATATGGCAGCTAAAATGTAATGCAAAGAATAGCTAAGTGATGTACGTTGGCAGAAGTAACTGCAGAACAGACTACTGGACGTGAGGAGTAAGGGTGGTGCAGACAACTGAAGAGTGAAATCATGGGGTTATCATTAGTAAGAGTCTCAAATCTACTGCTCAGTGCAATTAAATGTATGGGAAGGTGAGTTGGATGCTGGGGTGCATAGAAAGGGGCTTTGCTAGCAGGAGAGAGGAAGTGATACTGCCCCAGTGCAGGCCACTGGTGAGGCCACACCTAGAGTACTGTTTGTAGTTCTGAAGCTGCACTTCAAGAGAGGCAGGGATTTCACAGAGAGAGTACAAAGGATAGCCACTCAGATAATCCAAAGGCAGCAGGAGTGGTAGTATGAGGAAAAATTGCCAGATCTTAACATAAACTTTTGCATCCCAGAGAGAAAGAGGGGATATGTTGGAGGCATAGACGTTTGTGCCTAGAATCAACAGAGTGGCTAGCAAGGACTTGTTCGCAGTGTATGAGGGCACAGTGACTAGTGGTCATGGGTGGAAACTTGTGTAGGGGGAAGATAAGCCTGTCGCTAGCCTTTGGAAGACAGAAATCTTGCTTGTAGAGCAGAAGCAGCTAACTAAAAGAAGCTACCATTTTCTTACTAATTTAACACTTCTGTCTCAGTAGGAGTCAGTGCCTGTTGAGATTAAGCAGACAGATACTTTATTAGACGTAGAAGGGCTCTTATTTAGGGTTAAAAAAAAGAAAAGAAAGCCAGTGTGTGTTCTGTGCTGGGAAGGGTACTGTATCAACTTACTTTGCTAAATCAGTAGGAGGAGACAGAGCTTAATTGGGGGTGTGGCTTAGACAATATAAAAGCAGGTGACTCCAATTACAACTTCCTGTTGCTTAGCCTTTTTTCTTGCTAATTGCCCTCCATCCCACCCACCCTAAGCCAGTTCTACTTTTATAGCCACTGTATTTGACTGACAACAGAAACTTACTGTTTGGCAGTAGGAAAGGAAGGATCATAAAGAAACATTAGTTTTGTCAACCCTAAAGGAAAAAAGTAGCTTGCTCCCCCCCCCCCCCCCCCCAAGTTGCTGGTGGTCTGACACTGAGCAAGGAAGAAGGAGGCTACTGAAGAACATAGGAAGTTGCTGTCCCAGAACAGGAAGGGTGAGAGTTGTAAGGAGAGGAGAGAGTAAGCATACAGAGAAACTGGAGAGGGGACACAAAATAAGACATGATAGGAGTGGTGCAGTGCAATGGCTGTGGGGCGGTAGTGTTCCAGGAGACATTCTAGGGGCTGCGATGCTGCCTTATTTGCAGGCACCTCTTTGGTCTGAGGGAGGAGGTTGTCCTTCTCCAGGCTGACCTGGCTTGGATTCATGAGACCTCCTCCCCCACCCAGGGACCACCAGGGCCAATGCCACTACTTTAGAGGTTGCCAAGAAAGAGGAGAGGCTGGACCAGGGTGGGTTCACGGAGGGAGAGGTTGGTGGAACAGAGTTGCATCCCTACAGCTGTACCTCTCCACAGTTCATACACTCTTCTGGTGTATAGTGGTTCCTCTATGGAGGCACCTGCAGTGGAGACCAAGGAGGATGCTGGGAACCTTCACAAAGGAGACCCATAGGAGGGTGGCATTGGACCCCACAGAGGAAGAAAACAACTCCTGGTGGGACACGCAATCATTAGGGGGGTAGAAGTGGGGGAGGAAGGGGAAAGGGAGGTAAAGTACCTGCCTGGCACCACGGCTTGAAGGGACAGGAAGCGAATCCTCAGGATCGTGGGAGCAGCTGCACAAGAGAGGGAGCTGGATGTCATTGTCCACCTAGGGACAAATGACCTGGCTAGGAATGGGATCAGTGCAGTGTAAGAGGAATTTGTAGAGTTGGGGAGGGGCCTTAGACAAGTAACACATACGGTAACCTGCTCAGAGGTGCTGCCTGTCTATGACAAGGGTGATGCTAGGGTACTCCTCACCAGGGAATTCAATGAATGGTTGAAAAACTGGTGTGGAGCTCAGGGTTTTGGCTTCACTGGGGACTGGGGAGCTACCTGGAGGGATGCAGACCTATACTGGCGCGATGGTCTGCATCTGTCCAGAGGGGAACCAGGATCCTAGGTGAGAGGTTTAAATGCTTCATTGGCAAGTGTTTAAACTAGCCAAGGGGGGAGGCACTGAAAAGGAGCAGGGAAATCCCAGCTTCCCCCCATAAAACATGGTAATTAGTGAGGTAAACACCAAGGTAGAAAAGTCATTAGGGAGCAGGACAGAGGTAAATGTAAAAAAAGACAAAGGCAGTAAATACAGGGATGGGGCTAAAAGGGGTAAGGCCATCAAAAAGTGGAGGGTGATGAGTACCAATGCCTGTAGTCTGTGTAACAAGCTCCCTGAACTAGTGGCCTTGATGGAAGGGGGTTGCCTGGATATTGTGGCAGTCACAGAAACATGGTACACAGAGAAACCATGACTGGGATGTCAACATACCAGGATACACAATCTACAGGAGGGACAGGGAGGGTAAAAGACGAGGAGGAGTAGCTTTCTATGTAAAGGAAGGGATCAAAGCAACAGAACTAAAGAGTAAACAAGGAACAGATGAGGCACTCTGGGTCACCCTGGAGACAGGAAATGGCACCACAATCCGCATGGGGGTTGTGTACAGACCCCCATCCCAGGGGGAGGGAATGGACAAGGAAATGATAGAAGGCATCCTTAGAATGGCAGAAAAAGGGGATATATTGTTGATGGAGGACCTGAATATGCCAGATGTTAACTGGAGCATCTTTGCTGCAGGCACATCCAAGTGCAGGGTCATACTTGATGCCCTATAAGGGGCATGCCTCAGGCAGCTAGTATTGGAACCCACTTGGGAGGGAGCAATCTTAGACCTGGTACTCTCAAATGGGCACAGAGAAAGAATCTCGGATTTAGAAGTGGGTAGCCATCTGGGAACAAGCGACCACAAAACAGTGTGGTTCACGATAAACATAGCCATACAGTCAAGCCATACAAAAGCAAAAGTATTGGACTTTAGGAGGGCTGACTTTGGGAAAATGACAGAGTGCCTCAGAAAAGGACTAGCAAACAGGCAAGAAGGAGGGGTGGAGGAACAATGGGGAGTAATCAAAACAGCCATCACAGAGGCAACAAGCCTTTGTGTAAAGCAAATCAATAAAACACAAAGTAGGAAAAAACTGCTATGGTTCTCAAAAGAGGTGGCAGGGAAGGTTAAGGAGAAAAGGATAGCATTCAGGAAATATAAGGAAACACAGAAGGAGCAGGACAGAGAACTTTATCAGTTAAAGCAGAAAGAGGCTGGGAAGGCAGTCAGAATAGCAAAGGCCCAAACTGAGGAAAGGATAGCCAACTCTGTTAAGAAGGGGGTAAGACCTTTTATAGGTATACTAGGGAGTGAAGAAAGACCAAAGGAGGGATACTGAGACTTTATAAAGGGGAGGGAATGTGGGCAGAGGGTGGCAGTGATAAAACAGGGATACTGAATGAATATTTCTGCACAGTATTCACAAAGAAAGAGGAGGGGGAGGTACCCAAACCAAACAAGAGAAACACTCTGAAGACGAGGGTTGATACCAGTCCATTTACAGAAGAAACGGTTCTGAGAGAACAAATTAAATTGAAGGTGGACAAAACAATGGAGCCTGATGGGATTCACCCAAGAATTCTAAAAGAACTAAGGGTAGAACTAGTGACACCACTGACTACTCTCTTTAACAAATCATGGGAGGATGGGGTGGTACCTGAGGACTGGAGGAGGGTGGATGTGATTCATCTTTACAAAAGTGGGAGCAGGACAGAGGCAGGAAACTGCATACCAGTTAGTTTGACCTCAGTGGTAGGGTAAATTATGGAATCACTTCTGAAGGAAAGAATTGTTTAGTACCTAGAGGCCAGTGGGGCGAAGGACCCAAGGCAGCATGGATTCAAGATGGGAAGGTCTTGTCAGACAAATCTAATATATTTCTTTGACTGGGTGACCAAAGTAGTAGACCAGGGAGAGACTATGGACATGGCCTACTTATACCTTAGCAAGGCATTTGATACAGTCCCACACAAAAGACTAGTACACAAGTTAGCCAGCCTTGGAGTGGGTCCCAAGGTGGTAGCCGGGATAAAAAATTGGCTAGACAACAGGATGCAAGGGAAGTAGTAAACGGAGTCCACAGTGAAGAAAGGAGGGTTACTAACAGGGTACCGCAGGGTTCAGTACTGGGACCGGTCCTTTTTAACGTCTTTATAAGTAACATTGCAGAGGAACTGGAAGAAAAAGTATGTCTCTTTGCTGACAACACAAAGATCTGTAACAGGGTTGATACACAAGATGGAGTGGAAAGGATGAGAAGGGACTTGGCAAGGTTGGAGGAATGGCCAAATGTATGGCAGCTCAGATTCAGTGCAAAGAAGTGCAAGGTAATGCACCTGGGAAACAAAATCCCAGGGGAAGAGTACACAATGGGGGTGAGATACTGACAACAGTAAAAATGGAAAGGGACCTGGGGGTAATTATATCAGATGACCTAAAGGTTGGCAAGCAATGTGAGAAGGTAGTAAGGAAGGATGGGGGGATACTGGGATGCAGAGGGAGAGCCATCAATAGTAGAAAACAGGAAGTTGTTATCCCTCTGTACAGACAGTTGGTGAGACCCCATCTGGAGTACTGTGTACAGTTCTGGAGACCCCATCTCCACAAAGACATAGACAGAGTGGAGGCTGTCCAGAGGAGGGCAACCAAAATGGTGCAGGGTCTGCACCAGAAGACATATGAAGGAAGACTAAAAGAGATTAATATGTGTGATAGGGTGGGTGACCCTACTCCAGTTGGAAAACTGTATTGATGGTTAAAGCAGCTCAGCTTCAACAAAGTTTACCACATGATGCCAAATTAGGGATATGTATAGCATGCAGTAGTCCCCGGAAGTAAAATAAAGTTGTAGTTACCTTTTCCTTTTTCTATGTAAGTTTGTTGTACTTTATATTTTGTTTGTCTTTGAGCCTTGCTAGCTGGCCACTATCAGGGTAGTCCTCAATCTAGTTCAGGTTCTGCAATTCCCCCTCCCCAAGAATGTGGTATGCTGGTATATAGAGATCACCGTAAGAAGCATTACATGAGGGCTTTGCTTTTAAGTAAGAGTAAAAGAAACTGCCCAAGGGATGTAATCTGCCAGCTAACAAATGAGTAAAGTTCTCCTTGCTGTAGACACTCTGAGCATGGCAGTTTGGCTATGTAATGGGAGGATGCAACCCCCGTGTAACAAAGTGCTGAGCTGTAAATCCAGGCAAATATACCTATGCTAAATAGTTTGCTGTTTGCAGGTTGCCGCTGATTTTAGGAAACAGTTGAGACTATATTTCTGTGAAACAAAATATAAGGAAGCATTTGATAGTGTTAGAAAAAGAGATGTGTATAAACTATTAAAGTAAATGCAGGATAACAGTTAAAGGGTTGAGTTCATCTCTAGAAGAATCTATGCTTTTTAAAGGTAGTTTCTACCTGGAAACTGGGAGTTCAGAGGCTCCTGGATTTGTTTCTGCTGCTGCTGTCTCAGCAGCTGCAACCATTTTCGAAAGATGTTCCCTTAGGGAAGGGCTGGCCTTTAATTGCATTAGTATATAGGGAAGGCTTGGGCCTTGTCCTGCCAGGAAGTGATTAATTTAGAAGGATGAACTTTCTGAAAATGATATTTGTATGTTCTTGTGTTTATGCTTTTGTAAGGGGTTTAGTATTGTGTAACAATTGCCCCTATATATGTATCCTGTATATTTCTTTGAAAATAATGCAGTTGTGAGAATTATAAATCTGGTATTCCTTTAATTGTTTAATAGAACATGACTGAAATCATGTGATACCTGAGCTCTATGTAAGGGATGCTCTGGTAACCTACAGATTAGATTTACTTTGGGCTGAGGAGCAGAGAGGAACCTCAGGGAGAAGCAGCGTGGAGCCAGAGAAGCAACCAAATGTGAGAGAGACATGCAGTGTTGAATTACTGAGACCCTGGTTACCCAAAGGTGAAGGTGATGCAAGCTCAAGGTAGAGCTCAGGTTGAAAGTCCTGTAAAGCCTAAAAGCAAGGAGGAATCACTGTGG
The DNA here is from genome assembly GCA_016271365.2 of Neoceratodus forsteri. Classification (NCBI taxonomy): domain Eukaryota; kingdom Metazoa; phylum Chordata; order Ceratodontiformes; family Ceratodontidae; genus Neoceratodus; species Neoceratodus forsteri. The sequence goes on along the minus strand of CM057450.1, from coordinate 1,608,825,302 downwards.
CCTGGGATTGGCCCTGGACCTCCAAAGGTCAGGTTTGGGCTACCTGGATGCTAGAAGCTGCTCACCTGGAATTTACCAAAGGGAGAGGACTCAGACTGGTGAGAAGCTGCAGAGGCCTGAGTGGGCAGATACTCAGACTGCAGAGGAACTTGCAGAAACCCAGGGGGTATTGGTAGGGTGACCATACCATGTGATGGGTTCAGTTCCTGGTCTGTAGAGGGCATTGTAAGGTCCAACTGCAGTGTTCTAGTGAGAGGTCTCCTAGCTAAACTCCCAGCCCATACTCTTTATTGCTTTTCTTATAGTAATCTGACAAAAGTTTACATCTGAACATGCCATCTGTACAAACCTCAGGGTGTTTTACACAATATTTTATGATTCCTGCTGTCTTCCTGAATTGAACCCCAGGACAATATGTATACCCTTGAGGAAAGAAGGGAGAGGGGGAACATGATAGAAACTTTCAAGTATCTCAAGGGAATCAACAAAGTCCAAGAGGGTAGCATCTTTCAGAAAAATAGATGTGCAAGAACAAGGGGGCACAATTTGAAGATAGAGGGGGGACAGCTCAGAGGTAATGTGAGGAAGTATTTTTTCATGGAGAGGGTTGTGGATGCATGAAACAGCCTCCCTGAGGTTGTGAAGTCAAGAACAGTGGGGGAATTCAAGAATGCATGGGACAGACATAAGGCAGTCCTATTGGGGGGTAGGAGGAAGTAAGCTGTTGGTTAACTAGGATCTGCAGCTTATCTGTTTGGTAGGAAAATGGGCAGACTAGGTGGGCCAAGCGGTCCTTATCTGCCATCAAATTCTATGTTTCTATGTTTCTATTAGGCATTCATGAGGAAATTCTTATTCGTGGAACTGGTGGTGAATAAATGGAATAGATTGTCCAGAGAGGTGGTTAAAGTCAAGACAGTAATGGGGGTTTAGAAAATGGGGGAATCCTGTATCTTGATTGGCTTACAGCAGTCCTGAAGGATGTGCATATCAGTGAACACCACTGGAGGGGAAAAGATTTCTACAGTGCAGCTTATGCTGACACTGAAAGTCGTCTAGTCTGCTTGCCACTGCCTCCACTCTGCTTGGTGCTGATTGCAGCACTTTTGACCCCATCCCATTAGGGTTAGAAAATGGGTTGTGTCAGGTCAACACAGTCCATTTTCTAACCCTGATAAGACTCTTCAGGGTGTGTGGTGTTGGAGGATACCCACACTTCCAGAGTTATAAAGTCAACCACCTACAACATCTCACTTGCACTGGCTAAGTTGGACACCCTGTACCACAGAGCTATCAGGTTCATTACTGGCCTTCTACTTTCCACACACCACTGCTCCCTTTACTCATCATTAGGCTGGACTTCCCTTCACTATAGAAGGAATAGAAATGCCACCCTATAGGCCTTCAGAGCGGTGACCAACAAGCTCCCCTCATATGTCACAGATTGTATTCCCCAGAGTGTGTTAGGCACCTACACTCTAAGGAGCTATTCCCTAATTGCCCTCCAAGTTCCAAGGGTCAAAACTCATTTCTGCAAAGCTGCTCTAAGCTTCTCTTTACCCACACTGTGGAACGGTTTACAAAGGAACTTGAAGCTGAGCTGGTCTGTTAGTCTGACTATCTTCAAGGCGCTCTATGATCGCTACATGAAAGCAGCTTGCAAATGTTTTCCTCACCGCTAGCCCACTAATTCCGCAATTCCCCCTTTCCATCCTGAAGCTCGCCATGTTTCTACCCCTGGCTCTCACTCTTTCCCTATTAACTCTTCCTGCTGCACCCACCCTTCCCTGTCCACTCCAGCCTGGCTAAAGTCCCACCCCATCCATCGTAGTGTCCCAATTATCTACCCCTCCTCCATCATCATAATAAACAAGTACACGACAGCCATCGTCACTTTCTGTGGTTTTAGCTCAATTTTTCCTCCAGTCGTTGGTAATATATCCCTCCTCTTCTTTACCTCTCTAACCTGCCACCCCATACACGGCCTCTTTCCCCTATATGTGTAGTTGCCGGCTGCCTCACTCAAAAGATCTCTGCTTATAACCCCTGTATGCCTATGGTTAATTGTACATCTGCTGACTTCTTCAATTGTAAAATAATGTTGTTTTTTTATTTATTTCAGCCTTGTACTGTATACACTGCATATACTTTTTCTTCCTTGTGTATTATTTTTTTTGTATGCCTGCTTCTGTACGGTACTTTGACGTATTCATGAGCAGGTCCACCTTGCAAATGAGCCTTGCTCAATGGTGCCCGCCTGGATAAATAAAGATTTTGATTGATTGATTGACTTGGCCTGGGCATGTTGGTATTCCCAAACACTGCACACACTGTCAGTTATCACTTAAACATGGGTGTGACAGGTACAAGGGTCTACTGAGACTCAGAGGCAGAAGAAAGAAAGGGATTAGGGAAGGAGGGGATTGTCAGTCATTACTAGGGAAGGGAGGATTGTCAGCCATTAGGGCAATCTGCTCTTTAAACCATGTCCAGCATAAGGTTAGCATGGAGTTAGGCAGGACAATAGGTACACTATATAGAGCTCTGAGTCTTTTCTGCTGGGCCCGATACATTCTGTTTCTTCTGTTGTATATCCTGTTCTTTTGGCTGTCAAAACAGGATGGCAAAAGAAAATAAATATACTGTACTAGAAATTAATACAACATATCAAACTGAACAAGCAGAGAATTTATCTTCTATTGCCACCCTGCTTTGATACCTTAAAAAAACACAACTACCATACATGTTCAGCAGAGGGATATCAATGCATCTGTTTGGATCCAGTAGGCGACAGTGTGTATGTAGCTGGGAGACAGTCAGAAGAAACAGACACTTCCTAAGTTTCTTTTTCTCTAGTGACTCGGATCAGTTTCAAAGTGCAATTAGTAACAATGTGAACAGAGTGGAACACATTTTAGTAAACCAGTTTTCTAAGCCCTAGCTTTAAGGGTAAAATCAAAAAGACTACAGAGGTGACACAAAAAAATCAGCTAGCCTTAAAACATAATGAGTGCCTTTTGCATTACTCACTTTCTAGGCAGTGTAAAGATTTTATTAATGCAATGTCACAATCTGGCACGACCCTCTACACTACATTCATTGTGGGTTGTAACAGAGAATGGAAGGCAGACATTACTCAGATCGAGAGAGGAGACTGTATGTTTTCCAGTACGAAAGCCTTATTTATGGATGCGTGCTTTGCCAGTGAAGTTCTGCCTTTTCACTTCCGTTAAGTCTGACAGTAACTTATCAGAGACACAACATTTTATTGCCTGGGTTTTTAGACTTATACTGTACTGAACATAAATTATGTATCATAATTCACAGATTAATTGCAGAACAATTGCTAATAGTATTTCATAAATGGCTTTGTTTGATCTGTTAGAAGAGTCATCACATTATCCACTTTGCTATTTTGCAATGAAGTGTATTTTTATTTGACAAATATAAAAAGTCTGGAAACTGTTATGCTAAATAACAAAATATGATTCCCTTAGTTGAATTTGTGGGTGACCATGTGCAAAGCCTGCTATTTTGCACTTTTGCAGCACAGTGTAATTTTGAAATAGGACACTGGAACGTCGGGGTGGGCCTCTGTTTCAGTGGTCATATACACAAATAACTGTGTCCTGCTGTGTGTGCTCCACCTAAAGGAGTTAGCATGTGCACATGGAATCAGATATGTGATCACAAACTGTAATCTCATCATGGCCAATTGGCCAGTAGCCTAATTCCCTATTTTATGAAATGTTTCTGTGTGGCAGGTACCCTCTTGGGAACCAGGAGATAAAAAAGATGGCTTGAGCCAAATACTCACCATATGACCTTCTGCAATGCACAACCTCCCAGCAGTCCAGTCCACCCAGCTGCAGAAATGACCACACTGAAACGAGATGCTATAACTCAGTTGGGCTATCCTAGATAAACTGTAGAAGAAAGTAATTACACACCCCAGAGAAAAAATGTAATCTTTCTTTCATTTTATGATTATACAATATAGGACATTTTAAATAAATAGTGTACTGCACCTTAAGGGTGTTTTTAAATGTCATCTTTTTCAACAGGCCTACTGTTTAAATTGTTTATTTTTATTTATTGAAATGCTGACTCTGTCATTGTGTACTTATTTGCATTTATTTTTCTGTTCTATCATTAATGTTTTTGAATGGCATTCTGATTCTCTGGGAAGGGTACCTAGAAATTACTTGACTTGCCTAATCAAATTTGGCCCTATATGGCACAAGACACAGTATGTAGGATTGAATTTTATGCATGCTGGCTGCCCACAGGACACCCTCGAATGCACCAACAGCCTTCCCCCCACAGCACTGCTCTCTCAAGTCCCAACCACACTTGACAGTACATAGGGGCTAGGGGCATGGAGGGGTATGGAAGGGGGCTGGATTGGAAGAACCCAACATGTATAGAGGCATTGGCAGTCTGCTGCTCCAGTGTCAGAAGAGGCTTAGGTTATGCCAATCAGATGGCGGCGTAAACCATTGAGGACCCCCTCCTCTGATGGGAGTTTGAGGTCTCAATCAAGTCCACTGACATGGACCCCAGTCCTCCTCCTTTGGGGGAGTAGTTATACAGCCACTATGCCTACTGGGATATGGCAGCCCTTGTGAAGAATGTCATTTCCTATGATTCCTGCTCCTACCATGTAGAAAATCCATTCTGTGATGGAGCCTAATGACTGACTGGAAACCTGGTGTTCATTGCTCCAGACTAGCCCTCCCCCCAGCTCAGAGCTCCACTCCTATGCACTGGGCCAACTGTGAATAATATATCTCAGCCCCACATGTTTGTCTAGAGCCAGTTGCATGGCACACACAGAAGCTGCACAGCCTGGTATGTACCAGTCAGACAGTGCATGGCCCATTGTTATCTTCTTTGGGGATGTCTGCAACATCAAAATAAATACTTACCTTGCCATTGGTGATATCTCAAGCAAAATGAATTATTCTGAAAGCATTAATCTCTCCAGCTCTTGGTCTACTGGTCAGTCAATCACATTGATTTATTGCCTGTATCATTCTATTTTCAAAAGAATATTCTCCATGTTGCATCACTTAGCCAATGGGGAATCCTCAAAAAAACATTTTTATGAATGTTATAACTTACTAAATGGCTACTTAAGGTTAAATGCAAATCGACCCTTAGGAAATGGGATGTTACATATAACAACATCTGTTGCTATGCCTCCTCCTCACATCGGCTGAAACACCACTGTCTCCTCTATTCTGACCTGGTATCACTTCCCCCCACTGAACTAAGGCTACATGCTTATGGCTCTATCATTGACAATATGATTCGTCTACAAATCCCTAAATCCCTGGCAGGCCTTTTCCAAAACCTGACTCCATGCTATGGATTGCATTCCATGGTCCAGGCCCCTGTTTTCATCCCCAGACACTGCACCGCTAAAGGTGCTAATGCTTTTGCCTGCCATGCCCCCAAATACTGGAACTCCCTTCCACTAATCTTGCACCACTCAACATCCCATGCATCTTTTAAAAAAGAACTATGTACTTATCTTGAAATTTCTCACAAATGCTCCTGTTTCAAACCTCCCTAGTTCTTCCCATCCCAGTACTTATCTCTTCTTTATCTGTCCCCTATACACTATGCACTTCTCCTCTACCTCCCCTTTGCACTTCTCCTTTACCTCCCCTTTCCGTATCTCTTACTTCTATCACTTACTGACATCCCTCCCCTAAGTTAACTTTTCAATCCCTTATTTGTGCTGAAAATGTTATTATGTCATGTTTTTTTTTTCAAAGTAAACTGTGCTGGAATTTAGTTATTGTACAGCTCCATGTTTCTATTTTTCTATACTGTTACCATAACCTCCATGCTTTTAGATAATTTATTGCAACCTGCTTGTAAACTGTTGTAATGATTTTTTGTTGTACTTGTATTTGGAATGTCATCCCAGTATTTGTTGTTTTGTATCCTCCCGGGTCGTGCTTGAAAATAGTCATTGCTATGGCTAGTGCACCTACCCGGTAAACAAAAACTAAATAAATAAATACATAAAATAAAGATCCTTTGCTCCCTCTGCCTTACAGTGGTGGAAAACATTTAAAAACAAGATCCACCCAAGGCTGGTTCCAGTGCAGGCCTTTTGGTGAAGTGGGAGAATTGCCACTCACAACACCAACAACCCAGGTTCAGGAATGAACACGAGTTGTCAGACTGGTAGATGAGAAACAATCCAGCATCCTAGAGAATGTTCTCCTCCTCTGAGGAGGAAGGGTCCCTTGTCCCACTACATTACTGCCACATGAGTGTTCCCTGGTGGTACTGCAGCACTAGAATAACCTCTGAGTTGAGAATGCTGGCCCTTTATCACCATGCCTGTGTGTGTGTACATGCTAAGAACCCTCATATTGGCATTATGGGGAGGGTACAGTACAGAGGAAAAACCATGATCTGCAGTGAGTGATAATTATTATTGCCTCACCCAACTTGGGGCTAAAGAAAGCCCTGGCTGTCCTTGTCCTGAAGTGCCAGCAGCTAGCTGTGTTCCCCATGGAAGTAGTGGATTCGGTCACTGTGCTTACCTACCATGGTGTCAGGGACCTGCAAAGGGGCTAAAGTCACGGGGTCCTGGATGCTCTAGGGGATGAGGGCTGAGGATGACCAAAGGTTTGAGCACACATGTCAGAGGGGCAGCCAGAGGATGATCATAGGCTGAGGTAAAGGAGACATAGTATGTTTTGGGTGGAGGGGGAGGAAACAGAATTGTACAAAAATAATCTGGGTCGGCAGGCCAAAATTGGAAAACATGGAAACACAAATAAGAGGAATGCACTTTCCATCTAGGAAAAGAGCAAATGAAGACACAGTGGCAAACACCAAGGAGGCAGTCTTGAAGCACAGAAATGTTCTTGATTTTTTTAAATATTTAATAGTTTATTGTATTCAAGAAACAGATACTGTATAAAGAAGCATTAGTCAATGCCGAATGTTTGCTTGCTGGTATTAGCATTGGAAATGCAGGAGTTAGACAGATGCAGAATAGGAATGGCAGTGAAGTATCGAACTTCACACCAACCCCACCTCCACCCTGCAGAGATGGACAGGCATTGGGGTATGCATTTGAGTCATCGCCCATAACGTTCATGCCATTTCACCTCACCCTATCCTACAGACACCGACAAATGTTGAGGTGTGCCTTGGGGTGTTTGACTTTACAGTCACCCCATTCCATAAGGACATACGCTGAAATGGGTGCAGTATAGCAGAATGGGGTGAGCTCTGGGGTCGAAGAGTCCAAGGCTCACCTCAATGCCTCTCACTGGCTGCAGGGTGGGGGGGGGTGGAATGGCATGAGCATTACTGTCGGCAATCCAAAGGCACACCCCTGATGCCTGTCAGTCTGTACAGGGTGGGACGTTATGATTAGAAACCCTAATGCCCCTGGCGTTTGTTGGAATTTGCATTACACATTTTCAACATGGCCTTTTTGTGACCCCCACCTCATGAAAGCATTTGGGACCTCTTCTCATGAACAGTGGAACTGTGATTTTGTTAATGTGTCCCATGCCATTCTGCACCTGATGTACGAAAACACAGATCTGGCAAGATGTGAAGAATGAAGCTGTACCATTCATAGGCAGGTGTGAAGAGATGGCAATGTTGAAAATCTGTAGTGAAAATATTAAAAATGCTCAAACTTCCAAGCGTATGTGGAAACTGCGCAATGTATGTGCATAATACAGTCATTTAGTGGAATTATTTCACCAAATTTTCAACATAGGCATTTTGGGACCTCTGCTCATGAACACTGTCACTATGATTTTCTTAATCTGTCCCGAACATTGATTTCCCACACCGACTGCGCTATTCTGCGCCACATGTGTAAATGCATATTTCAGGCAGGATATGAAAAATGACAGCTGTACTGTTCACAAGGAGGTGTGAAAAAATACCAGTGTTGAAAATCTGGATTGAAAATATTACAAATGCATAAAATTACGTGAGTGTGTGGAAACTGCAACATATGCTCATAACGCAATCATTATATGGACTTTTGTCACTAAATTTTCAACATAGGCATTTTGGCACCTCTGCTCATGAAAAGTGTCACATTAATTTTCTTAATCTGTCCCAAACACTGACGTCCCACAGCGACCGTGCTATTGTGGGCCGGAATTGTGAAAACACATTTTGGCCAAGATGTGAAAAATGACAGCTGTGTTGTTCACAAGGAGATCTGAAAAAATGCCAGTGTTGAAAATCTGGACTGAAAATACTAAAGATTTACAAAGTTACGAGGATGTGTGGAAACCGCACTATGCACACTCATAAAACAGTCATTTTATGGACGTTTGTCACCAAAGTTTCAACATTGGCATTTTAGGACCTCTGCTCATGAACAGAGTCACTGTGATTTACTTAATCTGTCCCAAACACTGATTTCCCACAGCAACCATTCTATTCTGTGCTGGAAGTGCAAAAACACATTTCGGCTAGGATGTGAAAAATGATAGCTGTACTGTTCATAAGGAGGTCTGAAAAAAAATGCCACTGTTGAAAATCTGGAGTGAAAATATTTCAAATTTGCGATATTATGAGGGTGTGTGGAAACTGCACAATGCACGCTCATAACAGTCATTTTATGGACTTTCGTCATCAAATTTTCAATATAGGCATTTTAGGACCTCTGCTCATGAACAGTATCACTATCATTCTCTTCATCTGTCCCGAACACTGATTTTCCACAGCGATCATGCTATTATGCGATGGAAGTGAGAAAACAAATTTCAGCCTGGATGTGAAATATGACAACTGCAATGTTCATAAGAAGGTGTGGAAAAATGCCAATGTTGAAAATCTGGAGTGAAAATATTACAAATTCGCAGTTACGAGTGTGCATGGAAACTGCGCAAAGCACGGTCGTAAAACAGTAATTTTTTGGATTTATTCACCAAATTTGTAACATGGATTTTGAGAGCCCACCATGAACAGTGGCACTGTCATTTCATTAATCGTCCCAAAAGGTGATTCTGCACAGTGACGCAAATCACCTTTCAGGACCGAATAATGCCAAGACAATGACTGAATTCATGAGGAGGGATCCTAATAACCCCATGTTGAAAATTTGGTGCCAAAAATCAAAAAAATGGGCGAGATAGCCGCATACGTTGAAAACCCCCAATTTATGCCATTATACAGCTTGCCGGCATTTCTTCAGTTCGCAGTCTGCTTTGAAGAGTGCAGACATGTTCCCGGTCCACTGAAGATCATCACGCCAGGCTCCGGAGGTAAGTATGGGGTGAGGGTGTGTGGAGAGGTGGGGTGCGCAGAGGGTGGATGCGGGTTGGGGGAGTGGGCTCAAGACACTGCGAGAGACTGTTTTCTTGGTTTCGGGAACAACAAAATAAACAAAAGACATCGCAGGAAGGTTTTTTTTTTTTTTTTTTTTGTAGGCTTGCTTTGGTCACATTGGGGTGGGCTCCCAGTGTGCCTCCTGCATTTTTTTGGGGGGGGACTTAATCCAAAGGGGATTGAGTCCCCCGTCAGCAAAGAAAGACTGTTTGGGGGACATGATGCTGAGGGGGATTGGCCACCCCCTTGACACACAACAAATGGGGGGGATATTATGCCAATGGGGAGTGGGCTCCCCCGTCGGCAAATGAACTGGGTTGGGGGTATGCCAACAGGGGGATTGGTTTTCTCCATCAGCTTTTATAGGGCTCTGAGGTGGACAGCAATAGCTGCCACCATGTTCATGGAAATGTTACACCAGGTAAGGTACCACCCTGCAATGATGGGTCACTCCCTCATTGCAGCTGAATGGCTGACTCTGCAATGATGAGGCAGCCCCTGATTGCGGTGGCCAAATTGTTTCAAGTTGGTGGCACTATTGGAGAACCAGTGTCATCAGGACAGTGGGCCTGCATTGCTTGAACACTGCCAAACCCACAAATGCAGTGCCAGCATTGGCCACCACAGTGCTGCATCTCCACAACCCACTTCTCTCCTAAGCTGCCACATAATGTTTCTTGCGCATGCGTGCAAGCAAACATAAAAATGGGTGCAGATGAAACAAGACGTCCTTCAAACAGAACAAAGAAAACATCGTTCCTGGTTGGGTCTGGCATGACAGTCCCTTAGATAAACAACTCCAAAGATAGACAGTAAATGTTGCATCAGATGCAATGGCTGTTATGCAGTGAACTCATATCTAAGGTAGAACAACTACAGAAAGGATAGTGGACTCGGGTTATGTAACTATATAGGTCAAGTCAGGAGTGTTTTGGTTACACTCATGCCATATCAGGTTTTCTAGGGCACACCTAGTGAAACTGTGCTGTGTGAGGGAGGGGTGCTATCCCAGAACTATGTCTGAGAGGAGTACTCTTAGGAGAGGAGAAATTAGGCATGTGGGGGTGACACTAGGGCCTGTGGGCCCTGCTGGTGGGTTGGCAGTGGCTGGGGCAGGTACCGTGGCATGTAGTGTTTGCAGTATCTTGCAAAAGGCTGAATAAAGGAGTGTTCCATTTAGCCTTGTATTGGTCCATCCTGTTTGCAACCATTTAATTTGCTCTTTCAAAACTATTTGCCTTGCCCAGCTCAGTAAGCCATTCTGCAAGTTCTGGTGGTTGTTGCTCCTGACAGCGTAGTAAGATTATTTGCTTGGCAACCACCAATGTGACCAGCAGCCACTTGTTGTGCGTTGGGGGGGGTCTCTACTGCTGAGAGCAGGATCATGGCTTCACACTTACTGCAAACAAATCAATTTACACTCCCAGTATCATAAAAATAGAAAATCAGAAAAAGTTTATAGGCAGCAACAAGGTTTTCAGCCGAGCTCCAAATGTAAAAACATCAACCAGTTTCAGAAAGACCATGCTCAAGCCTCACTGAGGAAGACAAACCCAACTATGCTTGGGTGTCTGATTCAAGAAACATAATTTTATTGATTTACAAGGTGTAGCACTACTTCCAGTATCATACTGCTAGTGTCTTTGACCCCTTGTCAGAACTGGTACAATTTTGGGGACTTTCACAATAGGTGAGTGGTCATTCCGGTGCACTCTCCATATCTCCATAGCAGTCTCCACAGCATAGCGGTCAAGCACAATGACAGAATCCACTACATAGAAACACAGACTTTGATGGCAGATAAGGACTGCTTAGCCCACACAGTCTGACCACTACCTACCTACTGGATAAGCTACAGATCCTAATTAACGAACAGCCTACTTCTTCCTACCCCCCCCACCAGAATTGCCTTATGTCTGACCCATGCATTCTTGAATTTTCCCACAGTTTTTGACCCCACAACCTCCTCAGGAAGGCCGTTCCATGCATCCACCACCTTCTCTGTGGAAAAAATACTTCCTCACGTTGCCCTTGAGCCATCCCACCTCTATCTTCAAATTGTACCCCCTTGTTCTTGCACATCTCTTTTTCTGAAAGATGCTACCCTCCTGGACTTTGTTGATTCCCTTGAGGTACTTGAAAGTTTTTATTATGTCCCCCCCTCCCTCCTTTCATTGAGGATATACATATTAAGCTCCTTTAGTCTCTCTTCATATGGCTTCTGGTGCAGACCCTGCACCATTTTAATTGCCCTCCTCTGGACTGCCTTTATCCAGTCTATGTCTTTGCGGAGATGGGGTCTCCAGAACTGCACGCCGTACTTCAGATGGGCTCTCACCAACTGTCTATACAGAGGGATAACAACTTCTTGTTTTCTACTGGTGATGCCTCTTCATATACATCCCAGTATCCCCCCAGCCCTCCTTACTGCCTTCTCACATTGCTTGCTTACCTTTAGGTCATCTGATATGTCTACCCCAGCTCCCATTCCATTTTTGTTGTTGTTAGTACCCCCCCCATTGTGTACTCTTCCCCTTAGTTTTTGTTTCCCGGGTGTATTACTTTGCACTTCTCTGCATTGAATCTAAGGTACTATACTTTTGACCATTCTTTCAACCTTCCAAGTCCCTTCTCATTCTTTCCACCCACCTGTGTGTCAACCCTGTTGCAGATCTTTGTATCGTCTGCAAAGAGGCATATTTTTCCTTCCAGTCATTCTACAATGTCACTTACAAAGACATTAAAAAGGACCATAACCAGTACTGAACCCTGTGGTTCCCTGCTAGCAACCTCACTTTCTTCAGAGTGGAATCCGTTTACTATTACCCCTGTGTCCTGTTGTCCAGCAAATTTTTCACCCAGGCTACCACCCTGGGACCCACTCCCAGGCTGGCTAATTTGTTTATTAATCTTTTGTGTGGGACTGTGTCAAATGCCTTGCTAAAGTCTAGGTAGGCCATGTCCATAGCCCTCCCTGGTCTACTACTTTGGTCACCCTGTCAAAGAAATCTATTAGATTTGGCTGACATGACCTTCCTGCTGTGAATCAATGCTGTCTTGGGTCCTGTGCCCCACTGGCCTCTAGGTACTCAACAATTCTTTCTTTCAGAAGTGATTCCATCATTTTCCCTACCACTGAGGTCAAACTAACAGGTCTGTAGTTTCCTGCCTTTGCTTTGCTCCCATTTATGTGAAGGGGAATCACATCAGCCCTCCTCCAGTCCTTAGGTACCACATCATCCTCCCATGATTTGTTAAAAAGGGTAGTCAGTGGTGTCACTAGTTCTCCCCTTAGTTCTTTTAGAATTCAGGGCTGAATCCCACTAGGGCACATTGCTTTGTCCACCTTCAGATTTAGGAGTTTTTCAGAACCCTTTCTTCTGTGAATGGACTGGTATCGACCCCCCCCCCCCATCCAGAGTGCTTCTTTTGTTTGGATTAGGTACCTCCCCCTCCTCTTCTTTTGTGAATACTGAGCAGAAGTATTCATTCAATATCCCTGCTTTTTCACTGTCACCCTCTGCCCACCCATCCTCCCCATTATTAAGCCTCACTATCCCTCCCTTGGTCTTTCTTCACTCCCTAATGTACATATACAAGATTTTATCCCACTTCTTAACCGAGTTGGCTGTCTTTTCCTCAGTTTGGACCTTTGCTATTCTGACTGCCTTCCCCACTTCCTTCTGCTTTAACTGGTACAGTCTCTGTCCTGCTCCTTCAGTGTTTCCTTATTTCCTGAATGCTAAATTTTTCTCCCTAACCTTCCCCACCACCTCTTTTGAGAACCATAGTGGTTCTTTTCTTAATTTTGATTTGTTTATTTGCTTCACACAAAGGCTTGTTGCCTCTGATGGCAGTTTTGATGTTTCCCCATTGTTCATTCTTGCCTGTTTGTTAGTGCTTTTTGGAGATACTCTCCCATTTTGACAAAGTCAGCACTCCTAAAGTCCAGTACCCTCATTTTTGTATGGCTTGACTCTATGGCTGTGTTTATCATGAACCACACTGTTTGGTGGTCACTTGTTCCCAGATGGTTATTCACGTCTAAATTTGAGATCCTCTCTCCATCCCCATTTGAGACTACCAGGTCTAATATTGCTCCCTCCTGATTGGGTTCCAACACTAGCTGCCTGAGGCATGCCCCCTGTAGTACACTGAGAATGACCCTGCTCTTGGATGTGGCTGCAGCAAAGGTGCTCCAGTTAACAGCTGGCATATTCGGGTCCCCCATCAACAATATCTCCACTTTTTCTGCCATCCTAAGGATGCCTTCTATCATTACCTTGTCCATTTCCTTCCCCTGAGACGGGGGTCTGTATACAACATCCGTGCGAATTGCTGTGCCATTTTCTGTCTCTATGGTGACCCACACTGCCTCCTCTCCTCCCTGTATACCCTTTAGTTCCATTGCTTTGATCACTTCCCTTTTGTAGAGAGCTACTCCTCCTCCACTCTCCCTGACCCTCCTGTGGACTGCGTAACCTGGTATGTGGACATCCCAGTCACGGTTCTCTGTGTACCATGTTTCTGTGACTGCCACAATAGCCAGGCATCCTTCTTTCATCAAGGCCACTAGTTCAGGGAGCTTGTTACCAAGACTATGTAAGTTGGTATTCATTGCCCTCCATTTTTTGATGGCCTTACCCCTTTTAGCTCCATCCCTGTCCCTACCGCCTTTGCCTGTTTCTACATTTACCTCTGTCCTTCTCCCTATCAACTTCTCTGTCTTGGTGTTTACCTCACTAACTATCCTGTTTTTATTGGGGGGGGCCGGGATTTCCCTGCTCCTTTTCAGTGCCTCCCCACTTGGCTAGTTTAAATGCTTGCCAATAAAGCATTTAAACCATCACCTATGATACTGGTTCCCCTTCTGGACAGATGGAGACCACCATGCCAGTATAGGCCTGTATCCCTCCAGGTGAACCCCCACGAAGAGCACACCTAGCTGCTAGCACTTCACAAGAGTGACATCTAGGGCTTTCCTCAGCCCTGTGTTGGGTGAGGCAATAATGGTTCACTCACTGCAGATTAGGGTTCTCCCTCTATACTGTGTCTTATGTGTGTGCATGAGACCCCACCTGTGTGACTTTTGCAGCATCCAATGTCATTGATGGAGGACTTTAAACTGGTAAAGCAATTGTGTGTTTCTCTGGAGGCTTTGCACAGGCTAGTCCAGCAGTTACACAACATATGCTGTGACTTCACAGCCCACTTCCTGTGATGATCTGAGCTGCAGGAATTCAGTGGGATCTGGCTGAAGGCCTGACAGGCATTTGTGGATGTGGCTTCTTTTTGATAGAAAACATCTTGTACCCACAACAGGAAAGTCTATCTCATTAGTGTCTTGCAGCTTTAGGGACTGCCCTAACGGTTTGTGTAGGGCATGTCTCAGCTTGAGGAACTGCCATGCTACTGTTTGGTAAGTGATTTTATTTCTTGGAGCTGGGCAAAGTATCTGAGGTGCCACATCCCAGATGCCATATACCTTTGGAGTCCCAATTGCACTAGAAAACCGGTTTCTCATCCATTGTAAGATGTTTCTTTCTCCATAGAGGGAACCTGGGAGAGCACGCAGGACACCAGTTAGTCAGCTTAGCCCACCTTTTCCAGGTGCATGCCATAACTGGTACATTTGAATGTTCTCTTAGATGTTTGGGGAGATATCCAAACCATATTGCACTGTCTAGGTCACTGCCAAAGAGGGTTGCCTCACTTTCTGCCCAGTTAGGTGTATTGGGTTGGCCACATCTAGGGGCTGTTTAGTCAAGCTGCAGAACCCACCTTTACCAATGACATTGATGAGGCCCTTGATTTCTTCTTCGACCACTTTAATGCTGCATGTGATATCCATGCCCCCCACAAAAAAAAAGCAGAAAGTTGAGGGTGTGTGCAACCCTTGGATAACACCTGAACTACTGGGACTTATGAAGACTAGGGAACACCTCTGGCACTGAGCCAAAGCCACAGGCAAGCAAGCAGATATTCAGGCTTATAAAAACATTTAGAAATGTTTGTACCAGTGCTATCCGTTTTGCAAAAAATCAATACCTTAGGGAGGCACTTTCCAACTTGTGAGGTGACAGTAAACATTTCTGGAGCAACATAAAGGAAGTCATCGGCAAAGACCTCAAGAGAGCACCCACCATGCTTAACATTGATGGAAGCCTGACTCTTGACCCAATGGCCATAGCCAATATTTTTAACAATGCCTTTACAGACCTCAGCAGTGTCCTCGCCCTTGATTTTTTTTCACGGTCTCTGCTCCTGCCATCCCCCCCCAGTCTGTGATGCTCAGCAGCAGGCTCCCCCCCCCCACTTTTTACTTCAAAGAGGTTGCAAAGCATGAGGCTAGAAACTACATATGCAAAGTACTCGGTAAAGCAAGATTTAGTGGAGACAATCTAGATCTCAAATTTCTTGCCCTCACCCTCAAGGAAATTCTTACACCTCTTACCAAGATTCTGAACCTTTCTCTAAGGCTTGGGCAATTCCCGAAAAATGGAAATGGGCACTAGTAATCCAGGTGCACAAAGGTGGAGATAGGGCATAGCACACAAACTAGAGGCCAATCTCCATTCAAGCTCCTCTATTGAAAGCACTAGAGCATGTAATTGCAGATCAGCTTGTGGAATACCTGGACAAATACAATATCCAATGTCCCCAGCAGCATGGCTTTCTTAAAGATCATAGTACTACCACTGCACTGTTAGAATTTACGGGTTTCATACATAACGCACTCAACCAAGGCCATCTGGTTGGGGCTGCCTTTATCAACCTGACGAAGGCCTTTGATACTGTGAACCACTCACTGCTACTCTGGCAATTATCGCTCTCAGGGGTGTCGAATGATGTGGTCATCTGGTTTAAAAGTTACTTAGAAGACCGTTCACAGCAGGTCAAGATAACTAATGTTCTCTCCGAAAGGAAGCCAGTCTGTTCTGGAGTGCCTCAGGGATCTATACTGGGGCCCCTTCTCTTCAGTATCTACTTGAATAACCTCTCATGAGCCTGTCATGAACAGATTCTGCTTTACGTGGATGATGCCATGATCCACTCTAGTAACCCTGACCCTAAGAGCCTCCAGGATAACCTTCAACACATTTCTCAGAACTGGAAAAGTGGTTCAGCACTGAAACTGGTGCTAAACTATAAAAAGACCAAAGTGATGCTTTTCAACAATGCCCATAAAAAACACAAGTCCAAACCCTTGTTCATCACAAATTGCATTGGCACCCCACTTGAACAGATCCACTCCTTCAAATATCTAGGGGTCACTGTTGATAGCTCACTCACCTTCTCGCAACATATTGATTATGTAGCTCGAGCTATCAACATAAGGATTGGCCAACTCCACTGGCACAAGCATAGCCTCACTCCCGAGGCACTAAGAATAGCAATTTTCAGCTCTGTCATTGCCATCATCGATTATGGGCTGGTTGCTTATGGCTCTGCCTCTGCTACATCCCTTCATAGAATCACTGTTGCTCTTAACAAAGCATGCAGACTCCTTACTGGGGCTGCCAGCCTCCCACACATTTGTGACTTATATGCTCAGACTGGGTGGCTTCAATTATTCAGCTGGATTCAATATCAAACTTGCTTACTTGCCAAGAAGGCACACCTTTGTTTGTTACCCCTTGGAGTCTGACAGCTCCTTAGCTCTTATCACAGTACCCAACATACTTGCAGCTTGGCAACTCAGATCTTTACTGTTCCCAGGTGCTGCATCACCTTAGGTCAGAGGTCTTTTACTTACAGAGCCCCCCTCTGGCTCAACTCCCTGGGTGGGGATATCTCTGCTGAGTCAAAACTCGGCCCTTTCAAATGCAAACTCGGACAACATCTATTAGCAAACAATATATGTGACTGCCACCCATAGCAGCCTTCTGCTTATTTTTTCATTGTACTTATACCTTTTGGCACTTCATTTCGATCCTATCCTCGAGTCTTTTCCCTTCCACCACTCATCCCTGCGTCTTCTCTGCTCACACATCTTCAAGTTCTTCCCTTGCTCCTCCTCACCTTCCCTCTTCCACCCTCCACCCATTCTCTCATCTCATGCCACCTCTTTTGCAACTTCTTCCTCTCCTTCTTCCTATGTTTCTCTCTCTTACCTCTCTCCCACCCATACTACTCTCTGTCTCTCTCTTACCTCTCTCCCACCCTTACTACTCTCTGTCTCTCTCTTACCTCTCTCCCACCCATACTACTCTCTGTCTCTCTCTTACCTCTCTCCCACCCATACTACTCTCTGTCTCTCTTACCTCTCTCCCACCCATACTACTCTCTGTCTCTCTTACCTCTTCCCACCCATACTACTCTCTGTCTCTCTTACCTCTCTCCCACCCATATTACTTCTCTGTCTCTCACCTCTCTCCCACCCATACTACTCTCTGTCTCTCTCTTACCTCTCCCACCCATACTACTCTCTGTCTCTCTTACCTCCTCCCACCCATACTACTCTGTCTCTCTCTCTTACCTCTCCCACCCATACTACTCTCTGTCTCTCTCTTACCTCTCTCCCACCCATACTACTCTCTGTCTCTCTCTTACCTCTCTCCCACCCATACTACTCTCTGTCTCTCTCTTACCTCTCTCCCACCCATACTACTCTCTGTCTCTCTCTTACCTCTCTCCCACCCATACTACTCTCTGTCTCTCTCTTACCTCTCTCCCACCCATACTACTCTCTGTCTCTCTCTTACCTCTCTCCCACCCATACTACTCTCTGTCTCTCTCACCTCTCTCCCACCCATACTACTCTCTGTCTCTCTTACCTCTCTCCCACCCATACTACTCTCTGTCTCTCTCTCACCTCTCCCACCCATACTACTCTCTGTCTCTCTCTTACCTCTCTCCCACCCATACTACTCTCTGTCTCTCTCTTGGGTTTTCAACAAGGCCTGCTAGGCTGCTCCCTCTCCTGACTAAACACCACCTCTTCTCCTTATACTATTAATTTGTCTTCCTCCCCCTCGTGTCACCAGCACTCCCCCTTCTCTCTGCACTCGCCCCATTTCCCTCCTTTCACTTCCCCATCCTCTCATCTTTCTATCCCCATTCCCTCCTTTGCAACTCCGCTCCTTCCCTCTCCACCTCCTGTGCAACTCATCTCCTTCTCCCTCTTTTTTCTCCCATCCCCCAACTTTCATACCATTACTTTCTGTCCTAGATTTTGACAAGGTCTCCCAGGCTGCCCTCTCTTCTAGCCCACTCTACTGTTATGTTGAGCAACATTCAGTGCTATTTTGATTGCTTTTGATGTATTCATTTTTTTAAGTATATTCTTGATATCTGCTATTTACTTATCTATTGTTTACCTTGTTTTGTTTTTGTACTATTGACAAATGAGTCAATATTTGTAAATGAGTTGTATTGCTCAAAGGTATTGTAATCCAAGATTCAATAAATAAATAAAAAAATAAAAGCTGCAGGAGCAAGTGTGCTTAATGTTTCCATAACACGTCTGGAAGGCAAAACCCACCTCTGTTCTTAATCTGCATAAACTTTTTAAAGCTGAGCATCCTGGGACCTGTGCCTCACAAGAAGGATGCCATCTTCTTGTGTGTACTGTTAAAGAAATCTGGCTATAATCTGATAGAAGGTTGGTCAGGACATACAGAATCCTTAGGACTGTCATCATTTTGTATGTCTGGACTCCTCCCATTGTGTTGGGTGCAGCTGTTACTTCACCTATCCAGATCTTGATCTATGGCTGCATATAGTGTAGATAGGTTGAATTTACACAGGTCCATAAGTGACTAGTTAAAATTAACCTAGATGTATTTAATATGACTCTGGACTGGGGGGCAGACCCCAGGGGATGCCAAACAGGCCCCTTATCCTTCATCCTGAAGCTAGCAGGTGTGATTTGGGCACATTTACTTTGTAGCCTGTTAAACAACCATATTACTGTAGAAGCTAAAGGGCATCTGGTACTGAGGTCTTTGCATGAGTCAGAGTGAGAAGAATATCATCTGCATATGCCAGGACCTTTTGCTCTCCTCAGACTTCCACCCCTTGTGTAATATCCTGCCTCTGATGGCCTGGAGCAGGGGTTCCAAGGCAAGCCCAAACAACAATGCTGAGAGGGAGCAGTCCTTCCAGGTGCCCATGCCTAAGGAGAAGTCATCCCATTGTTTGGAGCTGGGAATCACTCAAGCTTGCGCTCCCTGATACAGTGTCTTTGCCCACTGGATAAAGATTTCACCTATGTCACAGACTCTCAGGGTGTGGAAGAGGAACTCCATTCTAGCAGGTCAAATGTTTTTTTGATATCCAGAGAAACTAGGTCCACTGGGGGATGGGTGTAGGTTGTCTGTCAAATGAGGTTTAACAGTCTTCTGAAGTCATTTGGAGCCTTTCCTATGTGGGATGAATCTAACCTTGTCCCTTCCTGCATTTTTTTATAGGTCTTCCTGGGGGCACAATGTCATCATCTTTGCAAAGATTTTATATTCTGCACAGATGAGAAAGACTGGTTGGAAGCTACCACAGGCCATGGGATCCTTATCAGGTTTCAAGATACAGGATATTGTAGCTGCTCTCATCGAGACTGGCAGCTCTTCCATCTGGCATGTCTCATCCAGTACTGCATTTAATGAACCCAGTGACACACCGCTAAAATCCTGCAAGAATTCTACAAGCAGGCAATCTCCCCCAATGCTTTACCTGATGAAGTTTTGTGTAGGGCAGTGCCTAGATCATGCACTGAGAATGGCCTGTCCAGGTGCTCCTATAGCTGAACAGAGAGGTGAGAAAGCTGTAGTGGCCCTATGAAGCTTGCCATATCCAGCTCAGTAGTGGACTTCTCCTGTATGTAGACAGTCTTGTAAAAAAGCAGGAACACATCACTGATATCCAATGGGTCAGTCAGGGTTCCCCCAGTAGGGCCCTCTACCCCAGGAATTCTGGACCTCTCCTGGAGTTTTTAAAGCATGTAGGCCTGCAACCTGCGCAGCCTCTCTCCAGATTCCCAAAAGGATTTCCGGAGGTGAAATAGGGCATATTCTACCTTTTGATGGCAGTTGCTATTTAATATAAGGAAGTGAAAAGTTATTCACATAGGGGCCAAAAACCTAGAATCACAACACAGAATGGAGGCAGAGGTAGACAGAACTGTGGAGACAAGAAATGTGGGGGTAATGATCATGGATACTCTGAAGGCATTGGCACAATACAATAAAGCAGTGGGAAAGCATACCAGATGCTAGGATGCATAACTAGGGGGACAACTGGCAGAAGCATACAGGTGATAATGCTCCTATTCAGATCACTCATTCAACCTCATTTGGAGTACTGTGTAAAATTTAGAATCTGCACCTAAAGAAAGATGGGGCAGACTGAAGGCAGTGCAGAAGAGGGCTACCAAGATGATCCAAGAACAACAGGGAAGGCCTTATGAGGAACGCCTGGAGGATCTGAGCATGTGTACTCTAAAGGATGAAAGGAAATGAGGGGTACATGAGTAGGACAGTGAAGTTCCTCCGTGGAATCAATAGAGTAGACACTTGTGACTTGTTCCCAGTAAGTAGTAATACAGTACTTCCACCAGAGGTAACAACATGAAACTGTCAGGGTGAAGGCCAACAAATATAAGAAAGCACTTTTTTACCATAAGAGTGGTGGCAGAATGGAACAAACTTCCAGATGAAGTTCTACATGCAGAGACAGTAGGACAGTTTAAGAGAGTATTGGACAGGTGTGTGGGAAAGTGTAGTTGCGTACAGTGAGGGGTTCCTGGGGAGAATATGGGGACTGACAGGAACTCATTCTGTTAGATAAGCAGGGAAGGGCAAACTTGATGGGCCACTTGGCCCTTTTCTGCCAACATTTTCTATATACAATAGTGTATGGTTAGGGTTTATTGTGCATGGAATTCAAGCAGCTCAAAAAACGTGTTGTGCACATTCTAAAACTGTTATGCACATTCCAAAAACCTTATTGAGAGGAGTAACCTCAGAAGGCCTAATGACAGTAATGGACCTCTTGGGAATTCCAACAGATAGCATGGACTCAGGGCCCCTTGTAGTAGCCTATAATTGGGCTGTTGCTGGGGTCCTGGATGTCATTGCTCCAGTTCATGTTTGCCCTCTTACCTTTTGCGTGGGTACTCCTTGGTATGATGGGACACTTCAGGAGTTGAAGAGGCAAGGGCGAAGGTTGGAGAGACACTGGTGGAAAACTGACCTGGAGGAGGATAGACTTAGATTGCTAGACCATTATATGATCTACAAATCAGCAAGTTCCATAAGAAGGCAGAATTCCTGTCCAGGGAAATTGCTGCAGTGAAAAATAGACCAGCTCATCTCTTCCGGACTGTGGACAGATTGTGCAATCCTTCCTGTCTGCATTCTGGTCGAGCATTGTCAAGAGAAAAGTGTGAGGAGTTTGCACAGTTTTTTGCTGTTAAGGTGTCCTCCATCAGGGATGAGATCAGCCAGTTCCTCCCCATTGGACCTTGCATTGATCAATTGGGTGGTACTAATGCCCGGATGACCTGGTCTAACTTCAGCCAACTGGTAGTCATGGATATAATAAGGATCATCCAGACTCTGCTGCCAACTTGCTGTAGTTTGGACCCTGGCCCAACTCACCTTCTTTTAGGGTGTATTGAGGTTATTGGCCCATTTCTTGCTGAGATAGTGAGGGTTTCATTGGAGAGAGGGATCTTTCCTGATCCCTTAAAGGAGGTGATAGTGTGACCCCTCCTAAAAAAGCCCTCCCTTGACCCAGACTGTCCAGCAAACTACAGACCAGTTTCTAACTTACCCTTTATAGGGAAAGTTATCAAGAAGGTTGTTGCTCTGTAGCTGGAGGATCATTTATCCATCCACAGTATATATGACCCTCTCCAGTCTGGCTTCAGAAAAAGGCATAGCACTGAGACCACCTTGGTGTGGGTGCTAAATGATCTTCTAATGGCTAGAGATCGGTGAGCCCATTCCATCTTGGTTCTCCTTGATCTCTTAGTGGCATTTGAAACTGCAGACCATGGGGTGCTGCTTGAGCACCTGTGATTTTTCTGTGGACTGAGGGGGGCAGTCCTCAGCTGGTTTTGATCGTTCCTCAAGGGCAGATCTCAAACAGTGGCATCAGGGATTTATTTCTCGACCCCTCACTGGCTGCCCTGCATGGTACTGCAGGGCTCAGAGCTGTCCCCCATATTGTTTGCAGTGTACATGCTGCCATTAGGGGACATTATAAGGTGGTACGGGTTGAGTTTTCACTGCTATGCAGATGATTCTCAACTGTGCATGTCTTTTGTTCCCGAACAGGAGTTAGACTCTGTCTCGATGTTTAACAAATGCCTGTCAGAGATACAGGACTGTATGAGTGCTGGCTGGCTGAAGTTGAACTCAGGGGGGAAAAATGGAGGTTTTGGTAGTGGACCTTGAACATAGCATGACCGGGACATGGGTGGGAAAACCCTCAGGTTTATACCATGGAGGGGTCCCACTAAATGCCTCGAGTCAGGTGTGTAATCTGGCTGTAATATTTGACGAAGGCCTGACCCTGAAGGTTCAGGTCTCGGTCGTGGTCAAATCTTCCTTTTACCATCTGAGGAATATCGCCAGGGTGAAGCACCTGGTCCTGTCTGAAGATCTTCCCACCTTGGTCCACGCCTTTGTCACCATTCATTTTGATTACTGCAACGCCCTCTACCTAGGGCTACCGGGGGTGGATATCCGCCATCTGCAGCTAGTTCAGAATGCAATCATCAAGTTGTTAACTGGAACCCCTAGATTCTGTCATATAACACCTGTTCTGCGTGAGCTGCTCTGGATGCCGATACAGTGGTGGATCGCCTTCAAGGTCACATTGCTGATCTATAAGGCCCTACATGACCAGGGACCCCAGTACCTGCAAGAAGTCCTGTCTCCTTAATGCCTCATCTGCCCACTCTAATCCTCTGATGAGGGATTACCAGAGATTCCCAGGATACGCCTGAAAACTTCGGGAGGAAGAACATTTGCTTTTATGGCTCCTACCATGTGGAACTGTCTACTTTGTCGGATACGAGATAGCCTGACTGTGGAGGGTTTTAAAAAATCTCTTAAGATATACTTGTTTTGACAGGCCTTTGAAGGATCTTGGTAAAATGGTAGTCAGAAATACTGTAAGGATATATACATTTACTGTTTTTAGTGTATTTTATGGAGTTGATATATTGTTTTATTTATGCTGTTAAGGTGTCCTGAGATCTGAAAGGGAGCCTAATACAAATAAAGTTTTACTTACTTACTTTCATTCTGTCATTAACTGCAGCTGTGATTCTGTCACACTGACTCCCACTGGCTGGTTTCACTTTCCTTGCTCGCTGTACCGCAGCATTATCGTAACCATTGTTTTAAAAAAAAGACATCAGCCATGGTTTTTTTAAGCCATACACTATAACAAGTAAAATATGGGTGACTATACACACCTCGCCTTGTGTTTCCGTCTTTTTTTTTTTATTTCTTTACTGTGAATGAGGAAAGCTCACAGTACAGCCAGGTTATTTCAT
This sequence comes from Neoceratodus forsteri, assembly GCA_016271365.2. Classification (NCBI taxonomy): domain Eukaryota; kingdom Metazoa; phylum Chordata; order Ceratodontiformes; family Ceratodontidae; genus Neoceratodus; species Neoceratodus forsteri. The sequence continues at coordinate 1,608,801,460 of CM057450.1, read as the reverse complement.
ATAACGAGGATACATTCAGATGTTATTATTGTTAAGCATAAATACATAGCAAATGTAGCATATAATGACCTATAGTCAGTATCGGGTCATAATTATTCTCTATAAGATCACTTGGAGCACCATGTGAGGAGGCAGCTGGGTTTGAAATATAACTTGTATTTATGCATGCATAAATTTCTAAGGGGTCTCTAGGGATACAATCAGGTAAATTAATCTGAGATTATACCCACCTCCACGGCTCTCAGCCAAGGTTCCCATGTTTCCCAAAACAGCGGTGTTTTCTCAAAGCACCCAGCTGCGTCCTCTCCAGTTGTATACAATTTTTAATATTTTGTATCCATCTTGCTACAGTTGGGGGTGAGGTAGACATCTACAGTTGTGCGATTTTTCTCCTAGCATTTATTAAGGTTATTGGCCTTAGGGGGTTTGACCTTCTATGCTCTGGATGGACAGGATCAGCCCCCAATGATAACTCTAAGAGGGATTTAGAGGGGGAGTAGCCCATAACCTGGGACATTATGTTATGAATAAAATGCCAAAATGGTGCCACTCTAGGGCAGGTAAGTGACAAATGAAGGAAGTCAGCCCCATCAGCCGCACATTTGGGGCAGGTGGATGGCCTATTATCATCATCCAGATCATGCAACTAGCTAGATGTCACATATGTCCTGTGAAGGAAGTAAAGCTAGATCTGCCACAGCTTATTGCTGTGCGAGCAGTGCAGAAAATGAGAGCAGGCCAGACCCCAGGTTTTCTAATCAATAGTAATGGAAAGGTCTGCACTCCACTTGTGCCTGCTGGTATTAGGAGGATTGGGGAATGTCCCCATGAGTGCTCAATAGTAGGCAGACAGAGGCTTACTAGTTGGTTGTGGTGAAATAATTCTTCTTCAAAGGGGGAGGGGACCACCCACTTATTAACTCCGCCAGTATCAATACCACAGCGGTGACGAACTGTTAGATAAAGGAAGAAGTCTCCTGCTGTTATGCCCCATGAAGTACATAATTGTGTAAAACTCCTCAGTAAGCCCCCTTCATACAATTGGCTAATTGCAAATAATCCCTTTTTTCTCCAGGCCCATAGTCTCTGTACCATTCTGGCTAGCACCCTCCTGTGGATTTCATAAAACCAAGGATACTAAGATTATGAGAGTTACCCCCAACAAACCACACTTTGTTATGAGTGCTTAACCAAATAGACTTAGTGGTATCTGTAAAGGGATTACAAAGACAGAGTGCTCCGGAGTCTTTCAGACTACCAACTAATGTGTCATTACGGAGGTTCCCCTCCAACAAATCCTCCTCTAACCCAATCCATGGACAATCCAAAATGTCATCCCCAGTAGGTATAAAGGACAGTTGTGCCACCCAGTAATACATTTTGAAATTGAGCAGACCCACTCCCTCCTCCCCAGGTCACCTATATAATGTGGCATGAGCTAGCTTGGCACGTCCACCTCTCTAAATAAATTTATGGATTATCACATCTACCTGCTTAAAATGTAGTTGGGGAATCTGAATGGGAAGGATATGGTAAAAGTATAGCAACCTGGGCAAGATGGACATTTTAACCACCCCCACCCTACCCAGCAACAAAATCGGTAGCGCAGTCCACCTATCAGTTCTCTGCTATCACTTGCAGGATTGGCCTACAGTTTATTTTGTACAGCTCCCCTAGAGATGCAGAAATTACACCCCCAAGTATTTTAGTTTCTGAACTAGCTGAAGCCCCCCCCAGCTGAGCAATAAGCTCCGCCCAATCACTGAAACCAATTGGTAATAGTTCACTCTTAGACCAATTAACCTTATGCCCTGATATGGCGCCAAAGGCACTCATTAGCCTGTGAACTAGAGGCAGGTCTTCAGCAGGATTCTGTAAATACAATAGCTGATCATCTGCATACATTGCAATTTTATGCTCTCTGCCTCTTCCAGTAAACCTCTAATCCCTTTATGTGCTCTAAGAGCAGCTCCCAAAGGCTCCAGGGATATGACATACAACAAGGGGGACAAAGGGCATCCTTGGTAAGTTCCCTGATTAAGCTGAAAGGAACCTGTCAACTCCCCACCTACCATAACCTGAGCTACGGGGCCCTGATATAGTGCCCACACCCATGCACAAAATGAAGGTCTCACTTCCATCCTTTCTAAGGTATAAAACAGGTACCTTCACTCCACAAGGTCAAAAGCCTTCTCAGCGTCTAAAGCGACCACTGCGGCACCATGAGATCTCTTAGTTCTAGCCCATCGAAATATAATATTCAACGTCAGCCTGATGTTATGCTTACCCAGCCATCCCTTAACAAATCCGGTTTGGTCTGGGTGTATGATTCCGGGTAACACTGCTTCTAACCTAGTCGCGAGGGCCTTAGCCAATATCGTATAGTCTGCTGTTAACAAAGAAATCTGTCTATAGAAGGTGCGCTGATTTGGATCCTTCCCTGACTTGGGTAGTACAGTTATGGTTGCGGACCATGTGAAGTGGGGCAACCTTCCCTCCCATAGTCCCTCAGTCAAGGCATTATATAAGGGTTCCAGGAGGAGGTCTTCAAAGGACTTGTAAATATCTATTGGCAGGCCATTAGGGCCAGGTGCCTTCCCATTCTTTAAAATTCTTAAAGCTGTCCTGATTTCTTGTTTAGATATGGGTATATCCGACTCTCCAGCCTCTGCTGCACTAATCCTGTTGAGGGGAACCCCATTAAAAAAACTGTCATAATCCTGTTGCAAAGGGCTACATTCAAAAGAATACAGAGACTTATAAAAGGCCCCAAAGGCATCCCCTATTTCACTTGTCCCCTGTACACTCTGTCCTTGATCATTCTGAATTTGGTTTATTGATTTAGCAGATTCCTTTCTTTTTATTTGCCAGGCTAAGTATTTCCCCGCCCTATCCCCATCAAAATATTGCCCTGCATTTGAAAGGAGGATGGCTCTCTCCAGCTATGCATTGGACATGGTGTTATGCCTCCATTTTAATTTTTGTAGAATCCCATATAAAGCAACTGTGGGGTTACACATATGTGCCCTCTTGCAGGCTTCGGTTTTAGATCTAAGAAATTCCAAGTTCCTAGTGACTGTGCATTTCTCTTGCGATGCAAATGCAATAGTCTGCCCTCTCACATATGCTTTCAAAGCTTCCCACCGTGCACAGTGTGAGGTATCTCCTCTGCAGTTAAAGTGAAAAAACTCCTGCAAATTCACCTTTAGATATGTAAGGTAACCCTGATTTCTCAATATCCCAGTCTCCACGCTTTAGATCCTACTGAGGATCCAGTGCCCCAGAGAGTAATGAAATGCAATGCAATGCATGATCTTTGATCATGATCAGTTGATACCCTGCTTCCCCCAGCTTAGCCACTAAAGTGCCTGACACCAACATCCTATCTATATGGGCATAGGAATTATGTGCATGTGAATAAAAACTATATTCGCGCCCGAGGGGTACATATGCCACCATGCATCAATCAAGTCAAAATCAGCTTATAGTACCTCCAAAGCTTTGGCGTTATGAGATTTGGGAACAGGGGTCTTATTCAAATGATCTAAAACTGTGTCAGTGACACAGTTATAGTCACCTCCCAATAGCCATGGGCCCTCCCAAAAGGACACGACCAGCTTTAAGCTTTGGAAAAAATTCAGGGTTCTCCACATTAGGGGCATACACAGCTCCTATTAGCATTATACCTTTACCCGGGATGTCAACCTTAGCCAGTGCATATCGACCAAATTGATCTGTCAGTGTATCAAGGACCTGTATAGGGGAACCCACTGGGAACCAAATAGAGGCTCCTCTAGCTTTAGTAGAAAATGTTGATGATACCCAAGTACCCCCCGTAAATGCAGCATTTTCCTGTGATTCAGCATTTGAAAAATGAGTTTCTTGTAATAGAACAATTGTATCCTTAGCTCTACATACTTCAGCCATAACCCTTTTACACTTTCTAATAGATTTAAGGCCATTAATATTCCAGGACAAACATTTGACGTCATCCCCCATCATAAAACAACCTCTTAATATACATTTTAAATCTGACATGTACCTTATAAGCATCCACATTCTTTTCTCCCAGATGCCCAGCTCTCTCCCCTCTTCCCACCACTCTCATATCTAATGATCCCCAAAACATAGCCCAACAGTATGACCAGGCCAGAAAAGCAAGCTTCAACACCTCACATAGGAACCCCTGTTCAGCGTCCACCACAGTCAGCAGATTAAGGCAGAACCAAACAGGTGCCCTCACTTCTCTCACAAGGATATGATGCATATTGCACCTAACTTCAGAGGCCCAGTACAACCCTCCCCCCCTTATTACCAAACATTCCCACCCCCTTCTCCCACTCTACTAATTACTATTTCTTGGCTCAGTTCAACAGGAACTGAGTGGTCTCTCCCATGATGTAAACCCACTAGTAATCCCACTACAAACAATAAGCAGTAAAAAAATTCTGCCCTTAATGCTAGCCATAGAATTGTGGGAGGGGGTGAGGGCCCTCAGGCTATATGAAAGAAAAAATATTGGTCAGCTGCACAGCTCATAACCAGAGCATTCACGTAGCATAAGAAAATAATACAGTAGTATTAAAGCAGGTATAGATCTCTAAACAGTGAGAATACTCCTTAATCAACAATAATTAATAATTTTTCTGGCATTAGAGGTAGATCATTGGGGCCAGGACTAGCTCAAGGCTTAAATTTGCCCCTTCACATGACCCCTAAATGCAGCTCAATAAAGCTAGAATAAAATAAAGAGTCATACATTTTAACAGTTCTTGTTGTGGTGACAAAAGTTGGGACTGGGTGAGAGCCCATACATAATATATTCACCATGGTATTTACTGCCATTGTTGAGGGTCCACCCACAGCCCTCTCCCTTCAAAGTGTGGAAGCGAACTGCTCCTTTCCATCCCCACCCCAAAGGGTGGGGGAGTCCATGATGAACACGCTGGAGTAGCTTAGAATGGCCCAGGAAAGTTTCTGATCAGAAGAAAACCTCCCGCTGGTACCCAGGTCCCTAGACTCGGTCGGAGGTATATAGTACTACACGTTTTCTTGAGTATTAGAATATTAAAGTTCCACTGACTAGGCCTACCCTCTTGGCATCGAGCAGCACAGTTCCCTTGAGGAGGAAATAAGAGACTCAGGTTGATATGTATACCACTCACCAACTGAGACAAAACAAAATAAATTTGTCTACTGATTTAACAACAACTGCACAGGTGAAAATACTATATACCTCATTCTGCATTAGGTTGTGGTCTGTCATCTCCTGATCTCCTCCTCCTCTAGCCACCCCTCCCCTGCTTTGTGGCACATAAAAAATTGAGGATTTTGCCCAGGCCTATCTACTCGGGGCAGTGCAGGATATGCTAAAGAAAACTTCTATCCCAGTCGGTACAATTTACTTTTAATCGGACTGAATTTCTGTTGCCTTGTCTGCAACTCCCTACTGTAATCTTGATACATATGCACAGTAGTGTTGCCCATTTTTATAGGGCCCATCTGTCTTGCTTTTTGCAAAATAAACTCTTTGTCCCGAAACCTTAGATATTTTATAAGGCAGTGACGAGCACAATCTCCTGGGTTTGGTGGAGGGCCTACTCGGTGGGCTTGTTTGATTTCAAAGCCTTCAGTTTCCTCTCCAAGGCCCAAGTTCTTAACAATCCACTTATGTATTTCCACATTAGGATTTCTCCCCTCTGTCCCCTCGGGAAGGCCAATGATCTGAATTTTGGATATATGGGAGCGATTCTCCTGATCGTCGAGTCATTCCTTCAGGTCTGCAATCATGGAAAGTAAGCTGTTTCTCTCTGCTGAAGCCCCCGCATCTGTGTCCTCCAAGTCGCTAACTCTACACTCTAATTCACATATTTGGGAAGTATGTGTGGTAGTCGTCTCAGGTAAGCTAGTGACCACTGATTGTAAGAGGGTGAACTGAGTGTTCAAGTTGTGAAATCTTTCTTTCATATCACTCCTCATTTGTGCCAGTGTTTCTGGGACCCCAGCCAAGGTCTTGGTTAACTCCAGCTCCATGCCCATATTTTGCATGCTGTCTCCACGATCGGCTGGTGGTGAAGGCCCAGAATGGCGTAAGTTACTTTTGCTTCTTTTAACCTGCTTGTTGGCTCCAAATTGCAGTTTGGCCTGTTTGTTTTTAGATTTCACAGATGCCATCAGGATTAAGAATCTATCTATTTCCTGCAGAATCATTCAAAAGCAATTGTATAGCTGAAATTCTTAGGTTAGGAGCCATCACCCCTGGGAGCTGTGTTAACAAGCGTCCTCCATGCTTGCTGGCTAGCCATGCCCCCCTTGTGTTTCCATCTTGAGGTTAACATGTTTAAATATAAGAAAAATAGCAGAACAAGAGGACACAGCATGAGATTAGAGGGAGGCCGATTAAGGAGGAATGTGAGAAAATTCTTTTTCACAGAAAGGGTGGTAGATGCATGGAATAGCTTACCACAAGAAGTGGTGGCTATGAATACAGTGCAGGGCTTCAAACAGGCATGGGATAGGCATAAGGGAGCAATACAAATGACTATGAATAGATAGGTCACTGACAGAACAAAGGCCGATGGCACATTTATAAGGTAGAAAAAGAAATGGGCAGACTGGATGGGCCTTGCGGTCCTTATCTGCCATCAACTTCTATGTTTCTATGTTTCTATGTAAGATACTAGCATGAACTTCTTGAGCTTCACTGTTGAGGTCCATCTGGTGGTATCTCAACCCCTCAATAGAAACACAAGCCATTTTGTATGAGCACCCATACATTATTCTTTATATTTCTATGCTTCTATGATTCAATAAAATATTAGTTTGGGCCTAAAATAAAAAAATGCATGAAAATGTAAGCTTTGATACTTGCATCCATGGCCTCTGCATTTATATTTAAGCAACAATTAGCAAAGCCAAATTAAGAATAGTGGTGGGCGAGGTGGCCCCAATTCACTCCGTGAAGTGATTCGCAGAGTAATGCAGAATCTGTGAAGTACTCCGCAATGCGAAGCGGAGTACTTTGCATTATAATGAGGAATGCGAAGTCTATTGAAAGCAATGACTTTGTGTTATTCTGCTTTCCCCAAACCACTACTACACTAATTTTAAGGCGAAGTACATTGAAATCAATGTACTTCGCATCACTTCGCCTTGTTGGTGAGCTACAAAGGTGAATTTTGCAGTGATTCATGGGATTGCAGGTCATATGGGCTCTAGATTGTTCTGCACAGCCTCGGTTCAGGGTAGTGTGTGTAGGTAGCTGTAGGAGACAGTTTGCTCTGAGAGCTCTCTGCCATTCAAACCCTCTAAAATCTGTTAAAAAAGCATTTTTGATTAATTTTTTTTGCAGAAACTTTAGTGCATTGATTGTAGGAAACCCTCCTGTGCTCATATCGTCGAGTGTTTATTGTTTGTGTGAGGATTTTGAATGTTAATGTACAACATTCAGTCTGTGTACTGAGACAGACAGTGAAAGTGTGCTTTGTGGGAGGGGCATATCTGTGGTATATTTATTTATTTATTTATTGGGTAAATTGGTTTTACAACCTTTGAGTCAAAGACTCATTTAACAAAGGCTCCTCGTCATAGTACAAAACATCAACATAGTACAAAACATCAGATTAGCATGTAGTGTACAATAATACAAAGTGGTAAAGGAAACACAGGATATGAACAGTTCATACAACAATGAGGGTGGTGCCTATACAATTGGGTAGCTATACAAGTCCGTCTAAGGAGCATGTAAGTGTCAATGTACAGTTCAGGTAGTAAGGAGAGTGCGGTCTATACATTTACTAGATATACTGGAAATACTGGACAAAAGAAGACCATCACGGCCCATCGAGATTGTGCCCTACAATAGTGGGTCCATTTCCTTCATTTATTTGTTAACCAGATATCTAATTTGTTTTTAAAGGATTCTATAGTTTTTGAGTTAGCTATATACTCAGGAAGTGAATTCCATTTCTGTGGTGTCCTGACACTGAAAAAGTTGTCTCTTTTATTTGTATTTACCTCTTTGACACTTAGTTGTTTGTTATGTAATCTACCAACTATGCGTTTTTTGGCATATGACAATCCACATTGTTTCATCTGTATCGGACATTTTAGGATATTGAATAAAATTAATAAGTCCCCTCTTAATATCTTTGATCAAGCAAGTGTAGTCCTGTTTTAGCCAATCGTATGTTATAAGAATCTTTTTTTCAGTCTAGGTATCATCCTAGTCAGTCTTCTCTGTACCTCTTCCACTCTATATATATCTCTCTTGAGATATGGGCTCCAGTATGGAGAACCATAATTCAGATAGGGTTGGACATATGATCTACACAAGGTGACCAAACATTGTTCAGATTTGTTTATAAAAGTTTTATTTATCCGCTTCAACTTAGCGTTAGCCGTATTAGCCACTCTATTACAGTGTGAGTCAGCAGATAATTTAATATTTATCAGAATCCCCAAATCTCTTTCACATTCAGATAATTTGATTTGTTATTTAACCAATAGGTATTTTTAGGATTATTATTTCCAAAGTGCAGAACCACACACTTATCTGTGTTGAAGTCCATGACATTTATTTTTGCCCACAGTTCTATAGTTTGAAGATCATTCTGAAGAATGTTCCCATTTGAAGTTGTATCTACTCTTCCTCCCAGTTTGGTGTCATCCACAAACTTAGAAATAAAATTATTGGAAGTGATATTGAAGTCACTGATAAACAAATTAAACAAAGCTGGTCCCAAGACAGAGCCCTGAGGGATACCACTTGCTACCTTGTGAGGTTCTGACATAAAATTGTTTAGCCTGACTACCTATATTCTACCATATAACCACTGTGATACCCAATTTAATATGTATCCCGAAAAACTAAACTTACACATTTTTTCAATGAGCAATGAATGGGGAACTTTATCAAAGGCTTTACTGCAGTCCAAAAGTATAACATCTGATGGAATATGGTTATCCAGGAACCTACTAGTGTTATTATAAAAGGAAATCAGGTTAGTTGTACAGGATGATCCTGTTTTAAAACCATGCTGTGTAAGGTCCTGTATCCTGAGTGAATGTATTTCTGAATCAATATGTGATTTAACTATTCTTTCCATGGCCTTGCCAACTAGAGATGTAAGACTAATTGGTCTATAGTTCTGAACCATTGTTTTATTCCCCTTTTTTAGGATTGGGACCACAATTGCAGTACGCCAGTCATATGGTATACAGCCTTCTATCAATGATTTATTAAATATTTTAGTTAATGGAATAATGACTGTTTCAATAGTTTCTTTCAACAAAACAACCTTGCATTGATGTTATCAGGTCCTGAGCTGGTAGATTTTTTTAGTAATGAAATGACATTTCTTACTTCCTGCTCATTAATTGTCTGGCATGTAGGGGTTAATTTACACCTTGGATAATAATTATCTTTATTATAAAAAACTGAGGAAAAATGATCATTAAATATATTAGCAATTTGTTGATCATCTTTAACAGATTTCCCATCCTGTATTATTGGTCCAATTTTTCTTGAATCTCCTTTTTTACTATTTATATAAGAATGAAGTGATTTTTTGTTTGACTTTGTATGTGCCAAGGTAAATTCTAATTTGGTTTTTGCTTGTTTAATTAGTTTTTTTAAATGAGTTACTGAATTTTTATATCTAACCCTAATACCCGGGGTACCATTTATTTTTAATTTCTTAAAGAGACGCTCTTTCAATTTTATTTGTCTATGGATATCTTTATTAAACCAAATAGGTATTTTGCCTTTTTTGTTGTATTTGATTTTAAGGGGAACATAGATCTGTTCTAATTTGTTTATAGTTTGCATAAATATATCCCATGCTTGAGTTGTAGTTTTATTTTGAAACTTATTTATCCAATCAATTTGATTTAGTGAAAGATTTATTTGCTTAAAATTAGCTTTATTGTAGTTTTTTTGGAATGTTCCTGAAGTTGTTTTACTTCTAGTGATACTTACATTTAATACTACTGCATTATGGTCACTTTTTCCAATGGGAGCAGAAATATCTATATCTGACACTAAACTTCCTAAATTGGTAATAATAAGATCTAATATACTGTTACCCCTAGTAGGGAGTTTTACTAATTGCTCTAGGCCTTGATCAATACATAAGTTTGTTAGTAGTTTTTCCTGTGAGATTATTCCAGTGAAATTTTCCTAATTTATTCCTGGCATATTAAAGTCACCCAGAATTATCACATTATTTTTTTCTGTAATGTCAGTTATTTGGTTTATTAACTCATTTGTATATTCAAGGTCAGATGAGGGAGGTCAATAACAGACTCCTATAACTAATTTTGGTTGTCCTTTAAATTGTATTTGTACCCACAATGTTTCCATGTTACAGTTATTTATCATTTCCGATGATATTATGTCATTTTGTACCAATATACAAACTCCACCTCCAATTTTATTCACTCTGTCCTTATGATATAACTTGTAACCAGGAATCGTCTTTACCCATTTCGATGCAGAATCCCACCAGGATTCAGTTACAGCAATAATGCCAATATCCAATAATTTACATTTACATTCTAATTCCACCATACTTAGATTATTCAAGGATCTAGCATTAAAGCTCAAAACTTTGCAATATTTAGTTGTTGGTTGTTTAACATTGGTCTTTGTTATTTTTAGAGAATTTAGATCTTTCCAATTCTCCCCCTCATAATCTAGTTTAAATTATTTATTTCTGCTGCAATTTTTCTCCCAAGTATAGTACTACCCCTTCTACTCAGGTGGAGTCCATCCCAACAAAAAAGTGAGTCCCTTCCATAGAAGTCTTCCCAATGTTAAATACATTTTATCCCCTGCTTTAAACACCACAGTCTTAACCAGTTGTTTATTTTTTTAATTTTATTTGTAATGGCAAGAGTGGCCCTAGGTACTGGTAATATCTCTGAAAAGCAGACTGTACATCCTTTTTCCACCAGGAGATTATTTAGTGCCACATAGCTTTCCTCTAGTATATTACTACCTGATTGAAAAACATCATTTACCCCTGCATGAATTATTACTAATGGGTTATGTCCTGATTGGGATAATATAGGATTTAACATATCAGTAATATCCACTATTTTAGCCCCTCTGTAGCTTGAAAAAGTTCTGTTAACTTTATCAGGATTGCAGATTGCCCTATCTATGTGCTTGATTATTGAATCGCCTAGTACAAAAATTTGTCTTGATGGAACATTCTGTGACATTGAATAATTTGTATCCATTAAATTATCAGTTCCCTGATTTATTGATTGATTGTCAACTTTTTGCTGTAATTTAGAAGCTAGAGTCAAGGAGCTACCAAGATTTATTAGTGGTTTCTGAATGTTTTGATCATTTACAATTTCCCAGTCTCCAGGTAAGATACATCTGAAAAAGATGGTAAACTGCTGTTATTTTTATCATTGGATAGTATCTGGAAGTGGTTTTTAATTGGAATTTCAAACTTGTTTGCCTTATGTCCTTTTTTAATTGCTCTACCTGATGTTACTGTCGCCCAATCTTGTTCCTCTATATCCTCCTCTCTAACCCTTTTTCTAATTATCTCTTGTTTTTTATTTGTTGTTGTGATAATTTCAGGCACCAATGTTTTTTGTAATAAATTTAGTTCTTGGTTAACGGTACTTAATGTGTCATTATTTATTGTCGTTACTTGTGAAATTTCGTTTCTTTCAATATGACGTCTTAACATATCTGCCTGACTATTTTCTAATATAATTAGTCTTTCTCCAAATGTGTCTAGTTCTTCTTTCATAGCTTTGTTTACTAAGCATTTTTCACATTCAAAGTTGTTTTCCATGGTTGGTACAGAATCTACTAGTTTATACATATAACACAATTGACATTTTAAACCAGTTTCCCCAATTGTCATAATAGTGGGATTTGCAAGTGTCTTAAGTTCCATTTTTGGTATGTGGATATTTAAATTCGTACTTACACTATATATTTCCTGCCCAATAGTAATTACACAAGTCCCTGATTTCTAACACGTTATTTGAATTAAATAACTCGATCTAGAATACAAAATACAATTCTATCACTGAGGGGCTTGAATCTGCTGAATCCGCTGAACATGCTAAACACACGCTAGATGCACATGTCTTTGCGTGCATCTTCACACGCGTGAGCACGCTCGCCCTGCTCGGCTTGCCCTGCTCGCCAAAGGGCGAGTTTAAAAGTCCCAAAAACTGGAAGTGGTTACCATGGTAACGCAGAGTAATTGCTGGCAACAGAGAAAGATTTTAAAACAAATAAATTAAATAAAAGTTCTCTGACTACTGCAGGTGTACCTACATGTCAGAAAGTGTAGCCGAGGATTTTAAATTAGCAGCAACTGAGTGGGTAGTTCTGAATTTTGCTACAGTGAACTACTACTCCTCCACCTGTATACACACTATAACAGGGCTCCAAAACAAGTAATATATAAAGCAGAGGTTTTAATACGCACACAGTGTAAATGGTATATTAGAGCAGCCTGTCAGTGCTATAGCTACTCACCTGTATGCTGCACTTCACTTGCTATACAGGCCCGGCTAAGGAGCTAGTAATTGCTATGATACAAGCAGTCAAGAAGCTGACTTTGTCATTTACACAGTCAATCTTGTGTTGAGAATTAACAGCAGTAGGGTACAAAGCACTTTAGCCCAAACTTACTCCATGAGGTATAGGTGATACTGATGGTCTATATGCGCCTGCTGGTGTAGGTAGATTTAAGTTGGAGAAATAGGGAGTTCTTTGTGTTTTGGTTATATTTTTCTTGTATTAACTGTGTTAATGTACACACAGTAATATTTTCAGTAATTGTTGAAATGTATTTGTTGATTGTGTTGTGGACCTGGTGCTGAAGTGCATTATTTCAGGTTGTTTAAAATATGTGGTGGTATATTACTAAAGTTTTCAATTTGCTTAGACAAAGTGTGTGTGAGTGTGTGTGTGATGCGTGACATCAAGTAATACTCTTTTTATTGTGCCACAGTGTAATTGCAGCAATGTGACTCTGCTATCCACGGCACCTGCGTGATTTTGTACTACCATTGTGGTATCTTGGTTTTGCACTGTTACTGTAATCTGCAGTCACAGTGCTTCTCCCCCCCAACTGGCAAAAGGTATTCTTTTCCAGATTGTATTGTGACTTTAGCACCACTGGTTAGTTAAGGTGTTGTTGAACTTGTTGTGACTTTATGTCTGTATCTCTTGTTGAAGCTGCCCTACACAGTTGTTTTTTTGGCTTCACATCCAGCAGCCCAGAGTGAATGTTCCAAAATCTTAACTTGTTTAGAATATTCTTGTTGATCCCCAAAAATGCCTGCAAAGAGACATGCAAGCAAAGCTGTGGTAAGATTGTTTGTGGTCGTGGTAGTACGCAGTCGCAGAAGTGTATTGCTGAAGTGAGGAAAGGTATTTCTCCTTCAGTGTTTTTTACAGTGCAATCAATAGCTTCAGTCATAGTTGGAGGAGATGATTTTGTCCCAGCTGGTGGTGTTAGTGCAGTTGCTGGTAGTATGAGTATTGCTGCTTCAAGTTCCACTTCTGACCAGTTGACGTCCAAAAATACAGTTGAGTGTAAAGCAGTGAGTGACAGTGTAGATGATGTCATACTCCCCAGTAACATCCCATTGGTAACTAAGCATGAGGATTCTGATCATCATGGCAACAATAACATACAATGTCACATTTCTTCCACTGTGGTTCAGGCCATGCATTTGCCATGTAATGATTCACAGTGTGGTGAAAAAATATCGTGTGATGGTGGTGTTGATGATAAATCTGATGATGCTGAAGTTGCTGTGGTTGCAACATGCAGTCCACCTGCCAGCATCAAAGCAGAAGACATGGATGTGGATGATGTTGTTGAATATGATGATGTCGGTGACCCCTGTTCTGAACTGGAGAAAAAGAAATTCAAGGTGGTTGTGTCTGGGTCTGTTTGCATTAACACCTCCCCCCCAAAAAGTTGTGATTTACCAGTTTCAGATGATGATGATGATGATGATGATGACCCAGTAATAATGATAGGTAGTCATGGTGGTCAGTTGCAGTCCAAGTGTGTCCAGCCTGAAAAATCATGTAGCACACCCCACACTTCAGGGACATGTTAAAAGAAGGGGCTCACAATCCCTTGTTTGGGATTGTTTTGTGAAAGATGCAAATGAGGAGTCAGTTGCAATCTGCCAGGTTTGCCACGCGTGTGTGAGGCAAGGTAAAAAGGGGAGCCATCTGGGCACAGGGGGACAGCATACACATCTTAAGAACAGGCACATGGCACTGTGGACCCGGCACAAGATATCAGCTAATACCACAGAGGGGCATTCACCCTCGTTATCATCCATAATGAGCATGTTATCCCCTTCCATGACTGTAAGATCATGTAGAAAATTAAATGTGTGCAGTAGTGATGAAATAACAGCAGAGGATTACTACAGACATGACGAAGTGGAGGAGCATAATCATTTTGAAATCTTGTCCAGTGGTGGTGAGAGTAGCAGTTTTGGTGGTGGTGGTGAATGCAGTATGTCTAGTGTAAGTGGTACATCAACCCCTGTTAGTAAATCTGTGAAAATAACTTCATCTGTGGATTTTTCATCACCTGTTCAACCGTCTTCATCACACATCCACACTCCACCCTCTGCCATTCACAGAGCAGAACCATTTGTCATCGCACCCTGTGTAAAACGTTTGCCAGCCCATGTTACAGAGTGTTTTTGTACACAAGCTGAAGTACCCACCCAATCATATAGTGTCATGCGAACTTAATGCTGCTGTAGATGAAATGCTGGCAATTGATCTTTTGCCCTTCTCCTTCATGGAGAATTCTGGGTTCCAGCAGTTTGCAGCACATGCCTGTCCAAAATGGAAAGTCCCATCCAGGACATACTTTTTCACCCTTGCTGTCCCTGAGTTGTACTATACTGTGTCCGACTCAGTAAGACATGCCCTTCAACATTCCTCCTCTCCATTCATCCATTTAAGTATGGATATGTGGACAAGTGGCAAAACAATGGGGAGTTCATATTTGTGTAAAACTGAACATTGGGCGTAGGTGCCAGGTGTTGTTTTTGCTGTTGGTAGTGTGAATAATCAGTGTAGTAAGGTGGAGTGTCATGGTAGCAATCTTCCAGGAATTTGACAGCATGCAATGATTGCTATGTGCAATGTGACCTGTTCACGCACTGGTGAAAACATACTGGATTTGGTACTGAATAAAACTGACAAGTGGCTGAACCCTCTGTCCCTGAGAGCTGGGCTCATAGCAAGTGAGAATGGGTCAAATGTGATTAAATGCATCACGAATGGTGGCTTTGTTCAGGTTCCATGCATGGCGCACTGTTTAAATCTTGTGGTGTAGGAGTTTCTGCAGCACCCTGATATAAAGGAAATGCTGACAGTTGCACGCCATATCTGTTCTCACTTTTCACGCTCTGCAAAGGCCTATGACCAACTTCGGCAGTTGCAAATCCGAAACTGCCTCCCACAGCACTGCTTGAAGCTGGAAGTTGTCACCTGGTGGAACTCCATTTTATACATGGCAGAGAGATTGTATGAACAATACAAAGCCATCTCAGAATATCTTGTCATGTACACTAGCTGTGACAGTTCCGGGGCCTCCATGTCTATGACAACTGAACAGTGGCACCTCATGGACTCTGTAATAACAATTAGGAGGCCTTTTGAACATGCCACACAGGCAGTGAGTGGTGAGTCTGCCTCCATTAGCCAATCAATTCCACTGCTGTGGGTGCTGAGGCAGACATTGGTGAATGTACAGCATAGTCTTGATGTTACCGGAGAGAGTGCTAGCAGTGTGTTGCTGAAACACATGCTGACCAGAATCATCACATCTTGAACATTCAGCATAGCAACAACTTTGCTATAGCAACAATGCTGGACCCACGATACAAACATGGAATTGCCTCAGTAGTGGAGGATGGGCCTGAACAGGTAAAAAATGTCAGTGGGCAACTGGTGCACTTGGTTCATGGGGCACAGAAGTCATGTGCCAAGGTCAGCAAACCTCAGCAGCATAATCATGCTGAAGGTGAACCTGGAGTAGAAGTAGTATCAAGCATATCCTGTAATGGGAAGGGGACTGCAGTTCCAGGTGTTCTGTCATCAAATGCGAATGGTGTTATTCCACTTTGGGAAGCTTTGTCCCAAGTGGGGATTTGTGACATAAATGATTCCAGAGAACAGGATGATGCATCAACCACTGGACTTAGTGCAGCACAGCGGATGGTTGAGTCATATTTGTCTGAAAACAGGCATCTGTCAATAACGATGATCCTCTTTTATACTGGAGTGGAAAGGTCAGTGAATGGCCAGAGCTGACTGCAGTGGCACTGAAGTATGTGACATGCCCACCCTCCAGTGTAAGTGTCGAGAGGGTATTCAGCTCAGCAGGTGCAATAGTTTGGGATCATCATACAAACCTCTCTCCTGCAAATGTCAGTTTGCTGACATTCATAAAAATGAATGAGAGGCACATACCAGCTCAGACTGCAACCTCAGTATTCATACCCCAGCCTAGTCGTGGTTTTGCTGATTTAGAAATGGACCATCCTAGTGGCAGTGGCAGCATGAAATGGCCTACCACTGACGTAGATGACGCAATGGAGAAAGAATTTCCCAATGGTCAGAATTCAGACATAGATGACTGTGAGGGCAGCTTTCTTTATGAGGATGATGAGGTTAATGTTGACAGGTTTTAACTTAAGTGGTTAAAAGGCTGTCACATTTGTTGTATATGTTTTCTTTTTTGTAAAGTTAAATTAGTGTCCCACTCAGAGTGACTCAAATTCCAAATGTTATGTCAGATTTGTAAGACAGAGCACAATATGTCCTGGCCCCTGTACCACCACCACCACCATAAGACTGCTGTTAGCCACTGCCACAGTAGGTAATGTCACTGTGTACTCCCTTGGACCACCACCATAAGACTGCTGTTAGCCACTGCCACCAGGAGGAATGATTTTGTGTGTCCCTTGGACCACCACCATAATACTGCTGTTAGCCACTGCCACCACCATAGGGAATGTCACCATGTGCCCCCTGGACCACCACCATGAAACAGCGGTTAGCCACTGTTACCAGGGGGATGACTTTGTGTGCCCCCGGACCACCACCATAAGACTGCTGTTAGCCACTGCAACCAGCACCAGATGCAGGAAGATGTGAGAGTGAATGTCATCATTTGCCTAAGTTATGACTACCACCACCCACCACCACCATTTTGACAATGTTTTCCATTACATGTCTTGACCATGAGAAAGCAGAGGGAGTCGAACAGGAGACCACATCCATCAGCCACAGGCACAAGGCTTCCTACTATGAATACTATAAATTGAGTATGTGTACTAATGTTTTTCATGCTATTCAACTTCCTTTAGCTGTGTGTTTTGTTTCCTGTTGCTTTTCTGAGCTGCAATGGTCAAACAAATTTGGTCAACTTATTTTGTTTTTTTTACAGCTTAACAAATGACTCTCCTTAGCTGAAGGTCTGTATCAATGATACAGCATTACTGTGTACAGCAACATATGGGATTTTCATTTCCATACTGGTAAGTATGTCAATTATATTTAATCTGTTCCTTTTTTCCCATAAGAGTGCAAAAAATCCAACTGATGATTTGTAATTGCCTATGGATGCAGTACTAGCCTTTGAACTATTCTAGAAACCAACTTTTTAATTCAGTGATACTTATGCACAGATCAGTATTAGTGTTAGAGATGACAATAGACAGTGTCATATTAGGCTTCAAAGTGCTCGCTAAACAAAAATGGTAGTTTTGATACTATCAATCAATTAATCAATCAAATCTTTATTTATCCAAGTGAACACCATTGAGCATAGCTCATTTACAAGATGGACCTGGTAGTTTTGATACTAATATATAGATGTAATTCATATCTAATTTAGTGCAAGTTTGTATACTTGCACAAAATGAAAGGTGGCGGTAGTGGTGGTAATGCTAAGAATAAACTTTTTGAATTTTACCTCCACAGAGAAGTTACAGTATATGAAGAGATGGAGGATACAAGCCCCTTAAAGCTTACATCAAAGAGAAAAAAAAAACTCTCCACAAACTTTGAAACATGGGTTATTTGTCAAGAAAATCAACAGAATGCAAAACTGTCAAAAGCTACCAGTGCTGGACAGAATTCTGTGATGCTGGCAGCAGAAGCCAGGAGAGAGTAACTGTATTGATGGCTACTGGATGAGTTTTCTAGTTTACATGATGTGCCACCAACACTTTACCATAGGGGTTGCTTTCAGAAATGTACAACCAAGTCAAATTTGGCACATGTCAGAGTTGTATCCAACCCAGGACTGAAAACAGACTCTGAATCTGATCAGACAGCATCATGTTCACCTGCTTCTATAGCCACCAGAGCAAGCACATTCCCCAGTGATTGGTCCTGTTGCATTGTTTGCTTGAGAAAAACACACAAGAAAGACGAAACTGCATAAAACTGAAACATTTGAGAGAGCAACCAATCTAAGGGAGGCAGCACTTCAAAGAGGAGACGATGACATGTTGCGCAGAATATCTGAGAAAGACTTGATTGCTAAGGATGCAGTTTATCACTCAACATGCCCTTCTTCCTACTTGAGTAAAACAAATCTGAAAGCAATACCAACTAGTTCCACTGCAACAATACAGTCACCTTATGACACTGCATTTTATCAGCTGATTGAAGAGACAGACAATGATCTTATGTGGAACAAGAAGACTCTTTTCCTGTCCAAGCTGCTACAGAGATATAAAGCCCTGCTTCCCTCAGATGTAGAACTGAAAGCTATTCCAGTAGCAAATCACAGGCAAGATTTGAAAATCACTGTGGTTCTGCAATTTAATTCCATGCACAGCATGGACAGGGCAAGTCTACCATTGTTCTATGCAGTGCAATAACATTAGCTGATGCTATTCAAGCTGCTAGTAATCTGAAGCAGGAATTTAAGTAATCCAGATGTTTTGTGGATGTTCTTTTGGCAAGTGAATGTGATGAACGCCTTTCAAATGAACAAGTGGTTTTGTATAATGCCACTTCAATCCTTTGGTCTGAAATACAAAAAATGAAACCCTCAGAATATTACCCAAAGCCAGGGGATTGTAGATTAGAGGTCAACTACTTTAGTGGCCCAATTGCTGCAGGAGTGTGTCCTTTGGTTGATAGATAAAGAGGCATATAATTCAGCCAGCAATGAGTATCATCATTCAGAAGACATTCAAAGAAGATGCCTCTCAATTGCGGAGTGCATAGTATTTAACAGTTCCAGAATTATCACACCACTGCACATAAGCCTTACTGCACAGCTACACCAGGAGTTTGTGTCTCGCAATTTAATTGACATACTACACCTTCATGGATTCTGCAGCAATTATGATGAGCTGAGGTGGTTCATGACTAGTGCTGGAAAAACTGAAATAGAAAGACTCCAACGAATTGTATTCATTCCAAATGGGATTGTACCACTTCGTGCTGGTGGAAATCTCATCCATGAAGGAGATGATAATATAGACATTAATAGAGAGACTGTTGATGGAAAGAATACCTTCCATTCAATGGCTAGAGTTGTATTTCAAGAACAGTCTACAGAAAGTCCAGCATCACAAGAAATATCACTGAAGGTGAGAAAGAAAAGTCACTTACTCTCCCCGGGAAATCAGATTCTCTTATGCAGTGTGCAGCATTTGAGAAACCTAGAACACATCCAGAACTGATTCACCATAAAAAAGTACTTGAGAAAATAAACTTCTGTCACCTACAAGTGAAAGCTGTCTGAGATTTCTCCTGGTATCTTTTAAGACTACCACCTCATGTTGTCCTACCAATACCAAATGATGTTGATATTGTTCATACTCAGGCGATTCCATTTTGGACTGGTTTCAGCCACAAACTTGCCACAAAGAAGAGAACCTACACAGCAGTTGCATATGCACCTATTGTGAATGCCAAAACCAGCTGACATGGCAACAGTCTAAACTACAATGCTGAAATGTAAGGAAATGTCAGCAGCTCTAGGTCAGCAACATGCCATTCAGACCATGGATCAGCAACTGTATGCTGTTGCTGAGCAAGTAAAATAGACTCTTCCAAATGAACTTGGTCCCAGTGTGATTCACCTGGGTGGTTTTCACACCCTGTATTTTTTTATTGCATGTATTCGGACATTTTGGGGAGATGCAGGATTGCTAGACCTTCTTGTTGATTCTGATGTGTATGCAACTTGTACTGCAGATCAAATGCTTGCTGGTAAGCAATTCAACTGTGCTCTACATGGCTTGACTCTAGCATTTGAGGATCTGAGTACTCTGAAACTATTCATTTGTTAAATGGTGTGAGCAGGGAGGAGGTACTCATGGAGTTCCTGTATTTGTCTGGCAAATGTTGGCTGACACTCAAAAGGTGTTTGAGTCTGAAGACATTGAGTCCTTACAACATGTCATTAAAGAGTTTTATGATGCTCTAACTCAACATATGCTACCACTACTGAAGGGCTTTCAGACATGGGGGGTATGCCCAGTCTCCTGCATTCAAGTTCTGGGATCATTTTCTCCAGGTTATTCAGATACTACTTCTAAATGTCCGTGCAGATTGAAAGGGTGATTGGAAACTTCACCTACCCACACAGCGTGCCATGCTTCCATACTTCTTTGCTGCAAACAGGCCCAACTATGCCAAGTAGATTCCAATCTACATTCTTGATATGCTAAATCTCTGTGAAGAAATACACAGTGCCTTTGAATCTGGGGAATCTGCTGTGCGTCAAACTCCTGGTCCTTTCAGTGGAATTTGGAGTGACATGAGGATGGAGAAAATTGCCATCAAAGACTCAAAAGGCAGCAGTGGATTTGCAGGACTGACAAGAAAGAAGCCAGCCCTTGTCAGATGTACCCTCACAAGTAACCAATGCACTCTCGACAAATATCATGATGATGAACAAGATGATGATAATGATGTTGACTAGAACTACGACTATTATATTTCAATGATACCTGTACAAATGCATTATTAGATTTTGTTTTACATACCCTTTAGGTTGTTGTTGTTGTGATGCTTTGAGGTCACGAAGAAATCCTGTTGTATGTCTTGAAATAATACATAGGGTCATTAAACTAACTGAAACTAATGCAAATATTTTATAGTGGTCATTCTAGCATGTTGAGGGTGTCATTGTTTAACTCCATTTCTTTGGTAAAGGGCACCACCTGACAGCCCCACGTCATACCTCATCTTAAAGTAGACATAATAAGCTTTCAAACGATGTGTGGGGTGTGTGTGTGTGTGTGTGTGTGTGTGTGTATAGCCAGGGTACATTAAGTCGACCAAATCAGTGGTGTCTGCCACTCACTCATAGGTACAAGCTGTCTTTTGACTGATCCAGTCCAAACCAGTTAGCATGGAGAGACTGCAAGACAAGAGACAGAGACAGTACTACTCTGTGAATTGTATAATGATACCCCACTTTGTGGTTCATTCTGAGAATTTACAAAATATTCATATAAGCTAATTATGTGGCATGGTAAGTCTTTGAGTCATATGCCCCCATCCTCTCCCTCTCCCTCTCCCCCATGCCCTGCTGTCTTTAACTTTATCCCCAGGTTCAGATGACATCAGAGTAAGTGCTTTTTAATAGTTGATATACTTAGATGCTAACTTCCCTGACAACCTTTAACGTAGTACATGTATTACATGACACGCATTATATCAGTCAATATACAAATTATTACATATCACAGATACAGCTCTCTTAACTTTTGTGCCAGGCACAAAAAAAATGTTGCTCCTGCTCAGTATCCTTGGGAATTTGATCTTAAAATGGGATTGGAAATTAGTCAGACTACTGTATCTGGTTTACTATCACTAACTGCATTTTCATTTTAAAATAAGTTTTTCTTAGTCTTGTACATAACTTATCATTTTCATGTTTGTCACTATCAGTACAGAATCACCACTAGTAGTGCTTGTGGAATCATCATAACATTTAAAACTTTTTTTACTTTGAGTGGCCAGTCTATAAATTTCATTGTGGGTGGTACCTACAGTTTAGTTTTTTCCCCCCAATACAATAAGAACCTATTCTGCTGGTACAACCCTTGATTTTCTTAGTGGCAACTGGCAGGTGCTACAGATTTCTTCTGTCTTGTATGTGCTTTTTTAATGGAGAACTTTGTGTTAGAAATGTTTTTTATCCCCAAATTTATTTAAGTGCTGAGTGCTTGTGAGTGCAAGAAGTTCTGCTATGGAGACAAAGCTGATATATTTTTTGCTTAGTGCAACATTTCGTTCACAGAATAAGCTTCTGGCAGAGCAGAGAAGCTTCTGCTTGAAGGTTTTGCTTTAATAATTACACTTGCATGAGTAGTTTCCTTCTCATCTCTCTGCCTCGTTTTACCCTTTACCCTGATCCTTGGCAGGTTTTGTTTCATTTTGTCTACTTTTTAAAAAAAAAAAACAAAAAAAAACTTCCTTCTTGCACAGAGCCTATGGCCCAAACCTGGGCCTTTTAAACTGAGTTTAATTCAATGGAGTTAATTAAATTAAAAAAAATAAAACAAAACAATAACCAATTTGTTCTGTCACTAGCACAAAGCCTATGGCCCAGACAAGGAACTTTCATTCATGTTTCCTACTTTCTTTGGCTTAAATAAATTTTAAAAAAAAGTCCTGACTTCAACAGGCTATGGCTTCTGTCACTGGCTGGCAGAGCTTACAGCCCACACTGGTGCCCTTTAACTTATATTAGCTTTGTTTAAATTAAATATTATAGAAAAAGAGAAGGCCTCCTGCCACTGGTGCTGGGCCTGGTATGGCCCAGACTAGGGCACTCTCACTTGTGTTTCTTACTTTTTAGCTTCAGCTAGAAAAGGTCATTGCTCCAACATACTGAAGCTCTTGCCACTGGCTGGCAGAGTCTCTATATACCACTGAGGCACTCTAACTTTAACTAGTTTTGCTTTCATTACATTTGACATGGAAAAAAAAAACAGAAGACTTCATGTCATTAATGGTGGGCCTGGCTATACTGGCTACTTTTTTGCTTAAAATAAAACAGAACAGTCCTCCAATAAACTGAGTCTCCTGTCACTGGCTGGGAGAGACTACCAGCTACTGCCCATACCAAAGGACTATCGCTTGGGTACTGCAGTATACTTCACTTGTACCATATACCTTTAGTATGGACAATTGTGTTTATTGTAGACAAATTTTGCATTCCAAAACCCTTTCCTCTGTGTACTCATGCTAATTTCCATGGTTTCTGTGAACTATGCCTGCCATATTTACTGACAGCTATTAGCGCTCCTCATTACTCTTTCTCCCTTTGAGAGGTCACCAACCATCAAAAGCAGCTTTCCATTTCTGAATTCCAGTCCATGCAGGCAGCCAGAAGTTGTAGTTGTTGTCAGTGCCAAGAAAAGCCAAGACTGTGAGATTGCGAGAGTCTGTGATTTGACATGGCACAGGTGGTGGCAGACATGGCACAGGCCAGTCTGCATAAATCAGGGGCAAATTGCAAAATCTCTACTCTCTACCTTCTAAAATCCTCACATCTCTCATTCTCTATCTTTGTTGGAAAATTACAAAAATAGTACAAACAGAAATATCTCTAACCTATCTTAGCTATCTATATTATAGCAGTGGTACTGGGTGCTGAGAGTTTGCTGCTGGGAGCTGTAGTTGTGGCAAAGATTCAGTGAACTACAGAAATTGGAATATTGGTGGTATTGCTATTAGGAACTCAGAGCTAACTATTTTCAGCAGGAAATCTCTTAAACACTGAAAGGAGTCAGATTCTGTCTTGGGTAAAGCATTTTAAAAGCACAAATAGCATTTTTTACAGTTGCAGCTGTTTTTTGGTCCTCTGACCAGTGTGATCCTGCACTTCAACTTCTGGGTCATGTACAGTAAAATGAACCACCCTGCAAGCCATTGGTGAGCATGGGTGGAGACCGGGGATAGACAGGGTACACGCCAGGAATCTTGTGTCATGGGACAATAGATGGGTACTTCCAGTTCAATGGTCCAGCATTCAGTTGTAATTTGTACAGTGCCATTTAATTTCTGAACTGTTAGTACTAATATAATTTGTGGACAGTATATAAGAAGTCATTATTTTTTAACAAGGGGGTATTTTCTTTCTTGTTGCCACTATCCTCAGCTGGTATCTGTGTTCAGCTAAATCTCATCTCTATACATGTTATGCAGGATATGTATAATGAGTAAAAGCATAGGAGCAAGCACTGGTGTTTTTGTTAAGCAGTGTGACACCAGCACAAAAAGAAAACTGGTTTGCCATAGCCATAAACAAATTAGTTACAGTAATCTACGTTTTCATTTCGGACCACATAAATTTAAACTGTGCCTGTGAGTTAGTAGAAGTACACATTGGGGGGTGGGCACGAAATTAAAAAAAATGCCTGCAAAGAATGCAAATTGTTTAATTGGGGCAGCAAGGGAGACTGTGAGGATGAATTTATATGCATAGAATATCACTATATAAAATCAATGGAGAAGGAGGAGATTAGAATAATAAGGGAATCACAAAATGAGTCAAAAAGCATACAAGAGCTGGAAACCTTTGCAAAAAAATATGTTTAGAAACATCATTTAAGATAACTCTATTACAAGTCATAATGCACAAATAGCTGTCATGGAGGAGGATGATTTGGGAGTAGAAGAGAAAAGAAAAAGGGACATGTTGTAGGTGGAAGAAGGGAATACAGAAAATGGAGATGTTGGTGTGCTACCGTCATGGACTTCAACACAGGGGAGAAGGAGGAGGAAAAGAGGGAGGGTAGTCAATGTTCATTGTGAACTTCATCTTGAAAATAGATTTCAGGTCCTTGGGGTACAGACTGAGTCACAAGAACACCAAGAGGGGATGCATCAGGCTGCACTTGATAGAAATACGGTAGCCCGTGAAAAAGGTTACCGCAGTTGAGTGCTTTCAAAAAGGGTTACTCAATTGCGGCACCTGTCCACAGGGCTACTGGGCAGGGAGGGCGACTGGATGGGGCAGGGTCTATGAATATAGTGACAGGATGTCACTATATGTACACACAGGTGGGGGAGAGCGAGCATGCCAAGCGATGGGTGGAAGGAGAGGGAGGGTTTGTGAGATGTAGTGTGGTGGTGGGCTGTTGAGCTGACCCTGTGGCATGGTGGGTGGCAGACTATGGTTACGAGGGTGCCAGGTTCATATCCAGGCGCACGTTCACTTTGTTGCACCCTGCTGTGAAATTTTGTTTATCTGGTTTTGCACCCCCTCCTCCAATATGCAGCCCCCCTGGAGTTGAGAATCCTCTGGGTGGGGGGAGAAGCCCCCCATGAGAGGGGGTGCAACACAAATGAAAAAAATGCCAAATATCTGGCACCCTTTGCTGTTGCCGGTATGTACAACGCCAAACTGATTTTCGGTGATGTACACTTGCCCTAACAGCGATCGCCTTTCAGTAATCGCTGTTATCACATGGAAGCAGAAACACAGGTATTAACTTGCTGGTATTAGTAGACTGCAAAATTAGGTACAAAGACTCCATTATATGTAAGGAAAGGAACAATATAGTGGCTCTATGTTGTCTGCCAGGTGCAAAGTTAAGGACATAAAAGAAAATTTGGGGGGTCTGTTAGAGGGACCTGGATGCAAACCAGCGCTATCACTTCGTATTCGTATCAATGATGTGGGGCACAAGTTGGATAAGGATATAAAGAAGGACTCCGAAGATATAGAGAGTGCACTAAAGAGTATAGGATACAGGCTAATAATTTTGGAGATATTACCTGTATGAAGAGCTAACGCTGGAAGAATGAGGGTGATCAGAAAAATGAACAATTGGCTTTAGGACTGGACCAAATGCTTGGGCTTCAGTTTTGTTAGAAACTGGTACAATTTCTAACATCAAACAGATTCGTATAGAAGGGATGGTTTACACCTAAATAAACTTGGAGCAAAGATCCTAGGGGATAACCTTAACACATTTTTTAACAGTTGTTTAAATTACTTCATAAGGGGAAGGGGGGGAGGGCAAGCAAGTATAATAATAAAAATAATAAAGGAAATTAAACATGAAGGACTCAGGAAGAGGTAGAGGGAATGAGCAGAACAACAATATAGGAAGGAATGGAGCGATATACTCCCAAATTCAAGAAACCCAAAGAAGAACAGATTTGGAGGATTAGAGGCAGGGAGCCTGGTTTTCCATTTTTCACAGAAAACCAGGTAACAATAATGGAATCCTGAACGGTTTGCAGAATTTGGATTCTTCCACCAGTGACAAATGGAAATCATATGTCACTGCATGAAATTACCAAGATTTCAGAATCTTAAAATGGATACTGCTCTAATGCACATTCCTACTGCTCTGCTGCTTATAGAATCAATCAGGAGACCGCCCACACTGCTTCATTGTAACTACCCGTGCTTCAGTTTAACCAACCATGTTTCCCTCCAAGTTTTTGATCAGCTGAGGACTGCTCTGTACCCTGAAGGCACAGTTTTCATTAAGTATATGCCTAAATGTCTTTCATTATTTGTATTACACTGCATGATATAAAAAAATTAAGAAAGTTAAATGTCCGCGCACTTGGGGAATCAGACTAGGCGGTACAGGTGGAGGAATGAGGCTAAAAGTTTAACTGCTACTGCCTCCCGCCCTTCATTCAGTCAGCTGATGTGACTAGCTGCTCACCAACTTGAGAGGTTTTACTATAGCGGGGCAAAATCCTCGACATTGACATCTCCGACAGCGACAGACACAATGCCGAGTGTTGGCATTGTACTGTTGGGGATCTGCGAGTGTTTTCTTTGGGGGCAGCTTTGTCCCCCGAACACCCACATGGGGTCTCCACCCACACACCCCAATCTCTAAATATACAACTCCGAGTTGGAGTTGTACCAGGGGAGGGGGTGCAACACTGGGAGATGCACCGCCAGTGTCTGCAGGGACCAGCACAGCGACCCGACGATTACGGGTGAAATCTGTTGCTGTGCTGGTCTTCGCGGTTGCGGTGTCAACCTACAGTCAGCATACCACTTGACAGTAGTGCTTTTGTGTAGAAAAAGTACATGCTTAAATGTTTTTCCCACTACATGATTTAAAACAGCAACAAAAAAAGCTAAGTATCAGCCCCTCGGAGAATTGAGCTGGGCAGCAGGGGTGGGGGTATCAGGTTTAAAGTTTAACAGCTCTGCATCTAACCCTTTCCTCAGCTTATGTAACTGCTCTCCATCCAGATAGTAAAGTTTTTGAGTAGAAAAAAGTAAGTTCCTCAGCTATTTTTACACTGCATGATTAAATCCCTCAAAGCTTAGTATCAGCACACTTGTAAAATCAGGTGTGGGGGGGAGCAGTCGGGTATCTTTAATTGCATTCATTTAAAGGTGTGCCTCTGGGAGGTTGAACTGTTAGTCTTGCTGAGCTAGGAGGTTCAAGGGATGCTTGCTGATCTGGGTGTCTTTTTCTGGGATCAGCCAACCTGGAGGGGGTTTCACACCACTTTGTGGTTATCCACATGAGCAAGGCAACCCCCATTTCCCCTTCGGGTATGGACCCCAGGTCAGCACGCTGTGCCTCTTCATCATGCTCTAAACTCCACCAGAAGAAGGCAGGGAAATCTAAATTGGTTCAACTCACAAGCCCAGATCTCCCACTTGCCTACTTGCCTATGTTGTGCACCACCAGCCTGCATCGCTATTTTGTTTTTAATTTTGGGAGTGTTTTTTAAGCTGGGTGAGTGAGTGGGTGGGTGAGCTGGGCTGCTGATGGTGTAAGCACTGCCAGTTATCCATGCTACTGTCGTTAGTTGTGTGTCCCTGAGTGAGGGAGGCCTTAGCATCTGTGTGCCCTGAATATACTATATGACCTGGGTGTTGCTGTTCCCCTACTTGCAGAGCATGGTGACAGCACAGGTGGGGGGTGCTGCAACAGTACCCAAGTCAGACTCCATACTCAGAGGCACACAGCAGGTAAGGTGCCAGATACTCTATGATGCCAGTGGGTAGAGTGGAGCTGTAGCTGTTTCTTGTTGTGTTCCCCTCAGTAAGTTGGGGGGCCTTGGCTTGGCATCTGTGTGCCCATGAGTTTTCTATATGGCCCCTTTGTTGTTGTCACACTACCTGCCACTCTATGATGCCAGCAGGGTTGAGTGAGGTGCTGAAATTGTACCCAAGCCAGAAAGGACACTAAGGGACACTCATAAGATAAGGCCCCAAGTACTGTATGATGCCAGTGGGCAGGGTGGTGCTCAGTTTACATCTGAGCTCAGACATAAAAAGTGAGATCCCTTTTCATGTAGACCAAGTAAAAAAAAAGGTGTCCACATGTTTGGGAGATGCATGATTTTCTATTAGAAGGTCCTCCACTAATCACTTGTGGATTTTTTAGGTGGAGGCACATGCATTCAAAAAAGCCAATTTAGGCAGTTAAATGTTAGATAGGATTGAACCTAGGGAGTACTACTTTGGTATCTGGTAGTTCGGCTTAATTCATGTCTGAGTTCTGATAAGCTAAGAGGCCCAGAAATTTGAAACTAGGGCATGTGGGGTATAGGTGTTGAAGGAAGGGGACTGTAGAGAAGGCAAAAAGGTGGAGGGGTCGCTCTCTACATAACTAAGAGCTTGTGCGCGGAGGAAGTACAGTAGATGTGACATCTGATCCAGATTTTATGTATTTATTTAAGTCTTTGATTACTGGGTGAGCAAACTGATCCAGAGGACTGTTTTCAGTCATGGCCTTGGCCACCAGGGTGGCAAAGACAACAAACATCAATACAATACAGAGATACAATTAGAACAAAACAGGACTGCCAACTACTCTTGGTATGAGGTCAAATTGCATAATACAAATATTTCAGAGACATCAGTACATACTGGTGTGGTGACATACATTAAGTGGCTATGCAATAAAAAAGGCTTAACATGGTGATTATGGTAAAGTATTACATGCAATGTACATACAGTCACCAGGGAGCCAAGGGAATAAATACAGTTAATATGAAGATTCAGTCTATCACCAGGAGTGGTATAGGCACAAGTTATAGGTTGAAATGCAACTTAAGTTAAGTTGCAGAACCTGCCAACAGTTCAGAATAAAACAGGTAGTCATATCCAGATTGAACAGAGGAGCAGAACAGTGCAAGAGGGTAGGGGCACTGGAGGTAGGGTGAGGGCATGAATAGGTGCTATGCCAGGATACGGGCCCTGGTACCACGTGGAGAACAGCTGCATGTACAGACAGCCTCAGCCAGGAGCCATGCCCTTAAGTTTGCCTTGAATGACTGATGGGAGGGGGATGATCAGATGGACAAAGGAGGTTTATTCCAGAGGGAAAGGCAGAGACAGAGAAAGCTTTACCATCTATGGTAGTAGTAGTGCGAGGGACTTCCAGTGGAGGAATGGAGGAGGCCTGGAGACTCCGAGAGGCCACTCTGTCAGTGAGTAGGGAGGAGTAGGAGGACAGCTGATGGTTCCTGAGTGCACTGTCAGTGAGGCTGTCCATAGTGAAGTCAAAACAACCCTGCAGAGAGAGCCACCCTAGGAACTGGTATAATGAGCAATGATAGGTGGTAAATGGGGATTGAAGGACAAAGCAGCAGATGTAGTTATATGTGTTATGTAAGTGGGTCTGTAGGGAAGAAGACATAATAGAATATACAGAGGAGCAATAGTCAAGGAGGGGCAGAAGGTTTCCTTCAGCAATGGCTAAGTGAGCTTCAAGACACAGAAATTGATTTTGGCGTAGGTAGCACCTCATTTTTGGTAGATTTTCATCATAGTGTTACTGATGTGTTCATTGAAAGTAAGGGATTGGTCTAGGGTAATTGCAGGAGTAGCTGGGATTATGTGGGGGAAGAGCTCCTCCCCCACAGTCTATTTAACAGAAGCAGCTGACTCCTACTCTGCTTAGAGCGAGTCGCATTCACTGTTCGGTCGTGCTGGTCCGTGGCTGCCTGTGAGCTATTCTCCATTCATCCTGTCATATGTTCTCCTGTCTCCCCCCCCCCCCCATTTGTTTCTTCCACTTTACATTTGTTGTTCTCGCTTCCTCATGTCGGTCTGTTTCCTGCTCCTTTGCTGCTTTTCCTACTCTCCCCAGTTTGTTTCCTTCCCTGTGGCTGTTCTCTTTGGCTCTGTTTTCCATTGCTGTTTTTCTCTACCTGCCTCCTCATTCTTTTGTTCGTCTTCTGGCGTCTCCCTTCTGGCAGCCTGGTTCCACATTTAGGTCGTTGCCACTTTCCTTCGCTTCCTGTGGTTTGGATTCCCTTGCCGCCGCCCAGATGCCTGCTCCTACGCTTGCACAGCCTGCGCTTCCTCGCTCTTCTCAACTGCTTCCTACCTTTCCGGATCGACTGTACTCCACCAACACTGACTGGGGGTGTAACTTTACGAGCACTGCGTGGCACTCCGTCACTGACATGGAGCTTATTTCATCCTGACATTGGGGAAGGCTGGAGTGTTCTGGACTTGCCGGAGTGACCTGTCGGTACGCCTCGTCTGCCTGCTTGTTTGTTTACTCTTCAGGCCTTCATGCATTGTCCTTCAGAGGTGCTTCGCAGCATTCATTTCATTTGCAGCTTTTGGATTTTAACTGTCAGCCCTTACTGCAGCCTCTATGTATCTCGACCGCCTTGGGATTGCTGATTGCTTCCCTGGAGGCTTGTATATTCATTTCTGGCTAATTACTCTAGTACTACATCCTCCAGACCTGGGTGTAGCCAGGCATACTCAAGTAATCCATGGTGTTCAATTAAGAGGGTAGCTACTAGACTCTGAACAGCTTCCTTTTGTATGAATCCTAACCTAAACAATGCTGCACCTTTCTGAACTTTTATTCATAGGAGTCGAAACTGGAAAGTCTGGTCACTGTCATTGCATCAGAGGACAATATAACTTTGTAGGCTCTGGGCTGGTATGTGGCTGCCTTAGGGAGCAATGTATGGCGTTTGCATTACCCATGCAAAGGGGGGGTAGCTCACCAGCACAATCTCACAGGAGGGGTAGCTGTGCATCCTCTTGGTGTGCAGACCTGTAATCCCTGGCTACACCCTGCCTCCAGTTGCTTCAGTTTCTTGCCTGCATACACAGTTGCATGCTTCTCCTGGTCTGTTCCTGTTCTCATTTGCCTGGAGCTTATCTATCTGGCAGCCCTTCTCGGCAGTCCTTTGCTCTTGCTAGCCTATGGGCTTAGCTCACTCCATTTGCTCATACCATCTGGCCTTCATCTGGTTCAGTTGCCGTCCTAGCCTTCGTGGCCTAGATGCCCCTCTCCAGTCCCTTCTGTTTGCTCGGACCCTGGACTCATTGCTTGCCTTGCTGCGCGCTCCCTACTATTCTTAGGATGCTTCTGCCTTCTACCAGATTTTCGTCGGATTACATCAGTTTGCCTCCAGTTCCTGGGATGCTTTTGCCTTACTGCCTCAACTCCTTGGACTTCACTGTCATGACGTGCTGCATGTCTTTTGGCTGCCACTTGTCCTGAATCACTTCAATTCATGATGCTCCTTCCCTCTCTTCGAGATGCCAATTCCTCCTAGGTCTCTTTGTTGCAACCCTGCCATCCTCGACTTTCAAGGCGTCAGTCTTCGGCCATCCTGCCTCATATATCTGCCTACGGTTCTACTCCACATTGGACTTATTCCAGATGCCAGTTTCCTGCGTTTGCTCCTAGCTATTTTTCTGCTTCTGCACTACATGCAGTTCAACATTTCCTCGTATTCTACCTGCTCTGCACCCTGCTTCAACACAGGCAGGAGATTGGCCATTGCATTAGTCAGGCCTGCTCCCTCTGGGCTGGGAGATCTTTAGTGCCTCTGTTTTTGTTACAACGTACTCACCTGCTTCTTCGACCTGCCTTCGCCTGCCGGGCTGGGGAGTTTGTCTACTACTTGATTGCTTTATGACCTGCCTTCACCCATTGGGCTGGGAGGTTTCCCTCCTTCTACTCTATGCCTGCCTCATTCAGCTCAGGGCATGGAAGTTCTAAATTCTACGCCCTGCCTTCGCCCATCGGGCTGGGAGGATTTTGTACTACTCGCCTGCTTCTTTGACCTGCCTTTGCCATTGGCTGGGGGGTTTCCTACGGCTCGTATGCTTCTCCGACCTGCCTTCGCCCATCGGGCTAAGAGGTTTCCTACTCCTGCCTCGCCTAGCTCAGGGCTTAGAAGTTTCCTTCATTCTACAATACTCATGCCTGCTGCTTCGTCGGCCAGCCGGACACTCATTATTATGGATTCGCTCCTGGATGTTCATCGTTCCTCCTTTATTCTTGGATGCTTGCCCTGCTGCTTCACCCATGTGGAATTGCTGCTTCACCCTCTTCAGGATGCTTTGTTGCGCCTCTCATGAAGACCTTCTCCTGATTGTGCTTTACCATCTTTAGATCCATGACATCGCTACTCCAATTGTTTAGTCTCTTCAGTTGTCTCCATCCAGGACTCTTCTGCTTGATTATTCAGGTTTCGTCATGTTATTGATGCCTCAAACACTGCCTACCTTCAGTTTTGACTGCTAATTCTTGTCACGTTGTTGTCTCTATGCCACGATCTCTCCAAGGCGGTCCCTGCCTTCCTTGATCTACTGGATCTGTCAGTCCTCAACTCCATTTCGTTCTCTACATTTGCCTTACAACTACAGTGTTACTCTGCTCTGGACTGCCTCACCCTACGTCTCTGAGACATCTATACGATGCACTATTCCTGCTGGCTGCCTTCAGTCATCTAGCTGCCGTTTCCTGTTACTTGGAGCTCATCGCCTATCTACTTCCCTCTCCGGCGGCTGACCAAGCTGTGCTTCGTCGAGGGACAAACTGTCGAGTTCTAGTCTCCTGCAGACTTCCATGGGTCTGCCTACGCATCCTTACCTGGAATCAGCCGCCTCTCTCATACCTCACCTGCTATCAATTCAGCTACACCTTCCTCAGGGGCTGGTTGCCACGTCGGGTTTCTTTCTCTGCCTCCATCGATGTGATTCTGCTCCTCTCTCTGGATTGGTGGTTCACCTGGCTTACATCTTTGGGCTCCCTCTATTATACTATCACTCTTGGATGCTCATAGTCTTTGCAACAGAGTCTCCAACTCCTATACAGCCTGCCATTATTCCAGCTCAGCTCTACAGCCGTTGTTTTCATATCAAATTCTAAAGACTTTGTACTTATCAGAACTTGGATTTGTCTTTCGATAACCTAGCCTCAAACCTTCTCTCATTTCTCGTATCTTACAAGCCTCTATTACTAGACAATCAAGTCGATATTTCTATTCATCTCTGCCTCGTTGGACGCCTAAGTTTGATTCAACTATCTTTTAAGTATTTTGTATTGCGCTCTCATCAGTCATCAACATCATATCTACTATCAATCTCATGGATTATGCCCTTTATCAACTGAAGTTCGAAGATGGTTCTTCAAGATATCCACTTCCATCATTCAATTGTACATGGATTCTGGACTCAGAGTTTATTAGGAGGAAATTACTTCTACTACAATTCAGTTCTTGCTCAAGCTCCAATTATCTGGATTAAATTCTAATTTTAGAATTCAGATTAGCCTCGATAGCCTGGCTTCAAGCCTTCTCTCATTCCTCGTACTATACAAGCCATCTATTATTAGAAACCTGGAAGTCGTACTACTTCTATTCGTCCTGCCTCATTGACGTCAAAGCTTGGATGCAACTATCTTCCGGTCTCCTGTATTGACTTCGTCATTCATCAGCTTCCTCTTCACCATCATACAATTCCATGGATTATGCCCTCTATCAACTAAAGTACGAAAGATGGTTCTTCAATAAATCAACTCTCCATCATTCCAAATTGTACATGGATTCTCGGACTCGGAATTTATTAGGAGGAAATTACTTTACTGGACATTTACAATTCGTTCTTGCTTAAGCTCCGTTTATCTGGATTAAATTCTACAGATTAGAAATCAGATTAGCTGATTTATTTAGTTTAATTAGGATCTCTCTCCTTTAGTATGCCTAGAAGGACGGGCAGGTCCATAGCCATGGGTCATCAGAGGTTTCCCCCCAAGGGGGGTTTTCCTCTCCTGAGTGCTACTGGTCACACTCTCCGGAGCTGGAGGAGGTGATCGTCTATTCCTATCATTATTAGGTGTTGTCATGCACGACTTCTTCAGAATTCAGTTACAGAACAATCGATGATATTATTTATTCTTTTTGGAACTTCCATAATTCTAAACCAAGCTTCCTTCCTACAGGTGGGATACAGAGAAAGGCCAAAACCATCAAATATTCAAACAACTCAATTCAAGCATCCAAGTACCTAAGCACAAACGTTCTATACTACTACCTATAAACACTGTCCTCTTAATCCTGGCCTCTGTATCCAACAACCATCTACATCATTCTACTATACGTTACATAAGCACTGAGCTATGAACCACACATAATTGCAGGAGTAGCCGGGATTATGTGGGGGAAGAGCTCCTCCCCCACAGCCTATTTAAGAGAAGCAGCTGACTCCTGCTCTGCTTAGATCGAGTCGCATTCACCCACCATCCTCCGCGACACCTCCTCCTTCTGCGGCACTCTTATCCCACCGGGGGGCTTTCATAATTCTAAACCAAGCTTCCTTCCTACTGGTGGGATACAGAGAAAGGCCAAAACCATCAAATATTCAAACAACTCAATTCAAGCATCCAAGTACCTAAGCACAAACATTCTATACTACTACCTATAAACATTGTCCTCTTAATCCTGGCCTCTGTATCCAACGACCATCTACATCATTCTATTATATGTTACATAAGCACTGAGCTATGTACCACACATAATACCTAGATGATGACATGCTTTGGGTTAGAGTTGGTGTACACAGCAGTTACTAAATGACACTAGGGTTATGTTATAGACCACCCAGTCAGAAAGAAATAGGGGATGATGGTCTTGTTATCAAAACTGAATAGCTTGCAGGAAGAAATAAATATGATCCTCATGGGGGACTTAAATCTACCAGGTATTGATTGGAGCACAGCTGAACAGGGGAGTAACAGCAATAGGCAGTTAGCAAAAAAATCAGGAAAGCAAATTTTGAAGCAACTTGTACAGATTGCAACTAGAGGCAATAATATCCTTGATTTAATCCTAAGCAACTTGGAAGATGCTATAATAAATTGAAGGCCATATGAACTGCTCGGGGACAGGGGACACGGACCATCAAATGGTGGCATTCAGAATCAAAAGAGAAGCCAAAAAGGTCAGAGGCATAACTCAGTGTAAGAATTTTAGGAGGGCCAGCTTTGGAGAAATGAGAAAGGGTCTTGCAAATGGGAACTGGTGGCATGGCATGCAGGGGGAAGACATAAACAGTATGTGGAAGAAGATTGTGGGGAAATATAGCAACTAGCAGAGGAATATGTTCCTTTAACTAAGAAATATAACAAAGATGGTAAGGTTCTTTGATGGCTTAATAGAAAGCTTCTTATCATGATCAGGAAAAAGAGGGAACTCTATTGGACAGCCAGATTAACTGATGAACCTAAGATATGGGTAAGAGTACAAATTTATAGCAAAAATAAGCAAAAGTAAAATAAAGGAAATAAATTCATGATTAAGTAGAAAAGTCTTCTACTCATATGCCAGATCAAAGAGTGGAGGAAATAAGACTATCTAACCCTTTAGGGAACAAGATAAACTATTTGACAATGAGGAGGATATGGCCAACATCATTAATACATTTTTTGGATCTCTGTTCCAGAAAACAGAGTTAGGTTAGGTTAAATACCGAATGTTAACATAACACGCTAAAAGAGTCAGAATTACTAAGCTTATTAAAAATCATGGATGTAAACAAATTGCCAGGTCCAGATGAATTACATCCAAGAGTACTGAAAGAGATGGGGTCAGAAATTGCTGGTTCTGTAGTACTGCAGATTAACTAGACCCTAGAATTGGAGGGGGGGGGGCTGTGATTCCAGATGCATGAAAAACTGCCATTGTAGTCCCAATACACAAAAAGGAAATAAATCTGAGATATCAAATTATAGGCCCATAAGTCTGACCTCTGTGGTGGGAAAGGTGCTGGCATACCTCTCAAATGTCCCACATTGTGTGGGACATCCTGGATTTGTCCCCATTTCTGGAACTTGTCCCACTGTCCCGCCAGCACCTGTCATTGTCCCGGATTTGATAGACCAACTTTTTGACAGTGATGACATCAGTGCGGGCTCTTTAAATGTCCTGGCAGGAATGGCTGGGAGCATCAGAGCGAGCAGCATGCATGGTTGTGGCTGGTGGTAGTGCAAGGACTAGAATGAAGGCTGGCACTGGCACATTAATTGGTCCAGTCTGAGTCTGCTCCTCCTCCTCTGTCACTTTAGATGACTCCATGCCAATGAAAGGGCATGGCTTGAATTTGGCAGCTTGGCAGCGTGTGCTGTGGAGACAGGAGGATGGAGAGAATTGTTTGTGACCCCTGGCAGCCTGGCCCTGCCAGGCTATGGTCTGGAACTAAAATAATAGCTGTATTAATTGGAGGATTCATAGAAACATAGAA
Source organism: Neoceratodus forsteri (assembly GCA_016271365.2). Taxonomy (NCBI): domain Eukaryota; kingdom Metazoa; phylum Chordata; order Ceratodontiformes; family Ceratodontidae; genus Neoceratodus; species Neoceratodus forsteri. The sequence continues at coordinate 1,608,764,936 of CM057450.1, read as the reverse complement.
GCATAGAATTTGATGGCAGATAAGGACCACTTGGGCCCACCTAATCTGCCCATTTCCCTACATAACGGATAAGCTGCAGATCCTAGTTAACCAACAGCCTACTTCCTCCTACCCCCCACTAGAATTGCCTTATGTCTGTCCCATGCATTCTTGAATTCTCCCACTGTTTTTGACTCTACGACCTCCTCAGGAAGGCCGTTCCACGCATCTACAATCCTCTCTGTGAAAAAATACTTCCTCACATTACTTCTGAGCCGTCCCTCCTCTATCTTCAAATTGTGCCCCCTTGTTCTTGCACATCTTTTTTTCTGAAAGATGCTACCCTCTTAGACTTTGTTGATTCCCTGGAGGTATTTGAAAGTTTTTATCATGCCCCCCCCCTTTCCTCAAGGCTATACATCTTAAGCTCCTTTAGTCTTTCTTCATATGTCTTCTGGTGCAGACCCTGCACCATTTTGGTTGCCCTCCTCTGGACAGCCTCCACCCTGTCATGTCTTTGCAGAGATGGGGTCTCCAGAACTGTACACAGTACTCCAGATGTGGTCTTACCAACTGTCTGTACAGAGGGCCAACAACATCCTGTTTTCTACTGGTGATGCCTCTCCCTATGCATCCCAGTATCCCCTCAGCCCTCCTTACTGCCTTCTCACATTGCTGGCCCACCTTTAGGTCATCTGATATGACTACCCCCAGGTCACTTTCCATTTTTGTTGTCAGTATCTCACCCCCATTGTGTACTCTTCCCTTGGGTTTTCATTTCACAGGTGCATTGCTTTGCACTTATTTGAGTTGAATCTAAGCTGCCATACATTTGACCATTCCTCCAACCTTGCCAAGCACCTTTTCATCCTTTCCACCCAACCTTGCATATCAACCCTGTTGCAGATCTTTGTGTCTTCTGCAAAGAGACATACTTTCCCTTCCAGTCCCTCTGCAATGTCACTTATAAAGACATTAAAAAGGACCGGTCCCAGTACTGAACCCTGCAGTACCCCACTAGTAACCCCCCTTTTTTCACTGTGGACTCCATTTATTATTACCCGCTGTGTCCTGTTGTCCAGCCAGTGTTTTAATCAGGCTACCACCCTGGGACCCACTCCCTGGCTGGCTAATTTGTTTATTAATTATTTGTGCAGGACTGTGTCAAATGCTTTGCTAAAGTCTAGGTAGGCCATGTCCACAGCCCCTTCCTAGTCTACTACTTTCATCACCCAGTCAAAGAAATCAATTAGATTTGTCTGACATGACCTTCCTGTTGTGAATCTACACTGCATTGGGTCCTGCGCCCCACTGGCCTCTAGGTACTCAACAATTCTTTCCTTCAGAAATGATTTCTTAATTTTCCCTACCACTGAGGTCAAACTGACAGGTCTGTAGTTTCCTGCCTCTGTCTTGCTCCCACTTTTGTGAAGGGGAATCACATCCATCCTCCTCCAGTCCTCAGGTACCACACCATCCTCCCATGATTTATTAAAAAGGGTAGTCAGTGGTGTTACTAGTTCTGCCCTTAGTTCTTTTAGAATTCTGCGGTGAATCCCATCAGGCCCCATTGCTTTATCCACCTTCAGTTTTAAGAGTTCTTTCAGAACCCTTTCTTCTGTGAAAGGACTAATATCAACCCCCCTATCCATAGTGCTTCTATTGACTTGATTAGGTATCTCCCCTGGCTTTTCCATTGTGAATACTTAGCAGAAGTAGTCATTCAGTATCCCTGCTTTTTCACTGTCGCTCTCTGCCCAACCACCTTCCTCTTTATTCAGCCTCAGTATCCCTGCCTAGCCTGAGCCCCAGAACCAATTCAGTCAAGGCAAAGTTATGCTGTGGATGGTTTGTGGTTGCAGCCCAGGTTGCAGCTTGCGTGAGCTTGGGGGTGGCCTGCCAGACCTCAGAACATTGGGAGTTGGCCAAAGACAAATCAAATGAGGTGGTAGAGTGCAGGAGTGGTCAGAGGTGGAGTCAGAGAAACTAAAGTCTACTAGTCTGGAGTTGGTGGTTTGCCATTGCCAGTTTGTTTGCCTGTTGGATCGAGTGCCACTGTCTCCCTCTGTGAGGTAGGTCAGGACTGTCAGTCACTTTTTACTTATTGTGTAGACCTGCTGGTTGGTTTGGGGAGGGGGGACTCTCTTCTGCACATAAATTCTGCTACTTGTGCATCAAAGGGTTTAAGGAGTGAGGGAGACAAGGTGAGTTTGCCTTCCTGCCTGACTGACTTAGTGACTTGTGTTGGGAAAAGTACAACAGGCAGCAGCACACACCAGCCTATTAAGAGGTGACCATTTCAAGTTCTGGCCACTCAGCAGATAAAATGTTAAAAGAGTGATACGGTCAATGAAGTGAAGCTCTTTCACTTGACAAGTGAGCACAAGTGTTAAGAGAGGTATGTTATGCTCTTAAACAGTGTGTTAAGTCACTAAAGTGTTGAAATTCTGATGTCCCTCGTGGTGTCCCTCATTTCAGGGTGTGGTGTCCCTCATTGTCCTTCATTTCAAAGGTTGATGTTCCTCATTTCAGAGCCGGAGGTTGAGAGGTATGGGTGCTGGAAACCATCATTTGGGATAAGATCAATAAGTAAGTAATTAAGTAAAATGTTATTTCAATTGTGCTTATGCAACTAGATGAGGTGATGCTTCTGTGACTTGATTTACTTTGTGGCTTTCCACCTCTCTATCTGTGGGATATACCACCCTGTAGGGGGGTACGATGCAAGGAACCCTAGAGGAGGGTTCTCCCCTACAGGTGCCGTGGGAATGATTGCATCAGCTAAAGGTAGCTAAGGAAGAAGCCCACGGGTAAGAGAGATGAGCCACTGGAGGAGGAGGGGTGAATGGGGGGCAATGAAAAATTAATCCTGGAGAGGCCCAGGATGAGTGACCTCTTATGCCTGATAGGGGAGGTCCATAGTTGCTCCACCCATTGAACCTCGGGCTTAAAGCCCTCCCACTGTTTAGTGCTCTTTCCCTGAAGCTCAGCTCAGGGCACTTTACAGGATTTGGGTGTAAACAAATAAATACATTTCAAAATCACTTGAAATAATTAAACATACATTCATACTTGCAATTGCATAATAACAAATAAATAAAATTAAAATAATATAATAACCCCTGTAAGACAACTAACTAGTCAAGCAGTAGCTAATAAGGGAGCACTATATTTCTAAACATCAAATGCTTTCCTAAACAGATGTACCTTCAAGCCCCACCTAAAAGCCCCCAGTGAGGGGGCCCCCATCAAAGATCTTCAGAGCAAGTCCCACAAGGTCAGTTCAGCCACTTCAAATGTATGATCCCCTGATGATTTATGTCAGGCCCTGGGAACTTCTAGGGGGCTGACCTTAGAGGAGCAGAGACAGTGCTGCATCTGGTAATGAGTCAGGAGGTTACTCAGGTAGCAAGAGCCCTGTTCATTTAGGGCTCTATATGTCTGAATACTGATCTTGAAAGTGAGTCTCCCCCTCACTGGCAGCCAGTGCAGATCCTGCAGGACAGGGGTCACATGACAGGATTTCAGAAGACCAATTAGCAACCCAGCCACTGCATTCTGCACTAGCTGCAGGTGACAAAGGACTCCTCCACTGACCCCATGTTAGAGGGCATTGCAGTAGTCAAGTCTGGAGGTCAGAAAAGCATGCTCTGGTGAGGGCAAGTCATTGAGTGGGATTAAGGTTTTAATCCGGGTGATATTCCTTAGATTTTGAAAGTCACTCCAGACAACAGATGACACCTGAGCCTAAAATGTTGCTCTATCATTTAGAATGACCCCCAGATTTTTTAGCTTAGCAGAAGCAGTAAGTGTGGAGGAGCCCAGCATCACCCATGTCTCCTCCCCAACAATCTCCACATCCTGCTGATAACCAGGCTTATTCACCAGCACCTGCATCTTGTAAGGGTTGAGCTTCAGCCAGTTAGAGAAGATCCGGTCCTGGCTCCCAATCAGACATGCATTCAGTACCTCAACCATGACATGTGTCCTGGGTGCAAACAACATATACAGCTGGGTGTCATCTGCATAGCAGAGAAACCCCACGCCGTAATGTCTAATGATCTCTCCCAAGAAAAGCATGTACATTGCAAACAAAGTGTGTGACAGGGTTGAGCACTGATGGACTCCACAAGGTAGGGGCTTTGGAAGCAAGGGGAATCTCCTCATTACCACCCTCTGCATCCTACCTGTAAGAAAGGACTTGAACCAATTGATAACAGTGACAGTGAGTCAACAGAGCTCTCTCAGGTGATCCAACAACACACCATGGTCCACAGTTTAAAATGTTGAAGAGAAATCAAAGAGAATGAGAATTGACCATTCCCTTATATCTCTAGTCCTGAGGATATCATTGTGTACCCTGACCAGTGCCATTTCAGTACTATATATAGACCTAAATCCTGACAGAAGAGACTCAGAGATGTCAAAGGTTGTGAGATGCACCTTGAGCTACAAAGCCACCACTTTCTGAATGACCTTTTCCAAAAAGGTGAGGTTTGAGACTGGCCTGTAATTCACTAAACAGTTGAGCTGGGCGAAAGTTGTTAATTCTGCTTTTGTGGAACTTTCACAAAATTTCATAAACTTTGCGAAATTTTCCAACCTTCTTCCATTGGTGAGATCAGAATCTTCTGAATATGTTTGGTGTATTTTCACCCTTTTCCGTGGAATTTTGTGGCTGAACTGCAGAATAATACACATGAACTGTGGAATGACAGCTCTGAGGAATTTTATTCCACAGGTTAATGGATTATTCTGTGATACATGTAATTATTCCACAGTTCAGTGATCAGTTCTGCAGAATTTCTTTGTGCAGTATAATTCATCAATTCACAATTCATACATTTATTCTGCAGGTCAGTGACTCCCTGCATAATGAATGCATGAATTGTTGATTAATGTATTAAATTGTGAAATTTATTTATTTTTTTCACTTTCTACTCCTACTTCGGAGTGGGCAGTTGGCTCCAGCCCATCCCTTGGAGGGGACTCATTTCTCTGGCTAGGCTTTCCCTGCACCCATCCCACCCGGCCATCCCCCACAGGTTACCCACCTCATGACAGGGCTGGTGGCAAGGGGCACTGGCCTCCTCCCACCTCCGAAAGCCACCATCCAGATTGCCGGGGGTCTACATGGGCACAGAAAGCCATCATGGAGCCTGCCAGTTCTTTCTTTTCCCTCCATTTACACCCCAGGGCCCACAAACATGCAATGGGTGGGGTGTCTCTCTCTGCCTCCATGGAGACAGTCTAATGTCTTGGACATGGACCCTCCCCATTCTGGGCAGCATGCCTGTGCTGACACCCAGACACCACTGGGTATCAGTCTACAGTGCGCTGCACTGTCCCCCTTCCCCCAAGGAAAGAGAGCTGTTAGTGGACACTCAATCCTTCCTCACCGTGGCTGACCCAAGAGCGACCCGAGTCCATTCCTGAACCTGGCATGGCACGAGGTGTGGTGTCCAGTACCTCAATTCTCAGGGCCACTAGGCTGGAAAGATTTTTTGTAGAACTGAGTACTGACAGCGATTAGTTCTGTGGAATTTTTTTCACAGTTTAATATATTAATTCACAATTTATACAATGATTCTGCCATTCTAAGTCAGAATTTCCATGAAAGCTGCTAAAGTGCATTCCAAAATTTTGCAAAAGTGAAATTCCAGCTTTTGCAAATATTCCACAAGGGGAAGTTTAATTTTGCATAGCCCTACTAAGCAGTTTGTGTCAAGAGATGATGTCTTTAGAAGGGGCTTCACCAGCCCCTCTTTCAAGGCACTAGGGAATTACCTCTTTAAGAGCGAACACTGGACAATCTCTATGAACACCTGGCCTACGGATTCCTCACATCTCTCTATTAGATGGGATGGGTTCAGCTGCAGTTCGCAATAAGTGGGCCACAGCTTTGAGATTACCTCACCAACCTCCACCAAACCTATTAGTTTCTACTCACAGTCACAATCTCAGAGAACTCACCAACTGGGGCCTACTTTTACCTAGATATCAAACTCATTATGGAAGAAATTGTTTTTCTTTCGATGTCCCTCTTTGTTGGAACAAACTCTCACCTGAGTTATGAAATTCCAGTATACTATACATTTTTAAACACAATCTTAAGAAAATGCTTTTACAGGAACAATCCATTTTTTAACTGTTTTCGAAGAGTAATACATTGTTATGTTACCTGTTGTGCTATTCACTTGATAATTTGCCTTTGCGGTGTCTTGACCAAAACTCTGGAACTCTCTCCCTAAGGAACTGAAACACACACAGTCCCACCATATCTTTAAAAACAGCCTCAAAACCCACATACAAATCAAGGACAAATGCTCTTGACCCTAAACTATATGGAGCACTGACCTAGTTCTTGTCTCAGTGTTGTTGTTTAATGCACTTACCCCATCAATGAAAACTAAATAAATCTAAGTGTTTGTGTTACCATGTATGTTTATCAATTTTGTCATGGAACTTATCCTGTAAATCCACAACTCTTAAATTAAAAAAAAAAAAACAAAAAAAAAACCTCTTCAACCCCCACTGGCCAAAACTTGCTCCAGGCAAGAGGAGTGCTTCCAGCGACAACTCTCACTACTATGGGGTTGAGAAAGCCCCACTGGAGAAATCCAGTATCTGATGGAGGCCACTCTGTTCAAGAAGAACAGAGCAAACTCTTCACACTTACCAGCTGAAACTACGCAATTCAGTTGCAGACAGGTGGGATCGAGTAACCTGTCCAGTCTGAAAGAGCTGAGACGGTCTGTTCCACTCTAAAGCAATCTCCTCTGTCAGGAATACTGCCTTCTTATGGGAGACTGCTTTGTGATATTCGCCGTAGTGATTTCACAAAGCCAGCCTGTCTTCCTCAGATTCTAGATTTCCACCAATGCTGTTCTAACCTCCGACCCCTGGTCTTCATCTCTTTGAGCTCCCTGTCAAACCATAAGGGTCTCAAGTGAGAAGACTTGAGCTGCATATGAACAGGTGAGACAGAGTCGAGTGTTGGAGTAACATCTCTATTATAGTCTACCACTGCCTCACCCACACCTATCCCACAAGCAGCCCTCCCTTCTGAGAGGTCCATTACTTCTAGGAGTCCTGCCAGGCACAAACCCCACTACCTCAGGTATAACAATCAATGGGATGAAACCCAGCATGGATTCACAAAGGGACAATCATGCTGACAACCCTGATGACTTTCTTTGACAGGGTTAGTAGGGCAATGGAGGAATGTAGACCCATGGACATGACATACCTGGATCTCAATAAAGCTTTATACCATCCCCCCATGCAGAACTAATAAACAGTCTTACAAATATCAATCTAAACTATAAACTAATCAAATGGATCACATCTTGGTTATCAGACAGGACCCAGGCAGTGTGAATAAATGGTTATGAGTCATGTAAAGTTGAAGTCACAAGTAGAGTACAGCAGGACTCAGTTTTAGCACCAACATTGTTTAACATATATATATTATGGTAGCACGGTAGTGCTACCATAGTTAGGGTTGAGGAGCCATTTCTATGTTAAACCCCAAAACTTTGCACCTTAATAACTTTTCAACCATTTGAAGAATTTGCCTGAAATTTGGAATTTATGATCAAGAACCATAGGCCTTGGGATCTGCCAAGTTTCGTACTGGTCAGATATACGGCTGCGGAGTTATTAAGTGTGATCTGTGCACGCCCGTTCGCTTTTCTGGAATTCTGTTCAGCCTACAGGTCGTCAGATTTTATGTGACCGGCCAAAATCTTCAGGAACATGCAGCCGGGGTCCCCAATGTGCCTTTCAAAGATTTCATGAAAAATATTAAGCGGTTCAAAAGTTATTCAAAAACAGTTTCCCATTATAAGTCAATGGGAAAAGTTAACAAAAGTTCAACACTTGCAAATGCATTTTACTTTCATAAATGGGCCTGTTACTTTCTCAAATTGGCCATTTTGTTTTCAGTTGGTGATCAGAAAAATGGTTGGCATTTAAATTTGGGACCCTCTAGCAACCTAATTTTTTTTGTATTCACCTAGTCTGGCCCTGAGGATGCTTGCCATGTCTTTATTTTGTGGTAAAACACCCCAGAAATATGTTTTCAATTTCTGAAAAAAGTACTTTCACAAATTACTTTCATGCTCACGAAAGTGTCGCAAATTTTTGCAAAAGCTTTCGCAAATTGCGACAGTAATTTTCTAGTCTGTGGGAAAATGACAGCAATTCTTTGGCACTGCACTGCAAAATAACCGTTAGGAGTTTTGGGCTGAAATTTGGAGGGAACGCAGCTGACATCTCACAGATGTGCCTTTTAGTGTTGTATTGAAAAAATATTACACGGCGGCAAAGTTATGGCACTCCAAAGTTGACAGTTTTTCCCATAGGATAACATTACGGGCGAAGCATTACAGGAATCCTTTGGCACCCTGCTGCAAAATAACAGTTTGGTCTTTTCCTGAAACTTGGAGGAAGACAGCCAACAGTACACAGATGTGCCTTTCAGTGGTTTGGTGAAAAATATTCACATGGCGGCAAGTTACGGCACTCCAAAATTGACGGTTTTTCCCATAGGATAACATTATGGCGCCTCGACACTTAACAGAAATCATTTGGAGCCCTGCTGCAAAATAACGGTTTGGTCTTTTTCCTGAAATTTGGAGGAAGACAGTAACAGCCCACAGATGTGCCTTTCAGTAGTTTGGTGAAAAACATTACAGGAGGCAAAGTTATGGCGCTCAAACTTTTCTTTTTCCCATAGGATAACATTACGGCATTGCCTTTTCAGGGCCCGTATCTACGAAAGCGGTCACGAGATCTGGACTTTTGTCGAGAAAATTTCTTAGCCCCACAATGGGGCAAGATTTAGATTACCAGGACAGTTGTAAATGATATGACTTTTAAATTTTTTCTATGTCATGACGGTTCCTGAGATATAATGTATTTAGTATTCCAAGATCTCATTTTCGCCCGATATTCATTATTTTGCATACATTATTTGTACTCACTGTCTTTCTCAATGCAGGTTTTGGAAAACCAGCCTGTGCACTTACTATTACTGTTGCCCTTTCCGCTTGGAGATCAGTACCAGTTTCACTTACCATTGGCGTCTCGCCACCTTGTGTGTTATCCTTTGCGTTTTCATTTGCGCTTGCATTTCTGTTTTTTTGCCATTTCCGTCTACAGTACTGTTTATCTTACTGTTTCACTTTACATCACCATGCCCATTGACATTTCTGTTTGCAGGCACCATTCTACTATGTGACAACACATCACGTGGCAGACCATTCCGTCTCGCCACCATATCGTTACCTTTCTGTTCTCATTCATGCTTGTGTTACCATATGCGCCACTGTTAGCATTTCTGTTTGTGTTGCTGTCCCTGTTAGTATGCCACAACACATCATGTAAGCGGGGCGTGGGGTGCCCCAGACCCCGCTCCCGCTTACCATCATGCAGCTGCATTACATTCACTATTTCTCGTTATCATTCTCAAAAGAAGGAAATTAGAGCCAAAACGGTTTAATGCATTAGTTGGAGTTGTTCCACAGCGACAAAAGTGAGGAAATTCGCTGTTGGGTTGAAAGCCCCTTGGACCCCAACCAGCATTGGGTGCGCATTGGGATCGTGGGTCTAACTCTCCCCATTCTCCTATATTTCTGCTGCTTTACATGTCATGGGGGTGAGAGTTGGGCAATAATCTGTCGCCTGTCTGGATGAGGGGAGTGGGCAAGGGGTCAGGGGTTTCAAACCTAACAGCATTCTCACTATCAATAACTAATCACTAAACATTTTTACAATTTTTTATATATATATATATATATATATATACTGTATATAAAGTGGACTTATTTTCTAAGGGACTGGCATTTTTCTCTTGATCTGGGGCTCATTGTACACTTGAGCCTTCCTGTTACAGACCAGCACTCCAGGGCTGTTGGATTGTGTGTTGCAGTGAACAGACCAACCACAGAGCAGCAGGGCTCTGAGGATTGGTCAAGTGCAATGTATTTCAATCCATTTCCCAATCATTTCTCCACTGTGACCTGATTGTTTAAGGGCTATAGGGTATGGACAACTTGGAGTCTGCCTGGAGTCAGCCATTCTGCCATCCATGCTGCTCTCCATGGCTCAGTAGGGTATCCTTCTAGTTATTAAATATTTCCTGTTGACTATGTAAGTGCACCAATTCCTATATAATTATTGTCACCTTATTTTGAAATATGGCTCACATTAGTCTACTTCTATTAGTAATTGCTAGTCGTTAATCTATTTTTAATAGTTAGCTTAGGTTTGTAAATGTACCCTAGTTTTAGTAGTTATCTAATCTAATTAATTTACAGATTATTTATTTTAATGCTCAGTGTTAGCTTGTAACTAAATTACTCCTTAGTTCACAACAAAAGGTAGTAAGGGGATTGATGCTGATCCATTTCTTGGATCTGTTTATACTGTCCTAGCTTAACTAGTTAATTAATTGTAGTAAATGGTTGCAAGAGGAATCCAACTAATCCCTTTCTAGGGACAGCTCACATTTAATGTGGGCATTAGAAAAGAGTGGGGTGGGTTAGGGTTTAGGTGAAACTAATCTAGGATCAGTTCATATTGTCTGGCATTAGCTGACTAATTGCTAAAAGCAAAGGGTTGGTGGGGAATGCATCTAATCCCTTTCTAAGGTCAGCTCATGTTGTCCTAGTTTAACAAGCTAACTAGAAATAGAAAAGGGATGGTGGGGGAATGCAGTCAAACCCTTTTTAGAGTCATCTCACATCTGTCTTGGTTATTTGAAAAGTAGATGGGGAGGAAGGTGAACTTATCTTGGGTCAGCACATATTGTCTGGGCATTGTAAATCAGGAGGGGTGAGGTGAAGCAAAAGAAACTTGTGAAATACTGCACACATTAATAATTAGTTTGCATAAGAGTATACTTATCTAGGGGTTAGGAGGGAATTAGAGGAGTTACTGTAAATATCCTTAGCAGTGTTTTATGCAGGTATATTAAATCTAGGGTTCGGAAAGACAGGTACAGGAGTATGTGGATGAATAGGGGCATGTACAGGTAACAGGTTACTTAAAGGCGGGTGGTGTGCTGCAATTGGTGTGGAGCAGCATCCTTATTGGGAACGATGTGGAGTACAAGGGATGCCCAGTGTGTAGAAGTCTAGAGCAAATAAGGGCAGAAGTAAGACAGCTCAGATGGGAGCTGTAAAAGATGGAGTGGAAAGACAGAAGAACAGAAAAGTGGGGTGAAAGACCAAAGGAAGGAGGGTAACTTGGTGAATGAGGCTCTTAGGCAGGGGAAGAAAGGTGAGATCACCCGGTATTCAGGGGTACCTCTTCCTCAAACAGACAAGGAGCATGGGGGGTGAAGGGTTGGGGGATGGCAAGCACTAAGAGGAAGGGGTGGGACTGAAAGGGTTACAGTAGGAGTGGGATCTATTGAAAGGGTGTCTTTAAAAAATAGATTTGAGCCACTGTCAAAGGGAGAGGGAGAAACAGGAGTTTGGCTAGGATGTCAGGCTAGGACAATGAGGTCGGGGGAAAAAGAGCAGGATGGAGGGTGGGGTTCTGCGGAGTAGTAAAGGTGGCCATGGAAGAAGTAACAGGCAAAAGTGGTGGGGGGAGGGTATATGGTAGGGGAGGCCAGCACGGTTAATAAAAAGGGAAGGGTGCAAATGGTAATTTTCTGACACCATGATGGTTCCCAAAGGTAGAAAAAAGATCAAATATAAAAAAGACATATAACTCCTAGTGGTAGGAGACTCTATGATCTGGTGGGTTGAATTGGCAAAGGGTGAATCAGTGCACATGGAGAGTGAGGTTTGGTGTCTTCCTGGTGCTTCAGTATACCGTGACATGGAATGAATAGAGAGGATGGTAGAGGAAGCAAATGGAGAGTTAAGGTTGCTGGTTCATTTTGGAACCAATTATCTGGCAAACCAGTCAGCTGAAACTGTAAAACTTAGCTTTCAGTGACTGGTGGACCAATTGGTAGAACACTGTGCCTCCCTGGCCTTTTCAGAGGTCCTCCCTGTGTGGGGTAGAATGGGGGAAAGAATACAGAATAAAACAGAAGGTAATAGATGAGTTTAATGGGTGGCTAAATGGGTGGTGTCAGGATAAAGGGTTTCATTTTTTTGGGGATTGGGGAGCCTTCTGGGAAAGGTGGCTATTCGGGGGGAGATGGATTAAACCTGACTAAGGAAAGGGTTAGCACACCAGGGCAAAAGGTTGACATCAGCCAGCCTGGTGGCGCTGAGGGTTGAGGCACTGAGTGCCACAACTCACACTAAACTGGTGACCCGGGTTTGGGAACGGACTCAGGTCGACAGGGGTCGGCTGGGAGAGGGAGGATCAAGCGTCCCAATGGATGCTTTCCTCCCTCTGGGGTGGGTTACCAGGGGTGCAGCATGCACCCCGACACCCGGAGAGGGCCAGTGGGAACATGGGCTGTCAAGGGACTTGGCAGCTCCATTCAGTGGAGTTGGGAAGGGGAGACGCTGTTAGGCACTTGAGAGAGACATGCATCAGCACATTGCCTCTCTGGATATATGTCCTTGTGCCAGCATCTCAGGGGGGCTGGGATAGGGATACAGAAAAACGGGAAAAAAACCTTGGTGGTCCTAGATGATGACCGTTCTAAGCCACCCAGACACCACCTCTGGGACAGACCCTGCTGTGCAAGGCAGAAAGGAGGTAAGAGGCACTCTAGGGGCAGATCCTGAATTTGGGGGGAGCTGAATTGGAATGAACAGCCAGAAGGAGTGGACACCAAGGGTAGGAAGGAGGGGATAAACAGAAGTAAGAAAAGAAAAAAAAAAAAAAGGTTGACATCTACATTAGATGTTTAAACTGACTGTGGGGGAGTCTAAGGCTAGGGGAACCATCATGGATGATATTGAGGATGGGAAACCTAGATACAGAAGTACTCCCCCAGAACTGAGGGATGAAAATAAAAAGACATGGCAAGAATACATAGTCCATACCCAAATTGGAGTAGGGCAAGAAATAACAGGAACAGGTTTCAAAAAAGTTACTACAGGTAGTACAAAAAAAGGGAGGTGGGCAAGAGAGGTGCAAAGGAAGAGTCTGAATATGTAAAAAAAAAAAAAAGAACTCAGTGGGTAGCTAGAAAGGGGTCTGCTTCAACGTTAGGAGCATAGGTAACAAAATTAGCAAATTACAGGGAGTGGTAACAGATACTAAGGGGGACCTTGTTGCCATCACCGAAACATTTACAATGGGTAACAATGACTGGGACCTCACAATGCCAAGGTACTCACTATTCAGAAGGGATATAAGGGAAGATAGAGGGGGTGTAGCTCTTTATGTCAGGGAAGGTACTGAAGTAGTGGAGGATATGAACATAAACTGTGGGTTGGAGGAGACTGAGTCACTACGGAAGCAGATCACAGCAGCATCAGGCAGGAAGCTACATCTCGGGATGATGTACAGACCACCAGGCACAAGGTGAAGAGAATGAAAGACACCTAGGAGAAGAAATAAAAAGAGGAATGAGAAAGGGGGAAATGCTAGAAGTAGGGGATTTAAACCAGCCAGACGTAGATTTGGATGTGCCAGTAGCAAAGAGTTCTGGAACCCAAGCTATGGTGGATGTTTTTTAGGACTCTCTGTTTGTCCAGCTGGTAAAAGAACCTACCAGACAAGGATCGATTCTGGATGTGGTTCTAATTCTGAAATAGCAGGAGAGGTAAGAGTAGGAGAACCACTAGTGAACAGTGACCATAATTCCGTTTGGTTTGATTTGACCTTGGGGACAATAAAGCACATTCAAGAACAGAGGTCCTGAACTTTAAGGGGGCAAATTTCATAAAACTGAGAAGGCTGTTGCAGGATAAATTAATCAGGGTGAGTGATATAGATGGTGTGGAAAAGATGTGGGGGGTAAGAAAAGGTGCCACCCAGGAAGAAACTCAAATTTGTGTGAGGACAGTAGTTAAGAGAAATAAGTTCAAAAGATCTACATGGTTCTCAGCAAGGATAAGGGAAGCAGTTAAAGCCAAAAGAAAGGCCTTCTATAGGTTTAAGATGAAACAGAGGGAGGAAGAATGGGAGAAGTACATTTAGAAAAATAGAGAAGTAAAGAGGGCTACTAGGGAGGCTAAAGCAGAAATAGAGCTGTGATTTGTCAGAGGAATCAAATCTGGTGAAAAGCATTTCTACCAGTACATTACAGAGAAAAGAAAGAAGGGGGGAGGAACAGTTAGGTTATTAGACAGGGACAGAGTATTTGAAGAGTATGGATATAAGGTAGCCATCCTAAATGACTACTTTTGCTCTGTTTTCACCAGAAAGGATACTGGTTCCCTACCCAAAAGTGGCATCCAGACATCCACTAGAGGGATTCCAAAGATGGAAACACTGGTATTAATCAGAGATAGGGTCTGGAAAGGGTTGTCTGCCCTAAAGATAGACAGGGCCCCTGTATTGGACAGGGTACATCTGAGAGTGTTAAGAGAATTGACAAAGGAACTGGATGACCCTAAGACAAAACTATTCAACAGCTCACTGAAGACAGGTGTGATTCTTAGGGACTGGAGGTTAGCCGATGTGGTCCCACTACATAAAGAGGGGAAAAAGAACCACCAGGAAACCATAGGCCAGTTAATCTCACTTTGATTGTAGGAAAGTTGATGGAAACTCGGATCAAGCAGGATCTCATTGAATACCTGGAAAAAAATGGTCTGCAGGATAATGGGCAGCATGGGTTTGTGATAGGGAGGCCCCATCAAATAAATTGAATTGTATTCTTTGACTGGGTAACAAGAGAGCTAGATATGGGGTCATGCAGTGGATCTGTTATATTTTGACTTCAACAAGGCTTTCTATTCAGTGTCTCATCGGCACTTATAGAAACATAGAAGCATAGATTTTGACGGCAGATAAGGACCGCTTGGCCCACCCAGTCTGCCCATTTTCCTACCTAATGGATAAGCTGCAGATTCTAGTTAACCAGCAGCCTACTTTTTCCTACCCCCACCCCCTAGAATTGCCTTATGACTGTCCCATGCATGCTTGAATTCCACCACAGTTTTTGACTCCACAACCTCCTCCGGAAGGCCGTTCCATGCATCCACAACCCTCTCTGTGAAAAAATACTTCCTTAAATTACCTCTGAGCCGCCCCTTCTATCTTCAAATTGTGCCCCCTTGTTCTTGCACACCTCTTTTGAAAGATGCTACCTTCTTGGACTTTGTTGATTCCTTGAGCTACTTGAAAGTTTCTATCATGTCCCTCCTCTCCCTCCTTTCCTCGAGGCTATACATATTCAGCTCCTTAAGTCTCTCTTCATATGTCTCTTCCGTGCAGACCCTGCACCATTTTAGTTACTCTCCTCTGGACAGCCTCTATCCTGTCTATGTCCTTGTGGAGACTGGGTCTCCAGAACTGCACGCAGTACTCCAGATGGGGTCTCACCAACTGTCTGTACAGAGGGATAATAACTTCCTGTTTTCTACTGGTGATGCCTCTCCATGCATCCCAGTATCCCCAACCCTCCTTGCTGCCCTCTCATTGCTTGCCCACCTTTAGGTCATCTGATATGACTATCCCCAGGTCCCTTTCTTTTGTTTGTTGTTAGTATCTCACCCCGCATTGTGTACTCTTCCCTGGTTTTTGTTTCCCAGGTGCATTACCTTGCATTCTTAGCATTGAATCTAAGCTGCCATACATTTGACCATTCTTCTAACCTTGCCATGTCCCTTCTCATCCTTTCCGCTCACACTTGTGCATCAACTCTGTTGCAGATCTTTGTGTCATCTGCAAAGAGACATACTTTTCCTTCCAGTCCCTCTGCAATGTCACTTATAAAGACATTGAAGAGGACCGGTCCTAATACTGAACCCTGCGGTACCCCACTAGTAACCCCACTTTCTTCAGAGTGGACTCCATTTACTATTAATTTCTGTGTCCTATTCTCCAGCCAATTCTTTACCCAGGCTGTCATCTTGGGACCCACTCCCAGGCTGGCTAACTTGTATATTAATCTTTTGTGTAGGACTGTGTCAAATGCCTTGCTAAAGTCTAGGTAGGCCATGTCCACAGCCCCTCCCTGATCTACTACTTTGGTCACCCAGTCAAAGAAATCTATCAGATTTGTCTGGCATGACCTTCATGCTGTGAATCCATGCTGTCTTGTGTCCTGAGCCCCTCTGGCCTCTAGATACTCAACAATTCTTTCCTTCAGAAGTGATTCCATCATTTTCCCTACCACTGAGGTTAAACTAACAGATCTGTAATTTTCTGCTTCTGCCTTGCTCCCACTTTTGTGAAGGAGAATCACATCTGCCCTTCTCCAGTCCTCGGGTACCACCCCATCCTCCCATGATTTGTTAGAGGGTAGTCAGTGGTGTCACTAGTTCTACCCTTAGTTCTTTTAGAATTCTGAGATGAATCCCATCAGGCCCCATTGCTTTGTCCACCTTCAGTTTTAAGAGTTCTTTCAGAACCCTTTCTTCTGTAAATGGGCTGGTATCAACTTCTGTATCCAGAGTGTTTCTACTGTTTGTGTTAGGTACCTCCCCACTTCCTTTGTAAATACTGAGCAAAAATATTTGTTTAGTATCTCTGCCTTTCACAGTCACCTCTGCCCACCCTCCCTCCTCTTTATTAAGCTTCACTAGCCCTCCCTTGGTCTTCCTTCGCTCCCTGATGTACCTATAAAAGGTTTTATCCCCCTTCTTAACTGAGTTGGCTATCTTTTCCTCGGTTTGGGCCTTTGCTGTTCTGACTGCCTTCCCAGCTTCCTTTTGCTTTAACTGATACAGTTCCCTGTCCTGCTCCTTCTGTGATTCCTTGTACTTCCTGAATGCTTTCTTTTTCTCTTGAACCTTCAGTGCCACTTCCTTTGAGAACCATAGTGGTTTCTTACATTGTTTCGTTTTGTTAATTTGCTTCACACAAAGGCTTGTTACCTCTGTGATGGCAGTTTATATTATTCCCTATTGTTCTTCCACCCCTCCTTCCTGCCCATTTGCTAGTGTATTCCTTAGGCACTCACCCATTTTGGCAAAGTCAGCCCTCCTAAATCCAATACTTTTGCCTTTGTATGGCTTGACTCTATTGCTGTGTTTATTGTGAACCATACTGTTCGATGGTCGCTAGTTCCCAGATGGCTACCCACTTCTACATCTGTGATCCTCTCTTCATCTCCATTTGAGAGAACTAGGTCTAAGATTGCTCCCTCTCGAGTGGGCTCCAATACTAGTTGTCTAAGGCATGCCCCTTGTAGGGCATCTAGAATAACCCCACTCTTGAAGTGACTGCTGCAACTGCACTCCAGTTAACATCTGGCATATTCAGATCACCCATCAGCAATATCTCCCTTTTCTGCCATTCTAAGTATTCTTTCTATCATTCCTTGTCCATTTCCTCCCCTGAGAAGGGGGTCTGTATACAACCCCTGTGCAGATTGTGATGCCATTGCCGGTCTCCAAATTTACCCACAGTGCTTCTTCTCCTCCCTGTTTTCCCTTTTGTTCTGTTGCTTTGATTCCTTCCCTTATGTAAAGAGCTACTCCTCCTCCTCTTTTACCCTCCCTGTCCCTCCTGTAGATAGTGTATCCTTACCAAAGAAAATGAAACATATGGGGGAAGCAGATGATTTAGTCTGATGGGTGGGAAACTGGCTTAAGATTAGGCAGCAGAGGGTTGTTGTCAATGAGGTAAAATCAGCTGAGAGGATGTCAATAGTGGAGTACTGCAGGGATCAGTACTGGGCCCTGTCCTTTTCAGTATGTTCATTAGTGTTATTACTATAGGGATTTGGGGTAAGGTCGGCCTCTTTGCTGATATTAAACTTTATGGAGCGGTGGATAGTGTAGAGGGAGTCAAGGATATACAAAATGACTCCTGCATGCTTTAGAGATGGTCAAAAATGTGTGGTTACTGAAGTTCATGCTAAAAAATGCAAAGTAATGCACCTGAGGAAAAGGAACCCCAGAACAGAATACTGGCTTACTGGGGTTAAACTTAATACAATAACTGAGGAGTGGGACTTGGGAGTCATTATCAATGACACCCTAAAGCAGTGTTGCCAGTGCAACATAGCCTACAGCAAAGCAAACGGAATGCTGGGGTGTAGAGGGATGGGTATAGATAGTAGAAGGAAAGAAGTAGTAATTCCCCTTTATTGGTCCCTGGTGAGGCCACACCTGGAGTATTGTGTCCAGTTCTGGAGCCCTCACTTCAAAAAGGATAATGACAGACTGGAAGCTATACAACATGGGGCTACCAAGATGATACAGGGATTTCAGGGAAAATCCTATGAGAAATGTCTAAGGGCATTAAACATGTACTGTACTCGCTGGAGGCTAAGAGAGAGAGGTAATATGATAGAGACATTAAAGTTTTTGAAAGGTGTTAATAAAATGAACTTACAGAAGTATTTAATAGGAACACAAGCTCTTTGACATGTGGGCATGAATATAAACTGAAAAGGGGGAACTTCCAAAGGAACTTAAGGAAGTATTACTTTACAGAAAGGGTGGTGAATTCATGGAAAAGCCTGCCTGCCAAAGTGGTGGGTGCCATAACTGTGGAAGGCTTGAAGCGTGGATGGGACAGAAAAAGAGGAATAATAGAAAACTCGCCAGTATGTGCAGAGTGGGGGAAGAATGAGTTGAAGAGAGGGAATAGGTCCCTGGAGATACACTAGGTCTCGGGAAATCAAAGGACAAACCAGATAGACCATTGGACTTTTTCTGCTGTCTATGTTTCTATGTTTCCACCACTGGAATGGGAATGTAGACTGGAACTGGCCTGGTGGCATAGAAGGCTTAGGTGCTGTAATGCACCTCACCTCTCTCATGCCAGCGACCCGAGTTTGGGTGAGCTTGGGTCATCGGGGGTCAGCCAGAGTTTGAGGGCTGGAAGAAGACCGAACAGCTTTCTGGCAGCTCTCATCTCCTGGATTGGGGAAGTAAGCCTTCCCAGTTCTTGGCTGCCAGTGGATGGAGGTCTGATTGTAGCACTGGTGCTTGGAAGACTGGCATTATGCTGTATTGGTGGAGCAGGGCTGGCAGTTCTGGTGTGCATCTGAACCTCCATGTGCATGTGTAACCATGTTGGCCATAGCCCTGGGGTGTGGGAGAAAATGGAAAATTGGTTGGCACAGGACATGTGAAGCCCTGCCCACCTGTCTCCATCCAACGCAACCACCTGACTATTAAGTCCAATCTGGATGATTGGCACTGGGTGGGGGGGGTCAGCCCACTCCTCCCCTTCCCGACCCTGCCAAGGGAGGGAAATCAGTGGAGATCTTGGGATCTGTGGCTTGGGGGAGGTAGACACCAGATGGGAGGGAGCAGGGACAGAGATGAAGAGCTCACCAGTGGCCAAGCCAAGTCTGGACAAAAAGAGTTATGACAAAAAAGGTGGATGACAAAATTTGCAAATGATGCAAATGCCAGTCCCACAGTGGACACACAGGCAAAAATATCATTACTTTAGGAGGAACTGAATCAATTGTGTAAGTGGTCAAGAAACAGTAAAATGCAGTTTAACCAAGAGAGAAGTGTGTGGTAATTCATTTTAGTCATAATAGCATCAGAGCAAGCTACAATAGTTTTAAAGTACTCATGTGAAAAGGACTTGGGTACTATGATAGAAGTATCCCTCAAACATGCAAGGGAATGTGACAAGGCTGTTGTCAGATGCTTCGGAATATGGGCATGTATAAGGAAAAATATAACTAGCAGGGATAGTGAAGTAATATTGCCAATATACAGATCTATGATACAGCCACATCTGGAATACTGTGGACAGATCTTGTCCCGTAAGAACAATGGTGATGCTGCAAAACTGGACAGAGTCTAAAGAAAGACAACAAAAGTGATAACAAGAATGAATAGTCTGAGAAAGTTTAACTACCTTATGACTGTACAAGTTAGAAATGAGAAGCCTTAGAGGGGACTTAGTAGCAGTGTATAAGGCAATCACTCATAATGACCTTGGATTATGTTTGCATCTGACATTTAAAACATCTGAGAAAATTACTAGGGGACATGCACATCAACTGACTGGAAGCCATTTCAGAACAGAAAGGAGAAGAATGCCTGACACAGTTGTTGATAGTGATAAATATTTTTAAGCGGAAACTAGATAAATATCTAATAGAGAGGGGATTGTATAGTTATCTCCATAACTCGTAATAGCAGACAAGCAAGACCGGCTGAGCCTCCTCTTGTCCAACTTATCCTATTTCATACAGTATGTTTCTATGGTGTCTGGTGGCATCTGTATTGGCAGAAAAACTTGTGATTGAGTGCATCCATCAGCTGTGCTGTACTGTACATGACATTAATGTAGCATCAGAATAAGAGAAGGACAAGAAAAAAAGTAGCTGTGTTTATGGGTGGATGAGAGGAACACTGAGATGCAATATGTCTGTACTTCAATCTGAAGGAATGAGAGGCAAACAGAAACAGCAAGTGGACAAAGGAGGTGGTGGTGCTACAATCTGAGAGTGATAAGGAGACAGAACGCCAAACAGAGGAGGCTGTGTTTTCTGAATAGGAGTGAGAGACTGTTCTAAGGCTATATTTTTCTACACTGGATGTGAGAACATCTGAGTTGTGATGCACGCTGACTGTAGTGCCCTAAAATCAGACATTGGTTAATGTGGGCAGCTGCTTAAAGCAGACAAAAGTAACATACACAGAGTAGTGTGCTGTAAGTGGCTTGCACTGTAGTAACTTTCTTGTGTTTCTTATTAAACTTGATGTTTGTTTAAGTATGTTTGCATTTATGTATTTGTTTGTTTCTTTATTTCAAAGGTTTTTGCAGGAAAGACATACTGAGCTAGTATCAGCTTGTTTCCAAATGTGTCCGGGGGGGGGGGGGGAGAATAGAAGAGAGATATAAAAATAAAGTATATATAGAGAATACTGGATAGGCAACTATGCTCAACCAGTGTGTTCTGCCACAGACATGTTTTGATTCCTTCTTACCTCAAGAGCGAAGTTCGAGAGATCCGTGGGAATCAGAACCCTGAGGTGGCAAAACACACTGATTATGCATAAAGTTGTTCATACTGTATTTTTTATAGTGTACATTATTATGTGAAATGTGTACATTGTGTTTTGTTTTTTTCTCTTTCACAATGGAACTGGCTTGTGCAGTCTCTAGAGGTTCTAGAATGCTGTTCTGCCACAGAAGGGTAGAATCACATTCCATGACCTTTTAACTGTGGTACAATAGCATTTTGAAAAGAATGAATTTCTGTATAAAACAATGGTCTACTATATGCTATAAAGTACAATAAAATGGAAATAATTATGTCAAAATATACAAGAATGCTTAAAGAATAAATTGGTAATCAGTAAGTTACCATGCAGTAAAGCTGTGGAACTTGTAAAAGAACATTAATCAGTAGTCAACACAACAAAATATGGAACAGGGGGAATGACTGATGCTAGGGAAGTGGTGAAGTGCTGGTGTCAGTGTCTGAGTGAGTTACAGGTGAAAGGACTCTAACCCCATGTCAGAAACAACTGCAGGAGTGAATTGTGAACTCACAGAAGAGAGATATAAGAGAAGGAAGGAAAGGAAGGAGCATGTTTTTTTTATTTATGGCTCTCACTTGCTTACTTGCGTTTTGCATTATACAACTTTTAAAATTCCTCCCATCCTCTGCCTGGCACAGTGCTAACAGTTTCCATTATGTACTGGGCTCTGCTGCAGCAACACCCTCCCAACCCCTTCCTCTCCTTCTCCAGAAACAACTAACTCTTTAGAAAAGTTTCCTTTTTTCAAAATCAGAGCTTTTTTATCTGATAAAGGTTTTTTTTGTTTTGGTACCCCAAATATCCCCTTAATGAACTGAGTTGTGATGGTCTTGAAGCAGCAACAGACAGTCTGATCACCGTCACCCTAACTCACCACACACTGCAATTGCTCCCTCTTCCACCTTATTTATCCCCCACCCTGTTGCTGAAGAAAAAATAGTAAGGAATGCTTTTTTCCTAATTGATTCTTTGCTTTAAGTTTTTTTTCTGTTAGTTCTATGATTGCAATTTTACAAATCACAATTCAGTTAACTGCAACTTCTCCAGTACTGGGTGATATCAGGTTTCATGGTGGCATGTGGGGTTGCCATCTTTTTTAGATCTGCACTAGGCCTTTCCGTGTTCCCAGTGCGAACACCAGAGTCTTTTGAGTGTATAGTCGCTAAACGTGCCTCAGAAGTCAATGGAAGACTAGTTCTCATCTACTGACCTCTGGGTGGTGAATGTCTATTTATGCAGGGGCTGGCAGACTTCATTGCCAAACAGGTGCTGGGGTCCCTGAGGATTCTTGTCCTGGAGGACTTTAATGCCTGGGTTGACAATGAATCCTGTCTTTTGGGACAAGAGCTCCTTCAGCTGAATTGTCTAGGCTGTTGCCTCCGAAATGCACATATATGGCCACACTCTTGACCTGGTCTTCTCACTCAGACTTGACATTATAGCGGTCAAGGTTGACCTGGTCTTTTGGTTGTATCATTATGTGGTTGAGTTCCAGTGCAGGGCTCCCTGTAATTTAACCCCCTCTGTGGAACTAATTCGGTGTCATCCAAAGAATAAATTGGTGCCTTGCCAACTCCAGGAGTCACTGGTTGTCTCAAGTTTAATGGTAGCTTGTGCTCAGTGTTCAGAAGCTGGGGTTGAGGCTTATAATGTAGCCTTGACCAAGGCACTGGACCTGATTGCACCTTACCACGTTCGCCATTTGACTTCCCGGCATTGCTCACATGGTACTGTGCTGAGCAGTGCCAGTTGAAAACTAATGGGCATAGGTTAGAATGTAGCTGGAGGTGGTCGTGCTCTGAGGAGGACAGGTTGGCACTGAGGCTCCATTATTTGGAGTATCAGCAGGCAATCAATCTTACTGTAAGAAGACTGAATTTTTGTCTTGATCGATTGCTGTGGCAAGAAATGGTCCAGCTGCACTGTTCCGCACTGTCGACAGTTGGCTTAATCCCTTCTGTCTGCAGTCTGGGACAGCATTTTCTGCAGAAAAGTGTGAGCAGTTTGGGCAGTACTTTGTCAACAAGGTGGCCTCTAACAGGACATGTATTACCTCCTCTGGTCCAGTTTCTACTGGGGGTGATTGGTCTGCTAGTGAAGATCATCTGTTGAGTGGGACTGAGTTTTGGCTGGTTTTGGCAGACGAGGTTCTCCGGGTACTTACCAATATGCATCCCACCACCTGTACCCTGGACCAGGTTCCAATGTGGTTTGTCATCAACTGCTTGGATTTTCTGGGTCCATTGTTTGTGGAGATTGTCAATGGGTCACTCAGTGATTGTGTCTTTCCTGCATCTCTGAAGGAGGCTGTAGGGAAGGACCTTCTTAAAAAACATCTATCGACCCTGACATTCTTTCAAACTATAGGCTTATCTCTAATCATCCCTTTTTGGGGAAGCTTATTGAGAAGGTGGTGGTTGACCAGCTGGTTGAATTCCTGGAGACTTTGTCCATCTATGAACCTCTCCAGTCAGGTTTTCAGCCCCGGCACAGCACTGAGACTGCTTTGGTCCGGATGGCACATGATCTCTTCAGGGCAAGAGACCGAGGGCACTATACCATCTTGGTCCTCTTGAACTTGTCTTCAGCATTTGATATGGTAGATCATAGGGTGCTGCTGGACCATCTGCAGAACTATGTGGGCACTACTGGATCAGTTTTGTGCTGGCTTCACTCATATTTAACCAGAAGATTGCAGCACGTTATCTTGGAAATTTTTCCTCTGGTTCTTTGCACTGCCTTGTGATGTTCTGCAGGGTTCTATTTTGGTGTCCCTGTTCTTCTCCATGTTTATGCTGCCACTAAGAGAGATCATTAGGTGGTAGAATGTGGGTTTTCACAGCTACGCAGTTGATACCTAGTTGTACCTGTCCTGTGCCCCTGATGACCTTTCCGCCTCAGATATGTTGAGTTGGTGTTTAGCTGAGATAAATGACTGGATGTCCACTAGCTGGCTATGTCTCAACCCCAGCAAGACAGAGGTTATGGTGATCAAGATGGGTCAGGGGGGCTATTTTCACTGATGGGAGACTGCCTGCCTTAGTGGTTGATGCTCGTCCCTTGTAGGTGATCAGTATGGTCAAGAATCTTGGTGTTATTCTTGGTGATCATCTTGACCTTGAAAAACAGGTCTTCTCAATTGTTAGAGCCATTTTTTTCCATCTCCGGAATATTGCCAGGATCCATCCTTTCCTGACCCCTACTGACCTGGCTACGGTTATCCATGCCTTTGTTACTAAATGACTCGATTACTGTAATGACCTGTACCTCGGGTTATCTGGAGGATTGATGCGTTGACTGCAGCTAGTGCAGAATGCTGTGGCCAGGATATTGATGGGTATCTCTATGAAGGTTCATGTCACTCCTGTTCTGCATGCTCTGCACTGACTGCCTGTGAGTATGTGCATCACCTTCAAGATCAGCTTGTTAACATACAAGGCCCTACATGGTCTGGGACCCTATTATCTAGAGGAGCTCCTGATTCCATACTCTTCTACCCACTCCCTACCATCTGCAGAGGATGGTCTACTGATTGTACCACACTCTCATCTAAAGAGATAATGAGATAGAGCCTTTGGGGTGGCTGTTCCACTGTTGTGAAATTCTATCCTACCATATATTTATTTATTTATTGAAATAGAGTCACCAGGAAAGCACACTGAGCAACAAGATTCTCGTCTCCTGGTGCGACCTGGGGGGAGGGGTACAAGGGGGTTGGATAACACGCAGGTTATCAACTGAGCAAATAACAGAGGCAAATAGCAGCATATGGATACAATTGCATTAAACTACAAGCAATAATGCATGGAGTACATTGGATATTGTATGGAACATATAACAATTACCTGACATATAGCAGTAATACAAGGGAAAATTTAGCACACAGTAATATGCAGGTATAAGCAACAGGAGACATAGAACACATGATGGTGCAGGACAAAAAGGCACAGGACAAAAGTGCATAGGTTGTGGCTATATGCCAGCATTTATAGCAAAGCTAAGGCCGCTGGTCGGGCAGTAGGGAGGGGAGCAATTGACGCATGGCCGAATCAGGTACAGGAGCAATTAGTGGTGAGCAAGTTAGCTAGGGTGGTAGAAAGAGAGAGAGTGGGCAGAGGAGGAATGCTGAATTTGAGGTGGGAGATCAGTCCATAGCTTGGGTAACTGGTGTGAGAAGGTGGCTTGCCCAGCAGTAGTCTTCCGCCTAGGGATTGATAGTTGGCAGTAGTCACAGAATCTAAGAGAATGGACAGGGAAGGGGGTAGCTGAGAGCATGGAGGAGAGGTAGGAAGGGATGGTGCCAAGTCATAGGTTAGATACATATTTAGCACAGTGTGAAATGCGGCAGTTTCAGAGGGATGGTAGAGCCAGGGAATGCTAGAGGTTGCAGTGGTGGGTAAGGGGTGAGGCATCGAGAGCGAAGCAGCAGAAGGCAATAAAAAGTGTGTCCAGCTTAGATAGGGTAGACTTAGGGGCTGCACTGTAAACAATGTCACAGTAATCAAAGGAGGGGAGTATCATCTTCTGGACCAGTTCACGTCGGACAGGGTGAGGGAGGCTACTGCGGTTCCTATAAAGTGCACCGAGCATGGGGCATAGTTTTTTTGAAATAACATTGATGTGGTCTGAGAAGGAAAGATGGCAGTCGAGCCATACCCCCAAGTAGTGGAATGATGAGACATCTTCGAGTTTTTGACCATCCAGGGTGTAGAAATAGGGAAGGGATGGGAGTTTGGACGGGCGTTGTTGTGTGCCAAAAGTCATCATGACAGTTTTTTTTACATTTAGGGAGAGCTGGTGAGAGCTGAACCATTGCTGTACTTTGTTGAAGTTGGCTTGGAGGTTAGTTTGTACCACTTCAGGGTCAGAGCCTGAGGAGAAGAGTACAGTGTCATGTGCATACATGTGGATTGAGGTAGTAGAGCAGATGAGCGGTAAGTCATTTAGGAATATAGAGAACAGTATGGGTCCCAGAACCGACCCCTGGGGGACACTGGTAGTTAAGGGAAGGGGGGAGGAGATAGCATTTGTGACTCTAACGGACTGGGTTCAGCCAGAGAGGTAAGATCTGAACCAGTTGGTGGCAGCAACAGAGAGGCCTGATTTAGCAAGACAAGAGAGCAATATGGGTTGGGAGACGGTGTCGAAGGCTTTTGCAAAGTCGACGAAGACGGCTGAGGTGATCAGCCCACTGTCCATACCAGTCAGGATGGAGTCGGTAAGCCTTATCAGGGAGGATGCAGTGGAGTGTCCCTTTCTGAAACCTGACTGGTAGGGTGTGAAGAAATTAGAGTCGGTGAGGAAGGAAGTAAGTTGGGTGAGCACAAGGTGCTCTTGTAGTTTTGCTAGTACTGGGAGGAAGGAAATAGGGTGGTAGTTGGAGGGGGAGGTGGGGGTACCTCCTTTTGGGAGGAGGATGACAGTGGCATGCTTCCATGCTTGGGGGACTGCAGCGGTGGCAAAGAATTGGTTTAAGAGTTTGGCAAGGGGAGTTGCTATGGTGGTGGTGGAGAGGTAGAGGAGTTTAGGGTCCAAGCCATCTGGGGATTTGCCTTTTGAAGGGTTGAGAGAAAGTAGTGCATCTAGGGCATCCGCTGCAGAGATGTCATTGAAGAAAAAGGAGCGAGGCCTAGTCAGGTTCATTTCGTCTGTAGAGGGTGCGATAGATGCAGGGTTTGGCAGGGCAGAGAGGAGAGAAGAGTGGCAGCACAAGTGGAGAAATATATGTTGAACTCAGTAGCGACTGCTGTTGGCTCAGCGAGGATGGAGTTGTTAATATTTAGAATTGGAGTGGGATTGGCAGCTGGTGGGGTGAAGAGGGAGTGAATGACCTTCCAGAATTTTGAGGGGTTATTTAGGTTGGACTGTAGAGAGCTGTCTGCTTTAGCTAGGCGAGTGGCTCTGGTATACTTGTTTCGGAGCATGCGGTATGCGAAGAGATGTTGTGGGAGGTGTGAGGATTTATGCATTTTCTAGGCTTTGTCACGGGCAGTTTGACATGCAATCAGTTCTTGGGTGATCCACAGCAGGTGGTTGCCTCATACCCTTGTATGTCGCAGTGGGGCATGTTTGTCCCAGACGCTGAGGAAAGTGTCTTTAAAGTGAAGACAGTCATCATCAGTGGAGTCCCTAATACGGACGGGGTCCCAGTTTGCTAAGGCAAGGTCATCTAACACCAGGGTGAGATTGAAGGATTTGGAGGAGCATTGGACTAGAAATTTAAGGGGGATTTTGAAAGGTGGATTTTACGCAGTAAGAAAGTAATGTGGTGGTCACTGAAGGAGTCAGGAAGAATACCGGCATTTATGACCCGGTGAAAGTGTGTGGTAAGAGTGCAATCGAGGAGTGAGTAGTTACCAGATTTTAGGTTAAGCCGGGTAGGCTCAGTAATGATTTGAGAGAGGTTTAGTGCAGCAATTTCAGTCCTAGTTTTGTTGAGGGCAGGAGCTAGCCAGTTGTGGTTTAGATCGCCCATAATATAAAGTTCCCCTGTCGGGGTTAGGCAGGAGATTTGCTTGAGGAGGTTGGTGACAGTAGAGGATGGTGTGCCAGGTCGGCAGTTATTCCTGCAATGTTGATTGATAGCGAGAAGGGGAGAGTCAGCTGGAGTAAAATTAATTCATAGATTTTAGGTTCAGACTTGGCTAGGATAACCGAATAGCGCAAGTCCGAGTTGACGTAGATGGCAACTCTGCTGCCTCTTGTGGCTCTGTCCTGGTGGGCTAAAGTGTAGCCTGGGATGGTGACAGAGTCGTCGCTAATGTTTTTTGTGAGCCAGGTTTCGGACAAGGTGAGGTTATCTGGAGCATAGTGGGCAGTAAGTACCTGGAGTCAAGTTTATGGACTAGGCTTCTTATATTTAGGTGCAGGAGGCGCAGGCCACGTGGGAGAGGGTCCCCAGGGAGAAGTGAGGAAGTGCCTGACATAGGAGGGGCCTTACAACAATTGAGAGGGAGTGTGTGGTTTGGGGGCTGGGGTTTGGGTGGATGTCACCTGCGGCAAGGAGCTGGAGCACAAGAAAAAGGTAGTGGGTGAATAGCTGTATGTGACTGACGGTGAGCAGATGTCTCTTGGTTAGAAGGCTTGGGTGATTATTTGGAGCTGGGCAATGGGGGAGTAGTTGAAAAGTAAACCAGAAGAGTGATGGGACGAAGAGAAAAGGGCTGGGATGTGTGGCTGAGTGAATCCAGGCTTGGGTGAAAGGGAGAGTGGACGCCAGAGTGGAGGAATGGGGAAGCCCAGTGAGGCTGGGCAGGAAAGGGGGGGTATGGGAGAGGTGGGTGACACGTTGGAGAGGAAGGGAGGGGAGGGAGGCAGAAGAGAACATGGATGAGCAGTGGCAGGAAGCCTAGTAGTTGGGCCATGGCACGGATCCAGCTTTAGAAAGCCCCTAACTGTTGTGGCAACTTAGAGGGGGCAGGCATAGAGGGCCAGGGAAATGAGTAGTTTTTGCAGAAGGATGGAGGACCAGTGAAAATTAAGGCCTAGATAACCAATGAAGCGTGGGTGGCAATAGCCTGTAGGATTGAGCTAGAAAGCCAGGGCGCGGTTTATGTGTATTTAATCAGGACCGGGGTCGGTGGGTGGGCCGAAAAATCGGCAGCTAGGTCTCCCTTCCTGGAGGTAATCAATCCCTGAGGGCAAGTCCATACCTGCGCTTCTGTGAGGGGCTGGTGGCTTCACACCTGGACTGCAGGTGGCAGTCTGGTAGGTCG
Organism: Neoceratodus forsteri; assembly: GCA_016271365.2. Classification (NCBI taxonomy): domain Eukaryota; kingdom Metazoa; phylum Chordata; order Ceratodontiformes; family Ceratodontidae; genus Neoceratodus; species Neoceratodus forsteri. The sequence goes on along the minus strand of CM057450.1, from coordinate 1,608,736,237 downwards.
GGTTCATCAGAGAACCACGGCTGTGGCTCTCAGACTACCTGAAAGGAGAAGGCAGAGGAGAATTAAATAAGAAAGTCAGAGGGGGTGGGGCTGCTCGTGGAGCTAAAAAGAAATGCAGACTGGTTTAAACGGGGGGGTGTTGCAGACCAAAATGTTAGGCAAGGTGCCTCAAAGTCTGAGAGAGCAATAACAGCGCTATTTAAAACACAATACTAGAGTAAAAAGGTGAAAAAGGAGAGGGGGGTTTCAAAAGCCTGAGCTGAGATCACTACTGGTCTTATGAGGAACACAATACAGGCATTTACATTATTTATTTATTTATTTAGATTTTGTTTACCGGGTAAGCCCACTGAGACCAATGGTCCCTTTTTCAGGGGCGACCCAGACATTAAATCAGAAAACTTCAGTTATAAAATGCAAGCAAGACAGTTTTAACAGAAAACATAATCTAGCACAATATAATCAAACATTAACAGTGCAGAGCTATATGGAGCCAGTCGGAGTGCTCCTGGGGCTGACTGCAGCCAGTGGGTCACAGCAGTAACAGACTCTGGATTTAAACCCAGAGACAACCGTCCTCATGTAAAAAAAAGCAAAATTGCAGCTAGGGCTCTCTTCATGGAGGTAATCAGTCCCTGAGTGCAAGTCCATACCTATTCTTCTGTGAGGGGCTGGTGGCTTCACACCTGGACTGCGGGTGGCAGTCTGGCAGGTCGGGTTCATCATAGAACCACGGCTGTGGTTGCCAGTATGGTGGAGGCCTTTAAAGCCTCTTTTAAAACATATTTATTTGAAAAAGTTTTTAATCTATTGTGTTTATTTGCATAAGCTGGGATGTTTTATTACATTTTATTATTATGTTGTTAAGCACTCTGAGCCCCTGGATATAGCACTATATAAATAAAATTTGCCTTGCCATGCCATGATCAGTCATTGTGATGGCCTCCACTGTACAACCAGTACTATAGTCAACTGACTGCACAACTGCACAGACCACATAACTTATACACAGCCAAATCACTGAAAAGGACATTTTAATCTTGACAAATTTAACTTCAAGAACCACATGTTCTGACAGGCCCCAAAGGAAGTGATTTGTGTTATGCTGAAGAAAAGTAAATGAGGTTCAGGAGACTCTCATGGCTAATCAGGAGTGTCTCCTCATGGCTTCTTAGGGTTCAAAAACTAAAAAGCAAGGCTGGATTTTTCTACAACCCTACAAAGTTACATTGGGATGCTCTTAATAAGACAAGAGACATCTCCGAAGCCCCATTTACTTTTTATGAAGTATTTTTTTCCAACTTAGTTTGGATTCAAAGTGTTGGGGTTTGCTCTGATGTTGTCTCTCATGTTTCGCTTGCCACAGTTCATACCTGTTATTTGCTATCCAGCTTGGTTTGTATTTTTATATGAATCAGTTTTGTATGTTTATAGCGCCGCCCTACACTGCCGATGAATGTTTACTGTAGTAGACTTTTTTAATATATTTGCTCATTTTGCATGCTGATATTGTTTGTGCAATAATTATACTACTTTAATAAACAGGATATTCATTTTAGACAACTGTAATTAAAAATTGAAAAATATAATACCTGAGGTGCAGCCATTGATAGTACACAATTTTTAAGTAGGATAAATCTGTGTATGTGTTAGAAAATATGGAATTTCATGGACATCAGCTCAGACATAGAACCCTTAATACCTGAAGATGATTACTGTGCACATATTCATGTTTCATTTTTCCATGGGGCTTTCATTTATATATACTTGTGTTGTCACTGGCATTTTATTTGATACTGCATCATGTTTAATGTTTCTTCCTCTAGTAATATTTGGACATTTTGGGCCCGATTCTTGAATGGTGGGGAATGGTGCACTAACCAGGAATGGCACAATGGGCAACTTGCACACACCGTGCCCCAGTCCTGATTCTGGAATGTGGCCTGCAACACATGGGGAGGCTGCCTGCACCAGCCAGGCTTGCGTCCCTGTTGTGGTGGATGTATGGCTGCACCATAGCAGATGGGGCTTGTGTCATGGTGGCGGTGCTTCACTATCCCAATATGTGGGATTCAGAAAGTGCTGCAATGGGTACAGGACTTGCAAGGGGTTAAATCAGCCTGGAGCTAGTCTAACAGTCCAAGCACCAACCTTGGAGCCAGTGCTGGGTGTACAATGTACCTGTGACCCCCAGTTACATTCACATTGGTGAGGTGCCCCATGCCCACACAGTTCCCCTTCATTCCACACAACACCAGCTTGCAGTGAAATGCACCATATTGGGCTATGCCACCCCAAACCCATGCCAGACTGGCATGCTGCTGCTGTCCTGTTGGTGGGGACCATAACCTTCTTGGCACTGGGCACAGTGTGCTCACCAGTACCCATGATGTCTCACCTTCTGTCTCTGCCGTGATGCTGTCTGTGCTCCAAGTCTGCTGAGCTCTTGGCTGCATCTGCCAGTGGCATGGCATATCTCCCAATGGCATAGCCATTCTCCATCACCAAGGTGTCGCAGGGATGGCTGCTGTCACAGGACCAAATGGTAGTGAACACCATCCATACATTGCTATGCATGCCACATTGTTGTGGTCAGCCATAGTGATGCTAGCAGGTGTGCATGACCCTCCTGCAGCTTGCGGCAATTCTCTCCCATGCACCATTTGTTTGCTTCATGGGAGTAGCTATGGCAAACTGCAGGACTTTGGTGCCAGGACTCCAACCATTTGAGAATTAATTGCAGGGTCATTGGTGCGCAGGCGGTGGATGGAAGCTGTAGTTTGCCCTGGCTTGCATCACTCTAAGTCCTGGTTCAAGAATCAGGCCCCTCTTGTACTAGAGAAGAATGAAATGAGGTGAATTTAGAATTTGGAAATTTGAACTCTCCTCCATAGAGCCACACATATTGAAATGGGGCCTCAGGTCACATCTGAAAATGAGCTATTTGAGAGCAGCATGTTTTTTCCTGGTGAAACTCTTTAAAGCAGCAGTGCAACGAAAAAAGTTATTCCAAAAAGCTAATTTTTTGCTATGGTTATGAAAAATATTGGCTAAACTGTTGATTTGGGTTTACTAGATGCTTTCTATGCTGTGTACTGTACATCTACATTTTTGTCTGGATTCTTACCCTCCTCGGGTCCTCATTATTATTTCTATGCAAAAATAAGGTGGCCATCTTTTTTTCTTGAGAAATAATTACTTTAAAACTTCCATAAAATTCTTAAATGACAATGAAAACTGAAAATGTTACCACTAAAATAAACTGGAAGACATCGGGCATCAAGTAGGAAGAAAATAAGGTGGGGCCAAATTTTAGCCTATTTTCACTGCACTGCTGCTTTAATAACTAAATAAATAAAATAAGAACCACTCAGAAACTTTTGCCTACTTGGGCTACCATTGTTAACATGCTTCCATGCATATGAGTGGCCCCTTCATAACATTGCTGGCCCCTTACTTCCCCAGTTTCCCACCAGAGATGAACTTGGAGTTGTACAATTCAGACAGGAATGATAGATCAAAGACTGACCATGCTGACAGGAGACAAATCCAGAATTAGACATTCAGTATGTGCACATTTACAAACTTTAAATTGCTTTTGTTATTGGGGTGCAACTAGTTATGGCATACGTATGTGAAAACAAGAGATCCAGTGCACACCCTCCTCCTCAAAACTGGCAAATCATTTAATTGCTACAACATTCTTTCTGCCTCAAATGGCTACTCACTTACTGTATTACATCTGAAAGGGGGGTGGGGGTCTCTTTGTGCTCATTTCAGAGCTCAGGAGTGAAAATCAGCTCAGCCGCCAGTCATCAAGGCAGACCTGCCATCAGCTGAGGCTCTAATCTAAAATGCAAGTGCCAGAGTTGGCTCCCTTTTTATGTTTGCTTGTATGCATGTGCAAGAAACATAGTGCCATCATCCGAGTTTTCCAGAGGTGTGTCAGCCTCTTCCAATTCAGTCAGTGTGTTTGCAGGCACGGTCGCAGTGCTCCAATCACTGCTCTAGCTGTCTATGACAACAGTTGAAAATGCAGTGACATACAGTTGAAAGGGAGAGCTCCGCTTCAGTGAGCAGAGCTCCCCCCCTCAACATGCCCTGCTGCGCATATTTAGTTCTCACGCCCATGCACATACTGTACTAGTAGCAGGGGTGCCAAATGCCCCGTCGGCTCCACGCCACCCCAAAAAGCTTTCCAGGTGCCACGCTGGAGCCCACTCAGTGTGGCACATGTCCATATGGCCGACGGGGTGCCCAATCCCTTGTTGGCTCCAGCCCCCCCAAACAGCCTTACAGCTGCCACGCTGGGAGCCCACCCCAGCATGGCACAAGTCCATATGGCCAACGGGGGTGCCCAATCCCCCGTCGGCTCCAGCCCCCACCAAACAGCCTTCTAGCTGCCACACTGGGAGCCCACCCCAGCGTGGCAAACGTCCCTCGTCGTCTTCCTTAAATAAAAAAAAAACCCTGTAAAAAAAGAAAACGTTCCCTCGGCGTCTCCCAGCCCACCAGGCCACCCACTGCACACCTGCCTCCACACACCCCCTCACCCCATACTTACCTCCAGAGTCCAGCGCTGGCGATCTTCGGTGGACTGGGAACATCGCCTACCCTTTCAAAGCCGACTCTTGAACTGAGGAAATGCTGTAGGCTGTATAATGTAATAGATAGGGTTTTTTCAACTTTGCTGCATATCTCGGGCATTTTTTGGAATTTTTGCACCAAATTTTCAACATGGGGTTTTTGGGACCCTTTCTCGTGAATGCTGTCCCTATCATGGCGTTAATCAGGCCTGAAGGGTGATTTCGCAGTCATTGCACAAAATCACCTTTTGGGACTGATTAATGAAACAACACTGCCAGTGTTCATAAGGTGGGCTCTCAAAAAGCCTATTTTGAAAATTTGGTGGAAAAATTCCTAAAAATGACTGTTTTACGAGCTTGCGATGCGCAGTTCCTATGCATGCTCTTAAGTTTGCAAATTTTCAATATTTTCACTCCAGATTTTCAACATTGCCATTTTACCACACCTCCTTATAAGCAGTAAAGCTGTCATTTTTCACATCTCGCCCACAACATGTTTCCGCCCATGTAGCGCACAATGGCGCAGTCGGTGTGCGAAATCAGTGTATGGGACACATTAAGAAAATCACAGCGACACAGGTCATGTTCAGAGGTGTTAAAATGGCTATGTTGAAAATTTGGTGAAAAAATTCCCAAAAATGACTGTTTTAGGAGTGCACGTTTTGCAGTTCTTACGCACACTGGCAAGTTTGCGAATTTGTAATATTTGCACACCAGATTTTCAACAGTGCCATTTTACCAAATTTCCTTATGAGCAGTACAGCTACCATTTTTCACATCTCGCCCAAAATGTGTTTCCTCACATGTGGCGCACAATGGTATAGTCGGTGTGGAAAACAATGTTTGGGACAGATTAAGAAAATCACAGTGACACTAGTAATGAGCAGAGGTCTTAAAATGGCTATGTTGAAAATCTGGTGACAAAACTCCATAAAATGACTGTGTTACGAGTGAGCATTGAGCAGTTTCCACTCACCCTCGTAAGTTCATGAATTTGTAATATTTTCAGTCCAGATTTTCACCAGTGGCATTTTTCCACACCTCCTTATGAACAGTACAGCTGTCATTTTCCACAACATGGCAGAAATGTGTTTTCACACCTTCAGCACAGAAATGCGTGGTCGCTGTGGGAAATCATTGTTCGGGACAGACAAAGAAAATCACACTGACACTGTTCATGATTGGAGGTCCCAAAATGCCTGTGTTAACAATCTGCTGTAAAAAATATCCCCAAACTAGTTACATTACAGGTGTGCATTGCACAGTTTCTATGCACGCTCGTGACTTCACCAGTTTTTTTAATTTTTCACAGAAGATTTTCAACATTGGAATTTTTTACACCTCCCCATGAACAGTACCGCTGTCATTTTTCACATCCTGTTCGGAATGTGTTTTTGCACCTGTGGTGCCAAATGCCGCAGTCGCTGTGCAAAAGCAGTTTTCGGCTAACAAACTGATATTGTCACTGTTCGTGAGGTGGGGGTCACAAAAAAAACCATGTTGAAAATTTGGAGGGAAAACACCAACGAATGCCTGAGGCGTTAGGGTTTCCGACGATAACGCCCCACCCTGTAGAGAATGACAGGCATAAGGGGTGTGACTTGGGATTCTTGCCTGTAATGCTCATACCATTCCACCCCCACCCACACCCTGCAGCCAGTGAGAGGCATCAAGGTGTGCCTCGGACATTTCGGCCCCAAACTTCACCCCATTCTCCTATACCGCACCCATCTCACCATATTTCCTGATGGAATGGGGTGCGCATAAGGGCCAAAGACCCCAAGGCACACCGTGATACTTGTCAGTGTCTGCATGGTAGGGTGTGGCGAAATAGCGTGGTCGTTATGCCTGATGACCCAAAGGCATACTCCAATGCCTGTCACTCTCTGCAGGGTGGTGGTGGGGTTGGCTTCAGTTCAATACTTCGCTGCCATTCCTATTATGCAGCTCTGTAACTTCTACACTACCAATGCCAATGTCAGCAAGCAAACATTCGGCATTGACAAATGCTTGTTAAATTATGGTGTAGTGTACATTGGCTGAGGACTGCACCTTATTTAAAACTGAGCACTATGAGTCCCACACTCCCCTTTGAGATATAATAAGTGAGTAGTCATTTGATAATGAAAGCACATTGTAACAATTTAATTAATTGTCAATTTGGGGGGGTTGTACTGGGTCTCTTGTTTTAACTTATGAATGCCATAACCGGTTGTACTCCAATGAGAAAAGCAATTTAAAGTTTGTGAAAACGCACATGGGTTGAGCTGCAGATTCTGGATTTGTTTTACATTTAGGAGATACATGGCTGTCTCCATAAGCTGGCTCACCGCCCATTAACAGCACATGGGATGGGGACTGCTCCTTATTTAAAGTGAGCCAATCAGGCAGTGCACCATATTTTAAAAAGGGAGCCAACTCTGGCAGTTGCATTTTAGAATAGGGCCTCGGCCAATGGGAGGTCCACCATGACAACTGGTGTCTGAGTTGGCTTTTACTTCAGAGCGCTGAATCAAACACTAAGACAGCCCGACTCTCCTTTGAGATGTAATAAGTGAGTAGTCATTTGAGGCAGAAAGCACATTGTAACGATTTAATGATTTGCCACTTTTTACATGCTGACAGAAGAGGGTGGTGCAGCAACCAGCGGATCTTCAACAGTATTCCACCGGATAGTACAGAAAGAGGTTGATGAAAGAGCTATTGGTCTATGGAGCAGATTTTGAAGATCTGCTGTTACTGGTAAGTATGGTCATACCACAAGTGGCATGTCCACGGGCAGGAGCAGGGAGCTCTTTACTATGCTTCTAGTAACAGAGTGAAATACAGGGTGCCAACCATGTGAAAAGGCATTGCTTAGTGTGGTAGAGAAGTGAATCAGGAAGTAAAGCAGACAATGAAAGAAGGTACAAGACACAAATGGCATTGTTTTATTAACAACACAACTATAAAAATAAAAATATAAACTGACAGATGAAACCAGAATGGCAAACAGATTTGGAAAACTAATTTGGCATCTTCTTTACATCAGCTATAAATAATAAGTTGAGTAGTCTTTTGTACTCTGTATCTGCTCTAAAATTTAGTGCTTGTATCCAGATTTCATCCCCCATTTCTAAGTAGTAGGAAATAATACACTGCAGCTTCAGGCTAATCAGTTTGACTAGGTTAGGTCTTTTGTGTGCAACTGTGTGTTGCTTCTTAGGCGGGGCAGTCTGCTCCTTCTTCTGACAGAGTTCAGAACATATTGAGAGACTTCTTTCTGCAGCCTTACTGTCACTATTTATTGTCTTTCTGATTTATTGTTCTTCTAATCTGACCTCCCTGTGACAGTTTGTGTTAAGCACACCATTCCCCACCACTCTCAAATAGCTGTTTTTTTGAGCTTCCTGAGATAAACAGAGAAGCAGAAAGAAATACCTTTCTAGCTTAGGCCTGCAAACATTAACATATTCCTGCCTTCAGAGTTTATTTATTCTTTTAGTACAATCCTAGTTTAACAAAATACTTGCTTCTTTTCACTGGTAACACTGGATGTAGTTTCCTTATGTACCAACATCCCTCATGCACGAGGCCTTACAGCACCTAAGAGGGCATTAAGAGACTGTAGGAATTTGTCTGAACTTAAGGTAGAATTCATCCTTAGTTTAACTGAGAAGGTGTTGAGCAGGGGAACTGGATGGCTTAGTGGAGTGGTAGTGGGCTAAGGAGCCTTTCACCTTTAGGTCACTGGTTCATATCCAGCACAGGTTGGTAATGGCTAAAAGCCATTATCTCATGTGGGCTGTTCAGTGGCCTATGTGAAATGAATTGTGATGGTCTCAGTCTAGTTCTCAGTGGGCAGGTGTCCACATCACAAAACCACCACCACAATCTGCACTAATTTCACACCTTTGTTGGCAGTGTCACATGAGTAGCCAAGGACTGAATGGGTATAGAGTCTAAAGTACCCTCTTACTATTTAGTGGTCCTCCATGGCAGGGCTGTGGCACATTGGTGGGGCAATGTAGGGAAGCTGGCACTGTAATCACCAGTGCTGCACCTGTCATGCAGATAAGCAGAGGACTTCAGGTTCCAGTGCTGTCAAACCATCATCTTTCATGAGCAATGAAAAAATTTCACCCATGAAAAAAAAAATCTTTTTAAAAAAAAGGTGTTTTGCAATACTGTATTTTACTTTCCTGAGTGAATTCTTCAGAGAGAAGAAAGGCACTAATGGGTGCTGCCCTGGCACTGAACTACACGAATATCAACATGGGACAGTGGGAAGACCACTATATTGGAGACCTCAACGCCAATTCATATCATCAGTATATCGACCTTTATCTTCAATATATCAATGATAACTTTTTCATACAGAAGGGTACTGAAATACAACTGTATGAATTTGTATGTTATCTGGAAGGCACCAATGAGAACTGGAAGTTTAAGGGGACATCAGATGTTAAGGAGATTATTATTTGGATCTCCTTGTCACCAAAGATTACAAAAGCAGGTTAAAAACTGACCTCTACCATAAGGAGACCTATCATAATGCTGTATTATATTTTGAGAGCTGCCACCCATACCATAATTATGCAAATATCCCCTGTAGCCAACTTTTACATCTCAGTAGAATTTGCGCAGAGGAGGTGAATAGAACAAAGAGAAATAAGGAAATGTTTGAAAGGTTCAGGCAAAGAGGGTACCCACACGAGGTTATTAGGAATGGTTTGCATAAAGCAAGAGAGATATATAAGTATACAACTGTTCAGTCACAAAGTTCACCTATCAACAGTTTGTTAGGCAGTACACATGGAGATAGTGATATTAAAAGGTATGCAAATGATACTGTCATCTACACTTCTAGCCCTTCCACTTCTGATGTATTGGCTCCTCTTCAGAAATACTTCCATAATGTGCTCAACTGGTTCCACGTTTGCCAACTCAGGGTTAATACTAGAAAAAACATCTCAATGATTTTCTGCATCAGGCAAAAATTGTTCCGACTTTAGACACCCCCAGTCTTCACTACCCCGGAAGGCACCCCCCTCAATGTGGTCCCCATGTTCAAATACCTAGGGGTTTGGCTAGATTTGAATCTTGACTTTGCAACCCATATAGATGTTATTCACTCCAAACTTCGCCTCAAATTTGGAGCGTTATATTGAAATAAGGACTGCCTGTCCCTCCCTGTTCACTGAGATTTGATTATGAAAATGATCCTCCCAGGTTTCGACTATGCTGACATAGTCTATGGTTCCACTCCAGCTTCATCCCTTGCTAGGTTTGACACTCTCTTTAATGTTTTCTGTCATTTTGCAGCTAACTCTCTTTATCACACTCACCACTGCCATCTCTACTCTCCTCTCTCCATTTCTCCCCACCAGAAAGGCACCTGGTTCACTGTCTAGCCTTTATTTTGAAATTACTGGTTTAGGATCCTCCCATCCTATCTCTTCTTTCCTCTCTGCTTTCCCCCGCCACTCCTTCCTCTTACTCTGTATGCTCCAGCTATTCCCCCTCCTTCATCCTAACCCATCCCCACTCTTCTGCTGGCCAGTCGGCATTCTCCTATCACCTCCCTTTCCTCTGGAATCAACTCTCCTCTGCCATTCATCTCATCCCTTCATTGCCAGCCTTAAAGCGCCTGCTCAGACCCACACCCAGTGCCATATGCTGCTACTCCTCAACCTCCTACCCTCATCATCCCCATTGCACTGTACTAGTTGAGTCTAGGGCTTCTGTCTGCACACTTAACGCTGAGCCCTATTTAGTACTGTTGCATTTGTGCACTTAGCTAAATTTATGTAATAAATACATTATCAGTTTTGCTGCATTTGTCTACTTAACCAAATTATGTAAAACAATGTACAAGTGTCATTATGTAAACTTTATTTGTCTCTCTTTGATTGTATCCGTCTTCCTACTCCCCGGGTTACACCTGGAAATGAGCCTTGGCTCGGTGTGCCTTTCCCGGCTACCAATTTTTAAATAAATAAATGGTGAATATATCTGTATCCATGTTGGAGGCTGTGGGTGTACAGCAGTGTTCTACTGCTTGTCAGAAATGTGTATCACTGAAGAACAGCCTGTGTATTCACATGTGAATGATATAAATGTGTCAGTTACAGCACTAACAGTACTTGATATCCCCTAACAGCACAATGCAAACATCTGTGCTTTGTTCAACATACTCTACATAGACCAGCAGGGTTAGGAGAATAACAGAAAATTTCTGGAATATATTAAGGGCTAATGACAAGCTAGAACCATTTGTTCAACAACCTATAGCAGAAAAACATAGAAACTGGTTGCCCCCTCCGCAGGGAATCATATATGTGGTCATTGTAAATTTTGTGTGTCTATAAGCAAGGAAAAGGTGTTTAGAAACCCAGGCACAAGAAAGGTGTTCATTGTAAGACACTTTTTATTTTGAATTGTGATACGGACAACTTGATATATCTGACAAAAAAAAAAGTTTTGGTTGTCTGTAAGTGAGACAGATGACACACAGATTCAAATTATGGATCAGAGGACATCTCTGTGATGTCGATAATAAAAATCCAGAAAATGATTTCGCAAGATGTATTGGTACACATGATCCTGAACACTAATTTAGTTTTATGGGCTTAGATAAATGTTGACTACCAAAATGGGGAGGGTACTTGGATAAATTGCTGCTAAGAAAAGAGTCAATATGGATGTTAAAACTTGATACTGAGAATAGCAACCACAGTTTGAATGAACACTTTGGGGCCATCATGGAAATGTGGGCCACCCAGTACCAGGAATGGGATTTGATGATCCCAGGGTATAGATATTCAGAAAGGATAGGGCCAAGGGAAAAAGGGGTTGGGGGCAATATATGTACAGGATGGGATAAGGTGCATAATGGGGAAGGGGAGGAAGGCAGAACAGAGGCCCTATGGATGCTGTTTCAAGACTCAAAAAGTAGGATGGTGAGGATGGGGGGTGGTGTACAGGCTGCCAGCCCAAGGGAATGATCTGGATAGGGAGTTAGCTGAGCAAATCAGAAGGGTCTGTAGGAAAGGGAACACTGTGATGGTGGGGGACTTCAACCTACCGTGGTGGAGTGGAGCACCCCAACCACCTCTAGTGCAAAGGAGCAGGTCATATTAGAGACATTTCATAACAGCTTCCTGGTGCAGTTGGTCCATGAGCCAACTAGACTGGACAGGACTCTGGACCTGGTTCTATCAAATGGGGAGGCTGTATGGGATCTGGAGGTGGAGAACCCTCTGCCTGGGAGTGACCACCACATGGTATGGTTCACGCTCAACGTGGCCAAGGAAACAGAAGGTATGGGTACCAAGGTGATTGACTTTAAGGGGGTGGACTTTAAAAGGATTGGGGAAATTTGGGGCAGGCATCTGAAGGGAATTCAACCACATGTGGATGCCAGTCAAAAATGGGATATTATTAGGAAAGGGTTGGTGGAGGCTACTGAGATATGTACAAGAACAAGGAGCAAGAAGGTAAGGACAAATAAACTCAGCTGGCTGATGCAGGAGGTCATGGTAGGGGTGAGGGCCAAAAAAAAAGGCATTTCAGAGACTCAAGAAAGTGGGAGGGGGGATGTCAGGAGGCGTATATGAAGAACTCGTGGGATGTTACCAGGCTGGTCAGAGTGGCCAGGGACTCCAGAGAACTGAGATTGGTGGAGGGCATTATGAACAGAGATAAGGCCTTCTTCAGATATATCAGCGAAAGACGGAAAAACAAAGATCAGAGTGTAAGGATTAGGAAGGGCGGGGGCTGGGTGGAAAATAGGGAAGACCAGGCAGAGGCACTTAATGATTACTTCTGTTCTGTGTTGATGAAAGAGAAAGGGGGGCAGACACCTCCTGGGAGAGGAAGAGTGGGCCGGGGGGAGGAAGTGACCGATATAGGGATTACAGAGGATGGGGTGCTGAAAGGATTAAGGGCTCTAAGGGGGGATAAGGCACCAGGTCCAGAAGGTATTCACCCTAGGGTACTCAGGGAACTAGTGGAGGTCCTGGCAGGACCACTGACTGACCTGTTCAATACCTCCTTGGACACAGGATGCATACCACAGGACTGCAGGATGGCCCAATTGGTACCCATTCACAAAAGTGGACTTAAGAATGAACCAGGCAACTACAGACCAGTGAGCCGCACACCAATTGTGGGGAAACTCATGGAGATGATCCTAAAAGAGAGGCTGGTGACCTTTTTGGAGAAAAATGGTCTCCAGGATGGTCAGCAGCATGGGTTTGTCTTGGGAAGATCCTGCCAGACAAGCCTGATTGAGTACTATGACTGGGTGACAAGAGAACTGGACAGAGGCCATGTGGTGGATGTCCTGTATTTGGATTTCAGCAAGGCCTTTGATTCCATGCCACATGGGAGACTGGGGGGCAACTGGAATATATAGGGGTGGGAACAATGATGGTTAAGTGGATCACCAATTGGCTGAAGGGAAGGCAGCAAAATGTGGTGGTGGGGGAGGGGGACACTCATCACCGAGGGATGTGATGAGCAGGGTGCCACAGGGATGAGTATTGGGGCTGGTGTTGTTTGGAATATTCATAGCTGATATCTCCCATGGGGTCCAGTGTAAGATCAGTCTCTTCGCAGATGACACAAAGAAGGGAGCTGTGGTAGATGACATCGAAGGGTGGAGGGTGCTGCAGGACGACCTGACCAAACTACAGGAGTGGTCAGATGCATGGCAGTTGGGGTTTAATGCCAAAAAGTGCAAGGTATTGTACTTTGGGGCTAATAACCAGGGGAGGAGCTATCAGCTGGTGGGGTACCACTGGAATGTACTGAGGAGAAAAAGGATCTAGGGGTGCTTATAATGGAGAGTATGAACAACTCAGAGCAGTGCTCAAGGATGCTGGAAGATCGTAAAAGCTGAGGGGGCGGAGGATCAGAAGGGCACTTTTAATGGTAAAAAGGGCACTTTTTCAAAACTAGTTTTTGCCATGCAAAAAAAAGTGAGGGTCTCTCGCCCCTTTTTTCTCCCCCCGGTTCCTACACCTATGGCAGTGCTGGAAGGTGGCCACAAAAGCCAACAGGATGCTGGGGTGTATAGCGAGGGGAATCTCCTCCAGAAATAGGGAGGTGATCCTGCCCCTATACAGGTCGCTGGTCAGGCCACACCTGGAATATTGCATGCAGTACTGGCACCCATTCCTGAAGAAGGACATCAGATTGTTGGACAGTGTACAGTAGAGTGTGACAAAGATGATCCAGGGATTAGAAGGATACTCCTATGAGGAGAGGATGTGCGAGCTGAACATGTATTCCCTGGAGGAGAGGAGGGATGGGGGGACATGATTGAAACCTTTAAATTAAAGGGGATATATCAGACTAGTACAGAAGGGATTTTCCATATTAGAAGGGGGAGGGTCACGAGGGGGCACCAACTGAGATTGGAGGGGGGAAGATTCAGGAGGGAAGTCAGGAGACATTATTTTTCAGAGAGAGTGGTGTATAAGTGGAATACTCTGCCTGCGGAGGTAGTAGCCTGTAGCATGGTAGACAGTTTTAAGAGGGGATGGGATATGTTAGTACTTTGATGTGATACCGCATATAACTCAATATATAATTTCTGTTTGATCCTAGTTTGAAAATCTTAGAAGTCTGCACCTGCTTGTCTTTTGGTCCTTGTACATTCTGCTGACTAAATACTGAAAATAATACATGTATTCATGTTGAAGAATCAAAGGGTATAGTCTGCAGTAAGAATATGCCATAAAGAAGTGATCACCAACAAGCATTTGTCAATGCCGAATGTTTGCTTGCTGGCATTGGCATTGGTAGTGTAGAAGCTACAGATCTGCATAATAGGAATGGCAGCAAAGTATTGAACTGAAGCCAACTCCACCACCACCCGGCAGAGAGTGAAAGGCATTGGGGTGTGCCTTTGGGTCGTCTGGCATAACGACCACGCCATTTCACCACACCCTACCATGCAGACACTGACAAGTGTCACGGTGTGCCTTGGGGTCTTTGGCCCTTATGCGCACCCCATTCCATCAGGAAATATGGTGAGATGGGTGTGGTATAGGAGAATGGGGTGAAGTTTGGGCCCGAAGAGTCCAAGGCACACCTTGATGCCTCTCACTGGCTGAAGGGTGTGGGTAGGGGTGGAATGGTATGAGCATGACAGGCATGAATCCCAAGTCACACCCCTGATGCCTGTCATTCTCTACAGGGTGGGGCGTTATGGTCGGAAACCCTAACGCCTCAGGCATTTGTTGGTATTTTTACTCCAAATTTTCAACATGGTTCTTTTTGTGACCCCCACCTCATGAACAGTGGCAATATCAGTTTGTTAGCCAGCTGCTTTTGCACAGCGACTATGGCATTTGGCACCACAGGTGCAAAAACACCTTCGAACAGGATGTGAAAAATGACAGCGGTACTGTTCATGGAAAGGTGTAAAAAAATGGCAATGTTGAAAATCTGTTGTGAAAATCTTAAAAAAACTGGTGAAGTCACTAGCATGCGTAGAAACTGTGCAATGCACACCCGTAATGTAACTAGTTTGGGGATTTTTTTACAGCAGATTGTTAACATAGGCATTTTGGGACCTCCGATCATGAACAGTGTCAGTGTGATTTTCTTTATCTGTCCTGAACAATGATTTCCCACAGCGACCATGCATTTCTGTGCTGAAAGTGTGAAAACACATTTCGGCCATGTTGTGGAAAATGACAGCTGTACTGTTCATAAGGAGGTATGGAAAAATGCCACTGGTGAAAATCTGTACTGAAAATATTACCAAATCATGAACTTACACAGGTGCGTGGAAAATGCGCAATGCTCACTCGTAACACAGTCATTTTATGGAGTTTTGTCACCAAATTTTCAACTTAGCCATTTTAAGACTTCTGCTCATGACTAGTGTCACTGTGATTTTCTTACTCTGTCCCAAACATTGTTTTTGCACACCGATTGTACCATTGTGCGCTACATGTGCGGAAACACATTTTGGGTGAGATGTGAAAAATGGTAGCTGTACTGCTCATAAGGAAGTGCAGTAAAACGGCACTGTTGAAAATCTGGTGTGCAAATATTAGAAATTCGCAAACTTGCCAACGTGTGTAGGAACTTTGCAAAGTGCCCTCCTAAAACAGTAATTTTTGGGAATTTTTTCACCAAATTTTCAGCATAGCCATTTTAACACCTCTGCTCATGACCAGTGTCACTGTGATTTTCTTAACGTGTCCCATACATTGATTTTGCACACCGACTGCGCCATTGTGCACTACCTGGGTGGAAACACATTTTGGGTGAGATGTGAAAAATGACAGCTATACTGCTCATAAGGAGGTGTGGTAAAATGGCAATGTTGAAAAGCTGGAGTGAAAATATTGAAAATTCGTGAACTTACGAGCTTGCATAGGAACTGCTCAATGCAGGCTCGTAAAACAGCTTTTTGAGAGCCCACCTTATGAACACTGGCAGTGTCATTTTGTTAATCATTTCAGAAAGGTGATTTTGCACAGTGGCTACGAAATCACCCTTCGGGCCTGAGTAATGCCATGACAGTGACAGCATTCATGAGAAGGGGTCCCAAAAACCTCATGTGGAAAATCTGGTGCAAAAATTCCCAAAAATGCCAGAGATAAGCAGCAAAGTTGAAAGAACCCTATCTATTACATTGTACAGCTTACCGGCATTTCCTCAGTTTGTGGTCGGCTTTGAAGAGTGCAGACATGTTCCCGGTCCACTGAAGATCGTCGCGCCAGACTCGGAGGTAAGTATGGGGTGAGGGGGGTGTGGGGAGGCAAGGTGCACAGTGGGTGGTGTGAGTGGGGCAGGGAGACTGCTAGGGACCGTTTTTATTTACAGTTTTTTTATTAATAAGGCAGCGGGGCGTTTGCCACGCTGGGGTGGGCTCCAGCATGGCAGCTGGAAAAACTGTTTGGGGGCTGGAGCCGAGGGGATTGGCCATCCCCGTCGGACCATCGCCGGGCTTGTCCACGCTGGGGTGGAGCTCCCAGCGTGGCAGCTGTAAGGCTGTTTGGGAGGAGGTTGGAGCCGTGGGGATTGGCCACCCCGTCGGCCATAGAGCTTGTGCCACGCTGGGGTGGGCTCCCAGCGAGGCACCAGTAAAGCTTTTTGGGGTGGAGCCGACAGGCATTGGGCACCTCACGCTATACAGCATGTGCGTGGGGGGAATGTGTCAGCACACAATATGCGTGCGTGCATGTTGAGTGGGGGAGCTCTGCTCACTGAAGCGGAGCTCTCCCTTTCAACTGTATTCCACTGCATTTTCAGCTGTCATAGACAGCTGGTGCAGTGACTGGCACACTGTGACCGTACCTGCAAACACACTGACTGAATTGGAAGAGGTTGACATACCTCTGGAAAACTCGGATGATGGCACTATGTTTCTTGCACATGCGTGCAAGCAAACATAAAAATGGCTACCAGTTAGGGCTACTGTCGAATTTTGCACTTTGGACTTTCAATTACAGTTATATATTTTTTTAACTAACTTTATCAGGTTATGCAATACAACAACAAAGCAGTGAACAACAAAGAAAAAACAGCATGGCACATTCTTAGAACAGGAAATAGTGACATGGGACCTACAGCACAGTGAAACTCACCAGGATGAAACCTAATTCTGCAGCATTTTGCAGCACTCTGCACAATGCTGCAGAGTTACTGTGGAAAACAAGGTAATTTCAATTTCAATTAGTCCCTTTTGTCCTGCAGCAAGCTGTGACATTCACTTCATCCTGGCAGTGTCACATTTTCCTGCATGACAAAGGGATTAATTCCCACTGAAATTACATTGTTTACTGCAGTAACTCTGCTGCAGCATAGTGCAGAATGTCTTAGAAGTGGGTTTGATCCTGGTGAGCTTCACTGTAGTCAGCCTGATCGGGTAAAAGTTACAACCTGCATAGATAGTAGGTAAACGTGATATTATGCTAAAAAGCTGAACTTGTACACTAAGGATAGGATTCACAAAAAACTTTGAAGTGGAAAAAATGCACAAGTCCCCAAAATGTGCACAGTTGCAGAAAAAAGGGGGTAATTGTGCTGCATCATATACACAAAAAGCCCACAGCTGCGGAAAAAATACACTGCGAACTGCGGAAAATATGCAGCTGTAGAAAATTCCTGTGCAAAAATGGCATTGAATAGTATGGCATATCCCCTTAAAGGCTATTCTCAGCCACTGTTTTTCCACAGTTGCAGAAAAAATGTTGCACACATGCTGCACCAATGAGAGTGAGGTGTAACTCACCCTGAGCAAAAGGCAGTATACAAACAATTGGGAAACAATCACAGTGGGGGTTCAGGCACCAAACAACAGCAAACCTGTGGGCTGTATAGTAATGTTAGTTGCTATGCCAAAAATAGCACACATTTCTATTGAAAGGCAATAAAGCACAACCACATGATCCTGTGCAGCCCATAAAGCAGCCACACAGGCAATAGAAGCAGAGGTGGTAACAGCCAGAATTGTGTGCTACAGACATTGGAGGAAGAAACACCTCAGAGACACAACCAACAGATACATATTGCCACTGAGTGCAAGGTTCTGCTGGTATAGGTGGTGCTACCACGGTCTAAGTTGTGGGACTAGCTGCTTGCCTCACTGGGAATGCTGGTTCTGCTGCAACATTTGCAAGATTGTCAGTCTCCTGCTCCATTTAATATGGATCACCTGCTGTTGTTCTGTCTGCTAGGCCTTTTATAGTATTCTGCAGCTGCGGAAAACATTTTGTGGATTTTCAGCACTTGTGGAATTCTGCAACATACCTGTTTTGCGGTTTTCCCCACCTTTTGACTGAAAATATGCCGCACTTGCATATCCACAGTTTTGCAAGCCTTTCTTTCGCATGTGCATTTTTTTTGGTCTCTTTGTGAATCTAGCCCTGATTTGTTATGGCTGAATTTCAAATATGAGCACTCTAGGACTATTATATCATACGAACATACAAAACATATGAAAATGCCAGCAGAAACAGGCCTCACGGTCTATTGAGTCTGCTCAATTGGGCAGCTAGCCCCTCAGTTTGCAGCTGCCCCACCACCCTCCCCTTTTCATAATTACCCACCCTCTCACTGTGTCCCATCCCCTCTTAAAACTGTCTACCACACTATAAGCTACTAACTCCTCAGACAGACTATTCCACTTATCCACCACCCTCTCTGTGAAATAATGTCTACTGACTTCCCCCTCTCCACTCTTAGCTGATGGCCTCCTCATGTCTCCCTCCATTCTAATCTGGAAAATTCCTTCTGTCCTAGTCTTGTTAATTGTCTTTAAGTATGTAAAGGTTTCAATCATGTCCACCCATCCCTCCTCTCCTCCAGGGAATACATTTTCGGCTCACACAACCTCTCCTCATAGGAGTATCCCTCTAATCCCTGGATCATCTTTGTCAAGCTCTGCTGTACACCCTCTAACAATCTGATGTCGTTCTTCAGGAATGGGCACCAGTACTGCAGGCAGTATTCCAGATGTGGCCTGACCAGTGACCTGTATAGGAGCAGGATCACCTACCTGTTTCTGGAGGAGATTCCCCTCGATATGTACCCCAGCATCCTGTTGGCTTTTGCTGCCACCTTCCAGCACTGAGCTGAGTTTTTCATACCCCCCGTTATCAACACCCCTAGATCCTTTACTTCCTCGGTGCATTCTAGCTGTCTCCCCCCCCCAGCTGGTAGCTCCTCCCCTGGTTATTAGTCCTGACTTACAGTACCTTGCACTTTTAGGCATTAAACCCCAACTGCCATGCGTCTGACCACTCCTGCAGTTTGGTTCGGTCCTCATGTAGCCCCATCCACCCTTCTATGTCATCTATCACCACTCCCATCTTTGTGTCATCTGCAAATCAATATTTTACTATAAACCTGAAAAAACAACTAACATTATATTGCAGATCTGTAAAGACAGGATTTATTATAAATGGCCTAAAAAGAACAAGGTAAATGAAGAAAGTAAAGGAAGGGCATCTAGCTTCTCCCATCTCTTTAGGTAATGTTTAAAGAATGTCTAAGGCTGGCTATGAATTTCTCCATGCACAGAATGGAAAGGATTTCTTAATGCCATTCCCTGTAGGAGGGGGAATTTAGATCTGTCCAGTGGCATAAAATAATCAGCTTAGCTACCTCTGTGATGGAGCCATATGGTGTCATTGAGGACCCAATAAATTGGCTAGTCCTATACCTATACCCAGCAGGCAGAGTTCAAGTGTAAAATATCCTCCAATCCCAGTAAGGGGTCCAACTGTGCTTTGATCTGGTGGCCCACTCTAGCGTGACGCACTGACAGTGAAACCCCGAAAACAGACCAGTAGAGTGACAGTCACTGTAATGGTCTGTTTTCACTGATGCTGCTTCTCCTGGTGGTCTTCCCTTCCCAGGAACAACTCCAACCTGGAGTTGATTATAATTAAATGTGGGGGTGGGTGGGCAGGTCCTCCCAAGGGGTTGTGGAGGTCATAGCCCTCTGCAAAAAACACTGTCTTTTGTGATGGCACAATGATGTCAGTGTCAGTGTCAGTATTGTGCCTTCACTGTCCGGGACATCGGGGAATTTGATGTCAAGTACAAGTGGTGCTTCCACTTTGATATGTCCCCATAATGACTGGAACATGGGAAAATCCCACAGAATATGTCTTAGTGACCCCACTTGGGCCTTACATTTCATGCATGTTGGGCTAGTAAGCAGGTGCATCTTATGCAGTTTTTGTGGAGAGAAGTCAAAATTATTAACTATTTTATACTGCATCAGGTGCAGCTTATTGAGTTTAATATATTGGTAAGCTAGTCCCAAGGGGAGGAATTGATAAAAAAAATGGATTGCTTGGGGAATTATGAGCATATCGCTAAGAAGGTTCCTAAGAGCTTTATAAGGTGCTGAGATAGTGTGTTCTCCAGTTAAAAGGCCAGCCAAATTACGTTAATCAGTGCCATCATCAAAATGCCAGGAGGTGGGGGCCTAAAGCAGTTTGTAACATGTGAATAAGTTGCAAGAAAGAGAAAATACTAATTAGAGCAAAGTTGTTATCCTGTTGAAATTTGGCGAAGGTTATATAATGATTATCCTGGAGCAGACTAGCCAGTTGATCTAAACTGGCTTGGGGTAAAAAGGATGCAGGAATTGCTTTTTGGCTGAGTTTGAAGCTGGGGTTAAGTCAAAGTGATTGGGAAGGCTCTTTCTGAAGCACAAAATCTAACAGTGGACAACGCTGTAAGCTAATTTGGACTGACCAACTGATAGGGGTGTTTTGAAGTTTGGGAGGAAGTTTAGTCCAAATAAATAAGGTAGGGCTCTGTAGCTAACACCATTAGCTTTACAAAGATGTAATTCAGCATTTTTTCAACATGGGTAAAACAAATTAGGAGCTATCCACATGTCTTGCACACCCCAGGTTAAAAACCTACTAGCTTGGGCAACCATATAATACCATAGAAATTTTGTCGGGTGGAGGCCACCATGATGTTTTACCAAAGTAAACTTAGAGTATGAGATACTTTTTTTTGCCCTTGCACCAAAACTCGGAGAGAATCATCTGAAGTTTAATGAACCATGTACTGTATGTGGTAGAAGGACACCGGTCACACTACACAGATATAAAACCCTCAGAAGAACATTCTTTTGTATAACTGAAAGTCAACCCCAAAGTGAGAACAGCAATGCCTGCCAATGTTGTAAAGCAGCTTGAAAGGTTTGACGCAAAGGAGAGAAATTCTGAGTTGTTAAGAAGGGACTTTAGTGTCAAGCTGAATGCCCAAATAAGTAAGGCAGTTAGGGGACCAGCATCCCACCCCCACAGAAAGAACATCCTGTTTAATGGTTTTGTGGTTAAGGGGCATAATCACAGTCTTAGTTAAGTTTAACTTGCAGCCTGAAAGAGACCCAAACTTAGTCAGCACCTAAAGTGCAACCGGCAAGGATTGGGCAGAATGGGTCAAGTGGAGCAGAATGTCATCTGCATACATGGACATTTTGAAGGAAAGGGATCCTAGAGAAATTCCACAAATCTGTTATTTTGCAAAATGTGTCTGGTAAGGGGCTCAAGATACAAATTAAAAAGGTAGGTAGATAGTGGGCAGCCTTGACATGTGCCCTTTTGTAAGGGAAATGGTTCTGACACTACACCATTATACACAATACAGGCAGAGGGGTTGGTGTATAATAAGCAGATTTAAAAAATTTGTTAGGAAATTTAAAGGTGGGGAGGATGTGAAAAAGAAAAGGCCAAGAGATCCTATCAAGTGCTTTCTCGGCATCCAGGCATACTAACATCTGCGTTACGTTTGAATCCCTGGATGTTCAGATTAAATATAAAATTTTTCACATATGATCCTAGGAAGCTGGCTTTGCATAAAGCCTACTTGTTCATGGCCTATTAGGGGTTGCCAAATATTGCCAATTTGAGAAGCCAGGATTTTGGCCAATATTGTTATAGCAACATTCAGACATGAAATAGGTCTATGGTTGCCTATGTTGGAATGATCCTTCCCAGGTTTGGGGATGAGAGTGGTAAATCTCTCCAACAGTGAGGGGGAGAGACAGTCTGAGTGGTAGCAGTGATTGTATAAGTCAGCAAGGAGGGGAGCCAGTTCAGACTTAAGTGAAATATAGAAATTAGACGCAAAGTCATCCGGTCCTGGAGCTTTGTCAGGGGTAAGGGAGGAAAAGGCATGCTCTACTTCAGCTACAGAGATGGGAGCTTTGAGAGACTCCACCAGTTGAGGGTTTAGCTGGGGATGCTGGACCTGGGAAAGGTAGTCCTTTATTAATGAATAAATATTTGGAGTGGGGTCATTGACTGCATAAAGACTTTCATAGAAAGCCTTAAACTCTGCAGCAGTGTTTCTAGAGGAAGTTAATAGGGTACTGTCTTTACAAGATTGAATCACTTTAATCAGGTGTGCAGTTTCCTGCTGTTTAAGGTCCATGGTAAGAAGACTGCCCTCTTTTTTCTATACATTTCACATGTAAGTTTAACTTTGAAAAGGGCATATTCTGCTTGCTCTCTATTGAGTTCAGAATACTTGACTCATTCTTAATTAAGCTTAACCCAGTCATGTTCAGAACAGGAGGGGTTAATATTTTTTTCTAGGGTCTGAATGGAAGCTAGAAGGTCCGGTAATTGTTCCTCTCTGTGTTTCTTTCATGTTGTAGCCATCTGATTAAGCTCAGCATGAATGGTGCACTTTTATGCATTCCACAAGGTCTCTGCCAACACAGTAGCAGATTTATTAATAGTAAAGAATTCAGTTGTCATTTGTTGTAACTTGGATAGGCACCACTTGTCTTTAAGAAGATGGTTATTGAGATTTCAATGTTTGTCTACCTCCACCATGGAAAGTAAATGAAGGGAGAGGGAAACTGTAGCACAGTCAGAGATGACCTTACTTTGGATTTCACTGAACCTAACAGCTGGAATGAAAGAAGAGCTAATCAAGCTATAGTCCGATCTGGACTGCAAACAATGTGTGGGAGAGAAAAAGGTATAGTCCCTTTTGGTAGGATGCAGGATCCTCCAAATGTCAGTCAGACCACAGTTATCCAATGGGCCCCTGAGGACCCTTTGTGTGGAAGATAGACTTTTACAGAGCCTGCCAGATATATCTAATGTATCCTCTATTATCTAAGATGAGATTCCAGTCTCCCATCATGATTTTAGGTAGTTGGTTATGAAGGGAAAGGGAAAGTATGTTGAGAAGGCACATAAAAAAGATTAGAGAGTCATAATTAGGGCCATAAATACAACTGAGTAACAATGTGTGCAGTCCTATCAAAGTTTGGTTTTTGATAAAGTGACCTTCAGTGTCAGCATATTCCTGAAGAACCTACAAGGGGAGTGTTTTCCTAACTAAGATGATAACACCTGCTCTAAGAGTATTGTTACCAGCCCCCCATACATGCCAACCCATAATTTACAAAATCAGTGTACATCTTCAGTCAGAGTTTGGGTTTCCTGAAGCATGGCTAGATCCACTTTTAAAGTACGAACATGCTTAAGGATGTGTAGACTTTTCTTCTTCGAATGGGCCCCTTTATTGCTCCAGGTAATACAGGTCAGATGCGTTAAAGCCATAGGACCTGACTAAATAAGGATCTAATGGCTGCCCTAGGTACTGAGTAATAAGCGCATAGGAGAAGCCTGCACACTTCTATGATAAGATTGAAAAAGGAAAGGTAAGGTCCCAGTCTTAAATGCGATGTTCAAATATAGTAACAGACAACAACCAACCTGTAACAGTTGTAAAAAAATAGAATAAGGGAAACAACAAGAAACCATAAACAAACATGTCAAAAACTAACAACTGTACAATTAACAAGAAACAATACAATATGAAAAACCTCTGTTTTCCCCTACATACTAAGGGGGGCAGGGCAAGACCCCAAAAAGTGGCTCAAAGCCACCATTCATTAGATGGACCATGGTTATTCAACTATTGGCCAGATCTATCAACCAAAGACAGGAAAAGCTACATAGGAAAGCAGTGAGCCCAAGTGAAACTGAAGGTGTCACAAAAAACGAAATCCACAGGGGGAAAAAAAACCAAAAGGGCAAAAAACAAAGGAAGGGTACTGCCCACTAAAATGGCAGGAGCATGAACAACTGCCAATGGGCAAGAAAAAAGAACAAAATAATAAAAAGGTCTCAGATAAAGCCTATAGAGCAAAATATATAAAAAAAAAATTAAAAAGGACTGGTTAGACAAAACTAGTATTAACTAAGACGAGTATAGCAGGGGTTAGATCCAAGGAATAAAAAGGGGGAACTGACTTTTGGGTGTAAGAAGGGGAAATTAATAATAAAAGTCCAATTAGTTCAGGCCTAAGTAATGTCCAATAATATGCTGAGGATTAAAGAACGTCCATCTGCCAGTGAAACAAGAGCATCAATAGGAAGGCACAGCTCCTGTATGGTAAAGATGCATCCTGCAATTCAACAAATAAATACCCTGACACTAGGAGAGAGGGGGCTAGAGGAGGGGAAAAGAAGGAAGGGAGATAGGGAAGGGGGAGAGGTAAAATCAATCTGCACCCAGACGGGTTACTTCTGTGATCCCATGTTGTCAGTGGATCTCTATGACAGCTGAGAGGTGTCTGACTGAAGAGGGGTTCATTGCAGCTAGGGAAACCAAAACCTCCATTGCATCAGATGTTGTAAGAAAAAATGTCTTACCTGAAACTATAACTATGTGGAACGGTATTATGGGCAAGGGGGGAAGATAACTGGTGATTGAGCAGGAAAATGGTGATTCACAGTGCTATGTGGCAAAAAATCAGCAAGTGCACCAAATATGGAGGACAGGTTCCCTATGCTGTCGCCAGTGCCATATCCAAGGAGGGGTGTACCACCAGTTGAGCCCAGCAGCAAATATTGGCGAGCTATAATCAGTCAGGCAGTCCAGAAAAATGAGGTAGGTTAGAACCAAAGGTGACAAAAAGAGAGATAAGCCTGGAGTGAGCTAAATAAACAAGTAAGAGTTCTGAGCCAACTGAGATAATAGAAGGAGGCTAATGTACATTATATACAAGGAGCTATGTAAGGCAGAAAAATACAGTAAAGCACCAGTCAGATACATGAGCTGAAAGCAAGGGCTACGAAAAAACTCTGTATGTCCAAACATTAATGGGGGCTAGCTGAAAATATGTTTGGAATGTACTTTGGAAGTTCCAAGTGAGCTTGCTCTGCTGGAGCCAATTCATACATTCCAGCTGCAGTAGTTACAACTAGCTGAGCTGGGTACAACATACAGAACTTTATAAAATGGGCAAATAAAATCTCGAATGCTGATTGGCTGGAAGCCCTCTCCAGCCGTGTCCTTATCAGCGCATATTGTTTCAACGCGCACTACTTCTGGCAACCACAGGCCCAGCACAGCGACAAATCAATCCCGCGACACCCATCTCCCATTGCATCTCATCCCCAGAGCTCATCACATACCGTCATGGAACAAGCGCTTGAAGCGCTATACTGAAAGAGCACTGCGTTGTCACCAACAGAAAAAACAGAAATCCTGCCACAAAAGATCCAACATCCATCTTCCTACACAATAATTCCTCTCACTAATTTTTCATCAGCGCAACCCTGCTGTCACAATTGTATGTCCCAGAAATACAAATCCCGTCAATGAATGAGCCCGCAAACAAGTAAGTCTTACCACAATCTCCATGTCCGTTTTCAGCGTAACCAGCCTTCATCCTCCAGCCCTCCCAGACATCTTTCTGCCCTCCTAAGAAGCCATTCCTATCCATGTGACCACATTTAACTAAAAATTGGAGCTTGTATCAGCCCCTGTAATATCAGCATAACGCAGGTTTCAATTTACAAGCCGTAAAGTAAAAACGGATGTCTACGGTGGCCAGTAACACACATGCTTGCTCGTAGTGAAGTCCCAAATAGCTGCAGATAAAAACTGTAAAAAAAAATGAAACAAAAAAAAAATGTTCACAGATGGATACAGCTGAACAAGAAAGACATACACCACACAGGACAGTGCTCTACAGAGTGCACCCTGACATGGTGCCTCACACCTAAGCTGGCTGATGCCTAGACCTGCTAAAAAAAAAAAATTACAAACATAAAATACAATGGAAAGGGTGGGTGGACAACTGTTACAGTGTTGGGGAACAAAGAGACTAGCCAACAGAAAGACACAGCTACACCCTGCAGTGGTAGCATTATATTACTGTATATGGTATGCAGTGCAGATGGACTATTTTTCTATGTTCCGCATTTCTAACAGATTTTAGCACACTTCTTTTATTTATTTATTAATTTATTTTTACTGGAAAATTCAATGAGGGCCCATTTATAAGCGCATATGCCTCCGAGGTGTGGAGTTGCGTGCTGATAGGCACACCCAGGGCTGGGCATCGGCGCCAAGCACCTGGGTGCTTGTAGTACACCCCCAAGCGTGTTTTATCTGCACATTACCCACACCTTTCATCGAGTGTTATTGCTTGTATATTTATTTATTTACTTATTTACTGTAAATTCGGAATTACAAACCTTTGAGTCAAAGACTCTTTTGCAAAGGCTCCACGTCGTTTACAGAGGGTGGAGGGGGGAACACGAGTTGGGGGAAGACAGACGGAACAAGGAAAATTATATACAAGCACAAATTATATACAGATTTATGTACAATCACATTTTAGTAACATTAGCTCTCCGGTGGTTACAGAGGGTGGAGAGACATATGACAGTAAAGGCAATGGAAGGCAACTTTCAGTACATAATAAACAAGTGGTATTACTGAATTCATTGTCGGTATGATGGCAGAGACACTTTTTTTTTTTTGTCTGGTTTGGGCAGGTAGGAGACATACCTGCGACCCCTAGGTTGAGCATGGGGGGGTTTAGATAGGCCTGAGGGGCCGCTGTGTGGGTGTGTGGGGAAGGGGAGAGGAGACAGGTAGGCCAACGTAGCATTCACATTTTGAGCTATCCAATAGGAAGGTTTTTAGGCCTGCTTTGAAGAAATGGATGCTGCGGGATTGGGAGAGGGAGGGCGGAAGAGTGTTTAGCCAATTGGGGGAACGGTAGCGGAGGGATCTCTGCACAAGGGACGTTCGACATGGGGGAACCACGAAGGATATGGTAGCTGTGAGTCTGGTAATACGCCTGAGAGGGGCTGGTTTGATGATGGGGTGAAGGGCGGTTGGCGCTAGCTGGAGGTGGATCTTTTTTGCTAGAATGCAGGTGTGGTACTTGAGTCTTTGATGGAAATTAAGCCAGCCAGTCAGTTTGTATAGGTCGCAGGTGTGGGTGAGTCTGTCACAACCCGAGACAAGGCGACAAGCTTTGTTTAGCGCAGTGGTTATGCAGCTTAGGGTGGAGTTATCAGCAGTGCCGTAGATTACAATCCTGTAATCGATTAGGGAGAGGATGGAGGATGTGACAGCTATCTGCATGGCATGTGCGGGCAGACTGTTTTTGATTCTGTAGAGGGTACCCACTCTTGAGTTGATTGCTGCCAAGAGGAGGCGTACGTGTCTGTGGTAGGAGAGGGAGGTATCCAGGGTGACCCCCAGGTATTTGAAGTGATTGACGTGCTCCAGCAGGGAACCATCCACGTTGGAAATGTGAAGAGCCATCTGGCTGTGCGGGCTTTGGCGGTGAGCAAAGGTCATGGCCTTGGTTTTGGAATAATTAACGATGAGCCGGTGGTCAGCGAACCAACTTTCCAGCTCCCTGAAGTATTCCTGGAGGGTGTGCTGGAGTGTGTACGGTTGGGGGTGTTTCCAGTAGAGAACCGCGTCGTCGGCATAGAGTAAGAGATGACTGCTGCAGGCTTTGGGGAGAGAATTAAGGAAGAGAGTAAAAGCAGTGGGCCTAAGATTGACCCCTCGGAACAACGGAGCGAACAGGCTTGGGAGTGGAGATAGTGGGTTATTCTTACCTGCTTGGCGTTCTGTGAGGTAGTCCTTTAGCCAGGCGTGCCTCGGAGACTACATTTAGTTGCGGCAGGACTTGAAGGAGTAATTCGTGGCTGACTGTGTCGAAGGCCTTAGTTAAGTCTATAAAGATAGCCCCTGCAAGTGACCCTTGGTCGAGCGCCTCATGGATAAACGTTGTGAGCTCAGCGAGAGCCGTGATGGTGCTGTGGCCAGTTCTGAACCCATGCTGTTCCTTGCTGAGCAGGTTGTGTTTTGTTAGATGCTCAGTAAGCTGGTCTGAGACTATTTTTTCCAGGGCTTTGGAGAGAGGAGGGAGTATAGAGATTGGTCTATAATTCCCGGGGAGGGTGGGATCACCGCTCTTTAAGATAGGGGTGATCACGGCTTTTTTCCAGGTAGTGGGGAATTGGCCAAGGCAAAGTGAGAGGTTTAGAATTTGTGTGAGATGGGTTATGGTGATATCAAGGGTAAGCCTTATGAGTTTTAGGTCCAGGGAGTCATTGCTGAAGCGAGTGTTAGTGATTGCTTTGGAGATGTAGCGCTTGGCTAAGGAGCAGGGGATGGTACGGAACCAGAAAGAGGGAGGGAGGACTGTACTCACCATAAGTGGAGTAGAGGGGTTTGGGGGGTGGAAGAAGTAGGGAGGATATGTGAGAGGTCTGAGAAAGTTTCATTGAGGGCTTCAGTGATTTTAGCAGGATCTTGGGTAATGTCCCCGTTCAGACTGAGTTGGGTAGGGGTGGGGGAACGTGATTTGCCACTAATTTCTTGTATGTTACTCCAGAACTTTCTCCCGTCTCCCCAGGAGGAGGAGAGGGTGTGCTGATAGTAATCAGCCTTGGCCTGCCGTGTGGCCCAGGTGCATTTATTTCGAGCCTCCCTATAGAGTCGTCTGTCCTGGGTGCATTGGGAGTCTATGGCCCTGTGCCAGAGGTTGTCCCTGTGTTGCATGAGTTTTAGGATGGAGGGTGTTATCCATGGTGTAGACCTGGTTTTCATGACCTGCCTAGTGAGGGGAGCATATATATACATGAGCTTTGTTAAAGGTAAGCTATAAAGTGGTGAGTGGCATCAACTGATTGTGCGTTATATAAGGGAAGCCAGTTACTATTGGCTAGGTATTCTTTGAGGTTATTAATGCCTCCTTTTTTGAGTTTTTGGTGCCATGTGGTTTTGGGTGGTGCAGTGGGCAGTTTGCCCGACCACCAGCAGATAACCGGGGAGTGGTCACTGATAGAGTCAGGGAGCACTGAGGCCTGGGTAATATTTTTTGGCCTGTTCAGGGACTTCTGCACAAAGTGATGGGCCCCTCCCCAATGGCCCCACATATTTTTCAAACACGCCCACCATTCCCTTTGACCTCAGCCTCCTCCCCATGGCATGCCAGCTTTGTGCAATTCCAGCTTAATTGATTCGTAGGATAGCTGCTTGTCACAGACATGAGGTTTGACATAGCTAAAAATATGATACCTGTGGCCATTCTAATAAAGAGGCTGTTTTTCACAGGCTCATTTTTAGATAAGAACTTTATTCTGAAAGTCAGACAGTGCAGTATAATGGCTCGAGGTATGCCATGGGGAGGAGGCTGAGGTCAAAGGGAATGGTGGGCGTGTTTGAAAAATATGTGGGGCCATTGGGAAGGGGCCCATCACTTCGTGCAGAAGTCCCTGGACAAAGGCTAACATAACCTTGCCTTCAGCTTGTTTTGCAATTCCTACCAGAACTAAGTTATTTCTGTGGCTATGTGCCTCTTGATCCTCCACTCTGGCTTCCAATTTGGAAACTTTCTGAGCTCCTGTAGTTCCTGCTGGTCCTGAAACTGCATATCCTCCACTGAACTAATGCAAGTCTTGGCACCTCAGAGGTGATGGTGAAATACCTCCAGAACAGGCTTAAACAGTTATAAATCCTCTACTACTTTGGAGACAGTGAGTTTGATACCAGTCTGTTCAGACAGCAGCTGGTCCACTTTATCCGGTTCTGAGTCACTGTCTGATGGAGAATCGGGAGTGGGATACTTTCTTGGGGGTTGCGGCCTGGGTGGTAGGGGAGAGACATCAGCCACCACCATTGGTTCCTTCCCTCTGATGCATTCATGGCAGTACTGAAATCGGAGGTTGCCAGAGCAATGGTAGAAGGCTCAGCTGCAAACTAAGTAGTAATTATTGCTGACAAATAGCAAAAATAGCCACGTTTTTCAACTAGGGTCACAGAATCACCAAGAAAGTTGACTGATCAGCCCGAGCATGACTCTTAAAGCTATAAATGTTGGAAGTATGTAGGACTAATAGTCCATTTACTAAAATGTTACATCTGTGCAATATTATGCTTCTAAAATCTTGTGCATTACATGTTGTTTATATTTGTTGTTGTCTCCTTAAATTTACACATGTCACTGTGACACCACATGATTTGATGTTAGTATAAATTGAGTGTTTGATTCAATGATTGTTATGCCTTGATAAAGTGCCACATGTGAAACATTGGCTTTCTGTGGTTTGGCTACTGCTTGTAAGTATCAACACATTTTATTAGCTACATGCAATAATAAAAGCACCTTTTAAAAGTGCTGTTGTACTACTGACTTTTTGTAGCAGGTGATGTGTTGTGCAACCCCTGACTTTAGAGCTGGTTTTAGATGTGTTTTGTCTGTGGCCCAACCATACTAATAGGCATCTGATTTTTGCTGCTGTCTGTAAATATTAACTACTTCCTGAATTCAGAGTTTATTTTTTTAACAAACTCCTAGATTAAGAAAATACTGGCTCCTTTTCACAGCCTGAGGAGCAGATAATATTCACTTTAAGAACTCCTAAATTTTCTATTACAGATCCTGTATGTGCACTTTAATGGGGGGATCATGTACTGAGGCAGAGAGAAGGAAAGAAAAGAAAAGAAGAAAGTAAAAATGAAGACAGCATAAGAAGCAACACAGGGTAGTACAGGAGAAAGAACAAGGGATGGAGAGGGTCACTGGACTGCTAGAGGGGCCAGCTCCCCTAGGTCCCATGAGAATATGGTCATGCAACCAATTTTTGAAAAGACAGAAAGGTCAAAACAGGTAAAAGTTAGGAGCAAATAGAATAAAGTACAGTATGTTTTTAGTAATTTAATTGTTCCCTATAAAATGACAGGGTATTGAGCTTGTCACGCTTAGTTACAGAGCTGCCAACAATCCTGGAGGCAAATGAAACAAACTCTGGGAGGTCTATCTACAGTCTTTCCTGCAAACCAAATGGAAGTGTAATGCTCTATAGACAATTAGAGAATGCAGTAGAACCTGTTCAGCATTTTGTGGGGTTGGAAAAAAACCACAAGAAGGTGAATAGTCTGATTCAGAGTAAAGGCAGACACCACCTTGGGAAAGAACCAAGGATGGGTACTAAGTGAGGGCAGCCCATGAGTATAGCGACTGCTTTTGAGCAAGGAAATATGGGCGATGTAAAAATAGCGAATGAAGAATGGGCAATGTGCTGTTAATAGCTATATGCTATTAATAGCACATTGTAACGTGAGCACTGACTTTCCGTGTGTATTGTGAAGGGTATATGAGGATTTGTTGGTTGGGCCAGTTTCGAGTAGGCCATGTGGTGTGCAGGATACAGTCACTGACTTGGACTCAGGTGACCTGGGTTTGGGACTGATAGTGGGGATGCTTTTTTTTTTGTTTTTTTGTAATAGTTGTGTTTTGTTATTGCAGTTGTAACCTCCAATTTCCCTGCCCTTGTGACTTTGATCCCCCGCCTGTTGGTCCCCCCTCAATGTTCTAACCCTTCTGACTTCATCCCCCAACATAGTCTCCCTCCTGAGTTTTCCCCTCTCCCCAGTGTCATGCCCCTTCCCCCAACAGAGTTGATAATCCTAAGTTTGGAGGGTGTGGTGGCGAATCCTCCCACGAGGGGAGTGGGGGGCATAGCGCACCCCCAAACAAAAAAAGTAGGTTCAGATCATTTATTTTAGTGAATTCCAGGCATGGTAGCTGTGTGCAAGGGATGCCATAGTGCTGAGTGCCGTTTTGCTATATGGTGATCTGTAGTAAGTGTTTTTTGTTGGCACCATAATGCTGGTGCTATTATGACATGGACCCCTCAGTGAGACACAATCCCAGTAAAAAAGAATGTATGGAGGATCCGTAGCTAACATCTGCAGCTTATAAACCCTCTGAGCCAAGGCAATAGCCACCAGAAAAAGGATTTTCCATGAGAGAAACTAAAGCTCACAAGAAGCAGTGGTTTGAAAGGAGCCTGAGTAAGTGACTCAAGAACCACTTTAAGCTCCCAGACCAGAACCGTATGGCAGACCAGTGGACATGGATGCAGGAGACCTTTTAGGAATATGTAGGACACCTCCAAGTGTACCAAAGTCTTTCCTTTTAAAAGGGAATGAAAGACAGAAATGTCCCCAAGACATATATTCACCGAAAAGAACTGGAGGCTAGAGTCTGAAAAGGTTAGGAGGTCATTCATGACCCTGTGCTCTGGACAAGAAAAAGGGTGCAGGAAGCAAGAGACACACTAAATAGCAAAGTATTTTCATTTCATGGAATATGTCTGCTGAGTAGACAACTTTCTACCTGCCAAGATAACATCCAAATGGTTCAGGGAAACTCAGAATCTGAGCATTTCTACTTCTTTAGGAGACAGGCATGATGCTGCAGTAATAGAATTTCTTGGTGCATCAGGCTGTCCTAGTCTCAAGAAAGGAGCCCCACCTGTAGATGGTGGGGAACTGGAGATTCAACTGCAATTTACCAAAGAAGTAGAACCCAAATTTGTCTGGTTCAGAAGGGAGACACTAGAATCAGAGTGGATAGCTCCACCATGAACTTTATCAAGACCCTTTGGATGAGGTCAAATGAAGGGAATACATGCAGGAACCTCCATGCCAGAAAAGGTACAACACGTTATCCAAAAAAAACCAGGACATAGAGTGAGCAACAATGTTGCAGTTTTGCAGTGTGTTTGGATGCAAAAAGGTTCATCTTGTGATGATCTTGATAAGAGAAGAGCTCAGTGACCTCAACATCCAGATGCTCCACTTCATGGGATATAGAGACTGACCTGGTGAGAGCAGCCTTTCTCCTGTGCTTTAATGTGCTACGCTGAGTTAAACATTTCCATCAGTTTTTTTTTAAATTATTTAGAATAGCCCAGTCAAGACTTACTATCTCATGTCATTGGGTCCTGTTTTTGTGCTTTTTCACAGCTGGGTGGACTGAAGCAATGAGAGATTAAGTGATTTGCTTTGGGAAAAGGCTGAGGTGGAAATAGCCTATGAGATTGACCATCAGTGTTGTTATTAATTTGGATATTTAAACCACCAATACCATGACAAAGAAGGCCTTGTGCAATTTATCCCAGTAATCTTCTCAATAATGCAGTGGACAGAAACTCAAGAAAATTTGGAAGTTGGCAGTACACCATCAGAGAGCTATATGATCAAAGGCCCCATTTTCTCTTGTGGTTCATTATTGAGTATGTCAAATTAGACATGAAAAAGAAGGTCTCCAACTCCCACAGCTCAGATATAACTGAGAACACCAGTAGGGAAACGTTGCCCAACACAAGGCCACCATCATGATACAGCCAGGTATCCCAAATACAAAACATTATAGAGTCTGTAACTCTGATGAAGTCCTGGATTAGAAACATTCTATTGTTTACTTTCTCATTCCACTTCTTGCACTGCTGTACATTATGCTCTCCTGATTGATTCTTGCACCATTCACACCAGTTCCACTATGGGACAAACTGAAACAGGCAATTGAGTAGTGGGATAGCATCCCCCCACCTGGAACAGGCTTTGAGCATGCTGCTTCAATAGCACCCCTACAGACTCTTGAGATTTAAGAATGGGAGTCAAGTTCAGTATGGGAACCTGGGTCTCCAGCAAGTCAATGCAACCTACAGCTCCCAGCACCACTACTAAGATAAAGAAACAGTGCACATAAACAGGAAGTGTCTGCTGTGCTAGTTTTAAATGAAGTGCATACCCACGAACTACCAAGTAGCACAGCAGAAGAGACTCCCTCGTTCTTCCATGCTACTTGACAGTTTATGTATATAAGCATTATTTAAAAAAAAATAGCTTTCATACTCACATATAAAGGGGTTGTATCTAACTACCATGGTGCATGCAACAACCTAAAATCCCCTCTGCCAAGGCCAGCCCCACTAGCTAATGCCATACCCTAAAATAAGAATCCACAGACTCCAAGGCAGAAACTTTTTAAAAATGCATTGCAAACAGTGTCACTGCACCATGACAATCTAAAAGTACAACTTTAAACATGTAAGCACATATGCAAACTGATAATTTTAAACATGCATAGATCACCATCCTCCCCGCCCAGTGTCCCAGTCCACAGTCCATATCAGCAGGGAGAAACTAACAGTAACCAGAAAAGTAATTTTTTTCCTCGTGGAAGATGAGATTAACCTAAAAGAAAGATCTTGAAGAAAAACACAGAGTCCATCAGTCCAATGCCCCATCCTTTGAAAAATGTCCCTCTTCTGTGTCTTCTCCCTTTCCATATCCAATTTCACCACTAATGCCCCTACTTCTTTATGATATGTGAAAGTATATTGTTTATCCCCAATAGAAAAGTGGAGCTGAGCTGGGTTTACAAGGCTGTTTTGAATGTCCTTGTCTTTTTGGCAGTGCTTAACTCCATTAGAGGCCTTTCTAACAGAAGCATTGGAGGGAGGGAGGTAGACATTAGTCCATTTTCAGAGGAGAGTGTCCTGAAAGGATTCACTAATATAAAAGTAGAGAAAGCAATGGGGACAAATGGAATGCATCCAAGGGTATTGAGGGAGCTCAGGGATATACTGACTGCACCTCTGACAGTCCTATTTAATAGCTGTTTGGAAACAGGAGTGGTTCCGGAGGACAGAAGGAGGGCAGATGTAGTCCCATTTCACAAAAGTGGTAGCAGGGAAGAGGCTGGAAATTACAGGCCAGTCAGCCTAACTTCAGTGGTGGAAAGGTTAATGGAGTCACTGCTGAAGGAAAGGATTGTGGAATATCTTGAATTCAGTGGGTTGCAGGACCCAACGCAACACGAATTCACGGGAGGAGGGGTCATGTAAAATGAATCTGATAGATTTCTTGGACTGGGTAACTAAGGAATTAGATCAAGGTGGAGTGGTGGACATGGCCTACATAGATTTCAGTTGGGCTTTCGAGACCGTTACACACAGGAGGTTAGTAAACAACCTAGGTAGTTTAGGAGTGGGTCCAAATGTGATAAACTGGGTAAGAAATTGGTTAGGGGATAGGTCACAGAAGGTGGTAGTAAACATATTCACACAGAGGAAGGGAGGGTGGCCATCAGGGTGCCTCAGGGATCAGTGCTGGGATCAATCCTCTTTAATGTCTTTGTAAGTGACGTAGAGAAACTGGAATGGAAGGCCTGCTTCGTTGCAGATGGCAGCAAAATAACTGTTATAAGACTGACACTCCAGGGGAGACAGAAAGGATGAGCAGAGACATGAGAAAACTTTAGGAGTGGTCAATGGTATGGCAGCTGGGTTTCAATGCAAAAAAGTGGAAAGTAATGCATGTGAGGCACAGAAAACCAGTGTCGGAGTACAAAATGGGAAGAGTGGTACTGTGGGAACAAAACTTAAACTACAAAAATATTTTATTATAATCTTATTATTTTAATTACTATTTTATATTCTTTATAAATGCCAAATCATTAATTATAATAGAAGACAACTGGTTTAAATGCCTGTCTACATGAGCTCTCTAAGAAAGGAGAAAAATGGTCTCTGAGAAGGGGTTTAAAATCCTGCCTAAATGGAACTTGGAAAAAAGGTATCTATAACTCTCCATTTAAAACAGGAAGGTACCCTTAACTGTCCCCTTAAGAGAGCAATATTATTGATCCTGGAATCTTCATTTGGAAGCAACGGAAAAACCTTACTGAGAAAGTTTCCTAGCAACCCCATACCAAGGGACCAGATACCAAGATGTATTACATTATTGCCAGGTCAAATGGCTGGTTACAAGGAAACAAAAAGAGAGCTGCATTTAAACTTCTCCATAAGCTTCAATGCAAGGAGGAAACTTTTCTTTGCTGCTAGAGAATGCAACATGCTGCCAGCATGAAATTACATCAACTGAAGAACATTTTGACCTATCACCTGACCAAGTTTGAGATTTGCAACTGATGGAGAATGTGAGTTATTTGACCATGTATTCTGTGTTAAAAGATCAAGAGCTGGAATATCTGAATTTAGTCTCAAATGAAAGCTGTTGTGATGGCAAATCCTTTTTTTTTATTTAATATATTTTATTGAAATTTTAGCAAAGAAAAAACTTCAACAAGCAATCACCACAGAACAAAGCAATAGTAACATATTAGCCAACAAAAGAGTACACAACGAACATCCCATTACCCCCCTCCAACAACAATACTCCCACAACCTCATCCCCTCATCCCCTTACCCATGGAGAATCTAGGAACTCAAGCACAAAGGTATACCCAAGAAAGCTAAGGGGTTTAATAAGATAAGGAGGACAAAGGTCTACCAGTGCAATTGGAGCCCATAGACCCAAATCCAGGGGACTGTTCTGAACTAGTAGGCAGAATAAGGGCAAAAAAACTGAGGGTAATGCTGTGGTCCAATACACTGTTCAGGGACCAGATTGAAGCGAAAACAGAGCATGGAGTTTGTTCCATTTCTTAGTGTATCCGAACAGCTGACCACGGAAGCTAGCTATCATCTTTTCAAGATGAAGGTTGGCCAGGAGTTCATTCAGCCATTCAGGATATGAGATGGTCAGTTGATCCTTCCGGTGGCGTAATACCACATGCTTCACAGACAATGAGATGATGTACATATAATATTGTCATTCTTTAACACTAATTTGTGAGTAATCCCCCACCAGACAGATTTCCAGAGTAAATAAATTCTCCAAACCTAAAAGGGGGTCCACTTTCTGCCTAATCTTTTTCCAGAGAGAAGCGACCTTAGGGAAATCCCACAGGATATGAAGCAAGGACCCAGCCTCTTGTTCACACCTGGTACATAGGGAGGAAGCTATCTTCCCCATTGCAGACAATTTAACAGGGGTAAAATAGATGTTGTGCAGAATATAAAACTGAGTGAGACGGAGTCTGTCATTGGCAGTGTATAAGTAGAGATCTGTCCTAATACGGTCCCAGTTAAAATCATTTGCTGGG
This sequence comes from Neoceratodus forsteri, assembly GCA_016271365.2. Classification (NCBI taxonomy): domain Eukaryota; kingdom Metazoa; phylum Chordata; order Ceratodontiformes; family Ceratodontidae; genus Neoceratodus; species Neoceratodus forsteri. Next base: position 1,608,699,082 of record CM057450.1, on the reverse strand, counting down.
AAAGAGAAGGACCAGTAGTGGGAAAGTCCTGTGAGATCTGAGAAAAGTTTAGGGAGCAAGGCAGATGTAATTTGTAATATTGAGTGAGGCTGCCAAGCTAAATTTTGAAGCATACAGAGAAAATCCCATTGGTTGGTGTTCCAAGAGGCCATGCCAAACCAGCTGATTAGTGAGTGTCTGAGCTGGTACACTTTAAAGATTCACTTAGGTGGCAACTGAAGCTTTGCCAGCAGATCTTGGCTGGTGACTAGCCAGCCATTAAGTACAAAATCACATATATTTTTCCTCTCCAGCTGGGGAGTTGGGATTGTAACATATCGACTGAGAGATATCGTTTAAATTATCATAGCAGAAAACCCAGCATAATTGGGCATGGACCTTCAGAGAGGTAAGTATGATCGATTTACGGAGTGACGGTGGTAAAAAATTTAGGAGGGATAAAAAGGAGGCTATCAGGGGAAAAGAATCAACTCTGTGATAAGTGCTTGCTCAATTTGGAGCCACACTGGGATATAGCTGGGTTCCCCTGGCAGTAAGGAAGCCACAGACCATTTAGCATATTTAGCAATGTGACCAGCCAGATAATACAGAAACAGATTGGGCAGTTTGAGGACACCGTGCTGTTTCAGAGCACCTAACCAGGCATATGAGTCCCTCAGTGGTTTGCCTCACCAAAGAAAGGTAGAAATGAGATTATGGACTTTCTTGAACCATTTAAGGGGAAGCATCACATTTAACATATGCAAGGGGTAAAATAAATGGGGAAGGACATTCATCTTGTTAACACTTATTCTCCCTTGAAGGGATAGGTAGAGGGAAGATCATCTATCCAAGTCCTGTTTAATCGTGACCAGGAGATCATCTAAGTTTAATTTTATAAACTGGGCAAGACAAAGGGTGGGAGTTATGTCCAAGTACTTAAGCCGCCTGGCCCAAGTAAGGTGGAGAGCTTTAATGTCCACCTTAAACACCCTAGAATTTAAGGGCATCACCACTGTCTTATCCAAATTAAACTTATAATTAGAAGATTTGCCAAACTCTTGAATAAGGGAGAATGCTGCTAGGATGGAGTTAGCAGGATCAGAGATATGCAGAAGAACGTCATCAGCATATGCGGAGAGCCTGAGGTCGAAAGGGCCTATTGAGATTCCCTGAAGCAAGGGTGAAGTCTTTAAATAGTACCGCATGAGTTCTAAATATAAATTAAACAGAAATGGAGAAAATGGGCACCCTTGCTAAGTGCCTGAGCACAACAGGAAAGTTGAAGAGAAGACCCCATTGCAATAGATTTTTGCACTTGGCTTGGAGTACAAAACTCAAAGCCACTTTATAAATTCAAGGGAAAAAACAAATTTCTTGGGCACCGCAAACATGAAGGTCCATCTCACCCTGTCAAATGCTTTCTCCGCATCCAGGGAGACCAGAGACATTGGGAGAGAGGACTCCCTGGATACGGAGAAAATATGGGATAATTTGCACAGGTGGGTTTGCTGAGGAGCAGCCTTTCACAAATCCCACCTGCTCCTGGCTGACTAGATCCTCCAAACTTGAGCAATTCTGGTTGCCAAAATTTTGGCAAAGATTTTAATGTCATAATTCATAAGGGAGATAGGCTGGTAATTTGTCACCCTGTCCTGTGCCCTGCCCAGTTTTAGTAAAACTACTATCATGGCCTCTAGCAAAGTAGGTTACGATAGCCCTACTTTATAGAAATAAGAGTAGAGTTGTTGAAATAGATGGGTAAATTTTCCCACAAAAGTTTTATAAAAGTTCGGCGAAAAGCCATGAGGCCCCGGGGCTTTATCTAAGGGAAGGGAGATAATTGCCTCTGAGATTTCATGGTATGTGATGGGCCATGTAAGAAAGGACTGCTGGTCTATTGTTAAGTGAGGGAGAGGGATGCCAGCCAGGTAGGAACGGGTTTCCTTGACAGATGACGCATTGGCAGAAGGACTGTGCAGTTGGCGATAGTAGGACTCAAGTTCTTGAATTATGTCCCTGGGAGAGGTTTTTCGGAGTCATCTGCCATAGAGGAGAGGGCCAACACTAAAAATGATTCTCCCTGCTTGCATAACCGCAGGGCAAGAAGGTGGCTTACCTTATCACCCTGCTTAACATAGCAGACTTTAATCTTTAGGAGGGCATACTCAGCCCTTTCCCTCAGGTTCTTTGCATATTGGTCTCTAAGCACCTAGAGGGCCATATGATCTACATCAGGAGAATCACAAGACAGGTTCTGTTCTAGGGCTTTAATGCAGTTTAGAAGAAGAAGGGAAGCAGCTTCCTGCTTACGCTTCTTCATGGAGGATACTCTAATAAACTCGCCCCTCAGGACAAGTTCAAGGTACACCAAACTGTGTCTATCTCAGGAATTAAACCAACATTATGGGTAACAAACTGAGCTATGGCATCCTTAATCCAAGCCAGTACCCCTTCATCTTTAAGCAATTGGGTATTAAGTTTCCAAGTCTTGTCCCTTTGAATGTTGGGTTACAGAGTGCCCTCCAGCCAAATTGGGGAATGGTCAGAAAGGACACATAGAGCTATGCCATAACTCACGACACCCAATGAAACAGTCCTAGTGACCAAAAAATAATTAATCGATTTATGTAGAGGTGAGTAAAAAGTATACTCCTGCACGGAGGGGTACAATAGCTGCCATGAATCACAAAGACCTAGCATCTCAGGCATATCCTGAAGGGACTGTTAGGCAGGGGACAGTCCAGAGCTCGGTTGGCTAGACCTGTCTAAATCATTTGAGTGCACCAGGTTCCAGTCCCCAGCAAGAATAATGGAAAGGTGGAGAAAAGGAGCCAGTAACATCGACGGGTGGAGAAAAAATGTGGGGTGTCCTTCGTTTGGCCCATAAATAGAACCTAAGAGGACCTTGGAATGATCCGGCACACCCTGTAACAGGAGGTAGTGTCCTTGGGGGTCTGCCATGCAGTGTAACAAATGGAATTGGACCCCTCTAGCTAAATAGCTACCCACTGTTGAGAAGTGGAGTTCCCAGCCATGTAAACTTGCCCTATTGCCTGCCGTCGGAAGAGAATACCTTCCTTGGCAAGTAAATGGGTCTCCTGGAGAAATGCAATTTGACAGTACAGTAGAGAAAGATGCTGTAGAATCTGGTATCGTTTGACCATTGAGTGGGAACCTTTAATATTCCAAGATGCATACTTCATACCAGTTAATTAGCATAAACATAGAAAGCCAGAACAAGTTACCATTAGACCTGGCAGACCTTTAAAACTAGTATTGGAGATTCTCTGGTAAAATGCCCGCATTACAAAACTCTGTGGTAGAAACAGTAACCTGCCACAGGAAAAAAAAAGGTCTTGCGTAACCTGAACAGTCCAGTATATTAAACAATGGAGCAGCCAGGAGAAGATCAGGCCTAATACACCTTAGTATATATATTGCACGGTAGAATCCAGTGTCCTCTCCCCCCATCACCCTAACCCCAAAAATAACCATGTAATAGAAATCTGTGCAGTAATATGAAGAGTAGTGAACCACCCCCAATAACTCCCCAAGCAAACCCAAATAACAACTGTTCCCCCAGTCCAAGTGACTGACCTCTCTTAACCCTTAGGGCCATGATGCCCATCAATACCACCCGCTGCCAGCCACCCTCCCTCCCCACTCTTTGCCAAAGATAGTAAGCAAATAAAGTAATAAGTCCACACAAAAAAGAAGGGCTATGCTGAACAGTAAGTCAAGTACAGTAACAAAACATCCCATATCAAATAGTAAATAGTCCGGCATATATGTCAGAACAGATGTCGGCATTGCTACTAAACAGTGTCCCATAACTGAGAAAAGCTTTCATGGTTGCCAGCAAATCCATCAATTTAAACAAGTCCTCATCACTGATAGGCCAGTAATGCTGAGCCAAAGAGTAAGTCCCATCATCCAAACCAAATCCAGTAGTCAAAACAGTCTATGGGAAAAGCTTACCGATAAGTCCAGGTCATTGATGTAGTGGAAACTGATCTGATGCAGACAAGTACCTCCAGGCTTGCTGCGCTTAACCGAGGAGAATGGGAGCAAATACACATCGGTGAAGAGATAAACTCCAAGGCTCAACCATACCAACTTTACAGTCAAGCTGCACAAAAGAGGAAAGGAGTGAAACAGTAGGCAGAAGTTCATTAAGGAGGTATACATCCTAGTCAGTGTCACAGGCAGGGTCGTGGGGACATCAGCAGACCCATGCTGCAGCAGTATATTAGCAGAGAGTGGGAGAGAGGTTGATGACATGGTTGAGGGCTACTCTGCATCTCACGGGAAAATAAACTGGCACAGAGGATATCTTAAACTATCAAAAGTTGATGCTCAGGGCTGTCTTCCCACAGGACGGCTGGAAAAAAACATTCAAAGAAGGGAGCATAGCTCAAGTTAATTAGGTTCCTTATGCTGGCAGAACTGTGGTAGTGAGCTCTAATACCAGAGGTGTAATGATTGGACATAGAACAAAGGGCAATAAAAGCAAAATCCACCATAGAGACAGAGGCTATAGGCACTAGCAAGAATAACAGGTGAACAGACAGACAGTTCACTTAAATAGATTGGGAAACCATTTTCTCAGTTTGGCTTGAGCTGACTGTGGTGACTCAAAGCTGTACCATTGACCTAATTGCTGAACTTGAAGAGTGGAGGGATAACGGACCCTATACTTTATCCAAGCAGCTAGTAACTTAGACACTTTGGGATGTAGGACCATCCTCCTCTGTCGCACTGAATAAGGGAGATCCTGGATGATATGGAGTTTCTTCCCTTCCCACTGTAGCTCTTGAATTGCCCACACTTTGTTTAAAATAAATTGTCTCTCCAAATAGTTAAGCAAGCGGAAGATGAATGGCCTTGGGGTACAACCCAATGCAGGCATCGGCTGAAGAGATCTGTGTGCCCTCTCTATTATGTAGCTGAACCCATTTGGCAAGGGGCCAGCTACACGCTCACACAATTTTGGGACAAAAAGTATCAACGATGAGCCATCTTTGCCTTCTGGGTGGCCCAGAATAACCAAATTATTTTGTCTGGACCTCCCTTCCAGGTCCTCTAGACGATCTTCCATTTTCTCTAGGCAGTGACGCAAGTGAACAACTTCTGGGTCGAGTTTTCCCATACAGTCATCTAGGGACAAGACGTGCATTTCATTGTCCCAGGTTCGGTGAGCCAGAGAGTCTAGAGAAGTACACATAGACTGCAAGTCCACTACTAAAGTTTGCAAGGAGTTCTTAATAGGCAGGAGTTCTTCAAGGAAGAGAGATTCTGTCAGAGCGGCCTGGGAAGTAGTGTTGGTGGTCGACCCACTCTGGTGCTTCTTGGCCTGCTTGGAGTGTTTGTCCCTTTCCGACGTGGGTGACGGGGTTTGCCTCATGGGTGGATTTTTCTTTTCTGAATCCATTCAAAGCCAAAAAAAAAAGCCAGCTGCAGCAGAAATAGGAGTAGAAGCCCCAGGAATGCCAAAGCAATCTGTCTGGTACGTTTAATGTGGTTAGTAAATGGATACATTTGGTAAAAGGACAGGAGCTCTAGCAAGGCACATCTGCTCAGGCAGCCGTCATGTGACCTCTCATGATGACAATCCAAGAATGTGACTTTTGTGTATGTGCATGATGGCAGAAAGATGCTACACCACTTTGAAGACCTCTCTAAAAGTTTAAAAAGAGCATGACTTCAGGGTTGACTGAGCATGAACAAAGAAAGGACTATCTGCAATGGAATTCAATGTTTTTGAAAACTTTACTGACCAAACATCTGAAAGAAACATACCTCATTCTAGAGCCTGAGACATAGAGAACAGAATGATACTTTAAGAAGGCACTTATGCCTTTGCTACTTAAGGTGGATTGGGGGGCCTTGTTCCGAGAGGGTACTGTACTGAAATCTTGGGCTCAAGCTGTTATTTCGGTGATACCAAAACCTGGAAAGGATCCCACACTGTGTTCATCCTATAGGCCTATTTCTATTCTCAATACTGACTATAAGTTGCTTGAATCTTTAATTACTCGTAGACTACAGCAGGTGATTCTAGTCTAGAATCTAGACTTAATACATTTGGATCAAACTGGGTTTGTCCCTGGCCATCAGGTGCAGGACAACCTCAGGTGCACTGTCCACATTATCGACTTTCTGCAGTCTAATAAGCAACCAGCTCTCTTACTTAGTTTGGACACAGAAAAGGCCTCTGATAAGGTCTCTTGGGGCTCTACGATGCCGGTTCGACAACCCTTTTGTTGACCGGCATCTCACTGACAGGAATCATGTCAACTGCAAGTTGCAGCTTACATGATTCCTGTGTGTCTCCCAGTCCATTTATTTTATCGGGGAGCTTCACCCCCAAACCCCCCATGCAGGAGGCACTGCCCCCCGCCCACCTGTCTTTAGGATTATCAACTCCAGTTGGAGTTGATTCGGGGGGGGTGCAGGACCTGAAGACAGTGTGCCCCTGTCTCGGGCACTCCAACACAGCGACCTGTCAGCAAAGTGTCGATTTTGATGACAGGATTGCAGTTTGCTGTGTTGGTGTCACTGTACATGGGGTTTACCATCTCTTGGACCTTCCTATGGGCTGTTCTTTCCAGGTTTGGGTTCCCAGAGGCCTTTACTAATTTTTTATTTAAACTGTATAATAACCTTATTGTCTATCTCAGAGCAAATGGGTATATTTCTTCTTCATTTTTTCTAAAGAGAGGTGCACGCCAAGGCTGCCCCTTGTCCCCACTATTGTTTGCCCTATATAATGAGTCAGTGTCAGTGGCTCAGTAGGTAGCACACTCGCCTCTGAGGCCAGGAGATCAGAGGACCATGGGTTCAGTTCCCACACCTGGCACTTGGGTAAATATCCCAGTACTGACACTGTAGTGCAGCATGAGAGGGGTGCTGCACTTCCGAGGTGCCATCTTTCAGATGAGATGTTAAACCAAGGTCCCATCTTCCTGGATTGATGGTAGTTCAGGTGGCTGTTAAAGATCCCATGGCACTTATCGAAAAGAGTAGGGGAATTTCCCCGGTGTCCTGGCCAAATTTCCCTCATACACTAAAAATACCACCAACAGCTTAATCTGGTTTAAGGTCAGTTGTCATTCATCTGTATCCCCCACCCCTGGGTTGTGCCTGAAAATAGGCAGGATTTGTCTAGTGCACTTACCCGGTCAACAAAAACTAAATAAATAAAAATAAAATGAGCCATTAGCTCAAAGCATGTTGGAAAATCCAGCTATTTGCGTAGTCTTGCTGGGGGGGTGGGTCATAAACTTGCATTATACGCAGATGACATGTTACTTAATTTGACCAGTCCTGAATTCTCTCTTCCAGCTGTATTTGACCAGATCTCTTATTTTTCAAAACTTTCTGGCTATATGCTTAATACTGCCAAAACAGAAGTTTTAAACTGTAATTTTGAAGTTTCCCAGGCCTCACATAAAGCTTTAACGATGCGTTGGGACCTTCCCTCTTTGAAGTATTTGGGAATTCATTTATCTCCTCAAGTCTCTCAGTTGTCCTTCTTGAACTATTCTTACTTAATAACCCAGCTTCAACAAGATAGCCAGCATTGCGCGTTATTCCCCCTTTCTCTACATTCCTAAGTCCAAGCCCTAAAAATGAATGCACTCCCTAAGCTCCTTTTCTTGTTTCAGTGCATTCCTTGTATGGTCTTGAGAAAAGATCTGGAGTCCTGTCAACAAATATTTTTGAAATATGTCTGAAATGTTAAATGGCCTAGGATCCATAGACAAATACTATATCTTCCGAAGTGATCTGGTGGGTTGGCTGTTGCTTATCTCCCAGGTTACTGGGTAGCTGCCCAATTGAAAGTAGCTTTAATGTTCAGACACCTGGGCTATGAAGCTCATTGGAAAACAATACACTTAGCTACGCTATTTTCTCCTCCCGTACTAGCTCAATCCAATGGCCTGCCACTTGGGAGAGCTTGCCTTTTTCAGGCACTAGAGCAGTGCTGGAGGGGAGTAATCATGGGTTAAACAAGGGGATAACATGGCATCACCTCTGTAAATACCATTGGTGGTAGGTAGACCCTGAGTTTCTTACAGCATGCGCGAATTCCTCATTCCAGAGACAAGCCACTAAGGGCATATATGCCTCTTGGCAGCTTAAATGGGGGGTTATCCCTTTTGAAATGGCACAAGCTTGATATAACTGGCATTTGGGAGATCGTTTGAGATATTACCAATTAGGGGACTACGTAAATGCCCATTTAAGGATCTCAGAGTACAAGCCAGAGGGATTATTACCTGACCCACCTTTTGTGGCTATATGGAACTCTAAATTAGGTGAGAAGGCCATTTCTTTATTATATGTCAACTATATTAGGGACCTTTCACAAAACACAAATCATATCGGACATAAATGGGGGCAGGAATTGGGTATTGTTATAGTTGATGCCCAGTGGTTTAAAATGTGGCAATATACCTGGCAAACATCATCCTTCCCAGCTTGGAGGGAGTTTTTATGGAAGCTGTACATATGTTACTTCCAAGTTTCCATTGTAGTTTCAAAATGTAATCCTGCATCACCCCCTCCTCCTGGAGAGGTTGCAGAGAGGAAAGAGCCTCACAATCTCATAGTTTTTGGTCCTGTGCTGCCTTGTGGCTGTTCTGGGGAGAGAAACAGGGACATTTAAGTAGCATTTTGGGACTCTCTTGCCCTCTAAGTCCAGAACTTATTATATTGGGCCTTTTCCCTGGAGAGCTGAGGGGCAAGGAGGCAAAATAACTGTGGGCTATATTGATTGATGCAGCCCTTAAAACAATTACAAAGAAATGGCTCCTCCCCGAGCCTCCCAAGGCAACAGACTGGGTAGAAGTAATGAATCTAATATATAAATATGAAAGAATAACTTTCATTTTGCAACAGTGATTTCCGCAATTTCAAAACTGATGGACTCGATGGGACTTGTATGAGGGATTAGAACATTAAAGTGATTTGGACTGGGCTACTGCTTTTATTCACTCTATTCTTTTTATCTCTTTGATTACCTTTTTTTTTGGTTATTCATCTTCATTATATTACCCTGCTTGGTATTTAGTCCTGAGCGGAGGTTTGGGGAATGTCTCTCTCAGGCTTGTTGGGTAAAATAAGTTTATTACATTAGCCATGAACAATTATTGTTTCATTTTAGCCCCAGATTAGTTCAGTTTGGCGTTTAACATTATGGTATGACTTTCAGAGGACCCACAGTTAGTTTTGTCAGTTTTTTAATTGTTTCTTACTTTCTCTTTTTATAATATGTACATGTGCCATCCCGGTGGTGCTGAGGGTTGAGGAGCTGGGCACCATACCTCACGCCATGCCAGTGACCCAGGTTCAGGAACAGACTTGGGTCATTCAGGGGTCGGCAGGGGTGAGGAAAAATTGAGCATCCGACAACAGCTCTCCTTTCTGTGGGGAAGGGGGACAACATAACGCACTGTAGACTGACACCAAGCAGAGGCTGGGGGTCAGCACAAGCATCCTGCTCAGAATGGGGTGGACCCACACACAGGGTGTAAGACTGCCTATGTGGAGGCATGGGCAGTCTCTCTGCCCATTGCATGTGCTTGGTTCTGGGGAGAAAACCAGATGAAAAACACCTTGAAGAGGTAAGATGGTGAACGACCCCCTGCAGGCTCTGCACTGGTGGCCAGGCAGCCATTCCAAGCCATGGACAGCTAAGGTAAGATCCCAGAAGAGCCGGATGATGGGGTTGGGGGATCAGTAGGATGGGGGCCACAGCAGGGATCATCGGGGAGTAAAATGTAAATAAAAATTATGTATATGCGACAGTTCGATGGAATGTTGAACCTGTTGATAATTTTGAATTTTGTAGTTTGACTTAAAATCTTCAATAAAATTTAAGTATAAAAAAATGAAGAACAGAATGATTATGTCAATTTTGAAAGATTTTGCTGAGAACTGATGTTAAAATCATTATTAGCTTGTCTGAGAAAATATTTGTCTCACAGACATGAGACACTTTGCAAGACTGCTTTTAATGAGCCGAGCTTGAAAATGTTTGTTTGAAGACTGTATCTTATTGCATTCAAAAGTTATAAGAAACATTAATTTTGGACCTACAAGTGAGCAATGTATCAGAGGAGCTGTCCTAAGAGAGAGTAAATAGCCACCCCTACATTATTTGCATGATCCAATCAAAGCTGGTAAATTTGCAGGAAATTATGTCAGTGACAATGCTCTGGCCCAACGGTAATAAAAGCCAGTTCTTGGAGGGGTTGATCAGAATTTTCCAAATCCTGATGCAGTGAAGACCTCTGTTTTGTGCAATGGACATGGCTGCTGTTATAGTACTGTTTTAAACTTCCCTCCAAAACCAGAACAAAAGGACTAAGAAGAGATCTGGATAAACTGGCAAAATGATTGGAAGAGTGGCAACTAGGGTTTAAAGCTGGTAATCATAAGAGAAGAAAGAGCCTTGGGCATTATCATCACAGATGACCTGAAATCATCCAAGTAGACCACTAAAGCAGTAGATGAGGCTAGTGGGATGTTGGGGTGTATTAGTAGGGGTATCACAAGCCATAAGAGGGAGGTAATAATAATCCCTCTTTACAAGACACTGGTTAGGCCCCATCTGGAGTATTGTGTGCAGTACTGGAGGCCGCACCTGTACAAGGACATTAACAAAATGTGCTCCTGTGAAAAAGCTTTCAGCTTAGTGTGCTACTCCTGGTTAAACAACTAAATAACAAAATAAACAAATAAATAAAAATAGAGGCAGTCCAGAGAACGGCAACCAAAATGGTGTAGGGACTGCATCAGAAAACATATGAGGACAGATTAACGGAGCTCAATATGTATACCCTAGAGCAGGGGTGTAGCCAGGGATTTCAAATCTGCACACCAAGTGGGCTCACTGCTACTCCCCCCTGTTAGGTTGTGCTACCCCCCCCGGGTGTAGCCAGACAATATACAAATGTACACCAGGACCGTGTTTGTTGCCTCATTTGGCACAATAAATACAACTTTTGTATCTCATGACAATGGTTGTTGCCATGCATGGGTAAATACAAATGCCATACATTGCTCCCTAAGACACCCACATACCAGCCCAGAGCCTGTAAAGTGGTATTGTCCTTGGGATGAAAAGATAGTATTGGTGACCAGTCCTCCTAGTTTTGACTCCTATGAATAAAATTACAGAAAGATTCAACATTTTTTTTGTTAGCTTTCATGGAAAAAGGAAGCAGTTCAGAGCCTATTTGCTACCCCCCTTAAATAAAATTGCACACCATGGAGTGCTTGGAGTATGCCTGGCTACACCCATGCCCTAGAGTAATGGAGGGAGAGAGGTGATATGATAGAAACATTCAAACATCTTAAGGGTATTAACAAGGAGAAAGAGTCTAACATGTTTCAATATAAGAAAAATAGAAGGACAAGAGGACACAGCATGAGATTAGAGATAGGCAGATTAAGGGATAATGTGAGGAAGTTATTTTTCACAGAAAGGGTGGTGGATGCATGGCATGGCCTACCTCAGGAAGTGGTGGATATACATACAGTGCAGGGCTTCAAACAGGCATGGGATAGGCATAAGGAAGCAATACAGATGAGTATGAATAGATAGGCCATTGACAGAGTGCAGGCCTATGGCACATTCATAAGGTAAAAAAAATGGGCAGACTGGGTGGACCTTGCGATCCTCATCTGCAGTCAACTTCAATGTTTCTATGATTGAGATGGCCTATTGATGTCTATCAGCTAAGAAGCAAGCTTGTACTTCTGTGTTGAGGCCAAAAAGGGTCCACAGTCCCTGGTTCGAGTGTGGACAAAGTGAAAACAGGAACAACAAAAAGACTGTAGCAGTGCTAACAATGATTTTACCATCCAGGAAAGAAGCATTCTCATCAACATTCTGAAATTAAGGAAGAAAATCCAGGCTCTACAGCTAACCAGATGTCTTGACTATTATTTTACAAAATTTCTTATAACATTCTAATTGGGCTTAGCTGGGAGGATGCATAGGGAAAATCATTTTGGGAGGTTGCATCGAAAAAATAATTTCTTAATTACTAGAACTTGGGTATATATGAAAAACTTAAATCTAAATAATGTCATATAAACATGTTTACCTAAGAAAAAGTATTTGAATAAGTTACAAAGAGAAGTTTTGAAATGCTAATAAGACAAAGTTGTTTGAAATCTTTAGGTAAGAAAAAACAGCTCAGATTGTTTGTGCAACTAAATTCTTTTGGATTACCGATAACAATGGACTTCTAAAGTTTATGAAGTATACAAGAAAAATTTTACTGTTTACAAAATTGAAAGTTGTGTTCTTTTGTTTAGTCTTGTTTATTTTCTGAAGCCTTTGTTGTTTTACATTTATGCTGCTTTCACTGTGTTTACAATGTTTTATATCTATGCACTTATTAGAAACTAGTTATACTGTACAGGGAAAAATAAAATCAGTTTTTCATATACTACAAAAGAGTGTGACGGAAACATTATTCATACTTATCTAGAACTTTTTATACAGTAGGCTGTGAAGTAAGGTTTGAGACAGTCTTACAATTTTTTACATGGTTTTATGCATATTTTATGACACAGGGCTGAAGGCTTAGCCAAGTGACCATAATAAGTAATTGATATTTTATCCTATTGTTCTGACAGCACTGACAACCAAACAGCAGGAAAGAGACACAGGGGGTGATCAAATCAGATAATCTACAGATGGCCAGGCAGTGTGACAAGGCAGTTGGGAGGGCTAGTGGGATACTGGGGGTGCAAAGGGAGGGGTATCACCAGCAGAAAGAGGGAAGTGGAATTGCCTCTGTACAGATCACTAGTAAGACCCCACTTAGAGTACTGTGTCTGGTTCTGGAGACCACATCTCTGGAAGGACATAAACGGAGTGGAGATGGTCCATAGGACAGCAACTAAAATGGTGCAGGGCCTGCATCAGAAGCCCTAAAATGAGAGATGTAAGAACCTACTGTAAATATGTACACCTTGGAAGAGAGACGGGGATATGATGGGGACCTTTAAATACCTCATGGGGGTATATTTTTCAGCAAAAAGAGGTGCTCAAGGACAAGAGGGCATGATAAGAAGCTGGAAGGGGTAGATTCAGGAGAGATGTGAGGAAGTGTTGCAGACATCAGGGTGGGAAGTCATCTTGGGACCAGTGATGATCACACATCATGGTTTAATATAAGAACAGCAGCAGAATCCACCCACACAAGGGTGAGGTCCTGGATTTCAGAAGGGCTAACTTTACAAAGATGGAGGAGTGCCTCCGAAAGGACCTGCTGGGGGAGATGTTCTGGGTGGGGTGGAGGTCAAATGGGCCAGATTAAAAGAGGGCATAATAAAGGCAACAGACCTGTACATCAAGCAAGTAAGCAAAAGCAGATGGAAGAGGAGACCACTATGGTTCTCCAGGGAGGTGGCAGAAAAGGTCAAGGAAAAAAGTGGCATTCAGAAGATATAAGGAGACCCAGAGAAAGAAAGATATGGAAGCTGGAGAAACAGAGGGAGGCAGGAAAACCAGTAAGGAGTGCAAAGGCACAAATGGAGAAAAGAATAGCCAAGGCAGTATCAAAAGGGGACAAGACATTCTTCAAGTATGTTAGTGACAAAAGGAAGACAAAGGGAAGGATTGTGATGTTAAAACAGGAGGAGGAAATGTACAGAGGAGGACCAAAGAAAGGCAAACAACTTAAAAAAAAACTTCTGCTCAGTGTTCACAGTAGAAAGAGAAGGAGCGGGACCACAAATAGGCACCAGGAGCTTTGAGGGGAGGGAAGTGGACACCAGTCCCTATTCTTAGGAGAGGGTTATTAAAGCACCCACTAATCTGAGAGAGGACAAAGCCATGGGGCCAGACGGGGTGCAATCAAGAGTTTCTAAGGAACTCAGAGAAGTGCTGGCTGCACCCCAGCAGACTTGTTTAACAGTTCACTGGAGACCGTTGTAGTCCCAGAGAACTGGAGAAGAGCAAACATAGTCCCACTTCACAAAAGTGGTAACAAGGAGGAGGCGGGCAATTATAGGCCTGTCAGCCTGATTTCAGTGGTGGGGAAATTTATGGAAACACTATTAAAATAATTAATTATGGAATACCTGGAATCTAACAGACTGCAGGACCCAAGATAGCATGGTTTCACATATGGAAGGTCATGCCAAACAAATCTAATAGATTTTTAGACAAGGTTACCAAGGTGCTGGATCAGGGAGGGGCAATAGATATGACCTACCTGGACTTCAGCAAGGCCTTCAATATTGTTCCACATAAGAGGCTAGTAAACAAGTTGGGTAGCATGGGGTGGGCAATAAGGTGGTAACCTGGGTAAGAAACTGGTTAGGGATAGGAGGCAGAGAGTGGTCATAACTGGTATCCACTCTGAAGAGGGGAAAGCAACTGGCAGGGTGCCTCAGGCATCAGTGCTGGGGCTGGTCTTCTTTAATATCTTCATTAGTGACATAACAGAGGAACTGAAAGGGAAAGTCTGCCTGTTTATGGATGACATGAATATCTGCAACAGAGTGTACGCTCTGGAGGGGGTGTGAAGGATGGTAAGAGATTTAAAACTGCTGGAGGAGTGGTGAAAAGTCTGGCAGTTAAGGGTTAGTGTAAAAAAGTACAAAATAATGTACTTGGGTCACAGTAACCCAGGGGTGGACTAAAAAATGAGGGGAGAGATACTTGCAATGACCAAGCAGGAAAGGGACCTGGGGGTAATCATATCAGATTACCTGAAGTGACCAGACAATGTAAAAGAAGTGATCGGGAGAGCTAGTGGGATGCTGGGGTATATAGGTAGGAGCATCACCAGCAGTAAAATGGAAGTGTTGTTGACCCATTATAGGTTATTGGTGAGGCATCACCTGGAGTACTGTGTCCAGTGGTTGGAGACCACATCTCAGGAAAAACATTGACAGAATGGAGGTGGTCCAGAGGAGGGCTACCAAAATGGTACAGGGTCTGCATCAACAGCTAAACAAGGCGAGGTTAGGGAAACTCAATATGTACACCCTGGAAGAGAGAAAAGAAAGGGGGGGCTATGATAGAGACCTTTAAATACCTCACAGGTGTGAATAAAGTACAGGTGGGTGGTATTTTTCAGAGGAAGGGGTGCTGTAGGACAAGGGGTCATGATATGAAGCTGGAGGGGGAGATAGGTTCAGGAGAGATGTGAAGAAATACTTCTTCACAGAAAGGGTGGTGGATGCCTGGAACAGTCTTCCTGCGGTAGTAGTGTGGGTGAAAACAGGTGTGGGATTCAATAAAGCCTGGGATAGGCACAAGGGGATCATAAGGGAAAGGAAGGGGTGGAAGAGACAGTGCCATAGACCAAGAAAGGTCTGCAGTGAAAGCAATCACAATGAAAATGGACAGACTGGATGGGCCAAGTAGCCTTTATCTGGGGTCAGTTTCTATGTTTCTAAGTACTTCATAGAAAAGTGGTGGATTCCTGAAACAGTCTTCCAGCAGATGTGGGGGCAAAAACATTGGTGGGGTTCAAGAATTCATAGTATGGGTATAAGGGAATCTTAGGGAAAAGAAAGGAGGGGTGGGTGAATGGCTGGAGATCAAATAGGATTTGCAGTGATACTATAGTCAGGGAAAAATTGGCAGACTAGGTGGGAAAAGTTGTCCTAATCTGCCGTCATATTCTATGCTTCTGTGCATCTATGTTTCTTTCATTATTGTGGCATACCAAATGTCTGGGATTAGAAGGATTCTGGCATTTTTATTGCAAACCTGCTGGGCTTCCCTCACAGCTGTCAAAATGTTGTCCCCATCCCAGGAATTGTCAGAATCATAAGGAGTGTTCAGGAACCAGCTGGATGATTCCATGCTTGGTGTGGTGACATCTTGTGTTCATAAATGGGGGACTGGCCACTAGGGTCAGTGTAGAGTTAATAGTAGGGTAGGCAGACTGCATGGTCCGATTTTCCTTATTCTGTCATAGTAGTCTATGTACTGTATCTATGCCTTCTTTATTTGGAGGCCATCAGCTAGTTTTCCTTTGAAGGTTAACTTGAATTACAGAAACCAATAAGGCCCTGCAGTTCCGCTCCTTCCAGGAGACCTAAAATACATGTTTTGGAAGCGCACACCACATTTTCACGTTGTTCCCAGTAGGACCAGAAGAGATGCTGCTCCGGAAGCTGCAATAACCTTCATTGCAGTGTCTGTCAATTATTTTACTGTGTCCACCAGCCATCAATTTTATGCACTGTAACCCAGAGTCTTATAGTTAATGTGTCCATTTTCTGATCCATTTTTTGGATCATCTGAGTCAGGGTCACTGCAGCTTGTTGGAGGAAATCCAACATCATCAGTTGATCTGGTACAGGTGCAGCAGATGGATGAGGTTCCACAGTTATTTTTGGGCTGCTCTGTGGTGGAAAGTAATCTTGCTTCTGGTCCACACTTTCCTGTCTTATCAAAAAATGTCCCACATATGTACAACAGTTTACTAAGTACAATCTACTGATACACCATAAAAAAATAGAGGTTAGAAAATTTGAAAGGAATTTGTGGGCACCATGTTGAAGCTGTGAAAATATGTTCTACTGCCTTGGCTGCTAGCTCCACCATGTAAAAGACTTCTGCGTCACAGACAAAGGTTTTTCTCTGTTAAACATCTTGTTGAGGAGGGATTGGTGTAACTGTTTCTGCCACTGCCACTTGAAAAAAACAGGGGCATGTTCTCCCAGGAGATACTGTAAGCTTGCTGGGTACCAGGAGCCAGAAGCCAACATCTAGCAATAATGTTGCTTGTGCAGAATAGACCGAATGTACCATACAGAGGCTGTCTCAAACTTTTATGACACACTACATTTTTTAATTGAAGGAGATGGGTCTAAGAAAAGCATATCAATTTTGGTGCACTTTGTGTCTTGCATTGTAGTTTTTGTTTACACTTGTGGTAAATTGTTTTCAGCACAAAAGGTACATTTTTCCTTCACGGTTGCATAAAATATTTTCAACACATTCAGTAAATTTTTTCTGCATATGTGTCAGTTCAATTGATGCTTTGAGGAGAAAGCATGGAAACAGTTGATGAATTAAAAAAATGATTAAACTTAAATAAAATATTTTTTGGCTCCAAACAAACTATGCAAAGAAGAAGAAAACCCTCAAAATGCCCACAAGCCATGTAAGCCCCAAACCTATACTTAGGAAAAAAGCTGAACACACAACACGGAGAGAGGGAACTGTTCTGAGAGAGAAAACATAACAAAATGTACCTCTGACACCAAGCAATTAGACAGATCACTTCAGGGACATTTTGAATAATATGTTAGATTTTCCCTTAGGACATCATTTCCAAAGTTCAGTTTGTCAGTGTCAGTGGCTCAGTAGGTAGCACACTCGCCTCTGAGGCTGGGAGATCAGAGGGCTGTGGGTTCAGTTCCCACATCTGGCACTTGGGTTAATATCCCAGTACTGACACTGTAGTGCAGCATGAGAGGGGTGCTGCACTTCTGGGATGCCGTCTTTCGGATGAGACGTTAAACTGAGGTCCCATCTGCCTGGATTGGTGGTAGTTCAGGTGGATGTTAAAGATCCCATGGCACTTATCGAAAAGAGTAGGGGAATTTCCCTGGTGTCCTGGCTAAATTTCCCTCATTCAGTAAAAATACCACCAACAGCTTAATCTGGTTCAAGGTCAGTTGGTATTCATCTGTATCCCCTTCCCCTGGGTCGTGCCTGAAAATAGGCAGGATTTGTCTAGTGCACTTACCCGGTCAACAAAAGCTAAATAAAATAATAAATAAAGCATGCACAATGGCAGTATGAAAGGCTTCACTGACCTTGAGTAAGTGGCACCATTAAGGAGAGGTGGGGACCAGACAAATAAACTCCTGCAGAAGAAAAGTAAGTGAATTTTTGCTCTTACAGCTTTGAAATCATAGGATTTGAATAAAGGAATGAAACAAAATTTTTATAATCATTTTTTGGACTCCACATCCCTCCGGGATTTAGGATATGAATTTGTGGGTCATTGGGTCATGGGTCATGAATTATGAAGGTTAAAATTGGATTATTGCATTTAAACAAAATGGTATATGTTTCTTTGTAGCAAAAAAAGCTCCGCCTATTTGGTCTGTGTGGCTGGGTGTTTGTGTTGTCTCTGTCAATAGTTTAGTTTTGTGGATTGTCATGTGTTTTGGCTTGGAGGAACTAGAGCATTCTTGGATATGTGATCTATGAAAGTTTCCTGGACTAAGAAACTGGAAAACATCAACAGCAGATATTAGGATTCTCATGATAAATCAACTTTTTTGGAAGTCATCACAATCAAAGTTAGTACAGCTAAGAAATTCTACAAGCTCTGGGGTCACGTGACGCGCATGGCGGAGTAGCAGAAGCATTTCGGGTCTCCCTCTCCAACGGAGTTTTTTTTTTGCCTTTGCGCAACGTTTATTGCCCCCCTTCTAGCTAACTAGCTTGCTGGCTGTCTGGAGGTACCCCAAGTCTCTGTTTAAAGGTATCTGTGAGCCGGAATGCAAGCCCAAGAGTCAGAGCTGGAAGCTAAGCATCCGAGAAGGAGTTCTTCCCGGAGCTGAGCCGGATACCATCACGCCTACTAAAATCTATGGGGACTTAACCACAATCAAGGGCCGCTATTTAAACTTATTGAAGGCGTTGCAGAGTTTAAGCTAGGCTCACACACTTCGCCCGTCCGGGTCACGGATGCGAAGCCAGGATTTCTTCATCGAAAGAGCTATGGAGAAAGTTGGGTCATTAAAAGAGCTCAGGCGGAGCGTGGAGAAACTGTCGGATCGCCTTGATGATTTAGAGAGCAGGAGTAGACGTAATAACTTGGTCCTCTTAGGCCTCCCAGAAGGTGAAGAGGGGCCGAATACAATTGGTTTTCTACAGAAGTTATTGAAGAAATCGGTGGGCCCATCGCCTAATGGCCCAGAGTATATAATAGAGAGGGGCCATAGAGCACCAAGAGCTAAGCCTTCATCCACAGAACCGCCGAGACCGATAATTTTTAAATTACTGAACTACCTAGATCGGGAGCATATCTTGTGGGAGATCAAGAAATTGTCTGCCTTCCAGTGGGAGGGTAAGAAACTTCGTGTAGTTCCAGATCTTACGTGGAAGATGAGACAGGCCCGTATGGCTTTTCGCCCTATTCTCTCCAAGCTCTGGGCTGCGGGGATCCGTCATAGAATGCTTTATCCAGCTAAGTTAGAAGTTTCTGCTAAGGAGGGAACTAAACGGTTTGAAACGGCTGAAGAAGCCCTTACTTCGTTGGAGCTATGGTTCCCAGATCTATTTCCCAAAGGCAAAGGCTGAATGTACCTGCTGTTAAGTACTGTTATCAATGGAGCTTCATAGGGTTTAATATACCTTCACTGTAGCTAACCTTGTGGACTGGTGGTCCTGCATGGAAAAGACTGTTTATGCTTCTGCTGTTTTTTTTTCTTTTCTATTATCAGAATGGACATATGAACATTTAAGGAGGTCATTTGTGCCACTCTTATTTTAATGTTATAAGGTTTCCTTTTATAAACCTCCGTTGTTAACTCTGGTATTTTCAATAAGAGTTTGAAGTGAGGTGTTTCATGACTATGTCCACATGAGGGAGCTATTGAACTGTTATTGTCATACTCATAACATATTACTAACACCTCAAGTTTGGTATTTCATATTATTACGAGATTATTTAGCTGGTGGGGAATTGCCTTGCTTGCATGCTGGTTTCCGTTAGTTTAGTATGGGCTATAAACAGGGTCAGTATATGGGAAGTTAGTCCCATGTGGGTATGTTTATAATTTTAAACTTGGGATTATTAATATGGCTTCAGTTGATAAATGTTGCCAGTTTAACTTTGACTGCTTTATCTTAAGTACACGGGTGTTATGATGCTTTAGTGTTCTCTGACCCTGGAATTTTTATTTTGTGGTGCTTTCTTCATAGACAAGGATTTAGGGGGGACTTTATATGTCATTTATATGTCATCTGTTTTATATAGAGGTAGTGTAGGGGTAAGATGGTTTAGGCTAATCTAACTGATTTTTTGTCATTTCCTTCCCTTTTATTCAATTACTTGAAGGGGGGGACCCGGCTCCTATTGCGCATCATGAACCGAAGACAGTGGAGTGGGCTACGGCCTGGGGTGAGCTGGAGTTTTTTTTACAAGGGTTTAAGTTTTCCTTTTATATAGATTGGGCATTTAGGTGTTTTTCTTTTTATTTGGATAAGAGAATTAGATATTAGAGGGACAGCTATACATACTTTCGGTAAAAATCAATACTCACCCATGACTTGTGGGCTAAATATTCTTTCCTGGAATATTAAAGGGGAAGGATAACTGCAAGAAGTTTATTATATTAAATCATTTGGCCCAATATAGGCCCTACGGTGGTGTTTTGCAAGAAACCCATGTGTTAGCAGACCAGTTACCACATTTTAAAAAGAAATGGGTTGGGCAAGTTTTTGGGGCGGGTTTTCTTCTAGCAGTCATGTGGCTATTTTAATAGCACGGGATTCCCTTTATTCATTCGAAGTATTTCTGATCCAACTGGTAGATATATATTTGTGTTGGGCAAACTTAATGGAATTAATGTGATGTTGGGATCGGTCTATGGACCGAATCAGGAGTCAACACCATTCTTTGTCCAGTTAACATTAACACTGGCCCCCTTCAAAGGGATCCCAATTATTTTAGGAGGGGATTGGAACTTGGCTCAATCTAATAAGTTGGATCGTTCGTGGAATAGAGGGACGAAATGCTCACCAGTTTATGCCGCCTTTGAGGAGTTTATTTCCTCCCTGGGCTTGATGGATCCCTGGAGATTGGCTAATCCATCCTCCAGAGAGTATACCTTTTTTTCTCATGCCCATAGATCTTTCTCGAGGATAGACTACTTTTTATTAAGTAAAGATTGTCTTCCTGGTATTTTGGAGGTGTCTATTTTACCTAGAGTTATTTCTGATCACTCCCCGATTATTCTTCAGTGGTTACCAACCTCTAGCTCCCTAAGATCATACTCTTGGTCCTTAAACAATAACCTTTTAAAAGACCCCAACATGGTGTCACGTTTTAAGGACTTTTGTTGGCCTCGATTGAATTTAATTGGGGTCTATAGAGGCTGTGGATTACACTTGGGCGGCCCTTAAGCTGGTATGGCGGGGTGAGCTTATCCTGTGCATCTAAGCACAAAGCTATAGAGACTTCGCTTGCAGGATTGCCTGGGGAGAATTAGTTGCTAGAAAGTATCCATGAAGGTTCTAGGTCGGAAGTCAGGAGCAAGAATTATTGACCTAAGGTCATGGTATACCAACACCCTACGGGAGAAGGTGGTATCCCAAGCTGCAAAGATTCGGCTCTTTATGTAGGCCAAGGTAACAAGGCCGGGAAATTGCTGGCCTGGCAATTAAAACAGAAAGCCTCTGCTAGATGGGTTGCAGCCCTGAGGCATCCAGTGTCCAACAAGCTAATTACTACCCCAGAGGGCATATTAAAGGGTTTGTTGAGTTTTATCAAGAGTTATATTCGAGTCACCCACCCTCTCCTCAAGGTATAGCTAAAATGGAGGAATTTTTGTCAAGTGTACCTCTTCCTTGTCTATCGGAAGCATCAGGCGAGTCTATCTACCCTATCACTGAGGAGGAAGTAGGACAGGCAATAGACCCTTGAAAACTGATAAAGCTCCGGGCCGATGGCTTTACCCCTTTTCTATAAATCTTTTAAACAGCATATCGTTCCGTTGTTGAAACAGCTTACCTTTTTGGGCAGAATATGGGGTCAAGGACAATTCCTTGTTCGAGGCTAGAATCATTCTTCTTCCTAAACAGGGTAAAGCTCCTGACTCAGTAGGCAATTATAGACCAATATCTCTGCTGAATCTGGATATTAAGATCTTTGCTAAGATTTTGGCATCCAGACTTATAAGCGTATGGGACAGCTTAATCAGTCCGGAGCAGGCGGGTTTCGTAGAGGGCCGCTCCTCGGCTGACCATTTTAGGAAGCTATTTTATTTAATCTCTGCGTCAGAGAGCCCAGGGTTGGAAGCATCCCTGGTCTCTCTAGATGCGGAGAAAGCTTTTGACAGGGTGGAGTGGTTATCAATGTTTGCTACCCTAGCTAAATTTGGTATTCCAAAATGCTTTATTAACATGATAAAAATTCTGTATCAATGCCCTTTAGCCAGAATTCAGTGCAATAATTTAATTTCAGAGGCTTTCCCTTGAGGAGGGTACCGTCAAGGGTGCCTCTATCTCCTTATTTGTTTAATTTGTATATTGAACCCCTAATACGAGGTATTAACCTAGATCCTAAAATTCATGGCATTAAAATAGGGAACCTAGAATGCAAAGTGTCAGCATTTGTGGATGATATACTATTGCATATCCAAAATTCTAGCACCTCATTGCCTCAAGCATTGGAACTTATTGCCAAATTTAGTGAATTTTCAGGCTATAAATTAAACTTATCTAAAACAATGGTGTATCCATTATCATTGAACCTCTTGAAGAGTTGGTGTCTCTCCTGGGGTTGCATTGGCGGACAGAAGATTTAACGATTTAGGTATCCGTGTTTCTAAACACCTGCAGGATTTGGCTGAGTTAAACCTCAAACCGATTTTAAAATCAATCAAGGAAGATCTAGATAGATGGTTGAAGCTCCCCTTGTCCCTCTCAGGTAGAGCCAATACAATTAAAATGGTAATTTTACCCAAAATTTTCTATCCCTTATCTGTGTTGAATATTTATCTACCAAAGTCTTTTTTTAAACCGCTAAATAAATTATGTTCAGATTTTTTGTGGGGAAGGGCTCCTCCACGTCGAGCTTACCATAAACTATGCCACAGGAGGGAAAACGGGGGCATTCAGGTACCGGATTTTTTCTCATACTATTTGGCAATTCATGCAGCAAGAGCTACCTTATGGTCCCATGGCCCACGAGTATCCTCGCCCGGTTTAATGTTTGACAGAGCCTTTTCAAAGGCGCTGAATATAGGTTTGGAATCCTTCTTATTTATCTCTTGGGCTAAAGTTCCTAAAGTTATTAGAGATACTCCCTTAGGCTGGGACATTAGAACTATGCATCAATTATGTGCAAAGTTTGGTATGCGCCCAAGATTTGACTTATCCCAACCTATATTAAGGAATCCTAATTTTTTAATAGATAAACGTCCTATTGTGGAACCTGTTTTTATCCCCCTCCCTAGGCTACGTCTAGCTGATTTTTTTTCAGGGGATTCGTTGTTGCCACCAGCATCATTGATTTTAAAATTTGGGGTTAGACCCCAATTTGGTTTCAAACTACTACAAATTTATACCGCTATTAAGGCTTTTGTGGGTGGGAGTCGGTGTTCTAACAAGGCAGGTGTGATCTTTAAGGAGTTAAGCGACCTTAGCTTGCTAAACAAGAGGATCTCTAGAATATGTAAGTATATTTTAGAGAAGACTATTTCTCCTTCTGTCCACATACCCGTATACTGGTCAATTAATTTAGCCTTGGACTGGTCAGAAGCGGTATGGGGCAAGATTTGGAAAGATACTTACTACTTTATTAAACAGGAAAGATTGAGAGATATTCAGTTCAAATTGCTTCATAATTTATATTTATCTCCAGCGAGGTTGCACAGGCAAGGTAGTTTGGTGTCTCCGCCTGTAATGATTAAGTAGAACCACTAGCGACAACTATCCACAAGTTTTGGTTCTGCCCCAAAAGCAAAAATTATGGGCCTTGGTTAAAATTGATGGATCCATATACTGATCTCTCACCTGTTTATAGCTTAGAAATGTGTATATTTGGGATGTACGCTTCTGTCCCAAGGAAAGATCAGAAATTTCAGTTGGCTCTGATTGCTTCGTTATTAGTTACTAATCTTACGCCATTGGCGAGAGGATTGGATTCCTCTTTCAGGAATGGTGGAAGAATTTTGAATGTTTTTTTGCAGAAAGATTAGCATTTAGGTTGGGCAAAGCTTCAGTTAAATTTACCAAATATTGGGGAGATTTGTCCACTATCTTAAATCTGAGTTTAGAGCCTAGAGGAGTTTTGTTTGTATTACTTATTCCTTACTGTTGACTCCTTCCTCTTCACTACTTATCACCTTCCCTTTCCTTTCCCTTTCCTCCCTTGATCTATTTTTGGATCTATTTTTGCATCTAATTTTGCATCTATTTTGCAATTAGTTGTATTTGATGTGTTTTATTGTTAAGCGGATGTTCTTGATACTACTCTAGCCCTTGCCTTGTACTTGTACTTATTACACTAATATTCTGGCTTCAGGTAGGCCAGAACTTTGCTAAATTTACTTTTATAGTTAGTAGCTATGGATAAGTCTGTTATTACAATGTTTGGATAGCTGTGGGGGGGGGTGGTTAAATTGGGATTTTATGTTTTATGTGGGTTGGGGAGGGGGGTTGTGTTGTGTGTTTTTTTTTTTTTGTATCAAACAATGCTTGTAATCCACTTTTGTGTTTTGTACAATCAGTTTAAGCTTGTTTAATAAAATATGTTAACTTGAAAAAAAAAAAAAAAAGAAATTCTACAAGCTCTGACCTGGGGAGTACAAACTGAATCCACATTTCCATCTACCTTGTTGCTAAAGGGAACTGCATGTCTTTGAGAACCATTCACAACTATTTAAACAAAGGGAAGACACTGACAAAGGGTTTTAACTTCCTGCATATGCCCCAGGCCAGTGTTCCAGGAATTTAACACATCCATTGTCATGTTACCATAGATCAAACAGTTTACTGGTTATTTTCCTGTGGATTTGATTATTTTACATCATTTGGCAATGGGGCAAATCCTCCCCCTGGAGGCACACCACCAAAATTGATCTGTCCCTGCTCATGTGTGAGCCTTGGACACATCTAGCCACATTGTATACAACTATTCCAATGTTGCATTTTCGACATTACCACCTGGCATACTACTGTTCAAAAAAGAAACGCAACCTCTCTCTGACTGAACTCTGCCTATGCACCCTGAAACTTGTGCTCCTCATCATGCTGCTATCAGGGACCGTTCACCCTAACCCTGGACTAAACACCTCCAACCAAAACAAATCAGCAGGCACTCTCTCAATCATGTGCCTGAACATCTGCAGTTTACTTCCGAAGCTTGATGCACTGCAAGCCTTTACCACCCAACACAACCTGGATATTCTGTCAGTAGTTGAAACTTGGCTCACCCCAAAGATTCCTGATGAGGCAATCCTGGCTACAATGTCTTCCAGGTTGATCGTAAGTCCAAAAGAGATGGAGGGTGTGCCTTATATGTGAAAGACACTTTCCGAGGACACCCCATTGATTCCAATCTTCCAGCAACACCTGCTCAGATTCTTCCCGTCAGACTCCTATTAGGCGCCCACAATAAGACCCTCACAGTTGTCACTGTTTACATACCTCCTAAAGAAAAGGGATCTGGTCTAACCGCTGTCCTTGACTTTGTCAAATCCCACCCATCGGACTCCGAAATCATCCTTTTTGGTGACTTTAACATTAATTGGCTCTCAGCTGAATGTGGGCCATTTAAGGACTCCGTTATATCAGCCAACCTGACTCAAATGGTTGACTATGCAACCAGAAAGAACT
Organism: Neoceratodus forsteri; assembly: GCA_016271365.2. Lineage (NCBI taxonomy): Eukaryota > Metazoa > Chordata > Ceratodontiformes > Ceratodontidae > Neoceratodus > Neoceratodus forsteri. Next base: position 1,608,673,524 of record CM057450.1, on the reverse strand, counting down.
CACAGAACTGGGATCTGCACCCTACTCGACTGGATCCTAACCAACCACCCGCTCCGGATCACGAAAACCTCAGTCCTCCCTGACTCACTCAGTGACCACTCTCCCATCAGCTGTACCTGGTCAAACAAATTCTATAAGCTCCCTCCAAAAATCATCACCAGCAGAGTCCTACTCCATGGTCAGCTACCCCACCTCAAATCACACCTCAGTCTGCAGGATTGGTTCCCCATCTTCAAGGCAACAGATACTAATACTGCACTGGAGCAATTTATTCACATTTTCAATGAAGCCTGTAATAAATTTGCCCCCCTCAAAAAGCGTAAAGTTAAATCGCTCAGTAACCCTTGACTGTCAGGAGACCTCCTAAAAAAACTTAAATCCAGGGACCACCTCTGGGAACTGGCTAGAAACTCTGGTAAGCAACTAGACATCCAGAATTATAAATGGGCATGGAAAGACTGCACCAAATCCATTCGGCAACAGAAATCTGACTACTATAAAAATGCCCTCACTAACTCCTGGGGAAATGGGAGAGATTTCTGGAAAAACATTAAAGATGTCACTGGGAAGCAGTCAAAATCTTCACCGAACATACTCAACATAAATGGACACACTACACTCGACTCTAAAACTATTGCGAACACTTTTAACATCGCTTTCACTGACCTTAGCAGTGTTCTCCCCTCCGTATTCTTCCAAGACGTGTCAACTCCCATCCCCCCAACTCCTCCACCCACGCCTGTCACCCACCTTTCTACTTTAAAGCACTAAAGAAACATCAAGTCCGAAACTACATTGCCAAAGCCATCAGCAAACCTAGAACAAGCAATGACACACTTGACCTCAAGCTACTGGCCCTAACGCTTGACGAGGTACTTGGGCCCCTCACCAAGATCTTTAATCTCTCTCTTTCCTCTAGCCAATTCCCAGACAAATGGAAAATGGCCACTGTTACCCCAATTCACAAAAGTGGTGATAAGGCTGACCATGCGAACTTCCGCCCTATCTCCGTTCTCCCTCCCCTATTGAAGGCACTGGAACGTATAGTAGTGGACCAACTTACTGAGCATCTGGACAATTATAATATTCTCTGTAAACAGCAACATAGCTTTAGAAAAGGTCATAGTACATCCTCTGCCTTACTCGAATTCACTGGCTCCATTCACAGCTCCCTCGACAATGGACAACTAACTGGTGCTATTTTCATCGACCTGACCAAAGCCTTCGATACTGTCCACCACTCCCTCCTGCTGAGCCAACTAAAAAATGCTGGTCTCTCCAATGCTTCAATCTCTTGGTTCAAAGGCTATCTTGAAAACTGCACCCAGCATGTAAAAATTGGAGATGTACACTCTGATTCCATACCTGTCCTCTCTGGAGTCCCCCCAGGGTTCAATACTGGGCCCCCTACTCTTCAGCCTGTTCCTTAACACCCTACCGGACTCCTGCACTGAACATATCATCCTGTATGCCGATGATGCAGTAATTCTTGCCACACACCAGGACCCAAAGAAATTGCAAGAAAATCTCCAACTCGGCTTCTCCTCGGTTGAGAATTGGCTCATAAAGCACAAACTCATCCTTAATCAAAAAAAAATAAAGGCCATGATCTTCGGCAGCTCCCATAATAAACATAAGCACTTCCAACTCTCCATTATCACCAGACAAGGTGCCGCACCCAGAACAGGTCAAAAACTTTAAATACCTCGGGATCACCCTTGACCCTCACCTCTCCTACACTGCCCACATTGATCATGTCGCCAAAGCCGCTAACTCCCGGCTAGGCCTGCTATTCCATCATAGGAAACACCTGACACCTGAAGCCCTCACTGTCGCTGTCCAGAGCTCCATCATATCCATCATTGATTATGGCATTATCATTTACGGCTCTGCTACAACCACCGCACTCAAACGTGTATCCACCGCCCTCAACAAGGCCTGTCGACTTGTCACTGGCTCCCAATGCCTAACTCACACCTGTGACCTCTATTCTCATACTGGATGGTTGAATCTTGCCAATCAAATAAAACACCAAACTTGTATTACTACTAAGAAAATCTTGCTGGGCCTTGCCCCCGGAGTCTGTGCCCTCATACAACCGAGACTCCATACCTGACATACCAGGGGATCGAAACCTCAGCTTCTGCAAGTCCCGCATTGCCGCACAACACAACGCCAAAGATCCTTTGCTTACCGGGCCACTAGTTGGCACAACGGTCTTCCCAGCAACATCTCATCTTCACTATCGCTCAGCACTTTTAAGACTCATCTCCGCCTAACACTGACTGCCTCCAACCTCTGTCACTGTTGTGGCTAAACATATCTTTTGGTTCCATAGCTGAAGATGCCCTTTTGGACCCACATCTACTCCTGCACTTTGCCAGCACCCCCTTCCTATCTTCACCTCCCCTGCTGGCCCATGACAAATGCCACCCAACTGCACTACCTCTATTCTTATCTGCCTTCCACCTCTCCTCTCTCCTCTCTCTGTCCCCCCAACCTACCTCCCCTTCTCTCCCATCCACTTAGTCTCCCTGATTTCACCCTCCTCCTTTCCCTTTCCCTTCCCCAAAGTTTCACCTTATTGTACTTTTTTCAGCTACAAGACTATGTGTCATTTTTTTTTTTTTTATTTTATAAACTGTTATCTTTGCTTATGATTGTCTCAATTGTACCAATGACGTGGAACCTTTGTAAAAGAGCTTTGGCTCAAAGGTATTTGTAATCCTAGAACAAATAAATAAATAAAAATAAAATAAATGATAAACTGACTCTTTCTCCAACAGGAAGACCTGTAAATCTATCTACCCAGCCTTTCCCCACTTGAAGATTCCAGTCCAATATTGTGGATCCCCGTAAGTCAAGAAACTGAGAGCTGGATGATAGCATGCTTGAAACCTGGACTGCATTAGTGAGGAGCTATGAGTATTTTTTATCAGTTTCTACTCATCATCTTTTCAATTATTTTTTATGTTCACTATAGCATTAGGAACTTTCTTCATGTGATGTTACCTCATTGCCATCATCTGAATGGAATGCGACTCTTTATCCCAGTAAAAATCATAAATAACTATGTAACTGCTACTTTAAATACCTATGGAATACAGAATCTAGGGGAGAGGGGGCAAGTAAGGAGGGGACTGGGCAGACTCGATGGGTTAAGAAGGTCCTTTTCTGCCGACACATATCTATGAATCTACCTAGGGGTATAAAAGTAAGTCATGGTCCTTACAAACCCCACCCACTGATGAAGGCTGAACATGAATCAATGTGCTGGGGGACGTTTGAGAGGCCCAGGCCTTGTTATAGCTTTGTATTGGCACTTTTCCATTTTGCACAGTGCTGATTTGCATGAGTAAAGGCTGTAACAACCCTTTAATTAAAGTACAATCTTGTACATGTTGGGTATACTGTACATTATTTGCTTGGAGGGCAGCTACATTTTGTTGTCTGAGAGTACTGATAAAGTTTTTGATATGTATTTGACACTCTGAAATTATGTGAGGCAGGCAGACTGGCAAAATGTCTAGACCTCCACTGGAGCCAGGATTAACACAGCAGGGGCCAATTAGCTGCTAAGAAAGGCACGCTTTATATTTGAAAATATTGCTTGACGAGAACAAACAAAATTTCTCAGTTGAGAGTCACTGAATGAGTGAAAGAAACAAGAGAAGTTGTAAAGCACAGATCAAGATGAAGAGACTCTGCACTAGCAAGAGATGCAGATAATGAAGACATTATTATGACTTGATTGAGTACAGGCTTTAGTTTTATTTGCTTGCTGCCACTTGATTATTTGTAACATTTGTGACTATACCTCTTTTCTGCTAGAGAGTAGTTTGGGCATTTATCTCACCTGCCATCATGTGGGGGCCACTCATTTTGTTTCCTTGCTGTTTCAGGAATTATCATTGGCAGGTGGGTGAAAACTGTTATCTCGTCTATGGTTGGCTGTTGGTCTTGGTGCTACCTGGTGCACACCTGTCCTGTCCAGTTTGGAGGTGAGAGTACTGGTAGCCTGGTGTCACTTGAAGTAAGTGCAGAAGCGAGTGGTGAAGAAACAATTGGCTGATTAGGGCACCAATGAGAAGCTTTAAAATTCATCTGCACTACCAGGATAATTATTTAGCCACCAAGAGGAACAGCTCTTAAAAATACTCCCTCCAGTTTCCACCTATTCATCTGAGGTGACTGGGTGCTGTGGCTGGCTCAGAGGGAGGGTTGAATTCTCTGCCTGAAAGGTTGATCAATATCCTGCCCTGAGTGGAATGGAGTTCTCAAGGGTCCTGATCTGTGACTAAGGGAAGTATTTTTTTTTATATGATATTGCATGTGGTGAAGGGGGGGCTGAGAAATCTGGATTTGCTGCTTCCCTCTTTGTGGAGTCTGTGACTCTGTTGGCTGTGGTGTATCCTGGCCTGAGTCCACCTGATCTGCAGACAGGTTCATGGGAATCCTAGTCATTATCCAGGGGTCACAGTGTCCCCACTACAAGGTTGGAGGCAATTGTGACTGGCTGTCCATTCACTGTCAAAAAGTGTTTTAGGGCTGATATGCACCTGAAGGGTGTGGTGTCCGCCCCCCCAGGACATGTGCATTTTATCAGACTCTGTATATTATTTTGTTCTAGTCTGGTAAGAGTGGATTAGTGCTGGAACATTACCTTTCCAGAGTCATGCTTCTCAGCTGTGTCTTTGGTGGATGTATGTTAATTAGTTTGACAACTTCTCCCTGCATAGTGGCAGTATGTGTAGAACCACTAACCTGAGATAATCTATAAACTGCATTTCTAAGCAAACTCCAGTGGCAATTATTTTACTTTGTTATTTTATACACTTTTCACTTCCCCTCTTATGTTTTTTTATGTATTGTTGAAATATGAGTCTGGAGTGTGAATGATTAGGGAGTGCAATTTGTATTTATTGAATGATTAGGGGCTTGACTCTGGGTTTAGGGTGGTTGGGGTGGCTATCTTGGGGTTTTAATGTAGCGATGGGTCAAGATGCATAGAGGCATGAGTAAGGTTAGGCACATCTATACCAGTGACCACAAGAAGTAGCTCTGTCCTTTCAGGGGAATCCCATTATTCCTCCCTACAGAGGTTTTCAGTCTCTGTAGGGGAATGGGGATTATCTGATGTAAGGGCAAACAGTGCAGTGGAGGTCTTGGGCATGATAGTCGGGAGGGGCAGGATTGGGGTGATGAGAACTAGGAGATACTCAGGGATAATTTGGAATTAGGACCAGGGCCCACCATGCCAGATTTCCCTCCCCAGTGCCCTGTATATTGCCACTGAGCAGGTAGTAGGCTGTTTGGCCGGCACTACTCCTCCCCTTCAGATCATTCTTTGTAACACAAGATCACTGAGGAATAAGACAATGGTGATGGCGGGTTCCAGCACTGGTTCTTCAGCTGACCTTGTTTGTATCACAGAGACCTGATGGGGTGATGACTCTGGACCTGTTTTGGAGGCATCTCTGCCACCTGTTTTTTCTGTGGTGCATTACCTCAGAAGGCATTGCAGAGGAGGTGGGCTGGCCATATTTTTTTAAATCTACCTTGGGACTCACTGCACTCCACATAGCAGCTTCCAGGTCCTTTGAATGCATGGTGACTAGATGTGGTCTGGGTGTTAGCGGTAGGATCATTCTCATATACCAACCTCCGGGCAGTAGGAGTGAGTTCATGCAGGAATGTGTGGACTTTATGGCGAATAGCTGTTGGACATCCCCAGACTGTTGGTGCTGAGGGATTTCAGTGCCTGGGTCTATGATGAATCCTTGCATCCTGGAAACTCCTCCAGTTAATGCCATCACTGGGACTAACACAGGCTGTTGCCTCTGGAACTTATCAACATGGCTACATTTTCAACCTGATCTTCACATTGGGACTGACATTAGTGCAGTCAAAGTTGATCCAGTCTTATGGTCAGAATCATGCAGTGCTGTTTCTTTATGGGATCCCCTATTTGCTTATTCCCTTTATGGAGATCATCCAGTGTCATCTGAAACATAATCTGGGCTCCACAAGCTCCAAGAGGAAGCAGATGTCTTGGGTATGCTGCTTGCTTATGCACAGGGTTCTGAGAAGGTTGTGGAGCACTATAACATGGTTCTTAGAGTTGCCTTAGACTCTGTTGCACCCTGCCATGTTTGTCCCTTGTCATCCCATTGTAGATCATCATAGTACTGTGATGAGCTGTGTCAGTTGAAGTCTAAGGAAGGAAGTTGGAGCATTCTTGGAGAAGATCCTAGTCCGTAGAGAAAGGGTTGGTGTTGAGAACTCATTATGGTATCAACAGACAATCAATCTGAAAACCGCAGAGTTCCTGTCAAGGTCCATTTCTGCAGGGAAAGATTGTCCTGCTCAGCTCTTTTGCACCATTGATAGGCTGTTAAATCCTTCCTGTCTTCAGTGAGTCAGAGCTTTTTCAGCAGAAAAGCATGAGGAGTTTGGACATTTTTTCTCCGAATTAGACTGGGTATCTCTTCAAGCTGCCTGTCATGGACCTGTAGCCGTTGTTCCTTCAGTGAAGTATGTCTGCCTGCCTGGGACAGGTGTTAGCCTGTTTTCAATGATGAGGTGCTCTGGGTAGTCCTTAGTTTGCACCCCACCAGCTTGTCATCGAGGCATAGGTCAGGAAGCATAGGAAAACTAGGAACAGCTTCAAAATTCGCAATGAGTGTTTTATTATCAATAATAGTAAAATAATAAAAATAATTGTTCCGAATTACTATTTACAAAGGCAGTTCAAACAGAGAAAACAGTCCTCCATCAGAGCGTTCCTTCTCACTTTCAAATCTCAGTCTCTCTCTCTCTCTGTCCCTTGAAAAATGTTGCTGTTCTTTTTATAACAAGTCTTTGCAGGGAGCTCATTAAGGAGACAGTGTTTTTTCACAGAATGTGCTTGTCAGTTTCCATTGTTCTTGCAGGTGCAGCAAAAAGAACATCATGACCTAGAACTGACCTCTTGTTGGCAGCTCTGTAAAGTTTTCACACCAGCATATCAGTTTAACCCCTTGAGTTCCAAATAACCTTTTGCAATCATTTCAATAGTATAACTATATACAGTTTTAAACAAAGGGATCCCAGTATCAGTGACATTTCCACGTAAAGATTCACAAATATTTTTATACCCACAGATATGTAAGGGGGAGATAAGACTGAAATAGCAAGGGAAGGCAGAGAGATAGCGAGAGACAGAAAATTGCAAAACTGTCAGAGTGATCAGTTACTAGGTCTCACAAGAAACATAGAAACATAGAGACATAGACTTTGACGGCAGATAAGGACCACTTGGCCCACCCAGTCTGCCCATTTCCCTACCTACTGGATAAGCTGCAGATTCTAGTTAACCAACAGCCTACTTCCTGCAACCCCCCACTATAATTGCCTTATGTCTGTCCCATGCATGTTTGAATTCCCCCACTGTTTTAGACCCAACAACCTCCCCAGGAAGGTGGTTCAATGCATCCACCACTCTCTCCATAAAAAAAAATTTCCTCACATTACCCCTGAGCTGTCCCCCCTCTATATTTAAATTGTGCCCCCTTGTTCTTACACATCTCTTTTTCTGAAAGATGCTACCCTCCTGGACTTTGTTGATTCCCTTGAGGTACTTGAAAGTTTTTATCATGTCCCCCCATCCCTTCTTTCATCAAAGGTATATATATTAAGCTCTCTCAGTCTCTCTTCATATGGTTTCTGATGCAGACCCTGCACCATTTTAGTTGCCCTCCTTTGGACTGCTTCCATCCTGTCTATGTCTTTGAAAAGATGAGGTCTCCAAAACTGCACACAGTACTCCAGATGGGGTCTCACTAACTGTCTGTACAGTGGGATAACCACTTCCCTTTTTCTACTTGTGATGCCCCTTCCTATGCATCCTAGTATCCCCCTGGCTCTCCTTTCCGACTTCTCACATTGCTTACCCACCTTTAGGTCATCTGATATGACTACCCCCATGTCCCTTTCCATTTTGTTGTTGTTAGTACATCCCTGCTATAGTGTACTCTTCTCCTGTGTTTTTGTTTCCCAGGTGCATTACTTTGCACTTCTTTGCATTGAATCTAAGTTGCCATATGTCTGACCATTCTTCCAACCTTGCCAAGTCCCTTCTCATCCTTTCTACCCCCCTTGTGTATCAACTGTGTTACAGATCTTTGTGTCATCTGCAAAGAGGCATACTTTTCCCTCCAGTTCCTCTGCAATGTCACCTATAAAGATGTTAAAGAGAACTGGACCCAGTACTGAGTCCTGAGGTACTCCACTAGTAACCCCCCTTTCTTCAGAATGTGTTCCATTCACTATTACTTTCTGTGTCCTGTTGTGCAGCCAGTTTGCTACCCAGGCTACCACCCTGGGACCCACTCCCAGAGTGGTAGCCTGGGTAGCAAAAGATGATTTGGTTGTGCAACCAGACAGACAAGAGGCAGAAAAGAAGAGAATGGAACAGACCCTTGCATTTATGCTCTTTGTGCATAACAAATGGGGCAGGGCTGTATTCAACTCTGTCACGCAGCTGTATGCTGAGCCCAGAACCAACCTGGCTGCTTCTTGGCTGTGGTTAGTCCCTGGATCCAACGTTTGCTGAAATCATCATTGGTTCCTTGAGGGAGGGTGCTTTTCTATCTGCCAAGAAAAAGGCTGTGGTTACATCTTTCCTAAAAAAAAGCCTTCCTTGGACCCTGATGTTCTGTCAAATTACAGTCCTGTCTCTAACCTTCCCTTTTCTGAAGGAAGGTTATAGAGAATCTGGTGGTGGAACACGTTGGACTGCCTGGAGACATTTTCCATCTATGAACCTCTCCAGCTGGGTTGTTTGGCCCTCTCATAGTGCTGAGATTGCACTCATCAGAGTGACTTATGAATTCCTCATAGTGATAGATCAAGGGCTTTTTTCCATCTTGGTCCTTCTAGATCTCTCATTGGCATTTGACACAGTTGACCATGGATTGCTTTTGGATCACCTGAGGAACTATGTGGGTCTCACTGGCACAGTTTTATGCTGGTTCAAGTCCTATGTAACTGGGAGAATACAGTAGGTAGACAGAGATAATTTAATCTCTGGAGCCTCTGCACTATCCTGTAGAGTTCCTCAAAGCTTGATCCTTGTGCCTGCATTGTTCTCTGTGTACATGTTGCCCTTGGGAGAGATCATCAGGTGATTTAGTGTTCCGTTTTACTGTTATGCAGATGATACTCAGGTACACATGTCCTGTTCTGTTGGTATGGATTACACAGCTTTGGTGTTATGAAGATGTCTTGACAAGATAAATGACTAGCTGGCCTCAAACTGGCTATGTCTCAACCCAGGAAAGACAGAGATCATGGTAATCGACGCAGAACACTGGGGCTTAGCAGCAGTGGAAGGTCTGGCTCTTCTTTTGCTTGACAGCCAATCTCTCATAGTTGTTGATGTGGTTAAAGGGACACTGTCAACCCCCTAAAGCCTCAAAATGTCCCTTGTTTAAAAACACATTTGATGATTGCTAACATTCTGTAAAGACTGCTGATTTAATGTAGCTAGTAGTTCAATTCTGATTCTTGTTTTCTTTTAAAAAGTGAAAAACAAACTACCCACCATACTGGTGTTACCACACCAAAACAGGTTTTTTACATTCCTTGATCAACTCCCACTGCATCCTTCCTGGACTTGGGAACACCTCCAACACAGTCTAGCCACTCATGATGCAGTGGCAGCTTAGGTGGCTATTGCCTCATGAGTGACTGCACTGTTTGGGGGTGCTTCTAATGCTTAGGAAGTATTCAAGAAGAACTGACTCATGATTTGAAACAAAACAAAGTTGTTTATGAATATACATTATCATGCGTTTCAGTATTACTAAACAAGGAGACAGGCAAAACAAACAGCAACATCAATGAATTTTCAAAAAGTCAAGCAACCATAAAATGTGGGGTTTTAACTAAAAATAATATGGCGCAAAACAGGTTGACGCAGTGTCCCTTTTGGACTATAGGCTGACAATAGAATAACAGTTGTCAGCAGGGGTGCGATTAGGCTTCTACCACCTCTGAAACATTGCCAGGATGAAACCCCATATGGCTCTTGCAGACCTGGTGATGACCGTCCCTGCTTTTCTCACCTCTAGGCTGGTCTACTGTAACACTCCTTACTTAGGGCAATCTGGAGGTTTGATGCAATACCTGCAGTTGGTCCAGAATGCTGCAGTCCAGCTCGTAGTGGACTCTTCTTGTATTAATCACATTACACTGGTCTTGTGGGCAGTGCACTGGCTGTCTTTTTCAGTGACAAATCACTTTTGAGATATGCTTGTTAACATACAAGGCCCTACGTGGTCTGGGACTGGACTTCATGAAAGATCTCCTGGTCCCTTACCTCCCAGTCTGACAGTCTGACCACTCTGCTTCACCGATATGGGCCTGCTCATTGTCCACCTTTCTGACTGAGACTGTCGGGGGACAGAGCTTTTGGCATGACCGCTCCAGTACTGTGGAATTTGCTTGCTAGGAACATTAGCATGGCCAGCATGGTGAAGACTTTCAAAGCCTCTCTGAAGACTACTTATTCAAACAAGCTTTCCCCAGCTCCTCATTTTTAAGATCAGCATTCAGTTCTTCATATCTGACTATATTTTAAAAATGTTTTTTGTTATGTCTAGCATTTTTTTTATTTGTTTTATGTACAGTGCCCTGAGCCTTCGGGATAAGGCATTCTATAAATAAATATTGTTTTGCCTTAGTAAGAGCAAGAAAATCACCTGGTTCCCCTTTGCAGAGGAAAATTCTAACCTCAATAGTCAATGAAAACACTGTAAATGCATGCATGCATATTAATACCACTAATGCTGAAAATAACAAGGACTGCAGCTTGATACTAGCATGTGTAAATGTAATTAAGTCTGCCAACATTTTTTTAACCTAAAATCCTAGGAATAAGGATGTATTTAAGCCATCTAACAAATTTTGGTTTGACTAAGAATGTTTTTGTGAAAAGGAAAATGTACATAAGTTAACTGCTTTGGCTCATAATATCAAAATTCCTCCAACTCTAGAGCCCTAAAATGTATTAAAAATGAATACATTTACTTTTGTCTAAAAAGTTAACTTTTTACAGTCGAATGTGCAATGACATAGAGACAGCAATTTTGCAAAAAAAAAAAAAATAAAAATAAGAATAATAAAAATCATAATGTTGACATTTCGTAGCTTTTGGTTGTAAAACTAACAGTGCTAGTAGTGTTGTGGCTATTCTAGAATCTACTTGGGTAAACCACTTTGAAAATTCATATAAAGTGAATGATGCTCTGCACATAACAATAATACCCAATGGATGGGTGGTAGGGCATGCGGACACCAGGGGGCGAATGAGGCCCGAGCACGAGGTGGAGGGCCTTATAGCCCCTGGAAGGTCCGGTATTGCCCAATACCGCCCACCCCGGAGGGTATTATTGTGCTTAGAAAATGGGTCACTGTATTACGCATGTGGGGAAAAAAAAACATGTTTTATTGTTAAAATTCTTAAGAGTTTCATTTATTTTAAAATAAAATAGTTCCTCCACCTGTAGTAGAATGGAGTTTTATTTTCTAGTTATGGAATTTTGTACTGCTTGAGGCTCTGTAATCATGAAATCATGAAAAAAAACATCTGCTGATGGGAAAAAAAAACAGTACGACTGCAGAAACAACAGTTTACATTTCTGTGCTTTTCTACATTGATTTGTGTATTATGTATTTTCAGCTGTAGTACTAAGTAGAAATCATACTAAGGAGTTGACGAGGGACGGATGATCTGTGCATGAAGATCATGGGGATGTCAACCGAGCTGGGAGGTAAAATTAAGACAGACTAAAGCTGGAAGATTTATTTGCTTTTGATTTTTATTGACCGTTCTATCCTCTTCCCCCGGCCCCCATCTGGAGCTTGATTCCCAACTGAACAGAATGTGGCACGAAGCAGTTACCATTTTGTTTTTTATATCAGCTGTTCCGTCCTGCAGTGAGATAGCGCTCAGTAAGTGCACGTGTGCCAGTGTAAAGATGAAAATGTTGAGGGGAGCAGAATTTTGAAGGGGAAAAATACACAGCAGGGAGGTGGGTGAGATGTATGAGAAACGCTGCTCCTGCCAAAGAATCAGTTAAAAATTAGCTGTAGTTTTTTAGCGCTGGGTGTCAGCTTAGTTTGTGGCTTGTTAGCGCAGTCCCTGAACTGAGCAGATTTTCTTTCAATTAGGTTTAGCAGTGGTAGTTTTTGTTTATTTCACTTTTTCTAAACTGTGTTTGGCAGTTTGTGGTGTCACAGTTTGGGCGGAATGTAACGAAGATGGTGCCAAAGCGAGCGTAATGGGATGATCAGGAGCACAACATAGGAAAAAAGGTGATTTCTCTTTGCTTTAGCAGAGGGCAGTTAATGGTGTGTGACATTAATGGAAAAGACAGCTTAAATATTTTCTTGTTTATATACTTTTCAGACTGCCAGTTTAAATCGGGGTGGAGGTTCTCTCACTTGCTAAGCGAGGAAAAAATATGGCAGGGTTAACGGTTTGAATATTCCAGTGCCCATTAATAACAGTGAGGAGGTCAGCTGGGGACTGGCACTTTTAATACCTGGGCTCTGTTGTCTGATAGATGCCCACCTTGCCAGGGTTTAAGACCATTTTCTAACTGAAAATAATGTAATACCAGTGAGAGAGCCATTTCATCTTTTTCCTAAATCTACCTTTACCCTGGTGTCCACAAATCCAACATTACTAACATATTTTAAACTTCTGGAGCAAGATGTAGAGAAAATTTGAAAAGAATATAGGGGTAATTCATCATACAACATCACATATTAAGAATGGGTGGCATTAAATAAACTAACTTCAAAGCATGATGTGGTGATTCGCCCAGCTGACAAAGGGGGTGTTGTACTCAGGGAGAGGACAGACTACATAAAAAGAAACTGAGACAGTTGAATAACAAAATGTTTTATGTAAGATTGAATGGGGACCCCACCAATGAGATTTCTGACAAAGAAAACACATTTTAAATATATCACTTATGAATAAGTGTATCACATAGAAAGAACACGATTATCTGATGGTGAATAGCCCTTGAAATCCAACATTATACTTGCTCCCCATGCTGCATAAGGACACACAGACAGTTCCAAGCAGACCTATAGTGTCTTATATTGGGGCCACAACAGAAACAGTGTCAACAGGCCTTTGTGAAGAACACAAATCATATGATGGCACACATTCAAAATTACATTACGGTATCTGAAAATGACGTCTTAGTGTGTATGGACAAAGAAAGTTTATACACCAATATTCCTTATGAAGAAGAAGAATCAGCATTTATATAGTGCTTTTCATACATCCAAAGCACTTTACAAGCAATTCTAGACTGGTAGCGAAGAGACTGAATGTGTGGTGACGGCCATATCGCACATCATCACCCACACACAGCCTGGATAATTGCATGAACCAGTTTATGGGAAAGGGACTGTTGGCCAGGACACCGGGAATGTTCCCTGCTCTTTGCGATGAGTGCCCTGGGTTCTTTTACTTCCACCTGGACACCCACCAGGACAACACCAGGATGGGCAGAAGGGATCTTGGTTTAATGTCTCATCTGAAGGACAGCACACCCCAGCAGTACAGCACCCCACAATACTGCCCTCGGATGCCAGCAATTTTTGGGTGCAAGTCCAATCCCGGTGTGGGACGAGAACCCACGACCTTCTGGTCCAGAGGCAGATGTGCTACCAAATGAGCCACGCTGACACCACTTATGAAGGTGGCCTTCAATCTTTGGAGAAAATGCTGGGAAACAGGTATGAAAATGTAGTACCTCACAACAAACTGATTCTTGATATGGCAAGACTTTGTACTGGAATCAAATTATTTTCTGTTTGACAATAACTACTATGCACAAATAAAGGCGACTTCAATGGGTACCACTTTTGCTCCAACATTAGCTAATGTATATGTGGCAGATTGAGAGACAGAATACATATACTGTACAACAAGACTCAAAATACACACCTTAACAAGATAAAGATCTGGAGACACTATTTGGATGATATTTTATGGTCTAGTCTGGTACACTTTTGGATCTGCAGGATTTTAAAAATTACATTAATTGCATTAATCCCACCAGCCTCCACTTAAAATTTACAGTTGAGAGCAGTCTCTAGGAATTTTGTTATCAGTACCTCACAATATTTAAAGAAGAAACAATGCTTAAAACAAAACTGTACAAGACCTAGCTCCAGAAATGTACTTCTGAGGGGGAAAGGTGCCCGCTAATTCTATTATTAAGAACAAACCTAAAGGACAATTTCTCAGGTTAAAAAGAACTTGTTCTAATGACAGTGACTTTCAGAGACATAGTCTTGAAATGTATAACTAGCAAATGGGCAGGAAGGAGGGGTGGAAGAACAATGGGGAATAATAAAAACTGCCATCACAGAGGTAACAAGCCTTTGTGTGAAGCAAATAAACAAAACAAGACGATGTAAGAAACCACTATGGTTCTCAAAGGAAGTGGCAGTGAAGGTTCAAGAGAAAAAGAAAGCATTCAGGAAGTACAAGGAATCGCAGAAGGAGCAGGACAGAGAACTGTATCAGTTAAAGCAAAAGGAGGCTGGGAAGGCAGTCAGAACAGCAAAGGCCCAAACTGAGGAAAAGATAGCCAACTCAGTTAAGAAGGGATAAAACCTTTATAGGTACATCAGGAGCAAAGGAAGACCAAGAGAGGGGAGTGAGGCTTAATAAAGGGAGGGAGGGTGGGCAGAGGAGACTGTGTAAAGGCAGAGATACTAAACAATATTTTTGCTCAGTATTTACAAATGAAGAGGGGAGGTACATAAAACAAACAGTAGTAACACTCAGGATACAGAAGTTGATACCAGCCCATTTACAGAAGAAAGGGTTCTGAAAGAACTCTTAAAACTGAAGGTGGACAAAGCAATGGGGCCTGATGGGATTCATCCCAGAATTTAAAAGAGCTAAGGGTAGAACTAGTGACATCACTGACTACCCTTTTAACAAATTATGGGAGGATGGGTGGCACCGAGGACTGAGGAGGGCAGATGTGATTCCCTTCCAAAAGTGGGAGCAAGGCAGAAGCAGGAAACTACAGACCTGTTAGTTTAACCTCAGTGATAGGGAAAATGATGGAATCACTTCTGAAGGAAAGAATTGTTGAGTATCTAGAGGCCAGAGGGGCACAGAACCCTAGGCAGCATGGATTCACAGCGGGAAGGTCATGCCAGACAAATCTGATAGATTTCATTGACTGGGTGACCAAAGTAGTAGATCAGGGAGGGGCTGTGGACATGGCCTACCTAGACTTTAGCAAGGCATTTGACACAGTCCCACACAAAGATTAATATACAAGTTAGCCAGCCTGGAGTGGGTCCCAAGATGACAGCCTGGGTAAAGAATTGGCTGGAGAATAGGACACAGAGAGTACTAGTAAATGGAGTCCATCAGAAGAAAGGAGGGTTACTAGTGGGGACATGAGGGTTCAGTATTAGACCGTCCTCTCAATGTCTTTATAAGTGACATTATGGAAGGACTAGAAGGAAAAGTATGTCTTTTTGCAGATGACACTAAGATCTGCAACAGAGTTGATGCATAGGGTGGGGTGGAAAGGATGAAGGTTAAAGGAATGGTCAAATGTATGGCAGCTTAGATTCAATGCTAAGAAGTGCAAGGTAATGCACCTGGGAAACAAAAACCCAGGGAAAGAGTACACAATGGGGGGTGAGATACTAACAGCACCAAAAATGGAAAGGGACCTGTAGTCATATCAGATGACCTAAAGGTGGGCAAATAATGTGAGAGGGCAGCAAGGAGGGCTGGGGGATACTGGGATGCATAGGGAGAGGCATCACCAGTAGAAAACAGGAAGTTATTATCCCTCTGTACAGACAGCTGGTGAGACCTAATCTGGAGTACTGTGTGCAGTTCTAGAGACCCAATCTCAGCAAAGACATAGACAGGATGGAAGCTGTCCAGAGGAGGGCAACTAAACTGGTGGAGGGTCTGCACCAGAAGACATATGAAGAGAGACTTAAGGAGCTTAATATGTATAGCCTCGAGGAAAGGAGGGAGAGGGGGGACATGATAGAAACTTTCAAGTACCTCAAGGGAATCAACAAAGTCCAAGAGGGTAGCATCTTTCAAAAAAGAGGTGTGCAAGAACAAGAGGGCACAATTTGAAGATGGGGGGCGGCTCAGAGGTAATTTAAGGAAGTATTTTTCACAGAGAGGTTGTGGATGCATGGAACGCCTTCCGAGGAGGTTGTGAGTCAAAATCAGTGGTGGAATTCAAGCATGCATGGGACAGTCATAAGGCAATTCTGGGGGGTGGGGGTAAGAAGAAGTAGGCTGCTGGTTAACTAGGATCTGCAGCTTGTCCAGTAGGTAGGGAAATAGGCAGACTGGGTGGGCCAAGCAGTCCTTATCTGCCATCAAATTCTATGTTTCTATAACAGGCTTATTGCATGTGGTTACCAAAATGAGGACATTCTTAGTGCTTATGAATATGCAAATACCACATAAATAGAGGCGGCACTGAGGGGCAAACCTGTAAATAAGAGGCAAAATCAGGAATGGACACCTACTTTTGTACTGTAACTCAATATAACCATGAGGCATATAAAATAGATGTGGTCTTAAAAAAAACATTGGGACATTTTGGCTGTGGATTCAAGAATTAAATCCTTAGCATCCAATATGCCCAGAGTTACATTTCACTGAGGAAAAATCATCAAGGACTCTGATGTACATACAGCACTTCCACAACAGAGGACTGAAACATGGCTGTTTCCATGGCCCCACCCCATGGGAAACTTCAGATGTGGACATTGCAGTCAGTGCACAAGTACATATAATATTAACTCTTTTGTGCATCCTAGGAATGGGACACAGTACCAAATTAAACAGTTCACTACCTACAGTTCAACTGTTATTGTCTATATTTTATCCTGCCCATGCAGCCTTGTGTATGTTGAACAGACAAAGTGGGAGCTAAAGATCCAAATAGGAGAACACAAGACAGCAATAACGAACCAGAACATTCAATATACTGTGGCCAGATATTTTATTGAAGCAGGGTATGGTTCTGTGGCATATTGGGAATTCCTGGGAATTGAAAAGGTGGCTCTAGGAACAAGATGGGGTGACTTGGGGGTCTCCGGAGAGAGAGAGAGAGAGAGAGAGCGCTTTTGGATTGTGGCTTTGGATACTTTGATGCCGCGGGGTTTAAATGATGATGTTCCTATAGAAACATAGAATTTGACAGCAGATAAGGACCGCTTGGCCCACTTAGTCTGCCCATTTCCCTACCTAATGGATAAGCTGCAGATCCTAGTTAACCAACAGCCTACTTCCTCCTATCCCCCACTAGAATTGCCTTATGTCTGTCCCATGCATTCTTGAACTCCTCCACTGTTTTTGACTCTACAACCTCCTCAGGAAGGCAGTTCCATGTATCCACAACCCTCTCTGTGAAGAAATACTTCCTCACAATACCTCTGAGCCGTCCCCCTCTATCTTCAAATCATGCCTCTTGTTTTGAGCATCTCTTTTCTGAAAGATGCTACCTCTTGGATTTTGTTGATTCCTTGAGGTATTTGAAAGTTTCTATCATGTCCCCCTCTCCTCATTTCCCGAGGCTATACATCTTTAGTTCCTTTAGTCTTTCTTCATATGTCTTCTGATGCAGACCCTGCATCATTTTGGCTGCCCTCCTCTGGACAGCCTCCACCCTGTCTATGTCTTTGCGGAGATGGGGTCTCCAGAACTGTACACAGTACTCCAGAGGTGGTCTTACCAATTGTCTGTACAGAGGGCCAACAACTTCTTGTTTTCTACTGGTGATGCCTCTCCCTATGCATCCCAGTATCCCCCCAGCCCTCCTTACTGCCTTCTCACATTGCTGGCCCACCTTTAGGTCATCTGATATGACTACTGCCAGGTCCCTTTCCATTTTTGTTGTTGTCAGTATCTCACCCCCCATTGTGTACTCTTGCCCTGGGTTTTTGTTTCCCAGGTGCATTACTTTGCACTTCTTTACATTGAATCTAAGCTGCCATCATTTGACCATTCCTCCAACCTACCAAGTTCCTTTTCATCCTTTCCACCCCACCTTGTGTATCAACCTGTTGCAGATCTTTGTGTCATCTGCAAAGAGACATACTTTCCCTTCCAGTTCCTCTGCAATGTCACTTGTAAAGACATTAAAAAGGACCGGCCCCAGTACTGAACCCTGCAGTACCCCAGTAGTAACCCTCCTTTCTTCACTGTGGACTCCGTTTACTATTACCCACTGTGTCCTGTTGTTCAACCAGTGTTTTACCCAGGCTACCACCCTAGTACCCACTCCCAGGCTGGCTAAATTGTTTATTAATCTTTTGTGAGGCACCGTGTCAAATGCCTTGCTAAGGTCTAGGTAGACCATGTCCACAGCCCCTCCCTGGTCTACTGCTTTGGTCGCCCAGTCAGAGAAATCAATTAGATTTGACTGACATGACCTTCCCACAGTGAATCCATGCTATCTTGGGTCCTATGCCCCACTGGCCTCTAGGTACTCAACAATTCTTTCCTTCAGAAGTGATTCCATCATTTTCCCTACCACTGAGGTCAAACTGACAGGTCTGTAGTTTCCTGCCTCTGTCTTGTTTCCACTTTTGTGAAGGGGAATCACATCTGCCCTCCGCCAGTCCTCAGGTACCACCCCATCTTCCCATGATTTATTAAAAAGTGTAGTCAGTGGTGTTACTAGTTCTTCCCTTAGTTCTTTTAAAATCCTGGGGTGAATCCCATCAGGCTCCATTGCTTTATCCGCCTTCAGTTTTAAGAGTTCTTTCAGAACCTTTTCTTCTGTGACAGGACTAATATCAACCCCCCTATCCAGAGTGCTTCTATTGACCGGATTAGGTACTTCCCCCATTGTGAATACTGAGCAGAAGTATTTGTTCAGTATTTCTGCTTTTTCACTGTCGCTCTCTGCCCAACCACCTTCCTCTTTGTTCAGCCTCAGTATCCCTGCCTTAGTCTTTCTTTACTCCCTAATGTACCTATAAAAGGTTTTATCCCCCTTCTTAACTGAATTGGCTATCTTTTCCTCGGTTTGGGCCTTTGCTATTCTGACTAAATTACCCACTTCCTTCTGCTTTAACTGGTACAGTTCTCTGTCCTGCTCCTTCTGTGTTTCCTTATACTTCCTGAATGCTATCTTTTTTCCCTTACCTTCCCTGCCACTTCTTTTGAGAACCATACTGTTTTTTTCTTTCATTTTGATTTGTTTATTTGCTTCACACAAAGACATGTTGCCTCTGTGATGGTGGTTTTGATGTTTCCCCATTGTTGCTCCAACCACCTTCTTGCCTGTGTGCTACTGCTTTTCTGAGGCAGTCTCCCATTTTGACAAAATCAGCCCTCCTGAAGTCCAATACCTTCACTTTTGTGTGGCTTGACTCTACAGCTAAGTTTATCGTGAACCACACTGTTTGGTGGTCGCTTGTTCCCAGATGGCTACCCACTTCAAGATCAGAGATCCTCTCTCCATCCCCATTTGAGAGTACCAGGTCTAAGATTGCTCTCTCCCAGGTAGGTTCCAAAACTAGCTGTCTGAGGCATGCCCACTGTAGGGCATCGAGGATGGCCCTCTTTTGGATGTGGCTGCAGCAAAGGTGCTCCAGTCAATATCTGGTATATTCAGGTCCCCCATCAGCAATATCTCCCCTTTCTCTGCCATCCCAAGGATGCCTTCTATCATTTCCTTGTCCATTTCCTCCCCCTGAGACAGGGGTCTATACAATCCCTGTGTGGATTGTGGAGCCATTTCCAGTCTCCAGGGTGACCCACAGTGCCTCCTCTCCTCCCTGTTTATCCTTTAGTTCTGTTGCTTTGATCCCTTCCCTTACATAGAGAGCTACTACTCCTCCTCCTCCTCTCCTTTCCTCCCTGTCCCTCCTGTAGATTGTGTACCCTGGTATGTTAACATCCCAGTCATGGTTCTCTGTGTACCATGCTTCTGTGACTGCCACAATATCCAGGTATCCCTCTTCCTTCACGGCCACCATTTCAGGGAGTTTTTTACCTAGACTATGGACATTGGTACTCATTACCTCCATTTTTTTATGGCTTTATTTCTTTTTGCCCCATCCCTGTCCCTACTGCCTTTGTCTTTTTCTCCATTTACCCCTGCCCTTCTCCATATCGACTGCTCTATTTTGGTGTTTACCTCACTAATTACCTCGATTTTTGGGGGGGCTAGGATTTCCCTTCTCCTCTTCAGTGCCTCCTCCCTTGGCTAGTTTAAATGCTTGCCACTGAAGCATTTAAGCCTATCACCTAGGATCCGGGTTCCCCTCCAGGATAGATGCAGACCATCATGCCTGTATAGACCTGCATCCCTCCAGGTGGAGCCCCAGTTCCCAATGAAGCCAAATCCCTGAGCTCTGCACCAGCTTTTCAACCAGTCATTGAATCCCATGTAACCCCTCTATGCATCCACATTTGTAGCATGGGTATACATAGGGTATCTATGGGTTCGGGGAAGGATGAGGCTACTTGGCACAAGAGACCTAGGTTTGATTACTCTGCACAGGGGCACCCAAGTAAATCCAACTACAGGAAGCAATAACTGTAATGTCCAGAACCAGAATTGGGATTTTCCAGTGTGGCTTTATTTATTAACTCACTGAACATAAACAAAGCTCTGTATGGTCCCCCACAGGGCTACGTAACTGTAATGCAGATTAGAGGTTAAACACAGTGGTCCATTTGAGGAATGAACACTACAACAGTTGTCTGGCTTTGGACCCACCAGGCACTCAGCCCGGACTTTGCATGCGCATTGGATACACAGCCCGACTGGCCTGGCTCCCCTGCTGACCACTCGACTGACGGTCCACTTGGCAATGAACCCAAACTCTACTTGGAAAGACATCCGATCAAACAAGGAGGCTCCCAAACTGTGGCTCCCCACACCACTTAGAGTCTGCGACTCTTAGAGAGATTTTGTTTTCGTACTTCCAATTCGAAACTCCCATCAAACAAGGAGACTCCCATCAAACAAGGAGTATGTTCCCATCCTGTGGCTCCCCACACCACATAGAGTCTACAACTCCTAGAGAGATTTTCAAGTTGCGACCCACATCTGGGTACCCATCCCATCACTGGCCAAGTGCATGAGGCAAGTAGCAAAAACACAGAAGAAATCCGTAGAGGTGGACCTGGTTACTAAAGATGGGGATCTATCTACCTCCAGCTCCCACAGCCCATACCCGGCCATTTCTCTGGACACACAGAACTTTAGACTTTAAAACTGTAGATTGACGGTGGATGACCTGAAGCACCCCCTCTACAATGAACTTTAACACTTTAAACAGATGACTGCTCTATTTGTTTGTCCTAGTTGACATAGTTCTCCCAAATAGCAGTCCCCAATACTTGAAATCCAACTGAAGAAAAGAAGTTGTTTGCCCCTTCCAATGAGGCCAAACACTCACCCATTCGTTGCAGGTGCCCCACAGACGAAGAAATGTAACCTTTGCTGTTATACATGAACAGACTGAACTTAACAGACAGCTTTCTTCCCAAGGTGGGAGAAGGGGATTGCCCCTGGAACCCACAAAGAACCTTTACTCACCCCCCCAGAGGGAGGGGGTAAACAGACACTACTGGTGTCCTTCTTGTTTGCTTAAGGACAAACTGAAGACTGACTTTGAATTCCCAAGATTCTAACTTACTCTGAGCTGAAGATTCCAAATGTGGCTCATGCAGCTGTGACAATTCTATAATGATGTCATCCTCTAGTCTCAGCTGTGACTGAGGACAGAGAGACAGTGAATCCATTTAACTGGAGTTTCACAAGCTGCCTTCCTGCCTACCACTAGGTCTTACTGGGATTCTAGTAACCCTGGTAACAAAGGGTTACACTCCACCTTGACCAGGAAAATGACTGTCCCCAGTCATTATGCACCCGGCCCAGGCCATCTCACCCTATGTGCTACCTGCGTGAGGGGTGATCAGGCCCCTCCCACCATGTGCGAGCACAGGTAGGCAACACTATGGCCTAGAGGCTCACAGTTGACATATCAGCCTCTACTCTATCCACTTACTATGGACGCCTAGTGGCTCTGGTAGAACCGTCCAGAGCATAGCCCTGATAGATCAGCACTGCGGCCCCTACTGCAGGTCAGGGCCACAGACTGTCCATCCCCCCTAACCCTCTAGGGGAAACCTATCTGCCTCTAACATAACATCCCAAACAAAAACAAAACCCGGGGACCTCCCCGACCTTGGGCAGCCTGCAACTACAACATTAGAAACACAAACAGTACTTTACTTTCTACACATAAGCACTGAAATGAGGAACTCCGATGAGCCCCTTCTCCTCTTCTTGTCTTCTCTTCTGTCTTCCAGGAACACCTGTAAGAAAAGACAAAAACAAAACAAAAAAAAAAACACACCCTAATCTGCATTTACGATCTACCTAAACAACAACAGTGACAAAAACAGCAACAACCCTTACCATACAGGAAAAACAGAACACTAAACAATCCCAAAAAGAAAAAAAATTTTTTTTTTTTATTTTAGAAAAGTAGAAAAGACAGTATATACATTAAGTACAGAAATGACATTGATAACAATACACTTTTTTGGGGGGATGGAATGCCCTAAATGTCCCACTAGTGATTACAAAGCCCGAAAGCCATTCCATTAAAGAGTCTCTCCAGGGCTGGAGCCCCATGAACATAGTCTTTTAAGGCCATAATCCTGAAGGGGAGAGTCTTTGCGGACAATTCACACACTGTTTGAAGTCTGTAGTGTAAGGTGTGTATTGCAATGTCATAAAGATAGAATAAAAAGATTGTGACTCACCAGCCTCTTGATGTATTCGAACTAGCAAACCTGGTCCCTTCCCAAAACTCTCCCTGGCAGCATTTCTTCTGATACAGCTGGGCAGACATCTTCCAGGAACCCACAGGAGTGCACATCTGGAAACAGCTGGGCTGATGTCATAACTGGAGAAGGAACCTTAGAACAGGAACAAAAAGAGAAACAGCTGGTCCGGCGTCATCCGATTACCAGGCAATGAACAGGCAAACAGCTGGGCTGGTGTCCTCTCTGGATCTGAAGTCATCTGGTGGTAGCAGTAGATGGTTGCTGATTCGAAACAGTACACTGTGGACTGAAGAATGTGGAGCACCTGATTTGTTGTTTATTCATATTGGCAGTTCAATAAGGTTACTTCACAGTGTAGATGTGGCAGTATTGACTACCACTGCTCGGCTCTCTATTTTGTAGGCACGGGCTTAATTACTGGGAGGTCCTTGCACAGAGGCCAATAGTAGAGGGGGTCAGGGGCTTGAATTATTACTCCATCTGGACACACATAATTCACACAGTGGGAGACTTCACGTCCCTCTCCATCCACTATTCTCACTCTGTCCATAAACAGTGTCCTGCCTCTCTTCCACTGTGTATACTTTTCGTGGAACAGTCTGTTCTTTACATGCTGGTTAGCCCCAGGATGCACATGTTTCATTGCTTCATCCCAGATCCAGGATTTCCTGCAGTTCTTAATCTCCTCCCAGACTCTCCGAGGAAAGGTAGGAAAGGTCATACCAAAGATTTCATTGGCCTTTCTACGAACCAGTCTCTCCTCTTTACTTGCTTTGGTCAATCTGAGACCGCTGGCCTGGCTTGGGGGTGGCCAGTCCTGGTTCTTCCAGCTTCGCATCCTCAACAAAATTAAAAACGGATCCCTGACTTCTTCTTCTTCTTCTGGTGAAGCCGGGGCAGTGGCATCACCACCTTCTTGAACACATTCCTCTGAGGCAAGATCTTGAGGCTGTGTACCCATTCCTATCTCACAAGGCCACTTAGGTTCCTCCTCATCTTCCTCTTCACTGAGGATCTGAGCCCAGGAGCGAGCAGTAGTTCTCACCCCCGAGACTATCCATTCATCACTAGGAGTGGAGGTCGACACCTCCCATTCAACGGCCTCCCGCATCTCATCTTCACCTTCGAGACTTGGGCTAGGCCCCCCAACCCAGGGGTCTATTGATGCTTTATCTGAACTTGCCTTCTGAGATCCAGCATCCAAAACTTCAACTTCAGATTCAGTCTCTAATTCTGCACTTCTAACTTTGTACCACACTCCTCGGGACCTGCCCTCCACAGGCTCCTCCTTGATGCTGTGTGCTGCCAACTGCAGATTCTCTGGTTGTGTCCATGTGGAGCCAATCGAATTTGAGGCACTTTATACAAGCTTATATTTTTGTAGACAACCAGCACAGTGAGGAATCATGAAGACATCCCTTCCAGCACTAAAGCACATCTGGCATACACGCACTGGATAATTAGGAATTGCCACATCAGGAGGGAGTTGCTCTCTGTAGCACCAATTTTCAATGTCTCTAAATCTATTTACTGCTGCTGTTACTGCAACCCGGGCATGATCCGGGTAACGAGCTGGTCCTGAGGCCATAACTGCAGAAAAACAAACAAAAGTTCACTGTAACTGAAAGTCCCACTTTAAATGAACACACTCTGTAGCTTTAAAATGGTCCTCTGTTGCTGTGTTTGCTTTACTACTCCCACCTTCTGTAATGGCTGCAGCAATTCTGTGTATCAACATTCAGACTCTGGGTCAAGCCACTGCGCACCCGATTTACATCAGCTACTAATAACTTTTATTTAAACTGCACAACTTGCTCTGTTCTGGCTGTTCTCACATCTACAGGATTTTCCTTGGATTTTTTCACATGCTGGCAACATTTATTTAATCACAGTCCCTTTTAACACTTCAGGTTTCAGCACAGGATTGCCTGCTTTTACTAGTGTTGCACTTATTTTACAACCCACAGTCTCTCTCTGGCGGCAAACTTTAAACTGAGGCTACTTTCATTGCTATGCACACATTTAATGGCTTTACAGACTTGCACTTGCCAGCAGGATATCACTCAATCGCTACTTGCAAAGCGACTATACAGCTGCACTCACATTTTATATGGCATTACTGAAAATCACTGATCTGAGCAGTTTTAAATCGTTTACTCACTGTTATGGTAGCAGATTGCTGCGATGGAGAAAACGGCCTGCAGCCAGATTTTGAAGGCCTCGATTGAACGGGCGGCAGTCTCCGCGATCGTAGTATTAATCACACAATTCACTGATCCCACGACCGATAGCTGATTGAGCCCGATTTTGAACTAGAAAAGTCACTTTTCACCGTTAACAGCACTTTGAACACTTCACGAACGCTCCTCCACTGCCAGTACACGCACTACTCTCTGTCTCCCTCTCGAATGCTGAAGCAGACACATAAGAGCTGGCTGAGGGGTGGGACTAATGGCAAACTGACCAACCACACGACGCCATGCAAATGAGCCTATTCTTCCTCACGCGGGCTCCTTTCCTCACAGTGATCGTCGAGCAGGCAAATTTAAACTGAAATGATGCACTTTTTTTTTCCAACTGACTCCACAGTGGGAGCCCATTTTGACCATGTAACATTGCCATTAACTCTGCAGTCTCTAGCATTGCACAGAAAGCATTTCCAACGTCCAGGGCATAATTTCTCTGTTGCTACCCCTAGTTTTCCACACTTTTCTTCACAGAAACTCATTTTAAAAGCATTTAAAATGTCCAGGGCATAATTTCTCTGTTGCTACCCCTAGTTTTCCACACTTTCCTTCACAGAACTTTATTTTAAAACTGACAAACGCTGTAAACTATGTTGATGCAGGACAAGGACACACACTTTGGCTTTACAGCTCCTTGGTAAACAGTTGGCATTTTTTAAACAGCAGCACAAGATTCACAGCACACAGCACACACTATGGAAATTGCTTCAACTTTTTTTTTTGGGCTACCGACTGCCGGATAGCCAAAACGCTAGCCTACTTGCTCAAGCACCTTTCTTCCCAAACAAATCCAAAGCGGTGCCTCCATTTTTGTAACCCCTCTATGTGTCCACATTTGTAGCATGGGTATACATAGGGTATCTACGGGTTCGGGGAAGGATGAGGCTACTTGGCACAAGAGACCTAGGTTTGACTACTCTGCACAGGGCACCCAAGTAAATCCAACTACAGGAAAATAACTGTAATGTCCAGAACCAGAATTGGGATTTTTCAGTGGCTTTATTTATTAACTCACTGAACATAAACAAAGCTCTGTATGGTCCCTCACAGGGCTACGTAACTGTAATGCAGATTAGAGGTTAAACACAGCGGTCCATTTGAGGAATGAACACTACAACAGTTGTCTGGCTTTGGACCCACCAGGCACTCAGCCCGACTTTGCATGTGCATTGATACACAGCCCGACTGGCCCGCCCCCTGCTGACCACTCGACTGACGGTCCACTTGGCAATGAACCCAAACTCTACTTGGAAAGACATCCCATCAAACAAGGAGGCTCCCAAACTGTGGCTCCCCACACCACTTAGAGTCTGTGACTCCTAGAGAGATTTTGTTTTCGTACTTCCAATTCGAAACTCCCATCAAACAAGGAGACTCCCATCAAACAAGGAGTATGTTCCCATCCTGTCGCTCCCCACACCACTTAGAGTCTACAACTCCTAGAGAGATTTTCAAGTTGCGACCCACATCTGGGTACCCACCCCATCACTGGCCAAGCGCATGAGGCAAGTAGCAAAAACACAGAAGAAATCCATAGAGGTGGACCTGGTTACTAAAGATGGGGATCTATCCACCTCCAGCTCCCACAGCCCATACCTGGCCATTTCTCTGGACACACAGAACTTTAGACTTTAAAACTGTAGATTGACAGTGGATGACCTGAAGCACCCCCTCTACAATGAACTTTAACACTTTAAACAGATGACTGCTCTATTTGTTTGTCCTAGTTGGCATAGTTCTCCCAAATAGCAGTCCCCAATACTTGAAATCCAACTGAAGAAAAGAAGTTGTTTGCCCCTTCCAATGAGGCCAAACACTCACCCATTCATTGCAGGTGCCCCACAGGTGAAGAAATGTAACCTTTGCTGTTATACATGAACAGACTGAACTTAAATTAAAACAGGCAGCTTTCTTCCCAAGGTGGGAGAAGGGGATTGCCCCTGGAACCCACAAAGAACTTTTACTCACCCCCCAGAGGGACGGGGGTAAACAGACACTACTGGTGTCCTTCTCGTTTGCTTAAGGACAAACTGAAGACTGAATTTGAATTCCCAAGATTCTAACTTACTCTGAGCTGAAGATTCCAAATGTGGCTCATGCAGCTGTGACAATTCTATAATGATGTCATCCCTCTAGTCTCAGCTGTGACCGAGGACAGAGTGAGACAGTGTGAAACCCATTTAACTGGAGTTTCACAAGCTGCCTTCCCTGCCTACCACTAGGTCTTACTGGGATTCTAGTAACCCCAGGTAACAAAGGGGTTACACCCATGGTGTGGAGTGCCCTAGCCTCATCCATGCCATAGACAGGTAGCACTTCTGTGAAAGTTACCATGTGTGTGCTACTTGTCTAAGGCCCCTCTCCAACTCCACAAACTCCTGTTGCACTGCTGTGATCCCATTCTCAGCCAGGTCATTCGTCCCTAGGTGGATAATGACATCCAGCTCCATCCCCCTTGCCACTGCTCCCACGATCCTGAGGATTCATTTCCTGTCCCTCCAAGCCTTAGCACCGGGCAGACACCTTACTTCCCTTTCCCCTCCCTCCCCCAGTTCTACCCCCCTAACAATTGAGTCCCCCACCAGGAGTTGTTTCCTTCCCCTGTGGGGTCCTGGGCCACCCTCCTGTGGGTCTCCATTGTGGAAGTTCCCAGCATCCTCCTTGGTCTCCACTGCAGGTGCCTCCATAAAGGAACCATGCTTCACCAGAGTGGCAATGAATTGTGGAGAGGCACAACTGGAGGGATGCACCTCTGTCCCACCACCCTCACCCTCCCTGAGCCCACCGTGGTCCAACCACTCCTCTTTCTTGGCAACCTCTGAGGTAGTGGCAGTGGCCTGAGTGGTCCCTGGGTGGGGGAGCAGGTTTCCCGAATCCTTACCAGGTCAGCATGGAGACAAACAACCTCCTCCCTCAGACCAGAGAGGTGCCTGAAAATAGGGCAGCAACGCAGTTTCAAAAATGTCTACTGGAAGACTGCTGCTCCACAGCCAGTGCATTGCACCACTCCCCACATGTCTGTGTGCCTTCCAGTTACAGCTGCTTTTTGGTTTTTTTGTTCTTATTTTAGTGTGTGCAAGCTTGTAAGTGTCTCTACCCCTTAATCAGTGTGCTGTGCTTTTAAGGATATGAACAGGTGTATGTTCTTAGCAGTTTTGAGGAAGTGATGTCAGAACCCTGCTATAAAGGAAGTTATGTGCTTAGGGTGGGTTGGGTGAGGGGAAGGGTGGGTGGAGTAAACCTATGCTGTCCAGAAACAATCACCTACAACTCTTACCTCCACCCCGGGGAGTGCCTTCCTTCCTTTCAGATACCTATTTCACAAAGGCTAAGTAACAGGTCTAGTCACAACTGACTGCAAATATCTCCCAGCTACAGTTCCTCCCTGGCAAATTAAAGTTAAAACTAAGAAAAGTCCACCCCAAAAACAGAATCAATACTAATTACTTACACAGGTCCAAAAAGTAATGCTTCAGTTCACTGTAGTCTAGAAAATAACTTCCTTGATTCAAGGAAGCTGTGGCTGCTTTCTCACTCTCCCTGTCTTCAATGTAAGAAGGAGACTGCAACACCTCTGAGACAAAAACAAACATTTTCAGCAAAAAATAAATAAATAAAATAGGGGCAAACAGTAATTTTGTTTAACCTAATGATAAAAAGTCACAAAAATTTAAGCACCACCTGTAATAATTTCACAGAAGAGATACCCTGTAAGAAACACTTTGCTACATAGAAAAATAGAGCAGTAACAGAAGATATTCCTTGCAAAAGACAATTTGAATCAGAAGATTACAACAGTAATTTGTTAGCACACATCTGTAGGCACACCTTGTAATAATGCAGCAGAAGGTATACCCAGCAACAGCAATGTGAATCAGAGAAAAATAAAGCATGCATATTTATGATGAATCATCTTTCTTACTTACAAAACTTCTTTCCCTTTTGGTTTTCAAGATTTGAATACTTTATTTGGTGCTGTCAGAGTTTTACTGCTGCTTATTCATGCCTTTAAATTATTTGAAATTTGCTTGGTTATCTATGCAAATGAGCATTTCATTTTTAAAGCATTACAGGAACAACTTTATGCTGAAAATAGATGCTTTATGTTTGTATGTATTTATATCATTTGTTTTATGTCTGTGTGTTGTAGTTTGTACACTAGCTACTTTCGGCTCCTTGTAGTCATGTTTAAACACTGTGCACTTTTTATAGCTCTTTTTGGCTGTTTTCACATTTAACGCATAACACCTTATATTCCTGGGCACTGTGGGCACTTAGTTTATTTGTGTCTGTCTATTTTTAAATAGTGCAGTTTTTAAGTCTAGTATGTGGAATGTCCCTTTAAATGTGGTCCTGTTTATTGTCTGTGTTTTTTGTAGCTAACACCAGTCTGATGAAGGTGTGAACTGTGACATTGAAATATTAGGGCATGGCCTTAGCAGCTGGAATTCTGCAGGCAGGTCAGAGAGACCTTTGTTGGAGCTTCCATAAGCCATCTAGTAGCCTTCTTTCAAACCACAACATCAATATGCTGCTTAGCTAATGAATGTCTTTACCTGGCTGAATATTTGGATTGACAGCTGTTATGTGAGAATTTTGTAAGCTGTGAACTGCTGACTCATTCATGTATTACTTTTGCTGCTGTGCAAATGGTGGTGGTATGTCCATTAAAAGTAATATTTTAAACATAATATGAAACCATTAAATAAGCATGTGTTTGCAACTCAATCTGCTTTATATGCTGAGTGACTGAAATGGTGCTGACCAACCCGAAGTACGTTAGTATTTCACAGTGTTTGACTTTGTAATAGCCCTGGGTATGTACATGTTCTAAAGAAGTGGTACTCACACCATGGCTCATGAGCTGCAAGCGACTCTTCACTAGTCGTGATGCGGATCGTTAGCACCTCCTATATTTTTCATGTAGTTGCGGCTATTTAAATGCCACCTGAATAAGCGCATGGTTTACGCTTTGTGCCTTATGTAACATTCAATGAAGTTAACATTACCTGCTTAGTGCTATCAATTAGTCTGATAGTGCTAACCAGGTGATGTTAATTTCATTGATAGCAGCTCTGACATTAACACCACTTTGACAAAGTGGTAAGCGGCCAGCTAATTATCTAACTCCAAGTGTGATTTTCCGCTCCCATGTCATTCAGATCCCCCCAGATAACCCAGAGAGTGAAAGAGCAAGTGGCACCGATCCCTTTGTGTGTTTGTGGCAGGAATAACATTGTCTTTGCGGTTAGCATGCATTGGCACCTGCTACTATCAGAGGAGGCCCCCCAAGAAAGATAATTATTTGCTGCATTATGTGTAAGTGAGACCAGACACCAGAACATATTTGCAAAACCTAGCATTAATTTATTTAATAATAGAAACTGATTTTGGTCAGGCAGGTTGGCATCTGAATAAACAGGAACACTGAGTAGCATGGTAAGGTTTTTGCTATGCTTTGCTCACTGCTCCGGGCGTGGATTATGCTGTGCTGAAAAATACCAGCCCTCGATTTGGACAATCACGATTTACTGACTGCTCAGGGAGTGTATTATGCTGTGTTAACTTCTACCAGCCCTCCATTCAGACAAACAAGATTTCCTGACTTCTCCTGGTGTGGATTACCTCTGGTCAGAGAAGGGAGCATAACTTCACCGCAGGTACAGTACTGAAAGATTTCTTTTTGCTAACTTACATTTCATTCTGTAATAAATGAGAGATTTTGGGCTGTGCAGTGATAGCGTATCTGGCTGGGCAGTGTAAAAGCACTTACATTTTAAATGAGAGATTTTTGGCTGTGCACTGATGGGGGGACTTCATTGCAGTTAGCACTGTTAGAGATTTGATTTGGGGAGTGGGGTTGCTATGTTACATTTTACAAAATTTAACTCAGCTACCATAATTATAGTAGAGATTTTTGGGGTTGGGGGTGTCATATGTTATGAGTACAACACATTATTTCATGTGTTGCAGGCTGTGCTCTGAACAAACTGCCAAATATAGAATGGACACATGCATGAATTTGACAGTCAGTAGTAACAGTGTTAACAGTGTTATTAATGATTTTTAAGCTTATTTATTTGCAAATATTTGTAATAAATTAAAATAAAATGTATTTTAAATGATACTTTTTGTGTGCATGTCTATGTGTCATTTCATCTCACATGTGTGGCGTGTATGTCTGTTATGGCTCCCTAGTAATGTATAAAAAAAAAACAATATGGCTCCCAAGCTAGACATGGCTGAGTGCCGCTGTTCTAAAGCATGAGCAGCCTCTAACTTTTGTGTTTTTGATGCTCTGGAGATTTCAGAAAGTAGAGCTCCTACAGAAGCCCCCATTGCGATCTTTGAAGCTTCATATGATTGGATGTTAATCACAGCCCTCAGGTTAAGAAGTTTATATTCCATCAAAAAAGGAATAAATCCCCCTGGAGCTGATCTGATCACTGCTAAGGTTTTAAATTGCTGTGTGGATGAATGGAGTGAGATTTTAGCCACTGTATTTAGGTAAATAAACAATACACTTCAAAGCCCTTCTGATTGCAGCACTAGTATTAATTGTGCCATTGTTCAAACATGGCAATAGGTTGAACTCGATGTGTTATAGACCAAGTTCTTTATTAAGGATCCCCATGAAAATTTACACATGCTATTTATTATGTTACATAGAGGAATGGGAGAGGGAAACACATTACTTTTCTAATTTACAGGCTGGTTTCCGTAAAGATCACTTTTTTATCAATCACATTTTTTGTTTAAAATAGTTAACCGATAAATACAGATTCGGGGTTCACAATAGTTATATGTATCATTTATTGCCTGAAGGAGTGCATTTGATTTGGTGAACCATAATATTTTATGGAAAATATCACACTTCACAACTTTAGATAAAAGGTTAATAGACATAATGAAAGTTTTACACCGTAATAATATTGCCCATATCAGATGTAATAGTGATGGCCAATTATCCCAACAAATCATAATTCATCAGGGAGTTAAGCAGGGCTGTCTCCTTACCCCTTTCCTGTTCAATGTTTATGTTAACACCATAGCTGACACTACTAAATATCTTTTGTGTGCCCCCCTGCAATAAGCAATGCTTTGGTGAAAATGCTTATATATGAAGATGAACCCATTTGTCTGTCTTTAACTGTAGCAGGGCTATAGCAGGCTCTGAATGTTTTAGCTCTTGAACTTAATAGAATAAAACTGAAGATCAGTGTTAGCAAGTTCAAGGAAACAATTTTCTGTAATAGAGGTGGAACTAACAGGAATTGAAAAATAAGCTGGCAGGAACTCAAATTGGTGAAACACTATTAATATTAAACATTACTGTTGATGCTAATGGCCTTTAGAACTATCATTGGGAGATCTGCAATAAAATTCAAAAGCAGTAAATAAATGAGATTTTAAACTTATGTAATGCTTTTGCATTGAATTCCTGCTCTGCTATTATGAGGGTAATCAATGCAAAAGTCAATTTGCGTATACGTTATAGATCACAAACATGGGGCATTAACCTGAAGGAACAGAATCTTGAAAAAAATTGGAACTATTTCCTATGAAGGCTCTTGGGACACCCAAAGTATATTCTGGGGGCACTCCTTTGGACTGAAATAGGCACTATATCCTTTGACACTTACGGCATGCAAAGAGCTTTCAGCAATTGTATTAGTATACTAAAGATGGATAATAATAGATTGCCCAAGAAAATTAAGTGACTGTAAGTCAAAGTGGTTGGAGGCAAACCACACATACTTGGTGTGGTAAATGATGAAAACCTATGTAGTTAATGGGGCTTTGTGTTAATCAACACTGGATATCTCTAGAGCTGGTGTTCTCAAATGGTGAGGCAAACATCCTTGGGGAGGCCCAACCTGTTCAAGGGGAGGCTCAAGCAAGTCTGAAAAAGTACTGTATTTAAATTTTGAGTTTTACGTATTTTGTGTGAAGAGATGATGCAAACTGAAAGAGGATAATAGTAGGTGAATTAAATGTATTTACTAATAGGTGACAAGGGAAGGTGAATGAAAGGCTCATTTCAGGTGTACCCAGGGAAGGGTAGGGAGTGAAAAAATTTCAAAAGGTAACTGCAAAACAATCAAGAAATACACAGTGAACAATAGTGCAAACAGATATGAACAATAAACTAATAATAAGTAGTGGTAATTGATCAATTTGTAGCCTGATGGCAGAACAGCCCAAATACAAGGGTTGAGCATAGAAGTGCTAACAGCAATAGCAGGAAGGAGCAAAGTAATCCCTGAGAAGTTGTTTAGGAGCAGGGAAGGATGAGGAGAGGCAAAGTATGTAGGAAGGGTATTTTATATAGAGAGGAAACAGAGAAAGTAGTCTGACCCATGAAGGTACTGCAACAAAGGGTAACGATGGTTCAAGAATGAAAATAGCAGAGTACGTAGGTTGGCCTGTTTTTGGGGGGAGGGGGGGTCACAATAAGCTGATTAATAATATTTGTTTATTTTATTTATTTGTTATTCAGATAACACCTTTGAGCACAGGAGCTCTTTTTCAAAGGTTCCACGTCAATATAAGACAAAGAACTGAATGTGAGCCAAGTACTCAAAGGGGTTTCAATTTAGTCATGGTGTACTGCGCAAAGTACAGTATGTCATTTTTCTCTGGGGAGGCCCAAGATTATTTCAGTTTTTGGGGGAGGCTCAAAATCTTTTCCATGGATTTGGGGAGGCTCACTGTGACAAAGTCTGAGAACTATTGCTCTTGAGCAGCTTGAGGTAAATCTTCTCAAAGCTGACGTTATGTCAAGATTAAAAGATACTCAATATCAGCTATATCATGCTAGAATTAATGATTCAAGAATGCTTATGAAACATAAAACTTTTAAAATTGTATGGGGTAAAGAACAATATCTGGATTTCTGCAAAGTATTGTTCATAGATGAGCACTTGCTAGGCTTTGATTTAAGATAGTTCCTGCCACATTCAATAACCTAGACACAAAACTTACAGTAGAATTCTGTGTAGATGTAATGAGCACATTGCTTTTGAAGACTATTTAAAACATTATTTATTGGATTGCAAATATCTTGAAGAAATCAGGAAAAATGACTTTATCCTCTCCCCTATGGTCCAAACATGTTTACTGTTGTGATGATGAGAAGTTCAATAAAACTTATATGATGACCAAAGAACCCTGGATTTTTGTGCTTGCTTCTTTTGCTGAAATGGCATAGAAATTAATGTTACAATAATGTAACTAATTTATATAGTTCTCTTTATTATCATTTGTAAATTATTTTTAGAAAAATGTATGCCAAATTCAGGATGCACCTTCTAAATACTCTGTATGTTGTGCCTGTCCAAAACCTTTTATTACTGAATGACAAAAAAAGCAAAAAAAAGGATCCTGTTCCTAAACCTGGATGAAAAGACTCAAGGCTTTGCTTCTTGTATTTTTAAAATAATACAGAACAACTGGCTATCTCAAGCTGGTAACTGTAATGTAATGTTGGGGCAAGCTAGGTTCCATAGTGATGACACAGCTTTGTGATTGTGACAGAGTCCCTGGTAAGATGGCCTATTCAACCAGGAGTTCTGAATAACCCATCGAAAATATGGAATGACACAGAAAACATCCAGAATCCTCTGGGACATTTTTCTGTAAGCTGTCATTCACAACTTTGTGAATGACACCTTACAGTACACATTGCAAGCCCATTGGTCGACAATGTCAGTCAGTGGACAATTAGTGACTATACTAAGCTGTCATTCATTGACAGTTCAGTCAGTGGGCAGCCATGGAGGTGTGCAGAGGGTTGTGCTGCTCATCGGCTTACTGGGCATGCTGGGACAGGGGGAGCAAGGTGGGATGTGGGTGCCTGAGTGGGTGGGGGGGAACTACACTGTGGAAAGAGAGCAGTGGAAATTATTTTATTTTATTCAAACGGGGATCGGGATGGGGAGGGGGAGACACTACACTAAGGAAAAATGGCAGGGGATCCCCTCTTTATTTTTATATGAATGGGGATTGGGACAGGAAGGGGAGGCCACTACATTATGGACAAGAGGGCAGGGGAGATGCTTATTTTTTATTTGAACGGAGATTGGGATGGGGGGACACTACACTATGGGAAAGTGGGCAAGGGAAATCCTTTTTTTAATTATTCGAATGTGGATCGAGATGGGGGGACCACTAGACTATGGAAAAGGGTAGAAGTTGCAATTATATTTCTAATGGGGTTTGGGGGTGGAAGGGGGGTTCCACTATACTACCAGGGACTATGGACAATGCTTTTTGTAATATTTCCATGCAATCAGGGTTCAGGAAAAGGGGGGCTTGCCACCGGGCTGCAGGGGCTGGCAACTGCTATGCTGCTGCGTGCAGTATGGCTGCTTGCCTGTGGGTGGCTACAACTTAGGCATCTTTCTTCCATGCCTAACTTTGAGCGGCACATCTCTGAGATGTGTGGGCAGCTGTGCTGCACATCTCTGCTGAATATGGGGATGTGCTGCATATTCATGGGCATGCCCCCTGGAAATGCGCCGCATACATTATCACTGTGCTTGGGCACAGTCGAAGATGTGCAATGCATCTCCACCCATTGAATATCATGCTGCGGCACATCTCCTTTGAAAATGTTCCCCCTAAGGCTTTATAAACTGAAGCACGGAGTTGGATAACATGAATAGATCATAATGATAAAGTTTTCATGTGTTGATACATGCATATACATGTCTATTTAATACAGAATGTTGTTAAAATGATAGAATTTAAAAAGATTTTGAATCATTTGGTTTTCATATGTCAATACATGGAAGATGTAGCAACATCATGAATTGATTTATCAACTTAGCTGACACCAAGATTTCATTAAAAAAATACGTTTCTAGCACTAACAGTTCAAAGTTACCTTTTTTAATGGTTATCTTTTGAAAAGTTTAACTTTGGAACCATTGCAGATAGAAATGTAACTATTTTAAGTGGAAGCCTGGAGTCAGTTTATTAAGAATAAGTCCTATTGATACAGTTTTTATTTGTCAATACTATTCTAAAAAGTATGTATCGATACTATTATTTTAATATTTTATCAGTAGGGTATTTAGGTGTGACATAGCAAAAAAAAAAGGCAAAAAAAATGTAACAATACTTTTCTTTGTATCGACAGACTGTATCAATTCTATTTTTATATACTTAAATTACATGATGGTTTTTAAATTTTTTTATAAAACTTTTTTTACTTTTTTATATTTTTAGTTGTTACACATTATTTAATTAGAAACAGTGTTGTCTGCAACTTAATTTTCATTCATCTTATGCCCTAAATCACATTGAGGCCTATGTGTGAAGCCTATGCACTGGGAATATGTGCTGTGTAGGCTTCCATGAGTCTACCTGCAATGCATCAGGGGTCCAGTTAGACCCTTGTGGCATTCTCAAAAGGTATATATGACCTTTTTGCATCAGATACATAGATTCATACATACACAGACAGTATCGGCAGATAAGGGCCTATGGCCCACCCAGTCTGCCCATTTGAGCTTGTAAGTTCAGTTTATGTTTTCCAAGAAGTCTGTTGCCCCTTACCCCTGACCTCCAGAATTCCTTTATGTCTATCCCATGCATTCTTAAATCCCATGATTGTTTCAGCCCCCACCACTTCCTCTGGCAGGGTGTTCCACTTGTCCACCACCCGTTCTGTTAAGAAATTCTTCCTCACGTTTCCTCTGAATCGTTCTCCCTCCAACTTCATCCCATGCCCTCTAGTCCTGGAACATCTTTTTCGCTTAAAAATAGTATATTCCTGCACCCTGTTCCTCCCTGTAAGATACTTGTATGTCTCTATTATATCCTCTCTCTCCCTCCTTTCCTCCAGGGAGTACATGTTCAGTTCCTTCAACCTATCCTCATAGGACTTGTAATGCAATCCATGCACCATCTTTGTTGCCCTCCTCTGAACCTTCTCTATCCTGTCTATGTCCTTACGTAGGTAAGGTCTCCAGAACTGTACAGTGTACTCCAGGTGGGGCCTCACTAGTGTCTTGTATAGTGGAATTATGACCTCCCTTTTCCTGCTGGTGATGCCCCTGCCTATGCATCCTATTTTTTTTACCTGCTGCCTTGTCACACTGTTTCCCTGCCTTGAGGTCATCAGAGATGATAACGCCAAGATCCCTTTCCTGCTTGGTACATGCTATATCCTCACCCCCCAACTGATATATTGTGCCAGGGTATTTGTGCCTCATATACATTATCTTGCACTTCCTTGCATTGAATTTCAACTGCCAAACCCCTGACCATTCTTCAAGTTTCTGCAGGTCCCTTCTCATTCTGTCTACACCCTCTGGTGTGTCTACTCTGTTACAGAGCTTTGTGTCATCAGCGAACAGTGAAATTCTGCCTTCTAGGTCCTGCGCAATGTCACTGATGAAGATATTGAATAGGACCGGTCCCAGCACTGATCCCTGTGGTACCCCACTGGTCACTCTTCCCTCTGCAGAGTGACAGCCATTTACCACCACCCTCTGTGTCCTGCCACCCAGCCAGTTACCTACCCACCACACTACTGTCCTGCCCACACCAATATTCCCCAGTTTGTGCAATAGTCTTCTATGTGGCACAGTGTCAAAGGCCTTGCTGAAGTCCAGATAGGCCATGTCCACTGCCCTCCCCTATCCACCTCCCTAGTCACCCAGTCAAAAAATTCAATGAGGTTGGTCTGACATGACCTCCCCCTGGTGAAACCATGCTGCCTTGGGTCCTGTAGTCCATTGACAACCAGATGTACCACCAATCTCTCCTTCAGTAGTGCTTCCATGATCTTCCAGACTACTGAGGTGAGGCTGACTGGTCTGTAGTTCCCTGCTTCCTCTTTGTTCCCACTTTTGTATAAGGGGACTACATCTGCTATCCTCCAGTCTTTGGGTACCTCCCCTGTTTCCAGTGATCGGCTAAACAGGGTAGACAGAGGTTCAGCCACCACCTCTCTTAGTTCTTTAAGGACCCTGGGGTGCACCCCATCTGGCCCCATTGCTTTATCAACTCTTATTACTTCCAGTTTCTTCAGGACCCTTTCTCGTGTAAAGGGACTTATGTCCATTTCTGCACCATTCTCACCCCTTGTACTCCGTTCAGACCCATTACCCTCCTCTTCCTCAGTAAAGAATGAGCAGAAATACTTGTTCAATATGTCAGCTTTACTGTTGACATCCTCCACACAGCCCCATCCTCCCCCTTCAGTCTCGCTATCCCTGCTTTTGCCTTTCTTTTTCACTTATGTACCTGTAAAGGTTTTGTCCCTCTACCCACTGATTTTGCAATGTGTTCTTCTGTCTGAGATTTGGCTTCCTTACTGACCTCCCTGCCTCCTTTGCTTCTCCTGGTACTTCCTATCCCTCTGCCTGTGTCTTTTGTATTGCCTGAACGCAATCTTTTTGGCTTTCACTTTCTTTGCTACCTCTTTGGAAAACCATAATGGTCTCCTCTTCCTTTTCCTCTTGTTAACCTGCTTAATACATAATTCTGTTGCTCTTGCAATCCCCATTTTGCATACTGCCCACTGTTCCTCAACCCCTGATTCCTGCCCCATTCCCCTTAATGCCACTTTCAACTATCTCCCATTTTCCCAAAGTCTGCCCCCCTAAAATCCAGGATACGTGTTTTTGTGTGGTTTGGTTCTGCTCTTTCTGTGATTTCGAACCACAGTGACTGGTGGTCACAGTTCCCCAGGTGCTCCCCCACTGTTACCCCCATCACACTGTCCCTGTTTGTGAGCACAAGGTCCAGTATTGCCTTCTGCCGAGTTGGTTCCATGACCAGTTGCTTGAGGAAGGCACCCTGAAGGGAGTCCAGGATAAATCTGCTCCTAGTTGATGCTGCCTCTGGGATGCTCCAGTCCACGTCTGAAATACTTAAGTCTCCAACCAGTACTACCTCACCCTTGTCTGCCATCCTTTGGATGGATAGCATCAGCTCCCTATCTGTTTCTTCCTCCTGGGCTGGTGGTCCCCTGACTGTTCATGGCTCTTTATGTGTAAACAGACAAGGGGTGTGCCAGAGAAGGGGGACACAGTCTATGCTTTCAGGAACCCTGTTGCCATGAGGACAGGTTGCCATGGCACCATCA
The DNA here is from genome assembly GCA_016271365.2 of Neoceratodus forsteri. Classification (NCBI taxonomy): domain Eukaryota; kingdom Metazoa; phylum Chordata; order Ceratodontiformes; family Ceratodontidae; genus Neoceratodus; species Neoceratodus forsteri. Next base: position 1,608,634,283 of record CM057450.1, on the reverse strand, counting down.
ACCCCACTGTACTAAGCCCAGCCCTCTGACCATACTGTGAGGGCCAGGGGCATGGTGGGGCACCAGAATGTCCCCTGACAGGAATGCACTGGTCCTGGTAGGACTGAGCTGATTTCATACTCCCCCCATTCCATGTGGAGTGGGGTATCAAATCAGCCAGGGATATGGGAATCTGATTGGATGCCTGCTTGTGTCCCAATGTCTGCCCCTGTGCCCCAATTGCCAGTGGGGTGGGGTCATGGAGATGGGACCAGCACTAGAGCATGGAAAACAGTGCATGTCTGTCCAGGAGTGCAGGTGGGCATGGGTCAGTTACATGCCTGTCATAGATACCTGGCTTACAATGGTGCATAGCTCCCAATGTGAACGTTTCAATCTCACCTCTAGCAACCCCAGCTCTTCCTTACAGGTCACCCTGTTCAGTCATTCACACTGGGGAAATTTGCATGCCTCCAGCACAGGGGGATTGATCAAACAAGGACATGGGAGAAGCAATTAGCAAGATCATAAATAAGGGGGAGGTACTGATGATGGGGACATCAGTCTACCAGACATTTATTGCAGCCTCCCAGCGATGGCCATGGCTAGAAACAGGTCATCTTAGACTCCCTGCATGGGGGCATTTCTAAGCAACTAGTCATGGAACCCATACTCAATGGGACAATAATGGACCTGGTGCTTACGAACAGGAATGTCATTGCAGATGTCAGGATGGGATGCCACCTGAAGACCAGAGATTACCAGGCACTGTGGTTTAACATTAGGACAGCAGTGGAGGCAAGCCACACAAGGACAGGATGGCAGATTTAAAAAGAAAATGGGAGAATGCCTCAGAAACACTCTGGCAGGGAGGATTACCATGAAGGGGTGGAGGGACAGTGGGTCAGATTAAGGTATGGAACAGAGAATGTAGCAAACATCTGCACAAAAGAGATGAGCAAAAGCAGGAGGAAAAAAATACTAATATGATTCTGAAGGGAGGTGGAGGCAAGGTTAAGGGCAAAAATGGGCAGCATTCAGAAGATACAAGGGGACACAGAGGGAAGAGGGCAGACAGGTGTACCAGCAAAAAGAGAGGGGAGCAGGGAAGGCAGTGAGGGGTGGTAAGGCACAAACTGAGGAAAGAATAGCTGGAGGGTAACAAAGGGTGAAAAGATCATTGTAGGTATATACATGAAAAAAGAAAGACAAGAGAAGAATTGTGAGGCTGAGAGGTACAAAGGGAGAATGTGCAGAGGATGGTCAGGAAAAAGCAAATATCCTGAACAAATATTTCTACAGTGGAAAGGGAAGAGGATGGGACCTATATAGGTTGCAGAACCACAGGAGGGAGGGAAGTGGACACAACTACACTTGAAAAGGAAAGAGTCCTGAAGGGGCTTGCAAATCTAAGAGTGGACAAGGCTATGGGGCTGCAAAGGGTACATCCAAGGGTATTGAAGGAGCTCAGCGAGTTACTGGTTGCACTTCTGACAGCTCTATTTAATAACTCACTAGATGTGGGGAGGTTCCAGAGGGCTGGCAATGGGCAGATGTAGTCCTGCTCCATAACAGTATCAGCAGGGAAGAGGCTGACAACTAAAGGCTGGTCAATCTGACATCAGTAGTGAAGAAACGAATGGAGTCACTTCTAAAGGAAAGACTGATAGATTACCTTGCATCCAGTGGGTTACAGGACTAAGCATGGGTTAACGCAGGGCGATCATGTCAGAAAAACCTGATATATTGCTTTGACTAGGTAACCAGAGAAATAGATCAGTGAGGAGCAGTGGACATAGCCTACTTAGACTTCAGCATGACTTTCAGCACTGTGCTATATAAGAGGCTCACAAAAGAAATGGCAAGCTTGGGGAGGGAACCAAGGTGGTACCCTGGCTACATTATTGTCTGATGGATAGATGACAGAGGGTAGTGGTTAAGGGCAATCTCAGGGGATGAGAGAGTAACCAGAAGGGTTTCTCAGGGCTCAGTACTGGGTTCAGTACTCTTTATTGTCTTTATAAGTGATATTGCAGAAGAACTGGAATGGAACGTGTGCCTCTTTTCAGATGACACCAAGATCTGCAATAGGATGGACACTCCACAAGGGGGGGGAGGGAATGAATAGAGACCTAGAAAAGTCTGATGAATAGCCAGGGTTATGCCAGCTGGGTTTCAATGCAAAAAAGTGCAAAGTCTTGCACCATGGGCACAGAAACCCAGAAGCAGAGTACTGAATTGGGGGGAGGTATTGACAATCACTAAAAAGGAATGTGACCTGGGGTAATCACAACAGAGGACCTTAAGGTGGCATGGTAATGCCACAATGCAGTGGTGAAAGCCAGTGGAATGCTAGGGTACATAGGAAGGGATATCACCAGCAGAAGGAAGGAAGTGGTGTTGCCTCTGTATCCATCACTAGTGAGACCACACATGAAGTACTGTGTCCTGTTCTACAGGCCACATCTCGGAATGGACATAGACAGGGTAGAGGATACATAAGAGCAACACAAATGGGGCAGGGGCTGCACCAAATGTCCTAGGAGGAAAGACTGAGGGATCTAAACATGTACACCCTGGAAGAGAGGAGGGAGAGGGGAGACTTGATAGAGACCTTTAAATACCTCACAGGGTGAATAAGGTATAGAAAAGGAGTATTTTTCAGGAAAGAAGGTACACAAGAACTAGGGAGCATGCAATGAAACTGGGGAGGGAAGTTTAAGAGGGATGTGAGGAAATATTTATTCACTGACATGGTGGTGGATGCCTGAACAGTCTTCCAAAGGGTGTGGTGTAGTGAAAATAGTGGTGAGATTCAAGAACGTGTGGGATAATTATAAAGGAAAACTGGTATCAATGTGAGGTGAGGAGGAGGAGGTTGTGGTAGACCAGGTAGGGTCTGCAGTGACACAGGTGGGCAAACAGTCCTTAACTGCCAAACAATTATGTTTCTATGTTGCTTTCCTAGGTAACAATTCAGAAGATACTGTAATAGGCAGCAAATTACATAAAAGTGATCAAGGACTGCATAATGGTTCACCTGCCCCCTCTTAGCATGGCTTTATGAAGACACAATCATGCCAAACCAACTGGATCACCTTCCTTAAGGGAGGGGGAGGAGCCAGGGGACTGAACAGGGGCAGTTCCATAAATGTAGTCAATTTGAATGTCAGCAAGTTGTTTGACACAGTAGCACATGACAGGCTTCTGCATAAAGTACACTAGTGCGGTGTACATTAAACACACATATGAGGTGGATTGCCAACTGGCTTAGGAGCACAAGCAGAGAGTGTAGAGGGTGCGTACTACTCCTAGCAGACAGGGATACTCAGTAACATTCTACAGTGCTTGGTGCTTGGACCTTGTGAGGTTGGTTGGACTCCTGGGGCTTGATTTTCAATCAGCCTTTAGAGTGATGCAGTTTGCATTGATCTATGGCTGCAGGAAACTCTGGGTGTGTCAGGGACCCTGCACCGTATTTTATAAAACATGGGATCCCTATGCCAAAGACCCAGGAATTGCTGCAGCTGCAGGGTTGCACCAAACATTGGACACATCTGCAGGGTTTAATGGAGGTATCCATCATTCCTCCCCTTCTGGTGTAACCCTAGATGAACTGCTGAGGTTGGGTGGGTAACCTTGCCTGGAAGGTGGGGACCGGGACCCGAAGTAGCCCTGGTGGTGCCATGGGTGGTGAGGGGGGTACAGCGGCAGTGGTGGAGAGGTGAGGAGTTACACAACAGAGGTACTGAGATACTTGGCATACAGCTGATTGTCCCGGGGGTGGCATGGCCAGACCATCATGACCAAGACCCCAGTCGATAGCAGCCTTGGCACCAGCTCCACAGGACCCACCATCCCCAGCAGTGTATTTGGACATCTGCTGGCCACCACACGGAGGCTGTGTACCACTACCTGGTGAATGTTGTGGTGCCCAGGGCACATCCCCGGTCACATAATGCACCCCGTTAGTGTGCCCACTGCCACCCATTGCATTTAGGGGACTGTTGGTCCTGTGGGGCAGGTGTCAGGGCTGTTGTCAACTGGGGTCCTGGTCATGATGATCCGCCAGGACACTCCGCTTCCCAGCCCAATCAGCTGAGTGGCAACTCGCAGGGCACCTCTGCAGGTGCCTCCTCACATCCCCCTTCTGTCCTGTGCCCCCCTCACCACCCATGGCACCACCAGGGCTCCATCAGCCCCCCATCCTCATCTTCCAGATCCCCCCCAATCACTGCCCAGCCAAGAAAAAAATCACTGCAACTATCCTCATATTGGCAGTTTTGATCGGCCTGATCTTACTGATGTGGCCGTTTCTCAAAGAGTGGGGATTAAAGAGTCTTCTCCCAGCAGATTAGAGATAGGGTCTTTAGACCACCTCTTAGCTGGTCTAATGTGAGCTCCCCTTGCGACCACTGTTGGGCTTCTGGAATTCTGAATAAGGAGATGGTGCAGCCCCACCATAGCGCAAGCCCCCTTGTGATCAGGTGCAAGGGTGCTTCTGCTGCAAGGGTGGCACAGGACAGCTTTAGTGCATGGCATCCCAATTTCGACACAGCTTGTGTTCAAATATTGGGATTGCCACAAACTCTGGTGCAAGGTGCCACTTGTGTCAAAGCCATTTGGTGCTGGCACCTTGTGCCCAAGTTTTGTGCTTGAAAATCAAGCCTTGGAGTCCCAGATTCAGTTTACCCAAATGCAAAGTGCTATATGTGGAGAGGAAAAAAAAGGTAGGACCTACACTCTGTGTGGAGCTCCTTTTGCTGTAGTGGAGGAGAAAAAGTACCAGGAGATCCAAACTGACAAGGAAAGAAAGCATGACAAGCAGTGTGAAGCCATTTTTTTGTGGGACAGCAGAATGCTGGGATGCATCGGGGGGTCTGGCAAGCAGGACAGGTAAAGTCATCTTATTTCCTTACAAAGCACTGGTCAGACCTAACTATACTTGGGTGAATAATACAAAATGAACATAGAAGCAGTCAGGAGAGTGCTATTCACTGCCACCAAAATGACCAGGAGTATGGAAGAAAAAAGCTGCTTTTTGAAGAGAGGCTGGTGGCCTTTAATTTATCCAGTTTTCTGCATACAGCACTCAAGGGTATCAACAAGACTGACAATACAGCTTTATTTTATCTAGTGTCATCATGCCAGACATGGGGACACCCCCTGAAATCCGGAGAAGATAAATTATGGGGTACTCATAGGAAGTTCTTATTTTCTCAGTGAGTGGTAAATCCGTGGAACAGCCTACCAGTGGAGAGAAAGAGGACATAAAGAAAGTACAGGATTTCTCAGTAAGACTGGACACATTTCAGCTTACAAAGGTCATTACTGGATGTCCTGGATAGTACAGTGAGTAGAGAACCCCTTTAGGTAAGCACATGTTTACACAGCCCACTTTATATATCTATTGATTGATTTATTTATAGAGTATGGTAGAATGTTGTTATGACTGAAATTCAAGAGAAAGCTAATCTTGTTGTACCATTGATGTGATGTAAAATTGCTGTTGTACCATGGTTTGTACAGTACGCTACATCGATGGTACAACAGCATCTACTGTATTAGCGCATGCGTGACTCTCTAATCCCCGCTCTTTGAGAAATGACCATGTCAGTAAGATCAGTCCGATCAAAACTGCCAACATGAAGATAGTTGCAGTGATTTTATTCTGTTCTTTGTTTTTTTTTTCTCTGTAAAGATACTTTGTTTCTCCATCGGAATACAGAGGTAGTTGAGATTGCTCCATGGATCGTACTCAGGAGGCGGTGAGAACCGACGAACAGTGCGTCTCTAAAAAGTGACCACTTTCAAGTCACACTCGTGACTCGCTTCCAACAGATTGTGTTATTAAGTTTTTTAAACAGTCATTAACTATTGCTTTTAAGTTTTAGTGATGTAGCTGTCTTTGTGTTAAAAAATAAATATGTTCTCTATCTTTAAACATTCAGTGTGTCCGATGCCAGTACATGGTAAGTGCACATACATTGTTGTACTAATCGTAGAGCTTTTAAGTAATGGCTAAGAAATGCAGAGCAGAAATGCATAGGAACGATCAATGTTAACTGGTGCGCTACACTATACAAGACTATGGATGGGCATCAGTTAACATCAAGGCTGAATTCACTTCTCGAGTTTGCCATGCCAACCTCTCAAAGTGAATACAGCCTTCGCTCTTGAGGTTTACCATGTTGTAATGGCAACCTCTCAAAGTGAATACAACCTTATAATTAACGGGTCTCCCCTTTTTGCCATAGGGAGACCGTGGCATAATTTGCTGTTATAAAGCAGCGTTTATAATGGCAAACACATGCACTGTTCTCCTACCTCTGCGCATGCATCCGCTGTAGTCTTTCCCTTTCTGGCTCGTCACTCTCTGCTTGACCACAACCTAGCCGCCAAAGAATCACGGGCACGGCGGTAAGTCACATTTAAAAAAAAACAGTTATTTTCTACAGGATACAAGTTTTAATAATTAAAAAAAAAAACCACATACATGAAACCTCCGAAAATTTAAATGTAAGAACCGGAGGAAAACCGAACTGGAGCGTGACCACACTGAAGCTGCTATTTTATATAATTGCTGTGGCCAAAAAGGGGAGACCAAGCAATTCTATAAAATAAAATAAGGGTATATGTGTTAATGAGAGTTTACACACTTGGGGTTAGATGTGCATAGACAACCCCCGAGCCGTCTCGGGGTTTATTCAGCATCTAACTCCTCGGGTGTGTGTAAACTTCTCGTTACACACACCACCCCATACTTTATTCTATATATTGTTAACTGATGCCCATCCATTATCCTTTATGTTTACCAAGTAGGCTGCAACAATCACGGAATGCCTGTTCTACAAGAAACTAAATGGTACATCAGAGTTGTGGGCCATCTGGTGGGAGGTCCAACAAAGAAAGCTGGGATCTTGCCATTTAGGATGTCAAATGCTAATTAAGTAATAATACCCTAGAGGGTGGGGGTTATTGGGATATAACAGACCACCCAGGGGCGTAATGAGGCCCGACGCCGCAGGCGGAGGGCCTTATAGCCCTGGAAGGTCCAGATATCCCATAACGCCCACCCTCGACGGTATTATTACACTTAGAAAATGGAATAACCACAGTGAGACAAGGAAGTGCATTTTTACAATTGAATGAGTAAATTTATTGAACTTTAAACTTGTTTTGAAGTAGGGTTGAAAAAACATAGTCCCTCTTTTGGGGACTAGGGAGGAGAAATAAACTGAAACGCTATTAATCCCGGGTTGTAATTTTTACTTTTACTTTGTGAGAACAAAAAGTAAGATGTAGTGTTTCTTTTACTTCTGATAATTTATGAAGTTAACTGGTCCTGTGAAGCTGCACTGTACCAAGTTGAATGGATTGTCAGGGAATGCTAAAGAAAAAACAGAAAAATATGTTAGTATGGGAAATAATGTACAAACAATGTAGAAATTATATATAGAGAAGAGAAAAAAATAGAATGTAGATCATACGTTTTATTTCTGGAAGTAGTGGTGCGTGTGTGCTGGATGGTGCAGGTGTCGCTGTTGTCGGTTCGTTTGATGATGAAGGCTGTTCTGTGATTTCTGGGTCAGTTGTTTTTTTCTGGTGTCCACCAAGGATATTGCTCCAGTTTTCTCTGTCGGTGGAGGAAGCCATTCAGTAATTGGCAGGAATTGACTCTGAGCGGTGTCCTGTGACACTGACAATCTGTCTTGGTGCTAGTCCTTCGTTGGACAGGAGTTGAACTGCAGTTGCCCGGATACTGTGATTAGTGTATCTTTGGCTCAATTCTGCTTCACTGCTTAGTTTTGCCATGAAGTTTCCAAGAAGTTTTTCCCATAGGTTCCTGGGTGTACCATGTAGGTTCCTTGTCTAAGTAGTCTTGTGGGAGCTTTCTAGGATGAAGGTAGAAGCATTTTGAGTCTGTTGGGATTTTGCTGAGGTACTTAAGGAAGGACTTTACTGGGCATAATGGGTCTTCTGGTCTCTCATAAATGAAGCCTCTTTGAGATTCTTTGTTGGGCTCCAGGGGGTTTTTGTGTTTTTGTTTCAGGGTTATGGCTTAAAGTTATATATTTGTGCCCATTTTCATTAGTTTTTATTGTAAAGACTGTGGTGTAGTCTCTTGTCTCTCGCCTCTGTATGCCATATGAATTTGTACGTCCAAACCATATTTTCCCGACTAACCCTGGTGCAGTGTTGGGTGAGAGGGTGCTTGACAAACGGAGTTTCTGCAGGTCTTGCTCAGTGATAGGTGGATGGTGGGAAGCTGTGTCTTGCTGTTTCTTGTGAAGTTGTTTGAGGATGGAGGACAGGACATTGTTGGATGTTTTGAATTGTTGATCTGTTACTAGTGATACATTGCGCCCTATTTCTGGTGAATTTAGGTATCGTGATAGACCAGCACGGAGAGAGCAATAGGCACTGACTGAATATAGCTCTCCTGACTCCGTTCGTGCTTCTGCATAAAATTGCCTGAGCAGAGAATTTAGGCTGTCAAGGGAGTCTGCCTTTAAATTGTAACTTATGTGTTTAGACACCGCCCACTGTTGAAAAACTTGGACCGCCTACATTGTCTGCCGTTTTGTGGCTTGCTCTTCACGGTCTGATTCTAATTTGTTTACCTCAGAGGCGCTTAAATCTTTAAAACAGTCACTTACTTCTTTTTTTATTTCTTTTTTGGCTGGTTGTTTGCTATCGCTTGCTTTCTCAGTTCCGAACATTTTTTTTAACTGTTTTGCCGTTATAAGTTCAAAGTTGACTTCTGATGTCTGCATGTCTTTTGGGGAAGCCGAGTTGGGTACGGAGTTGGGTTGTGTGAGGGACTGGCGTTTTCACATGCTTGGCAGCGTATACCTAAGGTCTGGGCACAAGGATATAAGGTAGGCACTGTTGGCAAAAGAAAAGGAACTTGTTTTACACTGATCCGTTTTTAAGAAATAACAACCCCGGTGCCAGCGTCTCTCAGCCAATCAGAATGCTGCATTTATGATCTTTGCAGCGTACCCATTTTCTAAAATAAATCAAAACATTCCCATGAGTATGTCATTAGTATCATATGAAGTACATTAATTGGGGGAGTGATTAACTACATCCCATACACTCTGTACTGTAGATAGACTGCAGAAAATGATAGGGTGCTTGGCACTTGTATTAAGCAGGTAACCACAGGCAGGTAAGTAGTTTGCCCTGGCTATCATAGCACCCTGGTGGTCTAGTGGTGGTAATGGGGGCCAGCCTGAGGTGCTTTGGTTATACACTACTATCAATTAGTATTTTGTACACACATATTTAATTCTGAGAAAGCCACATACTGGTTGTTTATCAGTTTGAGCAGTTCCTCTATTTTAAAATGCAGAGCGGCAGCTACGTGGCACCAGGCATCATAGTAGGAGTAAGTAAGTGGCTTGAGTGAAGCGTGATGACACTATAGGCAGGATAGACCAGACTGAGCTGCTGCCCTGGAAGAAAGCATTTTGCTACCACAGTTGTTAAACAGTCTTGGGCCTGTAAGCAGCACAGTAAGAGCAGTGCTCTCAGCAGTCAGATTGCTCTGCTTTTCCACTAAACAAGCAGTACATTTAGTTTGGGTGTGGCAAGTGCTAGGTGAATAAAATATTGAGACTGGTTACTATATATAAAATATTAACCCTAAGAGGTTAGGAGAAGAGACCCCAACGGCCTCAGAATGGGAGCGGGTACAGCAAAAGGCACCATATTAGGCAGTAGCAGGCTGTCAAGGGAGAGACAGTACATACTGGCCCAGATATTCAAAGGGGTTGCGCATGGTGCAACAGAGTTGTGCCGGCGAAACCATGCATTGTGCCCCGGTGGGATATAGAAAAGACTGCCTGGCACAGCGCAAATCCAGATGTGCCAGGGCTTAATGTTGATGTATGCAGCACAGATGCAGGGGGCATGCCCATGCATATGCGGCACATCCCGATATTCAGCACAGGATGTGCAGCGCATATGCTGGCACAACCCTGCAGTGCGCCTCATAGGGGGGCTCAAAGTTGAGCCTGTGAATTGGTGGAACAACTCCTGGCCAGCCACAGGCAGGCTGCTGTATTGCAGGGCACAACACAGTAGCCGCCAGTGGTGGGTGGCCACCCGCCCACCCAGAACACTGTCCACAAGCACCCACATCTCCCTGGTAGTCTAGTGGTACCTGACCGCCCCTAGCCCCGCTAGCGGTACATCACTGTACAAAATGTCCCTGGTGATCCAGTGGCACCCCATCCCTCCCACCCACGGGACCCCTTGCCCACCCTGCTCCCCCCATCATCAGTGGGTGGCTGCAACCCCTCATACCGCCCGGCCACCTGCCAAATGACAGGTACAGTATGGAATGTAAGCCCATTGGTCCACAGTGTGGACCTATAGACTGCAGAAACTTATACTATACTGAACAATTCAAATATGTTAGTGAAGTCATTCACATATTTGGGACTGTCTAGTACAGTATGCCCTGCACATACCTGCACCTGTTACCAGCGGGCAGCCAGGTGGTATCGGCAAGGTTGCAGCTGCTCACTGATGATGGGGAGCAGGGTGGGCAAGGTGTCCTGTGTAGGTGGGAGGGGTGGGGTACCACAGGATCACCAGGGATGTTTTGTACAGCGATGTACTGCAAGCGGGCCTGGGGGGGGTAACCACTAGACTGCCAGGAAATAATTGAAAGTACATTTACAGGTGATCTGGGTAACGGAAGGGAGGGGGGTACCAGTAGACTACCAGGGAATGTTTTAAAGTACATATACCAGTGATTGCGGCTATGGGGTGGGGGATGCCCCAGGACTTCCACTGTGCACACATCATTCTGTGCAGGGCGCCAGGTGCAATTCACCGGGCTGCCCTGCACAAGGCATGCAAATGGTGCCATAGTGGCATGCAAATGGCCCCGTTTGCACATTGCATATATTATGGCCTCATTTGCATGCCCTCTGCTGAATATCATGTGTGATGCACCAAGCACAACTGCATTTGCACTGGCGCATCCCTGTGCTCCCTATCTGTGGCTTGCACCGACACAGTGCCACTGTGCCATGCACAGTGCCACTGTGCCGTGCACTGTCCATGCCATATTCAATGGTGCTGCACCATGACGAATCACCATTGAATATCACCTGTTCCTGACCCTAGTGCATCTCAGTTGCACAGCGCCCACACTTGCGCCACTGCCGGGAGCAGTCAGAATATCCGGGCCGCTGCCAAACACACAAGGAAAACTGCATATAATAAAACTAAATAAGCAAACTAAGGGCATAGCCTGGTAGCATACAGTCGAATGAACATAACCATAGATATATTTTATGACCAGAAATGTATAATTATAAAAACTGAGCCTGTTAATGCTGCCATGCCGGAGTGAATGATACAGCCAGATTTAAACAGCAAAACTATGCAACCTTTTTTTACTAAATCCTATAATGTTGCCATTTTTAGTTGGACTCTCGCCAGACTTAGTATGTTTATAATTCAAAGGGTAGGCTTTCTAATAAAATGAGTCCTATCTGTCCAAGGGGTAAGGAAAGGGGAGTCACTGACCTGAGAAAGTGGTGTAATCACAAAATATTGTGTGCAGTCCTGAAGTCATGCTGGCAGACAGGGGAGGATGAAAGAGGAGCCAGTAGAGGGTGTGTACTCTTTGGCAGGAATGAGTTATTGGAGCTGTTGGAACATCCCCTGAGAGAAATTAGGACCACCAACTGTGTGAATACATTATTTCAAGACACAAGAGGGAAAGTGTGATTAAAAGGAGAAAGGAGCCATTTGTGAGCAGTTTTCTCCTCAGGAGTAAAGGTTAAGTTCTACAGCACACTACAGATTGTCATGCTATGGAAACACCTATAAACAGTAACTTTGGGTTCACTTGATGAATTGCAAAATATATTGCAGAGACAGAGAAGTCAGCCATCCAGCTAGGGTATTAAAATAGTGGTTACATTCATTTAAAATGGATTTTATAGCTATTTCTGCAACATGACACAGTAAAGTATCCATGTGATCAGAGCAGAGAAGGCTTGGAATTTTCAGGCAGTTGGTCGGTAATTTCAAACTGAGGATTCCACTGTGGCCCATGCTGCTGCAGGATTCCAGGGAAGAATCAGATGTGATTGGTGCTGAGGAGTGGAATCATCATGATGTCATCTCAGGAGCAAGAATTTTGGAGAAATATAATGTTGTTTGAATATAAAAGAAGTTGCATAGCTCATTTTGGAGAGATTCAGTAGGGAGGTTGACCTAAAGGGATCAGTTCCTAACCAGAGATAGTCCAATCTATAGAGACCTATGGACTGACAGGGCCTGGGGGATTAGATTTTACACAGTTAGCCTAGCCTAGAGGGGATCACCTGAATCCCAGTGTCAGGGTCAGTAGGGCAGTAAGTGAGAACAGGGAGAGTTTACCTGTAGTTATTGCCTGCTACAAGTGGTACCTGTTTCTTTATGTTGCTTCAGCCTGCATCCAGCAAATTCAGCACATTTTTAAGCCACCAGGTCATATTCAAGAACCATTCACACCAGGATTCTACTGCGATCTCTGGAGGGTCCAAGATTTTGACATCAAAATTCCAGAGCTCATAAGGAGTGTGGTACAGTACTTTCAATTTTATGAGTGGGACTAGTTCAAGAGAGACACTATTCTGCCTCTGCCATGCAGGGATTTGTGATTCCTACTGCTACAATGCGTTTACTGTCCAGCATTTAAAGAGACTGTACTCAGAGACTGAGGGGGAAACTGAATGTGATTTGCTTAGAAGTATTTGTTAGCCAAATGTAACTTAAATGCTACAGTGATTACAATAAATGCTATCCAGTTTACTGAATATAGAGTATAAGTAAATTTATTGTATAAATAAATGCTGATTGGTTAGCTACTGGGAAAGGGTATCTGGAAAAAGGTGTGAGTGGGCAGACTGAAGTACTGTAGGTATAGGCCTAGTAGCCACCGCACACCCTTAAGGTATCTGTAAGATAAAATGCAGCAGCTGAGGTCTGAGGAGTGGCTTAGTGCTCGTGGTATTGGTAATATTGGAGGGCTGGTGGGTCAGGCATAGCCTACAGTCTCTAGGGTTAGCAGGTGAAGACCTGTTGGAAACAGCAATAGAATATATGTAAATGTGCAGAGTATAAGTTGCAGTCAATTTAAGAGGCTTAATTGAAAAAGTTCTGGTTTTGCTACTTTTATTTTTTGCAAGCTGTGTCTGTCATGCAGGTAGAACAGCCCACCTTATTTACCATTATTTCCCTTGAAAACTCAGTCTAAACTATACTTCAAGGGTATTCAAGACTTATAATTCCTGCTGTCTCCAGTATCAGTGCAGTACAGTACCTTTTCTCTGACACACGTTCCCACAACTAACTGGTTGGAAAGTCAGGAATGCATATCTGCCAGTGATGGTGGATGAAAAAAAGAAGTAAACCTAACATAATTACTAGCAAACTGTACATGTATGGTACCCGGCCAGCTAAGTTATAAGGTGCATTGGTCCCAGGGGCTTTTTTTAGGCATGATCTGAGCCATAAGGATCATAGCAGCAATCCAGTAGTTGAAAAACCATAAAAAAGTACAAGACAATAATGTACTGTACACAGTGATGTTACATCAATGACAGCTGCTGCCAGCATAGAGCTATAATAGGGAAACAATAAATATACTAAAAACACATGCAATATCTACAGTATAGGAACATAACTAATACCATAGTTAGAGTAAATGTTGAAGGTTCCCATAGCAAATAGGAGTAGTAAACTGTAGGTGTAATTCAGTCTCCTACCATTCAAACTGCCAAACAGTGCTATTTTCCATGAAAAAAATCCTTTTATTTTGGTGTGCTGCTTCATTTGCATAACCCAACCCTTTGTTTTTAGTGCTGCAACCCCCAACTGTGACATCATACCAGGGAAACAAAGTTATTAAAGGGACGCTGTCAGTTTTTCGTTTTAGATAGACAAATCAGCTATGTACTGTACCCACAATGCCTCACTATGTAAATTAGTATACATGGTATTATATTTCTGCACTCACTGCAGAAACAGTTCAGTTTGGTTCAAATTTATTGTATAGCCAAAAAGCTTTTACAAAAGGTACAGAGGACAAAAAAGAATAAATACAACAGGTACAAATCACACAGATTTAAAAATGCATATAAAAAGATCCAATGGATACCATTAATATACTCATCTTACTATACATTTTAAGACTCTAGTTACATACATTTTCTTCCTAGTTTTACTTATAGCAAAGAAATATTTTGCCAGTCTTTCCAGAGACCAGGGATCCTCAGTATGTAGTACAATATTAGTGAGGCTAACCTTAGCAATCACATATGTATTGTTTACAAAGGGGAGCTAACCAATATATTCTTTCTCTAGTGTACCATGTACAGTACTATAGGATATGCACAATGTTCTCAATCCCCCCCCCCATACTTACAGTCACAATTATCTGAGTCAGTACCTGTTTTTTATATCTAATTAGAAAATGGGCTTTTTATTTGGAGGCATCTGATTGGCTGGTACCCATTCTACAGGGGTACATTAACTTTCAATAGATGCCCACCAAATAGAAACTCCCAACCCCGACCTGCCTGATGCCCAGCCAGATATATGCTTGTGCCCAGCCTGCTTCATCATTGGCTGAAGCAGTGGGCACACAATTTGAAACTGCCGCCATTTTTTTAATCACTTAGTAAGACAGAGAGAGAGTGAGAGCTCCCCCTCCCAAACACACACACTCAATGGGATACCTCCCAGTAATTTTAAAAAAATCACAGCACTGTACACCTAAAAGACATAAAAGCAACTGGTTTGTATTTTATATACTTGTTCCTTCCGTTCACTTACAGAACGAGCATGGAGCATGACAGTTCCCAAGGATAATTCTTCCCAACTGCACTACACCCTGATAGTAAAACCTACTTTACCATTTTAACTGCTACATGTTGTAAATTATAAATATCCTATGTCTACTGCAAAGCCAGCCAACCTGTCTACAACTGCTGATCAGAAGCACATCCTTATCACATCCTAGGGCTTTGTAGGTACAAGAGCATTCCTTTCACATCTTCTGGCCGTCATGCATGACCTTGCCAAGAGCTACACGATGTCCGATCCCCACTTTAGTATTCCTCATCTCCCTATCCCTGTCCAATAGTGCTGAAATTCCCTGAAATGTAACCTGACAGCAACACAGAATACCAGCAAGTGTTCACGGTGGTGGTGGTGGGGGGGGGTCGTGACCGACATGGTATCAGGATGGTTAGGGTACAATAGTAAACAAAAATGTTGAACAAATGAGTAAATAAAACTAAACGGATGCATGACTGAATAAAGAAAATCACTTAAACCCTGTGTGTGTGTGTGTGTGTGTGTGTGTGTGTGTAGGGTAACCTTGACAACAGTTCCAAGGTAGGATCTACAGATGCTGCATTAAGACATAAGTCCCTAGGTTAAAAAAAGCAGTCTTTTAATGCAGGTCGTTCCAAGGTAGGAACTACAGATGCTGCATTAAGACATAAGTCCCTAGGTTAAAAAAAAACTGTATTTTAATGCAGGCGGAGGAACTATTTGAGGTAGAAAATAAATCAAACAGGTAACAGGTAGGTTTTAACATGTAACCATACAATTATTTTTTCACTAAACATATATAAATATATAATTCAGTGGCCCATTTTCTATGCACTATAATACCCTCCAGGGTGGGTGGTATAGGCTATAACGGACCTTCAAGGGGCTATAAGCCACTTGTGGCATCGGGCCTCATTATGCCCTGGGCAGTCCAGTATAACCGAATACCACCCACCCTGTCGGGTATTATTGCTTACATAGAAGCATATTGCTTGGAAATTGTTCAAATTTGTACATACTGAACACCATCCTCAGTTTGAGATCAACCAGGATGTCCAGATATGGTTTAAGCACAAAATAATAATTGTTCTGTGCGAACCATTTTGAATATCATAAATTAACAACACGATTTAAATCCTGGGTGTTCTACTTATTGGCAACCTTTCTTGTAATATAACTCTCATACTTAATGCTTAGTAGAATGCCTCAGTCAACTGCATACTTTAGACTTAAAAGCTTATGTTTTTTAATGAGCTGAACTAGGGATGTATAGCAGTAGCCATCTTTGTAGCCTAGATCAAACCAAGACTCTTTCTCATGGTAACACTGTTTCACTAAGCTATTACTCTCTGGCCTCATGAGTCTGATCAAATAGTTTAATGTCCTTGCCTTGCAGGGCATGAGAATCTCACTCTTAGTACATTTCTTAATGCTTCATATAGGGGGGACATCATTTATTCATATTTTTATAATCCCATATGTCAGAGCAATGCAGAAGCTGTGCCTCCAGTTTTGCTCCGATAGTTTCTAGAAATGGACATAAGGAAAAAAAAAATCATACTTTGAATAAAATCTCATAAGACCAACAAGGTTTCTTTTTAGCTTTTCAAGAATTGTTGCCATATGTACCAACCAGCCACAGCTGGCTTAAAATGTAATACTCAGATATACATAACTGGACACAACTTCAGTCTTATCTTTACCAACATGCCGGCTTACCAGTGCTTTTGTTGCCTCCAAAAATTGCAACTTTTCTTTTGTTTAAATTTATTTTTTATTTTAACTCTATAGATCTATACTGGATGAAATCCAATTTCCTCTGTAAACCAATTTGGGAAAGAGAAAGTAGGACTACATTGCTCACGTAAACAAGCAGTGGACAGCCCAGGGATATGATCTTTGGGGAATCAGCATCAACATTTTCACAATCTTTTAACATTTCATCTATATAAAGTGAGAACAATAAAGGAGCCAGCACACATCCTTGTCTGACTCCATGGTTGATTTAAAATGGGAAGGATAAGTGACAATGTTTCCCTACTTTAATTTTAGCCCATGTTCCATTATATAACTGTGCTATAATAGCAACCAAGTTAATGTCTATGGCCCAGATATTCAAACTGCACCCAAAAAGTGCTCAACAGCAGGAGCAAGCACAAGTCCACTGCGCCCATGTGCAAGAAGTGCAATATTTAAAAACTGCGCAGGCCAAGATGCACCTATGGCCGACAACTGAATATCACTCCACCGGCGCCATAACGCAACTAGGGAGGTGAAGCTGAGCATATTTGATGCACCATAGTGCAACAAGGGATGTTCAGCTGAGCAGTCCAGATGCGCCATAGTGCAACCAGGGACGCCCCCAGCAGCAGGGCAGCAATGCAACATCACAACCAGGGATGCAGGGGCCCACCACCCATGCCACAGATGGGCAGAGGAACACACAGCAGAACGGACATTGTCCCCCCACACCCCATGCACTGCACAACTGGGGGAGAGCTGGAATAACCACTGGCCCATAGATACCAGCAACCAACCCACAGCCGGGTCATGGTGCCCCATCACACCCCCTGGCAAGCTGTGACTGGCACACAAGGATGGTCAACCACCCCGTACCACACCATCCCACAAATGTAGAGCATACCCTGCACCATGATCCCAATACACCCTGCCCAGGAGTAGCACCCAACAGTGCAGGACACCCCATGCATGCCACCACCCCCACTGTGACAATGCAACCCTGCGCACCATGGAGCCATGCAAGGCAGACCTACCATGGGCACCCTGAAGCGGGCGGCAGCAGACAGTGATGCAACAGATGCATACACAGTGCCACCCTGCACGTCCCTCCTGAGGCACAGCTGAGAGACTGACCATGCATCAGCACATGAGGTACCCCGCATGTGACAGGGCATGCCCCGGACCCCACCTCCAGCGGTACAGCACCCTGCACACCCTCCCAAGAACAAATCCCATCCCAGCACTGGCCACAACAGCCAGCACAGACATGCACAGTGTAGCATGGAGGCATGCACAACACAGGATGCAACACAGTGCATGGACAGACACCCACCCATACCCAAGGGCACACCAACACAGGGACAAAGTAGCGGGTCAACCAAGCCACTGACGTATGGCCACGGCTGATGTGTACACACGGCCAGCACCCCTACATTGTCAGTGCCAGGTGTGCCAGCCACCCTTGCAGGCACCATGAAGCTGTATGCCACCAGCATCCCGCCGGAGCACAGGTGACAGACACTGGAGCACATCCCCTGCAACAGACACAAGCGACAGCATGGAGGGGGGGGGATAACAACAGCAGAGGCCACAGTGCCACCGGAGGCAGAAGTGCACCATACTGGTGATGGAAGGCAACCTGGCATTGTGTCAGGTACAGTTGCTATCCAGCATGGACAGCCACCACTGACACGCCAGCAGACCGTGCATATCACAGACATGCAAGGGTGTCAGCTGCACAGGCCATGGACGGTCTGACAGAGGTGCCATGCACACAGTGCAGGCCCCATGGACCACTGCACACAGGCATCCAGTGCACAGAGTACAACACACAAATCACAGACAGTGACTGATCCCCCTGCCCACACCATAGGCGGTTCACCTCTGCACACACACACACACACACACACACACACACGCCCATGTGTGAACCACCCCTGACGCCATGCACACCACTGCAGCTGAGCACCTGTAGCCCGCTGCAAATCAGAGACCACCACAGTTGTCATAACAAAATGCTTATATTTAAAAGAAGTAAGAAAAACTATTTACAAGTATGTACAGGGGGTGAAGGGACACATAACAGGTGGGGGCGGGTAAGGAGCAGCGGTAAACATATGGGAGAGGGAAGAAGGGGTCTGAGGGTGGGTCAAAGGGGGGAAGGTGGTAGTAGGGGCATGGAGTCCTCAGTGTGTGCCCCAGTCCTCCTCCACGTGGTGCCTATGTCTGCTGCTCAACCTCCTCCTCACCCCTTGGTGGTGGATGCACTCTAACAGCTCCAGTGTTGCCCTCGCCACCTGGAGCAGCTCCCTCACACTCCTCTCCAGTGCCTGGAGTCGCTGTCCACCTAGGACGAGGGAGCAGAGTCAATAAGTGTGACTGTGCAGCCCCCTGCAGCCCACCCATTGTGCATGGCATACAGCCATGTGCCATGCCCCTGTGATGGTGTGCGACCACCCACAGTGACTGTGTCCACAAGACCTGCCTACCCAGGCAGCCACAGCCATGTGGACCACTGCACACACCCACCGCCCATGTCCTGCACAGCACCACCATGGCCGTACAGTGACTTGGCTATGTGGTGTGAAGGCAGTTCCACAGCCATGTGCCCGTTGCACGCATGGACCACCATTGATGCACTCCCAGACATGCAGTGCCACTGGACAGTGCTGACTGTAGCAAGTTGCGTGCATGGCAGTGGTGTCAATGGATGGTGGCCATGCCCCGCTGCCCGCCCAGTTATACAGCATGCAATAGTAATCATGGATGTAAGGCACTCACCATCATCAGGGTGGTCCATGCACCGCTGACCACCATTACCCCTCCTGGCCTGCTGCTCCTCCAGGCGGCGCCTCCAGTCTCTGGCCTGCTGGCATTCTGCGGGCCCTAAGGTGCAAAACATGGAGAGAGGAACATCAGTACAATCCTGTAGCAATTTCCCCCCACCCCATGTGTGTTCAATCCCACACAGCCAGACCCACCACCCCACACCCCAATACCACCACCACGGCCAACACGGACGACCCCCCCATGTGCCGGACACATGCAACCGTGATACCCGTATGGACAATAAAAGTGTATGGATGTTGCACCTACCTGGCTGCGGCACTGTGCCCCTTCTGGCATGTGCCCACAGGTGGGCAAGCAGGTCTGGGTCCCTGCGCCTCAGGTCCCCATATCAGTGGCGGCACTTCTCTGCCATCCGCCCCATACCGGTGGCCTCCTCCAGGGCGTCGGCCACCTCCTGCCATACCTGACTCCTGGCCCTGTCCAGGGGTGCCTCCCCAAACAAAGACCCAACATGTGGCTCCACTATGGCCACAAGGTTTGCCAGCTCGACCTGGCTCCACTGCATAGCACGCCTCCGCGCCATCTCTGCTGCTCAGTTCAGTCAAAATGGTGCTCTGCAGCATGGTCCTGCCACTTGTAGATGCTGTGCAATACAGCACTGCCATTCCCTATCGTGCTGTCACCGAACAGTGCGATAGTGGTGCACCCATACCAGACACATGGCGCCTAGGGGGCAAAGGTTGGGCACAGGGTCAAGGGTCTCCGGCGCACGGACAGCCACAGAACGATTGGTACCCAATACGTGTAGTGCAATTGGGTGCCTGTGTGCCACCTCCTGTAGTGGCCTACCGTGCTGTTGCCCCAGTGCGCCTATGACTCCCCAGTGCCACAGTGCCATATAGGTGAATAGTGCTGTAGCGCCACTGCCACAATGGTGGCCATGCCCTGCATTGCCTTCCATGCATAGCACATCAGCAGCACGGCAGACACCTGCATCATCAACCCAGGCATGCGCAGTTAGGTGTGTACTGCGCATGTCACTGAACTGCGCCCTTGGCTCAGCACGTTCAACACAATTGCGCAAAGCGCAACAGTGCGATATTCAGCAGGCATATGGAAATCAGCTAATCAGCCATTCAATGGCGCAGTCACTGCATTTGCATCGACTTAAAGATGCGTCTTGCCTCATTTGCATGGGTTGCGCCATCAAAGTGCGACATTGGGCTGCACTGACCATAGTCAGTTACTGCAGTCTAGTGCGGTGAGTTGCATGCTGTTTGGGAGTGTGGACGATGGATTTTGGGACATGCATGGGACTGCACAGTCACAGGTAACACCTGTCATTCTCACATGCTGAATCATGGCCGAGTGTGTGGTGGAAGAAGAGGAACAGAGTCGTGGGAGGAAGAGGAGGCCGAATTTCACTGAGGCCAAGACAGATGCCCTGTTCGAGGCCTACCAAAACCAGGAGCCACTTCTCAGCGGATGCCAGGGAACACTACAGGCCTGTGCTGCTGCATGGGAGGAGGTGGCGTGTGCTGTAAACCTGCATGGCAGTCACCAGCGCTCCATGCAGGAGTGCAAGAAGAAGATGGGCACAGACAGGCAGAGGATTAAGGAGAAGGTGGCTGCCATCAGGGCAGCACAATCTGTGACAGGTGGGGGACAGCCGGAGGTGCTATGCCTGACCCCACAGGAGAAGCGGGTTGCTGGCAGCATGCAGCGTTGCGCCATTGAGGGTGTTTCGGGTGGTGGATTCCAGACAGGTGGTAGCCCGTCACTGCATGGTAGGTCATGGTCTGTCTATTGGGGGGGCAGGGTAGGTCACATGCAGTAACGTGACTTTGTTTTCCCATACAGCTCCTGAGCGTCTGCATGGGTCAGCGGTGGTGAGCTTCTCCACTGAGGCCAGTTACATGGAGATGGAGGAGGACCCATCCACCTCCACAGGAATACGCAAGTCAGGGTGACAGTGGGCCCGCCTGGATGTCCAGACTGATGTTGGTGGAGCAGGTGCGGAGGAGGCCCTGCCCATGTCCCAGCGTGCCAGAGTCCATGGATGCCAGCATGCTGAGACTCGGGCTGGTGCCGGATCTGTCACCGATGATGATGGCGCTAACGTCATGGGCAGTGACATATGTGTGCCACAGGATGACCACACAGCAGGTTACATCACGTCCATGGCTGTAGGTGGTGCCACCGTGAAGGCCTGGTGTCATCACAGTCCCAGCCTGTGCCTGTCAGCACTGGTGGGGCAGCACTAGTGTGTGTACAGGACAGTGGAACTGTTGCGGCCACTATGGCGGCACCTTTGAGCCCTGGGGAGCAGCAGCTGGAGGGGCAGCATCAGCAGTCGGCCAATGGCCATGGGGGTACGTGTCAGGGGGTGGCATCAGTGCACTGCCTGTGGACATGCCCAGGCCTGGCCCTGGTGTGCAGTGCCCGCCCTCAAGAGGTGATGAGCATCAGGGCCGTGAACACATTGGGGGACAGCATGCCGATCAGGCAGATGATCTCTTGGATGAGCACATCCGCATACTGCAAGCATCAGTCAATCAGCAGATGTGGCTTGTGATGATGGTGGATGCATTGAGTGTGGTTCTGCACCAGGCAGAGGAGCGTCACAGCAGAGACACTGCTCTGCTCCTGGCAGGGATGGACCGGTTACAGGAGGATGTGACCACTGCCATTGACAGACAGACACAGGCATTCACTGCTGTCATGGCCACAATGGGCACACAGGTATTTGCCCATTTGTCGCAGACACCATGCAGTGCACTGTCCACCCCCCATTCCCGGTGTCATGCGACACCATCCTTGTCGACACTGGGTTCAGCTGTGGCATCTCGAGCATGCCTGGTGCAGGCATTTTCAGTGTGCTGCAGACCCCTGTGCCAGCACGGTCATGTTCATGCAGTGGAACCCTTGGGGGACCGTTGGTGCCACTCCATGAGGCCAGCGGTCAGCCTGTCACTGCTGGCAGGTCTCAGCAGGGCCGCCCATGCATCCGTGGCAGCTGTGGCACTGTGGCACATGACTGACCTGTCTCCCAGCCTGGCTGCTGTCTGATGCTGCCCTGTGTGCATTGTGTCATTCAGCGGGCAATGCACAGGTGGGTACCCGGCCCACACACACACACACACACACACACACACACACACACACACAGTCCATCTGCACACCCTCCTGGATGCTGTCCACAGTTGCGTGTGCATGATGATGCCTGCATTGCACTGTACACCACTGTGCAATGGTGCCCAGTGTCTGACACATGCACAATGATAGGCAGTGGGCGTGGTGGTCTGTGGACATGTGTGTGGCTAGGGGTGGCATTCTGGGTCAGCGTGCCTCCTACCCTTTGTGCATGTCTGGTGAGTTGTGTGTGTGTTTGTGTGTGCACGTGTGTGTGTCGGACCACGAGCCATGTTAGACCTTACCCATCCCTGGCGGTGTGTGCGGTTCCATGCTCGGCCACTTCCCTTGATGGCATGCACCCCGGTGTGTGTCCATGCGTGTTTGTGGGTTGTGCCTTTGCCACTGGTGGTTGCACATAGCCTCATGACTTACCTGGGTTGGCTGAAGTGCTCCTCCGTGATGGTGTCCCAGTGCAGCTGTGCCAGCCAGAGCAGTCGGGGGTCCCGTCACCCAAGGGGGGGCTGCCCATCACCATTGTCACTGGCGTCCTCATCGTTCCCATCGCTGTCCCCCTCTTCGACCTGTACGACTATCCCACATTTGTTGGCCATGTTGTGCAGGATGCAACAGGCCAGGAATAGCCTGCAGACCTTTGAGGGGCCATACTGTAGGGCACCGCCGGAGGTGTCCAGGCAACGGAAACATGCCTTCAGCATACTGAACACCTGCTCAATGACATTACATGTGGTGGCATATGCCTCATTGTAGCATTTCTGCGATGGGGTCGCGGGCCACCAGTATGGTGTGATCAGCCAGGGATGGAGTGGGTATCCACTGTCACCTGTGTGTAGAGGGTGGAGGTTAGTTTGGTGATCAGCATCGCCCTGCCCCGGGCCATGTAGGCCACTACCCATGTCACCTCTGACCATGCCCCTCCCAAGCCCTATGTTTGTCCATGTGGTTTGCATACTCACCCACTAAGTGGCCAGTGGGGATGTCCCCACTCTCAAATCTGTGGCACAGTGCCGACTGGTGCCAGATGAAGGCATCATGTGCTCCCCCAGGGTGCATGGCACAGACATTGATTATCGCCCCTGGCATCGCACACCACTGGCAGTTGATGCTAGCATAGCCCTTCCGATTAATATATGTACGACCCCCTCGGGGCCAGGTGGTGTCTTAGGGATGGCCATGGGTGCGATCTATTGCCCCTAGCACACCAGGCATACGTGCTACCCTGTGGAACTCCTCTATGTTTGCTGTGCGCTCCGCCAGTGTGCTGGGGAAATGGATGTACTCTGCAGCATATGGCAGCAGTGCACTGAGGAATTGGGTGAGGTGGCATGACGCGGCCAACTGGGTTATGCCTGTGGTGTCCCCTGTTGATCTCTGGAAGGTACCCGTGGTGAGCAAGCACATGCAAGCTGTCACTTTAGTCTCCACTGACAAAGCATGGCTCCGTCATGTGGGTGTCTGCATCACATCACTGCACAGCTCACAGAGCCACCTCAGAATTTTCCGATTCAGGTGGTACCAGCCCACGATCTCAGTATTGATATACAGCTTGAAGCTGGTGCGGGCTCGGTACTGCCTGTTGGGGGCATACTGCCGTGCCCTCCTGCTGCCCGCCTTCTCACCCCCTCATTACTGCCTCCATCTGGATGGTGGCACTGGCCATGTCCCTGGCTTGTGTTCACCCCCCCAGCAGCTGTTTCTGTGTTCCCCCCACTGTCCTGGCTGCTACTTCCCCTGCACCAGGAATACCTAAATGTGGTGGCCTCTGTGCTGTGTGGCACTTCCCCCTTCTGCACTGGCTGTGGCTCCCCACACCTTCCCTGTGCCTCTCTGTTCAGGGTGCCCTTTCCCTGGCCTGCCCTGTGTGTCCCTCCTGCCCAGTTTGACTTGCTATGGTTCAGCCTCATGTGCTTTCCCTGTTGCGTTCTTGTGCCTCTCCCTTATTCCTTTTTATTTTGGCTCATTTCCGCTATCGCGCAACTTCCATTTGCTCCCCTATTGCACATGGCAAATGTTGTTGAATATTGCACTGCACCATTTATGCATGGTTCCTCCCCCTTCAGTTGCACATACATTCATTATCATTGTGCCATTGCTCAGTGTGATTTGGGGGGCGCATCTGCCTCCTGCTGAATATCGCAGAATGGTGCATTTTCGGACTTGTGCTGGAGCAACCCTATTGCGCATGGCACAACCCTTTTGAATATCTGGGCCTATATCTCTATTGAGTAGTTTTGTCCATAATAGATTATGTGAGATGGTATCAAAGGCAGCAGAGTAGTCTATAAAGACTGCATACAACTTTTGGCCCCTAAGTTTAACATATTTTTTCAAAACAATGCATAAGAACAAACACATTATTTATAGTTGAATAATTGGAACTAAAACCGCCTTGATAAATTGATATACCGCTAGTTCTTTCAACTTCAGCTATTAACCTCGTCAGCAAATTTTGGAAAAACTCTTCAGGTCAATATCTAATAAGCTGATAGGCCTGTATGTAGCAGGATCTTATGTATTTCCTTTTTTATGGATAGGATCTATATTAATCCCTTCCAGGTATCAGGGTAACAATTGGACAATGTGCATTTGTTAAACAAGATAGTTAAAAAATGTGTCCAAAGAGGGGTTTCACATAAATAAATCTCTGCAGGTATACCATCAGGGCCAGCAGCTTTTTTTTTTTTTTTTTTTGGGGAATAGAGTGCCAAGTAAACCTGTGGTGGAATTCAAGCATGCATGGGACAGTCATAAGGCAATTCTAGGGGGTGGGGGTAGGAAGAAGTAGGCTGCTGGTTAACTAGGATCTGCAGCTTATCCATTAGGTAGGGAAATGGGCAGACTGGGTGGGCCAAGCGGTCCTTAGCTGCCGTCAAAATCTATGTTTCTATGTTTCTATCTCTGGTTATTACTTTATAATTTATGGGAACAGCAAGCATATTATTTGTACGTATGATTTCTGAGTGATCATAGATTATTTTAGAAAAAAATTGAATCTATCTCCCTTCTGAAATTTGTGTATCGACATCAGTTTTATACTCAGTAGTGCCTTTTGCAACTAAGGTCCAAAACATTTTACAATCCTTATTTTGTACAGCATTTAACATCAGCTGCTACCGTTTTGTATAAAATGCCTGTTTTTTTTTCCTTTAGCAAAACTTTATGCCTTTTCCTAGCTACATTAAGCTCAACCAGAATTTTTTTTTTGTCTTATGATCTTTTGTATGGTTTATATCATTTCCTAAGGGAAGATTTTGATTTTTACATTCACTATCAAACCAACTAGTTGAACCTGGGTCAGTATAGCACTTAGTGGAAGAGGTTAATTTTGCTTTAATTTCTTCAAATAGAACGTTGGTCTGCTGAAACAAATATTTCAAGTACCTATGCATTAAGTTCTGGGCATCATCTGTTAAAACAGAATTTGTTAGTATTGGCATTAAATTATTTAATGTATTGTAGTTCCAAATTATTTTTTTACTAGATCTAATTTCAGAGAACTTAAATGGATTCATGTCTAAGTCTTGATTTGCTTCTCCTGGTGCTATTGATTTTAAGATGAGTGACCACTTTCAGCCCTTTCGGGGATTACCATATTTTCCCAGTAATCTAATGAGCCTGACCATAAGGCATAATCTATCACAGAAGCTCCTCTGGCAGATACACAGGTGAAATTCCCCTTTTCTATAATCCATTACTCTACCATTCAAAGGGAGTAACATAAATTTCACTAACAAATGGAGGTAGTATAGAGCAGTGGTCTAAGGCTCTGAGCTGCAAATCTGGTGACATCCAGCAGACGAGACCTGGCTTTGAATCCCACAGCTTCACTTGCATACTGTGTGACCCTGAGCAAGTCGCTTAACCTCCTTGTGCTCCCAGGTCGCTCCTGTAAAAAAGCTTTCAGCTTAGTGTGCTATACCTGGCTAAACAACTAAATAAAAAAAAAAATCCATTAACTGTTTCCCAGCTTTAGTATCTTTTGACCTTCTTATAGCCAGCTTGTCCAGTGTATAAGAGTATGTACTCATAGAATTATGCTGTAAGCCATCGTAGTTGCCAATGCAGGCATTGAAATCTCCAAGTAATAACATATCTGAGGAAGAGAATTTATAAGCAATTTCAATATGAAGTTCTGAAAGATCTTTCCAAATTTCTTTAGAATAAAAATGTGAGTTCACTGGTGGAATACAGTATAACAATTGATAACTATAATATATTTGGACTTGGTTTTAAGGTGCACTACAACAAAATTGCTTAAAACTTTCCATCAAGTAATTTCAGAGAAACTTCCAATTTTTATAAAAACAATCAAACTGCCTGAATGTCTGCCAAATTTCCCTGTTTTAATTCCAGGGGTATGAAAGCATTCATATTCATTTAATAAAACATCATCCTTGTCAGTATGCCATCTCTGCTGGAGACAAATGACATTAAGCCCCAAGAGAAATCTAATACAATCACTATCAGAATTTTGCAACCCAGCCAACAGTGCTCCATGTCATATACAAAAGACCCTTAGATGATTTTTTTCAGCTCATTAGATATAGAGTTATTTGTTATGGATAGTCAGACATCAGTGTATCCTGCCCACACCATAAACTTATTTCTTAAGGGTATTGGTGAAGATGTTTCCTTTTGTGTATTACAATAGTTTTATCTAGTAGTAGTCAACACATTAGAATCAACAATGTATATCCCTAATGGGTCTAATTTAGAAGCCTGTGCTTGGATCAGGTCAGCCAATTTACTATTGGAGACCCATATGTCCACTTGACTATCCAAGTTGGCCTGATGCGCAGTAATAGAGCCTAAATTATCTATTGGTATCTGCAAAAAAGTTTTAAACAAAATTTTAATAGTCTTAGTATGCCTATGGTCATTCTCATATTCTAGCATATTCATACCAAACATGCTAAGTATCATTTCTTTATCTGGTCTTATGTGTTCATTGCCAATAGAACTCCCTCCCTTACCACTGCTCTGAGCAGATCATACTATATGCCGATGATGCTGTTGTATTATCCACTCACAAAGATCCTGCAACTCTTCAACACAACCTTCAACTTGGTTTCAGTTCTGTAGAGACATGGTTTCTTAATCATAAACTGGTCCTCAATGACAAGAAAACCAAATCTATGCTCTTTTGCAGCTCTCATAACCCACACAAGCTACACCACTTGGCTATCTCCACCACCCAGGGAACACTCTAGATCAGGTGGGGTCCTTCAAATACTTAGGGATACAGCTTGACCTAATCTCTCCTATGGACTTCATGTAGATAATGTAGCTAGAGCTGCTAATACATGGCTTGGTCTCCTCTACAAACACAGACCACACCCTCATGCCAGGCGCTTTGAAGGTTGCAGTCCTGAGCTCTGTGATCTCTGTAATAGACTATGGTCTCATCATTTATGGCTTGGCCACAACCACAACCCTTAGATGCCCGTCAACTACCTTAAATAAAGCATGTCGGCTCATCACTGGTGCTCACCGTCTCACCCACACATGTGACCTGTACACTCAGACCGGCTGGCTCCAACTATCAAACCACATAAAGTTTCTCACCTGCTCCATGGTGAAAAAAATCTACCTTGGCCTTGCACCTTCTGGGGTCTCAACTCTGTTACAACACCGAATTAAAAAATGGCGCCTTAGGAGATCCACGCTACAGCTACTGAAAGTCCCCCACTGTCATACTTCACAGAGACAATGCTCTTTTGCTTATTGAGCGCCACTCTGGTTCAATGGCCTCAGCCCAACCATCTCCTCTGCCCCAACTATTGGTATGTTTAAAACTAGGCTCTGGGACTATCTCACTACCAACAGCTTCTGTGACTGCCCAGCTTAACCTTGTTTCTCCACTTCCCTTTCTGCTCTAGTTGTCCCCCCCTCCCCTCCTCACTGGATTCTACCCTCACATCTTGGTATACCCAATGCTGCACTTTTCACCCTCTTGCCACCCTTCCTACATTCCTCCCCCCACCCTCTTCCCTCTCCCTATGACTCTGGCACTTCTTATCTGTTGTCTATTTTCTCTGACAAATGCCGCTGGCTGCCTTGTTACAATGCTACCCTTGAACTGTATTAATCTGTACTCTGTTTGCAATGTCCACATTGTTGTAATGTCTGTCTTGATGTTCCCCATAATTTGTATTTCTCTGATGTGGAACCTTTGTAAAAGAGCCATGGCTCAAAGGTATTTGTAATCCTAGACTTGATAAATAAAAAAAAATAAATAAATAAAAAATAGCCTTATTGAACTGTTTCTTATTGGGAAAAGTAAGGGTTAGTTCTTTATCTTGGATTAGCCAGCCATTTGTCCAAACATGGTTGGCTGTCCTAGGTGAGACAAATAAAATGTCAATAAGAGTAACAGTTTTAACTGGTACATTTTCAATCTCTATTATATCATCCTTTGTCAACTCAGTATCTAGTTCTGAAATTAAGTACTGTAACACTTGAAACTACAGATTGACTGGGTCAACATTTCCCCAATTATCTGGAACATATAGCCTAATCAGAGGGTATGTTTCTGCCTAATTTTCATTTGTAGGTAAATAATTAACTTTGGGGAATGTGTAGTAGGAGGGAATATCTTTATCTATCATCCCTACCACACATTCACCCTTCTCTCTTTCCTTCATTGTTATAGCAGGTTTCTCCTTTTCCTTATTACTTTCTGGAATTATATCTATAGCCCCCCCCCCAGGGGTTCCTCCAAGATATTCAGTTAGTTTGTTAACTTCTTTCCCCAATAAGTCAAGATTGGATAATAAGTCTAAGTCAACCTCCTTCTTACAGTAGATGGTCTATATTGTCTTCTCTGCTCACATGCTTGATTTTCATTATCAGCTAAATGAGTAGTAATATGAGCTACTTTGTCTTTATTATTATTATCAAAACTTCCACCAGTCAATTCATTGAATTCTTTGCATTGCACATCATTCATGAGTTTCTCGTTACATAAAAGCAAAAGAATCAAAGGAAAGTTAAGAAAACAATAAACTGTAGTAAAACAGAGGTAAAGAAAAGACAGAAAAATGCTACACAAAAACAGCAAGATTAAATAGATAGTGATATAATTCAAAGGACCGGGGACGAGACTAAAACACTGCAGAAATAGGAGACTATATCACTCAGTATAGAGGCCTTGTAGCTAGATATGGTATGCACAATGCATTGTTGCGAAAATAAACATACAAAAGCTTATATTGTTGACACCATCACTCAGTATAGAAGTCTTGTAGTTAGATATGGTATGCACAATGCATTGTTGGGAAAATAAGCATACAAAAGCTTATATTGTTGACACCACTACAGAAATATGGGACAGCATCTCACAGTAAAGAAATTGGAAAACAGGTTCTTATTTATTTATTTAGTTTTTGTTGACTGGGTAAGTGCACTAGACAAATCCTGCCTATTTTCAGGCACGACCCGGGGAGAGGGGGATACAGATGAATGCCAACTGACCTTGAACCAGATTAAGCTGTTGGTGGTATTTTTTTAGTGAATGAGGGAAATTTGGCCAGGACATCGGGGAAATTCCCCTACTCTGAGTAGGTGGAGCCTTTGCTGCTGGTTGCATGATGGCCAGTCTGCATGATCCCTCAGAGGAGATGGACGTCGGGAGCTCTGGGGAGTGGGCCTCCTCCCCAGTGCTGTCTACACTAGAGGCTACATAGGAACATCTTGATGTGGCTACTGCTAGCATTGATACCATAATTGAAGCGGACTCTGCAAACAATACTGTAAGGAACGGAAAGAGTGACATGACTAACATTATGGCTGCTGGTTACTCCTGTTCAGAACTCATGGAAAAGCATTCAGCTTTGGTTCTACATTTGCAGCTGCTTGATTCTAAGATTACGGCATCCGAACAGGCACCTTCAGTATGTAACTCCCCAAGCGACGCGGAGTCTGTAAAGCCCTCCGCTAACGTAATAACTGTGACGGATCCTACAGTTACTTCCGCATCAGCGGCTGCATCGACTACGGATGCCAGTTTCTCGAGGTCCACCTCGTCGTGCCTACAGCCGGAATCGAATCCCCAGAACACTGAACACTCGGGAAAAGTCGAGTCTGACGGTTGTATAGATAAAGTAAGTGCTGCACCCCTTCATACTCAACCTCAGTCTGTTGCACAGCAGACCTCTGACTCGGAAGTTTTTTTCTTCTCGGCTAATAAAGCCCCTGGTTGGACAAAACGTGGAGGTACTTCTTTCCTCAAAACTAAACAATTTTCTACACATTCAAATAGTGACCCCAAGAATAAGTGGTCACCTGAAAAAGCACTTAAAAGTGCCGGTTTGGAAAAAGGGGAAGGGGGGGTCTGGACTCCAGACTAGCAGGACCCAGCCTACTTTAACATGTTAAAGAATGCAACTTTAACTCAATCTATGAGCTCCAACGAACCCCGGGGTGCAGGATTTTCAAATGTTTTTTCTGGACTTGATTCTACTGTTACTATTGATAATGTTGCTAATGATAAGGTCTATTCTCTAAATAATGAAACTGTTGTTAAATTACCTAAAGATACCTCTTCTAAGCATTCTGGAATTTCGATTCCACTAGATTCTAAATCTACTCCTACTTTGCAAACCTCTGTAAAGGAGACTTTAGGTCGTCCAGCAAGTTTTAAACTGGCTGATTTATTTAATTCTAAAGGTGAACCTGCACCTAGGAGAAACGCTGTTAGATTGCTCTACAACGGGGACTGGAAGTACCTCCTGACCGGTTATACATTGCTAAAACATTACTCAAAGGGTCTATGAAATTTTTTTCCTCTGAGATTTTTGCCTTGATAAATTTAGGGAACTCCAATTTTGATGTTAGTTTTAAGCAAATCTCTGGGCTAGATAGATTCTGGGCCCAGTATGAAACACTTCAGACCTCTCCTATCTGGTCCCCTTTTCAAGCCATTCCGTTAACTAAACTGGCAGTACGAAATATTACTATTGTTTTTAAAAATGAAAGGGTTAATATCGAAGACATTCTTTTCTGGTTAAATAAAAGATGCGAGGTGTTAAACCGACCTACACCTACTCTGGATAGCGAACAAATATGGGATTGGAGTTGGAAGGTCCGAGTTAAACTATATCCTACCAACACTGGACCTAAACATTTACCCAGTTTCTTTTATTTGGGTAAAGATAAGGGGTTTAATTTTTACGAAGGTCAACCCAAATCATGTTTTAAATGTGGTTCTTGAACCCATCTTAGCTCCGCCTGTGATACTCTAAGATGTAGTCACTGCTTTGAGTACGGACATAATTCTACGACTTGTTTAAACTCTTTTAAATGTAACCTATGTGAAGGGGTTGGCCATGCTTATGGTCGTTGCCCTTGGGCATCCCATAATAGGAAAGACTGTCCTTCTCACGATGGTTTAATCACTCTTGCTCAACAATTGCAAACACAAAAGGCTGCTTCCTGAGATTTAGTAAATGGTCTTCCCCCTCCTCTTTCAGCAACTATTCCGAAGGAGCCCTCTACGGTCCCTGTTCCAGACCCTCACACTCCTTTGGAAGAAGTTTTCCTGCTAATTCTAATGTCTCTTCCAAGGTTACTAGTACTAAAGAATCTGAGACCATAATGCCTCCCCCCCCCCCTCTGTTTCTGATACGGATACTTCTAGTTTTATCACTGTCACCCATAACAGAACTAGGAAAGGCCTTGCTGTTGTTAGTCGAAGTAAAGAAAGTACTGCATGTAATTGGCAGTCTAACAATAAATTTGCTGTCTTAACTACTGATTTATCAGACAGAGACTCTGGCAGGGATGACACAGACACTTCTTCGGTTCGTTCTTATCCAGATGTGGAAGGAGGCACAGATATTGACCCTATAGCTAAGCGTACACGGCAAAGTCAGAGGGGTAAATCTCCAAGTAGCTCCTAAAATGGCTTCTTTATCGATTTGTTCATTAAATGTAAATAGCATTAAAGGGAAAAAAAAAGTTGGGGGGTGTTTTTTTGACACTTAAAGATCTTAAAAGTGATATTATCTGTTTAGTGGATACGAGATTAAAAACCCATGGAGAGCTCAGTCAAGCTTCAAAAGCATGGACTAGTGGCCCTTCCTTTTGGTCAACTGGGTTAGATACATGTAATGGTATTGGCATTTTGTTTTCTAATGCAGAATTTCATGTATCCAGATTGGTCGATATTTCTCCAGGCAGAGCCTTGTTATTAGACTTTACTTACAAACAGGAAAGGTTTCGATTAATAGGGATTTATGCCCCGCAGACAAAAGCCCGATGAGTTTCTCTTTTTCATTTAGTAAGGCCTTTTTTACATACCTCAAGATTACTTCTGTGGGTAGGGGATTTTAACTGTGGCTTGCATCAAACTGATAGAGGTTTAAAAATCCCTAAGCTTTTTTGTGATTCGGTAGCTTTAAAAGAAATTGTATCCACGGCTCAGCTTGTGGATGCATATAGACACTGTCATGAAACTGGGGCTTTACCTTTTTTAAGGGGCATCTGCGAACCAGGATTGATTTTATTTTTTTGTCTAAAGTTTTGCTACTTCTTTCATGTCGAACAGTGGGTATAGAATTCTCTGATCATGTTGCCCTTTGTGCATCATTCTCTTGGAATTCTGCCACTCGCTGTAAAAAAAATGGTTGGCGCCTTAATGATTCCCTATTGGATGATCCCTCTTTTTTGAAAGTATGGCATAAGGAATTTGTAGCACAATTATCTGTTGCGGATTTTTATGATACTGGAATAGATTGGTGGGAAGATTCCAAATTAAGATGGAAGCAAGTCTTTCAAAAAAAAGGCGGCAGATGCACAGAATATTAAATACTTGAATTATTTAACTTTGAGACATCAGTTACAACACTTAATTTCTCTGGCTGACTCCAATTGTAATGACTACTGTACACAAATAGAAATAATTTGTACTCAAATGAGACAACTTCAATACGATCGAGCTAGTTCCTTAGGTCAAGAAGCTCGTTTCGGCACTCGGACAAATAAAGGCTGTCTTGATCCCTTTCGGGCTTGTAAAAGTAGGATAGATTCTAAATTGATCTCATCTTTAAGATCTCCGGCTGGTGATTTAGTTACATCACCTGAGGCACTAGTTGCTCTTGTTGAACAACATGTTTCTAAAATGTTAGGTAGTAAGTCCGAATGTGAGAGTGCAGAGGGTTTTTTGACTTCATTGCACTTGCCCCAGCTTTCTAAATTAGAACAGGATATGTTATCTGCTGATATTAGGGAGCATGAAGTGAAACAGGCTATTGATACCCTGTGTTTACATTCTGCCCTGGGTCAGATGGGCTTACCGAAAGTTTTACAAAACTTTTCTTCAGATCTAGTTCCAGTTTTGACCTTATTATACAATGAAATGCTGGTTTTAGACACTATGTCTAAAACTATGAAGAAGCCATTTTAATTTTGATTTTAAAAAAAGGTGATGCTACTGATATTAACAATTGAGACCAATCAGTTTATTAAATGTTGATTACAAGATTCTTGCGAAAATCCTGTTGTCTAGAGCACTAAAAGTCGCAATCCACATAAGTTCTGTTCAAACATATGGTATTCCAGGAAGATATCAACACAACAACCTAGTTTTATTACGTGAACTATTCGCTTTAGGTGAAAGGAAAGTTATTTCTGGATGGGTACTAGGCTTAGATCAAGAAAAGGCATTTGATAAGGTTTCCCATGATTACTTGTTCCGAGTTTTGAAGGCTTTTTGTTTTCCCGTAGTATTTCTTTCTTGGATTCAAACTTTATATAAGGGTGCTGTAATAATACCTAATGTAAATGGTTGGCTAGGAAATCCCATCTCCCTTGCTTTCGGGGTACGGCAAGGATGTCCTTTGAGTCCATTACTTTATGATTTCTACATTGACACTTTAGTAAGAGCAATAGAGCTTTGCCCTCAAATTATAGGTTTGACTGGTATTCCCTCTTCACCACCAATTAAATTGTTGGCTTACGCTGACGATTTGGTTTTGGTGATAGATTTGAGAACTAAGCAAGATGTACTAGTTCAAGTATTACAAGTTTTTTCATCTGTATCGGGATCTAGAATTAATTTTAACAAAAGTATAGGTGTACCAATAGGTCATGACTCTCTCCCAAAAAATGGTAACTATGCTGGAATTCCTGTCCAACTTGATGTATTCAAATATTTAGGGATTTACTTTGGGCATGGGAATATGTCATCCTACAATTGGATTAATTCCTTAAACAAGGCGGAAGGTTTAATTGCAGGTTGGAGGCAAGCCTTAATTGGAAAAAAAAGAGAGTTGTTCTACTTAAATCTTTAGTCATTCCTATTTTTCTATACCTTAGTTATGTATTTCCGCCTCCTGTAGCTCTTTTCACTAAATTATATGGGTTATTTTTTAAAGGGTTTTGGGGGTCCAGACTAAACCCCATAAAGTGAAGTTTTACTTATAGGCCTATAAAGGAAGGTGGGGTTAATATGATTCACCCTGTTGGTTTCTTTTATAGTCTATTTTTTAATTATAATTTTGGCAAGGCTCTTAAGCCTGGGAATACAATTTGGAAACCTTATTTTATGGTTTGGTTTTCTTTGTGTTTAGATATACGGGATTTCAGTCAAAATATTATTTCTCGGTCTCAGGATATACCTTCTTATGGAAAAGAAAGTTTTAAGATGGCTTTATCCTGGAACCTCCTTCCTCAGGATTTTTGTGTTTGTCCAGACATCGTTATATAATAAGATTTGGAGAAGGAGGCTCAGGAAGATGTAGTCTTTCCTTCCTCGAACCATCTCTCCTGGGTTCTCCTACACCATCATCCCGTTTACCTCCATACTTCTGGGACATGGTATGGTTGAGTAATTATGATAGGCTAAGGGTTAAAAGTAACCATAAGCATAAAGCTTTGGATTTGCGCTATTGCCCCAGGGATAATTGTTCAGCAGTTTTAGAAACTCAGCAACATCTGTTTCTTGACTGTCCGTTTTCTTTGGATATTTGGTCTAGTCTAGCTACAGAGTGGTTAGAACCCTTATTTCTAAATATAACCTATGAACATATCATGTTTTGCACAAATGTCAAATTTAATGTTAAATATCATGTTGAAACTTTATATGTGGTTTTTGCTCTCATTAGATATTATATATGGCAAGCAAGATGTATGTCAGTTTTACATCAAAAAATTATTCATAAGCAAGAAATTATCTGCAATATCCGTACAGCTTTATGTTCAGTTGAAAAACATGATTCTCTTGTTTATACCAAACATCAAGTCAACCTTATGTGGCATAATTGTGATGCCTTGACTAATGATTGTTAATTTTGATACGTTTATTTTTGTTTTTTCTGTTTTTGCTTCTAGTTTTTGATGTACAGGATATTGTCAATTTATTGTAATGAAGCCCACTTTTCTAATAAAATACCCCTACTCTTTTCGATAAGTGCCATGGGATCTTTAACATCCACCTGAACTACCACCGATCCAGGCAGATGGGACCTCAGTTTAATGTCTCATCCGAAAGACGGCATCCCAGAAGTGCAGCACCCCTCTCATGCTGCACTACAGTGTCAGTTCTGGGATATTAACCCAAGTGCCAGATGTGGGAACTGAACCCACAGCCCTCTGATCTCCCATCCTCAGAGGTGAGTGTGCTACCTCCTGAGCCACTGGCACTGACTGATTTTACCCACAATGCCTTGCTATGTACATTTACATATTAGTGTTCACCACTACCAATATACAGGACTATACTTCTGAGTAAGGCACATTTAAGTCAACATTATAAATTACCCAGAATTCCTTGTTGCTGTATGAAAGAGGGTCTGTGGAAGTGGTTGTTCTACCCCTCCTTAAAAAATCTGCCTTGATCCTGACTGTCTGGCTAATTACAGACCAGTCTCTAACCTACCCTTTTTGGATAAGGCTATCGAGAAGGGTTGCGCTGCAGCTGGACAATCATTTATCCAACCATGATATCTATGATTCTCTCTCCAGTCAGGATTTAGGAAGAAGCATAGTACCGAGATGGCCCTTGTTCAGGTGCTTAATGACCTCCTAATAGTGACAGATTGGAGGACTCATTCCATCTTGGTCCTCCTTGATCTCTCTGCAGAGGACCATGGTGTGCTGTTGGAGCACCTGCGGTTCATCTGTGGACTATCTGGAATTGTCCTCAGATGGTTTTGATCTTTCCTCGAGGGTAGGACTCAGAGAGTGGTGTCTGGAATTCATTCTTTGGACCCTCTCTCTCTACTCTGCGAGGTACAGCAGGGCTCCATTTTTGTCACCCATGTTGTTCACAATGTATATGCTGCAATTGGGAGGGATCATTAGGTGGTATGGTCTGAATTTTCACTGTTATGCAGATCATACTCAGCTGTACATGTCCTTTGTGCCCAGACAAGATGTGATCCTCTCAGTATTTAACAACTGTCTGTCTGAGATTCAGAACTGGATGAGTGCCAGCTGACTGCGGTTGAACCTGACTAAAACTGAAGTGTTGGTTGTGGACCTAGATCATCAGGAGGCGGGTTTGTTGGTGGCACAACCTACTGGGCTTTGGCCCGGGGGTGTTCTGCTGACTACCTCAGATAGAGTGTGGAGCCTGGGAGTTATTTTT
The DNA here is from genome assembly GCA_016271365.2 of Neoceratodus forsteri. Taxonomy (NCBI): domain Eukaryota; kingdom Metazoa; phylum Chordata; order Ceratodontiformes; family Ceratodontidae; genus Neoceratodus; species Neoceratodus forsteri. The sequence goes on along the minus strand of CM057450.1, from coordinate 1,608,597,181 downwards.
GATGACAGCCTGACTCTTAAATCTCAGATGTTTGCCATCATCAAATCCTTTTTTTACCATCTGAGGAATATCGCCCGGATGAAGCATCTGGTTCCTCCTGATGATCTTCCAACATTGGTCCATGCCTTCATAACCTCCTGCTTTGACTACTGCAATGCCCTTTACCTAGGGCTACCAGGGGTTGATATCTGCCACTTGCAGCTAGTGCAGAATGCAGCAGCCAGGTTATTGCCTGGTTCTTCTAGGGCCAGTCATATAACACCTGTGCTCCGTGGACTGCACTGACTGCCAATACAGTGGCAGATCACCTTCAAGATCAGATTATTGACCTATAAAGCCCTACACAACTAGGGACCCCATTACCTGCAAGATCTCCTTTGTCCTTACCACCCCCTCCGTCCTCTCCAATCCACCAATGAGGGATTGCTAGAGATTCCCAGGGTTTGTTTAAAGACATCAGGGGCCCGATCTTTTGCTTTTGTGGCCTGACCCTGAGGAATTCTCTACCTCATCAGATAAGAGATCGCCTGACCATTCAGAGTTTCAAGACAGCACTTAAAACATATTTATTTAACCTGGCATATCCAGATTAGTCTGTAATTCGAATATTGAGTATGGCATATTTAGATTTTATTGAAGTTAATATATATAATATTGTAGTTTTATGGGTTTTAATATCTGATCGTAATGTGTGTTTTAAATTATTTTATTTGTTTTATGTACAGCGCCTTGGTTCTAGGAAGGTGCCTTATAAATAAAGATTTCATTCATTCATTCATAAAATATTGACAGCTCCCTGGTATGACATCATTCTCAGGGTGTGGCCACACACTGAAAACAGGAGGACAAAATGCTGATAAAACTTAAAAAAATTACTATGACAGATTTTTTTTACAAAACAAATTGCAGCTTCAACATCTGAAGCATGTCTGGCAATGGCATACTATGCATAAAAGGCATTTGGGGAACCTTCAACATTTACTTAAAAAAACAAAAACATGCAGGACATAATGTTTAAAGTAAAAACACTCATCTTCTTATGAAGCAGGGAATGGACATGATGGCCCTAGAGTCCCTTACAACCATCAATCACTAAACTAGCACCTACCTATGTAGGCTGTTAACCAGGCCCACCCAGCCATACACATACACACACACACACACACACACACACACTGTATTCTCAAGCTAAAGATTTCCTTCACATACCTTGTGCTCACAACTCAGCTGGCACAAAGGCATTTTCATCTGCTGCTCCACCTACTTGGAACTCCCTGCCTTATGATGTGAAGACTAATGTAACTACCCAAGGCTCCAAGTAAGCCTTGTACACCCATCTTCTTGTCTTCTGCATCTGCAAGAACTAACAGTCTGTGCAGTCCCATTAAACTGATCAGCACCTCTGAACTACTGCCTTCTATATCTCTTACTACCCCAACCACACTGCAGGTAAAAGAGCATAGATACATAGACAGTGTCAGCAGATAAGGGCCTACGGCCCACCCTGTCTGCCCATTTGAGCTTGTAAGTTTACTTTATGTTTTCCTAGAAGTCTGTTGCCCCTTAACCCTGACCTCCAGAATTCCTTTATGTCTATCCCATGCATTCTTAAATCCCGTGATTGTTTCAGTCCCCACCACTCCCTCTGGCAGGGTGTTCCACTTGTTCATCACCCGTTCTGTGATGAAATTCTTCCTCACGTTTCCTCTGAATCGTCCTCCCTCCAACTTCATCCCATGCCCTCTAGTTCTGGAACATCTTTTTCACTTAAAAATAGCATATTCCTGCACCCTGTTCCTCCCTGTAAGATACTTGTATATCTCTATCAAATCCCCTCTCTCCCTCCTCTCCTCCAGGGAATACATATTCAATTCCTTCAACCTGTCCTCATAGGACTTGTGATGCAATCCATGTGCCATCTTTGTTGCCCTCCTCTGAACCTTCTCTACCCTGTCTATGTCCTTACGTAAGTAAGGTCTCCAGAACTGTACACTGTACTCCAGGTGGGGCCTCACTAGTGTCTTGTATAGTAGAATTATGACCTTCCTTTTCCTGCTGGTGATGCCTCTGTCTATGCATCCCTGCATCCTATTTGCTTTACCTGCTGCCTTGTCACACTGTTTCCCTACTTTGAGGTCATCAGAGATGATAACGCCAAGATCCCTTTCCTGCTTGGTGCATGCTATATCCTCACCTCCCCCAACTGATATATTGTGCCAGGGTTTTTGTGCCCCATATGCATTATCTTGCGCTTCTTTGCATTGAATTTCAACTGCCAAACCCCTGACCATTCTTCAAGTTTCTGCAGGTCCCTTCTCATTCTGTCTACACCCTCTGGTGTGTCTACTCTGATACAGAGCTTTGTGTCATCAGCAAACAGGGAAATTCTGCCTTATAGGTCCTGCGCAATGTCACTGATGAAGATGTTGAATAGGACCAGTCCCAGCACTGATCCCTGTGGTACCCCACTGGTCAATCTTCGGTCTGTAGAGTGACAGCCATTTACCACCACCCTCTGTGTCCTGCCGCCCAGCCAGTTACCTACCTTCTGCACTACTGTCCTGCCCACACACATATTCCCCAGTTTGTGTAATAGTCTTCTATGTGGCACAGTGTCAAAGGGATACCTCTCAACCTCCTGCGTCATAAATCAGGGACAATGCTTAAAAAAAATCAGGGACAAAGGACCAAAATCAGGGACACTTCATCACAATTGGAGATATTCACTCAGGAAGCTGGTAGAATAAAGGGCATAGTTTATAATGCATTTTCTAAGGAAGAACTAGTTTATAACTTTAATGTTTGACATTATTTTGTGCTTATACCCCCAGCTGTTTGGTCACAGAAACACAATTTTTAGGAGGGACAGAGTAAAATTTTGAGACAAAATCAGGGACGTCCCTGAAAATCAGGGACAGTTGAGAGGTATGGCAAAGGCCTTGCTGAAGTCCAGATAGGCCATGTCCACTGCCCTCCCCTGATCCACCTCCCTAGTCACCCAGTCAAAAAATTCAATGAGGTTGGTCTGACATGATCTCCCCCTGGTGAAACCATGCTGCCTTGGGTCCTGTAGTCCATTGACAACCAGATGTTCCACCAATCTCTCCTTCAGTAGTGCTTCCATGATCTTCCCCACTACCGAGGTGAAGCTGACTGGTCTGTAGTTCCCTGCTTCCTCTTTGTTCCCACTTTTGTATAAGGGGACTACATCTTCTGTCTTCCAGTCTTGGGCACCTCCCCTGTTTCCAGTGATCGGCTAAACAGGATTGCCAGAGGTTCAGCCACCACCTCTCTTAGTTCTTTAAGGACCCTGGGGCACACCCCATCTGGTCCCATTGCTTTATCAACTCTTATAGAAACATAGAAACATAGAAGTTGATGGCAGATAAGGACCGCAAGGCCCATCCAGTCTGCCCATTTCTTTTTCTACCTTATAAATGTGCCATCGGTCTTTGCTCTGTCGGTGACCTATCTATTCATAGTCATTTGTATTGCTCCCTTATGCCTATCCCATGCCTGTTTGAAGCCCTGCACTGTATTCATAGCCACCACTTCTTGTGGTAAGCCATTCCATGCATCCACCACCTTTCTGTGAAAAAGAATTTCCTCACATTTCCCTTAATCGGCCTCCCTCTAATCTCATGCTGTGTCCTCTTGTCCTGCTATTTTCTTATATTTAAACATGTTAGACTCTTTCACCTTGTTTATGCCCTTAAGGTGTTTGAATGCAGCGAGCATATCCCTCTCTCCTCCTTTGCTCAAGGGTATACATATTGAGCTCCGTTAATCTGTCCTCATATGTCTTCTGATGCAGTCCCTGCACCATTTTAGTTGCCCTTCTCTGGACTGCCTCAATTTGATTAATAATCTGTGAGGTGTGGCCTCCAATGCACGCAGTACTCCAGATGGGGCCTAACCAAAGTCTTGTACAGAGGGATTATTACCTCCTCTTATGACTTGTGATACCCTACTATACACCCTACCACCCCTAGCCTTACCTACTGCTTTTGAGGTCTGCTTGGATGATTTTAGGTCATCAGTGATGATGATGCCCAAGTCTCTTTCTTCCTTTGTGACTGCTAGCAACTCCCCTCCCAGCCTATAAGTGGCTTCAGGGTTTCTCTTCCCTATGTGCATGATTAAGCACTTCTTTGCATTAAATCCCAGTTGCCACTCTTCTGACCATTCTGCTAGTTTATCCAGATCTCTTCTCATTCTGCCCACCCCATCTGGCTCATCTACTCTGTTGCAGATCTTGGTGTCATCTGCAAACAGACAAGCCTTACCCTCTAGTCCATCTGCAAGGTCACTAATGAAGATGTTGAATAGGACTGGCCCAGGACTGATCCCTGAGGTACCCCACTTGTGACTTGCATCTCTTCTGACTGTATACCATTTTCCACCACTCTCTGTTTTCTGCCAGTCAACCAGTTTGCCACCCAGTTGACCAACTTCTGACACCCAGCCTACCCAGCTTATTTATCAATCTTCTATGTGGAACAGTGTCAAAGCTTTGCTGAAGTCAAGGTGGCGACATCAACTGCTCCCCTTGGTCCACCACTCTGGTTACCCAGTCAAAGAAATCTATGAGATTAGTTTGACAGGACCTTCTTTTGTAAACCCATGCTGTCTTGGATCCTGTGCCCTATAGTTCCAGGTGTTGCTATCTTTCCTTAAGGAGTGCCTCCATAATCTTGCCCACTACTGAGGTAGAGACTGACCGGTCTATAGTTCCCCGCCTCCTCCTGCTACCACTCTTGTGGGCGGGATCACATGAGCCCTTCTCCAGTCTTCTGGGACCTCTCCTGTGCTCAGAGACTCACTAAACAATTCTGCTAATGGCTCTGCTAGTTCCTCCTTTAGCTTCTTAAGTACCCTGGAATGTATGCCATCAGGTCCCATTGCCTTATCCACCCTGAGCTTAGCAAGCTCTTGTAGGACCCTTTCTTTTGTGAAGGGAGTAGTGCTCACCTCCCTCCCCCCTGTGTCCATGATGCTGAGCTGTGGGCCCTGCCCACCTTCTCTTCAGTAAATACTGAGCAAAGTATCTATTTAGGATAGATGCCTTTACAGGTCCTCCTCCTCACATGCTCCCTTTTCTCCATTAAAGCTTAGCAATACCCCCTCTGGACTTTCTCCTTTCACTAATGTATCTATAGAAAGTCTTGTCACCTTCTTTTACTGTTCGTACTAGTGTTTCCTCAGTTTGGGACTTTGCCTGCCTTACTGCCTTACCTGCTTCCCTTAGGGCAGTTTGGTATGCCTCCCTATCTTCATCCTGCTGTGTTCCCTTATATTTCCTGAAGGCCAGCCTTTTGGCTCTGACCTTTTCTGCTACTGTATTTGAGAACCAAAGTGGGTTCCTTCTTCTTTTGCACTTCCTTTTCTGTCTAACACAATGGGATGTTGCTTCAAGTATTGCATCCTTAATGCTTGCCCACTTTGCCTGTACCCACTCACCTGTTTCTTTTTGCCAGGGCTAGCTTAACTCTGTTGGCCATCTTATTAAAGTCAGCTCCTCTGAAGTCCCATATTTTTGCCTTGGAATGGGATGATTTAGATGTAGTAGCCAAATTGAACCATACCATGTGATGGTCACTGGCCCCCAGGTGACCTTCTACCTGGAGATCTGTGATCCCTTCTTTGTTAGTCAGTACTAGATCTAGGATAGCCCTGTCTCTTGTGGGTTGCTGTACCAGTTGTTTGAGACCCTCCCCTGCAGGGAATCCACTATGAGTCTAGTTCTGGCAGATGTTCCTTCTGGTATTGACCAATCTGTATCTGGCATGTTGAAGTCTCCCATTATCAGAACCTCCCCTTTAGCTGTCATGTTTTGTATATCTTCTAACAGTAATGAATCTATGTCCTCCCTCTGGTCTGGGGCCTGTAGACAACCCCAGTTCTTATGGCTGTCCCATTTCCTGTTTCCAGGGTGACCCACAGTTCTTCTGGCTCCTTATGTGTATTCTGAATTTCTGTGCTTTGATATTTTCATTAACATACAGGGCCTACCTCCCCCTTTTGCACCTCGGTCTCTTCTGAACAATACATAGCCAGGTACTGGCGTCTCCCAAGTGTGGTTACTGATAAACCACGTCTCACTAATTGCTACTATGTCCAGTTTAGCCTCTGACATTATTGCCTGCAGGTCTGGGATCTTATTTCCCAGGCTGTGAGCATTGTGTACATGATTTTCCATTGGCCAGATTTTGGTGTGTTAGTTGTTGGGTGAAGTTTGGCATTAACCCTGTGCATCGTATGGGGAGACAAACCTTTTTCTTCGTGGTGATGCAAATGAGCGGCAAACACGCTGAATTCCTGTTTGACCACTAGCTGAGGGGAGGGTGTTCTTCCCATTCGACGTATGGGGTGCTGCACCTCTCCCCATTTGCTAGTTTAAATATTCTGCAAAGACGCCAAACTTCTGCCCCAATGCACTGACTCCCTCTTTAGTCAGATGCAGTCCATCAAATTTAAAGAACTTTCGCTCCCAGAACTGTTGCCAGTTCCCTACAAATCTGTGTCCTTTTTCCTGGCACCAGTCCTTGAGCCACGTGTTTAGCTCCCCTATCTCCCCTTCTCTGACCTTCCGTCCATCTGCTCCCCTCTTCCAGACTGGCATGATCTCAGAGAAGGAGATGCCGGACTAAATAGATGATAGTTTGTCACCCAGCCTAGTCAGGTGTTCCTTGGTCTCCACAACTGACCGGCTGGCGAGATCGATTAGTCCCTATGTGTACTAGGACATCAATGTTTCTCCTGCTTTGTGAACAATTTAGCAATGCGGTCAGTGTCTCTCCATGCTGATGTACCTGAGAGACATCTGACCATCACCCTAGCTGGAGATGGGTATCAACTCCCGAATCATGGAGTCTCCTATGATCAGAAGTTTTTTGGATTTCCTTTGTGCTTGTTTAGTTTTGGTTCCTGATTTGGGTGAGTTTTGTTGTGCTAGCTCCTGTGCCGCAGTGTCCTGCTCTGCAGTGTCTTCTGCCTCTTTATTTGATTTCAGAGCTAGAGGCGCATACCTGTTTGTAGTGTTTATATGGTTTTTGGAGGCAATGTGTTGGAGAGCAGAGAGTGATGGGGCACCTGATTTGCTCTTCCTAACCACCTGCCAACCTCCTGGACCAACTACCCTCTGCGGTTGAGGTTTTTCTGTTGGATGCTGGGGAAATGGCGGGTGGTTCTTATAATGTATTTCCTCTTCAATATGAAATTTGAGGCATGCAATCACTGCCCATGCTGCCCAGAGCTGAGCCCTAAGATCTCCAAAGGCCCAGCATGTAGGACAGTGTCCTAAATCCTGTAAGACTGTCCTTCTGAAAATTGTTCCACAGTACCTGCAGTTAATGAAATCCATTCCAAATAAGTTGCTGGGTTTGTAACCTAGTCAGAGTAATTAGAAGGAAAAAGAAAAAAATGAAAGTAATGGTTTAATTGTGCTTTGTTTAACTTGTTATAACAAGTTAAATTACTAGTGCCCTGTAAATGAGCTCACCTTGTGGAGGCCCCACTGATCCGCCCCTTCCTGCTCTGCCACAGGAAATGTCACAACTGTGGTACCCTATAAAAGGAGTGTAGTGTGGGGTGGTTGGGGATGGGGGTGGGTGGATGGGCCCTTCCCCTGCCTAAAAAGAAGAACCACGGACGAAAGAACAAGGAGGTAAGAGCAGAAACAATCAGTCAACAACAAATGCAGTAACCCTGAAAGCTTATCCTAATGTTAGATAAACCTGCAAAACCTGTAAAGCACCACCTGTAATAATTTCAGAGAAGATATACCCTGTAAGAAACACTTTGCTCCAGAGAAAAATAAAGCAGTAACAGAAGATATACCTTGCAAAAGACAATTTGAATCAGAAGATTACAGCAGAAATCTGTTAGCACACACCTGTAGGCACACCTTGTAATAATGCAGAAGAAGGTATACCAGCAACAACAATTTGAATCAGAGAAAAAATAAAGCAATGAAATGTTAGCAACAAACAGTAGCAATCCCTGTGAGTAAAAAATAAAAACACCACCACACAGTAAATCTGCTTAGCCAAACTAAGTCTTAATCCTTCTCCCTTGCTCTGGTAAGTTTCTCTACTCTGCCTTTCAAGCAGTCTTAGAAGGAAAGAGCTCAGGTGAAGCTAGGTGCCTTGGCCAGCAAACCAAGTCTTCTCATTATTACTTACTCTTATTACTTCCAGTTTCTTCAGGACCCTTTCATGTGTAAAGGGACTTGTGTCCATTTCTCTACCATTCCAGTGCACAGGGATCAGTGCTGGGACCGGTCCTATTCAACATCCAGGCCAGTGGGGCACAGGACCCAAGGCAGCATGGGTTCACAGCGGGAAGGTCATGTCAGACAAATCTAATAGATTTCTTTGAGTGGGTGACCAAACTAGTAGACCAGGCAGGGGTTGTGGACATGGCCTATCTAGACTTTAGCAAGGCATTTGACAGAGTCCCACACAAAAGATTAATAGTCAGATTAACCAGCCTGGGAGTGGGTCCCAGGGTGGTAGCCTGGGTAAAACATTGGCTGGACAACAGGACACAGAAGGTAATTGTAAATGGAGTCCACTCTGAAGAAAGAGGGGTTACTAATGAGGTACCTCAGGGTTCAGTACTGGGTCCAGTCCTTTTTAATGTCTTCATAAGTGACATTGCAGAGGGACTGGAAGGAAAAGTATGCCTCTTTGCAGATGACACAAAGATCTGCAACAGGGTTGATACACAAGGAGGCGTGGAAAGGATGAGAAGGGACTTGGCAAGGTTGGAGGAATGGTCAGAAGTATGGCAGCTTGGATTCAATGCTAGGAAGTGCAAAATAATGCACCTGGAAAACAAGAACCCAGGTGAAGAATACACAAGGGGGGAGGTAGTAACAACAACAAAAAAGGAAAGGGACCTGGGGGTGATCATATCAGATGACCTTAAGGTTAGCAAGCAATGTGAGAAGGCAGTAGGGAGGGCTGGGGGTATACTGGGATGCATAGGGAGAGGCATCACCAGCAGAAAACAGGAAGTTGTTATCCCTCTGTACAGACAATTGGTGAGACCCCATCTGGAGTACTGCATCCAGTTCTGGAGACCCCATCTCCGCAAGGACATAGACAGGATAGAGGCAGTCCAAAGGAGGGCAACTAAAATGGTGCAGGGTCTGCAAGAGAAGCCGTACAAGGAGAGACTAAAGAAGCTTAATATGTATACCCTTGAGGAAAGAAGGGAGAAGGGGGGACATGATAGAAACTTTTAAGTACCCCAGTGGAATCAACAAAGTCCAAGAGGGTAGCATCTTTCAGAAAAAGAGACATGCAAGAACAAGGGGACACAATTTAAAGATAGAGGGGGGGGTTCAGGGGCAATGTGAGGAAGTATTATTTCACAGAGAGGGTAGTGGATGCATGGAACTGCCTTCCTGAGGAGGTTGTGGGGTCTAAAACTGTGGGAGAATTCAAAAATGCATGGGACAGACATAAGGCAATTCTTGAGGGGGGTAGGAAGAAATAGGCTGTTGGTTAACTAGGATCTGTGGCCTATCCTGTAGGGAGGGAAATGGGCAGACTAGATGGGCCAAGCGGTCCTTATCTGCCATCAAAGTCTATGTTTCTATGTTTCTATTCCCACCCCTTGTACTCCCTTCAGACCCATTACCCTCCTCTTCCTCAGTAATAACTGAGCAGAAATACATGTTCAATATGTCAGCTTTACTGTTGTCATCCTCCACACGGCTCCCATCCTCCCCCTTCAGTCTCACTATCCCTCCCTTTGCCTTTCTTTTTTCGCTTATGTACCTGTAAAAGGTTTTGTCCCCTCTACCCACTGATTTTGCAATGTGCTCTTCTGTCTGAACTTTGGCTTCCCTTACTGACCTCCCTGCCTCCTTTTGCTTCTCCTGGTACTTCTCCCTATCCCCTTCTGCCTGTGTCTTTTTGTATTGCCTGAATGCAATCTTTTAGCTTTCACTTTCTCTGCTACCTCCTTGGAAAACCATAATGGCCTCCTCTTCCTTTTCCCCTTGCTAACCTGCTTAATGCATAATTCTGTTGTTCTTGTAATCCCCATTTTAAATACTGCCCACTGTTCCTCAACCCCTGATTCCTGCCCCATTTCCCTTAATGCCTCTTTCAAGCATCTCCCCATTTTCCCAAACTCTGTCCCCCTAAAATCCAGGATACGTGTTTTTGTATGGTTTGGTTCTGCTCCTTCTGTGATTTCAAACCACAATGACTGGTGGTCACTGTTCCCCAGGTGCTCCCCCACTGTTACCCCCATCATACTGCCCCTGTTTGTGAGCACAAGATACAGTATTGCCTTCTGCCGAGTTGGTTCCATGACCAGTTGCTTGAGGAAGGTACCCTGAAGGGAGTCCAGGATAAATCTTCTCCTAGTTGATGCTGCTGCTGGGATGCTCCAGTCCACGTCTGAAATATTGAGATCTCCAACCAGAAGTACCTCACCCTTGTCTGCCATCCTTTGGATGGCTAGCATCAGCTCCCTATCTGTTTCTTCCTCCTGGGCTGGTGGTCTATAGACCACACCTGTGTGGATGGCTGGCCCCATTTTCCTTTCCAGCTTAACCCACAGTATCTCTCCCCCATTTTGTTCCTCCTGGATCTCTGTGGCCTTTATGTCATTTTTCATATACAGTGCCACTCCTCCTCCCTTCCTACCTGTCCTGTCTCTTCTGAATATGTTGTAGCCAGGTATGGCCATCTCCCAGTCATGGTTTTCATTACATCAGGTTTTTGTGATGGCCTCAATGTCCAGGTCTGACTGCACTATAACAGTCTTCAGATCCTCCATCTTGTTGCTAAGGCTCCTGGCATTGGCACACATGGCTTTCCATGATTTGACCTCCCTAGACTGCTTAGCTGTTCTACTCCAGCTCCTTCCCTGGTTGTCCTTTATCCCTGCTTCTCCTTGCTGTCTGCCCTTCTGTTGAATTTTGCCCCTTTTCTGCCTATCCACCTCTTGGGCACTTATCTCCATCTTCTGCACACTGCTTTGTAGAGATATCCACTCCTCCAGTTCACTGGTTCCACTGCTAGCTATGGGGGGTGGACAATTAGGTACCCTCCAAGCTGGCCTGCCACCCCCCCTTGGCTAGTTTAAATGCTTGTCAATGTAGCATTTAAACTTATCATTGAGTGCTTGGATTCCCCTCCAGGATGGATGCAGGCCATCAGGCTTGAACAAGCCTTCATCCCTCCAGGTGGGTCCCCAGTCACCAATGAATCCAAACCCTTCCTCACAGCACCAGTTCTTCAGCCATGAAGCATAAGCATAAGAAATCATTTATTGCCTTGAACCAGTTTTGAAACTACTCCCTGAGGTACAGTAGTTTCAAAATCAGCTGTCAAAATGTTTCAAATGCACTTGTAATATGGACACAAAGTGTGTTAAGCAGGTATAAGACATTTTTGAAACTATTAAATGTTTTAAGGTGCATAGTATGGACAATGTCTTAGGGTCTTAGGGTCCATTTTGTCTGCATCTCCTGCTGAATGCCAATGGCTGTACCCAATCTGAGAATGGACATACATCCAAGCTTAACAGCCAGAATGTTACTGTAGTCATGCTGTGTAACCCTAGGTGCCATTCATGCCCAAATAATCCTTTTAGTTATATGCCTGAACAGAGTTAGTAATCACAACTACAATGAGTAATATTTCCCTTGTATTAAATATCCTCAGTGTGAAATAATGCTTTGTAATATTTCCTCTTATTGTGCCCTGCTCCCCAGTTTGAGGGCATACCCTCTAATTCTGCTTGTATGCACCAGTTCAAGCATCAGTGTATACTGCACTCTGGCTTTTCCCTTTAGTATTATGAAACCATGATCATATCCTTAGCTTCAGTTTTCTAGGCTAAACAAGCATTTGTCAATGCCAAACGTTCACTTGCAGGTATTTGCAGTGGTGTGTGGTACTGGCACTGGCTTCAGAAGAGTGAGGAGAAAGCAGTGCAAGCAACGGGTGCCACATGGTGGAAGCTGCACTGTAAATGCATCAAGGAGCTGGTAGTCAGGAGAAGCCGGCCCCGCTGGCCTTAGTGGACAGGGAGAGAGAATGCACCAGGCGGCAGGAGCTGCCAGTAAGTAAAGCTTCACTGTGGCTAATGAATAAGCCTGTGGGGGTTCAGAGGACTAAGGACCGGGGAGAGAGAGAGTCTGCCAGGCATCATGAGCCACCAATAAGTAAAGATGCACCGTGGCTAATGTATAAGCCTAGGGGGGTTCAGAGGAGTGAGTACTAGGGAGAGAGAGAGAGCGCACAGGGTGGCATGAACCACCAATAAGTGAAGCCACACCATGGCTAATGAAGAAGCTGGGGGGGGAGAGGAGCGAGGACTGGAAGGAGAGAGAGACTGCAGCAGGCAGTAGGAGCTGCCAATATGTAAAGGCACACCGCGGCTAATGTATTAGCCTGGGGGAGGGGGTCAGAGGAGTGAGGACCGGGGAGAGAGAATGTACCAGGTGGTTTGAGCTGCCAATAAGTGAAGTCACACTATGGCTAATGTAGAAGACAGGGGGGCAGAGGAGCAAGTAGTGGAAGTAGAGAGAGTGCGGCAGGCAGCAGGAGCCAACAATAACCATAACTCTGGCCATGTGTATTAGTGTCAACTGTAATGCGCATGGCCAGAGTTAAGGCTAGAGAAATAAATGAGGCACTGTCTCATTGGAGCAGTTCATTTCTTTCAGCTACAGAGCATGCCATGTCAGCAAGCAGAAATACTGCCATGACCAGAGTGCCTGGTCATTGGTCAACACTGCCAAGCCCATAGCAGTTTCAGCTGTGATTGGCTCGGTAGTGACACACCTCTAAAATACCCTTAGTTCATTCAGACCCTGAGCTCCTATGCTCTGTCATGTTCCTTACTTTTGTGTGGCAGTGCAGGGTCCTTCAGACCCTGAGCACCCATCCCTCTGTAGATGCATGACCAAATTATTAGCATAGCCATCTTATTACCCCAGGACATATAGGCAGTAGACAAAATTTTCAAATCTGTACCAAAACATAATTCTGTGCAAGTAGAATGCCATTCCATGCCACAGGTGGAAACACACATTTTGGACAGGATTTGAAAAATGGCAGCTGTGACATACATAAGCTCAGGTAATAAGAAGGCTAAGTTGAAAATCTGGGGTAAAGAGGTATAAGATTTATGCAGCTACTAGAGTGCGTATTGAAATTGCAACGGATGGGCATAACTTTGTCATATTGTAATATTTTTACAAATTCTTATCACCCCACCTCATGAACTCCATAGGTGAAAATGTGTAAATCCGTGGGAAAATGGCATTCTGCACCACAGGTGTGAAAACACGTTTGGGGCAGGATTTGAAAAATTACTGCTGTATTGTTCATGATGTGGTGTGATAAAATGGCTATACTGAAAAACTGGAGTGGAAATATTAAAAATGACCAAAGTTACACGCGTGCATAGAACATTTTCAATGACAGCTCTTAACTCTGCCATTTTAAGGAGTTTTTCCACCAGATTTTCAAAATGGCCTTTTTGGGACCCCATCACATGAACACTACAAGTGTCATTTCATTCATTGGTCTCAAAAGGTGATTTTAAAAAGCAGCTGTGTCATTCTGTGCCACGGGTGCAAAAACACACTTCAGGCAGGATGTGAAGAATGACAGCTATACTGTTCATGAGGTGGTGTGAAGAAATGGGAATGTTGAAAATTTGGAGTGAAAGTATTAAAACTGCCGAATTCAGGCGTGCTAGAAAAATTTAAATGACTGCATGTAACTTGAAGTTTTTGAGTGTTACACTAGAATTTTCAACGCATGGAGCTTTAAGGACCCACCTCATGAACAGTGGTGCTGTTGTTTCATTAATCAGTCCTGAAAGGTAATTCTACACAGCAACTCTGAAATCCCCTTTTGGGACAGAGTAACGAAATGGCAGTGCCAGTGTTCATGAGGTGGGGTCCCAAAAAGCCCATGTTGAAAATTTGGTGCAAAGATTCCTAAAAATGGCTGAGATATCAACATAAGTTCAAAATGCAATTAACAGCCATTATACAGCAGTTACAGTATCTTCATTCTTCAGTTTGTGGTTTGGCTCTGAAGAGTGCAGATGTGTCCTAGTCCACAGAAGATGGCACTCGCCAACCTCCTGAGGTAAGTATGGGGTAAGGGGGTGTGTGGGGAGGTGGGTGTTCAGTGGGATGGTGGGGGATGGGGAAGGGAGATGACGGGGATGCTGAGGGACCATTTAAGATGTTGGGGGACTGTTTTCTTCTTTTCAGGTTTTTTTACTGAAGATGTCAGGACACTGGCAGTCAATCAATCAATCAATCAAAATCTTTATTTATCCAGGAGGGCACCATTGAGCAAGGCTCATTTGCAAGGTGGACCTGGAAATGAATACATCAAAGTACAGTACAGAAGTAGGTATACAAAAAGCAATAATATACAAGGAAGAAAAAGTATATACAGTGTATACTGTACAGTACAAGGTTGAAATAAATGAAAAAAAAACAGCATTATTTTACAACTGAAGAAGTCAGCAGATGTACAATCAACCATAGGCATACAGGGGTTATAAGCAGATATCTTTTGAGTGAGGCAGCCGGCAACTACACATATAGGGAAAAGAGGCCATGTATGGGGTGGCAGGCTAGAGAGGTAAAGAAGAGGAAGGATATATTACCGATGACTGGGAGAAAAATTGAACTAAAACTACAGAAAGTGATGATGGCTGTCGTGTACTTGTTTATTATGATAATGACAGAGGAGGGCTAGATAATCGGGACACTACTATGGATGGGGTGGGACTTTAGCCAGGCTGGAGTGGACAGGGAAGGGTGGGTGCAGCAGGAAGAGTTAATAAGGAAAGAGTGAGAGCCAGGGGTAGAAACATGGCAAGCGTCAGGATGGAAAGAGTGAGTTGCAGAATTAGTGGGCTAGCAGTGAGGAAAACATTTGCAAGGTTCTTTCATGTAGCGATCGTAGAGTGCCTTGAAGATATTCAGGCTAACAGGGCAGCTCAGCTTCAAGTTTCTTTGTAAACCGATCCACAATGTGGGTAAAGAGAAGCTTAGAGCAGCTTTGCCGAAACAAGTTTTGACCCTTGGAACTTGAAGGGCAATTAGGGAATAGCTCCTTAGAGGATAGGTGCCTAACACACTCCAGGGAATACAATCAGATATACGAACATACGAAATTTGCTAGCAGATAAAGGCCTAGAGGTCTATCAAGTCTGCTCAAATGTGCAGCTAGCACCCCTTATTCTGCAGCTGCCCCTCCCTCCCACCATTCCCCTTCATTGACCCTCCCCCTTGTCCTGTCCCATCCCCTTTTGAAGCAGTCCACTGTTCTACTGGATACCACTTCTGCAGGTAACGCATTCCACCCAGCCACCACCCTCTCTGTAAAAAAGTGTCCCTTCATCTCCTCCTGAACCTTCCTCCCTCCAGTCTCATATCATGGCCCCTGGTGTCCCTCCCCTCCCTTACTTTGAACAGCCCCTCTGTACCTGTCTTGTTTATTCCTTTCATGTACTTAAAGGTTTCAATCATGTCCCCCCAGTCCCTCCTCTCCTCCAGTGAGTACATGTTCAACTCCCTCAGCCTCCTCTCATATGATAAGTCCCCCAGCCCCTTGATCATCTTTGTCACCCTGCGCAGCACCCCCTCCAGTAACTTAATGCTCCTCTTCAGATACGGGCACCAGTACTGCACTCAGTACTCCAGGTGCGGTCTAACTAATGACCTATACAGTGGCAGAATCACCTCTTCCCTCCTCGAGGATATACCCTTGCAATACAACCCAGCATTTTATTGGCCTTGCAGTTGCTTTCCACATTGTGCCGAGTTGTTCATTGACCCTGTAATGAGCACCCCATATCCTTCTCCTCCTCTGTCTGGGCTAGCTGCACTCCCCCAACTGGTAACTCCTCCTTGGTTCTTCATCCCAAAATGCAGCACCTTGCACTTTTTGGCATTAAACCCCAGTTGCCAGGTGTCTGACCAGGTTTCAAGCTTTGCCAGATCATCCTGCAACCCCTGCCATCCCCCTAGGTCATCCACCACCGCTCCTACCTTGGTATCATCAGTAAACAGACTGATCTTGCTCTTGATGTCCAATGATATGTCTGCAATGAATATCCCAAACAACACTGGTCCCAACACCGAGCCCTGTGAAACACCATTCATCACTACCCTTGGCTGTGAGAGCTCCCCACCCACCACCACCCTCTGTTGCCTTCCCTGAAGCCAGTTCCTTACCCATCTCACCAGCTTTGCACCTGCTCCTGTGCTTACTAACTTACTTCCCAGCCTTCCATGCAGCACTGAGTCGAATGCCTTACTGAAGTCCAGATACAAGACATCCACTGCATGGCCCCTGTCCAGTTGCCTAGTTACCCAGTCATAGAACTCCACCAGATTGGTTTGGCAGGACCTGCCCCATATGAAGCCATGCTGTCTGCTGTCCTGTAGTGCTTTGGCCTCTAGGAGGGCCACCAGCCTCTCCTTCAGGATAGTCTCCATTAACTTACCCCACGATGGATGTGAGGCTCACCGGTCTGTAGTTTCCCGGTTCATCCTTGGGGCCACTCTTTGTGGGCGGCACCACATGAGCCATCCTCCAGTCCTGAATGTAGTGAGGCATTAAATAGGTCTGCCAAAGGTCCTGCAAGGACCTCTGCCAGCTCCTTCAGTACCCTGGGGTGGATGCCATCTGGGCCTGGCGTCTTATCCACCCTCAGTGCCTTCAAACCCTCCCGAACTCTGCCCTCCATGATTTCCCCATCTGTCACCCCCCCTTGTTTCTGCCATTTCTCTCCCCTTGGGTGCCACCCCCCTCTTCTCTTTAGTAAATACTGAGCAGAAGTACTCATTTAGTGCTTCTGCCTTATCGCACCCTCCTTCCACCCAACCCTCCTCCTTCCTAATTCTTACTATGTGGTCCTTACAGCTCCTTTTCTCCCTGATGTACCTAAAGAAGTCCTTCTCCCCTTCTTAATGCCTTGTGCCAGCCTGAGTTCCGTAGATGTCTTGGCTCTCCTTACTGCCCTTGTCACCTCCTTCGATTCTGTCAAGTACTCCTCCCTGTCCTCCCCTCCCCTCTCCCTGTTTTTTTGTACTTCCTAAAGGCAGCTCTTTTCCTTCTTACCTTTTCCATGACCTCCTTGCTCAACCAGCTTGGTTTCTTAGCCCTAGACTTCTTGCTCTGGGCCTTGCAGCAGGTTTTGGTTGCCTCCACTATCCCCAGCTTTATGAGCTCCCACCTCTGGTTAGTGTCCATACCAGACTGAATTCTGGCCAGGTACCCTTTTACCACTTCCCCCATCCTCCCAAATTTGGCCCTCCTGAAGTCCAGCACTCTTGTGCCAGATTCCACTCCTTCCTTGCCCATATCCAATGTGAGCCATACTGAGTGGTGGTCACTCCCTGATAGCGGTTCTTCCACTGTAAGTTGTTTCACAAAGTCCCCATTTGCCAGCACAAGGTCAAGGGTATTCCCTAACCTGGTTGGTTCACTGACCATTTGCAGCAGGAAGCTGTCCTGGAAGGCATCCAGCAGTACCTTCTGTTCCTGGTTGTTGGGGTACTCCAGTCCACTCCTGGCATGTTGAAGTCCCTCACAATCACCACACTACCCTTCTTGCAGGTCCTTCTGATCTGTCCCGCTAGTTTCCTGTCTAACTCCTCCATCTGAGATGGCGGCCTGTATACCACTCCCATTCTAAGAATCCTATTCTTGGAATCCTGGATTTGCATCCAAAGTGACTCCGTACTACCCTCCTCTCCTTCCTCCCTTACACACTTCAGCCCTTCCTTCACATATAGTGCCACACCCCCTCCTTTCCCAATCACCCTGTCCCTACGAAATAACCTGTACCCTGGTACAGACAGGTCCCAGTCATTGTATTGGGTGGCCCATGTTTCTGTGATGGCTGCAATGTCCACCTCTCCCTCTGCCATGAGCACCTGTAACTCTGCAGTTTTCCTCCCAAGGCTCCTAGCATTAAGGGTAACCACCTTCCACCCTTTTCCCCCTCCCATCCTGCCCTCCTTTACTAGCATCACCAATAGTACTTGCCATTTGTCCTTTGTCACTGTTATGGGGGGTAAGCTCATATGGTTTCCCAACCTGTGGTCTCTGCATGTCTCTTGCCCAATTGCCACCCCCGCTCCTAGTTTAAATTCCCTACTTCCTCTATGTACTCCTCCATCCTCTATTTCAACACTTTCTTTCTCCTCCTCACTCAAGTGTAGTCTGTCCTTGGTATAGAGACTACTGTCATCCCAGGTCCTCCCCACCCTCCCAACAGCCCATACCCCTTTAGAACAACACCAGGTTCTTAGCCATTTGTTCAATTCTTCTATTCTCAGCTTTCTTGTTGTGCTTGCCTTGGGCACTGGAAGTTACTTGGTTACTCGGTTAATGGACAAAAGAAGGCCAAGGCCCATTGAGATTGTCCTCCACACCTTGTGGATCACTGTACCATGTCATGTTATTATATATTATTTTAGAAGCCATTTGTCTAGTTTTGTTTTAAAATTATTAATACTATCACATTCAACAATGGCATGTGGTAAAGAGTTCCAAATTCTTGGAGCTCTGACTGTAAAAAAGTGCTGTCTTTTGTTTGTTTTGGTTCGATCAATTTCTATTTGCATATTATGATTCCTTGCTACAATTTCCCTTCCTGTAAATGATAATCCACATAGTTCCATTAAAATTTTGGAATGCACAATCTTGAAAAGTTGAAGTAAATTGCCTCTTGTTCTTCTAAGACTTAATGAATACAATCCAGTTTTTTGAAGCCTAGTTTCGTAATCTAAATAAGAAAGATGTGGTACAATTTTTGTTGCCCTTCTCTGCACCTGCTCTATCCTAGTTATATCTGTAAACAAGTAAGGATTCCAAAAGGGAGATCCATAATCCATATATGGTCTGGTATGTGATTTATAAAGAGTCATAATGCATTCTTCAGATTTCATAACAAATGTATTGTTTATTCTACGAAGAAGCACATTAGCTTGGTTAGCCACTTTGTTACAATGATCGGCAGATGACAGTTTGTTGTTTACTAATATTCCCAGATCTTTTTCCACAACTGACTCTCTTATACTAATATTATTAAGAGAATACAATTGTTTGGGGTTATTTTTTCCCATATGTAAAACTGCACATTTTGAAACATTAAAAGACATTTGATTGGTATTTGCTCAGCACTCGATTCTAGCAAGATCTCGTATTAGAATGTTTCTGTTTCTGTTACTGTCAACAGGGCCTCCCAACTTAGTGTCATCTGAAAATTTTGAAATAATGTTATTCAATTAAATTGTCAGATCACCAATAAAAATGCTGAATAATGTCGGTCCCAAAATGGATCCCTGGGGAACACCACTCGAGACTGTACCCCTATCAGAAAGTTTACCATTAACCCTGACAGTCTGTGTTCTATTATTCAGCCAACTATGAACCCAACAAACAATATTATATGAAAAGCCCAATTGAATTAATTTATTTAACAATATGAAATGTGATACCTTATCGAAAGCTTTACTGTAGTCCAACAAGATAACATCAACAGGTATATTAAGGTCCAGGTATCTACTAATCCTGTTGTAAAAGGATAACAAGTTGGTTGTACATAGATATCCAGATTTGAACCCGTGTTGTGTTATATCGCCAATATTTAGGGACTGCATTTCTTCCTCGATAATGGATTTGATCTTTTTTTCCAGTAATTTACAGGGAATAGAGGTAAGACTAATGGGCCTATAGTTTTCTGCTTTAGAATGAGATCCCTTTTTAAAAATAGGGGTAACAATGGCTGTTTTCCAATCCATGGGAACCCTAGTTTCCTTAAGAGACTTATTGAAAATAATTGTAAGTGGTAAAGCAATTGCATCAGATGTACCTATGAGAAATTTAGAAGTTATATTATCTGGACCAGGGCTAGTTGTTTTTTTTAACGTTTCTAAAAGTTTATACGTCTCTTGAAGTGTAACAGTAGTTATGTTTGTTACCTTTGTGAACAAATGGTACATATTCTGATCCTTGTTCAAAAACTGAGCAGAAATACTTATTAAGTTCCATAGCTGCCAACTTATCTGAAATTATTGTTTTATTGTTTATAATTAGTGGGCCTATACTTCTAGTATCTCCCTTTTTTCCATTCAGATAAGAATATAAACTTTTATGGGAGTCTTTGGAGTGGGCAATTTTAAATTCCAAGTTATGTTTAGCTAATATTATGGATTTCTTTAACTCCTTAACTGCCTTTCTATAATTTAATAATATTCCTTCTTTCTGTTCTGATTGACATTGTTTTAGTAGGGTAAATAACTTTTGTTCACGTAAACTTTGTTTTTTGATAGTGCAATTGTACCATGCAGGGATTTTCCCTTTATTGTTATATTTTCTTCTTATTGGTACATATTGATTTTCTAATTCATAAATTATATTTTTAAAGGTGTACCAAGCATCCTCTATATTTAGTGGAGAAAGTAATGGGTCTCATGAAATAGCCTTAAGATGCTCATTAATTATAGAAAAATCTGCTTTGTCATAATTTTTTTAACATGAGTTTATTCCTAGGGGTTATGTATACCAAGGGAATTGTAAAGAAAATTGTCATATGATCACTATTACCTATTGGGTCAATTATGCGTAAATTAGTTAAAGATGCTACCATATTTGTTATGACTAGATCTAATATATTAGTACCTCGAGTAGGTTCTCGAACTAATTGAGAAAGACCCAAATCTGTAATTGTTGAAGTTAACTGTATATCATATTGATTTGATCCCATTAGATAATCCCAATTAATAGATGGGAAGTTGAAATCACCCAAAATAATTACTGAACCCTTATCTGCTAGCTGGAAAATCTCTTTAGTTAGTTGTTTAATATAACCAATGTCTAAGGAGGGGTGGACGATAACAGGTACTGACCAAAATCTGAGAATGACCATTAGGTTGCAGGTTCACCCAAATGCTTTCTGTCTGTGAATTAATTAAAGATTCAGAGGATGGAATGTCATTTGTAACATATAGGCTCACACCACCTCCTTTTTTATTATTTGTTCTATTTTTGCTGTAATGTTTAAATCCAGGGATCTCCATAATCCATTGTTTATTGGAATTACCCCAAGTTTCTGTTATGGCTATTAGTCCTATGTTCAATTCCTGGATTTTTATTTCTAGTTCTGCCATTTTTGCAATAGTAAGAGACTGTGCATTGAATAATAGAACATTTAATTTATCAGCTTTTAGTAAGTGGGTCTTTAGAGATGTCGGTAATGTCCTTGTCCCCCCCCTTGATGCTAGTTTAAATTATTCTTAATAAAGGTTGAGAAATGACGTCCTAAAAGGGAACTCCCCCTTCTGCTGAGGTGCATACCATCCCAACAGAACAGGGATGGGTTTTCATTGAATTCTTCCCAGTGTGTAAGGCAGGCAATATCCTGCCTATAGCACCACTTATGGAGCCATTCATTTAATGCTCTGATTTTATTCAGAGTTTGATTAGTGGCTCTAGAAACAGGGAGAATCTCTGATATACAGATACTGCATCCTCTCTCTGTCAGAATATTACATAATGAGACAAAGTCCTGTTTTAATTGCTGAAGGGGTATCTTATTAATATCATTAG
The DNA here is from genome assembly GCA_016271365.2 of Neoceratodus forsteri. Taxonomy (NCBI): domain Eukaryota; kingdom Metazoa; phylum Chordata; order Ceratodontiformes; family Ceratodontidae; genus Neoceratodus; species Neoceratodus forsteri. Next base: position 1,608,575,552 of record CM057450.1, on the reverse strand, counting down.
TACCAGCATGCACAATCACCAAGGGATTTTCGCCTGCTGCTTTGAGGGTGACTTTAGTCATGGAAATTATATCTGAGACTCTGGCCCCCCTCTAACTTGAGCAGGTACGGTTCTCCTTGTCTGGGTTACAGACAGCACAATCAATGTATTTAATCATTGAATCACCCAGTATATAGACCTGTTTGTTAATTGACTTAAGGGGGAGGTGTTCATTTAGATTGTGGGGAGCCTGTGTGACCTTAATTGTCTTTTGTACATTTTGTCGTGTAACCAACAATGGAGTATTATTAGAATCTAAAGTTGGGTCAAGATATTCATTGTTAACTTTAATGCACTGTTCATCATTATAACTGGTTTCATCAATTGTAATCAGTCCCAGTTGTTCAAAGGAATTATGTAATGGAATCGGAGGGGAGGAATTAAACTGCACTTTCTTTGTCTGTAATGATTTGTTATGTGGAATAATAGACCAGGGTATTTCCTCAGTTACTTGTTGTGATGACAAGGATGGTTCATGGGGAAAAGGAGTGGAAACCGTAATAGCACCCTCAGTTTTAATTGGAGACTCTAATATGGGTCTGAATGGCATAGTGTTATTTACAACATCAGTTTGAGTGGTGATAATGCTATTAGTTTCTAAAAGGAGAGACATATGGTCTATATACTCTTCCAGGGCTTCAATTTCCTCATTAACTGCCATTTTAGGTGTTTCTGTGTCATTTGACACCCTGTTTTGGAGGCGTACAATTTCTTCCTGTAGAGTAATGACTAATTGACATCTCTCACAAACAAATTTGGCTGTATGTTTGCCAATAGCATACATCTGACAGGATGAACAATACTTGTTTGCTCTCTTCATTGCTCTATAATGTACCAGTGCAGTTATAGTATTTAATATTACCTTGTTGTTGATACCAATAGTTAGCCTCTGTCCCGATGTACCCGGTGGACACGGTAGACACGCGCTATGACACGGGGGTCTCTGCGCGCGGCCCCGCGTGCGCTCACCAGCTCGCTAGCATGAGTCTTTATAATGCGCCAAACCAGAAGTGCCTAACAGCTGTAATTCCGGTTGTACTACATCTACAGAGTGTTTAATACAGTTTAAAAATAACAAACTTTGTTAGTGCAACAGAGGTTCAGTGTAGTATAACACTTAAAAGTGCTTTACAGCAGTGATAAAGCACCTAGAGTAGTTAGGGATATCTGAGACTGGCAGACCAGACCTCCAGAATCCCACAATGCTCTGCCTGATCACCAAAGAGCCTTGGTAGTGGGATGATACCCTTCCCACCAAGATACAAGTAAATCAATAGTTACAAGTTTTAGAAGCACTTAAAAATGTATATACTGTGTCAACACCTCTCTCCAGAGGTTCGCTGTAAAATGACAAGCTTTATATTGGTGCCCCGCTCGCTACCACGAGTCTTTAGAATGCACCAAACCGGAAGTGCCTAACGGCTGTACTTCTGGTTGCACTATGTCTACAGAGTGTTTAATACAGTTTAAAAATAACAAACTTTGTTAGTGCAACAGAGGTTCAGTGTAGTATAGCACTTAAAAGTGCTTTACAGCAGTGATAAAGCACCTAGAGTAGTTAGGGATATCTGGGACTGGCAGACCAGACCTCCAGAATCCTACAATGCTCTGCCTGATCACCAATGAGCCTTGGTAGTGGGATGATACCCTTCCCACCAAGATACAAGTAACTCAATAGTTACAAGTTTTAGAAGCACTTAAAAAGGTACATACTGTGTCAACACCTCTCTCCAGAGGTTCGCTGTAAAATGACAAGCTTACCCCTCACATAATTGTCCTAGTTCCTCAAACCTCCTCTGGACTACATCTACTGTCTTGTCAGCCAGGTCGTTCATCCCAAGAAGTATAATTAAATGAGGCTTGTCCCTACCCCTTCTAGCATATTTCAGAACAGATTGTCCCACCCTTTCCGCTGTCATTCCTGGCATGGCCTCCACCCAAATGCGACTATGTCTCTCCCCCTTGCTACCCCACCTGACTCCTCTTAGTATTGAGTCCCCCAGCACTAAGATTCCACCATTCTTACTCCCTGCTTGCTTCCATTCATCTCCCTCTCTCATTTCTGGCTCCTCTTCTTCCCCTGCACATTATTTCTCCCTTTTGCCCCTGTTGCAATTCTCCCAGCAGAACTTCCCCCCGCTCCAGTTTGGTCAAGGCATTTATCAATTACTCCTCTAATTTCATTATTTCCCTCCTCCACCTTCTTCCTCTCTAGCAGTGCAAAACTATTTTCTGAAGACCTTCACAATACCCACTCTCTCTCTCTTCATAGTAACCTGTTCTCTCCTTTCCACTCCATGACTTTTGCCACTTCTTTGCCTCCCCTCACAAGTCCCTATCTCCTCCTTCCATTTGTCTTTTGTCTCCTGACCTGGTTTTCCTGGCAATCGTTCTTCCTGGCCTGGGTCCCCTTGTCCCTGCTTCTCTTCTTCTGACCCTCTCCTCACCACTGTTGGCTTAAATCACCCTCCCTCATCTCCCATTCTTCCTCCCTCCAGTATTGGGCTAAACCCATCCCCAGTCTGCCTTGTCTGTCTTAGTTCCTCCTGCAGACCCTCAATCTCCTTTCTAAGTTTCTCTATGTGGTTGCACACTAAACATCCTCCCACACTCCAGGCAATTTTTAGAAAGATTGGTGCACCGCAGTTGTTGCAGCCTACCACCCTACCCATTGCTGTCGTTGCCCATCAGCGACCCCCCACCCTTCCAGATACAGGATACCAAACATTCCCCCAAGTCTCCCTTCTCCCCCCATCAGTGCAAAATGTTATTTTCTTAATTTCCCTAACCCCCTTTGCTGTACACTTTTAGATAGATTGAAAAACTGCTTTTTATATTCCTAACCTTCCTATCCACACTCAAAAAGAGACTTTAAGTAGTTATTGCACAACCTTCTTCAAACTCCTACTCCTCCTTTCCCCAATGCAATAGCAATGCAAAGAAGTAACAATGAAAGCTCCTAGATCTGCAGTTACTTCCCTTCCACTGAGACAGCAGTCACCTCTTCACTCGCTGCTGTTCCTTTCCTGATGTCTGCTTCTGCTATGATGGGTGCATATCCTTTGCCCATTTGAAGAAGTGATGTCAGAACCCCTGGTATAAAGGAAATCATGGACCAGGGGCTGGTGGGGTGAGGGGTTCGGGGTTGGGAGCAACCCAAGTCTTCTAGAAACAATCAGGTAGCTGAGGCCCCTGGTCAGACCATTAGCACCCTTCCTCACTATGCACTAACCTTTTCAGCTAGTGAAGCCAGCAAAAATGAGTCACAATTCTACTCAAAGCCCCCAAAATAGGTTTGCTACCAAAAGAAACAGGTCTCCAATTCAAACAGCTTCACCAACAACAACACATCAAAATAGGTTTGAAATTAGAAGTTATAGGTCTCTGATTCAAAGAAACAGCCCCAGTTAAATCAAACCAAATAGGTTTTAAATCAGAAGAAATAGGCCTCTACAAATGCAGCCTGCCACACAGTGAAACATCAAACAAGTGAGCCCACTTATAGCCACCAAAACAGTTTTCAAAATTCCAACAGCCCCAAAACAATACCCTGCTAGCCCCTTAGAAGTAGTAAGAAAGAAAAAGAAATAATCATCTACCAAGTAAAATCCATAAGAAACAATGTAAAAACAACAAGAAGCTACTGTACTGTAACAGATCTTATCCTGTGAGGGGAGCATGTTGGACACCACTCTGAAGGCCCATAGGGCGGCTTTTCTATTCCTTCTATAGTGAAGGGAAGTCCAGCCTAACAGTGAGTACAAGGAGCAGTGGTGTGTGGAAAGTGGAAGGCCAGTAATGAACCTGATAGCTCTGTGGTAGAGGGTATCCAACTTAGCCAGTGCAGAGGCAGTGCAGTGGCTGTAGAGCAGGTCCACGTAATCTATTAAAGATAGGAAGGTAGCTTGAACCAGTTGAATTTTGGCCTCCTTTGTGAGCAGGTCGTTAATTCTGTAGAATAGTCCTAATCTTTGCCTTAGTTTCTTCTGTAGTTCTTCGAGATGGTCGGTGAAGGAAAGTTTATGATCGAGCCAAACTCCTAAATATTTGCATTTAGCTACATACTCTAGTGTTTCTCCAAGAACAGTGGTAATTTGAGGGATAGCTCCCCCCCCCATCAGGAATTGCCGCATGCAAGGAGGGGGAGAAGAGCATGGCTTTTGTCTTTTTCACATTGAGCAAAAGCTTTTTGTTTATGAGCTGGTATTGTAGAAGGTTAAATTCAGCTTGGAGGTCTTCCCAGGCTGCTTCCGGCGTGGGACGACTCAGGTACAGTATAGTGTCATCTGTGAATAAGTGGATGTTGGCTTTTTTGATGGGGTCATTGATGTTGTTAATGTAGACTGCAAAGAGGAGGGGACCAAGGATAGAGCCCTGGGGCATGCCCCTCAGCATAGGTTTTAATGGAGAAAGATCACCTTCAGCTTTAACCTGCTGTTTCTATTCTCCAAGGTAGTCTGCAAACCAGCACATAGATTTATGGTCCAGGCCTAGGGTGCTTAGGGAGGAAAGAAGCAGGCTGTGATCGACTGTGTCAAATTCCTTACTAAGATCCAAGAAAACAGCACAGACATGCTTCTTGTTGTCAAGGTCTAAGAGCCAATCATTGGTCACCTTAGCTAGGGCTGTTATGGTGCTGTGCTTTGCTCTGAATCCAGACTGAACTGGGTTTAATAGGCTTCTGGATTCTAAGTATACCCCCTAGCTGGCCACACACTATTTTTCTAGCAATTTAGACAGGATGGGGAGGAGGGAGATCGGTGTGCAATTATTTAGATCACAGGGGTTACCTGCTTATCATAGATGGATGACATGGACTATTTTCCATTGAGAAGGGAGGCTACCCTGGGAGAGTGACATGTTGAATAGGTGGGTGATTGGCACCGCAAGCACATGGTAGGCACATTTCAGATAGTATAGCTCTTTGAAGTCAGAGCCTGCTCCCTTCCTGGTGTCCAGTTGCAGCAGTAGGTCTTCCACCTCTTTTAGAGATACAGGCAGGAGGGAGAAGGCCTCCTCGGTAGAGGGGCACTCATGGGTTGGTGGGTCCTGAGCTGTGCGGAGGTCATGGGCAGGAAAAGTATCAAATGCTAGCCCTGCTGTTGCAAAATGGTTATTGAGGGCTTCCAATATCTCCGATCGGTTAGCGATAAAGCTGCCACCAGACTTAATTTTTGCTGGAATAGAATTACTAGGTGCCTGTCCAGACATGTCTTTTAATGTTTTCCAGAGCTCTGAAGGATTTCTTGAGGCAGAGGCTAGCTCCAAACAATAGTAGATGGCCTTGGCTGCTCTGACCAACTTGGTGCACTTGTTACGTGCTCTCTTAAAAGATACCAGCCTGAGTTGTTCTTGCTTCTTTGGGCTTTTTTCCATAAAGTATCCATTTCTAACAGGGAAGCTTTGAGCTCAGGTGAGAACCAATGGCAGGTGCTGCTCCTGACCCGCACTTTAACCAAGGGTGCGTGCTTATTTAAAGCCTCACTTAAAATATCGCAAAAAATAGTATATGCCCTGTTAACCGTTTTAGCTAGGAAGAATTCCTGCCATTGCGGTGAATGTTTTAAGTCATGGACGTAAGCAAACAAATCAACGTTGTGTTTGCACCTCTTGATAGAGAACTTTGCCACAAACTGTGGGTTGTGCATGGATCTAATGGTGGTGATTATACAATGATCGCTAATGACTGAGTAAAATGTTCGGACATGAGAGAACAGGTGTGACTTGCTAACCAAAATTACATCTAAGAGGGAGCTGTTGTTAAGGTTCTTTTTATTTGGATGAGTAGGCTCGCCAATGAGTTGCACCAGCCCTAGGGTGTCACAAAAGGATTTCAAGGGAGCTGATGCACTTGATAGCCAATCGTAGTTCAGGTCGCCAAGAACGATGGTTTCCAAGGAACTGAGCCCCAGTACAGAACTGAGGTGAGATAGTAGATGAGGCCCGGCAGAAGGGGGCCTGTAGTATCCTATTACACAGAGTGCACTGGAAGGAGGAAATTTGATATTTAGGGTCAAGCACTTGAATTCTTTGCTGGGCTCCCCAGTGTCCTAGTGTTTTTTCTTTGGGGGGGCTGTACTGTAGAAGCCTGGAGGGAAGAAGGAGTGATGATCTGGGATCAAGAGAGAGTGTGGCAGGAGCCACCAACATGTAAATCTGCACACCACGGCTATATTGTACAAGCCAGGGGGGGTTCAGAAGGAGTGAGGACTGGGGAGAGAGAGTGCGGCAGAAGCCACCAAGATGTAAAGCTGCACCGCGGCTATATTGTACAAGCCTGGATGGGGTTCAGAAGTAGCGAGGACTCGGAAGAGAGAGTGTGGCAGGTGCCACCAACATGTAATGCCACACCATGGCTATACTGTACAAGTTGGGGTGGGGATTCAGAAGGAGTGAGGCCTGGGGAGAAAGAGTGTGGCAGGAGCCACCAACATGTAAAACTGCACCATGGCTATATTGTACAAGCCAGCGGAGGGTTCAGAAGGAGTGAGGACTGGGGAGAGAGAGTGCAGCAGGAGACGCCGGCATGTAAAGTTGCACTGAGGCTATATTGTACAAGCTTGGACGGAGGTTCAGAAGAAGTGAGGACCAGGTAGAGAGAGTGCGGCAGGAGCCACAAACATGTAAAGTCACACCACGGCTAATGTGTAAGCCAGGGGGGTCAGAGGAACAGGCCAACTGGGGGGGAGAGATAGTGCAGTGGATGGCACTGGCAGGAGCCACCAATAACCGTAACTCAGCAATACACATTAGTGTTAACTCTAATGCGCATGCCAGGAGTTACGTCTACAGAAAGAAATGAAGCACTCTCTCATTGGAGTGATTCTTTTCTTTCAACTAGATAACACACCATGTAAGCAAAGCAGAACTTGTTTCATGACCAGAGTGCCTGGTCATTGGTGAACACTGCCAAGCCCATTGCAGTTTTAGCTGTAATTGACTTGGCAGTGACACATCTCTCAAATGCTGTATAGTCCCAAGACGTTCCTTGCACAAGAGCAAGTGAATGCAATAATTTGGGTATTATATGTCCACTCTCTGCTTGCAGTTTTTGCCTCCTGAGCCATTAATCAGCTTGGTGACCCTGAGCTGAACTCTCTCAGTCTCTTTAGTGCCCTTTTTGCACTATGGTGATGAGAACTGAACAAAGCTGATTATTCCAGGTTCAGTCAAATCAAGGCCTTGTATGGGGGAGGATCACCTCCCTGGACCTACATTATGCTGTACCCTCTCCTGCTACAGCTAAGCATTGCATCAACTTTCTTGACTGGGGCACCACATTGTCTGGAATTGGCTTGTGGTCCACAATTACTCCTAGATCATTTTCCTTAGTTGTGCTGTCTACTGTTGTACCATAGACCTTATAGCGTATTTATGTAACTCAGATTCCTCACCTGTAGGTGCAGTACCTTACCCTTCCCTGCATTAAATACAAGCCCACCTTTACTCAGCCCGTGCATGTACCTCTGGGGTTCTGCACATTCCAGTCTACTGCTGTGTCCACTAATCTTTAAGTGTCCAATAGCCAATTTGTGGTCCTGCGCTAGTGAACCCAAGCATGATAGGACCATATTCCATGCATTTTCATGTTAAGTATGTCTTTCCCTTAAATATCAGTTAATTTACAGTAGTTCTGCTTTCTGTTTGCAGGAACAGTGGCTTTACTTCCAAGCCAATATTTCTGGTCAGGTTCCTCCTGGCTCCAGGTTCCTGCTTGCAGGTGCTGAGAGGAGAATAGGCCTATTGAAATTTCAAAGCGGGGAGGAAGAAGTAACTTTTGATGTGGGAAGAAGAATAATAATCACACTGTCTGTCTCTTTCTCATGCTCACTCCCACAAACATCACCACTGTATCTTTCAGTATGTGTGGGTCACCTTTCTGTAACCCTCAATATGAGGATATGTTACATGTTAATAACACATGGCATGGCATACTATTTGTTGTGAGATATCTGCATGTCTGTTAGAAGGGACAAGATGTTGCCTTGATCCTTCAGTTAGTGGAGGTGTACTGATATATTGCAATAACAGCATACAGTTCCTGTTTGGGAGCAGGAAGTGAGTGATCACAGAGCCACCAAAGACTCACCATCCTAGAAAGAAGAGTAGCTCTCCGCCCCCCCAACCCAAGCTGCTGGATTTCTGACTCTGAGCAAGGAAGGAGACTACTGAGAAATATATGAACTTCTTGTCTCAGAACAGGAAGATCAGTAGCTTAAAGGGCACAGAGGCAGAAAGTAAGTAGGGAGAAAAAAAAAACAAACAGAAGAAAGAGTAAGTATTCCAAACAACAGTTGAGGGGCCAGAAATAAGACATGATAGGTGTGATGCAATGCAGTGGCTGTGGAGCAGCAGTCTTCTGGGAGACGTTCTGGAGGATGCAGTGTTGTCCCATCTGCAGGCACCTCTCTGGGCTGAGGGAGGAGGTTGCTTAACTCCAGGCTGAGTTGGCCAGGATTTGTGGGACCTCCTCTCCCACTCAGGGATCACCAGAGCCACTGCCGTTGCCTCAGAGGTTGCCAAGGAAGGGGAGTGGTTGGACCACAGTGGGCTCAGGGAGGGTGAGGGTGGTGGAACAGAGGCGAATCCCTCCAGTTGTACCTCTCCACAATTCATATGCCATTATGGCAAAGTGTGGTTCCTCTATGGAGGCACCCACAGTGGAGACCAAGGAGGATGCTGGGAACCTCCACAAAGGGGACCCATAGGAGGGTGGCATGGGACCCCACAGGGGAAGGAAACAACTCCTGGTGGGGGACTCCATTGTTGGGAAGGTAGAACTAGGGGAGGAAGGGGAGAGGGAGGTAAGGTGCCTGCTTGGCACCATGGCTGGGAGGGACAGGGAGCGAATCCTTAGGATCACCAGAGCAGCTGCACAGAGGAGGGAGCTGGATGTCATTGTCCACCTAGGGACAAATGACCTGGCTAAGAAAGGGATTAGAGCAGTGCAGGAAGAGTTTGTGGAGTTGGGGAGGGGCCTTAGACAAGTAGCACGCACGGTAACCTTCTCGGAGGTGCTGCCTGTCTTTGGCATGGGTGAGGATAGGGTGCTCCACACCATGGAATTCAATCAGCGGTTGAAAAACTGGTGCAGAGCTCATCGATTTGGCTTCATTGGGGATTGGGGGTCCACCTGGAGGGATGCAGTCCTATACTGGCGTGATGGTCTGCATCTGTCCAGGAGGGGAACCAGGATCCTAGGTGATAGGTTTAAATGCTTCATTGGCAAGCATTTAAACTAGCCAAGGGGGGAGGCACTGGAAAGAAGCAGGGAAATCCTAGCACCCCCAAAAGATCAGGGTAGTAAGTGAGGTAAACACCAAGACAGAGATGTCGAAAGGGAGAAGGTCAGGGGTAAATGGAGAAAATGACAAACACAATAAGGACAGGGATGGGGCAAAAAGGGGTAAGACCATCAAGAAATGGAGGTTAATGAGTACCAATGTCCATAGTCTGGGCTACAAGCTCCCTGAACTGGTGACCTTGATGGAAGAGGGATGCTTGAATATTGTAGCAGTCACAGAAACATGGTACACAGAGAACCATGACTGGGATGTTAACATACCAGGGTACACAACCTAGAGGAGAGACAGGGAGGGGAGAAGAGGGGGGAGGAGTATCTCTCTATGTAAGGGAAGGAATAAAAGCAACTGAACAAAAGAGTAAACAGGGAGGAGAGGAGGCACTGTTTGTCACCTTAGAGACTGGAAATGGCACCACAATCTGCACAGGAGTTGTATATAGAACCCCATGTCAGGGGGAGGGAATGGACAAGGATATGATAGAAAGCATCCTTAGGATGGCAGAGAAAGGGGAGATACTGTTGATGGGGGACCCGAATATGCCAGATGTTAACTGGAGTACCTTGGCTGCAGCCACATCCAAAAGCAGGGCCATTCTCGATGCCCTTCAGGTGGCATCCCTCAGACAGCTAGTTTTGGAACCCACTTGTGAATGAGCAATCTTAGATCTCGTACTCTCAAATGGGGACAGTGAGAGGATCTCAGATCTAGAAGTGGGTAGCCATCTGGGAACAAGTAACTACCAAACAGTGTGGTTCATGATAAACTCAGCTACAGAGTCAAGCCATACAAAAGTGAAGGTTCTGGACTTCAGGAGGGCTGACTTTGGCAAGATGGGAGAGTGCCTTCGAAAAGCACTAGCAAATAGGCTAGAAGGAGGGGGTGGAGCAACAATGGGCACACATCAAAACTGCCATCACAGAGGCAACAAGCCTTTGTGTGAAGCAAATAAACAAATCAAAATGAAAGAAAACACAACTATGGTTCTCAAAAGAGGTGGCGGTGATGGTTAGGGAGAAAAAGATAGCATTTAAGAAGTATAAGGAAACACAGAAGGAGCAGGACAGAGAACTGTGCCAGTTAAGGCAGAAGGAAGCAGGGAGGGTAATCAGAATAGCAAAGGCCCAAACTGAGGAAAAGATAGCCAACTCAGTTAAGAAGAGGGATAAACCTTTTACAGGTACTGTACATCACAGAGTGTAGAAAGACAAAGGAGGGATAGTGAGGCTGAAAAGAATGGACGGTGGGTGGGCAGAGAGGGACAGTGAAAAAGCAGGGATACTGAAAGAATACTTCTGCTCAGTATTCACAAAAGAGGAGGAGTGGAGGTGCCTAATCCAATTAACAGAAGCACTCTGGATAGGGGGGTCAATCCCAGTTCTTTCACAGAAGAAAGGGTTCTGAAAGAACTCCTAAAACTGAAGGTGGACAAAGCAATGGGGCCTGATGGAATTCATCCCAGAATTCTAAAAGAATTAAGGAGAGAACTAGTGACACCACTGACTACCCTTTTTAACAAATCATGGGAGGATGGTGTGGTATCTGAGGACTGGAGGAAGGCAGATGTGATACCCCATTCACAAAAGTGGGAGCAAGACAGTGGCAGGAAACTACAGACCAGGGCTGTGCAAATAATGAATATTATTTTCCGAATACCACGAATAATGAGCTATTCGTTATTCAGATTCCGAATAACGAATAGTGCACTATTTGTCCGGTATTTGGGAAACACTTCAAAAGCTAAAATCATATCACCTCCTTTCCTCGTTAGATCTGGCAAGATAGCAGCATCCCTTCACCTCAGATATCATCAACCCTTTCTCTTCAGTCAGAATAAAAAAAAAGAAAGATTTTAAAATCCAATGGGCGGCATCGGCACAACCCCACCTGCCCACTGCCGGCCGGCAAGTTTTAATACTGTTTGCCCCCCACACACATCATCACCCCCATTTGCAGTAGTGGCGGACCCTGCAGCTAGAGCAAAGTAAAAAAAAGAAAGTCGAGCAGCCCACCCTCCTCGTTCCGGCTGCCTTCTTGTGAATGAAATCATTCACTTGCTTTGTGCTTATATAGTAGAATGAGATGATCATCACGTGATCAGCTGTTCTACTATATAGCACAAGCAAGTGAATGATTTCATTCACAAGAAGACAGCCGGATGAGGAGGGAGGGGCTGCGCCTGGCTGCCTTTTTGTACTTTGCTTTAGCTGCAGGCTGTGGGGTGTGTGCCGCCACTGGCTACTGGGGTGGGATGGGTGGGGTGTGTGGATGGGTGGGGCACAGTATTAAAACTTGGTGGGCAGCCGGCCATGGAGGCGGGTGGGTTGTGCCAGTCACCCATTGGATTCTTTTTTCTTTTTTTTAATTATGACTTGGTTGGGGGGAAGAGGGGGCTTGAGTGCTACCTGAGGTTGGGGGAAGGGGGTCTTTCTTATCTTGTCAGATCTGGGTAAGGGAGGAGGGTGAAGGAGGTTAGCTTTTTTTTACTGAAAAGTGGCACAAGTGCCAGAATACAAATATTCGGCCGAATATTGGGATGCATGGGCTCTGAATACCAAATATTCGGCAGAATATTCGAAAAAAGGTATTCGCACAGCCCTACTACAGACCTGTCAGTTTGACCTCTGTGGTAGGGAAAGTGATGGAATCCCTTCTGAAGGAAAGAATTGTTGAGTACCTAGAGGCCAGCGGGGCACAGGACCCAAGGCAGCATGGGTTCACAGTAGGAAGGTCATGTCAGACAAATCTAATTGATTTCTTTGACTGGGTGACCAAAGTAGTAGATCAGAGAGGGGCTGTGGACATGGTCTACCTAGACTTTAGCAAGGCATTTGACACAGTCCCACACAAAAGATTAATAGTCAAATTAACCAGCTTGGGAGTGGGTCCCAGGGTGGTAACCTGGGTAAAACATTTGCTGGACAACAGGACACAGAAGGTAATTGCAAATGGAGCCCACTCTGAAGAAAGAGGGGTTACTAGTGGGGTACCGCAGGGTTCAGTACTGGGTCCAGTCCTTTTTAATGTCTTTATAAGTGACATTGCAGAGGGACTAGAAGGAAAAGTATGCCTCTTTGCAGATGACACAAAGATCTGCAACAGGTTTGATACACAAGGAGGTGTGGAAAGGATGAGAAGGGACTTGGTAAGGTTGGAGGAATGGTCAGAAGTATGGCAGCTTGGATTCAATGCAAAGAAGTGCAAAATAATGCACCTGGGAAACAAAAACCCAGGGGAAGATTACACAATGGGGGGAGAGGTAGTAACAACAACAAAAATAGAAAGGGACCTGGTGGTAACCATATCAGATGACCTTAAGGTAAGCAAGGAATGTGAGAAGGCAGTAGGGAGGGCTGGGGGATACTGGGATGTATAGGGAGAGGCATCACCAGTAGAAAACAGGAAGTTGTTATCCCTCTGTACAGACAATTGAGAGACCCCATCTGGAGTACTGCATCCAATTCTGGAGACCCCATCTCCACAAGGACATAGACAGGATGGAGGCAGTCCAGAGGAGGGCAACTAAAATGGTGCAGGGTCTGCAAGAGAAGATATACGAAGAGAGACTAAAGGAGCTTAATAAGTATACCCTTGAGGAAAGGAGGGAGAGGAGGGACGTGATAGAAACTTTTAAGTACCTCAGTGGAATCAGCAAAGTCCAAGAGAGTAGCATCTTTCAGAAAAAGAGTTGTGTAAAAACAAGGGGACACAATTTGAAGATGGGGGGATGGCTCAGGGGCAATGTGAGGTAGTATTTTTCACAGAGAGGATGGTGAACGCATGGAGCAGCCTTCCTGAGGAGGTTGTGGGGTCTAAAACTGTGGGAGAATTCAAGAACACATTGTACAGACATGAGGCAATTTTTGTTGGGGGGAGGTGGTAGGAAGAAATAGATTGTTGGTTAAATAGGATCTGCAGCTTATCCTGTAGGTAGGGAAATGGGCAGACTAGGTGAGCCAAGCGGTCCTTACCTGCCATCAAAGTCTATGTTTCTATGTATGTTTCTATGAATATCTTTACCAATTATAAAAGTCTGTTTTTAAGGGGGTGCTCAAAAAGAGCAGATTTAATTAAACAATAGAAATAGCACATTATTTCTCAAATGTCTCAGAAGTAGTGTTTCTGTTCTTTGTGACCATGCAGTGAATCTATGGTCATGGGCAGCATAACTACACTGTTGAAATAAGTTCTTTGTGTACCTGTGAGTCAATCAAAATTGAGAACAGAGTTCTGCTGCTTTAGTTTTATTTAAGAAAAACATTATTTGACCAGTGGTAGCTAATTAAAGTACGGATCTTCTTTTCATGGTGGCCATATAATATTTATTTTATTTATTTATTGATTGATTTATTATTTATGTTTAAGGGTAGGCACACTGGAGAAACATGTTCCTTATTTTTCATGGTGACCCAGGAATTTATACTTAATGATGTACTGTACAATGATCAATGGCTTCAGTTTTCTGTGGCTCCATGTCTGCGACCAACTGCAGAATTTATCCACAAGTTGTGGCCGATGATGGAAGTTGCAGCCGACCATGGAATTCATGGAAAACAGTAACAATGTGATCAGCTTGGAGCAGCCTTGTTGAAAACAGTAAAGATCGCTTCAAGCAGTAAGTTTATACCCCGCAGTAGGGCAGACTTGAGGAAATAAATGCCCATCCTGGGCCCATGCCTGCACAGAATTCTAGCAAAGAAATGCCCATCTTGGGCTAAGATCTGCTGCAAGTGGGACTACTCAATTTATGAAAGCACATTTGGGCTGGGCCCCTGCCCCCCCCCATCCCAACATTCAGCACCCATCTCCCCTTGTGACACTGGGATACCCAAACCCCAATGTCACCTGTGGTCATTATATATATATTTTTTTGTTACTTTCAACCTGAAAAATGGAAAACCGTCCATCGATGTATGTTGCCTTCTTTGTGAGCTCTGCTGAGACATATTCCCCAAATCCTGATATTCATGCCCCCACCCCCAATTCCCAGTGTCACCCATTGTTGATATATATTTTATTTTTACTTTAACTTGAAAAGCTGTAAACCATCCATTAATGTCATTTGTGGCTGTCCTAGATCAATATCCCTGACCAATCCCCCCACTCAGCACCCACCACCACCCTCCCACCATCTCTCACTCACCTTATAAAATCCAATGCCAAAATCCAGTCTGCAAAGAAAACACATCCTTCTCCTCTGAACACTGACTGGAAACTGAAGAAACAAGGTAAGTGCAGAAAGTGTATTTTCAATGTTTTGAATTTTTACTCATAACTTTGTCATTTTTTAATATTTTTGCACCAAGTGTTTGTTATTGGTTTTTCTTGACTCTGTCTCATGAACAAGGGTGAATTCATCCTGAAAGGTGATTTTGCAGTCACTCCTTGAAATCTCCTTTTGTTGAAGATTTGAAAATTGTCACCTACCAGGTTCATGGGGGGGGGGGCATAAAAAGACTATGTTGACAATGTGGGGTAAAAATATTAAAAAAACAAAGTTATGAAGGTATGTTGTGATTTTTGTATGCATGCTCACAGTTTGGTAATTTTCAATATTTTGATCCCAAATTTTCAACATAGTCATTTTTTCACACCAGCTAATGAATGTGACAGCTGTCGTTTTTCAGTTTCTGGTCAAAATGTGTTTTTGCCATTGTGGTGCAAAATTAAATTTTGACCAATACTTTATTAAATGACACCTTTCATGTCCAGAAAGACTGGTCATAAAAAGGCTCAGTTGAAACTTTGGGGTCAAAATGTCACAAAAAATTATGAATTGACATTGTTTGCAGAGACATCTGTTGCTACAGCGGGGACCATATTTCCTTCCTGTGCCTTTGATCTGCATTCAGATGTGAGCTCAGTAAGACAGCTGAATGGAGATCTGTGTGATACATCACTTATCTATGCAAGTGCTGTTTGATTTCAGGTAACCTCATGAGTGGTACAAACAGCATGATTATAGATCCAATGAGTGCATACTATTTACTGTCCATGCTCCTATATCAATCCATCAGTGACTGGCCATGGCAGGGTGAGGAGGGCTGTGCCAGTGTCCGACAGGGGTCAGTATGGGGGGTGCAAGGTGTTGGGTTACATCCTAATGGGGTGGAGGGGTGGAGGGGTGGAGGGACCACTAGCCTCCAGGAATCAGGTATCGTACAGTGATCGTGGCAGGAGTGGAGGGACACTCAACTACAGAAACAGGGATTGGGACAGATTTTACTACTGACAGACATCGGGGAGAGAGTGGGGCACTACACTATGGAAATGGGGATTGGAATATATTTTACTACTGGCAACCATTGGGTAGAGGGTGGGGGGCACTACACTGTGGACAAGGGATGTGTAACTCTTCCATGTCTCAGTGATTAGGGCTGGGGGGGGTGTCCTGCTTTTGAACCGGTGATCGGGGATGTCTCCTATATGTCACTGTGTTCTTTGCTGGGGGGCTGACCTGGCACAGGTCGTGGTGAATAGGCATGCAAATGAGCCCATAGTAGGCATGAAAATGGCCCCTTTGCACCATGCATGCCCAATTGGCTCATTTGAATGTTTTGGCTGAATATCGCTGATGGGGGCTGTTGTGTATACAGATATGTGCCACGCATTCCCCTATGGATGGTCTTCAGTCCCGCACCCCGGTTGCACTGTGCCAAACATGGTGGCACCTTGCCATGCCTCATGCATCCAGGGTCTGATATTCAAACAGATTGCATCATCTGTTCAGATTGTGCAATCTGGTTGAACATTGCAACAGAGCTGGCCTGCACAACTTATTTACGCTATGCATTGTTATGCATGCGCATCCATCTGGCTCTGAATATGGGGCCCAATATGGTTTAAACAGCAAAACATTTTGTAAAAGCACTCAGGTTTTAAACATTGCTGTATGAGTACTTGGTGTGGATCATTCTATGTATAGGGGCTGCATGATATAAGGCTGATAGCCATAATTTTGCCCCGTTCTTAACTACATCAAGTTGTAGTCATTTCTCAGATCTAGACTATATGCACTTGACCTACTATGATGTAAAAGATCTGTTGCCTAGTGGGGAAAGTTCCCACTGATTGCAGTACACACAAATGTAATTCAATGTGTCTCTGCATTTTTCTAATGATGGTCAATTTAAAACAATCATCAAATTACAATGGAGTGTGTCAGCTTTCACATCTGGGACAGAATGGTCAACCTCCTTTTAGAGGGAATCAAGGCCTTGTATTTATTCATGAGAATACAGATATACCATTGAGTCAGTAACTAATTTCCAACAACTTACAATGGATCATTTCCAGGTGTTTCCTGGGAGCACCAGACCATTAAGTGACTTGCTGAGGGTCACACATTATGCAAGTGGAGGCTGTGGGAATCAAACAGTCATTTCTGCATGCACTAAGCTCATTCACAGCTTGTTACTCTAACCTCAAAGTTTGCTGCATGAAGTTCATTCACAGCTTGTTACTCTAACCTCTAGGCTATTCTGCCAGCCCCATAGATGGCATTAGAAGGAGTTAATCCCTATATTGTGTCTACCTAGTCATATAAAGTTAGAACTGATTTACTAAGCAAAGTCATCCAGGATAAGTGATCAAAGTATTTCTTGTTTCAGAAAAGAAAACTTCTGTTGGCTTTTATCCTCCTTACCTAGTGGTCAAAGTGTGTGTTGTAAAACGAGTATTAACTGACCCAGTACTCAGTATATACAGCATGCAGCCTGTTGCAGATTCAAATGATCCTTTGCCAATATATTCAATTCAGTGTAATCCCCCTATGTTATTACATGACTCCTGTCCCTTTTTTGTGAAGAAGCATTGTTAGGGCTGGTTGGCATAGCAGACCATTTACTACTGCGATCAAAGTCAGGAAGTTTTTTTGCAGCTGTTCCATTGAAATGCATTGGGGAACTGGGATATGCTTTTTTACAGCTGTCAGCAAAAGAGTGAGTGTCTTGCTATTGCTCCTTGTAGCTGTCTGCTAACTTCTGTTGGTTGCAATGAGGACGGTGCATGAGAAATGCAAAAGTAAGTGGTGTTCATCTTGGGAATACATAGTTTACTGCGGATTCCAATCACTGAGATTCCATTTAGAGTATCTACCCAATCCAAGTTGCTCTGCCCCCCAAACAGGATACAGCACCGGGGTTTCCACTCCCCCGGGGCCATTAAACAATAGCATTCCCCTCCCATCTTAGGATGTGGCATAGGGTGCCCATCTCCAGTGCTGGCAAACAGCATCCCCCTCCTGCCTGATCCATGTTGCATTGCCCCCCCAAACAGGATGCAACATTGGGGTGCCCACCCCCACTGCAGCCAAACAACTTACTGACACGTGGTGCCCAGTCCCCAGTGTCAGTTTTTGAAATAAAGGAAACCATCCCTCACAGTCTTTTTTAAATTTTATTTGAGTAAGTATAAAAAACAAGTCCCTCAATGACTTCTATACCCCCATCCCATGCCCAATGCTCTCTGCCTTTGGAACACCCTCCTGCTTTGAATGTGAACCACAAAGTGACTGAAAACAGGGTACATTTGGGTAATGGGTTTTCAATGCATTTTCAATTTTTACTCATAACATTGTATGTTTAATATTTTTGCCCCATGTTTTCAACATGTTTTTTTTTCACCCCACCTCATGATCCAGTTAGGCAAAAATGTTCCAATCCAGCTGGCCCGGTTGTGTTGAGGGATGAGGTGCTGGATGCCTTACCTCATGCTATGCCAGCAAACTAGGTTTGGGAACAACCATGGATCACCGGGGTGCCAGCACGGGGGGTGAGAGCAGTACTGAGCATTGGCTGTCCTCTCCCGGGAGGGGGGTCACCTGTTCTTAGTCCCGCAGTCACCGGGTAGAGGTCCGGTGGCAGGCATAGGCAGTAATGGAGCGACTAGTAGGGTGGGGATGTCCTGTAGGGCTTGACATGAGCGTGTCTCCACACGCATGTGCCAGGTCGGGGACACATGGGATGGGACTGGGGAGAAAAAACATAAAATACTACAAAGTACCTATGGAAAAAAAAAAGAAAAAAATTTCAAATCCACCTCAAAATGTGTTTTCACAGCTGCACTGTGAAATCCCATTTTGTACAGGATTTAAAACATTTCACCTGTCTTGATCATACGGTGGGGTCATAAAATGGTAATGTTTAAAATTTGGGGTCAAAAGAGAAGTTATGAAGAAACATTTAATTTTTTCAGTGTTTACTCATTAATTTGTCATTTGTGTAGATTTTGGCAACAAATTTTCAACATAGTCCCACCTCATGAACACGACAGGTGTCATTTTTCAAATCCTCTCTGTGACATGTTCTGGCAGTCACACTGTGACTATACTGTTGAAACAGTGAAACAAACACCTCAAAGAACATTACAGTGACAAAATCAGCAGTTTGCTGTAAATGTCATACGATACCTCAACACAGTTTCTCCTGGTGTTGTGCCCCCTCCCTGAAACAACTCCAATCTGGAGTTGATTATTTTAAAATCCAGGGTCTGTGTGGAGCAAAGCCCCCCCAACATGGGTTGTGCATTGGGGAACAGTGCCCCACAAAAAAACATTGTTTTCTTGATGGCACAATGGTTATTGCTGTAATGCCATTTGACAAATTTCCTGTTGAACTGGCATGGTGGAACCCATACTGTGACATCACCTTTCAGAAGAATTTAAAAAATTCCACCTGTCTTGATCATAATGTGAGGTTATAAAAAGACTACAGTGTGTTGGAAATGTGGGGTCAAAATGTCGATGTCTACTGAAAATGAAATATTGCCTCTCAGTTGGCCTATCCTGGGTACACACATTGTAAAACTGGGTAAAAATGGTGCCCCCACAGAAAATAAGATATTGCATCTCTGCTGTTCTAGCCTGGATACATACAATATATTCTAAAAATATGTAAAAGCAGAACACCATTAAAAACGACATATTGCATCTCCACTGGGCTGTCGTCAGTAAATATATTGCAAAAATGTGTAAAAGCAGGACCCCATTGAAAATGAGATTACATTTCATCTAGTCCATCAATGGTAAATGTCTAGTAAATATATATGGGATATGACATGGGTGAGAGTGAGATAGCAGAAATATCTCCACAAGCTGCAATTGAACTCTTGATTTCCACGAGTGGAATATCTAGAGTTCAATGACAGTAAGTGGAGATATTTCTACTATCTCACTGCCACCCACGTCATAGTCAATTTATACAACAATTGTGGATCTCTCTTTTTTCAGTTTTAAAGTCATTTGCATTTGTTTGTTGCAAAAAGTGAAAAAAAGGATTTTGTGCTGTTTTTTTGCTAATTATAAAAAAACTAAAAGGTATCTGTAAATGAAACACCACTCATTTTGTAGATCGTTTTGTGCTGAACAAATATTATGCTTACAGTACCATGCTATCATTTTTCGTTTTAAAGTTATTCGCGTTTGTTGCAAATGTGAAAAGAAAATACATGTTCTGCTGTTTATTTGTTAATTATAAAAAAATAAAAGATAGCTATAAATGAAACACCACTCATTTTGTTGATCTTTTTGTGCTGAACAACTTTCGTGCTCACATTACAATGTTATCATTTTTTGTTTTAAAGTTATTTGCATTCGAATACGGTTAGTACTGTTACTGAGGCTGAACATTCTAAATGAGTTCCATACCTTTTGTGACATACCCAACTGGCCAAGTTATCCATTGTGACCTATCCAACTGTGAAGATAAAAAGCAATATCTCACATGTGGTCAGTGAGATATCTCTTCTATCATCCTGAAAAGAGGCACACACATGTTGTATAAATAAAAATATGAACTGTAGTGAGAAAGAAATAATGTGACATACTGGGAGCCAAGCCCAGGCCCCTAGAATACCATCCCAGTGCTTTATCTCTGAGCTACAGTACAGGCTAACATTGTTGGACTGCAGGCTCCTGGACAGACTTCCTTTCTCTGGTATTGCATGTCCTACAAATAGAAACAATCCAGAGAAAAATTTGATTTTTTGGTGCAGTATTAGCCACTGCTTATGATGCTCGCCTTTTGCAAATAATTAGTGAGCCCACTAGACTTAATTACAAATAGGGAAATCATTCCCTGCCTGACTGGGTAGTTACCAATCCCAACAGAATTCAAGCTCTAAGTGTCTTCTTGGACTCTCTCAGTGACCACTTGCCCATGTTCTGTGTTAGGAAGAACAATGCCCCTAAAACTCAACCTAGAACATTTGTAGGAAGAGATTTCTCCAGATTAGATGAAGGGTCTTTTTGGACTACATTATCTGAAATTGACTGGAACCTAATCAGAGAGCTCCCTACCGTAGATGGTGCCCAAGACATTTTTATTTATAACTTTCTTTTGGTTGCTAATAGACATGTCCCTTTCAGAAAGGTTAGAGTTCAAGGTAAATACTATAAATGGTTGGTCTCTGAGCTGAAAAAAAATATTCTGAGGGACAAAGCCTGGTGGCTCTTTAAAAGTACAGGCTTTAATGCTGACTGGAGCAAACATAGGGAGTTGAGAAATCTGTGCAAAAATGTTGCAAAAATGGTAATAAGAGATTATATCAGGAGGCTACGAGGTAGAAATCTGACAGACCCCAAGCGTGTCTGGTCACAGATTAACTTCTTATTGAATGGGTGTACTGATTCCACAGAAGGAGATACTGTAGCTAATGGTCAGAGTATTAGCGTACCCCAGTTCATTGCCAATGCCCTGTTCCTTCACAGATCTAACCAGGTTCAAACCTGCCCATCCTGGGCCCCCCTGCCCCGCTGGGTTAGGATGAAACAAGGGAAAAACAACCCTGTTTTCATCTCTGGCTAGTCTGGCAACAGGGAGTGTTATGCTTGTTAAAGTGAATAAAATTAGTTGGCTCTGTTGCATTTGACAAATTGGAGACTAGGTTCCTCAAAATAGCAACCCAAGAGATTGCCTTTCCTGTTACCATTCTACTCAATAGGTCCTTTCTGGAAAGAAAAATACCTGAAAAATAGAAACTAGCTGTGATGATACCAGATCACAAAGGACATCACAGAGAACTAGTGGAAAATTATTGTCCCATCTCTCTCCTTAGTCCACTAGCAGAGGTACAGTGAGACTGGTTTAGAGTCAACTACATAACTATTCAGAGCAGCGCCTCCTACTATTAGACAGGCAGCATGGTTTTAGAAAGCATTAGAGTACTTACACTGCCCTAATTAGACTGACCACTAATGCACTAAATGTCACGGACATAGGGATATTGATGGGAGCTGACTTTAGTGACTTTACAAAGGCATTTGATTTGGTCAGTCCTAGTCTGCTCCTTGGTAAGTTAAAATGCTTGGGCCTTGATTGTTTCTCACACACCACTGATTCACACACTATCTGACAAACAACTTTCAGGAGGTTAAATGGAAGGGTATCCACTCTAATCAGAAGCCTATTACAGATGGCGTCCCCCAGAGGTCTATCCTGGGTCCCTTACTATTCTCTATATTTGTCAACAACATGCTAGAAAATTGTGGTGGAAGGAACTTACAGCTTTATGCAGATGAAGTGATTCTGTATAGAAGCTCCACTGCTGTTCATATGATCAATGCCCAGCTCACCATTGACCTCCATACTCTAGAAAAATGGTTCTTGGATAACAAGCTTGTTATGCATGAAAGAAAGACTAAGGCTGTTCTCTTTGGCTCAAAACACCTTGGAATGGATAGGTAGCACTTGCTGTCTCTAGCCACCTCATCTGGCTCTCAAATCAAAGTGGTGGACAAGCTAAAAGTATCTGGGGTCTATACTGACCATAAAATCACTTTGAGACCTCAGGTGGATCATATTAGAAAATCTCTGCACCAAACAACTGGACTACTATACCTCCTGGATGATGTTCTAACCCTGGAGTCAAGGGCTGCTATTGCAAACAGCATCCTACCCCCTCACTGCTGTTTGGTACCTCTGTACTTCAGTCCCTTAGGAACTCTGAGATTAACAGGCTCAAGTTGTTGTACAACAAAATTAGTTGCTTTGCATCTGGAGCCCACCCAGGAAACATCACTGTGAGATCCTCTCCTCCTTGAACTGGTCCTCTCTGCAGGGGAGGATGCTGTACTCCCAGCATGCCTGACATTTAAACTCACCAAAATATTTACCCTGCTGAGTCTAACTGGTGTACTAGTTCCTAAACCTGAGAGGTGCTTATTCCAGTCCTTAAACTGTAATCTCCTAGAAGTACCCAGGGTTAAAACAAATATAAACAATACAGGTAAGAGGTCCTGTGCCTACTCTGTCCCATCTCACTGGAATTCTCTACCAGATGAGCTGCAAGACTCCTCTTTGCGCTTCTAAAAAGGGCTAAAGACTTTCCTACTGGAATGCTGTCACTGTTCTTGCTACCGTTGAATGATTGCCATATCTAGAGAGTTTCCCTCATGTCATTCTTGAGGATTTTCTGCTGCTCTAGTTGTATAGCCAAGTCAAATAGTAATGTTATCTGTGATGCACTGTGTACTATTATGTATTATATTATCCTAACTTCCTATAAAAATGTATGCCTTGCATGTTTACTGCTTGTGTATTTTTGTGTGTTATTAATTCAAAAGGTAAAGGCTAAAAGGCTAGCAGTCAGAAAATATAAGGAGATACAGAGGAAGGAAGATAGAGAGTTGTATCAGGAGAAACAGCCAGAAACAGGGAAAGCAGTAAGGAGCACAAAGGCACAAACTGATGGGAGAATAGCCCAAGCAGTAATGAAAAGGGGCAAGACATTCTTTAGGCATGTAAGTGAAAATTGGAAGACCAGAATTGTAAGGATAAAAAGGGATGGGAAGGGGACTGTGCAGAGGGGTACCAGGAAAAGGAAAATATCATGAAAAAATAGTTTTGTTCCATGTTTACAGTTGAAGGAGAAGAGGAGGGGTGACAAAAAAGTAATTAGGAGCTCTGAAGGGAGGTACTGTAGACACTAGTTCTTTTTTGAGAAAAGAGTCCTAAATGGATTCCCTAATTTGATAGTGGAAAAAGCAATGGGACAAGACAGGGTACGGTTTATCATAGTCCTTCTTCAAAAACGGAGATTACTGATAGCTTAATAAATGAATTTGAGAAGGTGGGTGAACTTGCTGAGTTTTGTGTAATGGGTGAACTAAATTTCCCCAACATTGACTGGGCAAAAATGACTGCTACTAGAACAAATGCCAAACACTTTGTTAGCAGTTGTTATAACCTAAACTTGGAGCACTCAAAATCCCCCACTAGAGGGTGTAATATATTAGACATAGTGCTGGGAACAGAACATTTATTAATACAAGAGTGTGTCACTGGCCCCCCCAGTTGGAAATAGTGACAATGAGTCAGTTACTTTTAACATCAACTGTAAGTATGAAACACATCAGGGTAGAACAAAAATATTCTTATACAAAAGGGCCAATGAAAAGGAAATTCAGAATGAACTGAAACAGTTGGACTGGGTATCATTACTTGCAAATAAATCTGTACAACAAATATGGGAAATTATAAAAAGGATTATCTTGGCCCTATGTGAGATCTATATACCACAAACATTTAAGCATAAAAACACCCACAAAAATCCCATGTGGTTAAATAGAAAAATAAGATTAATTAAGAAGACAAATAAGTGTTATAAAAAATTTCTAAAAACTAAGAATGAAAAGACACTTTTTGCCCTTAGACAGGCACAACAGACCTGCAAAAAAGAAATAAGAATGGCAAAAAGAAATGCAGAAGAACAGCTTGTGAAGAATGCCACAAAGGATAATTATAAAGCTCTTTTTGCTTACATTAAATCATTAAAGAGAGTCCAGAACCCTGAGGAACCCCTTACTGGGGAAGAAAGAACTGTTCCATCAGATGTGGAAATGGCTACTGCCTTTAAAAATATTTCTGTCAAACGCATGGTGCCAAATCTTATAGTAATCAGGCGGCTGTATTCTCCACTGTTGATCCTATACAGTTTGATTTATTGGAAATAAAACAATGCATTCAGATGTTGGAACCTAACACATCCCCAGGCCCGAATAGAATCTCAGCCAAAATATGCTGCAAATAATGACAGACTATATGACTCTCCCATTAAAAATTTTATTTGAGCAATCAGTAAAGACTGGAGAGATACCCAGTGACTGGAAAATTACCCCATGTTGTTTCCATTTATAGGATGGGACAAAACAAATGTTAAGAATTACAGACCTATTAGTTTGACCTGTCTAATTTGCAAGATAATGGAGGGGCTAGTTAGGGATAAACTATGCTCTTCGCTCGATTTAATTGATTCTGAACAGCATGGCTTTAGAAAGGGCAGGAGCTATACTACAAACTTGTTGTGTTTCTATGAAAATGTGACCAAATCACTGGCAATGGCGTACCATGTAATGTGATCTTTTTTGGACTTCAGCAGAGCCTTTGATTTGACACTACATGGTGCCATTATAGACAAACTAAAACTATTAAAGGCAAATCCTTATCTAGTACACTGGATAGATGAGTGGCTGACTGATAGGAAGCAGAGGGTTCAGATAAATGGATACTAATCAGATATTGGAGAGGTGTCAAGTGGGGGTCCACAGGGCTCTGTGCTGGGGCCTGCGCTGTTCCAGATTTTCATTTCTGATTTAACAAATAAGTTAATTTGTTGGGCAACAAAATATGCAGGCAACACAAAATAGGTGGGCCTTGTAGCATTCAGGAGGAGGATAGATATATTCAGCAGGACTTAGATAGTGTCACTAACTGGGTTACCAAATGGGGTATGTCTTTTAATATGGATAAGTGTAAGGTTATGCATTTGTTAAAACAAAATAGAAGAGTAACTTACACATTATGTGGACATAATCTACACTGTTGTTCATCTGAGAAGAACTTGGGATACTATGTATCAGATAACTTAGATACCAACATACACATTCAAGAAGCCATTATGAAATGTAATAACATCATCTGGGCAATTAAAATAAATATTACCAGTAGGGACAGCAATATAATGATGCCCCTATTTTGAGCATATGTTCACCCACAATTGGAATATGCATCACAGATATGGTTTTCCATCAAAAAAAAAAAAAAATAAGAAAGACAAAAATTAGAACAGGTACAGAGGAAATTTACCAAAAGTATTGTAGGAATGGAAGGTTTGGATTATCAGGAGAGATTGCAAAAGCTGAACGTAATGTCTATAGAAACAAGAAGGTGAAGAGCAGATCTTCTCTTTAATGTATAATACTATGCAGGACTATAGACTGTTAAGTGATTTAGGGATCACATTCAAACAGGATGGATGTAATACTAGAGGATACCCATTACAATTACAAGGGCAAAGGTTTTTGACAAATAAGAGAAAATATTTCTACACAACAAGAGTTGTCAATCCCTGGAATGAGTTACTCAAAAATATAATCATTAGAAAAAAAAATCTATATTTAAATCAAGCCTGGATCAGCATCTGCTAAATGGGAATATCCAAAAATATTATTAGATGTATATAAGGACCATATATGGGCATTTGCCTACTGGCTCCAAGTTTTTCTCAGTATAAGCCTCAATATGAACATCCTAGGGTATTGAGGGAGCTGAGGAAGGTACTGGCTGCACCTCTGACAGTTCTATTTAACATCTCACTGGAAACAGGGGTGGTTCTAGAGGACTGGAGGAGGGCAGATGTAGTCCCACTTCACAAAAGTTGTAGGAGGGAGGGGACTGGCAACTGTAGGCCAGTCAGCCTGATATTGGTAGTAGGAAACTTAATGGAATTACTGTTGAAGGAGATAATAGTGCAATATCTTGAATCCTGTGGATTACAATACCCAAGACAGCATGGATTCACAGGTAGAAGGTCATGTCAAAGGAATCTGATAGATATGTTTGATTGAGTGACCAAGGAATTAGATCAGGGTGGAGTGGTGAATGTGGTCTACCTATATTTCAGTAAGCCTTTCAACACTGTTACACATAAGAGACTAGTAAGCAAGCTGGATAACTTAGGAGTGGGTTCAAAGATGGTAAACTGGATAAGAAACTGGTTAGTGGATAGGTGACAGAGGGTGGTGGTGAATGGAATGCACTCAAATGACAGAAGGGTTAATGGGGGAGTGCCTCTGTTGGGACTGGTGATCTTTAATGCCTTTAAAAGTGACATTGCAGAGGAGCTGGAGGGGTAGGCCTGTGTCTTTGTGGATGACACTAAAGTATGCAATAGGATGGACACTCCAGGAGGGGTGAAAAGGATAAGCAGAGGTCTGAGAAAACTCGAAGAATGGTCAATGAGAAAAAAATGCAAAATAATGCCCTTGGGGCACAGAAACCCAGGGGTAGAGTACATTATGGGAGGAGTGTTACTGATGACTACCAAGCAGGAGCAAGTCATGTGTGTAATCATCTTCGTTTACCTAAAGGTGGCCAGGTAGTGTGACAAGGCAGTTGGGAGGGCAAAATGGATGCCGGGGTACCTAGGGAGTGGTAGCACCAGCAGAAGGGGGGGGTGCCTCTGTGTGTACATATATATATATATATATAAACTAGTAACAGCTCAACTAGAACACTGTGTAAAGTTCTGGAGGCATCATTTCCAGAAGGTCTTAGACAGAGTGGAAGCAGTCCAGTGGCAGGCAACTAAAGTGGTGAGGGGTCTGCATCAAAAGCCCTATGAGGAGAGACTAAAGGAACTTAGTATGTACATCCTGGAAGACAGAAAGACAGAAGGGGGCTATGATAGAGACCTTTAAACACCTCACACGGTAAATAAGGTACAGTAGGAAAGTATTCTTCAGAAAAAAGATGCTCAACAATAAGGGGTCATGCTATGAAGCTGGATAGAGGTAAATTCATGAGAAATGTGAGGAAATATTTCTTTAGAGAAATAGTGGTGATTTCTCAAACAGCCTATCAGCCGAACTGGTGGGGCAAAGACAGCATTGGGGTTCAAGAAAGCATGGGGTAGGCATAACACAGTAACAGAGCCACCCATTTTTGATAGGTATGTGACGTTCCCCATTCCATCTCTTTTGGTCCTGCCATTTAACACTCATAGGTTATTATTATGTAACCACCCAGTCCCCTGGGGTTACTAGAATCCATTGAAGTTAGTGTTAAGCAGGTAGTAGGCAGCTGGTAGAAAGCTCATTAGGGGCTTCTTACACAATTACATCATTGTTTACTCAGCTAGCCTGAGGGAAGAATGATTATGTCATTTAGAACTCTCGCAGCAGCATAACCCTTTTACTGCTACAGCTGCTCTGGGGAGCCTTAGAATGTTGACTTAGTTGTCAGTTTTGCTGAGTGTGGAGGTAAGAGTGGCAGGAGGTCTGCCAGTGGGGGTCCCAGGGTTCCTCACCCTAGTGTGGATTACAATTTCCAGCTTCCAGTGAAGTGGTGGAAACCTTTCTACAGCAGGATTTCCTGAGTTTTGCTCCAAGTGAAATGGAAAGAACTGCATTTCTCTGTGGGTTCAAGGGCCAATCCCAGAAGATCCTTGTTTGCTTTCAGCTGCCTTTGGAAAGGACTTGTGAGAGACTGTTTCTGACATGCTACCCAGGAAAAGGTGTCCTTTAGTTGCATCCTGCCCAGTGGAAGGATCAACTGGTCAGTAAGTACTGTTTTAGGAGACAAGTTCTCCAACATTATGGGGTTCATTTCTGGGGTGTGTGTGCCCTTAGAGAAGGCTAGATCACACCTATCAGTGCCCCTTAGTTCACCCATGTGAGTGAAAGAAATGCCTAGATCACCCAAGTGTGTGAAAGGGATTCAGAGTGCATGAAGGAAATTTTTAATGTTCACCCAAGTGCGTGAAGAAAATGTTTAATGTTCACCGAAGTGTGTGAAATGGTTCAGAGTGTGTGTGGCTGGACTCCACATTTGTGCCCTCATGGAAAGAAGTTGTTTTCGGGTGAGTGACTGAATCCACGTATGTATAGCATTTTGGAAAGGGAAGATATTTTTGTTTCTTGAACTGTACTACATGCAAAGAGAGTTCATGAAAGATGTACCTGTTTGCCTTGACCAATCCATGGGGGTCCACTATTTGCTTTAAGTTGCCATCTGTTAAATAAAGCCATACTGCACAATCCTAGTTCCTGTTCTGGACAATCTGATTCTTGCTTCTGGTGTGGAATTACTGATGCCCTCTCAGCAGTGTAGATCTAGCATATGCCTAGCAGCCTTTACCCTAGACCTGATGGTAATTTAAAAAGGTTCAAGTGTTTTGTTCTTGTACCCCCACCCCTCTTCCTCTAGAAATGAGCCTGGTATACATCCTAATGCCAATGGTGGTACCAACCTTTGAATTTTCTGCTAAAAGTAAATGATATGCCACATGTGGGTACTAGTGCCAGATTTTATGGGGGGTGTCCTATTTGCTATAAGTGGCATGGGGGTTACAATTAGGTAGAAATAAGAGCATTGTAATTCCCCCAGTACTGTATTTACTTTTTTTGTCCCCAGAGGATCTTTTTGGAATAGAGAGATGCTTATTTATCCCACAGGCCTCTTTTCTTACAAATGGTTCAGCTGTTTCACCAATTCCTGAATTAAAATCACCAACTATTAATTAACCATTATATTTTATTTATACTCCTGATTGTTATGGTGTCACTTTGTAAGCTTAACAGGACTGATCGATGATGCCCTCAAATCTATATACAGTATACTGGTACTGTATATTTCTGTCATTTTTGTTTTATTTTAAATATAATATATGACTGATGTTGCTCTTGAATTCATGTAGCTGTTTTTGTAACTGTTCATGTATTCTGTCTCTTGCTGTTTTTTTATGTAACGCTCCCAGGTCGTGCCTGAAAATAGGCATACACATGCCTAGGGTATCTTAACTGGCATCTCAAACTAAATAAACAAACAAATATATAAAATAGAATGCACACCTCTGGATATTAATTCATTTTCTAAGAGCTCCTAAAGAGTGCCAAATATGGAGACCGTGATTTCATTATTCAGTGTGGATGGAAAGTAACAATTTAGGACAGCAAGCTGCCAGTTTTCATTGTTTTTGAGAACTGTGAAAATAAAAAATTCACTGTTTATGTCCACTTTTTCTATTTTGAGAACCCGACTAGATGAGACTAGGGTGACCAACCCACCTTCGTATCTCCCATTCTGTTTTATTTCTTTGTTTTTTCCCAATATTTCAAATAGTCTATAACCATCAATCATCTGTCTATCTAAAGAAGACCAGCAGGTTTCTTACATAAGAATATTATTACATTTCTCTTTAAACTTACAAAAGTCATGTAGCAGTGCTATTCCTTGATTTAAGTAAAACGTTTGATATGGTAGACCATGGCCCACTACCGACCCTATTGAAAAATATTGGACCAGATGATACTGCCTTAAATTGGTTCTCCTGCTACCTCTTCGGTAGACAACAACTAGTGAGATAGCAAGGTGACCTCTCTCTCCCAGTAAAACACTCCTCCGAAGGGTCCCTCAAGGATCAGTCCTGGGCCCCTTACTATTCACTTTATACATCAACAACGTTGACCATAACATTAGTTCTGCCATTGCTCATCTATTTGCAAATGACACTGTGTTTTATGGTGCACGGCCATCCATTGAGTCCACATGTATGGTGCCACAAAAGGAATTTAATACTCTACAGAAATACCTGCTTCAAATGAAACTACTTCTCAACACAAAATAAACAAAGGTAATGTTTGTCTCCCCACCATTCAAACTGACGCCCGTTTGAGCCCGTACCACCCACGCTGGAATTATTACTTTGACAGAGGATTCATTGGAAATTGTGGGTACATTTAAATACTTGGGATTCTGGTTGGACTGCTCACTCTCTTCCATCCCCATGATGAGGAGCTCTCTAAAAAACTGAAACAAAGGCTGGGAGTTTTTTTCTGAATTAAATGGCTGCTCCCCACCAATGCTAAGTCTAGGCTTGTGCAGGCAATGTTTCCCCCCCTTCTAGACTATGCAGACATCCTATATAGCAATAGTCCAAACTCCATTCTTGTCAAACTGGTCGTACTATACCACAGGGCCCTAAAATTTGTGATCAATTCCCCTTACAAAACTCACCACTGCTCACTATATACCCAACTAGGCTGGACCTCATTAGCTACCAGACAGTGGTGTAACACCCCTATATGGACCTACAAATCCCTCACTAATTAGACTCCCCCAGTACATATCCGATATATTTAAGTTTATGACCTGTGCTTACTTGCTCAGGAAATATGTTTACATTCTGCTTGATATTCCCACGATCAGATCGTGTTTTGGCACCTTCTCTAGCAGTCACTCTCTACCTACACTGTGGAATCCCCTCCAAAGGACCATAAAGTTGTCGCACTTTGTTAGTCTTTCTGCCTTCAAATTGCTTTTAAAGTCCCTGCTTAAGGAAAATTGCCAATGCTACTCCTAACACTCTCCACAAAGTCCCGTATGGCACTTATACCCCTATATGCTGCCCTTCAGCATGCTCTTCCATTCAGCACTTAACTGGCTGCCTGCTTTTGCTCCTCCTATCTCTCCCATCCCCCCATTCCCCATCCTCTCAATCCATCCCACCCAGTCCTGGAACCCTTGATCTTCCCTCTCCACTATCCCTTTTTCCTTTACTTATATCTACGCCTGCCCCCTTCCACACCCCCCAGAATCCTATGCTATTCAGTCAGAAATGTTGCATTTGCATTTATATTGTGACTTTTTATTCTGTGTATCTGTCATGTCTGCATTGCTCCTGTATCACCCGTGCTGTACTGTACAAATTGACATGTTCCCTATTGCAGTTGCATCACCCACTCTGTACCATGCAAATGGTTATTATGTTCCTTATTGTACTTTTTGTCATCCCTCCAGGACCTCCTTGCAAATTATTTGTTCTTAATGGCGTATTTCCTGGTAAAAAATAAAACTGAATTGAATTGAATCCATGATTTTTCATTGAGTCTGGCATGTAAGCCAAAAATATTCCATAAAGCATAGATACTGCCTGGTGGTGCTGACGGTTGAGGTACTGGATGCCACACCTTGCGCTACGCTAGTGACCAGATTCGGGAACGGACTCAGGGTTGTCGGGGACAGGCAGGGGGGTGGAGGATCGAGTGTCCCAACAGATGCTGTCCTCCACCAGGGGTGGGTTACCGGGGGTGTCTCATGCACCCTACATTCCTGGGGACTGGTGGAAACATGGGCTTACAGGGGCAATGGCGGCTCTCCAGAGCCAGGAAGGGGAGGACGCTCTAGGTGCTTGGCAACAGCGTGCATCAGTACATCATTTGCCCGGACATACATCCTTCGTGTCTGCATTCTTGGGGGTCAAGGGGAGAAAAACGGGAGAAAAATCACATACAACCTCAGCCCCCTGAGCACAATGATGTTGGGTGGCCTTGAATAGCCCAGGCAGACAGAGTAGGAGAGGGCATGAGGCTTCTTCCGAAAGCCATGGGAGCCAGGCAAGTGCAAAAAAAAAAAAAAAGCTGACTATTGAAGGTTGGTCACGCTTTACAAGATATCTATCTGATAGTTGTATTAGTGGGTCAAATGTATTTTGTAACTCTAAATGTGACTCCAACCTCATTCCGTCTACACTACCAAAAGAGTTATCTGTCAGATTTGAATAATCATCCTGAATCAGAATTAAGTACAACACTTGTATTGACTTTTTTTTGTAAACTTTAATAAGATGGACACACATAGACATATAATTTACAAGAGCACTACATACTCCATCAGATGGGGAAGTGAGAACACTTGAAATAAGAAACAGTTAATGATTTTACATCCTCATACAATTTACCAAGCTTACTGTGCATCAAATTAATAAATAAATGAGGAACAAGTAACTTCCTAAGATGAAATAAAGTAATAGACCTAGTAACTAATTCAGTGTTAAATGGTCGTTCAGTTTTATGCAATTAATTTAGATTTAGAAAAACATAAGTGCAAATACCTTTAATGGGAATGTCAAAGAGGTGGAAAAGAGATCAAGACCAGTAGCATTCACCAAAGAAATTCAGGGATACTCCTCCCTTCCTTCCCTCCTCCCCAGGTTCAGAGATATTCCCTCATACTAAGTAATTACTTCATTCACATCCTTCTCCAGATTTCTTAGAACAAGGGGAACCAGTTTTCTTCTAATGCCTTCTCTAATGACAACCAAGTCTCTTCATATTTGTGTAGCTGTCCCCTCACTATATATTGGGTGTGCTCTAGTTTCATAACTCTGAAAAGAGATTCAAGCCATGAGGCAGTTGAAGGGGGGGTTGGGATGTTTCCAGTGAATAGGTAATTCTCTCAATCCCACCACCAGGCCTAGTCTTTTAAGCCTGTTCCCCTGAGGATGCTCCATCTCCCAAAACCAGGGAGCCCCAAAAGAATCTCCAGTAGGTCCATTCTAATGGGTGTATGAAGAGTCTTGGAAAGGATCTCAATGATACCCCTCCAAGAAGCCTGTATCCTGTGGCACTCCCGCACTTGGTGGAAAAAGATACCCACCTGAACTTGACACTTTGGACAGTATTGGGAGGCCTCTGGATTTATTTTATGGGCCAGTTCTGGGGTAAAGTAAGCTCTGATTATTACATTATATTATATTCCCCTCAGCCTGTTGTTTACAGAACATTGAAGCAAGTTTTTTCTGGATTAGGGACCAGTCACCTCCCGTCATTCCCTCAGGATATAGGTTAATATCCCATTTGTTCTTGATCTCTTCCATTGGATCACCAGGGCCCCAACTAAAAGTTTGTAGCACCCTCTCAAGGGTTTAAAAGTCTTGATACTAGAGAACTTTCTGAAGAGCTCCTCTAGGGGAGAGTAATGCACCCTCTCTGACCCCAAGCTGCCCCCAAACACTGTCTCCAGTCTATTCCTGAGTCTAATATAAGTAAAAATGTGAGTGGAATTTAACCCATATTTTCCCTTTAGTTCAGAGAAGGAAAACAGTTGTCTACCGTGCCACATTTGATTAATTTTGAAAAGTCCTCTTTTGTACCAGTCCAGAAAGTGTACCCGGATTGCCTGTGGCACCTACTTCACCCCATCTAATAACACCTAAAGGGTCGAGTCTGGAGATAAATACCTCTGCTCCCCCAGGAGTCTATGGGCAAAATCTCACACCCTAACAGTGGTCCTAGTGCGTGGATTAGACAACTTAGCTCTCCAGTCCCTCTGGGATGAGTTCACCCTCACTGAGTGATAGAGGAAAGAGCTCTTCTCCTCCAGCTCAGGCCACTGTGGCTGACCAGTGGAGACCTCCTTCTACATATTTTGCATATGCGCTAATTGGATGACAAGGTAATAGTTATGTATATGAGGTAGCCCTAGGCCACCCTCTGAGGGTTTCCGTCACAAGGCTTGTTTGCATATATGTGATCATTTCCCCTGCCATAACAGTGGGGTGAAGGCTCCCTCTATTGACTTAATGTATTTTTTAGGTAGTGTAAGGGGCACAGACTGGAACATATAGAGCACTTATGGATGGACAGACATTTTAATTAAGTTCACTCTCCCTATCAAGGACAGTGGAAGAGCCCTCCATCTAAAGCAGTCTTCTCTGATTTTTTTAATTAGAAGAGAATAATTTAGCTTGACTGTTTGCGACAGTCTATTAGGGAGAATTACCCTCAAGTACTTAATCTGATTGGAAGGAGCAATCTCAACCCCTGCTATACTAATTGAGGCCCTAGACCTCCCAAGGGGGAGCCATTCACTTTTGCTCCAATTTATTTTATGCCCTGACAGGGGTCCATACAAATCAAAAATAGCACTCAGCTCAGGCAGGGCCTCCTTAGGATTATCCAAGAATAACAGCACATCATCCACGAAGAGGGATATAACATGATTATTCCCCCCACTGTTTAGCCCCCTTATTTTATCATTGGCTCTTATAGTGGCTACTAAGGCCTCAATGCTCAAAACATACAGCAGAGGGGAGAGAGGGGGCATCCTTGTCTGGTGCCCTGGGAAAGATAAAAGGCATGGGAAATAGTATCATTAGTAAGGATCCAAGCCATTGGTGATTTATAATGTGAACTCAGCCACCCCAGATAGACCTCCCCCAGACCGAACATTTTCCATACAACAAACATGAATGACCACTCCACCCGGTTGAATGCCTTCTTGGCATCCCAGGCCATGAGGCCCCTCAATCTCTCTCCCCCCCTGGACCACATATGAATTATATTCATTGCTCAGCACAGATTGTGTTTGGCTTGGCAACCCTTCACAAAACCTCCCTGGTTCAGGTGTATCAGTGTAGGGAGAAGGGGCTCAAGTCTGCCCTCTAGGATCTTAGTAATGATTTTGTAGTTGGCGTTGATAACAGAGATTGCTCTGTAGGAGCCACATTTCTCCAGATTTTTCCCCAGTTTAGGCAGTACAATTATAGTAGCTAAGATCTGTGAGTTAGGAAGGGCCCCCTCCTCTAAGGCCACCCGAATCATCTCTACCTTCAGTTCTGCCAAAGATTCCCATGTGACTTTATAAAAGTCAGCTGGGAGCCCATTGGGGCCTGGGGCCCTGCCCCGCCTCATTCGTTTGGCCACTAGTTTAACTTCCTATGCTATAATTGGGGATTCCAAAAGATGTCACCGGGCTTCACTTATTCTAGGGAGATCCAGGCCATCCCCCAAAAATAATGAGGGCTCCGATCCCACCAGGACCTGAGAAGTATAAAGGGACTCATAAAAGTCCTTAAAAATTGTATTGATCTCTGCTTGATCATATGTTATTGCCCCATCCCCATTGTCCATTTTTAATATAGTGCGCTCTACCCTTTTCCTCTTCACCAGGTTGGCCAACCATTTACCCGCTGAATCTCCTTCAAAATGTGTGAAAGATTTGATGACCAGTAAGTTTCTCTCTCAGTTCTTCTGATAGAGGTTTGGCTGAGATGACCCGTCATAAATTTAAGTTCCCTAGTCTTGGAGGGGGAAGGATCTATCATGGTGTCCCTCTCTAGATTAAGAATTTTTGTTTCTAGGTCCTCCTCCAAATCCCTTGCTTGCCTTTTCTTGAACGCAGAGTATGAGAGGGTCTCTCCTCTAATATATCCCTTAAGGGCGTCCCATACATATTTAACATGTGCACCTTTGTAATGATTGTTAGAGATAAATTCTTTGATCTTACTGTTTGTAAAAGAGGTATAGTCAGGGTCCAGGAGGATCGCAGGGTCTAGCCTTTACTGAGAAGGAGCAGACGCGGGGGATCCCAAGGACAAGTTCACCGCTAGGGGCACATGATCAGATACAATCATGGGGCCATATGTTGTGGAGAGGTTCTCATCTACCAAACCCGGGGAAGGAACATGTAATTGAGCCTAGAATAGACTTGATGAGCATTTGAAAAAAAGGAGTACTCCCTTTCTGTTCGGTGGCAGTGTCTCCAGGCCTCAACAAGGGCTCTCTTCCCTACTAGCCCCCGCAGTGCCAATACTACACGAGGCAAAAGATTAGAACTTTTCTTGAAGTGGACCCATGTAGGATCTAGATATATGTTAAAATCACCCCCATAATCATGTTCTCTTTGTAAGGGGCTAGGGTAACTTGCAAATGTGTGAAAAAATCAGGGGAATCATAGTTTGGTCCGTATACTGAAATTAAAGTAAGTTCTCTACCCCTACATCAATTTCTACTATTAAGTACCTACTATTAAGGATCTGCCCATTTAGACATGATTCGATAAGGGAGGTTGGGATGTATCCAAATGGTCACCCCCCTCACCTTAGATATGAAGGGGGCCACTGCTAGGGAACTACCCAATGATTGTGCCGGTAAGGAAGCCTCCTCCCCAGTACAGTGTATTTCTTGCAGTAGGGCTATATCACCTTTCATTTTTTTTTAGCTGGGTCCAAACCCTTTTCCTCTTCACCACAGTGCAGAGGCCATTGACATTCCAGGTTATGCATGTTAAACTATCCATTATCAATTTAAAAAAAACTAGTTAAGACCATCATTTGCAATTGACAAGCCTGATTAAACACAACCTCTGTAATATGTCCACTGTGTTCAAACGTTTTTAACTTTTACAACTAAACCAACTTAACCCAGTACCTTCCCTTCCCCCTTCAAAAAGTTTTTACTTTACTTACCCCCAACAGTAATTTCCCCATTAACATCCCACCTTCCCCCCTTTCCTCTCTCGCCCACACACCAAAATATGTGGACAGAAAGAGAACCCCTGCAGTTATCCCAATTAAGACATACATGTAGAACACCCCCACTTCTCATCGTAGAGTGGGCTGGGGATCCACCATATTAAAAAGATTTATTCTCTCATTATTCGCGCAGAGTCCCGCCCTTCTGGTTCAAGGGAAGGAGAGCAAGGGATCCCGGGGGACCTTCCCCGGAGCCAGGAATACTTATTGGATTTGGGGTCTCAAAGAAACCTGGCCACAGGCCCTACATCTAAGAGCTAGAGTCCAACATTGGGGGAGTCTGGAAAAATGACCCACCCTGAGTGGTGGGATCACCTGCCCCCCTCCAAACAAATGCATTTACAGATTGTCTCAATGGCTCTTCCCTACTTTACATTAGTAGGGGAACTCACTTTTTTAGTAGACCACATCTATCAATATCCTTTCTTCAAAGACAACCCCCACCCCTGACCCCCCAACTTAGTTACTGAAAAGTGAACAAACAGATAACCAGCACTATTAAGGTCAACCATAGTGAATGAGAAGAGAAAAAAAGAAAAAAAATTAACATGATTTTCTCCAAACATGAAAAAGAGAAAGTCTCTCCTCATTAAGAGAAATGCCCAGGCACCATCTGAAAACGTTTATGTCAGCTTGGGTGCGTGCACGAGGGCTCTTTAGAACAACTGTCCCTTATCTAATTAGTTCAGTTCGGCACAAGGCAAAATGTTACATGCTGCCTTGTTATTGAGCTAGATCCTCACACTCAAATAGCCAGGAAGGCTGCAGACTGGGGGCAACAATAAACGCACTGATCGTGCTCACAACCAGCCATCATGCAGTCCCCCCTCTAGCAAGGTGATTCCTTTTATTCACGTAAGTGTCCAGGAGATGCCCCTAGAGGGGACTCAATCAAGCAAGAAGAACAAAATATTACAATTAGGCCAGTTAAAAAGAAAAGCATTCTGGCCTGGATCCCCACGGGGATCAACAGGCAGCCGAGGCCTAAGCATCCCAGGGCAGAAGGGAAGGGGACTTGACAGATCCCTCAGCCCACCATAACAGGCCACCTCCTGGTATTGTGGACCATTGGGTGCCTGCCCCCCAAATAAGCTCCCACCCCAGGGGGCTCAAGGCAGACTCAGCACATACAGTACTTAGCTTCTGCTTGGTGTTACTGTCCCAGTCAGCAGTTATTTTCATCTGCTGGGAAATCTTGAACTGGGCCTTTATGTTTCTCCCACTCACTGATAAACACATTAGCTGTCTTCTGGTCGGTGAGTGCTCTTTGTTTTCCACCTAGAGGCCTTCCCCACCAGCTGGGCAGGATAAACTAATGGAAAAGGTAATTTCTGGTTGTGCAATTTTCTTTTAACCTCATTAAATGCTTGTTGCCTTATTTGAAGTGCCCGGGAATAATCAGGGAAGATGCTGACACGGATCTTGTGCTGCATGATCGGCTCCAATCTTTGCGCAGCGTCCAGAACCCGCTGATGATCTTGATATCTTGGAAACTTGACTAGTAAGTGTTGGGGCCTCTGGTTGGGTTGTGGTTTGACCCGGGGGGAGCAATGCACCCTCTGCACCTCCAGGCTGCTGTCTTGTGGCAGGGATAAGATCTGTTTCAGCCATTGTTGGATAAAGGCTGCACAATCCTTCCCCTCCTGGCCCTCAGGAACCCCAACAATTGTAACATTGTTTCTCTGTTCCTGATTC
Organism: Neoceratodus forsteri; assembly: GCA_016271365.2. Lineage (NCBI taxonomy): Eukaryota > Metazoa > Chordata > Ceratodontiformes > Ceratodontidae > Neoceratodus > Neoceratodus forsteri. Next base: position 1,608,537,426 of record CM057450.1, on the reverse strand, counting down.
TCATGGTTATTTATAAGGTCCTTTAATTCCCCAATCTCTGCCAAGGCTCTTCTCAAGTCTGTAGAGGAACAGTCCTCCTGTGCGCTTACTCAAGCTTCCACCTCTGTTATTCTCGCTTCATGTGCATCAACTGTCTCTGACACAGAATTCACTGTCTGTTGCAGATGTTGTAACTGAGATGTGAGGTTATCAAACCCAGCCTGCATTTTAGTGGCTAGGTCACATTTTAAGTCTTTTATTAGACACTGAAGAGTAAAGTAGTCATTCCATTATTGGCCATTTCTAACAGCCCGAACTTCGGGGCCTCCTCTGACAAGGGTTGCTGGCTGGCTTGTAGTGATGGCTCGATTGGGCCCAGATCTTGCTGTTCTCTTTTGCAAGTTAGTAAAGCACAGTTTTGATTGCTTTTTCCCAGATTTAGCTGTAGCAGGCATTAGATAGGTGCTGAGTTAGGAAGTAGCTGATGCTGGTTACAGACTAAGGCAGGATGTTAAAGATAATTGGTGGATCCTCACAGAGCTCCAAGATTAGACCCCCACCAAGCTTGCCAGCCAGGCCATGCCCCCCTTGTATTGACTTTATACCTGTTTTCCTTCTTCCTCTAATAAAACTCTCTTCATCTCAAATCCCTTCCACTGAAGTTTCTTTAATGGCCTTCTTTTTATGTAAATATCTAGTAATTATTTACTGTTTTTCATCAACTTCTTCAACTAATTTTTCTTTCCTTCCCTTCTTATTGACCAACTGTACATTTTGATTATTCACTGGGCATAGATACATCAAGGTCCACTCCACATTTTGTATGTGATGCTTTCTTTTTACTATATGCTGCCTGAGTTCTTTATTCCTCACAACTACGCAGGCCAATTCTATATTGGGTTTTGATTTGTACCTGTTTACAGAAGTCAAGGGATCCTGGTGTCATGATCTCAAATGATTTAAAGGTAGAGAAGAAATGCAAAAAATTAGCACTAAAAGTCAGCAGCATCCTCAGAAGTATTGGTGGGGGTATTACCAGTAGGAATCGTGATGTAATCCTCCCACTGTACAGGTCTCTGGTGAGACCTCACTTGGAGTACTGTGTGCAGTTCTGGAGACCTCACCTAAAAAAGGACATAGACTGTCGGGAAACCATGCAGATATATGCCCCCAAAATGGTGCAGAGTCTGCACCATGAAACGTATGAAGCTAGGCTCAGCCTGCTAAGTTTATTTTCCCTCAAGCAGAGGAGGAACAGAGGAGACATGATTGAGACATTTGAATTTGTTAAGGGGAGCAGCACAGTACAAACTGGGAACATCTTCCTGGAAAAAAGGGCTGGACATACTAGAGGATACAACATGTCAATCAATCAATCAATCAAGTCTTTATTTAACCAGGCGTTCATCGTTGAGCAGAAGCTCATTTGCAAGATGGACCTGGGTATGTGCCTGATGGGAGGTAAATTCAAAACAAATGTTAGGAAGTACTTTTTCACAGAGAGGGTGGTGGACCCTTGGAATAGTCTGCCACTGGAGGTAATGGCAGCCAAGATGGTCAGTGAATTCATATAGGCATGGGATAGACAGTACAGTCATCTTAGCAAGACAAAGTGATAGTGGGGGTAGAAAACCTGGGTAGACTAGATGGACCACATGGTCTCCTTCTGCCAGCAAATTCTTATGTTCTTATGGCATGTCTTCCTACACTAATCTATCCTTCATAGTAGACTTCAGTAGGTTATAACCATAATTTTAATAGGTATGGAGTCTCATTTTTGGTTTTGGAACACCAGCTAGGTATAAGGTTAGAAGTAGCTTTGAATCTCTCTTTTTGTCAATATAACCCTCAGTATGTGGTACAGAGCTAGCCTGTTTTTACTGTTACCAGCTCCTTTTATCAACTCATTTGCTTTCTCCCCTTTGCTTCTGTGAGAGCTGACAGTAGATTTGCTCAGTAACATGTTTGCAAAAGACATTTTGTTTGAAGTGCCTTGCAAATTTTGAGTTACCAATTCTGATGATTATTTTATTCTCCTTTATTTTTTGCTTTGTATTTTTTGATTTTTCATTTCTTAAACCATTTGCCTGATTTCCTCTTCTTCTTTCTCCATAATTTATTGAGTAATTTGTTTCATGCTTCTTTTATCATTTTCTATTTTTACTGGGTCATCTTTGTATTCATCTGATTGTTCTTGAGATACAAATTAATATTTTGGTGTTTGTTTATTTTGAATTTTGATTTCTGCTAAAACATCTTGCAACAAACACAATTATTCTGTAATATACTTTTATATCACAAATGTCTTCACCAATCTGGATGTTAGATTGGGCTGCAAAACACTTTAACCCTGGTTTATGTAATCTTACAAGGCTAGCAGTTTGGAAAAAGCTGTAAGTAACCAGCTGAGGCAGTATCTAGAAGCCAAGAACCTACTAAATCCTGTCCAATCAGGGTTTAGAGTGAAACATAGCACCATCACAGCACTTGCCAAAGTGACAAATGATTGGCAAAGAGAGCTTGACAACAGGAATTACACTTGTGCTGTGTTCTTGGACCTGAGTAAGGCTTTCGACACCGTTGACCATTCGCTGCTACTCTCTTCCCTGACCTCACTAGATGCAGACCCATTATCTTTACAGTGGTTCAACAACTACCTTTCTGATTGATTCCAGTGGGTGAAAGTGGAAGGAGATCTCTCGACTCTCAAACCTCTCCTAAGAGGCGTTCCCCAGGGTTCTATCTTAGGACCCCTTTTATTCACAATCTTCATCAACAACATTGATGAAAGCACAACTAAGGCCAACATACATCTGTCTGCAGATGATACAGTTCTTTACGTAAGTCGCCCATCATTACAATCTGCATGTAACAACCTTCAATCTGAGTTCAGCCTGCTGCAACATTAACTTCTAAATAAAAAACTATTACTTAATGCCAAGAAAACAAAAGCAATGCTCTTTTCTCCCTCTGCCCAAATGGCAAAGTTAGCCCTATCAGATTCTGTGCCACAGATTACTACTATTCTTGGTGAAAAATTGGAATTTGTCTCTAAATTCAAATACCTGGGAGTATGGCTGGACCATAGGCTCTCCTTTATAGAACACATTGAAGAATTACTCAAAAAACTATGACAGAGACTTGGTCTGTTCTTTAGGATAGCCCATTTCTTAACTAGAGATGCTAAACTGCAGCTAGTCCAATCAACCTTTCTATCTTTGATAGATTATGCTGACATCCTGTACAGTCATTGTCCCACTTACTACCTCACCAAACTTGACACACTATATCATAGAGCTTTGAGGTTCATTACAGGCTTGCCTTACTCCACTCATCACTGCTCCTTATATCAAGCAGTGGTGTGGAGTTCTCTTCAATACAGGCATGATAGAAATGCAGCCTTATGGACCCTGTGAGCCATCTCCAAAAAACTTCCCCAATACATTACAGAATGTCTTCCACTAAAACCAATAGACAATTATGCCCTAAGAAGTTGCACTTCTGTCTTATTGAAGGTTCCCAAAGTTAACTCTCACTTTGGCAGGGCTGCAATGAGCTTTACACTGTCCTCCTTGTAGAACAAACTGCAAAAAAAGCTGAAATTAAGGTTACCCATCAGCATCGCATCCTTCAAGCTCTTATATTCTCATCTCAGAAATGATCAGTGCAATTGTTTTCCATGATCCTGGTTTGTCATCATGCTAACCTGTACCATTGTACCAGAAATGAGTAGTGCAATTGTTTTCTTTTCTTCTTGACCCTGGTCTGTCATCATGCTAACCTATAACATTGTGACGACTCTGTCCTCCTTCTTGATACTGGCCTACTTTCCCACTTTTTCCAGCCTTTTTTTTTTCTCTCACAACCTTCACAAGATATTTCCACCATTTACACGCAATCAAACTATAATATTCCTACCGCCCCTTTCCCCCTCCCTGTAGGCCCCCGCCACTATTTTATTTTCCTATCCATGGGACTACACATCTCACCATGTTATCCTTCATTCACACATTACATACCCCTCCTGGTACCCTTTCTGCCATTAGTTGGTGGTTCTCTTATGCCAGCTTCATGGCTGGTCCCTGTGATTACCCCTGGTAATTGGTCTATCTGGTATTTCTCTTCAGCGAACATGGATTATATGAAGTTGTATTTATGTAATTAAGTTTTCAATGGTGGACCAGACCCCTTTGTAACTGGATCCTCCTCTGTTATGGCTCTTCCTTGTCTCCCTTCCTTTATCTTTTGAATCACCTATATTGCATCAATATGAATGTTTACATACTTATATACATGTATTTATATATGTTGAATGATACCCTGACCTTGTTCTAACCAGGTCCATCTTGTAAAAGAGCTCTGCTCAATGAGGTTAGCCTGGATAAATAAAGATTTTGATTGATTGATTGATTCCCATTATATGACCATTGCTTTTCAAATGCACCATTAGAACAGATAAATGGAATGTTCTGATGACTCTTTGATGATGGATCAAGATTAACTTTGTTTATGTAGGGTGCAATAAATATAACAAATTCTGCTAAAAAAGTTATCATCATTGTTTTTACTTGAATCTGCCTGCTTTCCTTCTCCTTTTAATTAGTTTACAGATGACTCCTTCACCATAGGCTCTCTATTTACATTCAAAGAGAGCGTTTCAGTTTTCTGTTCTCCAGAAGCTCTTACTTATGGTGTAGATTTATTAAGTTGAACCTCAATTGGTTCAGTTTTAAGTTTAGGCTGAGACTTCATTTTCTATGAAATCTAACAAGAGACTACTGTATATTGATCACAATCATGAATGTTTGTAAAATTTGTTCTTTGGCGATGATGTAATAGGTATTTTACTTGCATAAACTAGAATTGCTTCTATTGGTCATTGATTAGCAAACTTGATAAGTTTTTTATTTCTTGTGTTTGTGTTTTTTGTACTGTCACTTTAGAGATCACTTTTTTCTTAGCAACATCTGTGCCCCTGAACTTGCCATCTTAATTGTATGCCCTATGATAAAATCTCAACCGAAAGTTGTTGTTTTTTTTATGAAAAAAAATGCCATCTGGTATAAAGTCCTAGATCAACTACTGCAAATAAACCTAAGGTGTTAGACTAGTAAGCTTTTTCCAATGAAATACAGCTTGTACAGTAACTGTAAGTCAGTGGCTCAAGGGGGATACTCTTGAAATCCTCTCCATATGTTTACTTCTGTTTTACCAGGCCTTTGTACCCATTCTATATAAAGTATTAAAAAGCTACAAATTAGCTACCCTTAAATAAAACAATGCTTTCCCTTTAAGATTAGATAACTTAAAGATTAAGTAATATCAAGACTATAAAAATATTTCAGTTGCTTTAATATAGTCAAACAAAATTTACTAATTTCAGTAGTGGAAACAGTAGAAATAAGAACAGTTCTTCATATACTCACACAATGACTATCAATTAACAAAGAATCAAGCTTTCCTGCCTTAGTGGTATAACTAGACCCACACCAGTGGCCCACATGCACAGGAAAATGTCTCTTTACTAAAAACATGAAAAAATGGAGTGAATAGAGAGTGAATCCTTAACAACATGTATTTGCACAAATGCTTTATTTGTGCTATTATGCTTTACATTTTAGAAAATCTTCCTGACATCTTGTTCAAGAAAGAAGAATCAAAGGACACCACATTCAGTGTGAGACATGTATAAAGCCTATCAGACAACTGGGACCAATCAAAGGCATTACATTTGCATATAGCAGTTTATTTGGGCCAAAAAGAATTAAAAAGGAAAAAAGAAAAACTTTAAAAAATCTCCATAAAATGAAAGCCCAAAATAAAATAAATATAGATGCAGTCTCTCACTTTAATATCCTGTGAAACCACAATAAAGTGGCATTCTCTTCTGTATAAATTGTATGTTATCAACCTATGAGAGTGCCTTCATAAAAAAATATACCGATTATTAATAGAACTATCATATCTGAATATTATATAAAAACAATGCTTTTCTAAAGTCCCTTTATGTTCTTATATTTTGCTAGTTGCTTTAATCCACTTCAGACACCTTCACAAATGGTGTTGTTTGAATTTAAGTCTAAACCGTTATACAAACTTGTCTCACCTCATGTATTTTTCTGACTAGCTATAACTCCAGATTCAGTTCAGCTTCAGCTTCTCAGTCAGACTATTTTTTTCTCTTTTTCACATCACATAAAAAACACTGCTCAAGTGCCTTCCAGACCCTCTCCAGTTCCTTCACAGTCTCCTGTGTTCACCATATAAATGCTCCATATCCCGCAGGACATCTTTGATTTCATGACATCTCCTTTTCTCTGACCCCTCCTGCACTCCATCAATCATGACTTCTCAATCATGCTTCACTCAAGTTTTCAAGCCTTCTTCTCTCCTGATGAGTTCCCCATTGGGATCTGGTTAGGGATCCTGTTTGAGGTTGGGTCTGGGTTCACCTTGGTAGTTCCCCTGGTACTCACATCACAGCATGGCTCATTGCTGCAACACTGTAAGGGTGCAAAAGAACACTTCAAGTGTGTCTCTCTCGATGCTTGAAATAAAAACAAAAAAAAAGACCACATGCAATAGTGGCTGAAGTGGTGTACCAGACAATTAATACAATCAAGCATTAAACTCAGCATCGGTCTGCCATCTTCTTCCTGTGACCTCCTTTCTCTATTGCCAGCCCATTACTGGGCCACACTGAAAATGAGAAACTGCTTCTCAGCTGGGCTATCCTAGGTAGGTACATTATAAAAACAGATAAATGCAGGGCTCCAACATAAATGAGAGATTGCACCTCTGTTGTGTTATCCTTGATTAATACTGTATAAAAATGTGTCAACGTAGGACACCATTGAAAATTAGATATTGCATCTCATCTAGTCTATCTTCAATACATACATAATAAAAATGCATACAAACAGGACCCTAGAAACATATAAAGTACAAGTAGTGCTGGGTGAAACTGCAAATTCCAAATTCAAGGATATTCTACAAAATTTTACACAAATTTTATGAAATTCTGACTTAGGCAAGATTTGAATTTTCTGAATGTGTCTGGCGAATTTTTACCCTGTTCCACAAAATTTTCTGGCTGAATTGTGGAATGATACACATAAACTGTGGAATGACAATTCTGAGGAATTCCATTCATCAGTTTAATACATCAATCTGCAATACATGCAATCATTGTACAGTTCAGTGATCAGTTCTATAGAATTTCTTTCCCCAGTTTTATACATTATTCTGCAGTTCATACATTCATTCTGCCATTGTAAGAATTTTGCAATGTTGCCAAAGTGTATTACAAAATATCACAGAAGTGAATTTCCACATTTCATGGTAATTCTGCAGGCAGGATTTTGTTTTCACACAGTACTAAGTACAGCTGTAAAGGTGAGAATTATTTATTATTGAACTGTTTCACCAGGAAAGGCACACTGAACAACAAGTTGCTCATCTCACAGTGCATCCTGTGGGAAAGGGTAGTGGAAATACATATATGCATACAACAGCAAACATTATTACAACAATATTGGCAGTGGTTAATAGCAAATAACAGAAAGAACATATTAAGTGCAGCATGGGAGTACAATTGTTTACAGAGGTCCAAATGGACAGGTCAAGTGCATTACATTTGGATACACCTTACGTTCATGGTGATGGTACCATTTAGCCTGAAAGGAAGGGGTGGATAGGGAGTAACAGCAGAGGTGGAAAGGTAGCGAAGCTGGGAGGGGAGCAGATTAATAGGAATCAAGGTTATAGATATATTGATAGTTGTAGATTGATAGGAATATAAAGTCATAGTTATATTGGTAGTTATAGATAATCCAAAGGAATGGCCAGGTAGGGATCTCTGCAGGGAAAGAAAGTAATGAGGCTGGAAGGGAGCTGTAATTCAGAATGGCTACTTAATATATTGATAGAGGTTGGGGATCTGGTCAGGTCATTGAGAATGGATTTAGTCTATGAATAAATAAATAAATGTGCAAAAAAGTGGCATAATAACTGCTATACTAAGATAGGGATATACTGTACAATACTAAAAGAAATAACAGCAAAGCCACAAAGATTAACAAACATAACATAAAACAAACAAGACCAGCCTTGCTGATAACAGCAGCAGAGACTTGGGCTAGAGGGAAGGGAGGAAGCCAGGGGCAGCAGAGGACTTCAGCCGACAAGGAAAGGAAATTGCTTTGTTACTGCTATTCATATATATATATATATATATATATATATATTATATATATATATTTTTTTGTTTTGTTTTTGTTTCTTTGTTCTTACAGGTGTTGGGATTATCAGCTTTTTCCCCCTAGCAGTTCTGTTATAGTATTTTATGGTGCGTTGGGCCACTTTTTTGGATGCACAGAGGAACAGAACATGCTGCCCTAAGTTAACAGAGTTTAGGATTTCTTGCTAGACTTTCTTTGCTTTCTTTATTACTATCTTTTATTGAAGGTACATGGCATAGCTGTAGAGTCAGATATTAATTAAAAACAGCAGCATTTGTGTCTGACTTCAGGGCATCTCCTGGGATTTTTGGGAGGTTGTTGAGCAAACATGCTCCCCTCCTTCCAGAAGCAGTTAGCAACTGGGGCCCAGCTGAAGGATAGGGATTTGTCCTAGGTTGGTAGAGTCAGGATAGTAGCTAAAAACAGTAGCATTTGTGTCTGACTTCAGGGCAACTCAGGGGACATTTTGGAGGTTATTGAATGAACTTGCCCCCCTCCCCCAAAGCAGTTAGCACCTGAAGCTCAGTTCAAGGGGAGGGCTTTGTCCTAGGTTGGTAGAGTCAGGATATTAGATGATAACAACAGCAGAGACTTGAGCTAGAGGGAAGGAAGGAAGCCAGGGGCAGTCGATGACTGAACAAAAGGAAAGTACTACTTACTGCTGTTCATATATATATATATATATATATATACATATATATATATATATATATAAAACTATAGTAAGGGTTGAGTACCCCATTTAAGGTTACATTTGAAATGTTGTACCTTATTAACTTTGGCAATGTACAACGGATTTGCCTGAAATTTGGAATGCTACAGAACACCAAAAAACACATAAATTATGGGGTTTTGCACGTTTCTTTGCTCGTCCCTACAGCCCGCACTTGTTGAGCGGTCGGTCAGAAAACTTAAGGAAACATGCAGCCAGGTTCCCCGATGTGCCTTTCGAAGATTTCGTGAAAAAATATTAAATGGTTCAAAAGGTATTCAAAAAACACTGAATCCCATTGTAGTCTATGGGAAAAGTTAACAAAATATTCAAAAGTGTCACAAATGCAGTTTTTACTGTCACAAATGACCCCTTTACTTTCATGATTGAGCTATTTTTTTTTTCAGTTGGTGGTCAGAGAAATGCTTGGCATTTACATTTGGGACCCTCTAGGGACACAATCCTTGTTGTGTTCACCCAGTCGAGCCCTGAGGATGCTAGTCATGTCTTTTTTTGGGGTAAAACACCCCAGAAATATGTTTTTTAAATTTTTATAAAAAGTAGTATCACAAAGTACTTTTCCATAAGTGACACTTTCGTGATTTAGTGTCGTGATTTGAGAAAGTACTTTGCAACACTATACTCAAATCATTAGGGAATCTTTGTCACCCTGCTGCAAAACAACAGTTTGGTCTTTTGGGCTGCAATTTGCAAGGAAGAAAGCCAAGATCCCACAGATGTGCCTTTTGGTGGTTCAGTGACAAAATATTAGAGGGCTGCAAAGTTACGGCACTCTGAAGTTGATGATTTTTCCCATAGGATAACATTATGGCATCTGCCGTGCCTTTCGGGGCCCATATCGCGAAAATAGTTCAAGATGCGGACTTTTCATCAGAAAACCGCTTAGTCCCCCACTGGGGGTTGAGTACAAAACTAGCCTGGAAAGTCATTAATAATGTGAGATTAGAATTTTTTTTCATCTCGTACAGTTCCTGAAATATAAGGAATTTAGTGTTCTAAGTGCTCTTTTTCTGGTACTAGGGCCATTATTATGGCTATATTATTTCTATTCACTGTGCTTCTGAATGCACCTTTTTGGGACAAAAAGCATGTGCTTTTCTCGCTACTGTTATCGTTTGCGTTTAAGTTTCCACTTGTGCTTCTGTTACCATTTGTGTTACCATTAACATTTGCATCAACATGTGTGTTACCATTTGTGTTTGCACTTGAATTTGCATTACCATTTGCATTACTGTTTCCTTTTGCATCACTCTTTTCATCACTGTTTCTGTTTCTGTTAACGTTACCATTTGCGATTGAGTGACTGTAACTGTTTGCGTTTGGGTAACCATTTGCATTTCCGTTACTGTTACCATTATCGTTTACATTCGTGCTTGCATTTCCATTTCCTTTTGCATTACCGTTTTCTTTTGCATCACCATTACCGCTAGCGTTACTGTTACTGTTTGCGTTTGTACTTGCATTTCCATTGCCTTTTGCATTTACGTTTGTGTCACAGTTACCGTTATCATTAGCGTATCTGTTTACGTTATCATTACCATTTCCATTTGTGCTTCTTTTAATATAACTGTTTGTGTTTGCATTTCTGTTTCCATAATTGTTAGCATTACTATTAGTGTTTGTGGTTATGTTACCATTACCATTTGCATTTGCGTTTCCGTCACTGTTACCATTAGCGTTTGCTTTTACGCTTACATTGCCGTTTGCATTACTGTTTCCTTTTGCATCACTGTTACCGTCAGCTTTACCATTATCATTTGCATTGTACTTTTGTTTCCATTGCCATTTCCGTTTGTGTTTGGGTCATTGTTACTGTTATCGTTAGCATTTCTGTTTACGCTACCGTTACCATTTATGTTTGCTTTTGTGTGTGTGTTTGCATTTTTCATTTTCTTCACTGTTATCTTTACCATTAGCGTTTGCATTAACGTTACCAATACCGTTTGCTTTTACACTTGCATTTACGTTATTGTTAACGTTTGTCTTACTGTTTGCGCTTGTGTCACCATCACTGTTAGTGTTTGAGTTTCTGCTTGCTTTACTGTTTGCGTTTTCGCTTCTGCTTGTGCTTATGTTACCATTTGCATTCTTGTTTCCGTTTGTGTCACCGTTGGCGTCCTGTTTGCGTTTGCACTTAAATGTCACATTTTTTGTGTGATTATAACTTTACACATGTTGAATGGATTTGTGTGACATTTGCAATATTTGGTCTAGTATGGCATTTCTGTGCATTTACCAGTTTTCATTTGACATCTGAATAAGTTTTTTTGGACAGTGAAGCACCAAAAATGTATTTTTCGTCACTCTTATACTGTTTTTACTTCGTGTTGCTCTGCAATTGTTGAAGAGATTTGGAAAAGATTTGGTATACAAGGTGTGGAATGGTACATCTAATGATTTACCAATTCCTATTTCACTGGTACATATGGCTTTTGCACAGTGAAGTGCAAAAAATACTGTTTTTCCTATTTTTTTATACTACCTTGCACAACGCATAGTACTGCCAGTGTGTGGTTTATTGGTCTGAACCTTGGCACATAGAAAGACCTTTGCTCAAGGAACATGCCAGTTTTTTGTTTGGTGAACACATGTTGTTCCCTTCCAGAATTATTGCCATTTGAAGTTGGCCCCCCTTGTGGTTAAAGATTTTTCGTCCACCAGGTCCACTATTTTAGCACATTTTCTGTCACGATTTCTGCCATTTTGTGGTGGAAGACTTCTTAAAGGTGCAGAAACATAAAAAATTAATATGTCTGAAATGGTTTGGTTTTTTCACATGAAATTTGGAGGATGTTGAGTGGATGTCCTGGAGATGAGAATTATGCTGTCTACATGTTGGGAAACTAATTCACTGTAGATATACTGCATGATGCATTTACCGTTTTGTGCATAGCATTCTGCATGGTGCTACTGGCTTGAAATTTATAGCATATGTAGCCCTACTGGTACGGAGGTGTCTTGTAGTGGTTTGGTGTGTAAAATATTAACAGGTCTGGAATTATGCCACTACGACAACTGAAAATTTGGTTCATTCCACTTCAATAACATTTGAACCATGTGTCTGATTTGCCTGGCATTTGGACTGTAGAAAATTTGCAAATACATCTTTGGATGTGACAGTTTTTGGACCACCGGCAGGTATGGTTGCTGAATTGTGCCTGTAAAGTTGTTTGCTCATGGCGGTATACAACCATTGAACAGATTTTCACACAATTCTGGACACATGGTGTGCTATGGTACATATCTTCTTTAACCAATGTTTTGTTCTGTTGGATATATGGTTCTTGTGTAGCGAAGTGGCAAACTTTTTCTTTTCGGCAATCTTGCTCAGTTTTCCCAGCGTGACACTGTGCAACTGTTGAACAGATTCAGATAACATTTGTTATACATGTTGTGGTATGGTACATGTCTTCATTTACCAATTTTCATGTCAGTTGCTCATACAGTTTTTATGCAGTGAAGTGACAAAAATTCACACGGTGGGAGTGCTCCCACCACCACATACCATTCACTATTTATTGTGCACATTCTCAAAAAGAAGGGAAATTCATGGCAAAAAACTCTGTTTAATGCATCAGTTAGGGTTGTTCCACAGTGACAAAAGCAAGGAAATTTGGTGTTAGGGTTGAAAACCCTAACTGCGCATTCCCACCCCACCACCACCACCACACACACACATACATGCAAGTAGGGGAAGAACAAAGGCAACACAACCAATCACACACAACCAGCAGGAGCTGTATACCTGTGTTACCATAGCAAGTAGGTAAGAAATCTAACTTCAGGTATCATACAGTATTTCCAAACTTGTTTCATGGTGTTAGTTCACTTAAAGGTGAAACAAGGTGGCAGTAGCAAAAATTGTGTACCTTGCTATGTTTTTGACACATGGGTGGCAAAAGGCATCATGGGTGCCACAATGTTAGTCTATGGGAAATTGCTCAGTCTTTGAACAGTGAACCTTAGTCATGTTTAAGTATTTTAGCACCAAAGCAGAAAAAGGCACATCTGTGGGACCAGGGCTTGCCACCCTGCAAATTTCAGCCCAAAGGACCCAACCGTTTGCTTGCAGGATGATGGCAAAGATGTGCAGACATCAGGAGCATATTTTTGCAAAATACTGTCGCAAACACAAAAGTGTCGCAAACAGAACACACAACAGTGTCACATTTGCAAAAGCCTGCAAAATAGTGTTGCAAAATACTGTCACAAACACAAAAGTCTCACAAATGCATAGCAGGACACTGTCACATTTGTGAAAGTGATTTTTGAAAGCATTTCAGCGAATGTTAAAAATCCTGTTTTGGGTCTTGTACATCCCAAAATACCATACGTGTAGTCTGTGTTATGTGTTGGTGGCAGCATGTGGCCCAAGATGGCCAGTTGTCCATAGAGATATGTGTTTTGCTGTGCATGGAACATCTGGGATCAGAGTTAGCAGTGACGACCCTATGCCACAGCCCAATGGGAGCATGGGTGTGTGGTTTCATGGTTTAGATTGTTGTACGTTATTTCTGTTGCCTGCTGCTGGTTGTGTGTGATTGATTGTGTTGCCTTGGTCCTTCCCCTATTTGCATGTATGTGTGAGTGTGGTGGTGGTAGGGATGGGACGGAGAATGCACAGTTAGGGTTTTCAACCCTAATGCAGAATTTCCTCACTTTTGTCAATGTGGAACAACCCTAACTGATGCATTAAATGGATTTTTTTGCCATGAATCTATATACATATATATATATATATATATATATATATGTATATATTTTGTTATTTTGTTCTTCCAGGTGTTGGGATTATTAGCTTTATTTTCCAAGGTATTCTGTTATAGTATTTTAAGGTGTGATGGGACACTTTTTAGGTTGCATAGAGGAACAGAACGTGCTGCTTTAAGTTAACAGAGTTTAGGATTTCTTGCTATACTTTCTTTGCTTTCTTTTATAGCAAGTACACAGTGTCTTTCTAGAGTCAGATATTACTTAAAAACAGCAGAATTTGTGTCTGACTTCAGGGCAGCTCAGGGGATTTTTGGGAGGTTGTTGAGCAAACTTGTTCCCCTTCCCCCAGAAGCAGTTAGCAACTGAGACAGAACTGAGGTACAAATAACTAGATACTGCTGCTTTCTCTGGGAACCATATGGAGCTCTAGTGTTCTGATCACTGTTGGCCTGATTATTTCTTGAGGATGTGGGCTGCAATAGAGGACAACTCAATGGCTGGGGAAGGAAGGAGGGTAACTGAGGGGGAGGACTGATCAAAGAGTAAGGGTGAGCAGAGGAAGAAAAGGTGTCAGATGGGGAAGGAGACAGGGGATCCCAGTTCAGAGGACAAACAAGGGTGGGAAAGGGGAGGAATGGAGAACAGGAGGGAAGGAGGGAAGGAGGCATCTAACAGTCACAGCGTCAGCAGTGGTGGGGTGGTGAACAGAAGGAAGGAGGAAATAGGTGGTATGGAAGGGACATCGAAAAATCGGTTCACAGCACTGGCAGGATTGGATGATGTATTAGTGAGAGTGCTGGGTGGAGGAGCTGATGACAGTCCAGGTGGAAGGGGAATTGAAGGGGGGGCAAGGGGTTGAATTGATATGTTAGAGGGGATAGGTTGAGTAAGGGGGTTGTGGGGAAGATAGTCAGGGGAGGTATGATAATAAAGGGGTAGGGATGCATCAGGGAGGAGGCAGGTAGAGCCTAGTGGTGATGGGAGGTAAAATCAGAGGAGAAAAAGGAGAAGGAGGGCAAAGCAGAGACAGAAAACATTACAACAGGAGTAGAAGGGGAACAACTGCATTGGAGGAGGAAGAGGAGTGGATAGGAAGGGGACGGGATAAAGGAAGGGCAAGGTGAGTAGAACATGAAAACAGGGGTGGGATCCTAGTGCTGGGAGACTCAGTTTTGAAAAGGATCAGAAGAGGAAGCAAGGGGGAGAGGCATAGTCACATATGGGTGGAGGCCATGCCAGGCATGACAGCAGAAAGGGTGGGTCAATCTGCTCTGAAGTATGCTAAGAGGAGTAGGGAGAGACCTCACATTAAATAGAAACATAGAAACATAGATTTTGACGGCAGATAAGGACCGCTTGGCCCACCCAGTCTGCCCATTTCCCTACCTATTGGATAAGCTGCAGATCCTAGTTAACCAGCAGCCTACTTCTTCCTACCCCAACCCCCTAGAATTGCCTTATGACTGTCCCATGCATGCTTGAATTCCACCACTGTTTTTGACTCCACAACCTCCTCCGGAAGGCCATTCCATGCATCCACAACCCTCTCTGTGAAAAAATACTTCCTTAAATTACCTCTGAGCCACCCTTCTATCTTCAAATTGTGCCCCCTTGTTCTTGCACACCTCTTTTTTTGAAAGATGCTACCCTCTTGGACTTTGTTGATTCCCTTGAGATACTTGAAAGTTTCTATCATGTCCCCCCTCTCTCTCCTTTCCTCGAGGCTATACATATTCAGCTCCTTAAGTCTCTCTTCATATGTCTTCTGGTGCAGACCCTGCACTATTTTAGTTGCCCTCCTCTGGACAGCCTCCATCCTGTCTATGTCCTTGCGGAGATTGGGTCTCCAGAACTGCATGCAGTACTCCAAATGGGGTCTCACCAACTGTCTGTACAGAGGGATAATAACTTCCTGTTTTCTGCTGGTGATGCCTCTCCCTATGCATCCCAGTATCCCCCCAGCCCTCCTTGCTGCCCTCTCACATTGCTTGCCCACCTTTAGGTCATCTGATATGACTACCCCAGGTCCCTTTCCATTTTTGTTGTTATTGTATCTCCCCCATTGTGTACTCTTCCCTGGTTTTTGTTTCCAGGTGCATTACCTTGCACTTCTTAGCATTGAATCTAAGCTGCCATACATTTGACCATTCCTCTAACCTTGCCAAGTCCCTTCTCATCCTTTCCACACCACCTTGTGCAGCAACTCTGTTGCAGATCTTTGTGTCATCTGCAGAGAGACATACTTTTCCTTCCAGTCCCTCTGCAATATCGCTTATAGAGACATTGAAGAGGACTGGTCCTAATACTGAACCCTGCGGTGCCCCACTAGTAACCCCCCTTTCTTCAGAGTGGACTCCATTTACTATTACTCTCTGTGTCCTATTCTCCAGCCAATTCTTTACCCATGCTGTCATCTTGGGACCCACTCCCAGGCTGGCTAACTTGTATATTAATCTTTTGTGTGGGACTGTGTCAAATGCCTTGCTAAAGTCTAGGTAGGCTATGTCCAAAGCCCCTCCCTGATCTACTACTTTGGTCACCCAGTCAAAGAAATCTATCAGATTTGTCTGGCATGACCTTCCCACTGTGAATCCATGCTGCCTTGGGTCCTGAGCCCCTCTGGCCTCCAGATACTCAACAATTCTTTCCTTCAGAAGTGATTCCATCATTTTCCCTACCACTGAGGTTAAACTAACAGGTCTGTAGTTTTCTGCTTCTGCCTTGCTCCCACTTTTGTGAAGGGGAATCACATCTGCCCTTCTCCAGTCTGCGGGTACCACCCCATCCTCCCATGATTGTTAAAAAGGGTAGTCAGTAGTGTCACTAGTTCTACCCTTAGTTCTTTTAGAATTCTGGGATGAATCCCATCAGGCCCCATTATTTTGTCCACCTTCAGTTTTAAGAGTTCTTTCAGAACCCTTTCTTCTGTAAATGGGCTGGTATCAACTTCTGTCTGGAGTGTTTCTACTGTTTGTTTTAGGTACCTCCCACTTCCTTGGTAAATACCGAGCAAAAATATTTGTTTAGTATCTCTGCCTTTTCACAGTCACCCTCTGCCCACCCTCCCTCCTCTTTATTAAGCCTCACTAGCCCTCCCTTGGTCTTCCTTCACTCCCTGATGTACCTATAAAAGGTTTATCCCCATTCTTAACAGAGTTGGCTATCTTTTCCTCGGTTTGGGCCTTTGCTGTTCTGACTGCCTTCCCAGCTTCCTTTGCTTTAACTGATACAGTTCCCTGTCCTGCTCCTTCTGTGATTCCTTGTACTTCCTGAATGCTTTCTTTTCTCTTGAACCTTCTTCAGTGCTACTTCCTTTGAGAACCATAGTGGTTTCTTACATCGCTTTCATTTGTTAATTTGTTTCACACAAAGGCTTGTTACCTCTGTGATGGCAGTTTTATTATTCTCCATTGTTCTTCCACCTCCTTCCTGCCCATTTGCTAGTGCATTCCTTAGGCACTCACTTATTTTGGCAAAGTCAGCCCTCCTAAAGTCCAGTACTTTTGCCTTTGTATGGCTTGACTCTATTGCTGTGTTTATTGTGAACCATACTGTTCGATGGTCGCTAGTTCCCAGATGGCTACCCACTCTACATCTGTGATCCTCTCTTCATCTCCATTTGAGAGAACCAGGTCTAGATTGCTCCTCTCGAGTGGGCTCCAATACTAAGTTATCTCAGCATGCCCTTGTAGGGCATCTAGAATAACCCCACTCTTGAAGTGGCTGCTGCAACTGCATTCCAGTTAACATCTGGCATATTCAGATCACCCATCAGCAATATCTCCCCTTTTTCTGCCATTCTAAGTATTCTTTCTATCATTTCCTTGTCCATTTCCTCCCCCTGAGAAGGGGGTCTGTATACAACCACTGTGCGGATTGTGGTGCCATTGCTGGTCTTCAAATTTACCCACAGTGCTTCTTTCCTCCCTGTTTTCCCTTTTTGTTCTGTTGCTTTGATTCCTTCCCTTATGTAAGAGCTACTCCTCCTCTCTTACCCTCCCTGTCCCTCCTGTAGATAGTGTATCCTGGTATGTTTATGTCCCAGTCATGGTTTTGTGTGTACCATGTTTCTGTGACTGCCACGATATCCAGATGTTCCTCCTCCATCAAGGCCACTAATTCAGGAAGCTTGTTACTCAGACTATGGGCATTGGTACTCATTGCTCTCCATTTTTTGATGGCTTTACCTTCTTTTGCAGCATCCCCCACTGACCTGTCTACCTCAGTCTTTTTCTCATTTAGTACCCTATTTTGTAGGAGAGGCTGGGATTTTTCTGCTGCTTATCAGTGCCTCCCCTTGACTAGTTTGAAAGCTTGCCAATGAAGCATTTAAACCGATTGCTCAAAGACTTGTTCCTTCCTGGACAGATGCAGACCATCCTGTCAGTATAGGCTGGGTGTCCTCAGGTGGAACCCCAGTCCCCAATGAAGCCAAACCCCCGTGCTCCACACCATTTTTTCAACCATTCATTAAACTGCATGGTGCAAAGTACCCTAGCCTCACTCATGCCATTGACAGGCAGCACCTCAGAGAAGGATATTGTGTGTGCTACTTGTCTTAGGCCCCTCCCCAATTCTACAAAGTCCTTCTGCACTGCTCTAATTTGTTTTGCCTTTGGAAACAAATGACCTGGGGGAAATATGGTAGATGTAGTCCAGAGGAGGCTTGAGAAGCAGGGGCTGATTTGTGAGGAGGCAGGAAGATCAGTAACTTTCTCAGAGGTGCTTCCAGTATGCATGGCAAGAAAGTTGAGGATAAAGGGATTTAACACATGGCTAAGAGAATGGTGTCAGTCCAAAGGGTATGGGATGTTGGGTGAGTGGGGAAGGACCGGGGAGGCAGTGATCTCTTCGCTAAGGATGGGCTACACTTAAGTGAGGAGGGAAGGAGAATATTGAAACAGAAACTGGGGGAATACTTAGCAAACAATGAGAATTAAAACTAAAAGAGGGGGTGGCAAGTTGGCAGGATTCAGGCAGGATCCACAGGTAGGGGAGCCGAACAGGCTTACCCCTCATACCAGCAGCAAGGGACTTAGGGGTAGGTCGGGAGAAGATGCTAGAAATGGAGAGCAAGTAGGGAGAGGGGGAAAGAAGTGGGGTGGAGGGTGGTAACATTGAATACTAGGAGTCTAGGGAAAAAAATAGCAGAGTTACTGGAGCTCATGGCAGATGGGAATGTGGACATGGCGGCCATCACTGAGACATGGGCCATGCAGTACCATGACTGGGACCTGGCAGTACCAGGGTATAGGATATTTCAGAGGGACAGGGTAAAAGGAAAGGGAGGGGGTGGTGCTATACATGAGGGAAGGACTGAAGTGTGTCAGGGTGGAAGAAGAGGAGGAGGAGGGCAGCATGAAGTTATTTTGGGTGCAGCTCCAGGACTCCAAAAATAGGACTCTTAGGATGGGAATGGTATACAGGCTACACTCTCAGACTGAGGAGTCAAACAGGAAACTAGCAGGACAGATCAGAATGACCTGTAGGAGGGACAACATTGTGATTGTGGGGGATTTCAACCTGCTGGGAGTGGATTGGGGTACCCCAGCCTCCATGAATGGGAGGGAGCAGGTTCTTCTGGATGCCTTCCAAGATGGCTTCCTATTCAGATGGTCAATAAGCCAACCAGGTTAGGGAACAGCCTAGACTTCATGCTGGTGAATAGTGAGTTTGTGAAGTAGCTGGGGGTGGAGGAATCACAGACGGGCAATGACCACCACTCGGTGTGGTTCATGATAAACATGTTCAAAATTTATTTTTATACAGGATACAAATTGGTTATGGTGCAACTCCATTTACATGGGGAAAGGGGAGTGGGAATGGGCACAAGGGTGCTCGACTTCAGGAGGGTTAACTTTGGGAGGATGAGGGAAATAGTACGAGGGTATCTGGCCAAGATCCATCCAAACATGGACACTAACCAGAAGTGGGAGATCATTAAACTAGGAATTGAGGAGACAACTGTAACATCTACATGGGTCCAGAGTAAGAGCGCTAGGGGCAAGAAGCCTAGGTAGGTGAACAGGGGGATCATGGAAAAAGTAAGAAAGAAAAGAGCTGCCTTTAGGAGGTACAAAAAAACAGTGAGAGGAGAGGACAGAGAGAAATACCTGAAGGAGTTGAGGGAGATGACAAGGGCAGTCAGGTCAGCCAAGATGTCCAGGGAACTCAGGCTAGCACAGGGCAGCAAAGAGGGGGAGAAAGACTTCTTCAGGTACATCAGGGAGAAAAGGAGTTGTAAGGACCAAATAGTAAGGATAAAGAAGGATGGGGGGTGGAAACAGGGGCAGAACAGGCAGAAGAATTATACAAACATTTCTGCTCAGTATTTACTAAAGAGAAAAGGGGAGCTACACCCAAGGGGGGTGGGAGAGTGGGCACGGGGGGTGGAGGAGGTGACAGATGGGAAAATCTCAGTGGGCAGAGTACTGGAGGGTTTGACTGAGGTGGACAAAGCACCAGGGCCAGATGGCATACACCCCAAGGTGCTGAAAGAGCTGGCAGAAGTCCTGGCAGAACCCTTGGCAAACCTATTCAATGCCTCCCTGGACTCAGGGAGTGTACCTCAGGACTGGAGGATGGCGCACGTGGTACTCCTCCACAAGAGCAGCCCCAAGGATGAGCCAAGGAACTACAGACCAGTAAACCTCACATCCATACTGGGAAAGCTGATGGAGACAATCCTGAAGGAGAGGCTGGTTTCCCTCCTACAGGCTAATGGGCTGCAGGACAGCAGACAACATGGGTTTGTTTCAGGCAGATCCTGTCAAACCAACCTGGTAGAGTACTATGATTGGGTAATCAGGCAATTAGACAGGGGCCATGCAGGGGATGTCCTGTACCTGGATTTCAGTAAGGCATTTGATTCAGTGCCGCATGGGAGGCTAGAAAGTAAGCTGGAAGTCACAGGGGTGGGGGTGAAGATGGTGGGATGGATAGTGAACTGGCTGCAAGGAAGACAGCAGAGGGTGGTGATAGTAGGAGGGGAGCTCTCATCTCCCAGGGTGGTGACAAGCGAGTGCCACAAGGCTCTGTACTGGGGCCAGTGTTGTTTGGGATCTTCATAGCAGGCATCTCAATAGGCATCAAGAGCAAGATCAGTCTGTTTGCAGACAATAAATCAAATCAAATCAACTTCATTTTTAAAGTGCCTTTCAAAGCCAAGGCGCTGTACATAAAAACATATACATAATAATAAAAATTGAAAACATATGTTAAAACATATCAACCATAACTAAGTAAAAGCTAAACTAAATAAATATGTCTTTAAACCAACTTTAAAACTATCAGCGGTTGGGCATTCTCTCAACCAACGAGGTAGAGAATTCCACAGGGTTGGTGCTGAAAAAGCAAAAGCACGGGATCCTGATGCCTTTAATCGAACCCTGGGAATCTCCAGCAATCCCTCATTAGCGGAACGGAGAGTACGGAGGGGGCAGTAGGGAATCAGGAGATCTTTCAGGTAACTGGGTCTCTGATCATGTAGGGCTTTAAAGGTTAGTAAACCAACCTTAAAGGTGATCCGCCACCAAACAGGCAGCCAGTACAGTTCGCGGAGCACAGCCGTAATGTGACTGGTTCTAGAAGTCCCAGTCAAAAGCCCGGCCGCCGCGTTCTGCACCAGCTGCAGGTGGCGTATATCAACCCCAGGTAGCCTTAGGTAGAGGGAATTGCAGTAATCAAGATGGGTAGTGGCAAAGGCATGGACCGATGTTGGAAGATCACCCGGAGGAACCAGGTGTTTCACCCGGGCGATATTTCTCAGATGATAAAAAGAGGATTTGATGACAGCTGACACCTGAGATTTTAGGGTCAGACCATCATCAAAAATAACACCCAGATTACGCACCTGATCGGAGGTAGAGAGCGGCATACCACCAAATGACAAACCTGATGGTTGTCCAGCTCCCAAACCTGACCCCGGACGACCTGGGTCCACTACCAATACCTCAGTCTTATCCAGATTCAGTCTCAGCCAGCTGGAACTCATCCAAAGTCTGATCTCAGCAAGGCAGTTATTCAGCACGGAGAGTGCATAGTCCTGACCGGGCAGAAAGGACAAATACAGCTGAGTATCATCTGCATAGCAGTGAAAACCCAGACTGTATCGCCTGATGATTTCTCCCAATGGCAGCATATACACTGCAAACAACATGGGAGCTAAAATGGAGCCCTGCTATAACCCACAAGGCAGGGAGTGAGCGCCAGAGGAATAAATTCCAGTGGCAATTCTCTGGGACCTGCCTGTGAGGGAAGAATGAAACCATTTGAGGACTGTACCAGACAGCCCACAAAAAACCCGCAGGCGCTCCAACAGCACACCGTGGTCTACAGTGTCAAATGCAGCAGAGAGATCGAGAAGGACCAGAATGGTACATGCCTTTCGATCTCTAGCCATTAGGAGGTCACTCAATACCTGGACAAGGGCAGTCTCCGTGCTATGCTTCTTCCTCAAACCAGACTGGAGAGTATCATAGACATTGTGAGTTATAAGATGATCATCCAGTTGCAACACAACCGCCTTTTCAATAACCTTACCAACAAATGGCAGGTTAGAGATAGGCCGGTAGTTAGCTAGACAATCTGGAGTGGTCGAACGACCACCTCCTTGAGGGGGTCAGGAAAGACCCCCCTCTCCAAAGACTTCCAGACAATGTCAGCAAGGATTGGGCAGATAACTTCTACACATCCTACTAAGAGAGGTGTAGGGCCTGGATCCAAACTACAACTAGTTGGTTGCAACGTTTGGATGATCTTCACAATGTCACTGAACTCCAGCCGGTGAAAATCTGACCAGACAGACTGAGTACATGCCACTTCCTGTCGACCACTGCAGTCCCCCATAGGGGAGGTCGGACCAATGCCAGACCTGATGCTGGCAACCTTATCTGCAAAAAACTGAGCGAACTCCTAGCATCTTAGCTGAGAAAAAGCTTCTCTGGGCTGGAGACAGATTGTATTTCACAATCTGTCCATGGTCCGGAAAAGCTGAGCCGGTTGATTCTGTGCAGCAGAAATCTCCCTGGACAGGAACTCTGCCTTCTTATGGGTGATTTCTGATTGATAGCCATCATAATGTTCCATCAACCTAAGCCTGTCAGCACCATGGCTGGACTTCCGCCAGGCCCTCTCCAACCTTCGGCCAACTCGCCTTAACTCCTTCAGGGAGCCATCAAACCAAGGGCTCCTTGGACGGAGGGCGAGAGGCCAAATACGAACAGGAGCAATTTTGTCCAGAGCATCTCCCATAGCCTTGTTATAGGCTAGTACAAGATCATCTGGACTCATGCAGTCACCCAACAAGCCCGATAGATCCTGTACCGCCGTTAGGTCACTGGGGTTAATACCCCTTAAAGAGCAGTACCGAACCATCTCTGTAGGGGCAGACCTATTGGGGGGGCTCTGAAACTGAACCTTATGGTGTGATAGTCAGACCAGCTGACTGGTTCCACCCTCAAATCAGTGATCTCCATACCCCAAAAAAAGATCAGATCCAATGAATGACCCCCTACATGGGTCGAGGAGGTAACCACCTGTGTTAGGCCCAGCGTCATCATCAGCTAGAGGAGATTTTGACCAAAATGTGAGAGTTCATCATCAACCCAGGCACTGAAGTCCCCCAGAACTATCAGTCTGGTGAACCTCAACACCATGTCGACGATGAAGTCTGCTATCTCCTGCAGGAATTCTCCACCATCACCTGGTGGACGGTAGATGAGGAGAATCCCACAGCCTACACCCTCTCCCAGGATATATTCAAAGGATCTGGTACTTCCCAATGGCACATCCACAAGGCTCAACTCAGTCTTAAACATAATGGCCACACCCCCGCCCCTATGATCCAACCTTGGACGGTGTATCACCGAGAACCCTGCTGGAATTGCCGAGGACAATATAGGGCCTGGATTTTCATCCAGCCAGGTCTCGGTGATGCAAGCCAGATCAGTTGATCCAACAAGATCAGCTATAATAGCTGTCTTGTTTTTAATAGATCTGGCATTGCATAACACTGCCATGGTGGGATGAGCTGTTGAGGAAGACCTTGGCACCTGTCCATTAAAATCGGAACCCTTGGGTATGGGGACAAGATAAGAATAACCTCTATCCTGACCCCATTTCACCCCAGGATGTCTCCTGAACCCCAGAACCCCAATCCGCCAACCCCCCCTCCAGGCCCCAAGCAGGCCCAGCTCTCCACCTTCGCTTATGCTTCCTAAGAATGCCCAAAGCACGACACCTAAAATAGGTGTCGGATGACAATGGGGGACATTCAAAGGGACATAATTCCCTGAGCCTGTTGGGGGAATAATGCCCAACCATCACTGAACCTCCCCAACACATTATAAATAAACAAATAAACTGGAGAAGAAAATAAATAAATAAATAAATAAAACAAAAATAATAAGCAAAAATAAACCTATCAATATCAAATAACCAAAAATAATAATTCACTCCTGCACTCTCTCTCACAGAGGGGAGGGTCAAACTAAAAACCAAACACTATTACACATTAAAGGAAAAAAGTAAAATAAAACCCCAACCCAAAATATAACCCCAAAATAACAATAAGATACAATCTGATAACTGCAACAACAAGTTAAATCATCTATTATTGTCCAATAAAACACAATGTCCAATGTCTTCAAAAGTTGCTGAGTTTCATTAGAAAAATTATAAAACAAAAGATAATTAATCCAAACTGAAAAAATGTGGCACTCTCATTACCACAGCGAAGGATAATAAATCCAAACTGAAAATTGTGGCACTCTCACTACCACAGCAACTGCAATTAAATTGTGCATGAACCTCTGGTATCAACAAAGCTCTCTCACTGCTTCCAATAAAAATGTCAGTACAGTACCTGAAAACGATGTAGCACTCAATAAAAATGAAAACGAAACAGCAAGCTTTGAAGATGGGAGCAGTAGTGGATGACTTAGAAGGGTGGCAGGGGTTGCAAAATGATCTGACAAAATTGAAGGCCTGATCAGACACTTGGCAGATGGGGATCAATGCCAAAAAAATGCAAGGTGCTTCAATTTGGTGCAAAAATCCCAAGGAGGAGCTACCAGCTAGGGGGGATTCAACTAGCCAAGACAGAAGAGGAGAAGGATCTGGGGGTGATCATAATGGGAGCAATGAATAACTCAGCACAGTGTAGAAAGGCAGCTGCAAAGGCCAACAGGATGCTGAGTTGTATTGCCAGAGGCATATCCACCGGGGGGGGGGGAGGTGATCCTGCTGCTATACAGGTCACTGATTAGACCACACCTGGAGTACTGCTCGCAGTTCTGGTGACCATACCTGAAGAAGGACATTAGGTTACTTGAGGGGCTGCAGTGCAGGGCACCAAAAGTGATACAGAGGCTAGGGGACTTACCCTATGAGAGCAGGCTGAGGGAGCTGAACATGTACTCCTTGGAAAAGAGGAGGGATAGGGCGGACATGAACGAAACCTTCAAGTGCATGAAGGGAATAAATAGGATGGGCATAGAGGAACTTTTCAAATTAAGGAGGGGAAGGGACACTCGAGGGCATGATCTGAGATTGGAAAGGGGAAGGTTCAGGAGGGAAATGAGGAGACATTTTTTTACGGAGAGGATGGCGTCTGGGTGGAACGCATTGCCAGAGGAAGTGGTATCCTATAGAACAGTGGGCTG
This sequence comes from Neoceratodus forsteri, assembly GCA_016271365.2. Taxonomy (NCBI): domain Eukaryota; kingdom Metazoa; phylum Chordata; order Ceratodontiformes; family Ceratodontidae; genus Neoceratodus; species Neoceratodus forsteri. The sequence continues at coordinate 1,608,512,098 of CM057450.1, read as the reverse complement.
CTTCAAAAGGGGATGGGATAGGGTAAGGGGTAAGGTCACTGGAGGGGGGAGAGGAGGGAGGAGGAGCAGCTGCAGTATAAGGGCTGCTAGCTGCACAATCGAGCAGACTTGATAGATCTTAAGGCCTTTATCTGCTGGCAATTTCATTTGTCCATATGTTCACATTGCCACCAGCCAAATCTTGATTTGATCTTTTTGCTGTTCAGTAGCAATTTGCTCATAGTAAGAAGCTTTTGTGGGGTGCTAAAATATATCTAGAGTTTGTCTTCTACTTCAGACACTCATTTCATACTGACATACAGAGCTGCTCCATCAGAAAAAAAGATAGGTCAATACTTTCAGTATGTCCATCCTACAATATAAAAGGACAAATAATTGTCCCCAATGCTGAGCCTTAGAGAAGCTCTTTGATTTGCTCCTTTTCTTCTGAGCATTAAAAAGAGTTTGGTTTTCTCTTTGGTGGAATACCTATAGTATGGTCTGTCTACTTTACATCAGCTATTTAGGGAATTGACACATTTCCACTGTATTGACATTATTTTAAGATATCAAGTTATGAAAACTGTATCATTAAAACATATCTTTTTCAGCTAAACTTCAAGGGACAGATATTCAAAACTTTGCGCTGGGCGCAAACAGTTTGCACAGGTTTAGCACCGAGTTAGCGCGGGTCCACTATATTCAAAAGGTCAAACAGTGCATGTAAAGTGCATTAGCGCCAGGCAAAAGTGTAATGTATGCATGGGGCAAACTGAGGGGGGGTGTCAGCGGAATGCTATATTCAGTGAATAGCGCTGCTCAAAGTGGTGTTGCGTGATGTTAGTGCAACACTTTGCACAGTACAAAGTACCACCCAGGAAAAGGCAGTCTTAACTCTTGGCAAACCAGCTTTGCATGACTTTGTGGCTTTGCGCGGGCTTTTGCACAACTTTAGTGCAGCTTTGTATGACCCTAACCAATAAGTATGACACATAGAAATAAGCCAGACATAGAGGACACATGCTGCTCACTGATGGCATCTCTATGATGCCATCATCTGCCACCAATCCCAGCCATGCCAGGCAGTAAGTGCTGACCCGGCTCCCAGTGGACACCTTGACAGTGTGGGCATACAGCACATACCTGCAGACCACCTTTCTGTGGACACCAACAGATGTCAGCACCCACATGCTGCAATGTTGGCATGGAGGGAGTTGAGAGGAGGGTGTACAACTGGCAAGGCTGAACCACAGACTGGTTGCAGTCACAAGACTGGGACACATCACGCAGTGCACATAGGTCAGTGTTGGGAATACCCCAACACCAGTGTGCCTGTCTGATCATATGTGCCCCCCCAGCCACATACTGCACATCTGTACAGACATCACAGCACACACAGCCAGCAGTGTATATGTGACTGTGAGCATCCCATGCCAGTGGTGCAGCATCTGTGGGTTGCACAACAGCATAACAGTAATGTCCACTGTCAGTAAACCCCTGCCAGTTGGGCCTGTCACTGTGCACAGTGCAGTGGTCATCACAGCCCTATACACCATTGGCATTGCTGTGTCCCTCACACTACTGGCATCCTTGCTACTGTAGTGTCTGCTGTACACTGTAGCATGACCTACAGTTTGACAGTTGCATACAGCATCACCTCCTGTGCTTGTGCTGTGTGTCCCCTGGGGCACTGGGACTATATACTATGCTGTACTGTATAAATGTAGTCTGCAGCTGCCACCATGCACTGCCAGACTGACCTACAGGTGGAGCTGTGGGCAGACAGCCAGCCCCTGTATTTCCAGATTGACCTACAGGTGGACCTGAGGGACCCTGCAGTAACACTGGACAAACTGCATGCAAATCAGATCATAATGAGATGCTAATTTGGATGTTTGCCCAGAGACTACCTAAGTAGGCTCATTTGCATGTCACTTTTGAACATAGCAAAGTTTAGCACTGGACAAACGTGATTGCGCCGGGCAAATGGCTTAGCTCTGCGCTAAATCTGCGCAAATGTGTTAGCACCATGCAAATGTTTCGGGAATATTCTACATTTCTGCACGATGTAATTTCATAATGCACTAGTGCTTGCAGCTTTACTGAGTCCATGCCTTTGCTGGCACACACATTGGCCACATAGTTCACCTCTATCTTCCTTCATGTCACTGTGCACTTGGCTACTGTTGTGGTGTGCACTTTCTAGTTGCTGCTATATTCAGAGCTGTCTTATTCCCGAGCTATGTTTGCACTGCACTCCCAGCCCAGTTTGCCCGGCTTCCTTAGCGTGCTATATTCAGCAGGTTTAGCACCAGGGCTATCCCTTTTGAATATAGCAGGCTATTGGGTCTGGGCTAATTTAGCACACTGGGCAGCGCTAATTTAGCCCCAGGGCAAAGTTTTGAATATCTGGCCCCAAGTGTTTTTTTTTTTTATCCCCAAAAAGTTACGTTCCTAGTCCTAATGGTTCCAGAGTGATCCTTTTCTAAAGATGATTTGTTTGACAAGGGTTAACTTTTGAACCGTTACAGTAAGAAACTAAATTTGTTTTTAAATAAAAGCTTGGAGACAGGCAAACATATATAAGTCCTAACAGTTTTCATGTATTGATACATTAAAATAATATGAACATAGCTTTAAAGTATACTGTATCAGTATAGTTTAAATGTATGTCAAGATATATTAAAGTACAGTGACATATATTTTTGCCCGATGTTTTAAAAAATACAAGAAAAAAAGGTTTCCAACTTTTTTTGATATTTGGAAAATATTCAGACCCTAAAACATCATCCAACCAATTGTATATCCCCAACATATTTGCAAAATACTACAACTGTCTCACAAAGTGGCAATTTTTCTTTTTATTTAAAATTCAGTTATCCCCTATCTTTCTTGCTTTCAAATGCTTTGTCTGCTAAAACTTCATAAGATAATAAAGCTATCATTAATAGCAACAGATTAGATAACTAGAGGGAATACATGTGACATGAAATGAGGAGGATTAGGAAAAAAAGTACATATTAAATCCATAACAAAATATAGCAATTATTTCCTGCAGTTCAGTTCCTCAGGCCTGGAAGACTGCTAAAATTCTTCCACTCCACAAAGGGGTGCCCTCCTTTCCTGATAATTACCACCCTATTTCCCTCCTTCCCTCCCTTGCTAAATTACAAGAGAAGCTAGTTTACTCTAGATGTCATGATTATATCACCTCCTCCAATCTTCTTTCCCCTTTTCAGTCTGGTTTCTGGAAGAATCATTCCACCATCACTTCCCTGCTGCATGTCACTGACTCCATCCTGTTTGAGACGGATCATGGCATATCACAGCTGCCATCAGGGGCATTAGTAAGGCTTGGCCTTCTGGGCTAGGGCCCCAAATGTTCTGTCTGTGGCCCCTAACCTTGTCTTGCACAGCACTGCTTTTTTATTTTTTTATTTTTGCTGTAAATTTCCATTTCTCCAAACCATTCTTCATTACCTTGACTTGCCCTCTCCCCATCATTCACAGTAGTCTCTGGAGGGATTTTAAAAAAATTATAACATGATCCATCCCTAAATAACAATGGGTCCACAATTATAATAAAGAAATGCAAAGTTATGCATGTTGGAGCCAAGAATCCTAGGACAGAGTACTACCTGGGTGGAGTCCAAGTATCTGCATCAGAGGAGGAGAAGGACCTGGGAGTGATGATCACTAGTGACCTGAAGCACTCCATGCAGTGCAAGACAGCAGCAGCAAAGGCAGACAAGATGCTGAGATGCATATCTAGGGGGAACAGTAGTAGGAGAGAGGAGGTTATACTGCCCTTGTACAGGTCACTGGTAAGGCCGCATCTAGAGTATGGAGTTCAGTACTGGTGCCCACACCTCAAAAAAGGACATTAAGCTGCTGGAGAAGGTCCAGAGGAGAGCTACAAAGATGATAGCTGGTCAGCAGGGTAAGGCATATGAGGAGAGTTTGAGGGCACTGAACATGTACTCCCTGGAGGATAGGAGAGAGAGAGGGGACATGATTGGGGCTGTCAAACACTTGAAAGGGATAAATAAGGTTGATAAGGAGAGTCTCTTTAAGCAGAGTGGCAACCATAACATGAGGGGGGGCACAGTCTTAAGCTGGAGGGTTGGAGGTTTAGGAGGGAGGTCAGGAAGCACTTCTTCACAGAGAGGGTGGTGGACACTTGGAATGCACTGCTGGAAGAGGTCATCTCATTGAAGACAGTGGGCAGCTTTAAGAAAGGCTGGGATAGGCATGGGGAAGGTAAAGATCATGGGTAGGAAGGATGGGAGGAGTGGGGATGGAGGGCGGGGACATTAACTCAAGCTGTGAACCCTGCAATATGAGCAGACTTGATAGACCATATGACCTTCTTCTGCTGGCTTCTTCATATGTTCGTATAATGCAGAACCTGTGCTGGCAGCATTGCAGCAGCAGTCTGACCGCATACCTGCAGTGAGTCGCATGGTAGCTTTCTCTTTCTCTCTCTGTCTCTCAGCACTCTGCTCTTTCACAGCTTGACACTCTGTGTGCTACTCTCCCTCCCAATTTGACTATTCTCTCTCTCAATGGTGAGTCACATCACCATCAGTCAGAATAGGAGCTCAGCCCAGACTCCCTCCCAACTCAAGACAGGCATTAGAATAAGCAGGGGCTTAAAGTCATGGTGGATGTCACTCACTGGATCAGTAAGTCAGCTAGACTACTCGGATATTAAGGGATTAAATATTTGTGCCAATTAAGTTGTGGAGTCTCCAGAAATAGCTGTGGTGCTGTGTGTGTGTGTAGGGGGGAGGTTACTGCCTGGGTAAACAGCTCCTATGGGAGCGGGATCCCCACCGGTATCCATTGTCCACTTTCAGAGAATGTATTAGTTAAGTCTTGACATTGTCTCTGCTGACTTGCTTGATAAAAGGCTGTATAAAGGGACATTCCCAGAAAACATGCAGGTGGTAGCTAATTTGCCCACAATTTTTTTGGTTTTTTTCATTCAATTGTTTAACCATGGAGAAACACACTAAGCTGAAAGCTTGTTTACAGGTGCACCCTGGGAGCACAGGGAAGTTAAGTGACTTGCTCAGGGTCACACAGTATGTAAGTGGGGTCTGTGGGATTCAAACCCAGGTCTCCAGATTTTCAGCTCAGAGCATTAAACCACTGCGCTATACTGTCTCCAAAACTCTGTCTATAACCCAACACTAATGAAATATTTATTGATCAGTTTCTCCAACACTGATCTATAAATGTTTCATTAGTGTTTGGTTATAGAGGGTGTGATGAAGAAAAAAACAAACTAATCATTTTCCATCAGAATTCTCTCCATACATTGGCAGAAGCTGTGTTATGTTCATCCTACCATATATTTTCTCACTGAGCCTCCAATAGCTTCAACTGCAGTTTGTCTTCCCATTTACTGTATTCTGTATTCCTTTTACCGCATTACCTTGCTCTGTCTATATAATCAGTACTATGCTGGATATATATTGCTCCCCTCACATGTCCCACACCTGCCTGGGTAATATAATGCAAAAGTGCTTGTGGTGGTTGTCCAATGAGATCCCTGTGAGGCTGCTTTAGAAGGAAAGTACTAATTTGGAGGTAATGAAATGATCCATGTTACCTACGCATCCTGGCAGGCTTCACTGTATTTGGAATTCTGCCCTGATCTCTGGGAAAGGCTTCATTCTTGTACTTTGAATGATACAGTAGTCCCTAGAGTTGCAGTCCTCTGTTGCCCTGTCTCTTATACTCTGTCCATGTTGGCAGTATGGATGTTTGGACAGGCAACAATAAAAGTGCCTGCCCCAATAATACGGTTTATATGTAATTTTCTAAGTTTCTCAGCCAAGATCCTGAGGCTAGATTTCATCTAGAGGTGTTATTTGTTTTAGCACTTAATGGTTTATTAGGGATGCTGTCTGTGCATGTAGCTTGTAAGGAAGTTAGCCTGAGTTTTCCATGCCCTACCATCCCACAGTATTGTCTCTGGAGTTGCATGCAATAAGGATGCAAAGCTGGGCTTCCACAATTATTATTGTAGTACTGGGGCTATTGCTTGCAAGTTATAGCCAGCTCTCATTTGTGAGGGGGTTTCTATGTCCCTAGAAAAATGTAGTAAAAATCTGTTTTGGCTTTTTCAGATGGTGCCCAGTATTCTGAGGGGCAAGGCAAAATAAAACTAGGAATCTGGTCAGTATACTTATTTGTAGCATTTCCATTTTCTTGAATAAAGTGGGAGCAGTTCTAGCTTGGTCAGTTTAGATCACCTTCATAAGTGTATAAACATTAAGGTTATATAATTCTGTTCTTTCACTTGAAATTTGCTCACCTAGATACCTAATACCCTTAGATGCCCACCAATAAGGTATATGCTTCTTTATTTGTCTGTCTAATTTTCCATTAAGAAATAGGATCTCGTAGTTCTGTTTTTGTTTTATGCTATGGGTAAATACGTTAGTGCCAGAGGGGCTTGTTAACTTCAAGCAAGAAGCATTACCATATGCTTCCAATAGTGCCTGCTGGTGTCTCAAGGATTTCTGTGGATTTCCCAGATATACCAGTGTTTCACTGCCATACATATACATACATACAACCACTGAAGGGCATAAGGTGGACCACTTCCCCTTAACTTTTAATGCCAGGCAAAATGGCCAGTGACAACTGCATTTGCATGAAAGGCTTAGTAGATTCATGTCTCCCCAATGTTTTAGTTGTGGTGGTACTCATGTCTCTAGGTTACAACCAAGTTCTGTTGTTAGTATAGCCCTTTGTAAAAGCAGTCAACCTAGGAGGTGTAAAATATGTCCATTAAGATCATTAGCAGTTACAGTACTTAACCTATTCCTTTCATTCTTCATCCTAAAGCAGCACTGCGGCAAAATCTGGCAAAAGTTGGACCTTAGCTTTTGTAATAGTGAAAGACTGCATTGTCTTCCACTTTTACTTGCTGAGAAACATTTCCATCTCTACTAGAATTTATCCATTTTTAAATCTTTTAAGTTATTTTTTTGCCTCAAGGAAAAAATGAGAGCAGCAGTTACTGTGTGGGACTATACTCTGTGGCGAAGTGAAGCAGATGCTGTCTAAAAAAGAGCAGCAACCAGCATGATGACTTCTTATCATTACTATCTCCTGTGTAGTGCTCAGATAATGCTGTACAGTGAGGGTTGGACTGAGGTACGGGGGGTTCACCTGGAAAATCAATAAAGGAGGGCTCAGGGTGACACATTCATATTAGTATTTCACTTACATTTAATACATTAGCGCTATGTTTGCATCTTACATTAACTTGCAGTGCCCAAACAACCCCAATAAAATAGATTACAGATGCAAAATTCAGAAGATGGTCAGGTACCTAAAAGACGGGGGTCAGCTTGGAAATTTCCAGGTAGCTGGGTGGACTAGTCCTACCCTGTGTACAGCAGAGTCTATAAAATGGTTGTGGTGCTATGTGTGCTGGCGGAAGGAATGAGGACAGCAGTTGCTATGTGGGATTATACTGTTACAGAAGTGGAGAAAAAAACAAGAAAAAGGTATCAGAAATGTGCTATTTTGCACCAGAGAAAACTAAACTTTTGACAGCTTCTGGGGACCTAGGTGACCCCCAGACCCTCAGTTTATTGTTTTGGGGCCCAGGCCCCAAACAATATCTCACGCTAGCAGTGCCTCTGGCTGCCATTTATATCAATCTGGCCAAGGCTTTCAATTCGGTGTTGCACACACTTGTTCTGGAGAAGCTGAGCTTGTCTGGCCTCTCTGCTTCCTCTACTGATTGGTTCATGTCCTACCTAACAGGCCAACAGTAGTCCATGGAGGCGTGTTATTATCCCTTGTTCCTATTCAGGCTGGATTCCCATAGGCTATATCCTAGGTCCTATCCTATCTCCATCTTCCTAAATGATCTCCCCTCTGCTTGTGTAAACTAGAATATACACATGTATACTGATGATACAGCCATCTTTATCATCTTGTCCTTCTACAGCCTCAATAGAAAACCATATCCAACAGGATTTCCATTGGGTACTGCACTGGTTCCAGTCAAGCCACCTTATGGTCAACATGAAAAAACAGTGCCAGTGACCTTTGGTACTAGCCAAAAATTGGCTACACTCCTGAGACACCAAGTCTTTTCCACATTGGAAGGCTCCCATCTTGATGCGGTCCCATCATTTAAATACCTCAGCATGTGGTTGGAAGGCAAGCTTGATTTCTCCACCCATATTGATGATGTCCATGTGAAACTCCACCCCAATCATGGAGCACTGTACCATAACAAAGACTATTTATCTATGCCAGTTCACTGGGAATTGATCACCAAAATGGTGTTCCCATTGTTTGACTATGCCGATGTGGTCTATATGCATACACTTTGTAATGCATTTTGTCACTTTTTGACTAACTCCCCTCCACGAATGTATCACTGCTCCATCTACTCCTCCCTCTCCATCCTTCCACTGCTCTCACATTGCCAGCTTCATAGCACTATACTCATCTCCAAGTACTGGTTTGGCTCTCTGCCATCCTATCCTATCTAACTACATTCCTCTCACCACTCCCACTGGCTCCATGTTCCCTTCATTCTAGGGAACCGTGCACCTTCTCCATTCCCCTCCCTCATTTATCTGCCAAACAATCTGCCTTGTCCTATCACCTGCCACTTCTCTGGAATCTGCTCCCTTACTCTACCTAGCCTGTCAGCAGTTCCATCGAGCTTTTTCACAAAGTGAGTGTGATGAGATCACTCGTTTCTCTGCGAATAAGGTGGCTGACATCAGGCAAGAGTGCCTTCAGCTTCACTGAATGGGGGATGCTACTGGTCGGCGTTTGGTCACAGTGCCCATAGTTTCCTGGAGTACCTTTGATCTGCTGGAGTTCGCGGATATTATGAGGCTTGTCCAGGGGATGCATCTCACTTGCTGTAGTTTAGATCTGGGCCCTACTTCCCTGATTTTGGGATGTAGTGATATCATCAGCCCAGTCTTAGCTCAGATTGTCCAGTGCTCTTTGGACTCAGGTGAGTTTCCTAGCTCCCTGAAGGAGGCGGTGGTGACACCCCTCCTGAAGAAAGCTTCTTTAGACCCGGAGAACCTAGCGAACTACAGGCCTATCTCTAACCTTCCTTTTGTGGGAATGTTTATTGAGAAAGTTGTGGCAGCTCAACTGGAGGACCATTTAACCATCCATAATTTATGCAAACCTCTCCAATCAGGTTTTCATAAGAGACATAGTACTGAGACTGCTCTGGTTTGGGTACTCAATGATCTTCTGATGGCGAGAGATCGGAGAAACCATTCCATCCTGATACTCCTTGATCTGTCATCAGCTTTTGACACCGTAGATCATGGGATTCTGCTTGAGCATCTGTGGTTCATCTGTGGGCTGTCTGAGACAGTCCTCAGATGGTTTACATCTTTCATCTCTGGAAGATCTCAGAAAGCTGTCTCGGGAATTTTTTCCTCCGAGTCTTTCTCTCTGCCTTGCGGGGTTCCCCAGGGTTCGGTGCTGTCTCCTATGTTATTTGCAGTGTATATGCTGCCCCTCAGAGACATTGTAAGATGGTATGGGCTGAGGTTTCACTGCTATGCTGAAGATACCCAGCTCTACCTGTCTTTTGTCCCTGATCAGGTTAGTGCTATTTCAGTACTGAACAGCTGTCTTGTAGAAGTCCAAGACTGGATGAGTTCCAGTGGCTTAAAGTTGAACCCAGGAAAGATGGAGGTCTTGGTCGTGGACCCAGGTCGTAGGACAGAGGGGTTGAGGACTGATCTCCCCTCAGGTTTAGTCCTGAGTAGGGCTCAGATTCTCACCTCCGAGCAGGTACGTGACCTGGGAGTGGTGCTTGATGAAGGGCTGACCCTTCAACATCTGGTGATGGCAGTCATCAAGCTGGTCTTTTACCATCTTAGGAACATTTCCAGGATCAAGCACCTTGTACCATCCAGTGACCTGCCTACTTTGGTCCACGCCTTTGTGACTTCTCGCCTTGACTATTGCAACTCCCTTTACCTAGGGCTTCCAGGGGTTGATATCCACTGCTTGCAGTTAGTGCAGAATGCTGCAGCATGTTTGTTGACTGGGGTAACAAGAAGAACCCATATTACCCCTGTGCTGCGAGAGCTGTACTGGCTGCCTGTTCAGTGGTTGATCACCTTTAAGGTAGGTCTATTAACTTACAAAGCCCTACACGGACTGGGTTCTGACTAACTGAAAGAGCTTCTGGTTCCCTACACCCCACTGCAACAGCTCCGCTCGGCTGACGAGGGGTTGCTGGAGATTCCGAGGGTTTGTTTAAAGTCATCTGGTGCTCGCGCCTTTGGGTTTGTTGCCTCTACCCTCTGGAATTCTCTGCCCCGTCAGCTGCATGAGTGCGGGATGGTGAGATGTTTTAAGCAGGCACTGAAGACTTTTCTGTGGGAAAAAGCATTTTCTGAATTTTTGTGATTTTATTGGTTTTATTGTTCTCTTTTATGCGATTGTGCAGTGCCTTGATATACGAAGGCGCTATATTAAATAAAATGTATTATTATTATTATTACTATTACTTGTTACTCCTCTTCCTTGGGATCCCTCAGGCATCAGCTGAAACTCATTTTCCAAAGTAATTGCACATGTCTTGATTAATATGTTTGTTGTGTGTTGACAATCCCCAAATCTCAATTTTTGCACTAGAATGTATGCATCTCATTGTCATGATGCACAGTGTGTTCTGTTTGTACCATCACTGTAATGTACTGTAAGTTTTGTAGCCAATTGTCTGCACTTTTTCTTCACTGAAGTTATTGTAATGGTTTTGCTTTTAACCCCTGTAAGCCTTCCCCTTGCTCACACTTGGAAATGAGCCTTGGTTCAGTGTGCCTTTGCTGGTTACCAAAATGTTAAGTAACTAAATAAATTTCACAGAAGGAGTTGGGGGAAACATTTTCATCTAAAGTAGTATCGGCTAAAAGATTCCAAGTTGAGATTTTCAAAAGGGATGGATGTGGAAGCAAAAGCAGGCTTTGCCTGCACTGCATCCCAGCAGCCCAATGCTCACAGAGCGGCTCCCCCCCTTCCTTTCCCTACTTATTCCTCCTCCCCATCTCCCTCCCTTCTACCCCCACCAGCTCTCTCCCGACCATAAGTTTTGCACCTTTTGTTATCTTTAGCTCGTTGGAGATTGTACTCTATTGTAACAAAATTGTAATTGAACTGTAACTTATTTGTTTGTAAGTACTGTGTCCCTTGTACTACTGTTCTGATGTCCTCTTTGTGACGAGGTACCTTTGTAAATGAGCCTCTGGCTCAAAGGTTTCTAAACTGATTTTTAACTAAATAAATAAATAAATAAATAAATAAAGCCCTCCTGTGATTTTCAAAAGATGCATCAAGCTGCAACAAAAAAGCCATGATTTGCTTTAAAAAATTGACTCAAATGTGAGTTGTATCATTTTGTGCCACAATTTTTTTGGATGTAAAATGTGGAGGTGTGCAATCAAAGAAAGGTCACTTGGGGACCTGCTGGTACCTCACTTTAGAGGTACAGTATGATAACAAGGAATCAGGAAGTCAGTATTAACCTCTTCTGCTGTTTAAACTGCATCAGCTACTGCAGGTTAACTGGAAGTGCCTCTTTGCTGTGCTCATATTGGTGCAAAATCAGCATGTATGAACACGGCAAATGGATTAAGATGCCAACAGTAGATATTTGCTTAGCAAACATTTCACGCCGGTAGCAATTTGTCAAAGGTATTCACCCATCAGCAAGAAGGTCCTCTTACAGCCCCAGGTCATGTAATACAGACCTGAACTGTATATCATGTGTGTATGCAGTTCTGGTCTATATTATCTGACATGGGCCTATAAGAAAAGGCCACTCAAACACACATAGAAACATCAAAACATAGAATTTGGCAGTAGAAAAGGATTGCTTTGCCCACCTAATCAGCCCAGCTGTTCCCTGCCTAATCTGCCTCTGCAGATCCTAACTGGTCTCTGGTGACCCTTCTTCCCCCCTGCTTGTTTTCAAATATGCCATTATGTCCATCCAACACATGCTTGAAGCTCCCCACTGTTTTCACTTCCACCACTTTTGTTGACAGTCTGTTCCCAGCATCTACTACACTTTCACTGAAGAAATATTTCCTCATGTCTCTCTTTAACTGCTCCTCCCCCAAGCTTCATCATATGCTCCATGGTTCTGGTGCTCCATCACATTTGAAAGAGACTCCCTTTCTCACCCTGTTCACCCCAGTGAGGTACTTGTTCTCTATCATGTCACCTCCCATTTGCCTCTCTTCCAGGTTGCACATGTTGATATTCCTTAGTTTCTTCCTGTAGGGTTTATCATGCAGCCTCTTCACCATTTTAGTTACCCTTCTCTGGACTGCTTCCAGACTGTCTATGTAGTTTCTGAGGTATGGCCTCCAAAACTTGGCACTGAACTCCAGCTGGGGTATCATCAGCAGGTAATGCAGTGGTAACATCACCTCTCTCACCCTGCTGGACATACCCCTCTGTATGCACCCCAACATCCCATTAGCCCTACCCACTACTTTATCACACTGCCCTACCACTTTGAGGTAATCAGATATGATAACTCCAAGGACAATTTCCTGTTTAGTGACTGTAAGCACCTCCTCCCTTCCTATACTCAGTGCCTGGTTTCCTATGCCCTAGGTGCATGGTTTTGCACATTTTGGCATTGAACCACAAATGTTATGCTTTGGATCACTCTTCAAGTTTTCAAAGATCCCTGAACATTGTCTCCCCAGAGTGTCCACCCTATTGCAAATTTTGGTATTATCTACAAAAATGCATACTTTCCCATCTAATTCCTCAGTCATGTCACTTATGGAGACATAGGAGAGGACCGGCCCCAGTACAGAGTCCTGTGGCCCCCTGCTGGTTACTCACTCATTATTGGAGTGAGTGTAATTTACTACCACCCTCTGTCTCCTGCCTGTTAACCAGTTTCTAACCCAATTCACCACTTTGGATCCCACCTTTAGGCTGCTCCATTTCCTTATCAGCCTCCTGTGTGGCATAGTGTTGAAGGCCTTGATGCAGTCCAGATAGCACAGCAACAAATAAGCTTGCCACCACACCAACTGCAAAAACAAATTGTACCAAGAGGCAGTGCACTTGTAAGTAAATAATTTGTATTTGCATTCACAGTTGCACCCAAGTATACAGAATGTGTTAACCCCTTTCTGAGAACACCAGCAGAAACAGCGAAAAAACATTCCTACTGGTTTCATGCAATGCGTCATCAGGGAGTGTTGGCTGGAGTATGGCGGTAGTTTAAATAGTATATATATTTGAAACAGTCAAAGTGCAATCCAGGTGCAAAATACAATTGTGCAAATACCTATTAGTCTAAAGAGCAGACCCCAAGGAAATACATATAACTGTACAGACAAAAGAAATTCAAATATACATATAAATACTAGTTAAGAGAACTATTGAGTGCATATAGTATGATATTCGATCTGTTAATGAAAAACAGGTTGTAGATATTGTTAACAGTAGTAGCCTGTACTATTTATGAGAACACAGAGCTAGAAAAGCCTTTTAAGACTAACTATAAAAATGGAGTGTGTATATAGTACCACAAATACATCTAACAAAGGCACAGCACATGTGATTCCAAAGTTAGTTATTAATAAAAACATATCATAATAAATAATGGTTCCCAATAGTTAACAATATGCAGCATGACAGTTGTACCATTATGAACTTTGCTAATTCTAGAAAAATAAACAAATACATCTGATAAGTGTATTTTGCACTTGTTTTGGATATTTTATGATTTGTACTTTAATCATTTCAAATATATTATTTAAACTACCAGCAGACACCAGCTGGCACTCCCTGATGACTGTTTGAGAAAAACTGGTAGGACTGTTTTTCAGTGTTTCTGCCAGTATTCCTAGAAAGGGGCTAACACATTCTGTGTACCTCAGTACAACTGTGAGTACAAATGAAAATTAGTTGCTAATAAGTATACTGCCTCTTGGTACAATTTGTTTTTGCAGCTGATGGTGGGTCAAGCTTGTTTGTTGCTGTGTTGTTACTTTAGCTTGTAGTAAATCGTGCAATGGGGCATGCTTTTTTTCCTGAAGTTCAGATAGGTCATGTCCACTGCCCTTCCTGATCTATTTCACTGGCCACCCAGTCAAAGAAATCCATCAGATTCATTTGGCATGAAACAGATAAACATTTTGGGTCATGTAGTATATAATAATAATAATAATAATAATAATAATAACATTTATTTGATTAAGCGCCTTTCAAATTTCAAAACACTGTACAGTATTCATAAAACAAAACACGTATAAATACATGCAGTGTAAAATCAGAACAATACAGGAAATGCCTTTCCTCATAAAAAATCTTAAGTGCCTGCTTAAAACTCCCCACCGTTCTGCACTCCAGGAGCTGATGGGGCAGAGAATTCCAGAGGATAGGTGCCACAAACCCAAAGGCACGCCCACCAGAGGAGTTTAAATTAACTGTCGGAATCTCCAGCAACCCCTCATCAGCCGAGCAGAGCTGTAGCAAAGGGTTGTAAGGAACCAGGAGCTCTTTCAAATAATTGGGACCCAATCCGTGTAGGGCTTTGTAAGTCAATAGACCTACTTTAAAGGTGATCTGCCACTGCATTGGCAGCCAGTGCAGAGCGCACAGCACAGGGGTAATATGTGATCTTCTAGATGCCCCAGTCAACAAACGTGCTGCCGTGTAGTAAGACAGGGAAATAATGTGGAAGAGTTTGGAGGATTTTAAGAATTGAAATACATAATTTACCAGACAGACATTTTCTTGGAGCCTTTCTACATGACAGACTTCTACAATACCAAAGTATTTATTTTGTATTCTGATCACTGCAGCAAATAAATGCATTAATAGTATTATTATAATGTTTACATATTATGGTTAATTGATACTCTCCAACCATTTAAACTTAGAGATCATGTGCGAAGCTCGATTTTCTGAAATTGTATTTATGATAGATGTATGCCTTGTTCCTATCTACATTCTTAACACTATTAACATTCAAGGTGGCAACAGTAAGGCTAAATGCTGAGACCATCTGTGAGCGTTAAAGAAAAAGGAAAAATAAGAATGAAAATCAGGTAACATTCCCTGTTCTAGTACTCCTGCGTGGGTGAACCCCAAGCCACAGGGGCCTACTGTCAGTGACCAAATCGTTTGATTTGCCACTTTCAGAATCGGAGGATAAAAGGGGTTGGGAAGAAGTATCAGAATCAGCTCCCAAATCCGAAGACTGAGACTGCCGAGACTGCAGACCTGTCTGCTTGTTATTTTTTTATCATTTTCACCATTTTCATGACTTTTATTGGTTTGTAGGCTCTGTACAAACATGCCCCATGCTCCGTCTGACTGTACAGATGCTCAGCAGGCTGGAGGCACTCTGACATCCTTTTACAGTAGTGTGAATTCGGAGGTCACAGCACAGACAGTGAGACTCACATTTTGCATTTCCCTGTGTGTGTAGCTGCATCAGTATTCATTAGTAAATTACAAATACAAATTCTTAAGGATATGGTCAAACATTTACGTATTTCTCAATTACAGTAGTTGCAATATTTGATGTCTTGTTAATGAATAGCTTTTATAAGATAGTGATAACCCTTGGGCCACATAACCGGGTTGTGATGGTGACAGAGACTCCCTTTATTGACCTGAGTGTCAGTGGCTCAGTAGGTAGCACACTCGCCTCTAAGGCCGAGAGATCAGAGGGCTGTGGGTTCAGTTTCCACATTTGGCACTTGAGTTAATATCCCATTACTGACACTGTAGTGCAGGATGAGAGGGGTGCTGCACTTCTGAGGTGCCGTCTTTCGGATGAGACGTTAAACCGAGGTCCCATCTGCCTGGATCGGTGGTAGTTCAGGTGGATGTTAAAGATCCCATGGCACATCTTGAAAAGAGTAGCGGAAAGTTTTATTAATAAAACAAAACAGGAAAAAAAAAAAAACCAACAATGTGAATATAGAATGTTCTAAAGGCAAAAAAATCAAAGTAGAAAATCATTATCAAGTAAACAGAACAGTACATACAACTGGAGAGAAGATAATACAGTAAACAACATATGAAAATATGAATAAGTGATAGGGAAAAAAAATCAACCTATTTTATCTTTCAGAAAGGGCACCTTCTTCCACCTTAGAATGGCAGAGAAAGGGGAGATACTGTTGATGGGAGACCTGAATATGCCAGATGTTAACTGGAGCACATTTGCTGCAGCCACATCCAAGAGCAGGGCCATTCTTGATGCCCTACAGGTGGCAGGCATTAGACAGCTAGTTTCGGAACCCACTCATGAGGGAGCAATCTTAGACCTCGTACTCTCAAGCGGGACAGTGAGAGGATCTCAGATCTAGAAGTGGGTTGCCATCTGGGGACAAGTGACCATCAAACAGTGTGGTTCACGTTAAACTCAGCTACAGAGTCAAGCCATACAAAAGTGAGGTACTGGACTTTAGGAGGGCTGACTTTGGCAAAGATGGGAGAGTGCCTCAGAAAAGCACTAGCAAACAGGCTAGAAGGAGGTGTGGAGCAACAATGGGGAATTATCAAAACTGCCATCACAGAGGCAACAAGCCTTTGTGTGAAGCAAATAAACAAATCAAAATGAAAGAAAAAGCCACTATGGTTCTCAAGAGAGGTGGCTGTGAAAGTCAGGAAGAAAAAGATAGCATTCTGGAAGTATAAGGAAACACAGAAGGAGCAGGACAGAGAGCTGTACCAGTTAAGGCAGAAAGAAGCAGGGAGGGAAGTCAGAATAGCAAAGGCCCAAACTGAGGAAAAGATAGCCAACTCAGTTAAGAAGGGGGATAAAACCTTTTATAGGTACATCAGCGAGCATAGAAAGACAAAGGGAGGGATAATGAGGCTGAATAGAATGAACGGTGGGTGGACAGAGGGGGACAGTGAAAAAGCAGGAATACTGAACGAATATTTCTGCTCAGTATTCACAAAAGAGGAGGGGGAAGTGCCAAATCCAATTAACAGAAGCACTCTTGATAGGGGGGTCGATCCCAGTCCTTTCACAGAAGAAAGGGTTCTGCAAGAACTCCTAAAACTGAAGGTGGACAAAGCAATGGGTCCTGATGGAATTCACCCCAGAATTCTAAAAGAATTAAGGAGGGAACTAGTGAAACCACTGGCTACTCTTTTTAATAACTCATGGGAGGATGGTGTGGTACCCGAGGACTGGAGGAAGGCGGATGTGATTCCCCTTCACAAAGTGGGACCAAGACAGAGGCAGGAAACTACAGACCTGTCAGTCTGACCTCTGTGGTAGGGAAAGTGATGGAGTCACTTCTGAAGGAAAGAATAGTTGAGTACCTAGAGGTCAGTGGAGCACAGGACCCAAGGCAGCATGGGTTCACAGTGGGAAGGTCATGTCAGATGAATCTAATAGATTTCTTTGACTGGGTGACCAAAGTAGTAGACCAGGGAGGGGCTGTGGACATGGCCTACCTAGACTTTAGCAAGGCATTTGACACAGTCCACACAAAGATTAATAGTCAAATTAACCAGCCTGGGAGTGGGTCCCAGGGTGGTAGCCTAGGTAAAACATTGGCTGGACAACAGGACACAGAAGGTAATTGTAAATGGAGTCCACTCTGAAGAAAGAGCGGTTACTAGTGGGGTACCACAGGGTTCAGTATTGGGTCCAGTCCTTTTTAATGTCTTCATCAGTGACATTGCAGAGGGACTGGCAGGAAAAGTATGCCTTTTTGCAGATGACACAAAGATCTGCAACAGGGTTGATACACAAGGAGGTGTGGAAAGGATGAAAAGGGACTTGGCAAGGTTGGAGGAATGGTCAGAAGTATGGCAGCTAGGATTCAATGCAAAAAGTGCAAAATAATGCACCTGGAAACAAGAACCAGGGAAGAATACACAATGGGTGGGAGGTAGTAACAACAACAAAACAGGAAAAGGACCTGGGGCTAATCATATCAGATGACCTTAAGGTTAGGAAGCAATGTGAGAAGGCAGTAGGGAGGGCCGGGGTATATTGGGATGTATGAGAGAGGCATCAGCAGCAGAAAACAGGAAGTTGTTATCCCTCTGTACAGACAGTTGGTGAGACCCATCTGGAATACTGTGTCCAGTTCTGGAGACCCATCTCACAAGGACATAGACAGGATAGAGGCAGTCCAGAGGAGGGCAACTAAAATGGTGCAGGGTCTGCAAGAAGCCGTTATGAGGAGAGAGTAAAGGAGCTTAATATGTATACCCTTGAGGAAAGAGGGAGAGGGGACATGATAGAAACTTTCAAGTACCTCAAGGGAATCAACAAAGTCCAAGAGGGTAGCATCTTTCAGAAAAAGAGACTTGCAAGAACAAGGGACAGAATTTAAAGATAGAAGGAGGGTGGCTCAGGGCAATGTGAGGAAGTATTATTTCACAGAGAGGGTAGTGGATGCATGGAACAGCCTTCCTGAGGAAGTTGTGGGGTCTAAAACTGTGGGAGAAGTCAAGAATGCATGGGACAGACATAAGGCAATTCTTGTGGGGGGGCAGGAAGATATAGGCTGTTGGTTAACTAGGATCTGTGGCCTATCCTATAGGTAGGGAAATGGGCAGACTAGATGGCCCTAGCGGTCCTTATCTGCCATCAAAGTCTATGTTTCTATGTTTCTATAAGCCACACATCATAAGGCAAATAATGCTCTTCCGAAAAACATTAGAATGACAAATCATGTTCAATATGCTCAAGAACACAGTTAGGAGACTGATATACCTGTCTCAGAGTAAGCTGTCACCTCACCTGCCACAAATGAAATCTGAACATGGCAAATAAAAGTCTCAAAATGCCAGCATCCATAGAAGTATGATGCAACAGAAACCCCCCCACAACTTCCACATATGTAATAGCTTGCCAAAAGGATTGGCCCCAGTGAACAGAGAGGGTAGACCAAAAATCCTGTGCATAAGGACAAGAAATAAAAAAATGGGCCATTGTTTTCTCCTAGGCTACACAAGTGTCCCTAGGACACATCCTTTCATATACAATTTTATGCTTAGCATTCCTTTAACATTCAGCCGACCATGACTACTAAGCCACAACACATCCCACAATCTAGGAGGTATCAGTTTATCAACCAGACCTTGAAGTTTATGTTCAGTATAACAATCAGGAATATCCTTATACACAGGGACAGCAAAATGTGCCTGAGTTTGTAAAACTCCATAAATATATTTACTTGATCTACACAACACTTGATCAGGGAGTACCTTCTATTTATTAAATTTTATAATGGCGGGTCTGAAAAACACAGGAAAGGAAGAAGCCTGCAGTGTCTGCCTACCTGGCACATTCCAACAAGTGAATAAATGAGTTAACCATGTATCCGCATAAACCACCCACATCACAGATTGAGGACAAGGGAGATCAATCAGGTTCTGGTGAAAAAAGACACTAAAATAAAAGGTTATAGGACTGACACATTTCAACCCACCTTGTACTATAGGGAGATACAACACATCCCTCTTAATCGGATTTAAGTGACTGCCCCAAATGATTGGAAAAAAAGGCCAAGCAAAGTGGCTTCCAAATTAGGGGGAATAGGGTATACCACACTAAGATATAAAAAAAGTGGAAGAAGCAAAGTTTTAACAATAGTTACCTTCATACGCTTAGTTTGTTGCCAGGATTTCCACAAGGCAACCTTCGGTTTAGCCATATCTATCCTGGCAGACCAGTTGAGAAGTGCATTATCACCTTTCCCAAAATCAATACCCAAACCTCTGATAAGGCCTTGCAACACAGGAATACCCTGTAAATCCAAGAGCGCAGGGGCCAAAGTATTCAGCGGATACAAAAAACTCTTAACTTTATTCAAAGAGGTGCCTGCCACTGTGGAATAAGTAGAAAAATAATGTAACTCTCTATTAGCAGAAGGAACATCAGAAACAAAAACACAGACATCATCAGCATAAGCCAAAATCTTAGCACCAACAGTACTCTGAGAGGAGGTAACACCAGTAACTTGAGCATCTTGGGCAATAATTCTTAATAATGGGTCTAAGCTAAAGACATAAAGCAAGGGGCTTAACAGGCATCCCTGTCTCACCCCCCTATGGTTAGGGATATAGGAACCCAAGAATCCATTCACCAGGGGTAATGCATAGGCATGTTCATAAAGTAAAGCAAGGCAAGGCAAATTTTATTTAAGAAGACGCCCATCCCGGAGGCAAGCAAAGCCACAAAACATTCTGGAATACCATAGTTCCTTAAGACCTGAAATAAAAAGTCATGTAGGACCCGATCAAATGCCTTTTCCTGATCAAAGGACATAAGAAACCCTGATACAGCATCAGCCTTACCAAGTTCTACCAATTCCCTTAGTAATAGGAAGTTAGAATATATGGATCTACCAGGGACAGAACAGGACTGGTGAAGAGAAATCAAAGCAAGGGCCACTGACAATAATCTGGTATTCAAGACCTTCATTAAGACCTTAAAATCTATATTGAGAAGACTCAGTGGTCTCCAATTTGAAAGGTCACCTCTATATCATTTTTTATACAATAAAATCTGAACCGAAGTACAAAAATGAAAATCAAAAGAGCACTGCTGCAAAGTCCAATTAAACACCACAGTGAGTATTTCACTACTCAAAGGACAACAAACTTTATAAAACTCAGTCGGTAAACTGTCAATACCAGGTGCCGTATTATTATGGAAGCGTGAATTTTCCCGTGTTACTTCAGCAGTACTGATTGGAGCAGTCAAGGCCTTCAATAGTATATCAGGGCAAGGGGTAAAGTCTAGGGAAGAAAGTCCCCAATACCATTCCTATCCAAAGAAGGAGCAGTATACAAGTCTGTAACATGAGAGGAAGCCACCTTCATAATTTCAGGTAAGGAAGTACACAGTGTACCATCAGGGCACACTACTTCCGTCAACAGCCTATCCGCAGACTGCCTATGACTACATTCTAATGCATCCCCCAAACCAGCTTTTTTGGTGGAACATACCCTATGCTCATGTAAAAGAGAAACAGCCCTAGAGTCTTGTTGGGCTGCCATCTCTTTTTTTACTGTCTGCACCTGTGACGTTAAATTTAAATGTTGAGAATTGATCGCAGAATACAATGTTTCCAACTGCGACCGTAAGGACAAATACCGCTTATCTTTAGTCAATGTAACAGGCTTGGAAAAATGTGTAGCTAAAGATTTCAGATCAGATTTAGTTTCAAACCACCAGCCCATCAAATGCCCTGTAAGGCCAGCCAGAGTCATACGGGGTTTTAACAAGTCATGTACCTGTTGCAAAAAATGAGTATCGTCCAACAAAAGGATAGTCAATTTCCAATAACCCCTGCCAACTGTTGCATGAGGGCCCACCCCTAGGGTGGCAGTCAAACCACATGATCTGAAGTCTCAGCTGGAATAGTACAAGTGGAAACAACACAAACAGTGGTAGTAGTAAAAAGAAAATCAGTCCTAGTGGATAAAGAACCCTTAAAAACGTATGTCCACCCATAGGATGACAAACCCGATACGCATCCTGAAGACACCCCTGTACAATAATACAATTAAGACAATTGGTGTCACAAAAATCCTTATCAGTCAATGATCCCCGATCCTGTTTATGCACAACACAATTAAAATCACCACCCCAAACAAGAAACCTAGTTGTGAAAAGATAAGGCTGAACAGTATTAAAGAGATCAACCCTTCCCTTCTTTGAACCTGGTGCATATACCACAATCAATCTCCAACAAGTACCCAAAAAAACCAAAATCCAGCAACAAAGCACGCCCCATAACTATTTCAACCAACTTAGTGACATGAAAACCATCACCCCTGAATAAAATCCCAACACCATCACAAGTATCCAACCCAAAGGAGAAAAAAGAGGGACCCCAACGCCAAAGTTTCTTTGCCACTGAAACCAAAGAAAGGGCATTTAATCGGGTATCCTGTATAAGACAGATATCACACTTCAAATCTTGCAGAAAATGAAAGGTAAGAAGTCACCTTCGAGCATTCTTAACACTATTAACATTCAAGGAGGCAACAGTAAGGCTAAATGCTGAGGCCATCTGTGAGCGTTAAAGAAAAAAGAAAAATAAGAATGAAAATCAGGTAACCCTCCCTGTTCTAGCACTTCTGCATGGGCAAACCCCAAGCCACAGGGGCCTACTGTCAGTGGCCACATCCTTTGATTTGTCACTTTCAGAATCTGAGGATAAAAGGGGTTGGGAAGAAGTATCAGAATCAGCTCCCAAATCCGAAGACTGAGACTGCTGAGAAAGAACTTCAAATTTGTTACTCAAGGGAACAATCCCACCAGGGGAGGAAGCTTTAGCCAATTTGGATCTAGATTTGGTTTGTTTTAGTGCCCTCTTCTTCGCCTGCACACAAGGCTCAGGAGGAGGCATAACCGAAATATCAATAGTCCGTACTGGAGGGACAGATGTCTCTTCAACCTCCAGAACAGAGACGGGGGGGTTTACCAGAACTGGAGCCTGTGACAAATCCTGCGAAGGAGGTTCCTCTGGAGGTAAAGAAGTCGGGGCAGAGTCCAGAGGGTCAGAAGCTGGTACCTCTGGGTTTGGTGGGGGGTAGACAATATGGTAACAGGAGAAGAAGGAGACTTTGAAGCAGCTATAGCTTTCTTCTGGGCCTCAGGAAGGATCAGATCTTGATCAGGGCAATCCTCTCGATTACGAGTAGCCCAAGGACAGGAACAAAAGCCATGACCAACTTCCTCACTAAGATTACATTTAAGCTCTGCAGTACAATCCATACTGGCATGACCAAATGAGAGACAAAGGGAGCACCTCAACCTATCACAGTCCGCACTAAGGTGGGAAGGGGAACCACATTTAAAGCAAGTACGTGGCTGGCCCACATTAAAACAATGACCTCGTTCTGTACCCAAAAATAGACTGTTAGGTAAATGGACTGGACCTACATTAGTGTGCCGAAGCTGCACCTTAAATTTCCAGCTACCAGTCCAAAAGTGCTCAGAAATCAAAGATAGGCTGAGGTGTCCCCAAAACTTCACAGCGCTGTTGCAACCAATGCGAAATATTATGCACTGCAACATTCTCATTACAGAACAAAATAGCAACATTCTTGATGGCCGGCCTAGTGAGAGGAATAGCCGGAAAGGGCAATCACAATGCAGAGTATCTAAGCAGTTCATATTTAGTCCAAAAATGGTCCAACCCCTGAAGGGTCTTAAAACTAATGTCAAAAAGAGAAGTTCCAGATACATGAATGAGAGCAAAAACCTAATTTGTGAAATAACTTAACAAGCATTTAATGAGGGTTTTCCCCACATAAAGGTGATCAGGCACAATATCCAGGCCCCCAACATATTGTAGACAGACCAGATTTTTCCATTGAAGCAGAGGAGGGGAATTACGAAATGCATCTCATTTCCTATTTCTTCCCAAGTAGATTTTGCCTTCTTCTCATGTTCAGGAGGATGGTCCAGGAGCGGAATGTCTGTGTCCATTTGGTCACCCCAAGAAGACCGCCGAGTACTAGGGCCTTCATCCGCCAAAGAGAAGGCAGATAAGAGTGGGACCTTTCTGAGTAGATTTGTATTCAAAACAGGATGCTGGACATCTGCAGCATTTAAATCAGTGTCCAAAGCAGTAGTGAAAGAAGAAAGCTGAGAAGCAGGCAAGCCAGGAACAGCAGTAACCGGAGTGGACACCCGTATGCTTTGTCCAGGTATCGGGCTGTGGGCAGGATGAGGGATCCAATGGCCCGCGGCACCCGGTTTCCAGCCAGCATTCTGCAGGGAAGCCACCAAGGAGCTAGGTAGTGGACTCATCGTATGAGCAACAGCAACAGGCACCATGTCCTGAGGAGGCAAGGAAGGCACAACAAGCAGAGAAAAAGTTGCATTACAAAGTGGTGAAGTAAACGCAGTACTTATGGGCAGAGCAGGGGAAACAACCATCGGTGAAGGCAGCACAGGCGAGTCATCAGAAGACAGTGCAGGAGGTCTCGCAGCCGCCGACTCAGCGTGCTGGAACACTTTTGCAATAGGTGTGGCAGGAACAGGAAGAGCAGGCATCTGACTCATCACCACAAGCGGCTCAGAAGGCACCGTAGCTGTAGGAACACTAGGCAAACAAGAAACAGCAGTAATAGCATCCAAACCTGGCTCAGGAGCTTGCAACTCGGGAGACAATAATCCAGCAGAGGCAGCAGCATCAATAACAGCAAGAACATGTTGTCTATGGGAAACGAGTAGGGATTTCAACCATAATTCATCTACAGGCAAAAACCCAGTCAAAGCACTTGAATGCAGGTCAGTACCAGTAGAATCAATGTCCATAGTGTTGGAACACGCAGACAGTTGTGATGAAATAGGCTCCAAAGCTGGACCTGCAGGAGCGGAGCTCTGTTCTCCTGCAGGTACACCAGTAGCCTGAGCAGTTCCAGAGGTCAAAGCCATGGTCCACCAGTGCTCCCACCTCAGAGTAGGGGAATTTCCCCAGTGTCCTGGCCAAATTTCCCTCATTCACTAAAAATACCACCAACAGCTTAATCTGGTTCAAGGTCAGTTGGCATTCATCTGTATCCCCCTCCCCCGGGTCATGCCTGAAAATGGGCAGGATTTGTCTAGTGCACTTACCTGGTCAACAAAAACTAAATAAATAAATCTACCTGCAGAGCAAACCTAAAACCTGTACCAAATAAAAGAAAGAAAGAAAACAGAGATCAAATCCTGAGTATACATTTAGACTGGGGTGGGGGTAGTACAGAATAAACAACAAAATCAGTTGGGTGCCAATGACTTCAACAAGAAATGCTGCTGTGGTTCAAGGACAATCACGAATCAATTTGGATGAACCACACATTTGGTGGGATCTTGACACAAAGTATGACAGTGGACTGTGGACTGTTTAATGAAGTCTTGGCTCCGTACAGAGGGCTTTTTTAGACAAATGACACCTGGTCTGTGTGCCTGAGCTGAGCTCCATATGGAGTCCTTCACTGCAGAAATGGAACCCAAAATGTTGGCTCAGATTCATAATGATGTGCAATCATAGTCCTTCACCATTGCATCTTGTGCTCTGTGTTTTTAAGGGGCTGGATTGTTCGGGACCCTATGTCTTACCTGCAGCAATTTGGAATTTTAAAAGCATCCATATGTGGATGCTGATGCACCCTGCATCCACATTGCAGTACTGTAAAGTTTCAAAGCCAGCAGGATGTATGTGTGTGACAGCTCCTGCCATATCACACATGCACCATGTTTTGTCATGAAAGGCATAATATCTCAGAATATCAGTGACCTCAGTAAACCCCCCCTGCACTAATTTACCTCCTGAGCCTTATGCAAGTACACCCTCCATATCCCACCTTTGGTACTATTTGCACATCACATCAGAGGTCTCCATTATGTATAACAACATTTACTTATTTTATTTAAGTCTTTGATAACTGGTTAAGTGCACTGATCCAGGGGACTGTTTTCAGGCTTGACCCTGGATACACAAGCGGCAGTTACAGAGGTAGTGACAAGTAATACAATGAGTACAAGCCATATAGATAGACAGAAATCATTGATGAACAAAGTGGAAATACAGATATCATTGGTGAACAAAGAAGATAACATAGGAAAGAACATGAATGACAGCCTGAAAAAAACAATCGGTACATCATGAGAAGCAACAATTATTATACAGTTATTTACAAAGGATAACTGCAAATTAATGCATGATGCAAAAAAGAAACATACAGGACCATTGCCAGTGGGAGAGCCTGAGATGCAGGTAGTGAGGGATGTAAGAAAGGAGTCCAAAGAAATGAGAGAGGTCCGGGGAGGCTAAAACAGCCCAAGAGGAAAAAAGTCAGAAAAGTGGGGGTGAGGTTATCCAAGCTAGTAATGGTATGTGGCCTCATCAAGCAGCCAGGATTTCAGATGTATCTTAAAAGTGGCATGGGATTCCAGAGAGTGGATGGGCGCAGGGATTCTGTTCGACAGAGTGGGAGCAGCTTCAGATAACGCTCTGCTACCTACAGCCGAGGAGACTTTCAGGATATCGGGGGGGGGGGCAGTTAGGATGCATGCAGACACCTCGAGGGAGTTCTGGTCATGAGGACAGACGTATAAGAGGAGGCTTCACCATGCCTGATGGTGCTGTCCAGGAGGTAGCCAAGCCCACAATCAAATCTGCAGTGTAGTGGGAGCCAGCCAAGAGTCTGGTAGAGGTGTCAGTGGTGAGTGGAATATGGTGCCAGGAGAGTGAAACAATATATGTTGTTGTATGTGGAGCAGAGGTGAGCGCCGAAGGCTGAGGATGTGTATGAGTAAATAGGGGAGCAGTAGTCAATCAAGGGTAGCAGGTTGTCTTGGGCAATTGCTAAAAGGGCTTCCTTGATCAGGAGTGACTATCCTATAAGCTGCACCAAGTTTCTGGTTAATACTCGGATAACAGAGGAGATATGATCGGAAAAGGAGAGGGACGGATACAGGATAACCCCCATATATTTGAAGGTTAGTACATTTTCAGGTACAGTGTTGTCTGATGAGACTATTGAGAGGGTGGACCCAGCCTTGGTGACCTTAGATAGGAAGGGTTTAGATCCAAATAGCATGGATTTAGTTTTTTAACATTAACAATTAAGCAATGTGAATGGAACCAGGTGTGCGCTGCCGAGTAGTTATCGGATAAAATCCTGGATATATTCTCAAGAGCCTTGTCACTAGTGAAGAGGACAAGGTCATCTGCATGAAATAGGGCATCACAAGTAAGACAGTCAGAGGGGAGAGAGTTTATAATCAGGGAGAATAAGAGTGGGCCCAGGATGGAGCCCTGGGGTACACCGGTAGTAACTGGGAGGGCAGGGGACGTAGAAGGTCCTACACATACCAACTGAGATCTATCTGAAAGGTAACTTTGGAACCACTGCATGGTCTCAGTACAGCAGCCAAGGGTGTGGAGGGAGGAGAGCAACAGGATGTGCTCGACCAGGTCGAAAGCTTTAGACAGGTCGACAAAGACAGCACCCATTGCTCTTCCAAGGTCCATGTTCCTAAGAATATGATTGGTAAACAGGGTGAGGGCAGATGTGGTGGAGTGATGTTAATGGAAGCCATGTTGTCTTCTGGACAGTAGGTTGTGTGTGTCAATATAGTCTGACAGTTGTCAGTGGACAATCCTTTCTAGGAGTTTACTAAGGTGGGGGAGCAAGGATATAGGACGATAGTTATCTGGGGATAGTGGGTCACTAGTCTTAAAAATCAGGACCACCCTGGTATGCTTCCAAGTGCTGGGCACTGAGGAGGGAGTCAATGCCAGGTTAAAGAGGTAGGTGAGTGGTTTTAAGATGGCAGGTGATATAAGTTTAAACATAGCAGGGAAAAGACAATTGCTGCCCAGGCTGCCCTGGCTAGGCAGGCTCTTCAGCAGTTTGGCAGTGTCCCGGGGGGTGATGGTCTGGAAGTAGAGAGAGGGGAGGGGAGAAGTTTGAGGGGGTATGGGTGGGGGGATGATCAAAGAGACCAGTGGTCACCAGGGTTGGCAGCTTGCTAAGGAGGGCAGACAGGTCTGTGAATTTTTTATTGAAGGCCTTGGCCACAGCAACAAGGTTGGCCAGTTGTCTGGAGGGAGTGTCAAGGTGAATAATGGGGTTATGAGTTTGAGGGCTGAGTAATGAGCCAACCTCACCCCAGAAGTGAGGGAGGTCACCAAGACTGTCCCTTTCTTTGCCCTTTGTTTGTTACATTGGGTAGCAGCAACACAGTACAGGTCCATGATGGAAACACAACAGTTGTTGACTGTCCAGTGTGTGTAACATCACTCAACCTGTCATGTAACTGCCATTTGTTATTGAGATCACACTAACAACAGATGCATTCGGCAGCTTGGGTCCTGCATTGGGGTGAGATGACAGCAATTTCTCTGCCAAGTCAATCAGGATCAATGTGTAATTCGAGGGATGTTTACAGTATTAGCTCATTATAGCAATAAATCCAGTGTATCATTACATCAATGCATTCAATGGAATACAACAATCCCATTTACCTTCTTGCTATACCATGTGTGCTGTCTGTTGCTAGTGTTTGTCATTGCTTTGTATTGCACCATTCCATAGCAGAATTTGTATTAGTAGTGAAATGAGAGGAATCATAACAGAAGGATCAGCTTTTCTGAAGTTGTGTAATGACCATAGAACCTTGTGTGTGCTAGTACATCTATTAACTAGCAAATCTGGAGACTGCTGGAACTCAGGGGATGTGATTATAAATAGACCACTTCTTTGTTCTCTGACAAAATGTCACTTTGAGATAGTACGTGCTGTGGTGCTGTGTGGTCTTTTAATGGGGGACTGAGTGTGAACACTGCTTTTTCTTATGGAGATCACAGAGCTCATTTTGAGCTGTTCAGAGAGATCTATTTCTTGTGAGTGTTTGGGAATGTTTGACAGTGTATAGTAAGTGTGGAACTGTGCTTTGTATGTAGATCGATTGAAACAAGTTTTTAAAAATGTTATAGATATGGCATGACTTGGGATGAGTGGCCCGCTCCAAAATGATGTCAGTGCTCCACAAAGCTGAATGAGTGGAGCAAAAAAAAAAAACATGATTGATCAGATCCCTTTCACTGCAGGTAAATAAATGTTAATAAAACAAGAACCACATCACAGATTTGAATAAAATTTGGAGGAATAATTCATGACAAGATCCTGCAATACTGTCTTTATTTGGGGAAGTAAAAGTGTTGCACCTGATCTTTAAACCCTTACTGTAAATACTAGTTCATTTTTATGTTTGCTTGAATGCATGTGCAAGAAATATAGTGCCACTATACGAGTTTTCATAGGTCTGCCACCCCTGCTTCCAATGCCGTGCTCCTTTCTACAGGCACGGCCCCACCGCACCAATGAATGTAGGAGCTGTCTAGGACAGCAGTTCAGATGCAGTGGTGTACAGTTCAAAGAAATGACAACTACAATCAGCAGTGATAATGTGTAGACAATTTGCCTACACGTCACCACTGCATCTGAACTGCTGTCATAGACAGCTCTTTTGTGTTCTGTTGCACTTCATGCAGATCTGGCAGGCTGTGCCTCATAATGAGTGCTTCGTTTCTATACAGTAACATAATCCATGCTGCATACTGCTGTGACATGAAGGAAAAAAAAAGATTTTCTTACTAGTGCCTGCCATTTTTGCGCCTCCCTCAAAGCAAAGTCATTCTTACACTGTTCTGACCCTCTGTGATGTGTTTGTGTACAAGGCTCATAGCACTCCATCCCCATGAGGCCTGGCTCAGCCATCCATTGTGAAGGCGAAGCCACATTGCTGGTTCAGTGGCACGGTGGATTCTATTTATTTGGCCTGGGGCCGGCTGCCCGCCAGTGGCTGGGAGAGCGAGAGCTCACATACACCCCATTTCAAAAATGTTGCAGAATAAACAGCATATTGCTTAATTGCTCTAATGAACTCAACAAGCTCCTTGTCGTCTTGAATGAACATTCTTTTTCCTCTCATCGTGCTCCTATTACTTCTCAGAGGTAGCCTGATTAATGTCCATCATACCTAGTGACTAATACCAAAGATTGAAAGTATCACTTTTCACTCCTAGGAAATATTCCTGAAATTAATATTTGCAATATGTGAAATATTTGTTTTCACCTGGGTTTATTGTTTTTATTCATCTGTAGTACTAAAAGCATTTTTTTTTCAATTAAGAGTTATTTGGTTTGAGCACCTTTCTTTCTCTCTCTCCCTCTCCTCCCATCTTCTCTGTTTCTCAGTTGAGTTGATAAAAATATATTTGTATTATATATAATATAGTTTTTAGAGACATTTTTAAAATCAGATTCTCCCATGGGTATTGCAGGCACCATGGAACAGAACACCCAAAAAGTGACACAGCAACCAACTTTGGTGTCAGCAGTGTCCAGTGCTTCGGTCAAGATTGGCTGTCACCAGACTCAGAGGGGTAGCAACATGTACTGGTATTGGCTAGAGTTTCTGCATGAACCAAAGCTGCTGATCATGTCTGTTTATGGCGGCGAGGTGAAGAGGCAAGCAAATGTTTCAGTGAGACTGACAGCGAAACGGGAAGAGCTCAAAGAGATCACCCTGCACATCACAAGCCTGACACCGGCAGACACGGGGGTGCACTTCTGCACAGCTAGTACACAGCATCAGAACCAGGTGCAGTCGCAGGCTAAACATTTAATTGAGATCAGGCAGCATGCTTACAGTATCAAATCCTGATGATTTTCATAAAATTCAGAGCTGAGATGCAACATCCATTTTATTCAATAAAGTCCATTTTTTTATGTGGGTAGACTGCACTTAAGAGTTGATGTTAAAAAGTGACTTGCATGGGGGTCACACAAGTAATAAGTGGCTCTGGCAGGAACTGGGCCAAGAGGGCCCCCGTTTTCCAAGCCAGGAGCTCTAAAGCCACATAGCACAACATTTTGCCTGAAAGATTTTCTCTGCCTGTCCTATTGTTATTGGTATTATCTAGTAGCTACATGCCAGGCACTTGGGGAAGGGCAGGAATAGGAAGGTATGGTGCAGACCTCAAGTTCAATACTTCACTGCCATTTCTATTCTGCATCTGTCTAACTCCTGCACTTCCAATGCTAATATCAGCAAGCAAACATTCGGCATTGACAAATGCTTGTTTATTTTCATTCGATCTTGATTTTTTATGTCAAAGCAATTATTGTTGATACCTATAAATCACTAAACACTTAAAAAGTCAATCTAAGTAGTTCTTTAGGCTGTACAAGTGAGATTAAAAGGGAAATTGCTAATAAGATGCCAATAATGAAACCAAAAAAGAAATCCAAGAGAGAACCTATTACCATGTGAAGGGCAATAGACTACTAGAGATAAAAGCAGGAACCAAAAACTGTGAAGCAAGTGAAAAGATAGAAAGCACTCGGCGTAGCATTGTAAAGAAAAGCAACCCAAAATAAATAAATGAAAAAAAAGGGAATGGTGATAAGGAAAAATATATTATAATATTGAATGCTTTAAAACAGAACTAAAGACAAATGCTGTAACAGCATAAAAAATTGTCATAGCAGTATGTAGTACAGAATGATTACATTAGTCCACAACATTTTTATGTTTGCTTTCAAGCATGTGCAAGAAACATAGTGCCATTATCCGAGTTTTCGGAGGTGTGGCACACGTCTTCCAATTCAGTCAGTGTGTTTGCAGGCGCGGCCGCAGTTCTCCAGTGAACGCTTCATCTGTCTATGACAACAGTTGAAAATGCAGTGCCTTACAGTTGAAAGGGAGAGCTCCACTTTGGTGAGTAGCACTCTCCCCTCCGCCGCATATTAGTGCTCATGCGCTCCCCATGCACGCAGTGTATGGCCGTGAGGTGCCCAATCCCCGTCGGCTCCATGCCCCCAAAAAAAGCTTTCAGGTGCCACACACTGGGAGCCCACCCAGCATGGCAAAAATTATGTCCAACGGGGGTGCCCAATCCCCCATTGGCTCCAGGCCCCCCCCAAACAGCCTTCCAGCTGCCACGCTGGGAGCCCACCCCAGCATGGTACAAGTCTGTATGGCTGATGGGGGTGCCCAATCCTCCATCAGCTCCAGGCCCCCCCAAACAGCCTTCCAGCTGCCACGCAGGGAGCCCACCCCAGCATGGCAAGCGTCCTCGTCGTCTAAGTAAAAACAAAAAAAAACCTGTAAACAAAAGTCCTCTAAGCAGTCTCCCACCACCGCACCCACCCACTGCGCACCCTGCTTCCCACACCCCCCACCTCACCCCATACTTACCTTCAGAGCTTGGTGTGATGATCTTCGGTGGACCGGGAACACGTTCAAAGCCAACGCGAACTGAGGAAATGCCAGTAAGCTGTATAATGCAATAAATAGGGTTTTCAACTTTAATGCATATCTCAGGCATTTTTGGAATTTTGGCACCAAATTTTCAACATGGGGTTTTGGGACCCCTCCTCATGAATTCTTGAACTGTCATGGCATTAATCAGGCCCAAAGGGTGATTTCGCAGTCACTGCACGAAATCACCTTTGGGACCGATTAATGAAACAACAGTGCCAGTGTTCATAAGGTGAGCTCTCAAAAGTCTATGTTGCAAATTTGGTGAAATAATTCCTGAAAATGACTGTTTTACAAGTGTGCATTGCGCAGTTCCTACACTCGCTCGTAAGTTCACAAATTTTTAATATTTGCACTCTGGATTTTCAACATTGCCATTTTACCACTCCTCCTTGTGAGCAGTACAGCTGTCATTTTTCACATCTTGCCCAAAAAGTGTTTCCGCGCATGTAGCGCACAATGGTGCAGTTGGTGTGCGAAATCAATGTATGGGACACATTAAGAAAATCACAGTGACACTGTTCATAAGCAGAGTTCTTAAAATGGCTATGTTGAAAATTTGGTGAAAAAATTCCTAAAAATTACCGTTTTACGAGCGTGCGTTGCACAGTTCCTACACACGCTAGTAAGTTCGCAAATTTTTAATATTTGCACTCCAGATTTTCAACATTGCCATTTTACCACCCCTCCTTATGAGCAGTACTGCTGTCATTTTTCACATGTTGCCCAAAATGTGTTTTCCTGCATGTAGCGCACAATGGCGCAGTCGGTGTGCACAATCAATGTTTGGGACAGATTAAGAAAATCACAGTGACACTGTTCATGAGCAGAGGTCTTAAAATGGCTATGTTTAAACTTTGGTGAAAAAATTCCCAAAAATGTCTGTTTTAGGAGTGCACGTTGGGCAGTTCCTACGCACGCCTGCAAGTTTGCGAATTTTTTATATTTTTACACCAGATTTCAACATTGCCATTTTATTGCATTTCCTTATGAGCAGTACAGCTGCCATTTTTCATATCTTGCCCAAAATGTGTTTCCACACATGTAACGCACAATGGTGCAGTCGGTGTGTGAAAGCAATGTTTGGGACAGATTAAGAAAATCACAGTGACACTGTTCATGAGCAGAGGTCTTAAAATGGCTATGTTGAAAATTTGCTGACAAAAGTCCATAAAATGACTGTGTTACGAGTGTGCATTGTGCAGTTTCTATGCACCCTCGTAAGTTCATTAATTTGTAATATTTTCAGTCCAGATTTTCACCAGTGGCATTTTTCCACACTTCCTTATGAACAATACAGCTCTAATTTTTCACAATATGGCCAAAATGTGTTTTCACACTTTCAGCACAGAAATGCATGGCCGCTGTGGGAAATCATTGTTCTGGACAGATAAAGAAAATCACAGTGACACTTTTCATGATCGGAGGCCCCAAAATGCCTGTGTTGACAATCTGCTGTAAAAAATTCCCCCAACTAATTACATTACAGGTGTGTGTTGCACAGTTTCTACACACACTCGTGACTTCAACAGTTTTTTAAATATTTTCACTACAGATTTTCAACATTGCGATTTTTTACACCTCCCCATGAACAGTACAGCTGTCATTTTTCACATCCTGTTCGGAATGTGTTTTTTCACCTGTGGTGCTAAATGCCATAGTCACTGTGCAAAAACAGCTTTCGGCTAACAAACTGATATTACCACTTTTCATGAGGTGGGGGTCACAAAAAAACCATGTTGAAATTTTGGGGTGAAAATACCAACAAATGCCTGAGGTGTTAGGGTTTCCGACCATAACATCCCACCCTGTACAGAATGACAGGCATCAGGGGTGTGACTTGGGATTCTCGCCTGTAATGCTCATACCATTCCACACCCTGCAGCCAGTGAGAGGCATCGAGATGTGCCTTGGACTCTTCGGCCCCAAAGTTCATCCCATTCTCCTATACCACACCCATCTCACCGTGTTTCCTGATGGAAAGGGATGCGCATAAGAGCCAACGACCCCAAGGAACACTGTGACACTTGTCGGTGTCTGCAGGGCAGGGTGTGGTGAAATGGCATGCCTGTTATGCCTGATGACCCAAAGGCACAACCCAATGCCTGTCAGTCTCTGCAGGGTGGTGGTGGGGTTGGCTTCAGTTCAATAATTCACTGCCATTCCTATTATGCAGCTCCAGTAAGCAAAAATTCTGCATTGACAAATGCTTGTTTTCTTTGTTACTGTAGACAGTTGTATGAAAGAGGATCACTGGCCCTTAGACTTTAATTGTTCTTTCTGCTTGCCTACACCGGACAGCATACTCCCCTGTTTATATTTATATCATCACAATTATCTCCACAGCAACAGGCTGTGACATCATAATCAGAAGTATGCTGTCAGATGTAGGCAAGAAGGCAAAACCGATTGGGGGCTGGATTTTCAAGGAGTGGTGCGGGGCTTGTGTCAAGCTCTGCACCACCACATTAGTTCCTGGTGGTACACCAAATGGGTTTACCACAACTACGTCTAATTTTAGTAGATCAAACACAGTTGTGACAGTTCACCCAAATTGCTGCAACTTGCACCAAATATCTGGTGCAAGCTCTGTGAAAAGGGTCCTCAGGATTGCCACAAGCTCGACCAGAGAACATTGGTCTCACTTGAGACAATTGTCACATGGGATGTATAAACACCATTAGGTTGCTGCAAGCCCAATGCCATCTCATTGGCACACCTGGCGCTTGCAGTGATCCAGGGGCTTAGAAATCTGGCTCAAGGCAAATGTCCTTCGTAATATACAAGTAAAGGTGAGAATTACAAAAATAAAAATGATTAAATATAACAAGCTGAATTGTGTCTAAATGTAACCCCTAGATGGCGTTGTCCCAAGGGCTGCTACCCCTGCCTACTTGGCTATTAGCAGGTTAAGGGGCCTAGGTTCAGTGACGGGTGCCTCCACCCAAAGGTCAGGGTGGTGTTAGTCTGACTAACCAGGCCACAGCCCTCTGGGACACTATGACCCCCCTTGTCTCCTTCTAGTGGCCCACACACTACATGATAGTTACCTTCCCAATACCCCTGATAGTCTGTACACATACACCTAGATTTAGCATTTACCCCCAGGACTGGTTCCTTCAGCTTGGCTCTAGGGACCCTCTGTAAAATAAGATGATGCAAGACAAGAAACAACTAGGCAATACCGTAAGCATAAACCGACACAAAAATCCAAAAATGATATATTATATAAATGGACTACCATTTCACTCATCAAACTGTGAAAAAGATTTAGGGATATATGTTAATAATAAACTTACATCAAATGATCACTGTGTTAAAACTGCTTGCATGACCAACAGACTTTTGAGGCAAATAAAACGCCCTTTTGTTAATCGCACTGAACAATGCCTTATTCCATTGTATAGGGCATTCATTAGACCGTATCTAGACTATGGCTCCTCTTTCTGGAATCCAAACCAAAAAAAAAGACATAGCAATTCTTGAACAGGTTCAAAGGAGAGTAACTAGAATGATTCCGAGATTAACAAACTTGGATTATCAGTACAAATTAAAAGCTACTGGTCTCTTCTCTCTTCAAACTAGAAGATTAAGAGGTGATATGCTAATGGTTTTTAATTTAATAAATTCACCAGATCTAATGGAAAAATGTGGTCTAACACTCTCCAAAAGGAGAGATATTCTGAGACTGCATAATAAACAGCTTGAAGTAAAAACTTATAAAACCAGCAAAAGGGGAAACTTTTTTCCAGTAAGAGCATCCATTGTATGGAACACTTTGCCACAAGAATTGGTAGAGGCAACTAGTGCCACTGTCTTTAAAAACAAATTAGATGTTTGGTTAAGGGATAATAGATAAATAATGTCCCACATAGTGTGGGGAACAGTCTCGATGGGCTGTGGCCTTCTTCTGTTCTTTCATACCAAGTCATACCAAGTAAGACACCATAGCCAATGTAAATTGCAGGAAAAATAAATCTGATTTATTCAGGGGACTATAAGAAGGATGGGGGCAATCAGGTTAATTGGCTTAGACACACTATAAATATCACAATTGTGCATGTAGTCAGTGTCTCTATCAGTCACAATCTCTGGGTACCCAGGATGAAAAAGGGGGCTAGCCAGGATCGTTGCCTGGGGTAGGCCAGCATTGCAGCTGGTAGGGGCCCTGTGAAGAAAGAAATAACATGCACACCCACTGATTTTAATCCAGAGCCAGAGGGCTCAATTCATGGAAACAACACAAGAAATTAATTAGATGACACGCTTGTGATTTAAAAGATATGTTGCAGGGAGCTACCCTGTTTGCTACTCACGATACCCAAAGCTGAACACAGGATGGAGGATGGATGTTCTGGATTGCCAGAAGGAGCAGGGTAGGGAGACAAGACCCTCGTGGAAGGGCCCAACTGCATCAAGTAGCAGGCGGATTCGGTCCAACTCAAGCTGGATACAGCTTCCAGCCCTCAGCACAAAACTCAGTTCGGGGGGAAACCGGAATGCGACTCCCCTCCAGTTCGTAGCACACTTATACGTAACAAAAGTTTACTGTACCAGGCCGACTGATCCTCGACCCCGATCACAAAATCACTGCTAACCCCAGGAGCAAAAAGGTCGCTGGAGTCCTGACAGGCCGATCGCACTTGGCAAAACCTTCGATCTTCTTCAGGTTAAGCCTGGTCTCCATTCAATAGTTTACTTCACAATTCACTGAGCGGATCACTGTCCAACAAATTTTCTCTCTCTGTCAGCAAAACGGCAACAGGCTGGGATTCGGGCCTTCCACAATTCTCTCGCTCGAACTACTGGCGCAACAGGAAGGCAGTATAGAGCAGTGGTTTAAGGCTCTGAGCTGCAAATCTGGTGACATCCAGCAGATCAGACCTGGGTTTGAATCCCACAGCTTCCACTTACATACTGTGTGACCCTGAGCAAGTCAATTAACTTCCTTGTGCTCCCAAGATGCTCCTGTAAAAAAGGTTTCAGCTTAGTGTGCTACTCCTGGTTAAACAACTAAAAAAAAATATAAACACAGCTACTTGACTCTGCAAGCTCCTCTCTCTACTTCCAACTCGAATCTGGCTTGCCAGCAGACACATTTCCCCTCGATCAAAAAGGCCAGATTGGCTGGTCCAGCTGTCAATCACGGTAAGAGCTCCCTCTTTAGGTGCAAAAAGTGCCAACAACCCGAAACTAAAAATTCCAGCGGGTAATCCATACAGTACCACTTCAACAGGCTCCATTTTAGAGTCCCTGAATTCTGATTGGTCCAGTTCGGCAGTTCGGGACCAAAATGGTGGAGCTGACAAAACAGTTTGTGCTGCAAGAGAGGCAGTTTAGCACAAACCACATTATTATTACTACTTTAAATGACCAACAGCCAGAAGTTACATCTTTCAGCAGGTCTCCCTCTGCACAAGTAGCGATGGCAGAAACGGAACAAGTATCCAGCAGCCCGGGTGGTACTTGGGCGTGGAAACACACAGAACCCCCTTCCAGTTCATTATGACTGCAAAAACAGGCAGCCCTTAAAGGGACAGTACACGGAGGCCACACAGGCACTCACTGGCAATACTTCAGGTCACTAAACGCAGGACACCCGCTTGGCAATGAGCATGTGGGTAAGCTCATGGAAGACTTTCAGGAACCCCCATTTGTAGGAGGGTTACAGAAATATTACAGTTTTTGTGTTGGCTTGCGTGCTTGTGCAAGAAACACCATGGGACAGTACCGCATTTCAGCGGTGTGTCAGGGACGAGTCCAATGCAGAGCACTACACAGTGGGCACGAACGTGACACACCAATGAACGGTGAAGCCCAGTGTGACAACTGTTGGAATTTCACAGTGGAAGCTGGCCTTCACTTGAGAGAAGTGAGCTGCACCAATGAGAGAGTGTACTTCATTCCTCCCATTTGCACAGCAGCCATTACAACCCAAATCTCTCCCTCTGCTGCTGTCATCTCTGCTCCCTCATGCTGCTTGCCCTGCATCCATTTGTTTTGTCCTGTTTACCCCACTCTCTGTGTTGCTGCTGATCCTGGTGCTTGTCTGTCCCCCTCGCTGCTCCCTTCCATTTCTGTTTGCTTCTCTGTTCCCACCCACTCTGTGGTGTTTCCTTCCTCATTTGCTGCCTGCTTGGGGCTGCCTGTCCTTTTTTACCCTGTGTTTGTTCTGTCTCCTCCCCCATCCTGTCTCATACCTCTTTTGGGCTTCCTTTTGTTGGCGGGGGGTCTTGTTTTGCTGGCAGCTCCTCATTGCATCTGGAGGCTCTGATGCTTCTTGTCTGATCTGTTCCTTGTCTCTGGTCACCTGCCTGCTGCTTCCATTCACGTTTCTACCTTTCTCTGTGTCTGCAGCTCGCCCTGCGGCTGTTGGCACCTTTTCCCCTTTTCCCTGTCCCTTCCTTCCCTTGTGCTGCTTGCCTCTGCATCCATTTGTCCTGTTCTCCCCATTCCCTTTGTTGCTGCTCCCAGTGTTTTTTTTTTTGTTTCGTTACCACAGACACGTCTGTACTCTTCAAAGTTGGACCATGAACTGAAGACATGGGTATGGTTCAATATATTTCAATGCAGTTTTGAACATCGTGACTTCACATAGACACCCCATTTTTGAAACAAACTCCTTTAGACTTCTGGGCAATTCAGAAAATGTATCCAATAATACATTAAAAGAGATGGAACAAAAAAAATTTCTTTAGCAAATGATATGATGGTTTACCATAAAAACACTAGTCTGAATTCCCATTTCGTGTGTGTATGTGCTCTTAATTAGTGTTTTTCTTTGGGGGGAGGGGATCAGAGCTGGAATTGAACAAACTATAGTGAGGCATTGCAATAATATATAGATTACATACCTTGCTTAAATTAATCTAAATTAAACATATAGGGTTCTGAAAATGTTATTAAAACAAAAAAGAAAGTGTAAGTACATGCTGTGTGAGAATGACCTCTTATTGCATTACAGTATACAAGACTTCATCGCTTATAGTGTAACAGTGGCTGCATCAATGGCGCGAGTTGAAAAGCTGGAGATAATTCTGGATCTATCATATATCATCTATAACATATGAATCTATATTAGTAGGACATGATAGACAAACAAATGTTTACAGCATGACAAGTTTGGGCTAACATGCGGGCACACACTGAATAACAGGCAGTGTGATCATGAATATCCCACACTAAGTTTCAATCACAGAAATGGGGATAAAACATATACAACATAGCAAGCAGAACTCACTGTGAGGAAACGTTAAAATAGTGTTTTCGCAAAAATGCAGCCGCATCCACGTCTGCAGAACAGCATTATCAGTGCACAAATTCTTCTGTGCAATACCACTGTATAAATGTATAAAGAGCTATTACATGGCATCTCTAAAAGGATTCAGTAATACAATAGAATAAGATGAGATAAACTAGAGCAGATGAGAGAGCCAGTTTGTTTTGTGGTTAGCAATCATGCAAGGTCTAATTGAGGCACATGCAAGAACCAATCAAACATTCAGTGTGAGTGTCTGTGACCCTATTGCTGTGACTGGAGGGTAAACTACTGTCAAATTGGGTTGCAGTGACATAGACAAGAAGGAACATGGTAAATATGTGGCACAGGTCGACATGAAAATAATTAAGAAAAAGGCAAACTATCCAGCAAAATATTATTCACTGTGAGGACACATTTTCATTCATGATCACATAAACAAAACGGATTAAAAAAAATCATTGTGAAGCTCATCCTATGTTTGAAAAAAAGGAATAGGATACATTTCATTAATCTAAAGACATCAAATTAATAAATACTTTAATCTCTAATAGCACCCAGAATTATGAACTTTCAAAATGAGATCAGAGCATCAATATGTACAGGAATAAAAAGATACAATATGAAAACATCACACAAACCTCATCTATTACTACCTAAAATTGCATTATTTAATGAACAGAGACATTTCTTGCATGAGTATGGTAAATCTGAAGCTCTCTGCTGGAATCTATGTATCCTCACCTATGTAGTATGCTTACAATAGGTAAATTATGAACGTAGAAAAAAATGTCTTGAGTACAGGCACATGTTATGGTCTGACAGCATGCACTACAATGAGAATGGCATCGTGTTCATGTATGTCATCACGAGCATGCTCTTCCATGGCATGGTCGTTCATATGGTAAACTGCCACCATCACTTTCAATGCCACTACATGGAGTGCGCGCTTCTGCATGTTAGGGCAACCTGTTTTACTGACGGACTACTAAGAATGAGGCATTTTTGATAAATATAATGTTTTATTGTCTAATTCAACAGAAAATAAGTACACACATGAGTACAAATAAAAGACTAACACAAATTGAATGAATTGTTAATTTATTACAGTAAAAATAAACCAATGCTGATTTTAATCTGACAGTGTCCCTTTAAGACTAATAGCCCAAATACTTGTAAACACAGTTTTTCAGATTCTAAAGGTCTCTGCTTTGGTGGTTGAAGTTATAGGGCTGGTTTCCTTACCCAGGACTAATAGCTTGTTGCCATCTCCAAAGTAAAGCGCTGAAGCACCATAAAACTTCCTACCCCTCCCAATACCCACACTGTAGCAAAGTTCAAGAAACTGAATAATGCTTTTGGATGGAAATCCCTGTTACATGCAGATTCACAGATTGAGACACTATTTACTCTGTGCTTGCAACAATGGACGATTTCTGTGAAGTTCATAAGTAAGCAATAACCCATGTTATAACGAGTTTTAATCTGTTTGAATCTGTCATGGAATACGCTTTACCAATATAAGTACTGAGTAAGAGTCCTCACACTTCAGACAAACAATAATAGTTTAGTTTTATTGTCAGTCGGGCCAGGGTCTTTTATTGTATCATTCTTGACTGACACTGAATTTCTGGTACACCATTCTTCTATATGTGTTTTAAGAATGTTTTCTGTTAGACTATAAAGCAGAACTTGCTTTTTTATGACTACATGGGGAGGCATGGAACTGAAATAATTAATTAATTCCTACTACTTTATTTTCCATATTCAAATGTCCATGTCCGGAATGCAGTTTACTCACTCCCCAATGAAACTGATAACCATCTGGATCCAATAACCTCAACTCCTGCCATAATATTTATTTATTTGGTTTTTGTTGACTGGAAAAGGAGGGCTAGACAATGCTGCCTATTTTTAACCTCATCCTGGGGGGAGGGGAGATACAGACGTTAACTGACATACTAAATCAAGTGAAGCTGTTGGTGTTTTTTCTTTTACTGAATGTGAGAAATTGGCCCAAGACATTAGGGAAATTCCACAACACTTCAAGAAGTGCTATGGGATCCTTAATGTCCAGGTGAATGAGCACCAGAATCTCAGTGTTAAGTTTCATGCAATAGACAGCACCTCAGGAGTGTAGCACCCTGCACTACAATGTCAGTATTGGGATTTATCCAAAGTAACTGGTGTAGGGCTAGAACCCACAACCTTCTGATCTTCCAGCCTAACAGGCAAGTGTGTAACCTGCTGAGCCACTGACACTGCTAATATGACCCCTAACATATCAGTAGTCTGCCTTTAACTCTAACAGTATTTTATTTGTGATTGTAGGTCATGCCATATACATTCCAAAATAGTGTGAGATGGAATATTTCCAATCTACTTGTATTTATAGATTTTTTTTGTTCTAATATTGGGAGGATGCAATAAAGCGCAACTCACTGACATAAGCATATACTCCTAAAAATTCTATAACACCTACTGTTGTGAAACATGGCTGTCACCAAAAATCCCAGACTCAGCAATTCCACTGCCAGGATATAATGTCTACTGACTGGACCGCTTGTCCAAAAGAGGTGGAGGTTGTGCAATCTACACCAAAGACTCTCGTAGGTTGCCCCATCTCTACTCCTCTCCATGACTCCACTGCTCAGATCTTACCTATTAAGCTACTTTTAGGAGAACACAACAAAACCCTCACAGTAATCACAGTCTACATCCCCCCCAAAGACCAAGGGAAGAGCCTCACAGCTGTTCTGGACTTCATCAAATCCCAACCAGTAGATGCAGACAATTACACTAGATGATTTCAATATTAATTGGCTCTCATCAGATGCTGCTATATCTTGGGATGCCATATCATCAGCAAACCTCTCACAAATGGTTCTCTCCAACACCAGAAAGAACTATAAAACAGGCAATAGTACCTTACTGGACTGGGTCCTTACCAATCATCCTTCTCATATCGCCAGCACCTCTGTCCTTCCTGACTCACTAAGCAACCACTTACCCATTATATGTGAATGGTCAAATAAATTCCATAAGCCCCCACCCAAAGTCATCACTAGCAGAGTGCTCCCATGTTGACAGCTAAGACACCTTAAATCTTACCTCAGTCGGTTTGATTGGTCTCCCATTTTCCTCTCAATAGATGTTAACACAGCTCTTGACCTCTTTATCTCCTCCTTCAATGCAGCCTGTGACACCTACGCCCCGCTTAAAAATTAAAAAGTCAAAACACTCTGCAACCTGTGGTTAACTGGAGAGCTACTTACGCAGCTAAAGGCTCAGGACTGCCTTTGGGCACTGGCTAGAGACTCTGGCACCCAGCATGACATATAGG
Organism: Neoceratodus forsteri; assembly: GCA_016271365.2. NCBI lineage: Eukaryota > Metazoa > Chordata > Ceratodontiformes > Ceratodontidae > Neoceratodus > Neoceratodus forsteri. The sequence goes on along the minus strand of CM057450.1, from coordinate 1,608,469,690 downwards.
ACTGCAAATGTGCCCGCAATAACTGCACTAAATCCATACGACTACTGAAAAATGCCTACTACACAGAAGCTCTCTCAAAATCCTGGGGAAAGGGGTCAGATTTCTGGAAGAATATCAAAGAAGTTACAGAGAAACAAACTAAATCCTCCACAACCATGCTAAAGGTTGATGAGGCCATCGCCTTGGATCCTCTGGTCATTGCGAACACCTTTAATGATGCATTTACTGATCTCAGCAGTGTCCTTCCCCCGGATTTTTTTCCTTGACACTACCCATGCTATCCCCGATGATCCTCCTACCAATCTCCTACACTTCTACTTCAAAGAAATTAACCTGCACGATGCCCGAACACACATTACCAAAGCAATTTCAAAGTCAAGATCAAGTGGGACTCGCTGGATCTAAAATTCCTAACCCTCACAATGCAGGGTTTTAAATAACTGATTAGCAGTTTTTTTCTTGGGACAATGCTAACTGTACAGAAAGTATTTATATAGGTTTTCTAGAAGTGTTATGTTTGTTAAACACAGTGAGGCAAGTGCTGTGCATTTTCACAATGTTTTAGCACTTTTATGAGCAAAACGCTAATCAATTTTTGGAGTTAAATAAAACCCTGCTATGGATGAGGTTCTAGTCCAATTAACACACATTCTAGATCTCTCTCTTAGCACTGGTCAGTTCCCTGACAAATGGAAGGCAGCTACAGTTACTCCAGTTCACAAAAGCGGGGATAAGACCTGCCATGCGAACTATCGACCGATTTCGATACTACCACCTCTCTCCAAGGCACTCGAATGCATAATATCTAACCAACTCATGGTCTACCTGGACAAACACAATCTCTTATGCCCACAACAACATGGCTTCAGAAAAGGTCATAGTGCCTCTTCTGCATTACTGGAGTTCACTGGAGCACTGCACGGCACATTGGATATGGGTCACTTAACCGGGGCAGCATTTGTAGATCTGACCAAGGCCTTTGACACAGTCCATCATCGTCTGCTGATCCAACAATTCCAGCATGTAGGACTCTTTCCTGACACTGTCTCATGGTTCATCAGCTATCTGCAAAACAGATCTGAATGAGTCAAAATTGCTGGGACACTCTCGGACCTCAGACCGGTCCGATCTGGAGTCCCTCAGGGATCCATCCTGGGTCCGTTACTCTTCAGCCTTTTTCTTAACACGATGCCGAAATCTTGCACTGAACAGATTATCTTCTATGCTGATGATGCTGTTATCTTCTCCTCCCACAAGGACCCTGTGCTCCTGCAGACCAATCTTCAGCAAGGCTTTGCTGCAGTGGAAAACTGGCTCATTCATCATAAGCTTGTCCTCAATCATAAAAAAACCAAAGTAATGCTCTTTTACACCTCTCAAAAGAGGCATAGATCTCACCCCCTATCTATCTTTACCAGCATTGGCAACACTCTTGAGCAAGTGCAGTCGTTCAAATACCTAGGGTTATCCCTGGACTCAAATCTCTCCTATGGGGCACACATAGACAATGTTGCCAAATCAGCAAATATGCGCCTAGGCCTGCTTTACCGACATAGACAACACCTTACTGCAGAAGTACTGAAGATTGCCATCCAAAGGTTGGTGGTCTCCATCATTGATTATGGTCTTATAATCTATGGCTCTGCCTCTGCCACTGCCCTGAGACAAATTTCAACATCACTTAACAAGGCCTGCAGGCTTAGCTCTGGTGCTCATCGTCTCACTCATACATGTGATCTGTATGCCTGATCTGGCTGGCTTCAACTTTCAAATCGCATAAAATACCAAGCCTGCATTATGGCAAAGAAAGTAACCACGGGCCTCTCTCCACCGGGAGTCTAAGCACTGCTTAGTTCTAGACTAAAGCCACGTAACACCAGGGCCTCTGAATACCAGCTCCTTCAGGTTCCCCGCCGTCACACCTCTCAGGCCCAAAGATCCTTTGCCTTCAGAGCACCTAGCTGGTTAAATGCACTCAATCCTGACATCTCCTCCACTACCACCCTTGGCTCATTCAAACATAAACTTCACCTCCACCTTACTAACTCTAGCTCCTCTGAATGCTACCTATAATCTCTTCAGCCCTCTCGTCTTTGTTCCCTCCAACTATCACCTACCACATCTCCACCCCCTCCTTTTCCTCTATGTTACTTTTTAATTTCTTCTTTCTTTTCACCACTCCTGATTCTCCCACCTTCACCCCCCCACCTCTTCTGAGCCCTCAATGATCTTTGCCTTTTTGTTGACTAGTTTCAGCCTACTCCCAGTTGATGACCCTGCCCTTTATCTGCAATTCCTGCCCTCTCCAACTTCGCTCCTCAAGTTTATCTTCAACTTCCACCCTCCTTCCTACTTATCACTCTGTTACTCTGTGTTCCCATGTATACATTCTACTTATTCTAGCTATTGTATTGATCTACCATTGTAACCTAATATGCCAACTTATTTATTGTTTTGTTCCCATCTCTGTAACTTGTATTGTATTTGTTCTGTGACGCGGAACCTTTGTAAAAGAGCCTGGCTCAAAGATGCTTGTAATTCTTGTTGTAATAAAATAATAAAAAATATATATATTGCTACTGTACCTGCATTTTTAGAAGATACAAATACTGTTGCATATTTGAGGAATCATTTTACCTACAACTGCGAACTTTGCCCCACTGCCGAAGTACTAGGAAACAAAGGCAGTACACACACTGCCACAGCTGTCTGAAAACTAACATCCGTGAGGCAGAGATGGGACTACATGGAAGGGCATGTTATTTCTTGTAACATCTTTTAACATTGCAAGCTGCCCTTCAAGACGAAAGGAAAAGGTGAGTTTGTTCAAATTTATCAGAATATGAACCATTTCTTTCCTGAATTATTTTGGTTATTTAGTATAACTGCAGAAACTGAGGGGTTTGGGAACCTTTGATTATAATGCAAAATCACACCAAACAGAGATGTATGCAGGTGGTCCCTGCTTTATTTCTTGATGGCTTACAATATCCTCAGCAGGTACACAGCACAGGTTTGCAACCCCCAATGAGCAGAGCTCACCAGAGCTTTAAAGGTCATGCCACTGCTAATGGGTCTTTGCAACAAACACTTAGCAGTGGAAACAACTGCCAATCAAGCCCCTGATGGTTCTGTATTAAATGTTATCATGCACCCCTATAGTTTGAATATACCAGTTAATGTGAACTTAGACCCAGGAAGGGTTTACACTTTATTTTAACATAAATGCTGTCCCCAGAACATTGGGGCTAGCCCACTAGGCCACCAGGGCTATCTTTATGTTGTACCCCCCCTTTACAGGGCATTTCCAAGCCCTACTGACCACCAATAGTACTTTTATTTCTACAGAAGGGCTACTAGCCTTCAGTAACCCACTTGGACTACTAAATAACAGGCCACTTGACCACAACTAGGGGAAAAGGGTCCCAGCTGAGCCCACCTTTCCTTAACCTCACTCCCTTTTCTCTTCTGCTTTCTTGCTGCTTTTTTATCTAACTAACCTATTTCTCTTCTATTTTTGCAGGTCTGACCGAACAAGGGCTTCTACCTTAATCAGATAAGTATTAGTTTTATTTCTATCCTATCCCTTCTGCCCTGCTGGTCCCCATAACAACTGTGGATCTTTTGTGACCCTTTTTATGTTTTATTTTAGAGGTACCTTGGCGTCACCGCTTCAGACATCTACCTGGGCACCCTGCAGCAGGTAAGGTTTTTTTATTCTTTTTGAAATTACTATTTATTTCTCCTTCCTGCCTGCCATCCCGACCCTTCAGGAGCCTCAAGATAGACATCCCTCTGCCTTCCACCCTGCCCGTATGACCCCACAGGAACCCCATAGAGCTTCGGTTTACCCCCCTAGCAGGGATGGGGCAGAGCCCTCTTACCCCAACAATCAACTTTTGTCGGTCCGGGAGCCATCGGGCGGGTGAAGGCACATCGAGGGCATGTCTCCGGAGGCTCCATCTTCCCGGTGATGGCAGGCGTTTTTCCACTTTTTCTCCCACCCCCCAGAGCGTAGGAGCCCTGACGTCAAGGTGCAGAGCGCCGACGTCACGCTGTAAGTTGGCATCCCTTCCCCTTAACATTGGGGGCTTGCAGTACTCTGAGCCTCCGCTCGGAGTCAGACAAGTGTTCGGGCTATAGCCTTAACCTTCCCCGGAGTAGGTGAGCTGTCGTGGGACGCTCAAGCCTAACTCCCCCCGGCTGGCCCACCAGCGACCCGAGTCCTCTCCCGAACCCGGGTCACCGCTGTAGAGTGAGGTGTGGCGTCCAGCGCCTCAACCCTCAGTGCCACCGGGCCAGCTGCAGGTAAGGGTTTAATTAGCCTTACTTTGGGTGGGTTGACTGCAACAGGTGTACGTTTCCATTATAGCCACCTCTGTTGTGGTTTCTCTGTCCTGGTAACCGCTTTCTGCTTGTGGCCGATGAGGACTTCAGGAAGGCTTAGCAGAGCATTAAGTTCACTAACCCTTCTACTTCTGTAATTGTTTGAGACATGCAGAGTTAACAGGGTGATGTAACCATGCCCACACACATCTCATGCTTACATTCAGGTGTTCTGCTCAGGTAGATGTCCATGGAAACATAAACACAGATTGCATGTGTTATGACCCCAAATTTTCAGCATAGCCATTTCTCCACAGCACCTCATGAATATGACAGCTGTCATTTTTCAAAAGTATTCTTGCAACATCCTGAAAGGTGATTTTGCAGTCACTGCACTAAATCACCTTTCGGGAAGGAGTTGAACATTTTCTCCACCATTGCTTATGAGGCGAGGTCATAAGAAGGCTATGTTGAACATATAGCAAAAAAAAAAAAACATTAACGTTATCAGGCTATGTTGCATTTTGCTAACACAGGCTCAAAACTTTAATACACCCCTGACACATGCACCATGCAAGCAAACATTCGGCATTGACAAATGCTTGTTAACTTTTGCCATTTCTTATTTGACTAATCCTGAAAGTCACTGTGGAAACTGAAGTTCATTTTCTCAGACATAAGAATTTCTATTAACCATGCTGAAGGTTTTCAAGTTAGATATATGCCATCTTGGAACACTGCAGAAAACCAAAGAAACAACTGGACCCAGAAAAAAATAAACAAGAAAAGAACCTTATCCTAGGATTAAATCACATACACATCAAGATTACAATAACTAGTTCTTAAAGAAATGGGGCCCGATTCCAAGACAGCTACTCCAGACAAAAATGCAGTATGCCAGTCCCGAGTGGCATAAATCACAAGTTACGCCCACGACTTGCAACATGCAAGATTCCAAAAGAACACTGATGCCGCAACCCGCAACTGCTGCACCAAACGTAAGTTATGACACAGTTATGCCAAAGAAAGCTTGTGCCACTGCGTAATGTGGTTTGTGACATGCGTAATGCACCAGTATGATTGAAATGCTATTCCAGAACAGGAGGCGTAATTAAATACGCCAGAAGAGGCCGACATAAATTAGACCAAGGAATAGCTGGTCTAACCAGAGCACAGTCTATATAACCCCCCCCCCCCAACATAGTGAGACAGCAGACAGCTGTGTAGTGAGACACACAGCGATGTCAGCAATAGGAGCACTACTGGGCATTATGATAGGGAAGCACCGGGACTGCAGGCATACCAGGAGCAGAGGCAGGATGCAGGGGACCGAGCCACAATGTCCAACGATGGTACCAAGGCCACCGGTGCAGAGAGTGGGATGCCCTCGCAACACATTTGAGGACCTGTCTGAGCAGCAATTTTTAGCATGCAATAGGCTCAGCAAGAGCTGCATCAGGGAACTATGCCAGGACCTGAGTGGGGACCTACGCAGCACCAGAAACAGGGGCCACTCACTGCCACTGGAGGTGCACATGAGCGCCTCACCACCGGCACATTTCAAATGCCCACAGGGGACACAGTGGGCATTTCCAAGCTGGCGGTGTCCAAACACCTGAGGAGGTTCCTTGCAGCCCTCATACAGTGCACCACACAACACATCATAGATACATAGACAGTGTCGGCAGATAAGGGCCTATGGCCTACCCAGTCTGCCCATTTGAGCTTGTAAGTTCAGTATATGTTTTCCTAGAAGTCTGTTGCCCCTTTTACCCCTGACCTCCAGAATTCCTTTATGTCTATCCCATGCATTCTTAAATCCTATGATTGTTTCAGCCCCCACCACTTCCTCTGGCAGGGTGTTCCACTTGTCCACCACCCATTCTGTGAAGAAATTCTTCCTCACGTTTCCTCTGAATCATCCTTCCTCCAACTTCATCCCATGCCCTCTAGTCCTGGAACATCTTTTACGCTTAAAAATAGTGTATTCCTGTACCCTGTTCCTCCCTGTAAGATACTTGTATGTCTCTATCATATCCCTTCTCTCCCTCCTCTCCTCCAGGGAGTACATGTTCAGTTCCTTCAACCTGTCCTCATAGGACTTGTGATGCAATCCATGCACCATCTTTGTTGCCCTCCTCTGAACCTTCTCTACCCTGTCTATGTCCTTACTTAGGTAAGGTCTCCAGAACTGTACACTGTACTCCAGGTGGGGCCTCACTAGTGTCTTGTATAGTGGAATTATGACCTCCCTTTTCCTGCTGGTGCTGTCCCTGCCTATGCATCCCAGCATCCTATTTGCTTTACCTTCTGCCTTGTCACACTGTTTCCTTACCTTGAGGTCATCAGAGATGATAACCCCAAGATCCCTTTCCTGCTTGGTGCATGCTATATCCTCACCCCCCAACTGATATAGTGTGCCAGGGTTTTTGTGCCCCATATGCATTATCTTGCACTTCTTTGCATTGAATTTCAACTGCCAACCCCTGACCATTCTTCAAGTTTCTGCAGGTCCCTTCTCATTCTGTCTACACCCTCTGGTGTGTCTACTCTGTTACAGAACTTTGTGTCATCAGCGAACAGTGAAATTCTGCCTTCTAGGTCCTGAGTATTGTCACTGATGAATATGTTGAATAGGACCAGTCCCAGCATTGATCCCTGTGGTACCCCACTGGTCACTCTTCCTTCTGTGGAGTGACTGCCATTTACCACCACCCTCTGTGTCCTGCCACCCAACCAGTTACCTACCCACCGCACTACTGTCCTGCCCTCACCCATATTCCCCAGTTTGTGTAATAGTCTTCTATGTGGCACAGTGTCAAAGGCCTTGCTGAAGTCCAGATATGCCATGTCCACTGCCCTCCACTGATCCACCTCCCTAGTCACCCAGTCAAAAATTCAATGAGGTTGGTCTGACATGACCTCCCCTAGTGAAACCATGCTGCCTTGGGTCCTGTAGTCTATTGACAACCAGATGTTCCACCAATCTCTCCTTCAGTAGTGCTTCCATGATCTTCTCCCACTACCCGAGGTGAGGCTGACTGGTCTGTAGTTCCCTGCTTCCTCTTTGTTCCCACTTTTGTATAAGGGGACTACATCTGCTATCCTCCAGTCTTTGGGTACCTCCCCTGTTTCCAGTGATCAGCTAAACAGGATAGTCAGAGGTTCATCCACCTCCTCTCTTAGTTCTTTAAGGACCCTGGGGTGCACCCCATCTGGCCCCATTGCTTTATCAGCTCTTATTACTTCCAGTTCCTTCAGGACCCTTTCTCGTGTAAAGGGACTTGTGTCCATTTATGCACCATTCTCACCCCTTGTACTCCCTTCAGACCCATTACCCTCCTCTTCCTCAGTAAAGACTGAGCAGAAATACCTGTTCAATATGTCAGCTTTACTGTTGTCATCCTCCATGCGGCCCCCATCCTCCCCCTTCAGTCTCACTACCTCTCCCTTTGCCTTTCTTTTTTCACTTATGTACCTGTAAAAGGTTTTGTCCCTCTACCCACTGATTTTGCAATGTGTTCTTCTGTCTGAGCTTTGGCTTCCCTTACTGACCTCCCTGCCTCCCTTTGCTTCTCCTGGTACTTCTCCCTATCCCTTCTGCTTGTGTCTTTTGTATTGCCTGAATGCAATCTTTTTGGCTTTCACTTTCTTTGCTACCTCTTTGGAAAACCATAATGGTCTCCTCTTCCTTTCCCTCTTGCTAACCTACTTAATGCATAATTCTGTTGCTCTTGTAATCCCCATTTTGCATACTGCCCACTGTTCCTCAACCCCTGATTCCTGCCCCATTCCCCTTAATGCCTCTTTCAAGTATCTCCCCATTTTCCCCATAGCTTCCCTTGAGATGCCCAACAGCAGTGCCGAGTGAAGCAGGCATTCTATAATGTAGAGCAGTTCCCCTGTGTGCTAGGTGCCATCGACTGCACACACGTGGCCATCAGTGCCGCAGGCGAAGATGGGGATGCATACATAAATAGGAAGGGGTACCACTCAATGAATATCCAGGTGGTCTGTGACAGTGGATGTCGAATCCTAAACGAGGTGGCCGAGTACCTCGGATCCTGCCATGACTCCTACATCTACAGGAATTGTTGGCTACAGGAGACCTTTGAGAGAGGGGACATCACTGGAGGATGGCTTGTAGGTATGTACTAGGGGGAATGACAACTGCAAATGTGTGCGAGTGGCAGTGTGTGTGTGTGAGTGCCAGACAGTGCATGCGGGTGTCAGTGGATACAGTGGCACAACAGGGGCACAGGGTGGCAGGCACTGCAGCGGTCAGATGTGACGGCCACACAGACATGTGGCACACCACATATGTGATGCAGGCAGGGCCAGGACCCACACACTGTGCAACACACAGGGGCCTGGGATGGCCACACAATGCCAAGGGAAGACCATGCCGTACATGGGCACAGCCAAGGGTGTGTGTGTGACTGAGAGTGCATGCCTGCATGTGTGTTCCTGTGCATGCAGCAGTGCGTGCCATGCAGAGGATAGTGAGAAGCTGATAACAGGTCTGCACACAGCAACATGCATCTAACCTCTCCCCCCCAACAGGAGACAGCGGATATCCCCAGATGCCATGGCTGATGACCCCTGTGAGGATGCCCCAGACTGCAGCCAAGGTGAGTTACAATGAGGCCCACACCAGCATGAGAGGGGTCATTGAGTGCACCTTCAACCTAATGAAGTCCCGCTTCCAATGCCTTGACACCTCAGGGGGTGCACTCCAGTACAGCCCTGTGATAGCCTGCAGGATAGTGCTTGCCTGCTGCATCCTCCACAACATTGCCCTGGCACACCGTGTACCAATGCCCGACAGTGACCACGAGGATGGAGCACCGCAGGAGGGTGATGGAGAGCCGGATGGCATGGCAAGACACATGGCACATGGTGGTGCAACAGCTGGACACCATGCAAGACAGGAGCTGATCCAGCAGTTCTACTGAGGTGGCACATGGTCACCGCCACCAACCACACCACCACCCCACTCCACCACCACCACCATGGTGGCACCTGCAGCAGTACGGGGGCACAGTGTGGTGCAATGCAGCCCCAACAATGGCAAGGCTCCCATGTCACCATCACTGAGCCACAGGGGGATGGGATACTGTCTGCCAGGTGCCATGCGACACTTGGCAGCACTGGAGCTGTAACAGTGCCCATGTGTGTCATACAGCATCTGCTAGGCATGGCTGCAAATGAGTGAAGGCACCCCAGGCAGCACACAGAGGACCACAGAACGCATGGACCATGGACATGCAGGCAGAGGTGGGTGATGGACAGACACAGGGCAGAGGAACAATGCCATGATGATGGCACCACCAGGCACAATGCACCTGCCATGGCCATGAATGCATGTAAACAGTGCAACCACAACAGAAACACAGCACCGGGTGGCACAGACCTGCAGATGTATGGCGGTTAGACACACCATTGCATTTTGCCACTGTTGCCACCTGCAGGACCCACCATGCCCCTGGGTGGAAGGGAGCCATACTGGCCAATGGCCACCACAGAGGCATGACATACACGGTGTGATGGCACGTGAACGAGACAAAGCACATGGTGCCACTGCACACAAAGAGCACCATGTGGCCATGCTCACCAGCTTGTGCCCAAGGCTGTGTAATGGATGGCTAGCACACATGAACGATGTGCAGGGTGGTGTTGCACCTGGTACAGCGCTGCACTACAACAGGTGAGACCACACAGGCAGCCAAAAATGAAGATGCTGAGCCAGGGATGCACAAAAATGGTTTAATTAACAAGAATGATTTACAGAACACTATAAAATCGGCTTAAGAAACAATAATGATTTACAGAACAATATACAAAGTGAATAACACAGCAAAACATGAACGACAACACCCGAGACCACCCCCCGCCACCCGCCGAGTCCAACCCTATGTACAGACCCACCCCTAGCCCCTGCTATGTCCCCACCCCACAGTCACCATTGGCACTGTCCTACCAGTCCCACAGCACCATCAGCAGTGTGCTGAGGGACCCACGTAGCTGGGTGACATCCTCCATGATGCCTGTGATGAGCCGCAGAGGCTCCTGGTCCCTGTCTGCCAGCTGCCCCGAGGACAGTGCCACCTGCCCCTGTTGCCCAACACCATCCTCTGGGCCCTGTTGTCTGGTGGGCAAGTGGTCTGCAGCTGCATGCCCACCCTGGCTTGGTGGGGGCACATTGAGGGTCCCGGCCCCTGTAATGGGCCCCTCCACTGGTGGCATGTCCACATCCTTTGGCCCTTCTTGCTGCAGGGTTGCTGACTGCCCCCGCTGGTGCTTCTGGACCACTGTCTCCTCTGCCATGGGGCCCTCCATGGGTGTTGGGTGTGGTACCAGTCGTGGTGTCCGCTGGGTCCCCAGCACACCCTGCATCCGCCATCTCCCCTGCCACCTGCTCATCCTGGGGTGCATCACCCATATCCTGCTCCTCCTCCAATGTCATCGCCAGCATTATGCATACCCTGCATCACAGGAGAAGGGTTTGGTGCTGGTAGTCCATAGCATTCCAAGCCTTCTGCTCCGCCATCGCTCTCAGCAGAGCATGGTGCCTCGGGGCAAGGCAGCTCCTCCCACCTGCAAGGCAGAACAGGCATTGGCCACTGCCATATTGGGACAACTAGCATGCACGGGCCCCCATGCATGTGTGCCACAGCGCACTCTGCAAGGGGTGCCAGGCACACACGTACACACACATTGCCTGCCACAGGGTGCACTGTGGCAGGAAAACCGGCAGAGCGCCATGGCCACAGGCACTGCAGGTGCATATGATGATACCTAGGCTGCATGGCAGGGCACACCAGTATGCAGCTGCACACATGTGCATTGTCAGGTGGCACATGCCCCCCTGCTGCCACCGCTGGGGGGTCAGAACACCAAGCGGACTGCGCAGGCATCTACCTGATCTCCGGTGGCCCTGTGACTGCTGCTATGGGTGGCCATGTCCTTGGTCCACCACCAGCTGCCCCTGCAGTCCTGAGCTGCCAGGCCCTGAACCTGTGGGGAAAGGGGACACTGTTGCTGCTGTAAATCACTGCTGGCCATGGCATGTGTTGCTGGTATGTGTGGGTGCATGCAACATGTAGTCATACCCACCTGCAGCACCCCCATAGCCGAACCTCATCTCTCTGTCACGCCTCTTGGCCATGTCCATCATGCGCTGAAGGATCAGCGGATCTCACAGTGCCAGGTCCTGCCACCTGCGCTGCAGCTGTCCTGGGGTGCAGGACATACCACTGAAGTCACTGAGGCGTGCCCCAATGGCCCGCCATGCCCGCTCCTTGACAGCGAGGGTGTGGTTCCTGCAGGATGGGGAAAGCAGTGTGGTGCACCACTGCTGCACCTGGTTGATGAGTTAGGCTGTCTCGGCAGCCATGAAGTTTGGCACCCGCCTGCTCAATTGTGACTGGTTCCAGTATGCCATGCCCTGGGCTGTGTATACCTCCAACCTGCACTCCGATGGCCTGACCCGCACTATGTGGCTGTGACCTGAGAACAGACATGAACAACACAACATGACCTGACAGTGCACCACTCACAGTATGGTCTGAATGCCTGCTACATGTCAGGGGGCATAGCCAGACACTTGTACTGCAGACACCAGGACCATGGAAGGCACCCCGGGTGGCACTCGACATGCACCCTGCGTAACACATGACACTGCTCACTGCCCCCCCATGCATGGGTGTAGACGGGTCACATGCATTACCCCATGACACCAACATGCTGCCCCACAGCCTGGTAGACTGCATTGCCCATGGGCTGCATGGCCATCATCTGTGCCCACCACACTCACAGGGGTCTATTGTGCACAGGAACATCAGACGGGCGCCACTACATCTGTGATATGGTGGCATGGACACAGGATGTGGTCCAGGGCCTCTCTGTGTCCCCCCATCCCCCCGTATCCCCATACACCACGTTGTACATGTAGTATGCCTGTCTACACCCCTGCTACATGCTACGGCCACCTATGTTACCCTAGCTATGCTACCCTACAAAGCATGATAGCTATGGATGCACTTATGTACCCACATCACGCAGCACAATCCCGGATGTTCTGGGGTATACCTGTGTGTGGTACCTGATATGTGCTCTGTCACTGTCAGGTATTGCATCTGCATGTGAGGCCTATTGGTACAGTCTGCACATATCGCTGTCTGTCCCTACCTGCTGTAAGCAGTGATGTCCAACAGCCACATGACTACTGTATTGCACTGCTACAGGCCTGTTGCAGTGCTGCAGGTATTGCAAAGACCCAGGCCTTACACCCATACCTCTCAACTGTCCCTGATTTGCAGGGCTATCCCTGAATTTGCCTCAACAGTTTCCTCTGTCCTTTGTAAAATATGCTTTTTTATGACTGAACAGTGGAGATTGTAAGCACAAAATAATGTCAGACATTACAGTCACAGACATGTTGTTCTTCAACAAATGCATCATACACTAATCCCTTTATTCTGTCAGATTTCTGGGTGAATATTACCAGTTTGCAAGATGTGTCTCTGATTTGGGGTCTTTGTCCCTGAACTTTTAAGCCCAGTCCCTGATTAATGAGTCAAAAGGTTGAGAGGTATGCTTACCCCTGTCCAGCCGTTGGTGTTGTTGTCCCAGAGTGGCCTTCCCGAATGGTGCTATATCCCCTTTTTGCCCTCTGCCAATGCTACTAGTCCCTCCCCTGTCTCAGCTGCATGTGCGCCATGCTACCTGTCTAGTCATGGGTGCACCTTGCACATGGCACATGTACAGGCCACACGTGCGGCCTACAGTGGGACCACACACATGCATCATGCATTTTTGCAAACTGCATATGTGTACTATGCCAATGCAGGCAGCAGTTGCAGCCTGTATGCATGCACCTGTGTCGAAGTCATCACGGTGCTGCGGATCAGGCCTCCAGTGCTGCAGTCTCGTATCTGGTCGACATTGCTACTGCGGCCTACATTTCAGATGTGCATGTGCGACGTGGGCCATGCATCCAGCCCAGGCACCGGGTCTATACTCTGTGCGTCACACTATGTCAGAGCAGTGGGAATGAGTGATGCCACACAAGGTTATACTGCACATTGTTTACTTGTGGAATGTTGTGATTTGGTGCAATGATACAGTACAATAATGATGAACCTTTACACACATACCCACACCCAGCTACTGATCACAGCATACACACCCAGTCCATTCTGTCTGACATCTCCCACTCACCTGCATGCAGTGCACCCACACATGCACACACCGCACACACACCACACATCCACACAGTGCCCTCCCCTAGTGCCACTCTGCGTACGCCCAGCACCCCTTGCAGTTGCGCACCATATTGGCACAATCACATGTCCCCCTGCTGCTGCTATGTTCTCTTGAGCTTCGCGACTATACTGCCATGTGCAGCCCACTGTGTTGCAGGCTCTGCCACCCCTGGGCCCACCCTGCCTCGGTTGCATGGCTGCAGGTCCCCCACTGTCCATATGTCCCAGAATCAGCACTCCCTTCTGCCACCTTCCACGCCTCCCTGTTGTTGCAGGTGTTGGTCCTGCAAAGGTTCCCTGTCCCTGTGTTGGTGGTCCATCATCCTCCTCTGTAGCCTGTGCCTGTGTTGCCACTTTTTCTGTGCCCTGTCCTGCTGTTTCAGTGGGTGCCACCACACCCCATCTTGTACTTGTCCTGCGCACAGTAGCCACTGCAGCACATCTGCGGCCATGGCTGCAGGTGGCAATGTTGTTGGCAGAGGCAGTGTGGCTGCCAGTGGTGCCACTGGAGGTGTTGGGGTTGGGGGTGCTGGTGGTGCCACCGGTGGTGTTGGTTGTGGGGGCTGTGGCATTGGTGCTGCTGCTGGTGGCATTGGTGGTGGTGGTGGAGGGAGTGGTGATGCTGGGGCTGCTGGTGGTGGTGATGTTGGCCTTGCTGCCCTTGGTGGGGGTGGAGGTGTTGTCGCTGCAGTTGGAGGATGTTGTGGCAGTGTTTGGTGGTGGGTGCTCACCTCTGGCCCCCTGTTGCTGCCAGTGGCATGGGCTGCTCAGTGGGGGGGTGACAGCGTGCCCCCTGCCATTGTGGTGGTGTGTGTCCCATCCCCCTGCTGCTGCAGGGGCACCTCCTATGGCACCTGTGTGGCTGTGTCACTCCTCTGTGTGACTCACGCAAGGCTGGGCCATGAGTGTGACTTGTAGCCATGGCCAGATATGTCCATCTATCTGGTCTGCGCCACCAACCCCTCCACTGCCATAGCCAGTCAGGTGAGCACCTGCATCTGTGCCTGGACACAGACCTGGGAGGTGGCAATGGCATCCACCAGCCTCCCCATGGCTGCCTCTGTGGTGCGTGTCCCTGTCTCTATCGCACCTATGAGGGTGCCCATGTCCTCTCCATCGCTGTGCGGTGGGCGTCGATGCTGAGTCAGATGCAGCCAAGCAACTCAGACTGCTCCTCATGCATGGTCATGAGGGTCTGGCAGAACCCAGCTTAGTCTGTGAGTGTGGCTGTCTGGCTGTCATGCAGGGATTGTGACACCTCATCCAGGCTTGCCTGCAGCCTGTTGTGTGAGGCCAGGCTGAGGTCCTGGCCAATGTTATCTGCTATGCTACCGACACTAAACAGGTCACAGAGGTCCAGTAGCTCTTCCTCCTCCTGCTGGCATCCTGCCACTGCTTGCTTCTCCCTCATCACCGATGTTGGGGCTGGGTCTGGCTGCACTATGTCTGTGCACCAGGGGAATCTGTCACGGTGACCTGTTGTGTGCTCGGCTGCATGCTGCCCTGCTTTGGCTCACTGCCTGTGCCTCCACTGTCCTCTGTACTTGTGTCTGCTGCTACTGTGCTTCTGGGGGGGATGACAGTGCATCAGTGTTGCCCTGCCATGTCATGCCTTCTGCACATGACACCATTCTCACCTCTGCATTGCTGCCCCATGCACAAGGGACACTGCTGGTTATCCCCTTGCCTGTTCCTGCTGCCATCCATGTTGTGTCTAGGTCCATGTCACCCTGGACACTGTGCTGGCTCATGAATGCCAGTGTCTGCTCCTCATGGGCACTCAGGGGTCTCTCTTCCCATGGTCCACCACCTGTGGCCAACGCCTGCTGCCTATTCCTGGCCTCCTTTGCCTTTGCATGGCACTTCAGGTCATTCATCCGCTTTTGTAGGTCCCACACACTATGTTTGGCATTGGTCACCACTGTGACCTTTTCGGCCACCTCATCCCAGGCCTCCTTGCTCAGGTCACACTCCCCACCATTGCCCATTAGCAGGGCTGCCTGGGCCTCTAGTTCCTCGAGGAGGATGTCTGTCTCTTCATTTGTGAAATTCCTTTTGCACTTTCTTGCTGCTGCTGCAACATCTCCATTGCTACCCACCATTTCTGCATGCGTCTCACCCTATGACATGTCTGCAACTTGCGCACCTTTCTATTGGTGTCACGTTATGACATGCGCATCCTCTACGCCTGTTATTGCAGGTTATGTCCTGCATTGTGGTCGTAACTTGTGACATGTAATTTGTCCGTTCTACAATGTAACTGGCTTTTGTCTTCGAATAGGCGCAGCTCGCATGTTGCAAGGGTTTGGGCGTAACCTTATGCATTGGCACAGCTTACGCCATGATCTACTCGCTCTCTTGGAATCGGGCCAATGGTGTCCAGTCGATTTCATCATTAAATCTGGCTGGATTTAATGCCTTAAGTGTGTATATTCATTATGTCTCCTTCTGTAGGAGCTGCACTCTGTCACCTCCTCTCAAATTTCTTTTAATACATTCAGTTGCCTGAATTTTATCTGACTATTTATCCCTTCATGTGCATTTTTCATATGCTTTTTAATAGGGTGCTCCATTTTGTGATTGTTCAGTATTCTAAAGTGTTTCTGTGTGCTGAGCATGAGAAGACATACTGTCTTTCCTACATAAGGGTAACCACAAGGGCACCAGAGGCCACAGACTGCGAAGTCAGCATTACAAGTAATGAATTGCCGGATTTCAATCTCAGGTCTATGTTCTTGATGTGGCAGCTGAAGTTTTTTTATGGGAGACTACCTCTCAACCTTTCTTCCCTGAAATGTGTGACAAGAATTGTGACAAATGAGCAAAATGTGTGACATATCATCAAACTTGGCACTGCAAGTTCAGAACTCTATCACTGTCAGTGCACTAATGTTAATAATGTTTGCTGATAACAGAGCATAATAGATAATTTCGAATTTCTGCTTTCAAGTCTCAGTGAGAAATGTGGAATATCCCCTTCTTCATGTGGGACAGAGGATTTCTGAGGGGTAAAATGAGTGACGCACCTCGTAATGTGTGACAGTTGAGAGGTATGGGGGACTCCAAGGGCTCCATTTCTGAATGCCTGTTAGATCGGTGGTTGGTTTGCTGAACCCCTACTTGTAGCAACACTGCATGCACCAGGAATCTGAGTTGGATTTTGGTAAATGGGGATCCCAGTGCCAAAGTTCCCAGTGCTGCCACAAGCAATCCCTTGTGTCATACACATGTTACAAGTGAGGGGACTGACGGAGACTGTTGTAATCCCTTGACCCATGAAAATCTGGCCCAGGCACAAACTCCGTAATACAGCAGGCAGTAACCTAACAGTGGATAATGTCCAAAACCTGTTAACTGAGTACAACCACACAAAATTTGCAGACAACCTGACCAGAGGTTCACAGATACGTGCTGTACTACTACTACTATGGAAGACAGTGGTTTACATCCTGATCGGGTCAATGGGAGATCCCTGTGCAACTGCAGGACACAATAGTATCCCATCCATGGTGCAACAACGGTTGGACAAACTCTAAAGGCATACCCATACATGGCAATGACAAGGCAGAAAACTGACTAGCCTTACACAGGAACTCTGACATGGGACCAGGATAATAAGGTTACAAGCACTGCTGTGGCACAGAAATGGTATCTGATGACACATGACAGTACTAACCTGTGACATCTACATGTAGCATTGAGAACAATGTATATGCATGAGGGGAAATAACTGCAGGTACCTTGAAATAGGAAATGACTGTGACATCCTACAGACTGGCACACTGTATGAAAATGACAGCAACAAACTGTACCAGGGAGAGAGATGGCATGTAATAACGCAAAAGAGCTCCAAGGAGGAGCTGCACTGAGATAACAAACTCATGGAGAAACAAAAGGTAAGCAACACAATCCAACAGATGTTGACAAGTGTGTAACAATAGGGTGCTGTGCTCCTGGCATGTCAACCTGTCCTGCTACAACTTCTGTATGCCGTTAGCAACAGAAACAGTAATAACACGAAGTCCATGGTGCTATACTGTCATTGTGTGCCATCACTACAGTACATGGTGCTGTCCACCCTAGCTTGTGCCCCTTCCCCAAATATCTGAACACAAGCCATCACTTTACATTGCTATGGACATCTGCAGGGGTGTACCTGTACTTCATGAAGCCAGGATTCTGCCCCTAATTCCAAGGTTCGCTGTATCCCTGACACCTAACAGTGATACTGTACTGCTGCATCCTGTGCAGGCTGCTTTGGACTGTCAGACTCCCTGCCTTGTGCAGCAATGTCAAGTGCAACTGGCAGTTTAAATCAGATTTAGCTGATCTAAGCAACAGGAGGTCCTGCAGCTTTAGGGGAGCTTTGAAAATACCACAGAAGGGGATGATGCAGCTGTGTTGTGGAGCAAACCCCCTTTCCATCGTGGGGCAGCTGTGCCTCTGCTCCAAGCACAGTACAAGCCTCACTAATGCAGGCTGCCCCCCCTTTGGGTGCAGATGCCCTTCAAAAATTGGGACTGATGCATACTGTGGTGCAGAGGGCCCCTTGCATCAGTTCTTTTTTATGATGCAAGCATTGTGCATCAGTCTCAGGGCTTTGAAAATTGAGCCCCAAATTTTCAAACACTGCAGGTTTTTGCAGGTATAAAAGCCTTGTGGCTGGGATAGAAACCAGGTAGATTTTGTTTCTATTGGAATGAAATGACTATGTATCAACATGTCACCCAGACTATTCTCTTTACTGAATATATCCCTGGATGATTTTTCTATCTGGTTTTGCAAATCAAGATACAGTAGAAAGAAAGTTTTAACCCACCTTAGATTCCCTGCCCCTCAGAGCCTTGCTAACCTGATGGATTCCAGCCCCTCTACTTGACTACCTATGTTCCTCTCACTGCCTTGAATTTCTCTCTGACAACTCTCCTTACCTTACCTTCAGCATCTGCTCCAATTATTAGGAGGCCCAGCACAGCCTCCTTTTGTAATATAATTGTGTTTAATGTTTGATCTGTGTAACTTAAGTGACTTTGCCTGTACTCCATCTATGCCTTATTTGTCTGATGTTATATGCTTATGTACCTGCTACCCTATTCTCTATGTACCACATCTGATTGTTTTGTGATATTACTTGCCGTTTTCTTATAATTTTTATGTTGTAGCCTCCCGGGTCATATCTTAAAATAGTCACTTCTGTGTCTAGTGCACCTAAAACTAAATAAATAAATAAGGGATGAATTCTACTGAATTACTTTTTCTCTTGTGCAGAGATCGCATTATACTCAGTGACAAAATTAAAAAAGTGTCTTCTTGTATATTGTCATGATATTCCAATAAATCAACTCTAATGAAGATGCACTTTTGCTAGTGCTAGATGTAGAATGTCTACATTTTAACATTTGCAGAAGATGACAAAATCATCTGCTGCCCTTTCAAAGTATTGAATATCAGAGTAGATTCTGTGCATCCTTAAAAGTTGCCCATAGGTTATACTGTCAACAAGCAGGTGGGGTGTATGCTGCATGTATGGAGCATGGTGTCTTCCATGGTCAGTTTACAGTATCCAGTAATTGTTATTACTTCTCCTGGTGTCCCCACGTGATGTAACTTCTAGAAAGGGGTGGTACTACAGATCTATCAGTTTATGAATTCTCATAGAGTGGGGGTGGCATTGCACCTAATTGATAGATGGCAGAGAGAAGCTGGCTTCCATCTCTCACAGAAAGAATGGATAAAGCTCTGGGAAGGCTGTTTTAACATCCCCCCCCCCCCAGGTGGCATGAGTATTCCTGGAAGCTCAAAACCAGGTATTTCATAACTTTGAAAACAGAAACTAAATGGAATCAGTCTGCCATGACAGCTTGTTGGCAAAATTGTGGAGAACTGCATGCCTCACACACCCCATACTAAAATGTCCTGCTCTAAATGTGTTTTGGGTGGAGTCTTCCAAAAAGCTAAGGGCTCTTTTTCCAATTATGATCCCACTTCAGTTTCAAAACATGGTTTTGGGACTATGTCCTGTGTCATTGAAGGCATCTAGTTCTCTGTATATTTGGTATATTTGCATTGCTACATTAGATAAGGCAATAACTCACAAGTGGCTGCAGGATGACCCCCACCCCAATGTTAGCAGATTGGCTCAAAATAATGAATGAGATAGAAGGAAAGGAGAGACTGGTACACCTAGAACAAGATAGAATGGAAAAGTATGTAGCATGTTGGACTACATGGACTTTAACTACTGAACCGGAGCAAATAACAGCAGAGGAAGGAGACCAAGCCACAGTGTCCTAACACAATGTACATCAGATAGGCAAGCAGGAATAATCTTAGCTAATTCAGAAATATAGTTGTTTTAAGGTAATAACCCCCGGTTCACAGATGCTCAGAGACCCACCCTAACTGTATATGAAACTAAATGAACAGCTAACAAAATGTCCACTATACTCAGTAGTTTTAGAGTTACTTTTTCTTATTTTTTTTTTTAGTAGGTACTTTATTGTTTGGATAAAACATAGAAACACTATTAAGGGGGGAGGGGCGGGGGAAAATTGTTTAACTAAGAAAGGCACACTATGCCAGAGTTTGTTTCCAGGTGCGACCTGGGAGCACAAAGAAGTTAAGTGACTTGCTCAGGATTACACAGTGTGCAAGTGGGGGCTGATGGGATTTAAATCCAGGTCACCAGGTTTGCTGCTCAGTGCCCCTAATCACTATGCTATACTGTTATCTTGTAGTTTTTAAGATTGTGATGAAAACTTGGCCTGTATATTCCTATTTTTGAAATCAATGGACATACATTCTGTACCATACATTGCTTTGACTATTGTACTTTTATCAATAACGAAAGTATAAAAAAAAGAAAATATTCATATATGACGGGGAAACTGCTGTGCCCATTGCTGTGCTCCTTATTTGCAAAAAGTGCTGGCTATCAGACATGAAATGGTTCATACTCTAAATCGTTTAAAAAGGACACAGAATTGATTATTTCAGAAATTCCAGTTATCAAGCAAATTCTGACTGCTGTAGGTCCTCATCTATGTTCAGTAGATGTATAAAGTGAACATACATCTATGGCGAGAAGCCGGTAACTTTTACGCCACTGCAAGTTTTTCAGTTTATTCAGGACCTGAGTAGTGTAGACTGGCTAGATGGGTTGTGATGTTTTACATTAAAAAATACTTTTATGTATTGTAGTTCAGTTTTTATAAAGGAAGTTTCTTCCAATTAGGTAAAAGTCCCATACACAATTTAGTGTACGCATTATACTAGATAGATGGAATAGTTTTTTTGTTATGTATTACAAACTTGAATCATTAATGCATACTGAAGAACCTTCTCATTCTTTCCTGTCAGTTTTTCTCTTACATTATGTATCTGTGTCAAATTTTGCAGCACTCTGGAAATAGTCTACTAAAACATAACACTGGGATTAATACACAAAGGACTTAATTGGCTCCAGACTGAACTAGGCTTGACTCCAAAACATAAAGGGGCATGTGAGGAATAATGAAAAACTAAAGATGTAACTGCTGGGTCCTCCTTCAATATGTCTCAGTTTCTTTCTTGGTATCTTTAGTCAGATTCTAGTTTCCTATCTGTCCATACACAGATACTCAAAGGTTCCTTCTTTTCAGTTTTTGACATTTCCATTTTATAACCACGCAGATTATTCAGCAATTCAGTCTCTCTGGTTAACCCACGAAAGACTGTGATTATATTTAAACAGTCTTGAACCACTTTGTAAGCCTTTTTGCATGGGCAATAGAAAGCAGGTTCATGGAAAATATAAGGGTAGCTTACAATACATACATATCCTGTATGACACCAGCAAACTAATTTATTTCCTGTTCCCTTTGCCAAGAACAATAACACTCTAGGAGATAGCTTGGTTTTGTAAGCAGATTCGAGGTTTTTCTTAGAACAGAAACAATTCTTTATTGACCAGATACAAGCTGTGGCCTTTTACAGTTTGCTGCAATCAGTAATGGAACAAATCAGCAACACAGAGTAGTCCACAATCCAAACGTTACATGGTGCCAAGCTGCTAATATGCCTAGAGTGTCTGGAGATCATAAACCAATACTAGCTATTAAAAACAGAAGAAGAGCTCCTTTATTTTCCTGTGAAAAGGTGTTTAACATTGCAAAGTAACATAACATATTCTCACCAAGTAGGCTATATGAAACAGGTTTGTTACTGAATGCCCAGGTTCAGAGAAGGAAAGAGAAAAACTGGGTACAGGATTCTGCATTTTGTATAGAGCAAAACTTGCACCCTCATCAAAATACAGAAGTACAATAAGGAGAATAGGGTGGCTGGCCTCTGAATTGACAATGAAAAATTACAAAACATAATTTATATATTCATCCTACAAACTGATCAATAAGGCTTAATTTGCAGCATGTTTTCATCACTGCATTCTTTCTCACTTGCTGCAGTCCTCAGATGCTGACTTATTAATTGCTGCTAAAGTCAAGCCATACTGACTTCAATGTTGTTCATTTTCCTTCATTAGTCTGACTCCCTTGAATTCAATTTTTTTATATATGTGAGCAAAATGGCTACTGTATTTAATTTCCTTAGTGAATTGAAGACCTACTTGTTTACAGGTTATTTGTTTTTGTAAATTTTTGAAATGGTTTATTACCCAGAGGTCCCTGCACTCCCACAGGCAAATAAGGATACCACTACTGTATCTGAAAAATTATGCATGAATGGGAGTGCAAGATACCATTGTCCCGGATTCCCCCCTTTTCCCCCACAAGAGACATAGACCACTGCATGTTGTTGTGCTCAGATTGGCAGTCAATTTATTATATACCATGATTCCATTTTTCATCTCATTATCCTTTATTATTATATTTCTTCATTGCATTTTCTTGCATCCATATATATATCCATCTTCTGCTCATCCCACTTTCTTCCTCTCCTCGCTCCCCCAGGTGAAAACTTGTGTGCCTTCTTCTTCTCTTTTCCTATTAGGTAACGGTGAGCACCGAGACCACTTTTTCTCCTTCAGCTTCTCCTTCTTTCCATCCTCTTTCTTTTTCTTTCCACCTCCCCTCCTCCCCCCTTGTTTTCCATTAGCCAGTCTCCAGCTTGCGTTGGATGGCTGGCTTTCCCTCCAACTTAGGCTTAGGGACCTCCTCCTCCTTTCTCTTTCTCGTTTTATGTATATTATATATATATATATTTTTTATATTGTACTATCTGCATGTCTCCTCCATGCCTCTACAAAGCCCATCATTTCTGTATTAAATATATCTATGGTTAAATCTGACAGGTGCACTCCATCTGGCCTGCAGAAATCTTCTACCCACTCCTCCACCCCCCCGATGTATTACTCCCCCCCATTTTCTTTATCAATGTTTCTACCCTTCTTTTCATCTTCCTCCTGGCCCTGTCTAATGCTCTATTGCTGTGTTCCTGTCTCCAGATCCTCCTCTGGATCATATCCAACCAGGCAAGGCATACTCTTGGCCACCATTGTTGAATTTTCTCTAAATCCCTTTTTACTCACATGTATGTGTCCACCCATGGTTTTCCCCCAATGTCATTGCCCCCTAGATGTAAGATAATTAGGTCCAGAACTGGCCGCTGCTCTTTCATCTCTCTTAGCATGGGAAGTAGCTGCTCCCATCTCATCCTTCGGATGCCACACCAAACCAACCTACATTGTCTCACATCCTTGCATAACTGTTTTCCCCTGGGCTTTTTCTCTGCTCTCTTTTCCACCCAATAAACGTATGAGTGGCCAAAAATCCATACTTCTTTGATCCTCCCTCTACCTATGGGAATTAAACAGAGTATAATACTTAAAACATGCTCTTTGTTCACATTCGTATTCCCCTTTTTCTTGGCCTTCCCCTCCCTTGTGGTCTTATATCTGAAACAAAACAGATGACATGTTAGTCTCCCTACTGCAATGCCTGAATATATCTCTTGTAACTGGCAGATAACCAGTGCCCTTTTGTCAACATCTTGGTCACTGACTCCCCTGCTGCTGTCCACTGTGATGCAGCCCCTATTCAAAAAGAGTGGGAAGAGTAATTGCCTGGGTCCTCCCCCAAGAATCGCATGCCTCTTTTGAGCATGGCTGTGACCTGATAACTGGTGACTCTCTTGCCATCCCCATGCACAAATAAACTCCCTGTTCTATGTCTTTGCTCTGCGGTGTAAGCCCACAAAGCTTTTACAGGGCACACTGTGTTCTCTTCTAGGTACTTTAGGGTCTCCGTACAACCTTTCACCCCTTGATCTGTCTTTGATTTTCTGATTAGTATATGTATCTCTTTCACCCCCCAGCTTATATCGTCCCATGCCAACCTTCTTCTTCCTCTTTCTTGCCATGTCCCACTGCCTCACTCACTCTCAGGGCCCCTGCAAACATTACCGGGTAAATTTTGTGAAATAACCACGTTTCGTCTTTTGATCTGCAAATTACCAGTAGTGCCTCTTTTAATTTTGCCAACCACTGTTCCCCTATGGGCCGTCTAATATCTGTGGGTCTTTGCTTCAATCGTCCCCATCCCTGCATCATTCTCCTGATCAACATTGATTTTGTTGAGTCCCCCCATTTCTTAAGGCTGCAGATTAAGCTAATCTCTGCTAAATACACCCCCATTGTGTTGTGAGCTGTTCCTCTCTCCCACTGATCTACTGTGAACTTCCCTAACTGCTCTTTCATGATTGGCTCACTAACCTCCATGTGATGTGTTTCCCTGAATGTTTGGAACACCCGACACACCCCTTCGTAGGCCCTCAAAGTCTGTGGTGCCCATGAGCTGCAAAACAGCAGGTCTGCTCCCTCTCGCCAACGTCCCAGATGTTCGTTGGTACGGGTGTTTTCCGATCCTCTGCTGTTGGTGCCAGCATCCAGAAATGATTCAGCTGTAGACGGGAAAGACTGTCAGCTAGGATATTTTGTACCCCTTCTATGTGTTTGGCCCTGAATAACATGTTCAATTGCAGGGCCCTTAAAATTAATTGTCTCAAAACCCACATTACTGTTTCTGATCTGGCTCCCCTGTTGTTTAAAACTTCCACCACTGCCTTGTTGTCACACAAAAATGTGACCTTCTGATTACGCAGTTCTTCTCTCCACACCAGGGTGCAGGCCCACATGCGCATAATTTCCAACAGTGTGATGTCTCTTACTTTCCCATCCTTCTCCTAACTCATAGGCCATGGTTCTGCAAATCATCTTCCCTTCAAATGGCCTCCCATGCCCAAACCCCCTGCTGCATCCGTGTAGAGCTCAAGATCTGTGTTATATACCCATTCTTCCTGCCAAAAGGAACAGCCATTATAAGTGTTGAGGAACCCCTCCCAAACCATGAAATCTTCTTTAACTCCCTTTGTTATGTCAACCTAGTGGTGTGGCTTTGTTACTTCTGCTGTGGCCCTTGCTAACCTTTTTGTGAAAGCCCTACCAGGCCCAATTGCTCTGCACACAAAGTTCAGATGTCCATGACCTGTTGCACCTGTTTTAATTGTACCCTTCTCCTCCTCGTGACCCCCTTAATCAGCTCCTTCAGTTTCACCACCGTGTTGTCTGGTAACCTAAAGACTTCATTCCGGGCATCTATTTCTATGCCTAAGAATTCCAAAACCTTACTGGGCCCTTCCATTTTATCCGGTGCCAACGGAACTCCTAACTCTCTACACAACTCTTGAAAACTGGCCAACATTTTCTCTGTCTCCCTCTTCCCACTGCCTATTAACAAGAAATCATCTAGGTAGTGTATTACAGCCTTATACCCACTCTACTCCTGAAATATCCACTATAGACAGGTGCTAAATGCTTCAAATGTTGCTCATGCTATGGAACACCCCATTGGTATTGCTTTGTCGAAATAGTATTGTTCCCCAATCTTAAAGCCCAATAAGTCCCAATCTTCCCTCCTAAGTGGATGCAATCTGAATGCAGACTCAGTGTCCATTTTGGCCGTCCAGGCATCATTGGTCACCTGAATAATCTCTACCACCTCTTCTAATGTGGAGTAGCTTACTTTACAATGTTCCTCACCTATGAAGTCATTCACTGAATCCCCCTCTGGAAATGAAAGGTGGTGAATCACTCTGTATTCCCCCCGCTGTTTTTTGGGGACCAGCTGTAAAGGAGATATTTTCATATTCTGCAGGGGTGGTTCAGTGTATGGTCCTTCTACTCTACCTGCTGCCTTTTCCTTCTCAGTTTTTTCTCTTAAAATGTCTTCTTTCCCTCTCGCTGAACCCAGATTATTCACCTCTCTCTCTCGCCATGGGACTTCGCATTTTAATGGGAAGCCTGTCTCAAATCCTGACATAAGAGATTCTGCCACCTCCCTATCTGGATATTTTCTTAGCCATTTTTTCCACACTTCCGCTTTAATGAGTGTTCTCGTTGCTTGGAACTGATCACCTGTCTTCTCCTTTTCATTTCCCTTATGCCCCCACTTTTTGTCCTTTCCTGGCTCCTTATCCTTAATAATTGTGGCTCCCTCTGCCTGTATGCCCTATGCCTCCCCCTTTATTCCAAGCCTGCCCCCTATATCCTTGTCCCTCCTGAAAAAAACTGTTGGTCTGTGCCTTGCCCCCCCCGTCCCTTGTGCCCATGTTGTTCTGCATCTATTCGCCGGGTGTGATACCCCACATTTTGAACAGGCATGCCAAAAACGGCACTGGGGCCAAGAGCAGAATGCCCTATTGTAAGCCCAACAACACCTCTGAGGTGCCCTTCCCCCTTTTCTTATCTCCCCTTCCGATGTGGACTGGTCAGTTACATAATCTGTCCACAGATCCAATAGTTTTGTATCCCATCTTACGTCCCCATAGGTATCCATCCTTTGCCGGAAGAATTTGTCATAATATATCCATCCTACCCCACCTTTCACCTTTGCTCATCTTATTATCAGGGAATACGTGATCAATGATATGCCCAGTTCAGGTTTCTTTTCCAGTGCTATAGCTGAGTATGTAATGAAACCTACAAACCATCCATCCCACATCTTACCCTTGGTAAATTTGTCCTCCTCTTTCTTGCCCAACAAAACCACTGCTGCCGCCATCTCACTCTTCCTGATGTTCTCCATTTCCTCATATTTTGCTGCTGCCTCTCGTCTCACTAATGCAAATATGTACACATACTCACCCTTCCAAATCTTCTCTTTCATGGCCAGCGGTACGTGTTCCCCTATTTGCATTCCCAGGCTTCCTATCTCCCTTGTTCCTTTTCCTGTTTTCTCCAACCCTTTTTCATCCCCCTCCGTCGGCACTGCATCTGACCTAATTTCTGTTAGCGCAGCTTCCATTTGACCCAACCCCCCTGTCCCAAGTGCTGCAATAATCTGACTTACGCACTCTTTAATGCTGTCTTCTACCACCCTGGCTACTTTACCTGTGGCCTTGTTGTTTTCCTGCTGCCTGCTGGACTTGGCATACCCTGGATTGTCCGGTTGCACCATTGGTGTGGTAGAGCTGGTGTGCTCGGGGGATCCGGTCTGGGTTCCGCTGGGGGAACCACCACCTGATCTTGGGGAGGTACTGATGGGACAGGGACAGGGGACTGCAGTGGTACTGGACTGGCCGCTCTGGTAGGTACCCCCGGTGGAGGCTGCACCCTGGTAGGGCTGCTTGGTCTCCCTGCTGGCCTCTTCCCATCACCCCCTTTTCCCTTCCCTGCTTTCCATTTCTCCCCAGATCTCCCCGGCTCCCCTCCTTCCACCAGCTGCCACACTCTGTTGGCCTTCTCCGTGAGCTCCACTATGGTTTTGTATGCATCTTCTTTAGACGGGTTGCTCTTCCTCTGTGCAATCTCCTTATATTGTTCTGTGGAAACTGTAGAAACACTGCCCAAAACCAAGAAAATTGAAAATCATGTTAATCACTTTGTCCGATTTAGCCCTGCAGACTCCCCCCCCTTTTTTTTATAAGTCTGCATATATGTAGGTGTCATTCCGTGTGGCCTCCTAGGCAGCTCATGCTCATCGCAGCCTTCTAGGCCTCCCACTCCCCCCCTGTGTCCCAGAAACTCCAACCCATGCAGACATCCACTAGGCCTTGTTGACCCTGCTTCCCCACACATGCAGCCATCCTGGCCTAATATCCTCATTTTTCTTGAGGGGCGCTAGCCCTCCCACATGGCCCTATCAGTCCTGTCATTATCCCCTCTTCAATGTGGTAGCGACTGAGCCGTATGCAATCCCCTTTTTTTGGGGGGGGACCTTCTCCCCTCTCGCTCCTTTCCTGTGGCACTGTTCAGCTGTGCCCTCTGTCCGCTCTGCCACATGGACGTCCCACTTCGGCCCTAGACTTATGCCCGCTGTCTGTTTTTGCCTGGTCTCTCCCTACAGGCAACCCCCTTTTGTCACCCCCGTGGCATGGCTCCCCCTGTACCTTCCTCCTGGAAGCTTCCATTGAGTCCTCTTACTCTCCTTTTGTCCCCACTTTTCTCCTTGGTCTCGCTCCGCGGCATGTGATGTCATGCCACGTGCCGCCCGAGCAGGCTCCCTGCTTCCCTTCTTGTCCTTGTGAATGCGCCCAAAGCCCTTTTGGCATCACAAAACAGCCTGCTGGTACATGAGAGCCCTTTTCTGGCCCTACCTCTTTCCCATGCCCTGATTTGCTTCACATGCCTTGCCCTGTGGCGTGTGACATCACGCTATGTGTCCAAATGCAGTTAGCAGCCCTATCCCTCTCCCCTGGCTGTCGTTATGTGCTCGCTGCCCTTTCTGGCCTACAATTCAGCCCACTGGCTTCCAAGGGCTATACCTGGCCCTCCCCATGCTTCATTGAGCCCTGTTCATTTTTTGGACCTCCCCCCACGGTGTGCGACGTCATGCCACGTGTTTGACTGGGCTGGCTTCCCCTCTGGGCCCTAGCCCTCACCCCCTTGTTGTCTCTTTATGCCAGTGTTGTGCTGCCTCTTCTGACTTATTGAGTCCCCTTATTCTTCAGATCTCTTTTAACTCCCCAAATCATGCTCCGATTCCCTTTTTTGACTCTCTCAACCATCGCTGCCTAAATGCCATCCCACGATGTCTGTCCAGCCCAATACTCCCCCAAACCTGGTCCCCCCAATCCCGAAAACAAAAGCTTCCCATCATTTCAAGATTTGCTACATCCAGCCATCCGTTTACTGCTAAATTCGTTCTTTCTTTTCATCCCTATCCAACTAAAAGACTGTGGCTCTGTAGAATGTAGGCAAACCTAACAGCTACTGCCTAGCGCTTGCTTCTATTGTTGCAAGGCCCTTATCGGACCATGCCTAGGCCACGTTGCTGAAGCACCAAAGCATGTGCATGCCTTCTTCTGTCACCACGCTCCCCATGACAAACAAACCATTTTTGAACAACAGCTCTCATTTCTCTAATTTGTTACCAAGAGCTCCTACAACCATCTGGGCTTCTGCCCAGCCGATCGAAACCAACTATGAAACACATGGTGCTTTCACCCTGCTAAAAGGCCATTCTTCAGCCTGCTGCTCAGCCTCAAGGGCAAACTTTTCCACATAATGTCTCCAGGCAACTTCTCCTGCATAAATTCATCATACCTTGCCACGTAACATCACCTAGCCAACTCTCTCTCTCCTTTTCTAATACAAAAATTATTATTATTGTCTTTTAAAATGGGGTTTCTGCTAATTTCTGGTTCCTGTTTCCTCTGACCTTGAAACAAATTCACTGAATAAACCCAGGTCAACTTTATATATATATATATATATATATATATACAGTATATATATATTTTTTTTTCTTAAACCATCTATACATCTTTCTCTTTTACTTTGCTACCAGAATTGCTTGTTTCTTACCTGATTGTATCACAAACCTCTGTTCCAATCGATCATACCTCTCAACCTCTTGACTCATGAATCAGGGACAAGGCTTAAAAAAATCATGGACAAAGACCCCAAATCAGGGACACATCTTAAAAACTGGTGCTATTCACTCAGAAAGCTGACAGAATAAAGTGATTTGTGTTAAGATGCATTTTCTGAAGAAGAACAAGTATGTTACTTTAATGTTTGATATTATTTTGTGCTTTTAATCCCCACCGTTCTGTCACAAAAACCCAAAATTTGTGAGGGACAGAGGAAAATTTTGAGGCAAAATCAAGTATGTCACTGAAAATCAGGGACAGTTGAGAGGTAAGCAATCGATGCCAATCTAATGTGCTGTAGTTCAGAAATCAAAACTTCAGCAAAAAGTGGCTGAACCACTCCTGTGCTGTCCATTATGTTCCTCCTTTAGCCCCTCCCCTTCCTGTTGCTGCCTATTGTTCTATTCCCTTCTTCCTCCTCTTCCCTTCCCCCCCCTCTTCTGAGCACACCGTCTTCAGGTAAAGGGAACGTGTGCACCAGGACAACTTGGTCTGCCCCTTAAAGGGCAAACTCCATTATGGACTGCACCCTACGTTCCCACAAGCAAAAATTAATATGATTATGCTGTCTCAAAAAGTGAGGAAATTCTTTGCAAAAAACTTTATTATTGCACTAGTTTGGGTTTAAGTGACAAAAGTAGGGAAATATGACATTAGGGTTTCCAACCATAATACCCCATCCCCACCCTGCAGGCAGCAGCAGATGTTGGGTGTGCCTTGCCATTGTCAGCCTTAACGCTCACCCCAATCTTATATACTGCACCCATGCAGCTTACTTACTCATGGAATGGGTTGAGCATTATGGCTGCCAATGGCAAAGCACTCCCCATGCCTGCTGCTGACTGCAGGGTGGGGGTGGGGTATTAGGGTTGGAAACCCCAACACCACATTTCCCTACTTTTGTTGCTTTAACCATAACTAGTAAATTAACAAAATCTTTTGCAAAGAATCTATCTATCTATCTATTATGGTAGCATGGTAGTGCTACCATAGTTAGGGTTGAGGAGCCATTTACATGTTAAACCTAAGATTTTGTACCTTAATAACTTTGCAACCATTCAACGGATTTGCCTAAAATTTGGAACACATGATCAAGAACCATAGATCTTGGAACCTTCTGACTTACGTACTGTTCGGATATATGGCTGTGGAGTTATTAAGCGTGATCTACACGCATGTTTACTATTTTTGGAATTCTTTGGTCTTCTCTAGAGGTCACACGGTTTACTCAACTGGTCCAAAATCTTCAGGGAATGTGCGGCCAGGGTCCCCAATGTGCCTTTTGAAGATTTCGTGAAAAAATATTAAGCCGTTCAAAAGTTATTCAAAAAACAAGTTCCCTTTATAAGTCAATGGGAAAAGTTAAAAGTTCGACAGTGTTGCAAATGCAGTTTTTACTTTCACAAATGGCCCTTTTACTGTCGCAAATCTGCCATTTTGTTTTCAGTTGGTCATCAAAAAAAATGCTTGGCATTTAAATTTGGGACCCTCTAGCAACCTAATTCTTTTTGTATTCACCTAGTTGGACCATGAGGATGCTAGGCATGTCTTTATTTTGGGGTAAAACACCCCAGAAATATGTTTTTCAGATTTCTGGAAAAAGAACTTTCGCAAAGTACTTTTGCACTTGCGACAGTGTTGAAAGAATTTGCGAAAGCTTTTGCAATGTTCGACAGTACTTTTCCAGGCTGTGTGAAAATGACAGCATTTCTTTGGCACCCTGCTGCAAAAGAATGGTTTGGTCTTTTGGGCTGCAATTTGGAGGAAAGACAGCCAACATTTCACAGATGTGCCTTTCAGTATTTTGGTACAAAAATATTATGGGGCAGCAAAGTTACAGTACTCCAAAGTTGATGCTTTTTCCCATAGGATAACATTACGGCATCCGCCGCATTACAGGAATTCTTTGCTGTCCTGCTGCAAAATAATGGTTTGGTCTTTTGGGCTGAAATTTGGAGAGAAGAAAGCCAACATCCCACAGATGTGCCTTTTACTGGCTTGGTGAAACAATATTACAGGGAGTGAAAGTTATGGCACTCCGAACTTCTCTTTTTTTCCCCCTAGGATAACATTACGGCATTCGCCGCGCCTTTCAGGGCCCTTATCTCAGAAACGTTGCAAGATACGGACTTTTCATCGGAAATGTGCTTAGCCCACTAATAGGGGCTAAGCAAAAACCTAGCCAGGAAAGTCATAAATCACATGACTTTAAAAATGTTTTTCTAAATTGCATGGTTCCTGAGATCTAAGCAATTTACTATTCCAGCTCCTCATTTTCTGCTCTGAGACCCATTATTATGCATACATTCTTTGTACTCACTGTCTTTCTCTATGCAGCTTTTGGGAAAAACTAGCCTGTGCACTTTCATTACTGTTACCCTTACCACTTCTGCTTGCAGTTCCGTAACCCTTTCACTTACTGTTCCCATCTACAGCACCATGTACATTACCCTTCACGTTTCCATTTGCACTTGCATTTGCATTATTTTAACCATTTCTGTCAACAGTACTGTTTATCTTTCTGTTTCACTTTGCATCACCATGCGCATTACCATTTGCGTTTGCGGGCATCGTGTTACTATGCGACAAGACATCACGTGGTTCGGGCCCCCGTGCTCCTGCCGCCGCATTACATTCACTATTTCTCACTATACTTCTCAAAAAGAAGGGGAATTAGAGGCAAAAAACTCCATTTAATGCATTAGTTAAGGTTGTTCTACAGCAACAAAAGTGAGGAAATTTGGTGTTAGGGTTGAAAGCCCCCCTTGGACCCCCCAGCCCACACCCCCAACCGGCATCAGGGTGCGTGTTGGGGTTGTTGGTCCTAACTCTCACCCCATTCTCCTTTACCTCTGCTTCTTCACACATCTGACGGGGTGACAGTTAGGGCCGGCAACCCCAACACGCACCTCAATCCCAGTTGGGGGTGTGGGCAGGGGGTCCAAGGGGGGCCTTGAACCCTAACACCAAATTTCCTCGCTTTTGTCACTGTGGAACAATCCTAACTAATGCATTAAACTGATTTTTTTGCCTCATATATATATATATATATGTATGTATATGATACATGATGGGCAGGAGTGGGATAAGGAAAATATTCTCACTCCTGCAGAGTGAGCTCTGTATTCTCATGAGTGCCAAAGGCATGAGTGATAATGCATAGCTCACTCTGCAGGACTGAGAATATTTTCCATATCTCACAATCTGCCCATCATGTGTGCAATTTATACCACAGGGGTGAGAGCTTTAGGAACATTTTTCCTGTTTCTATTTGTTTCCCTACTCAATCTGTGTGTGCTGTCAGTGTGTGTGTGTTCTGAATGGACTGGGAGTCAGAAACACAGGTGGGTGTGTTTTGCAAAACTAATTGAGTGAGTCAGAGGCTCAGTGAGAAAGACAAACTGCTGCAGGTAGCAGTGAGAGAGAGAAACTGCTTTGTAAAAGAGTTTCATTTAGAATTCAGGTTGTTTTGAAGCTGAGATCAGCACAGTAATGGGCTAGGAGTGTTAGACACATAATGGGACACATGTGAGAGTATTTTGCAAAGCTAATTGAGTAAGTTGCAGCTTCAGTGAGAAAGAGAAACTGTTTTCTGAAGCAGTTTCCTTTAGAATACAAGCTGCAGTGCAGATATTGTCACTCTGGTGACATCATCAGAGTGTGGATAAATGTCAATATCCTCACTCTGCTGATGTCATCAGGATTTATCCTCGCTCCAGTGGAAATAACATAGGATATCCTACTGAGAATGCTCTCACCCATGTGGTATAAATTTGCATCTCAGATATATAGTATAGTGGTGCAGTAAACACTACTGTGCTGTAGTTTGGGATAAGATGGCCATTCAACTGTACTGTATGTTAATCCCTGATTAGTACACATTTACACAATGGCCATTCATGATTGCAATACCTCGAAATTTGGCTGACACATTCTCAGGCCTAAGATCTCTGGATACTGATCATGTAATAATGATTATTTTTGCAGTTTGAAAGTTCTAGAAGGCGAAAAAAAAAAAACATGTTTTTGAGACCTTTTTCTGCTCACTGATAGCACAGAAATAACTGAAAGTTGAACCCTGAAACCATGTGGTTAGTCAGAATTTGGCCCATGGGTGATTCTATGCTATGTGATTTAATTAAGAAATGTATAGATTTTAAATTATTTAAAAATGACATTCTGCATTGGCAGTTCTGTTTTTTTGTGAAAAAGTTTTCTAAAGGATTTTTTGCAAAATAGGTATCCACCATTTACACAACTTATAATGCCATTAGTATATCAATACTGAAGCTTATGTGACTCTTGGTGGTCATGAAAATGATGGTATCAATTGTTCCCCCAAAACCCAGATTAGCTGGGGTGTCAAAGTTACCACTTATGCAGTTGTGATGGAGAGTGCCAAGTTGCACAAGATGCACATTAGCAAAATCTGGGTGAAATATATTTACAAATTTAAATGTTATAAGCAAAATAAAAACAGTGTTACACAAAAACTAATTCTGTGCACATGCAAAGTTCTTACTTCTTAGAACCTAGGATTTTTTTCATGTCTTTTTAAAAGGATGCATTTTTTTTTTTTTTTAAGCACAGACTTTTAGTAATCATCAGTTTTGTTGTATTAGACATGGCCAGTTATGTTTGTTTGTTTGTAACTTAAATATTTGTTAGAACTGGTAGACATTATCATCAGCTATTTTTTTCACTCATGCAGAAGATATGAACACTGGCTGTGGATCAGTAGAAAGGGGTATGCCTTGATGTGGCATTCAAGCTTCTTCAATCACAAATGCTTTCTATGTTCCTGCTAAGATATCATGCATTCAATTACTATAGATGAATGCACATTCATTTTTCTTAGCTGGTTTCCTCTAGTAGATATTGAGTCCTCGTACAGCACACCGTTTTTCTAACTAAACTGTTTTTGAACATTTTTAAATTTGTTTGATCCAATATTGCTTCTTTGTTTTTTAAAGTTTAACCCTTAGGCTACTGACACAATTAGAACATGTTGGAATTATGGACTGATATATCATTCTATGCCCATTGACATTTATCCAGTGGCCCCCCGTGCTGTAGAGTCCTCTGGGGGCAGTCATTATTGTTTACATTCTGTCCCAGATCTAGGGATGCAGCAAAGTTTAAGTCCACTGGCGAATTTCATGCAAAGTGCACAATTTCGCATCCGCGCACCATTTCATGTAATTGTGCCTCTGAACCCCAAATTTGCCATATCGATTTTGCTTCATGTATATACCACTAATTTCACATTGTGTATTCTTTGCAAAATTAGCCAAAACAAGGTCTTATCACATGTCTGCCTTTCGTCAGGTCACATGATGGGCAGGAAGTAACTGAGTGAGACAGGAAGTGAGCGTCTCACTTTCAGTTTCACAGCAGCAGAGAATGCATTGTGTGTGTCTGTCTGTGTGAGTGTCTGAGAGGTGATCCAAAAAACAAACCTTTATCCTTTGTCTTTATATAGTTTTTTGTTTACCCTGTTTGAACTTTTGTTATACACCTGTAAGGTATTTTTTGAGAACCTAATTTCATTGCAAGGTTTCTTTTTTGTTTGATTCCCTCTTGTTCGTTTTGTAACTCTTGTTACACTTTTTTTTCTTAGTTTTACTTTTCTTTCCTGTCCCTTCATTTTTTGTAGTTAAACTTCAGTTGAAATGGAGAGCAATAGAGCTAAAAGCTATGGGCAATGAGGGCCAAGGACATGGGGTTGGAGAACTGTAGGGCTCGACCGCCATCCTTTTTTATCTGATCACTTACCAGAAATAGCAGCAGCAGCAGTGGATGCTCCAGTGGCAGCAGTGGCAGCACTGGCAGCACCAGCAGCAGTAGACACTGCAGCAGTAGCACAAGCAGCAGCAGTAGCTGCTACAGCAGCAGCATCACCAGCAACAGCAGTAGATGCTGCAGCAGCAGTCGATTTTGCCTCTGTTAGTGGTGCCGCAGCACAGGCGGTTGATGCACAGCCCCAGCAGCCAGAGCAGCCAAAACAGCAGCAGCAGCCTGTTATGCCTGCCCCTCCTCCTGTTTCTTCTGCCACCACAGCTAGCACCCAAGCCCCACCTGCTGATCAGTCCATAACCATCACACCTGGTGCCCCCTGTTCCTGGACCAAGAAGGAGCTCTGTAGTTTGGAAATATTTCAAGATACCCAGGAATTATCCCAGTGTAGTGCGATGCAGTATTTGTGGGATTCATATCTGGCATGGGAAAAAAGGGAACCACTTTGGCAAGGATGGGCAGAGTAGCCTTATTAATCACCATCATGCAGAGTTGGAGGCCAGGCTGTAGCAGGGAGCAAGAAATCCTGTTCCTGTGGCAGGGGATGTAGCAGGACAAGACAGTGCTGAGCAGGGAAAATGTGTCAGAAAGAGGAGGAGGATGAGAGCAGGCCTACAGGTGAGAGGGCAGCTGAATCTGCTTCATGGTCTGCATAATCTACCTCATCTTCCTGTCCTCTGTGCACACCAGGAGGACCTGTGCCTCAAGCTCACCTTGCCATTCTTTGGTCTGAGATAGAGGATCTCCAGAAGTAGATCACGGCAGAAAGTGCAGACACACAAAGAGTACTGGAGAACCAGGAGACAATAAGTCTCCTGAGAGAGAGCCATGATCATCTTTAGTTTTTCTTTTATTTCTTTACATATGTGTCACATTATGTAATTTTGATTGTCTTCGGTGTATTTGTACTGTACATTATCATTTTCTTATTCTTACTTCCCTTCTCTCCTCTCCTGTCCCAACACCACACAATAAAAACAGCAAAAAATTAAAAAAGATGAAACAGTAAAAGAAAAACTTTTTTGGTCATACACACGTTTTCTTCTCAAACTTCTTTTTATTTCTAAAGTACTTCCTATTATATCTTCCTTATCCCTCTGAAGTTTCATTTTTTAGAGTGTTGTTGAGAGTTGTACTCCTGACCTTCCCCCCAAAAATGTTAAAGCAGCAGTGCAATAATCAGGTGAAAATTTTGACCTATACTTTTTTATGCTATTTTAGATTGCCACTTACCTCCTGACTTTTATAATACCTTTCTGTCCACAATTTGAATCTGCTTTAGTACTTTTTTTTCCATGTTTGAAATAATAAAAGGAGTGCTCCTTTTAATATGGCTCAGAACAGGTCTTCATCAGTATTCTCAGCTGTTTTTTGTCCATCAGTTGTTTAAAGATCACTTATGTTGTGACTAAAATAAAGCATTTTGTAGTGGGCAGTGCTCCCTGACCTTATGGAACAATAGGGCCCGGATATTCAAAAGGGTTACACATGGCGCAACAGTGTTGCACCATGCACAATCCACTGATGCGCTCCGGCACTAAATTCAAACAGGGATTGTGCCTGGCACAAATCCCGATGCACTGGAGCGCATCAGTAATGTATGCGGTGCAGGTGGCGGGGGCGTGCTCATGCATACTCTGCACATCCCGATATTCAGCCCAGGATGTGCCGAGTCCATGCATGCACAACCCCTACTTGCGCTGCACACAGGTGAGCCAAAAAAAAAAGGAACAATGGCTGGCCACCCACAGGTGAACTGCCATATTGCAGGGTGCAACACGGCAGCTGCCACCTGTGGGTGGCCACCCGTGCTCCGGCTGCACCTCCAGGGCAGCACCTCCCCATGCCTGATCATGGGCATCTGTGTAAATAAATAATGTCCTATATCCCTGGTGGTCCAGTGGACTGATCACAGCCCGATTGCGGGCTTATGTATAATAAAATGCACGTCCTATATCCCTGGTGATCCAGTGGACTGCTCGCAGCCCGATCGCGGGCATTTGCATTAAAAAAATAAAGTCCAATATCCCTGGTGGTCCAGTGGACCGCTCGCAGCCCAAAGGCGGGCTTAAGTATAATAAAATACACGTCCTATATCCCTGGTGGTCCAGTGGACCACTTGCCGTCCAATCACCGGCATTTGTATTAAAAAAATAAAGTCCAATATCCCCAGTGTTCCAGCGGTACCCCCCCTCCCCACTCGCCCACTGAGGCCCACCACCCCACTCCCCCCCAGTCAGCAGTGGGCAGCAGCACCCCACCCACCTGCCAGCCCACCATCTACTGACTGACACCATAGGTAGGGCTGTACGCCCATTGGTCCACAGTGTGAGCTAATGGGTGTGCAATCTACACCATCACTACACAGTTCAGATATGCTAACGGGGACAGGGGCAGTGGGGCTCAGTGGGCGGGTGGGGAGGGGGTACCGCTGGACCACCAGGGATATTGGACTTTATTTTCTTTAATACAAATGCCCGTAATCAGGCTGCGAGCGGTCCACTGGACCACCAGGGGATATAGGACATGTGCATTTTATTATACTTAAGCCCGCAATCGGGCTGCGAGCGGTCCACTGGACCACCAGGGATATAGGATGTGAATTCTTTTATACTTAAGCCCGTGATCGGGCTGACAGTGGTCCACTGGACCACCAGGGATATAGGACGTGCTTTATTATGTACTTAAGCCCCTGATCGGGTGTGTAGCAGTCCACTGGACCACCAGGGATATAGGACATGCTTTATTATATACTTAAGCCAGTGATCGGGTGTGTAGATATCCACTGCACCACCAGGGATATGGGACGTTATTTAAATCTACATATGCCCGCAATTGGGCAGAGGGGTGCATTGCCGCACTGTGCAGGGGGCGTCGGTCCCTGACGGCTGCTGCCTGGCAGGGCGCCAGGCACAAGTCGCTGGGGATCAGCGCACCTGCATGCAAATGGGGCCATAATGACATGCAAATGGCCCCATTTGAGCCTTGCATACATTATAGCCCCATTTGTGTGTGCAGTTTTGAATATCGCTGTTGTTGCGCATAGTGCAAGGGAACTTGCACTAGCACATCCTACTGCTCCACTCTGGCCACTTGTGCTGGCGCAGTGCTGCTGCATCATGTGCACTGCGGGTGGCCAGGGTGTGATATTCAACGATGCTGTGCCATGGCACAGCTCCATTGAATATCGCCCAGTCAACACCCCTGCGTAGCTAAGTTATGCTGTGCCCAGACTTGCGCCACAGCCTGGCGCATTCTGAATATCCGGGCCTAGGTGTTCAAAAACAGCTGAGAATACTGATGAAAACCTCATCTGAGCCATATTGAAAGGAGCTCTCCTTTTATTATTTCAAATGTTAAAAAAGTACTAAAGCAGACTCAAATTATGGAAGGAAGTGTATCATATAAGTCAGGACTCAGGAGGTAAGTGGCAGTGTAAAATAGCATTAAAAAGAATAGGTAAACATTTTCACCAGATTCTTGCCCTGCTGCTTTAAACAGCGGCACATTAATGTTGTGAAACATTTGGCCTATACTTTTTTATTCAAGGTTATATTTCCCCTTACTTACTGACTTATTGCATGTGATACCATTCTTTCTCGATTATGAGTCTGTCTTCTATTTTGGTTTCACATTTGAAATATTAAAGTTAGACCCAGTTCAATATGACTCCCACCTGGTTTTCATCAGTCTTCACTGCAGTTTTTGAACACGTACTCTCCCATATAATGTGATGGAGCAGTGTGTTCTGCGTAGTAGTTGACTTCCGTCAATGCAAAAGTGAGTTTCAAAAATTCATGTACAGAAACAGTTGTTAGAACTGCTGAAAACCTGGTCCTGGTCATACTCAGTTGAGTGCTCCTTTTTATATTTCAGATGTGAAAACAAGTTTTGAGGCATACTCAAATTGTGTGAAGAATTGTATCACAGGACTCTAATTAGTAGATAAGCAGCAATTTAAAATAGAATAACAAATTACAGGTAAATATGTTCTCATAATATTTCCTTATTGCATTGCGGCTGTTACCCACCCCAACTCAAAAAAACAAACAAAAAAAAACTTTCCTATCTTATGTAAACTAGGCATACTGCCACATCAGGCTGCATGCTGTCTCAATGGTTGATAATGTGTAACAGGAAATAAGAACCACTAATAGTAGAGCATCGTTTAAGAAGCCATTAACAAAAAAAATTTAGTTTTTTTACCTTGGGCTCATGAAACCATCTGGTAATTTACAGTAATGTAAATTGGTGACGCAAGCCAATCACAAAATGCACACACAATACTTAGAAATGCAATATGCATCCATATGTTGTGCTGTGCAACTGCTCAGAGAAGTTGAGAAGACACACATGAGAAAATGTCTTATTATGTGATATACGCTGTGGAAATTTTCATGCAAGATTTTCCCTGCAAGCCACATTAGTCAAGTTCTTGCCCAAGTACCAACAAAATGGATTCCTGCTGTTGCGTGCCTACTGCTGCTGTGCTGTGCAACTGTCTAGTGAAGTTAAGAAGACAGATATGAGAAAATGTCTTAATAAGTGAAATACATTGTGGAAATTTTCATGCAAGATTTCCCCTGAGAACCACATTAGTCAAACGTTTGCCCAAGAACCAAAACATTCCTGCTGCTGCTCTCCTACTACTGCTGCTGTACTGTGCAACTGTCCAGAGAAGTTGAGAAGACAGATATGAGAAAATGTCCTAATAAGTAAAATACATTGTGGAAATTTTCATGCAAGATTTCCTCTGCCTGCCACATTAGTC
This sequence comes from Neoceratodus forsteri, assembly GCA_016271365.2. Classification (NCBI taxonomy): domain Eukaryota; kingdom Metazoa; phylum Chordata; order Ceratodontiformes; family Ceratodontidae; genus Neoceratodus; species Neoceratodus forsteri. The sequence continues at coordinate 1,608,429,664 of CM057450.1, read as the reverse complement.
AAGTGCTTGCCCAAGAACCAAAAATTTATTCCTGCCACTGCGTACCTACTGCTGCTGTGCTGTGCAACTATCCAGAGCAGTTGAAAAGACGGATATGAGAAAATGTCTTAATAAGTGAAATACATTGTGGAAATTTTCATGCAAAATTTGCCCTGCTAGCCACATTAGTCAAGTTCTTGCCCAAGTACCAACAATGGATTCCTGCTGTTGCGTGCCTACTGCTGCTGTGCTGTGCAACTGTCCAGAGAATTTGAGAAGACAGATATGAGAAAATGTCTTAATAAGTGAAATAAATTGTGTAAATGTTCATGCAAGATTTCCCCTGCTAGCCATATTAGTCAAATGCTTGCCCAAGTACCAAAAATTAATTCCTGCTACTGCATGCCTACTGCTGCTGTGCTGTGTAACTGTCCAGAGACGTAGAGAAGAAACATATGGGAAGATGTCTTCAGCAGTGGCATAAATTGTAGAGTTTATGATTGCAAGATGGGAACACCAAGAGTTCTAGAATGTCATACTGATGATGACCAAATGTCAAGTTGCTGTGCTGCCTGCAACTACTACGCTGTTGCTGCTGCTGCTGAGTGCTGCTGTCAAAGTTTTAAGACAGCACATTGTCAAGCCATGGGAAGGTAAGAAATGGTTACTTATTTGCATGGTGTGGGTTGCTGTTATTTGTACCCATATCCATATCTCGCTAATATTCTCCTTTTTCAGTTACTGTTCATATCATGAGCAATGAAGTGACAATCGTCCACACTACATTACATTATGCTTCTTGGTACCAGGAAGGAAGTTGTTATTAACCACATCTCACAACCATGGTATGGTAAGTATGCATTCTTTGTATGTTTCTTATTTTGGAGTGGGGTCCTTTTTGGGGTGTAATAACCATGAATTTTTACTTTTTCCATGTCCAGTAAGATTATGATGACATATGCCACTCTGCATCCTGTGTCTCTGTGAATTCAGCAACAACCACATAAAGGTAAGTATTTGTTTCTGCGCTGGGGTTGGGGCTGGTTGAAGTATGCATGTTTTTTTTAATGTCAGACTTAAAGTCATCCGAGTCATAGTACATGCTTTGTGTTTCTGTTGTTTGATTTCAGGTACTTTCCAAGATGTTTCTGTGTCACGTTGTCTGGCTGGAAGAGGAAGAGGAAGAAGTAGATGACGTGTCAAAGGCAGATAGGAATGATCATGATGAAGCAGAAGCACAGCTGCATTGACCTGTGAAATCAAAACAATAGTACTGAGATACAGTGAGGAAGATGATTTAAAAAAAAAATAAAAACAATACTTACCATTACTTGAGTAATAGTGATGCTGGCTGTGATATCGTATGTCATCATTACGTGTTGCTGTCGGAACCACTGTCGCTTTGCAAACCTGTGGCTCTTGTTGATGTCACTCATATTAGTCTGAAGAGCAGTGACACATCGGTTTTATTATTGTGAGCATTTTATGCTGCATCACACTGTATGCAGCAGACAAACCATCATGTTTGTGCCTGATCACGAAGGAGCAACACAAGTAGGCCACAGTAGAGTAGGAGGAGGAGGCTGATGAAGCAGTGATATATCCCTCTGTATGAAACAGGTGTGTTATGCGGACATCATAGTCTGGTGATGGTGGGCAGTACTCTATTAGGAGCCATAGTAGCATCAGAAACACAGTTATGTAAGGATGGAGACTGGTGGAGAGGACAGAGCTATTTGTAATGTTGCATCAGTGTGGATTGGACAATGACGTTTATCACTGGATATGACAGAATAACCCAGTCCACTAATGGAGGAAGACGAATAAGTGCTGTACAGTATGGTGCCATGTAGAGCAGCAAGAAATGGTGTTGGAGTGTGAGATAGACACTGAATTTGGTGGCTGATGAAAACAGCAGGACATTTTGCATGGGGAGTGTTTAGACATTAATCAAAGTAAAGAAATTTCTTGTCACAATATCAACACATGGATGAAAATAAAGTAACAAAATAAGTGATAATTAAAATGTTTATGCTGCAGAGGACCAACGACTGAAAAATCTGGCTGTATTTTAATCAACAGCTGCAAGGAAGCCAGACCTCACAGTCCTCCAGACTGGAGCTGTAACAAGATAGAAACTCTTTCTCCAATAGTGCTGCTCCCACCTCGCTTTTGCTCCTACTACTGAGTGTGCTGATAGTACCTTCCCCTTCCTCTTCACTGCTGTCATGTGGCTAGAACACAGACATTATTGACTTTGTTGGAATGTGCCTTTGATTCATTTTAATAAATGTTAGCAAGCTAACATGTTTTGGTGACAGATTGGTGCGCCTGTCCCGCACTATGTCACTGGCTGAACTAAATACTCATTCAACTCTTACACTCGATGCTGGACAACTCAGATACTTCATGTCCACCAATGTCAGTGTTGACCCATCAGAGACCTTTGTGCTCCAGTACATCAGGGGCTCATCTCCAATGCTTAGGTGCCTTGTGTCCACAAGATATGCATCAATCATGCGTTGCACTGCTTGAATTCCTGCTGATTCATCATCAGCCTCCTCCTCGTTATCTTGCATGTCTGCCACACACATCTGACTAAAGACATCCCAAATGGGATTATTATTTTGTTCATTCATGGTACAGGTTTTGGAAGAAACATTTGAATTTGAGGCCTATGTGGTGGTAGCAACACTGGGTCAATTAGTTGTATCATGTTTTGCCTTCTTCTGCACCTGTTTGTTTATTTGCATCTGCGCACCACATACCCTTCTTATCAAAAGGTCTGTCAATTTCTTAACCTGCTGGCTCCCACCATCAATGATTGAAGCCACACCATGTTTATATCATGAGTCAAGCAATGTGGCAATGCCAAACTCTTCAGAGTGCAGAATTCCATTAAGTTGTGTGTTGGACTGAAACACATTCAGCATGTGATTCATCAACTCACAAGTACCAGGGTCAATACCAACTTCAAGCTGTTGCTGGACATTCAGCAGCATTTGCCTTAGCACATGCAGAAGTGGAATTGCCTGACTCATACAGATACTGTCAGTGCTCACAGCCTGAGTGCAGGCGCCAGCCTGTATGGGCCCGTGGGGCATGGGCCCCATCAATATTTATTGAGCTGGGCTGAGCCCCAGCAATATTTTGCTATGCTGCTGCTTTTTTCCCGCTTGGCCCCTGTGCTGTCTGTGACCTACACCAACATGATTCACTGTTCGCATCCCTGTTTAATTTGCTGGTGCAGTGTGCGCGCTGGCATTATTTTAAATTTGTGCCAAGCCAACCAAGGTTTAGATTTGTGCCCGACACCCCCCCATCATCGTATGACTGTTGACTGCTTGTCTGGTGGCTCAGCTCTGCTTCTGGTTGGTGGAGGCTGGTGGCATTTTTCAATTTGCCAGCATTGCCACCTGTGATTGGCCACTGGGAGGATTATTTATAGGTGCCATAGGCATGCGGGTTGAGGTGAGGCAGCATGCCGGCAACTTGGCGAGAGAGAGGGATGGATAACGAGATCAAGAAGTGAAGACAGGCATGACTGTCAGTGAGGAGGAGTGGGAGTGGCGGCTTGTGGGACTTGGCTACCAGTCGTGTCGGGAGTCGGGACTACTGGGTTGGGACTGGGAGCAAGCGAGGCGAGCGAGTCACACACAGTGGGGCGCTGGGCCAGCAGTCAGCAAAGAGAAAGGCAGGCAGCACAGGCCAGCAACCTTTTTGGCTAAGAGACAGGCAGGGGGGCTTCTTGGATCATTCGTGGTAGTAGTGTAGTGTGAGTGGCTGCTGCCTGCTGCTTGGCCAGATTTGGTGGAGTCAGTCACACGGGTGGCTCAAGTTGTGGTGCATTGGTGTCAGCGGTCACTGGCTGCAGGCTGCAACTGGGAGAAGTCCGGGACTCCTGCAGTGAAGAGAAGAAGAGGGAGCAGCAGACGGAGGCTCAGTGAGAGCCAGCAATCTAGACTGCACACACAGTGCGTGCACACAGAGGTGAGTGCCTGGTCAGGTCTACAGTGCAGGTAGTGGATAAGTTAAAATACCTGGGCATAATATCCCCACACTTTGCAAACCATATGAATTCAACCTACCACCCTTGTTAAAAAAATAAAGGAAGACCTAGAGATAGATGGATGAAACTTCCACTAACCCTGTTGGGGAGGGTAGACAGTCACATTCTCAAAATGTGTATACCGTATATTCCCCAAGCTGCTATATATGCTGTATGCAGTACCAGTGAAGCTACTGGTGTTCTGGATGGTTAATAGTATGTTTCACCATTTTCTATAGGAGGGAAAGCAGTCAGGACTAGGCCATCCATGTTGCAAGCACCAATAAGAGGAGGGATGTGTCCCACTGGCCCTGCCAGATAAACAGCATTATGTTTATTGGCTCAGGGCTGCCCAGCTGACCGTCCTATAATGGAAGAAGGAGGAGGAGAACAAGGTTTCTTGAGCATGATGAGGTGGCCGAGGTGTGCCTCCTTGGTGAGGCAACTGGTCTTGGACTAACTGCTGCTGGGGTTGAATTGTGTGTGGTGCCAGAGGGCAGTAGTCCTCGACTTGGACTGTTGTTGTTTCTTTCTGTCTCTCTCCCTCTCTCTCTCTCTCTCTCTCTCTCCCTGTCTCTCTTACTGCTACAAGCAGAGAGACCCCAGCCAGAAGATGTGCAGAGGTTCAGTTCTCCACTCTGAAAAATAATTTATTTGATAATTTATAAAATCTTCACAGTCTGTGCGTGCTGTGGTGTTGGTTGGGTGGGTCTGGGTGTTTTTTTTTTGGCTGGCATAAAAATTAAAATTATTGTACTGTACACCTTCTGAGTTCTGATTGCTAACATTTGAATGGGCCTTGCCCCTAGCCTTGTTGTGAAATTTGGACCGGCAGTAACTAAGTGAAGTTTATGCGGGGGGGAGGGGGTTGACTCTGAGCTTGGCTGGTTATGCATAGATAACACGGCTGTTACTAGTGTTGGCTTGAGTAAGGGCTTGGATGGAATTCCATTTCCAGCAGTTACTTGCATTTTAGACAGGGCAGGGAAAAGAGAGAAAGATTTCAGATTTTTGGTCTCCACCCTTCATTTATCTAACCCTTATTTATTACTCCAGTTCATACCAATGCGTGTAGAAAAATACTGCCTTGGCTGCTCATTAGATGAGAAAGCGAAAGTCTGAAATTCCAAAAAGCAGAATATTTTACTTTTAAACCAAGACTATTAAGTAGTAGTCTAGTGTACAGTCTTCACAGTCCAGATTCATTTTCTGCTATATAAGGTCTGCAATCCTTGGATTACTGTTGTGGTTTAGAAAAAATGCCTTACATAATTCTGTGGAATGAAAAAATATGATGCTTTGATGACATCACTTACATAGCCAGTTTGGACAACCTAATTGCTGTTGTTTGTTACATTACAGTATGTTGTTATGCCTGTAGCCTGTTGATAGATGAGTCTAGTTAGTGAGTGGTGGTACAGGGGCAGGCTGTAGCTTTATTATTTATCCCCATGCCACCCTGTATGGTTTTGCAGAGCTGCTCTTTGCTCTTACCTTAGTCTGCAGGCTGTAGTTTGTCTGGCGATAGTGGAGATTATTGGACCAGCGCTATGCTAGTAGTGTGAAACTTGCGTGAATACAGAGTGTGCTTTTGCTTACTGTTGATGTTTGTTGTGTCAGTTTGTTTGAGTTGGGGGCTTCACCCACACACACCCTTGTTTTTTTATGTGGGTGTGGGGATGAAGCCCACCAACTCAAACTGCTAAAAGTAACTGAAGGACTTATTCAAGAGAGTAGCATTAATTGATCCCACTCTAATAGCGTACGTGTGTCCGGTCCGTTGATGGTCCGATAATCTCCACTATCTCCATTTGTCTTGCCAGCCCAGGGCTGATGCAGCAGGACTTCTGCAGCAGGGGGGCCTTCCCTCCAGCCCTCTTTGTGATAACAACCCCCCCCAAGTAATCTCAAAGCTATGGCAACCACTCATGCAGGCTTGCAGCTCCGCTCACTGTGTGTAACCAACAGAATCCAAAACTGACACAAGGACAGCAGGGCCCTGCATACATTTCCGGAGGAGGGATGGTCTCTAAATACCGTAACTCCTTCCTTGGTAGCAGGGTGTCAACAATTTAAGGTGGTACTGAAACAAATGCTTGCAGAATTTAAAGTGGAACCAAACACTATATAGGTGAGGGACAAGGAACAGTGAATTGTAACCTGCCCAGTATAGAGTTACATCACTGGTGGCATAAATGTGAGGGGCGAAAAGGCTCCCAAATGTATCACAGTGAAACAGAGTAGGGATGCTTCTGTGCTCCAGGTTGCCTGCAGTGCATTGCCAGGGCAGCCAGTCCCCAACCCAATTACTGAAAGAAGAAAAGATGCGAGCACTTACCAGAGTAAACAGTGGAGACAATCTCTCCTGTATGATGTCACACAAAAGTGGAAAATCATTTCCAAGGTTTCTAAATGCAGGAAATTTATTGCTATACAAAAAATCCATGTGCAAATACAAAAAAAACTTGCAAGTTGATCCAAGCAGGTAATAGTTGCTAAGGCTTTGCTGTACCGTAACATGCTGGTCGATACCAGACACCCTGGTGCTCGATTGACTGGTCTTCAACAGGGATACACCAACCTGAAAAAGACCAGTTGGCCACTCCCTGATCCACATCCCAGTGGCATTGTATATTACCTCCTTGGATTAACATAGAAACATAGACTTTGACGGCAGATATAGACCGCTTGGCTCACCTAGTCTGCCCATTTCCCTACCTACAGGATAAGCTGCGGATCCTATTTAACCAACAGCCTATTTCTTTCTACCTCCCACAAAAATTGCCTTATGTCTGTCCCATGCATTCTTGAATTCTCCCACAGTTTTAGACCCCACAAACATCTCAGGAAGGCTGTTCCATGCGTTCACCACCCTCTCTGTGAAAAAATACTTCCTCACATTGCCCCTGAGCCATCCCCCTCTATCTTCAGATTGTGTCCCCTTGTTCTTGCACAACTCTTTTTCTGAAAGATACTACCCTCTTGGACTTTGTTGATTCCACTGAGGTACTTAAAAGTTTCTATCATGTCCCTCCTCTCCCTCCTTTCCTCAAGGGTATACATATTAAGCTCCTTTAGTCTTTCCTCGTATGGCTTCTCTTGCAGACCCTGCACCATTTTAGTTGCCCTCCTCTGGACTACCTCCATCCTGTCTATGTCCTTGCGGAGATGGGGTCTCCAGAACTGGACGCAGTACTTGAGTTGGGGTCTCACCAACTGTCTGTACAGAGGGATAACAACTTCCTGTTTTCTACTGGTGATGCCTCTCCCTATACATCCCAGTATCCCCCCAGCCCTCCCTACTGCCTTCTCACATTGCTTGCTTACCTTAAGGTCATCTGATATGATTACCCCCAGGTCCCTTTCCATTTTTGTTGTTGTTACTACCTCCCCCCCATTGTGTAATCTTCCCCTGGGTTTTTGTTTCCCAGGTGCATTATTTTGCACTTCTTTGCATTGAATCCAAGCTGCCATACTTCTGACCATTCCTCCAACCTTCCTTCTAACTTTAAATGTTTTATATATTTGCACCTGTGTGACCTGCAGTTTTTACACAGCAATACATTTCCTGCTTTTGAGATCCTTGGTGGATGGTGGATGCAGTATAGTACAGTGGTTTAATGCTACTAGCTGCAAACTTGCAGGAGACCTGGGTTTGAATCCCACAGCCCCACTTTCATACTGTGTGACCCTGAGCAAGTTACTTAACTTCCTTGTGCTCCCAGGTCACACCTCGAAACAAGCTTTGGCTTAGTGTGTCTCTCCTGGTTAAGCAATTTTTTTGTGTTGCCATATACTGTCTCCAACATTTTATCTGGTGGTGAGGTGAGTGCACACATCTTTTTTTCTTTCTCTAACTCCATCACCACTAAAAACTGGCATGTAAAGACCTGTAAGTTAGCAGCTGAAGGAGTAGAGTCACAATACAAATAAGGTCACAAGATCTTAGTGGCTGTGAAATGGAACAAAAACAGAAAGGGACCTGGGGTAGTCATATCAGATGACCTAAAGGTGGGCAAGCAATGTGAGAGGGCAGTAAGGAGGGCTGGGGGGATGGGATGCATAGGGAGAGGCATCGCCAGTAGAATACAGGAAGTTGTTATCCCTCTGTACAGACAGGTGGTGAGACCCCGGCCATCTGGAGTACTGTGTGCAGTTCTGGAGACCCAATTTCCGCAAAGACAGACAGGATGGGGGCAGTCCAGAGGAGGGCAACTAAAATGGTGCAGGGTCTGCACCAGAAGACATATGAAGAGAGACTTAAGGAGCTTAATATGTATACCCGCGTGGAAAGGAGGGAAGGGGGGACATGATGCAAACTTTCAAGTACCTCAAGGAATCAACAAAGTCCAAGAGGGTAGCATCTTTTGAAAGAGGTGCAAGAACAAGGGGGCACAATTTGAAGATAGAGGGGGATGGCTCAGAGGTAATGTGAGGAAGTATTTTTTCATGGAGAGGGTTGTACATGCATGGAACAGCCTTCCTGAGGAGGTTGTGGAGGGAAAAACAGTGGTGGAATTCAAGAATGCATGGGACAGTCATAAGGCAATTCTAGGGGGAGGGGTAGGAGGAAGTAGGCTGTGGGTTAACTAGGATCAGCAGCTTATCTATTAGGTAGGGAAATGGGCAGACTGGATGGGCCAAGCGGTCCTTATCTGCCATCAGATTCTACGTTTATATGTTTAAATGGGGTATCGCTCACTAACTTGCTTGTGTGGAACACCCATATACATACTGTACATGTTTAGCAGGGCATGGTGTAGTGCCAGTCTAATGACACTGTACCTTGACCAGAGTCTGTGGTCAGGGGTGCTACCACCTCAGTCATCTACCAACCCACCTGCTTCATGCCTTTTTTTTTTTTTTAGGACCACTAATTGCTTGGCAATGTTGACTTTAATTTGTTGGTCCATCACTCACTGGTCTTTCATGAGGGTCCATGATTGGCTCCCACCCCACCTGCTTCCCCCAGTGAATCATATTTTATCCCTGGCATCCAGTGCCACCATGCCATGTAGACATTTGTTTTCAACATAATGATTCCTCATTTCTGGTTGGTTCCTCATTAATCCCAGATCCCCAAAAAGTTGCCCCTGCCATTGGTTCAGAAAGTTATGTAAATAGGCCAGGAAGGTATTTCTACCTGGCAGCTGTTTGTAATGTTCCTGTTTTTAGAACAGAAAGGTATAACCTGCAGTTGAGCTGGGGGCCAAGAGACTCATCCCTCTTACCCCACATAAGCAATGCACAGCCACAGAATCAGTGCCTAGTGTTCAGATCGATGCCTGGTCATATTGCATAATTTGTGTACTGCTTGGCTCCCTGCATTGCTGTTCCATTTTGATTCTTCTTGTGCGTGCCTCTCTCACTCTCTGCCTTTTTTTTACCATGTGCTGCTGTTTGTATCTTTTCTTTGGCTCCATTTTTCCTGCTCATTTTTGCCCTTGTTATTTGATGCTGTCTCTGCCCCTGTGGCTGCCGGTAGATGACTGGACGGACCTCTGTGCCCTTTTCTAGCAAAACATGCTGATATAGAGAATACTGGATGGTCAATTATGCACAACCAGTGTGTTCTGCCACAGAGGGGTTTTGATTCCCTCTGACCTCGAGAGCAAAGTTCGAGAGATTCTTGGGAATCTGAACCCCCGAGGTGACAGAATACACAGGTTGTGCACAGAGAGTTGATCATCCTGAATTTTTTATAGTGTATAGTAGTATTATGTGAAATGTGTGTATTTTTTTTTCTATCTTTATGTTTGCTTGCACGCATGTGCAAGAAACATAGTGCCATCATCCAAGCTTTTGTAGGTGTGGTACCCTGTCTTCCAATTCAGTCAGTGTGTTTGTAGGCATGGCCACAGTTCACCAATGAATGCTGCAGCTGTCTATGACAGCAATTGAAAATGCAGTGGCTTACAGTTGAAAGGGAGCGCTCCGCTTCAGTGAGCAGCAATAAGATAGTGTTGATTAGCACATTGCCGGCAATCCTGCTTGTATACATCTCTGCTTTCTCTTCCTGGAACATAAATTCAGTTTGAAGTGAACTTTTCCTAGGACTATCTTTCTGGAAGGAGGCAAGTGACTAAAATGACATCCTTGGAATGTTTCCAAAAAAAGATCTAATTGCCATCCTTGGAATGTTGAGTCAGAGTTCAGGGTAGGAGTGGCATTGACAAAAGCAGGAAAACAGAACCCCAAAGAGTCTGAAAAAGTAGACGCAGTTGTTGTCTGTTGGCACACCTGATCAGTATTGTAATAATATTCCCCAACCCTCTGAGTGTCTCTGAATAGCGACCCCCCCAGCCCGCCTCACACAGTATGGCTGACAGGGGTGCCCAATCCCCCGTCAGCTCCGCGCTTCCCCCAGAGTTCTAGGTGCCATGCTGGGAGCCCACCCCAGCATGGCATACGTGAGAATGGTGACGGGGTGCCCAATCCCCCGTCGACTCAATTAAACCCCCCCAAAAGAAACATTCCAGTTGCCATGCTGGGAGCCCACCCCAGCATGGCACTTGTCTGTATGGCTGACGGGGGTGCCCAATCCCCCGTTGGCTCCACTGACCCCCCAAAAATCTTCCAGCTGCCACTCTGAGAGCCCACCCCAGCATGGCACAAGTCCCACGTCGTCTTCCTAAAAAGAAAACAAACACCTGAAAAGAAAAAAAATGGTCCCTCGTTGATGATCTTGCCCCCCAACCTGCTCCCACCCTCTGCTATCCACCTCCCCACACCCCCACCTCACCCCATACTTACCTCCGGAGGCCAGCGAGACAAACATCGGTGGACCGGGAACACGTCTGCACTCTTCAAAGCCGACCGCGAACTGAAGAAATGCCAGTAAGCTGTATAATGGAATAAATAGGGTTTTTTCAACTTTGATGCATATCTCAGGCATTTTTTGGAATTTTGGCACCAAATTTTCAACATGGGGTTTTTGGGACCCCTCCTCATGAATTCTGGCACAGTCATGGCGTTAATCGGCCCCAAAAGGTGATTTCTCGGTCACTGAGCGGAACCACCTTTCATGACCGATTTACAAAACAACAGTGTCACAGTTCATTAGTTAGGCCCCCAAAAACCCTATGTTGAAATTTTGGTGAAAAAATTCCCCAAAATGACTGATTTATGAGCATGCGTTAGGCAGTTCCTATGCACACTCGTAAGTTTGCAAATTTTTAATATTTTCACTCCAGATTTTCAACATTGCCATTTTACCACACCTCCTTATGAGCAGTACAGCTGTCATTTTTCACATCTCACCCAAAATGTGTTTCTGCGCATGTAGCGCACAATGGCGGAGTCGGTGTGAATTCAATGTTTGGGACAGATTAAGAAACTCACAGTGACATTGTTCATGAGCAGAGGTCTTAAAATGGCTACATTAAAAATTTGGTGACAAAAGTCCATAAAATGACTGTGTTATGAGTGAGCATTGCGCAGTTTCTACGCACCCTTGTAAATTCATGAATTTGTAATATTTTCAGTCCATATTTTCACCACTGGCATTTTTCCACACTTCCTTATAAACAGTACAGCTGTCATTTTTCACACCATTGCCGAAAATGTGCTTTTGCACTTCCAGTGCAGAAATGCATGGTCGCTGTGTGACATCACTGTTTGGGACAGATTAAGAAAATCACAGTGACAATGTTCATGAGCAGAGGTCCCAAAATGCCTGTGTTGACAATCTGCTGTAAAAAATCACCAAACTATTTACATTACTGGTGTGCGTTGCACAGTTTCTACGCATGCTCGTGACTTCAACAGTTTTTTAAATATTTCCACTGCAGATTTTCAACATTGCCATTTTTTTACACCTCCCCATGAACAGTACAGCTGTCATTTTTCACATACTGTTCGAAATGTGTTTTCACACCTGTGGTGCCAAATGGCATAGTCGCTGTGCAAAATCAGCTTTCAGCTAATGAACTGATATTGCCACTGTTCATGAGGTGGGGGTCACAAAAAAACATGTTGAAAATTTGGAGTGAAAATACCAACGAACGCCTGAGGCGTTAGGGTTTCTGACCATAACGCCCCACCCTGTAGAGACTGACAGGCATCAGGGGTGTGACTTGGGATTGTCACCTGTAATGCTCATACCATTCCACCCCCACCCACACCCTGCAACCAGTGAGAGGCATTGAGGTGTGCCTTGGACTCTTCGGCCCCAAAGTTCATCTCATTCTCCAATACAGCACCCATCTCACCATATTTCCTGATGGAATGGGGTGAACAGAAGGGCCAAAGACCCCAAGGAACACTTGTCAGTGTCTGCAGGGTAGGATGTGGTGAAATGACGTGGCCGTTATGCCTGACAACCCAAAGGCACACCCCAATGCCTGTCAGTATCTGCAGGGTGGTGTTGGGGTTGGCTTCAGTTCAATACTTCACTGCCATTCCTATTATGCAGCTCTGTAACCCCTACACTACCAATGCCAATGCCAGCAAGCAAACATTCGGCATTGACAAATGCTTGTTCATAATGAAATGGATTTGTTAGGTCTCTAGAGGCTGAAAATACTGTCTTACCATAGAATTAAGTAGAGGAAAGCAAGAATGTGCCAGCATTCCAAGTGGTTCTGCTGCCGTAGTGACATCTCCTGCAGCAAAACAACATAATGCTGTCACTAGTGCGGCAGAACAAGCATATACCAGGCATGGAATTCCATGGATAACAGCATTCCACTATACACTATATTTATGTAATGTTACTGTATCTTGTATCTTTTCCCCAACTAAAGGGTAGCAGTGTGCCAGCCAGGATCGAGTAGACTGAGTGAGCACTGAGTGAGCGGTGCACCAGGGCAGCCAGCCACTCCAGCCCAGCAGGCAGTAGCAGCCAGCCAGCATCAGAGGGGGATGAAGTGGAGGGGAGTCAAGTTAGCAGTGTGCCAGCACTGGGTGGCAACGTAACTTCCCCCCAAGACAACCATCATTCAGTAGCACTGATCCCCTCACCTAAGCCAGTTAAATCCTGAAGGTCCAGTCAGACAGCAGTAACCAGGTAAGGTGTGGTGGGAATGAGAGGGTTGGATTTTGTCCAGTCTCTAGTCATTGATTTTAACACTGGTAGGGGTAGCACTAGCTAAAGTTTCAGGAATTTGCCAGCAGAAACAGACCACCCAGTCTATATAAGTCAGCTCGAGTGTGCAGCTAGCCTAGCACCCCTAGTTTGCAGCTGCCCCACCCCCTCCCCTTTGTCATCCCAATGTCGCCCCCCACTTTCCCCACCCTCACTCTCCCCTGTTCCCTGTCCCATGCCCTTATAAAGCTGTTCACAGATTTACATGATACCATCCGTTCTGGTAGTGCATTCCATTTTGCTACCATCCTCTCTGTGACATAGTATCTCCTCCTCATTTCCCTCCTAAATCTTTCCATCTTTATTCTTAGCCTGTGCCCCCTGGTGTCCCTCCCCCTCCTTAGCTTAAAGACCTCTTCTTACCCCAGGAGTCCTTTAGCATCAGTAACTTTTTTGCACTTAGCTGGCTAGGTGCAATTGCCCTGGAGGTGTGCCTTTAAGAAATATTTAATGAGCATAGGGCCAAGCCAATCAAAAGACAGGAGGGGGTGTGAACTGAGTGAGAGCTGTTGACTGCTTCAGAATTTTTTCTCTGCTGAACTGAGCAATATTGCCTCTGAGGTGTCTCCCAACTTTCCTTGTTGACAGCCTCCTAGTGCTTATCTGGGTAAAGTTTTCCTCATAAATTATTAAAGTACTAATACCAAAAGAAGAGGTTCTGAGGAACCCTCCAGATCCCAGTCAAAAAATAAAGCTTCCAAAGATGAAGCTCCTCACAAATTGAAAAATAAGAGCGATGAAAAAAGGAAACTTGAGCAAGCCTCTGATGAAGTGGCTAAAAAGAAACTCTGTCAAGACAGATATGCTCCCATTGCTCCTGGGAAAGCCAATAGTGAGACAACAGGCAGCTTAAAGCATATAGAGAAAACAAAACACTTACAAACTCGCAGGTTCTTTCATCAGTGCAAGATATGGAAAAAGCATGGCAACTGTTTCAGACCCTTCAAAAGATGGGTCCTCAATTTACTTGGGCTGACAAGCACTCTTCCACAGTTCTCTGTTCTGTAGACTGTGAGGGTGACACAGATGATGATCAATTTTATGATGCCCCTGACATGGATTTTGAGGGCCTTGAGCCCCAGGAGTCCCCAGACATTCGCCTTGGGGATCCTCTGGGTGACCACGAGGATCCTTCTTCTATGTTTACACTTATACAAAATATGCTGGATACCCTGGACCTCCCTACACAGGAGCCCAACCAGGATGTCGATGAAGATGAAGATTATAGGGAGATGAAGGGTCTTTCATCCTCAAAGACCATGGTTGCCCCTATCTATAATGCATTTAGAAAAAATACCATGAAGGTGCTTCAACATCCCACTTCAGTACTAGGGGTTGATAAGCGGCTTGGGAGAATATATAAATTGTCTAAAAATGGTACCGAGTTCCTGTCAGCACACCCTAGCCATGAGAGTATAGTGTAGCAGGCAGCTTGTGAGAAAGCTGGAGTCTCCATGTTGCCCTCTCCCCCTGACAAGGATTCCAAGAAAATTGACTTTATAGTAAAGAACATGTATGCCAGAGCTTCCCTGCTTCTCAGGCTTTCTTCTTACATGGCATTCACAGCCAAATATCAGAAAGCCTTTTGGAAATCCATCCAGGCTATCACCCGCAACAGATCAGATTCTGTGGTGCAGGAGCTGATAGATACATCAAAAACTGCCTTGGAAGCTACTATGTACCAATTCCACATAGCAGATTACAATAATGATGCAGCCTCTAGGGCGATGGCAAATGCCATGTCTCTGATACGCTTCACCTGGCTTAGAACAACCAGTCTGACCACAGACACTCAGAACAAGGCCATGGATTTTCCCTGTGATCAAAATATGTTGTTTGATTACAGAACCACTGACTACATGAAAAAGGTCCATGAGTACAAGGCCTCCTGGGAAAGCCATTCATCCAAGCCAAAATCTGCCACCCCTCAGAGATCCTGTCCCGGGGCCGGTAGGGGCAGAAGTTTTGTTCCCAGGCCTTACAATCCCTATCCCCAAACTGACTTTAGCCAGTACAGGGGGTCTTTCAGAGGCAGGGGCAAAAGGGGCCAAAGAAGAGCCACCTCTACCCAGTCATCTGCCTCTCAGTCTAAGTCCTGATGTGAGTGTCCAGGTTGCCTCTCTATTTCCGGTTTGAGGCAGACTCTCTCACTATTTTCAGCACTGGTCCCTCATCATGTCTGACAAGTGTGGGTACTGGAGATAGTGGAGAAGGGTCTGTCATTATAGTTTAAGAGTGTCTCACAGTGGTAGCAGCTTTGGTCGAAGGACCCTGCAAATTTGCAGGCAGGGGTTCCCTTTCAAGCTCCTCTTCCCACAAAGGTGATCACCACAGATACCTCCCTGTTGGGCTGGGGGGCTCATCTAGACAGTGCCTCAGTAAGTGGCAACTGGACTCCTGAAGAGTCACAGTTGCACATAAATCTTTTGGAACTCAGAGCAGTCTTACTAGCTCTCAAAGCTTTCGCTCCCAGCATAGAAGGGCAGGCAGTTCAAATTCGAATGGATAGCACCACTGCAATGTTCTACGTAAACAAGCAGGGTGGTATCAGATCAGGAATACTCTGTTTGGAAGCTCTGAAGCTCTGTTCTCTAGCATTCTCCCTGGGAGTCAGCCTCTCAGCTATTCACCTCCCAGGCAAACTCAGTACTCTGGTGGATGCTCTAAGCCACATCAGTCAAGGTCATAGCGAATGGACACTGAACAAGCAAGTACTAGCCACAGTGTTCAGGCAATGGGGCACACCAGATGTGGATCTGTTTGCCTCACCTCCCAATTTTCAGCTTCCTCAGTACTGTTGCAGGCCCCCAGTTCCGGGAACACTTCCTCTGGACGCCCTGATCCTGGACTGGTTAGGGAGATTCCTATATGCATTTCCTCCCTTTCCCCTGATATTCATGGTTGTGCTGAAACACAGGCAGCAGCTTGCATCCATGATCCTAGTGGCTCCGGACTGGCCCAGGCAAGCCTGGTACCCTCTCCTTCTCTCAATGTCCTGCAACAGGCCCATTCACCTGCCTCCGACTCACTCCCTGCTGACCCTTCCTCAGATGGGAGTGCAGTACCCAGACATACATTCTCTTCACCCCAACACCTGGTTCTTGAGGAGTTAGAGTTTCCATCCTCACAGTACTCTGAACGGGTCCTTAAGATACTGAGGATGGCTAAAAAACCAAGCACTAAGAAGACTTATGCAGCCAAATGGAAAAGGTTTTCCCTCTGGTGCGGAAGCAAAAAGGTCGAACAGCTATCAGCTTCAGATCCTCAGCTGCTGGACTACATGGTACACCTACAGGCATCAGGCTTGAAACCATCTTCACTCAAGCTACACCTGGTGGCAATTTCAGCCTACCTTTCGGTGGGAAAGAAGAAATCAATTTTTTCCCACAACATTTTTAAACAGTTTTTCAAAGGCCTCTTGCACCTCCATCCTCCAGCCAGGGAGCCTGTTTCTCCTTGGAGCCTGAACCTTTGCATAGATGGGCTCATGAATCCACCTTTTGAGCCTTTGTCCATGGCCCACATCAAGTTTGTAACTTGGAAGACCATCTTCCTGGTAGCCATTACATCTGCCAGGAGGATTTCAGAGTTACAGGCACTGTGCACTGAGCCGAATTACATCATCCCTCACAATGATAAAGTTGAGTTCAGGACAAATAGGAAATTTCTGCCAAAGGTGGTTTCAGAGTTTCACTTGAACCAGTCCATTACTCTGCTTGTCTTCTTTACTGAGCCATCCACTCTTGGCGAGCAAAAGCTCCACAGCTTGGATGCCAAAAGAGCCATCTTTCACTACCTAGAGCATACTAGACAGTCCAGGCAGAGGCTGTTCCACTCAGTTGTTCCTCACTTACGGGGATGTAGGCAGAGGAAGACCAGCTACCAAGGGAACTATTTCTCATTGGTTAGTCTCTTGTATTAGAGTCTGCTATGAGAAAGCTGGTCAACAACCTCCAGTGGGCCTATTCCACCAGGGGCACTGCAGCCTCTCTTGCAGCAGCAAGGGACATTCCCCTACTGGATGTCTGCAAAGCAGCTACCTGGAAATCTGTGTACACCTTTGTGAAACACTACAGTTTGGATGTGCAGACCAGATCTGATGCCAAATTTGGCAGGGCAGTTCTGCAGAGCCTCTTTCCTAAGTAAGTTCTCTGCCTGCCTCCCACTTGGTACTGCTCGGTAGTCTGCAAAAAAGTTGCTGATGCTAAAGGACTCCTGGGGTAAGAAGAAAAAATTACTCACCACAGTAATCTTCTTTCTTCCATGGGGTCCTTTAGCATCAGTAAGCTCCCACCCTTCCTCCCTGGTTCACCTGTCAGAGAAGGGCTTTTACGTCGCTTTTTTACCAAATTTGGCATTTCTTATTGATGAGTTTTTACCTTGTGTTGCTGTTGTTTCTATTTCCACTTTTGGACATTTGCATGTTTTCCTGAATCCTGCTAATTCTTTTTCGGGGCATTTGCCCTCGTTTTTCCTCGAAAAAATTCTGAAGCAGTCAAAAGCTCTTACTCAGTTCACATCCTCTCCTGTCTTTTGATGGGCTTGGCCCTACGCTCATTAAATATTTCTTAAAGGCACACCTCCAGGGCAATTGCACCTAGCCAGCTAAGTGCAAAAAAGTTACTGATGCTAAAGGACCCCATAGAAGAAAGAAGATTACTGCGGTGAGTAATTTTTTCATATGCCCTATCCTTATTGATTTCCCCAGATACTTGAATGTCTGTATCATGCCTTCCCCCCTTCCCTTCTGTGATCTAGGATGTACATATTAGGGTCTCTCAGCCTGCTCACACGGTCTCTCCCTTCCATTCCACAAATCATCTTTTTTCCTACTATGTAAAAAAAAGAAAAGTGTGGTGTGAGGGGAAATGTCTGAGGTGTGTCGTATGTGACCCTCCCTGGCTATCTGGTTATGGCCTAGAGATGGTGTGAATTTTTTATCATTGACTAAGCAAGGGCTGCAGTGACCAGTTCAGAAGAAGTGACCCAAGAATACGAACAGTGCTGAAGCAGAATCAAAGGTGGAAAGTGTGAAGCAAGTGTCAAATTGTTTCTGCTTCAGCAGACACATTTAATAATCACTTCAGCCTTAATTATGCAACATTAAACCATATAATGTTAGTTAATCTCTGTGGGTGGCTTCACATGTGATGTGAGTGAGGTCAGGGACTATTAAAAGGAGTCTGCTCTACTGAGGCATGCATGCCAATAAATGGTTCCAACTTTCAGATGGGGGTATGTTGTCTGTGGGGAAAGGGATGCAAAGAAATCTGAGGTGCACACACACACACACACACACACACACACACACACACATACACACACACACACACACACACACACACACACACACACACTCATATGGTCATCTCACTTGTTCGTGACAGCTTGAATACTGCCTCAAAGGTAAGCAGCTGAGCTTAGTTGTTTGTATCGCATGATATTTTCATAATGTACCTAAATTTAATTTAGAGGTTGCAACCTGAAAATGCATGTAATGGAATTGTTGTGAACTGAATATGAAATAGAGGATGTGTAGTGCTTTGAGTAAAGATATTGCAAATTTTGGAACAATAGACCTGTTACTCACTATTATTAATGGGCAGTATATGTGTGCTGGCAAAGAAATCATGGTATTTCTGACATGGGTATGAATATGATCATGCTATGCTTAGTATATTTACAGAAAGTTTCCGATATAGGGCAGCTACTCACATATTGTGGTATCTGCTGCCATCAGTGATAGTTATTCCTCCAGCCTGGTTTAAAGAATTAATTTTTTTCATCATACCTTAGGATTTTCACTTGGATTTTGAGATTTCGCCATGTTGTCTGACTTATTCTGAAAACTCTTGAGCCCGTAATGACATGATGATTCTGTGACCAGGGAAGCGTGGGGGCACACCCCATTGAAATGAATGGCCGCTGATGAAGGGATCACTCCTGAAGCATTGGAGCTATGTGGCTATGGTGTGAGGTCCTTAACACACTGTTGTCAACATTTGCTGTTAAAAGCTTTAAATTGCACTGGACTTGTGGAGCTTCATTTCTACTCCAGGAGTGCCGCCTGGCACCTTTGAAGAGAACTTGATATTTTCTCACGCTGCCAGCCTCCACCTGTACCCTTTTCAACTTGGGCCACTTGCAGTTGTGTCTTTCTGGATTTCTTAAAATGAATAGGACTGGATTTCGTATTCATTTTTAAGATCACGAATGGCCACTTACAGATTAATGAAGGACACTGCTTGGCGCTTTACTAACATGACCCTTGTTAGTCGAGTGGTGTCTTTCCTTAATCTGTAAGTGACCATCGTTAATGTTAAAAATGAATAAGAAATCCAGCCCCATTCATTTCAATAGGGTGCACCCCCACGCTTTCTCTGGTCACACGTCATTACGTGCTTGAGTGCGGGGGCGTGTCACCACCAGAGCTTTCAGAATCAGTTGGGCTGCGTAGAGAAATCTCAGATTTCAAGTGAAAATACTAAGGTATGAAAAAAAATGAATTCTTTGAACCAGGCTGGAGGGATAAGTATCGCTGAGGACAGATACTACAATATGTGAGTGGTAGCTGCTCTCACCTAAGTAGGAAAATCACTTTAAGCAACAAGGCACAACAGGGTGTGGGTTATGGGGATATACCCACAAAGGAAGTGGGTAAATCACCCTCATAACTCACACCCTGGGCTCAGAGTGAGTGACTTATTGTGATTATGCACGAATGGATGGACCCATGTGTAAAATAAATGTATAGCGTGTTTTATAAAGGCTATTCTTCAGCCATGGGTAATACAGGATTATACAATGGCAAGAAAGAATCCTGGCTTCTGATTGATCAGTTGGCCATCACAGCAGGGATGTTATCTAGGCATAACATCTCTGCTGATAGACTAGATGAGCATCCCAGTGATATTCCATGATGATTGTTTGCATCTTCTCTTAAAAAAATATTTTTAAACACTAAAAAAAATTCTTTCAAATTATTTTTCTTCTATATAAAATAAAACAAGCCATTGTATAATAGGAATAATGCCCTCCAGGGTGGGGTGTTATGCTGGGATAACATCCCTTCTCAGGTGTTGGATGCCCTCGGCTGGTGGCTTCAGGCCCAACCACCTGAGGTGGGATATTATTTAAGCAATCATGCATGACAGGGTGTGTCATGTTGGGAGGGATAATAGGTCACATCTGTGGAGGAAGGCAGCAAGCTGAGTGCATCCCAACGCCCCCCAGGTGTGATGACATCCCAGCGGCCAACGCGATACACAAACACACCCTGGAGTGCATTCTTGCTACTATACAATAATGGCTTGTTGTTCTAATATGACATAAAAACATTTAAAAAATGTTTTTAGTAGATTTTTAGTGAGGCGATATATCTTACTTTCTTAAGAGAAGACGTGAGAAATACAATGAGAAATCAATACATAGAGAATAAATATCTAAGGTATTGGTGATAAGCTGGTTAGATAATTGAGTAAGCACTTTACTTTGTTCTTTGCCAGTGCTGTGGCACTGCACTTCACTGTTATTTTCACCACCACAGCCGCATCCTGGTTGTGTAACGCTCATGCGCTAGTGCGTTCGATGTCAAGCCACATAGTGACCACTGGACACCAGGGAAGAGAAGTAGTTGCACTTGGGGGGTGATCAGAGGGGAGGATAATACCATACTACTCATGTCACTTATCATACATGGGTGGTGTCAAAGACTGGGGGGTGCCATGCCAATACCACCAGGGGTACCCCTCTTGGATGGGGCAGCAGAGGGCTGGTTCTTGGCAGGGAAGTGCTGTTCAGGTGCAAAACAGCACCTGTCCCCATGCTAATGAGTGTATCAGGCTCATGTTTTCACTTCTTAATTCTGCAGAATCCCACCAGGAATAAAGATACTTCTGGGGAATATGCTAACTTTTTTCAAATTTTTCACTTTTATCACTGCACTACCAGTCTAGAATTGCTTGTAAAGCATGTTAGATACATTGTGTATGAAAAATGCTATATACATGCTGATTCTTCTTCTTCTTTTTCTTCTTCTTCAGTGGCCTGGAGAATACTTCATCTTGGTATGCTGATGCTGACTCTGTGATACTTTATTTCCCCACACATAGTCCGTTAACCTTAACCCACTTGATGCCAAAGCAAGTGCCACTGTTATGCAAACACAACATAGCAAGCTCAGGTAGAAATGTGTAGGCCAAACAGTATTGCAGTCAGTGTGTGTGCTGAATAATTCTTTTTGCTTATATTTTTAATTGAACAGCCAACTGCACAATATGGATAGATACATAATAAAAAAAGTGTGACAGAAGGAAAGTGACAATGCAGAAGAAGGGCAAGGTTGCTCCACTTCTAATAATCCAGTACCTTTTCAAACTGAAGTGTCAGAAGAGACACATGCAGAAGATGCAGCCTGAAAGGCAAAGACAAAAAGAAATATTCAGCAGTCTTGGTTAACGAAGTTTAGCTGGCTGGAGTATCACAAGCAGTCAGACAAAGTGTTTTGTTCCATTTGCAAGACATGCTCAGAAAAGAAGCTGTTAACATTTTCCACAAAAGCTGAACCAGCTTTTATTTCATCTGGATTTGAAGACTGGAAACATGCATTGCATGGTTTCACATCACATGAAAAATCAACGTGTCACAAGGAAGCTGTAATGAAGTATGCTGCCCTACAATCTCAAACAAACGTATCTGCATTGATGTCTGCCAGTTACAAGAAAGAAATGCAAAGAGCACGGGATGCCTTGCACAAAATATTTACTAGCCTTCGCTACCTTGCCAAGCAAGGACTAGCAATATGGGGACATACAGACACTGATTCAAACCTGATACGGCTGTTGCAGCTATGCAGCACTGATTTGGATGAATTAAGCCAATGGCTTAGTCTTACAAAATACAGGTGGCTATCTCATGATATTCTTAACGAGATTGTCGAAATGATGGCAACTTCAGAACTACGCAGAATTGTCAAGAAGATCAAGGGCTCTAAGTATTATGCAATCTTGATGGATGAGACCGCGGATTTATCTCAGAAGGAACAAATAAGTTTTCCTTAAGGTACTTTTCAAATGAAGATTGGGAAACTCATGAAGAATTTCTTGGATTCTACCACACTGATGCAACTGATGCTGCAACCATTTTCAAAATTCTGGAAGATATGCTGCTGAGGTTTGACCGATCTTTTTCTGATTGTCAGGGTCAGTGTTATGATGGAGCCAGTTATGTGTCAGGTAAATTCACTGGACTGCAAGCCAGGGTGAAAGAAAGAGAACCAAGAGCAGTATTTGCTCACTGTACTGCCCATTCCTTGAATCTTGCCACGCAGGATGCACTACAAAAAATTCAGGCATGTTGTGACTGCTTTTCACTGATAAAAAATCTCATAAATGCCATAAGAGTGTCACCGAAGCATCTGTCAACATTTAGAGGCCTTGAAGATGAAACACAGCCTTCTCTTCGTCCATTGTGTCCAACAAGGTGGACACTGAGAATCAGCAGTATCAGATCTTTGCTCTGCAATTATGAGGCCATGATTAACTGCTTGTAAGAATTTAGTGAAACGTGTGCTAATGACTTTGGTTCAAAATGCAGTGGTTTCTTGAAGCAACTCCAGTCTTTTCCCATCTACTTTACATTACAAGTAATTGTGAAAATGATGGGTCCTTTCGAAGAAGTCAATGCAAAAATTCAGAGTCCAAATCTCTCACTGTCCAACATTCTTAAAAAGGTTGAGATATTGCAAGAGGTGCTGAATGGGATGCACGGTGACTCATCATACGATCACTTCTGGGAAATGACACTGGAGCAGGCACAAGTTCTCAATTTAGAGGAGCCTTCACTTCTGAGAAAACGCAGACCATCAAGATGGCTTGATGAAGGAAGCTCTGGACATACCCACAGTGACCCCAAACATTATTTTCATCAACAATATTTTGAGGTAATCGATGCATGCAAGCTTGCGATCGAGCATCGCTTTTCATCAGAAGGCTTCACATCCACAATCAAACTAGAGAAGCATATCACTGCAGCGGTCAAGGGATCACAAGAGGAAACTGATCATGTTACTGAAGTATTCAAGGATGATATAAGCAGGGACAGACTAGCTCTTCATTTACAAATGCTGAGTGACATTTCAAAATTAAGAAATTGTGTGCTTAATTCTGTGAGTGAAGTGAAGACCTTTCTGAAAGAAAATGAAGAGCTGAGTGATATCTTGTCTGAAGTTGCAACTCTACTGAAGTTGTTCTTTATGATTCCAGCAACAACATGCACTGCTGAGCGATCATTTAGCTGCCTACGAAGACTAAAAAATTATTTGTGAACCACTATGAGCCAAGACTGACTCAATCACTTGGCAGTGCTGCATGTTCACAAGCAACTGACCGAAGAAATTGACATTGACAGTCTCTTCAATGAGTTCATAATGCGAACTGAACAACGCTGCACCGTCATTGTTCTTCAAGAATCAAGTGGCAAGTGTAAGTATTATATGCACTATAGATGGACTAAGATAAATTATTGATTTATGCAGGCAGCAGTTTTCTAATATAGGTAATCTCTTTACTAACATGAAATCATTATTATTTGTGTATTGTAGAGTATGTCCATATGGCATACACAACAGGAAACAATAACACTTTTCAAATGTTTTCTTTCCAAATATCCTTTAGGAAGAACATGTTTGATCCTCTGAGACAATAGGTCATTATGTGGGCTGGGCTGGCTGTTGGACATGCTCAAGTCTTCAGTCTTATTACATATTCTAGCCATGAAACACCAGTCAGCATTGATGAATTTTGGACAATGGCTGCAACCTGTCAGAGTCAAGAGGTGTAATTTGTGACAGTTAACTGAAGTTACTCTGAATGCTAATGACAGTATCCTTGATTTTTGTTTCCTTTATGGCATTAAGACACTAAGTCACAGCTGTTGCAGTACAGTTAAGTACTACTACTTTGTAAAGTGTGCCTGTTCATCTCTGAGAATGAAGCACTGGAGACACTGATTGTTTGTGTCCATGCCCATGTTTTCTCATCCATTTGTGATTGCACTATAAGTTTTTCTCCACTTCTCCTGAAGTTCCTGAATACTAATGACAGTATCCTTGTTCTTCTTTTTCATTTACGGCATTCAGACACTAGGTCACAGTGGTTACAGTACAGTTAAGTACTACTACTTTGTAAAGTGTGCCTGTTCATCTCTGAGGATGAAGCACTGGGGACACTGGTTGTTTCTGTTCATGCCCGTGTTTTCTCATCCATTTGTCATTCCACTGTTTTCTAATACTCAGGTCTTCTCTAGAGTCACACAGATCTTGCTCTTGCAGCCCAGAAGTTTGCAATCACCTTTTTGAGTTCTTGGGTACACCATATGATCATCATCATGTTGTTTTTAACATCACATCAATGGATGTGTTTTCTCCGGTAACATGACTATCAACATACTTTAATGGTGATTGATTCTGTACCATGGTGGTACAAATCGCATATCACAGGGTGGCAGCAAGACGTTCACCATTACAGCTGCTTAGCTTACCACATGAGGAGAAACCATGCACAGTGGTCACAGGTGGCAACAAGAAGAGGGTAGGTAGGTGGGCTGTGACCAGCAGACAACAGGTGATACTGATACTTCTGTGGCTCTTGACCAAAAAAAAAGCAGCTACAATGAGGTAGCTTCCAAATGAAAACAAAAAATCTTGAGCTAAAAAAGGTCTGTTGAGCAAAATAAGGGGCCTAAAGCATAATTGTACTTCACAACACTAAAATGATCCTGGGATTGGGAGATGAGCCTTATTAGGAGAGACTGAGACAGCTCAGTGTGTATTCCCTGGTCAGAAGGGAGACAGAGGATATAATGGAGACTCTGTTGTTTCCAGTACCTGAAGGGTATGAACAGACTACAGTAAGCACCAGAAATATTTTCATCTTAAAAGGTGGAAGGGTAACCATAGGGCACAATCAGAAGTTGAAAGGAGGCAGATTAAGGAGGGAAATGAGGACACACTTTTTCACCCAAGGGGCGGTGGCAGGCTGTAACATATTGCCAAAGGTGGTGTTATCACTGGACAGTGGGCAGCTTCAAAATGGGGTGGGACAGGTGAGGTCCAGAGGGAGGGTTCAAACCATAAGGGAGCAAGGAGTGAGAGTGAAGGATACAAGGGTAGAATCAGCATGGGAGGAGGGAAACGGGGGCAGCTGCAGTCTGAAAGACTGAAGTGCTGTACACGCAAGCAGACTAGATAGACCAATAGGCCTGTATCTGCTGGCAATTTTGTATGTTCCTATCTAATGTAACATTTTGGGGGATGACAAGGGTAGGAAGGACCATAACAAGGAAGTGGAACTGTGAAGGTCTTAAAACAAAATAAAAAAAATAAAATAAAACAAAATACAGAATTAGAAACATTGGCCAGAACACCTATGGAGATTGACAACTGGGGCCCACCGAGGTGGTACGGGTTGATTCAGAAGGACGTAGACCAGTCCAGGAGTGTATGGTCAGCCCAACTTCAGACACAGCATTTATATTTACAAAAAAAAAAAAGATGAAGGAGAACAGGAGGATGAGGAAGAAAATAAACTTGGGAAGAAGACCTCAAGAAGTCCCATGACAAGCAGACGATGACATGGCACATGATCATGTACTCCCTGTACACTGAACATGTACTCCCTGGAAGTCAGGAGAGAGAGAGAGAGAGACAGACAAAACATGATTGGAACCTTCAAGTAGTATACTAGGGATAAATAAGGTTGATAAGGAGAGTCTCTTTAAGCTCAGTGGCTGGCAACCATGACACAAGGAGGCACAGTCTTAAGCTGAAGTGTGGGAGGTTTAGGAGGGAGGTCAGGAAGCACTTCTTCACAGAGAGGGTGGTGAGCACTTGGAATGCACTGCAGGAGTAGGTAATCTTGTTGAGGATAGTGGGAAGCTTTAAGAGGCTGCAACAAGCATAGGAGGAGTGCAAGGGCCATGGGTAGGGAGGATGGGAAGACTGGGGAGCAAGGGAGGGCAAAGCTATTAGCTCAAGCTGTGGACCATGCAATACGAGCAGACTTGATTACATACTAAGATTACATACTAAGAGTATTAGATGACACAGAAGGCCATGGCCCATATAAGTGCATCTCCAAATTATTGGATGTCTTTATAACATATTTAATAAATATTTATCTAAATTAATCTTGAAGGTTTCAGCATTTTCTGTATCTAACAATGCTTTAGGTAACCCATTCCAAATTGAAATGATTCTCTGAGTAAAAAAAGGACATCTGGTGTCTAATCTGGGGAAAGTTAAGGATAGTTGGAATTTATGACTTCTGAGGTTACATTCCCTCTTATTCAGAATCATTCCCAATAGGGTCATAAGTTCATTGTCTTTTATTATATTAAACATCAGGAGAAGGTCACCCCTAGTTCTTCTAGTTTCCAGTGAGTATAAGCCCAACGCCTCAAGTCGTTCCCCATATTCTTTATTCTGCAAACCGTCTATCATTTTAGTGATCCTATGCTGCACACCCTCCAATGCATTTATGTCATGTGTAAGATGTGGACTCCATAGTGGTGAACAATAGTCCAAGTGGGGCCGCACGTATGCTCTATACAGAGGGAGAATACATGCCCTATTTCTAGTGACAAAGGATCTTTTAATACAGCCTATAATTTTATTTGTTTGATTTTTAATACAGTTACTATGAGTGGAGAAAATAAGGTCTGCTTTAATTATAACACCCAAATCTTTTACTTCATTTAATGATATCAAATCGGAATCTTTTAACCTATAACGCATATTTGGATTATTTTTTCCCAAATGCATGATGACACATTTGCTAGTACTGGATTCCATACTATTTAGATTGGACCAATGTTCGAGTTCCCGAAGATCATTTTTAAAGTCAGCAATTTCCTCTGATGAGCCAATGATGGCTGCAATCTTTATGTCGTCCGCAAATTTAATTTCCATATTTTTAAGATTGACTGTAATATCTGACACAAATGTATTAAACAAGATAGGTCCCAGCATAGACCCCTGAGGCACTCCACTAGTAACTGTTCCAGGAGTTGAGGTATATCCTCTTATACGTACTACTTGTGTACGGTTTCTTACCCACTCTTTTACCCAGTTAACTATTATGGGATGCATCCTGATTTTTCCGTTGTATTTATCAGGGTATAATGTGGTACTTTATCGAATGCTTTACAGAAGTCCAGATATAATATGTCTACTGGTATTTTTTTGTAAAGAAGATTGCTCACTTTCTCATAAAATACTAAGTTATTAGTTAAGCATGATCTTTTCTTTCTAAAGCCATGCTGATTTATGTCCACAAGCTGTTTATGCATTAGATCTTCTTCTATTCTAATCTTTTAAAATACCCTGGAAGATTTTACCCAATACACTGGTCAAACTAATTGGCCTGTAATTTGATATGTCACTATTATTACCCTTTTTATGTATTGGAGTTATTAATGCTGTCTTCCAGTCATTTGGTATTTGCCCAGTGCTTAGAGACATATTAAACAATATGTATAGGGGATCAATTAACCAGGAAACTATTTCTTTCAACAACCACGGATGAAGATTATCTGGTCCCGGGGATTTGTTTATTTTAATTGAATCTAGTTTATTCTTAATTTCATGTTTACTTATTTCAGGTAAATCATAGTCAGTTCAGGTTTTTTCACTCTCCTTATCAGTATGACTATTTTGGGTAGGACTGAAAATTGAACAAAATTATTTATTAAATTCTTGGGCCATTTCATGGGGCGACTGGATGGTATTATCATTTATAACTAAAGGGCCAATGATTTTGGTTGTTTGTTTTCTATAGTTTACATATGAATAAAAGCTTTTACCTCCATCATTGATGTGTGCTAATCTGAATTAAATTTTCTTCTTTTCTTTCATTATTTCTACCATACATTTCTTAAGTATATCCCTGTATTTAGCATTATTGTATAAGTTATTACATCTTTTTAAGGCTCTATACGCTCTCCTTTTTTATTGATTAAGTAACGTATGGTTGGAGTGACCCAGATAGGTAGTTTTCCTCGGTTATTGTAACCTATCTTATCTGGGACATACTTATGTTCTACTGAAAGTAATTTTTTTACCAATAGTTTCCAAAACTCATCTGGGGATGTAGTATTATTTTCCCAATTCCATGCTATTAGTTCTTTATTTATAAGATCAAAATTTGCCCTTCCATAATCCTTAAAGGTGGTTTTACCTGTGTTGCATTTGATTTGAGTTGTTATTTCGAATGTTATTACACAATGATCACTGTTTGACAGTGGATTTTGAATTGTGATATTACTGACTAATTGGGGGTTATCTATTAATACCAGATCCAATATATTGTTTTTTCTTGTTGGAGCACGTATTATCTGAGTTAAATCACAAGTGTTACATAAGTCCAGGAATGCATTTTCCATTTTATTTTTGGTGGTACCATTTTCCCAGTCAATCCCTGGGAAATTAAAATCACCTAGAAGTAATATGTCTGAATTACTAAATTTTGAACTTAGGTTATTTAGTAAAGCTAGATGTTCAGTTTCTTTGATTCCTGGTGGTCTGTAACAGAGTTCTACAGTCAATTTAGTTAATTTCTCTCTTATAATTTCAATCCATAAGATTTCACTATGTATTTCTTCATCAATTTCACTGATTGACTTATAATTTATATTGTTTTTTATGAAAAAAAATCCCTCCTCCTCTTTTCTGGGGTCTGTTTTTATGTACTATATTATAACCAGTAATATTCATATTCCAGCTAGATTTGTCTCCCCACCATGTCTCGGTAATTGCAGCAATATCCATATTATTGTTATGAAGTAGTATCTCCAACTCAACCAGTTTTGTCATGTGGAGACTTCTTGCATTTGTAAGGAGGAAGGTCAAATCATGTTTTGTTTGTTTATGAATGAATTTTGAAAATGTATTTTGGTTAATCTCCCTTTTCCCCCAATCAATTAATTTTTTGTTGGTATTGTATTTTTGATGCTGTTATAAATAATGCATCCAAAAATTCTTGTGCCTTTCTTGTTTAGATGTAGTCCATCATAGCTATATAGATCATCCCTTCCCTCAAATGTTTCCCATGTAGTTAAACATTTAATATTATTTTTAAGGCACCAACTTCTTCGCCAGTTATTGTAATTTTTAATTTTTTTTGGTTCTATAACTACTTGCTCTTGGAACTGGTAGGACTTCCGAAATAATCAGTCACATTAAGTGAATGTAAAGTTTGGATTGTGTCCTCCATATCTTTTATAATATTTTCAACTTCTTGTTTCCCAAAGTCATTGGTCCTGACATGTAATACAACTGTTTTTGGGTTTGTAATGTTTTTGAATGTACCGGGGAACATATTAGCCAAATCCTTAATTTGTGCACCACTATAGCTACAACTTGTAACATTTTCTTTATTTCCCCTAGTGAATCTAGTTATGGAGTCTCCCAGGATGTATATTTGGTCAAGCAATACATTAGAACTTGAAGTGTTGGTTTCATTTTGTGTAGTATCAGCGAAAGGAGGAATGTCCAAATGGGGTACCAATCCATTGTCATTTTTATCAGTACTAGAAAGTAGTTCCAGAGAGCAATTTGAAGCAGTACTATTTTTAAGAGGAATGACCAGGGGGTTTCCTTTTGAGTAGTATCAGTGTTGAATGTGATATCCAAAAGGGGTACCGTTTCATTATTATTGCTAATAATACTAGGATTTAAACAATTTGGGACAGTATTAATGTTGTGGAAAGTGACCTGGGGCAGTTCAATTCTAATAAGATCCCCAAGGGGGGGGTTAAAAGTAGGCTGAGCTGAGTAACCTGGGTAGGCGATATGGTTAGAGGAAGGGGAATATGATCAATAATTTGATCTTCCTCCCTTAACTGGGGCAGTGGATCAAAATTATTTAACAGGTGTAACATAAAACCTTCTGCCTTTCTTACTTTTTTTTACTTGTCTTGTATCCTGAACTGTGTACCAGTTTTCATCATCTGTCTCCTCAGTTTCCTGTGTTCTAGTTCTCTTTTTGGCTGAAGTGTTACTCTCAGAGTTCCCCCTAACTTGCTGAAGTAAGGTTTGATGGAGGTTGGAAGTGCCTGGGTGCTTACTAAGGTGGTTTGGAACACCATCTTCATTGTTCCTTCTTGGTGACTGTGATTTGCCACCATCTCTTTCATTGATCCTGGTTGCCATGTTTTTTTTGACTAAATTCAAGGGCTTGTAAATGGGTACCAAAGGTTGCTATTTCTGCAAGCATGTCAACATTTTGTCTACATTTTAAACAAATAAATGGATTTTCTAGGATAGGTATCTCAGAGAACAAGTACATTTCGCACGATACACATCGAGACCCATGTTTTCCCTCAAATAAGGTGTTAAAATCCATTTTTCTCCTTAACTGGTAAGCAATAAGCTCTATACTTTATCAAACTCAATGCAGTCACAGATCTTACCTAGTTTCTAGTATTTCCTCTCACCCCTCGCAACAAGCGTAACACGTGCAGACGCATGTGTCTCTGCACAAGTCTTTGCACGTGCGAGTGTGCGCTCTGCCTGAGCTCGCCCTGCTCACTGCAGGGCTTGCTGAAGTACCCTAGCATGACCTGGAAGTGGACTCCTGGGGTCGCGACACCTTCACTTGACTGTACACCCCAAATCTATTAAAATGTTGTGGTTTACACCATGCAGACACTTGTAAGTATCTGTTGCTCTTTTATACAGTGCCCAAAATAAAATAAGCGCTTTAAATAAAGCCCCTCTATGGATGTTGCTACTAGCACTGAGCACACCTAGCAACTGTTGCTATGTGGTCAGACTCTCTTCCTGATTGCAGCATGCAACAGGGCTCCAATACATATACATACAATATGAAGTCACAAGTTTAAAAAGGTATATAGGACATTAGTACAGACAGGATAACAGAATATTGGCAATAAGGCTGCTCACAGAATTGATAGACCAAGTGGACTTCTTCTGCTGACTTCTTCATATGATCATTGAGCGTGTGATCCTTGCTGACCTGGTTGACAAGAGAGCAACCAAATGTGCACATGACCTCCGGAACAACAAGAAGAGAACCAGGAAAAAAAGAGTGAATGATGAATGAACCACACTACACACACAAGACTAAGATGGGCACCGAAACTGTGCCACAATACTTCAGTTGATGAGCCAGACACCAGTGACACTGCACCATACAGCTGCTCCTATCGAAAAGAAACCAATATATTCCAGCAAAGGTGGCTAATGATATACATGGTCTCACTGCTTACTATTCTAAAAAGACAGTGGCAGTGGTTAGAGGACTTGTTCTATTTGTAACTAGTATGCATCTTGCAGTTCTTTAAAAACAACTTGAAGTTGTTCCTTATTGGAACAGTGTTCCATGACCTTAAAGGCACTCAATACAGGAAAGGTGAGACACCCTTCAACATTCACAAAGTCCCGCTAATTCTCAAAAGAACTTCAAAAGCACATTTCATCAAGACACATTACACGTCTTCAGCTGTTTCTTCATGTTAAACAAAAGACCTGCAGCATTCAGATGATCTAGGTACATACAATGCAGACACTAGATAAAATACTGAAGCAAGCACTTCCACTTTTCTGAGCTAGCTCCAGAATCTGCAAAAAGGATTTCTGTTACGAAACAGATGATGGTCTCACATGACTACTATGTCTAATGTCACTCCAGCAGCTTAGCCTACAGTTGTACTGAAAGAACATCCAGGTGTCTTGGCACCATGTGAAAAACTGTATCAGACAGAAGTGGTCGTATCTGTAGAGTGGCTGGCTAGTACATATAATGTGGCTGTGGCTTCAGAACTCCGAAGCAAGGAAAATCCAAATTTGGTAACTCTGAACAATAAATACAAAACTTACTTACTGATAATCTCCGAATGAGTGATGCACTGCACCACTGGGACCAGTAGAAAACCCGCAGAATTGAAACAAGCTTCACACACAAACATCACCTAGACAGCAGGAGAAGTTACAGTTATGCTTCAGGCAGGCTATTTCACTCAGCAGACCACAGTGGGCAAATTGAAACCCCTAGTGTAATTAAATAATTATAATCTACTTAAAAATCTACATCTGCCTGTTTTTGGGCTACACTACCTGTTTCAGTTTATTGGAGGAGGAGGTTTTAGCTCAGTATTTTTTTTTTCATTTAGCTGCTAAACTGTTCTGATGTGTATTATTACTGTTCATTGTGCCTAACGTCCACCTTGTTCAAGTCCCATCCAAAACTTGAAGGAAGACCAGAAGACATCTCAGTCACATCCACCTTCTGTTCAAGTCCCACCCAGTGGCAAAAACAAGGAAGGAAGGAAGAAAGAAGAACACAACACAATAAAACACACCACATGGTAAGTACAAGGTTTAACATTCACACACATCAGCTAGATAAATATCAAGTTTCTTAGGGAAACCTTCAACCCCAAAATGCCTCTGTTACACCCAGGGCAATGGCATTCTGTATAATAAAACAATTTCTCTCCCTACCAAGGGGGCCAGCCAGGGTCTAAACATGCAGAGATTCACATTATGATACAAGGTGCCCTGCTCCCATAGACCCCTGGTGGTGCTGGGTTGACCTGTGGCCCCAGATCATGGGTGGTGCAGCTGGTGCTTTAACATCTAAAACCCGATGGTTAACATTTGACCCCTGGGCTGGGGGCGGGGCCTTGACCCCTGACCCCTGGGCCCCACCAAAAATTTTACAAACCTGGTTCCTATGGTGGCATGTTTGAATGGCCTGAGAATTATGAGAAGTCCATAAATCTGGCACCACTATTCCATTATGAGACTCATGGATGCACCAGTACTGTCCCGGCTAGTATGTACTAGCATATATTCGAAAATTACCTTGTACTGCTCGTATAAGCAATCCAGCATGTACATGGTGGAGTTCCATCTTGTCACCACATCCATTTTCATGTGGTGCTGAGGCAAGTTGTTGCAATTCTGCAGCTCACACAGCAGGTCATCTGCCTTTCCAGACTGTGCAAAGTGCACAGAGATGCAGCGTGCAGCAGACAAAATCTCCCTGACATCCGGATGGGTGAGAAACTGCTGGACGATGAGATTCAGACAGTGAACCAGGCATGACACCCTGAAAAAAACACCATCACTAATGCACTTGATGACATTAGATCCATTATCACTGGCAATAAAACCTGCCTTCACTGAGTGTGGGTGGAGCCACTCATCAATTTCCCAAAGAAGTGCTTCCAGCATCTTCTCACCCATATATGACCCCACTATGCTTTTCATCATCAGTGTGGCATGCTGACAAAGACCTGGAATGTTGCTACCACCACAAATTGCCTTGCTGCAACTTTTGCCACTTCCCAAGTCAAACAGTACCCCAGGTATCTATGTCCAGTGACCTGTAATGCACAAATATGAACAGTCAGCTGTTTTGCCACTGGTCCACATATCCATATTCAGATGTATATAAAGCGTTGCTGAATGAGTAATGGAATAATTTAACATATTTGATACTCTACCATATAGTTCCAGAATAGCAGGTTTTGCAAAGTACGTTTGAGATGTTATCTGCCATTTGGGACATGCACGGGCCATGAATTGCTGAAAAAACAACATTCTCAACAAATGAGTATGGCAAGAGATCAATTGCCAACATTTCAGCCACTGCTGTATTGAGCTTTCTTGCAGTCATGTAATTTGGTGGGGAATTTTACATTACGATCAAGCATGGTATAGAGTGTGGTCTGGACCTTTCTTTGTGCAGTTGGAGTAAACAATTTTAATCATTATGGTGGCATTGTTGCTGTGCTATGGGCTGGTGCTTCAATACTAACTTTAGCTGCATTATTGAATACAGTGACTATGCTTCTATGACTCAAAGGGATGGTACTAGTAGCACTACTGCTATGTCCCATACTACTAGACAGAATAGTATCATGCTCCTCCACTATGTAGTCCACAGCATTTGACATCATGGCCCCTGCAACCACTTTCTCAACTGGACTGGCACTGTGAACTCCACTACTACCTTTCTTTTCATGCTGACACCAGCATGCAGTCTGTTCTTGAGGTGGGTGAGTTGCCTACCAGTGCCTAGATGGCTTCCCTTTTTATCCCTGCCTAACTGCACTTGACAGAGCTGACAGATCACAACTGACTCATCAGCAGAGTCAAGAACATATAAATCCCACACTGGGGATTTAATCACCCTTCTTTTTCCATGGTGCCAGGAGGACTGTGACAGCAGAGGAGAAGGTGTGGAGATATTGATTTTTTGAGATGATTTCAGCACATCAAAATTATTAGATGTGCTTTCTTTACTAGCTGTGACAGTACTGGATGCAACATCCTCCTCAACAACATCTAAATCATATGACTTATGTTTTTTAATGTCAGGCTCCCAAAGTGGATCCTGCACATCACCATCATAATAATCATCAACAGTGCTCTCATTCTCTTCACCATACTGTATGTGTCCTCTTCAACCTGTATGTGTGCAGTGTCAACCACATTCTCTGCATTTCTAGTATTTACCACCATCTCAACACTGTCTGCTCCAGAAGCATGACCATCAACACCACCCATGGGTACCCAGACTACCTTCTCTTCTTCCACTGTTTCCTGCCTGCTGGTACTTGTGGCACTGCTACCTTTCTCCTGAGGTATCACCTCACCCACCATTGTTGCCGTCACCAATTTAGCTTTGAAATATTTTGTGACTGATATGCCACCACTGCTAACAACTCTAGTACTCTGACTGTTATTTGCTCCTGAGCCCACAGGAATTGTTGATGATGTGCTCAGACATTGATGTTGGTAGTGGGGTATTAATTGGTGTCTTTGATTTACCAACCATCTTCCCTGATGCACAGGCACCCATCCCTTTTTCTGCCCTTTTTTTTGGCAGTCATGATTCCTGTTTGTGTTTTAAAAGTAAGGCTTTCTTTTTATAGATCACAACACTGATAATACTTCAACTGGCAAATGAAACTGCAAGCTGAATCTGTATTTTGTACACCCAAAAGACAGGTCTGGTTTCCTAGCATGGAAATCTGGCAAGTGAAATTGAACACTGAATCTGTATTTTATACGCCAAAAACAAAGGTCTGGTTTTCTACTAGCATGGGAAAATCTGGCAAGTGAAACTGCACTCTGAATCGGTATTTTATACACCCAAAACACAGGTCTGGTTTTCCAGCACAGGGAAAGCTCACAAGTGAAACTACTGTAAACACTGAATTGGTATTTTATACTCCAAAAGCACAGGTGTTGTTTTCTACCACAGGGAAATCCGACAAGTGAAACTGAACACTGAATCTGTATTTTATACACCCAAAACACAGGTCTGGTTTCCTAGCCCAGGGAAATCTGGCAAGTGAAAATGAACACTGAATTTGTATTTTATACACCCAAACCAAAGGTCTGATTTTCTACTAGCACAGGGAAATCTGGCAAGTGAACCTGAACACTGAATCATTATTGCACATATGAAATGCACAGGGATTTAATTTAGCAGTGGAAAATATGGCAAGAAAAGAAACAAAAACAACATATACCACAAAAAGTACTGCTTAACTAAGAAAAAAATGTAAAAAACTACAGATCTTGATTGAACCTAGACTCCTGCAATGATGCTGCTCCATTACCCCACACACAATCCACAGACACAAAATGCAGAAACTGAAAATCATACTTTACACTATCTAATCGATGAGTGAATACAAAAAAATACTTTGTATCCACAATGCACTTACAAACAAATTTTGATCAAAATTTTGTTCAAATGAAATGGATTTTTATGTTTTAATAGGTTTTTATAACCAAACTAACACAATGTGATCTCTGAGAGACTGTCAACTACACTGCACTCAGACATAATCTACTCAGCTTCCTATAGGCTATTCAGCAACATGTGACCCCCCAGAGTATCAGATGACATCCTATCCCATATTGCAGTGCAAATTTTGCATCAAGTGCAAATTTCGCTGTCAAAATTGCCATTTCGAATAACAGTAATAACCCAGATAGTGGCACAGTAGAAGCAAAGTCTGCAATTTCACATTTTTCATGAAATCACTGGAAAAGGCAAAACTAGGATTTTACATGGCGTACAATTTTGTGGAAAGTCAAAACTCTGCAAAATATTATGTGGAGCAAAATTTGCTGACTTTGCACACATCTACCCAGATCCTACAGCCCTTAAATATTATCATTTGCCCTTACAGGGGCAGAAAACCATTCCCCAAGCCTGCAGGAATTTTCACGATGATCCCTGGCTCTGCTGCCTGCCCTGGAACAAGGGATTTTAAAAAGTCACCAATGGCCAGGTACACTTTTTGAGCCATGGCTCCTTTAACTTTCCCTCTATGCTGGCTTCTCCCCAGACCATCAGCATCCTACTACCAGCACCCAGAGGTGCAGAACATTCCAAGACCTCATCCTCCTTTATTCCACAGGTCCAAGGACTGGAGGATCAGTGGCAGCCGCAGCTGCAGAAACCATGTGGGTACCATGCCTCAAACCCACCCAGAGCCACTGCTGAGGACATCAGTGAGACCATAGCCCCAATTAAGGTAAGACCCCCTCCCCAGAGGAGAGGGTTACACTCTCCCCTGGTTCATTAATTGTTGTTCTGACAATTGTTTGAGTTACATCTAGTACATATCTGAAAGAAAATGCAAATAGGCAACAGCAACACAAACAGTTCTAACTAGATGATTATAGTCAGGCTGTGCTAGCTTTAAAGTTTAAATCCACATAATAAGTAGAAGAGATTAACAATATTTCCATTAATAGTGCTAAGTAGACACTTGGTTCCTGTCTAAACAACATGCCCAGATTTACACATTCCCACTTTACCATCATATTATTGAATATAATACAGGGTAGTGAGTGGGGAGTGACATAGATGCCATGGTGCACTACATACAGGGGAAGGTCAGAGGGGGCACCAGGTGAATCATAACTGCGTTTTAAGAGAGGTTTAATTGGCCATTTGGATCACCTCAAAGAGACTTCTTCACTTTCATGGGTAACTGAGGATGTACATTTTTCCTCCCTGGGAGTCATGGGAGGCTCTGCAGCATGAATCGGTTCGAGTACCATAGGTGTGTCTTGTTCAATTTGTTTGGGTATCATGTCTATCTCTTGTGCAATCTGTACTGGACCTGCCACATGCTCTAACTCAGGTGAAAGTTCAAAAGGCTCTGCTTCAGGGTTTAGTGGTATGGTTGGAGTATTTGGCTTCCACCACCCATAAGAATTGTTCAACAGTTTGGGAATGTCCACTGTAGAATAGTACCTCACAAAGTCATCTTACTCATCAGAAGAGTCTGTGTCATGGGGAGCTGAGTCCATTGCAGGTCTTTCAGAAAGCCCAGTTAGACCACTATTCAGGTCTGATGCAAGCCTTTTGGAAGGCCTGAGTAAACCAATATCCAGTTGAGGATCGAGCCGAGTAGTCTGATTGGTGTGCCTCTGAAAACCCATAGTTTTCATTCTTTGAGGTTGTGCAGTGCCTGGTTCCAGCTAGGGAACATCTAATTATCCAATGGGGAGTAAATGGTTGCAGTGCAATGTTTTACGTCTCTGAAATGCCCCTTCTGGGCAAACTCTGTACACTGGCAAGTCCACAAATTTTTCGGTGATCACATGGGGGAGGTTGCCTCACCAATCTGCAATTTTATGCTTTCCAGGCAACCCCAAGTTCCAGATCAAAACTCTGCCTACAGGGAGCAACTCATGAACTCTGACACGTTTATCATGACAGGTCTTATTTGCCAAGTTTCTTTTGTTAGACAATTCTGTAGCCAATCGGTAAGCATCATCCAACTGCTGCTTCAGTCTTTGGAGATATTTGGTGTAGGTCTCTAAGTTATCACCATCAGAGGACTTTTCAAATGCAAGGTCTACTGGCAGTTGGGCCTCTCTTCCAAACATAAGCAGATATGGGGATTGCCCCATGGCATTATTACGAGTGCAATTGTAGGCATGGACCAACATACTCACTTGCTGGCTCCAATTAGCTTTCTGCTGACAATTCAACATGCCCAACATATCTAATAGAGTCCTAGTGAATCTTCCAGGTTGAAGGTCACAAGGGGGGGAGCCTATGGAGTAGTTCTGTACTTCCTAATTCCCCACAATGACAGCAATTCTTTGATAAGTTGGCTTTCAAAATCCTGATCCTGGTCAGAATGGATTCTCTTGGGAAGTCCATAATGAACAAAGTATTTTTCAATCAGAATCTTTGCTACAGTGGTGGTCAGTTGGTTTTATATCTGGAATAGTGGTCAGTCACTACCAAGATGTTAGTTATATTCTTGTGATCTGGTTCTAAACTCAAAACATCAATATACACTAAGTCCATGGGGGCACTGGTTGTAATGTTTACCAAAGCAGAGGCTCAAGAAGGCAATGTTTTCCACTGGATGCATCTCATACATCTCATACACTGTTTGCAATAGTTCTCCACATCTGTACTCATTCTGGGTCAGTAGCACCTCCTTCTGACCAGGTCCAGCGTACTGTCCACCCCAAATGTCCCATCTCGTCATGCAAAGTTTTAAGGGCCATCTTTTTGAACTTTACTTCTAGTGATAACTGTTTGAGAGTTGAGTCATCAGTGCTGTGGGGTTCTGTGAAAATCACACCATTATGCAGTTTCAATTTACTTCATTCCGTCAGTAACAGGGAGGTGTCAGGATGATTTACTTTTACAAGTTACAGGCTGCTTCCTCATTGGAGAGGAGTGATGCTGTCTCTGATTACAGGATCCTTCTGCTCTTTATACCAGTCTTGTGGGCTCATCTGTGGCAATGAGGATTTACTAAGAGATGCAACATTACAATAGGCCACCGGTAGGTAATCTCAGGAGGTGCCGAACTATCTACCAGGTGACAGGTGGTATTGGAGTCTAGCACTTCTTCTGGATCATATCTTTTAAACAAAGTTTTAACTGCAGTCTGAGGTATTCAAACCCATTCTTACCCTGCCATCTGTGGGTGGGGTCATCTGGAAAGTACATCCACATCAATGCTGCTCCTCCCGGAACAATACTCCACACAGTTGTCATATGTCAAAAGGGCTGAAAACCAGTGATGACCTGCAGCATCCAACTTTGCTGTGGTCTGCACATAGATGGGGGGGCTGTTATCAGTGTGGATTGTTGCATGGGCCCTATACAAGTATTCATGGAACTGATCCACAATGGTCCATTTAAGTGGTAAAAATTCCAGCTTGTGGATTGGGTAATTCTGTTCTGAAGGCAATAAACTGTGACTGGCATATGCTATCGGCCATAGACCCTGTGGGTGTTCTTGATACAATGCTACACCCAACCCATTGAGGCCCAACCCATTGAGACAGGCATCCATATACAGCACATATGGCTTACTGAGATCTGCATAAACCAACACAGGGGCATGAGTCAATTGTCCAATTATCTCTTGGTAGGCCTTGTCTCAAGCTTTGGTCCATCTTGGCCCATGCAGTTCATGCACTCTGTAAACCTTAGCAGACTGTGATACCCACTTGGTCTTCTGATTAGTAGGAGGGTACTCTTCAGTTAGGTCGTGCAAAGGCTTGATGATCTTGGTGTAGTCCTTAACAAACCTGCAGTAATAACCTGTGAATGTCAAGAAACATGCAGTTCTCTCAACCAAGTGGAATTAGACAAGTTACCAACTGCCTGGACATATTCAAGATTAGTACTGATGCCATCTTGGGACACAATGTGGCCAACATATTTGACCGAGGTCTTCAAGAACTGGCACTTATCAACAAATAGTTTAAGACCATACTCCTCCAGTCAATCAACAACTTTAAAACAATCAGGTCTCATGCTTTTCCAGGGGCTTCCCAAACACAATAATATCATTCAAATACACTAGGCACTCCAATAGGTTAATGTCACCCATGGCTCTCTTTCTCCATTAGCCAAGGAAAAGTGATGGGCACCCAGGAAATCCCTTGCGGCATTCAGATGAACTCATAGAATCCCAGTAGACAAATGAAATCAGTCTTTTCTCCTGCCATGCCCTGCCATGGGAATCTGATAGTAGCTGGATTTCAAGTCCATCACACTGAACTGTTGACTTCTGTTCAAAACACCTAGGGCATCTTGCACTGGTGGCATGGTATATTGGTTAGGTACCATCCTCCTGTTTAATGTTTGATACACATGGGCTCCTGGATTCTTGAATGATGCCATCAGCCAGCATCTCCTGCAACTGCTTGTGGACATCATCTTTGTCAGCTAGGACCAGCCATCTTGATATTTCCTGGAAAGGCCTCTCATCTGTGACACAAATGTGATGCTCCACATCCTTGGCACACCCCATATCCCATTTGTTAAGGGAGAAAAAACCTGTGTTTGCTGTGCCAACTTATTATGAATCCTATTTTGCAACTCTATGGGTAAGAGGGGTCTCCAGTCTTGAACAGTGAATGATCTAGTTGGCCGGGGCCCCTGCTCTCTCTTTTGTGTGATTGTACGGCTAAATCAGCACAGTAAGCATGAGTCTGGGTCCGCCCCATCTGGATAGTCACTGGACAGTCAATTACATTCGTCACAAGTACAGTTACTCATCTGACGTAAGCATGGGCTTTAGCAGGTAGTATGCTAGGTTTAACTCTGAGCCCCCTTTGGCAGACCAGCTTCCTCTGGGCAATCCAACATCAGCAACTGCTTATGGCATGGTCTCTTGAGTTGCACTAC
Organism: Neoceratodus forsteri; assembly: GCA_016271365.2. NCBI lineage: Eukaryota > Metazoa > Chordata > Ceratodontiformes > Ceratodontidae > Neoceratodus > Neoceratodus forsteri. The sequence goes on along the minus strand of CM057450.1, from coordinate 1,608,388,827 downwards.
CCCAGTGACTGTGCACTCGGCTTTGGGGAGTAACACCACTTCTGAAGCTTCTTGACATCATACAAGCCCTACAGCCTCATTCCCAGGTGAGACATTGGCTTTTATTTATTTAGTTTTTGTTGACCAGGAAGGAGGACTAGACAATTTTTTGCCTATTTTTCAGCCTCGTCCTGGGGGAGGGGGATACAGATGGATGCCAACTGAAATTGAACCAGATTTTAAGCTGTTGATGGTATTTTTGGGTGAATGGGAGAAATTTGGCCAGAACATTGGGGAAATTCCCCAACTTTGTCAGGAGAGGGCACTGCTGGCTGTCCTGATGGAGGATCCAGAACTGGAGGAGGTGGTGGAGGAGCAGCAGGCTGGGGTTTCATCCTCCCCCAGACATGGAAAATAAGGAGGAAGAGGAAGAAATGCTATCTGCTGTATCTGGTTTTGATACAAATTCTTTGGATGGAGATAACAGTGTGGTCACGGATATGGAAATAAGCCTAGCGGCATGGATGCAGCCTCCTGTGTGAGTTTTGAGACACAGGAGGAAGACATCACATCCACCGAGGCTCAGCTGCAAAAAGAACTCGATGAATGATGGACCGTATTATTTACCTTGTTAGCAGAGGATGAAGATAGGTATACCAGGAGAAAGGTAGCAACACAGACTATTCAGCCTACTGCACAGGAAGAGGAGTTGCCCGGGTCTAGAGTGTCACAAATGGAGGAACTGCCTATTTAGGAAGTGGATGTTGCAAGTTGGCCACCTGTGGGAGTGGAACATGCCAGGCCAATGACGGCACAAGAATTGCTCCAGGCAGCTTTCCACACAGAAGCGGCTCCCTTGGAGCAGCAATTGTCTCCAGAGCATGCCCTGGAAACAAATGGTGGCGTGGAATTTGCTGCCAGATTCAGACCTATCCTTTCTTGAAACTCAAATGGAAAGTGAAGGAGGGAATAAATCACAGGGTGAGGTTGGTCTGGCAGTAGAGGTCATTACCTCACAGGTACAGGGAAATGTGGGGTCAAGAAATGTTGGTGCAGGGTCTAGGAAGCAGGCAAATAATGGTGTTGCAATCCCAGAGCAGGAACTCAAGTTGGAAGCTAATGGTTCCACTGAAAAGCAGAGACAGGGGAAGGGGGTGATGCCGCTCACACTGAGGTCCCAAGAGAGACCCAGAACAATTTAGAATCTTCATTTACAAAGAAGATTCAAACAAATGCCACTAGTAGAGAAACAAGCATTGCTCCTCCTGGAGGATACAAATGATGGGCTGATACAGGCCCTGAGGTCCGCAATAGGAGCATAACCCTCCCACCGCCCACCCAGAAATTCAATGCCCAGATATTCAGATCTTTTTACCAAGACTGAGCCAGCACAGTGCGGGAATGCAGTGAGACTTAAGTACAGAGGAGGAATGGCGATCAAGCCAAACAGATATTTTGTAGGGTGCGCTCTGATAAAAAAGTCTATGCACCACGATTGCCATCTATGGTGCAGATGACCCGGGTTTGGGAACGGACTCAGGAGTCAGAGTGCCAGCTGGGGGGAGTAGGATTGAATGTCTGGAGGACTGCTGTCCTACTTTGGGGGAGGTGGGGTTGAGTGTCCAACACACAACGGACCCCTGACGGAGGCTGGTAGTTCCACTGTGGTCAGTGCCTGTACATTCTGGGGTGGACATGGGTCATCATTGCATGTCCCTCCCTCGTGGGATTCACAGCTTTCAAAAATATGCCAGCCACCACTAATGAGCCATCTCCATTGCCATCCCTCTGGCCACCAGAGTTTGCCTATCGGTGGCCCCACTCGGGGGGGGGGCAAGCCTGAGTATGAGGGGATGGCTGCCAGAGCCTAGAGAGCCTGTCTGGGTTTGGGGAGCTAGCACAGAAAAAAATAAAAAATAAAAAAAAAAGTGTCTATGCACTTTATGGCATTGGAAGTGTACGCCCTTATACATGTTCCAGAAGAAGATGTTTTTGATCTCAGTTTTTGCTCCCCTCATGCTTTGGAGTGATTTTGGTTAAAGTATGGACAATTGAAGTTCTCCCCACTATGGTTCCCCTTTGTTTGCATTCCATTGTCTAAACCAACCATAAAGAACATGACTGTCATGTTTCGAAATGAGGGGGTACATCACATTGGAGACATCACATATTGGCTACAGCAACATTGTGATGTACTTGGTCCCTTAGAGGCTGTGATTGATAGAGAGAATTTTTGGACTGGGGCATGGACTTTCAGGGTTAAGCTAAGGCAGACGGATGAAGGTACAGTCCACCTGCCAAATAGCTTCTTTCTAGGGAGGGACAGAGGGGTTTGTTATTATGCCAGACAACCCAAAGCCTGTCATAAGTGTGGGGCACAAACTCACTTGGCAAATGTATGTGATAAACTAAAATGTGGTATCTGTGATGAGCTAGGACATATAAACCATCAATGTGCAAATTTGGTGAAAGATAATCTTCGTGAGAAATTTGGACACAGTTTCCAGGGATGCCCATGGGCAGCTCATAATAAAGTGCATAACATCAACCCTAATGAAATCATTAGAAGTGCACAAACAAAAGACAGGTCCTCAGAACTAACTGTCCTGAGATCTGCCCCTGAGTCCTGGAGAGAAGAGGAGCCACTTTTAGCTCCCACACTAGCCAAAAGGACCAAAGCACCTGGAGGACTTTCATCTGCCTTAAAATTTATGCCTCCCTCCCCCCAAAGTACAAGTCCAGATACTACTGGCCCTTCAAATATGCAGGTGCCTCAGGAACCCATGAGTACTAACCCAAGTGTGAATTCAGGCACTACACCACAGAACATTGTCCCAGATGTTTTTCCATCTACATTGGACACAGGAGGAGGACCACTTCCATCCTCCCCACCATGGAAAACCTCTCTACCCAGATGCCAAAGTTTCAGAATCCAGAAAACCAATCCAGTGGATATGTAGATTTTGAACCCCTAAGACACACTTTCTAAAACTAGTAGTGAAGAGTCAGATATAGGGGATTTAGATTCCGATGCATCTTCCACTAATACCTTGTCACAAGAACAGGATGTAGAGGGTATTGAGGGAAAAAAGGAAAAAAGAAAGAAAACAAAAAAGAAATGAGTTCTCTTTCTTAGACTAACATACGTCTTTTTCCTTAGCCACTATCAATGTGCATAGTGTTGTCTCATAATAAATGACAAGCAGTGTTTTCTTTTCTGCATGATTCTCAGCTGGACATTATGTTTTTACAAGAATCATGGTTTAGTTCTAGTATTCTTTTAACACAAGCTCAAAGGGAATGGGTGTGTGGACTCTCCTATTGGTTTTTTGGAGAGGATGCTGCTAATGGGGTGGGAATCCTATTTGTGGGTTCGACCTTTCATTTCCAAAATTTAGTTGATCTGATTCCTGGCTGAGTTTTAATAGTAGATGGCATTTGGCAAGGGTGGCCAAGTAGGTTTGTAGTGGTTTATGCTGCACAAAGTAAGGCTGTTAGGGTGGAAATGATGGAGGACATATAGCCATACCTAGCAACATCTAGGCAGGTGTACCTGGTGGGGGATTTTAATTGTAGTTTATGGGGGGGGGATAGAAGACTACAAGGAAAAAAATATATTGTGATTCATGGGCCCTGCAGGCATGTATTGATATGGCAGAACTAGTCAATTGTAGCACCAACACAGTTCCCCAATTACTTACACGTATGTGCGTAGCAGGTATGCCACAAAAATAGATTATATTTTTCTGTCTATGTCTATACAGGTGCAGAAAGCATCTATAATTCCTGTAGAATTTTCAGATCATGCAATGGTTACCAGTCTGGTGAATATGGACCCAGGTACAAGGAAAACTGCATGTAGATGGAAATTGAATGCACATAGTTTATTTACACCTGACGTAAAATTAGGAATTGTAGAGGTCCTAACTGCAAGAGTATCAGTGTTATATTTAGATGAAAATGTGTTATATGGGTGGCTACAGACTAAATTGGACTTGGCAAAATGATTACAGGCACAAGGAAAAGGAACTGCAAATGCAAAAGACTGAGCTATCTAACTTATGTAATAAATTATTTTATTTACCAAAACCTTTGATAGGAAAAAGGACTATACTGCACAAATTGTATATATAAAAGACGACATGAAGACATTACAATATGATAGAGGTGCTTCATTACAGGCAGAGCTTAGTTTTGGAGTTCAGAAAACACCATACTCAAACCCATGTCAGGCCTGTAAGGACAGAAGGTATAAGGCTCAGTTCTCTGTTTTGAGAGACGAAGCAGGTTTCTTGCATTCAGACTCACAGGGGATACAGGGAGTAGTAAACCAACATCTATCACAGTTAGTCAGTGACTTGCTTCTGGATAAGGATAAAATGGCAAACTATTTGGGGGATATACAGGCTCCTCTGTTATCTAAGGAGCAAAATTTGACTCCGACTCAAGAACTTACAGTAGAAGAAATTAGTAGGGTGATCAAACAACTGAAGTTAGGTTCTACACCGGGGAGGCTGGATTTCCAAATGAATTTTATAAATTATTTCCTGAACTAATGGCACAAATTTTAGTAAGAGTATTTCATTATTTAGCACAGTTTTCAGATTTACCTGATGTTTTTATGAAAGGTTTAATTATGTATTTATTCAAGGCAGGGGACAGGACATCAATAGAAAACTGGCGTCCTATTTGCTTTTTGAATTCTGATTTTAAAATTAGGACTTCTTTGTTACAAACATGACTTAAGAAAGTAGCATCCACACTTATACATGCAGTACAGACTTGTGCCATACCTGTTAGGCACATACAGACGATCCTATGTATAATCAGAGATGTAGTTTCATTCTTTAACACGAAAATGGTGCAGGGATATTTATTGTCCCTAAATCAATGAAAGGCCTTCAACCAGGTAGATCATGCTTTCATGTTGCAGGTCTTAGCTAAGTATGGTATTTCTCCAGTATTCATTAGATGGATAAAGTTATTGTATGGAAATGCTGTTATATCCCCAGTTTAAGATCCACTAGGGAGTATACCATTGAGGGTAAGTAAAGGGGTGCATCAGGAATGTCCATTGAGTCCCCTATTATATGTGTTTGTGTTAGATCCCTTAATTAGGAAGATTTTGACTCAGCAGGACTTTCAGGGCATTTCGGGAGAGCAGTCTGGGGATGAAGTGCACATGCTGGCCTATGCAGATGATATTTGTGTTTCTGCAAAAAATGAGAATAGTGTGAGGATTCTGTTACTTGAAATAGAAGACTATGGATTGGTATCAGGAGCTAGGTTAAACCTTCAGAAATGAGGGCATGAGGCATCACTGAGGCCCCATATATTGAAACTAGGGCTGTGCATGGGCCGAATAGTATTTTCCGAATACCACGAATAGTAGGCTTCCCAAATATTCGGATACATTTTCCAAATAGTTCACTATTCGGCCACTATTCGGGAACTACTATTTGATTTGATTTCCAAGTCTTGCAGAGCTTTGTTGGCCAATCAAAAACTGTTTCTTGAGCTCAAAGGCAAGCACACCACGTGACTTCCTCACTCTGAGCTGGTAGAAGACAGGAGACAGTGGTTTCTGAGAGCTACTCTGCAGTACTTCTGAGACCTTAAACTTGCTAAAAAAGAAATAGATTTTTGCTTCACTGGCTTTTTTGGGTCAGTATAGTTTTTTTGATCAGTGTCAGAAAAGCTATGTTTGGCTTTCTGGCAGGTATTTTGTCCTTATTGCTGTACTCAGTTACAGGGACTAGGAGGGCTGTCTGCTAACACCTCTTCTCTGCTGCTGTCTGACATAGCTCCAGTGTGATATTTTTTGAGTGGAGCACATTTTATTTTTGTGTTTTGTTTGTGTTTTTTTTTTTGCTGTGGTCTGGTTCCAGGCTTGGTTCCCTGCATGACTGATGAGGGTATCTGCTAACTCCCCCTCCTGCAGGTCACTGCTTATAATTTTCTGTATATGTGCAAAATATTTGATTTTGTGAGGCTTCACCCTGCATGTGCATGCTTAATATATTTTTTCATGAGGCAGGGCCACACTTGTGCACAGCTGTGTGCACACAGATTTTGAAATAAACTTCTTTAGTTCTAAGCCAGTCAGGCTTGACTCACTGAATTAGTATTGTTAGTCTCCTCTGGTTCTGGGGATAGATCCCTGTACACATGAGAAGAAGAAGAAGAAGAAGAAGAAGAAGAAGAAGAAGAAGAAGAAGAAGAATCAGCATTTACATAGCACTTTTCATACACAGTGTATCCCAAAGCGCTTTACAAGCAATGCTAGACTGGTAGTGAAGTGACTGAATGTGTGGTGGCGCCATATCGCACATCATCACCCACACACAGCCTGGATAATTGCATGAACCAGTTTACGGGAAGGGGAATGTTGGCCAGGACACCAGGAATGTTCCCTACTCTTTGCGAAGAGTACCCTGGGTTCTTTTACTTCCACCTGGACACCCACCAGGACAACACCAGTATGGGCAGAAGGGACCTCAGTTTAATGTCTCTTCCGAAGGATGGCACACCCCAGCAGTACAGCACCCCCCAATACTGCATTCGGATACCAGCAATTTTTAAGTGCAAGTCCAATCCCAGTGTGGGATGAGAACCCATGACCTTCTGGTCCAGAGGCAGATGTGCTACCAGCTGAGCCACGCTAACACAGCGACTGACTCCCCCCTCACTTCTACAGCCCACTGCACACAATTAAGCTGTGCTTGTGAAATATATCCCCCTGCGAGTCTGTGCCGTGTGTGTGTGCACAGTTGTGCACGTGCATTTTTTTTGTTTGTTTATTGTTTTGTTAATTAAACCATTGCACTTAGTGGGGCAGGCCTGTCTCACTGAGTTAACTGTATGTCATCTGTCTGTTCCTTGCTCGGTTCCATGTTTGAGTAAATAGGTTGCCCTTTTCTTCCCCTTCTTAGTAGCAGTGTTTTTCTTTACTGCTACTCTTTTGTGGTGCAGTGTAACTGGAAAGGTTGGTGTATTACTGTAGTTCCACAAGCACTAAGTAAAGCATCACACACGCAGGCACTACGTAGTAATAGTTTGTGTTTTATACAGCAACCACTAGTGACCTGATCCATCATGTCTCTAGCAATTTTGCAAACATGCTTGGTCCAGCCCCAGCAAAGCATCTGTACCGCTGGCCCCAAGTGGTGAGGGACAGGATGATAGACCACAAACATACAGCACATCCACACAATTACTGCTAGTGTTGTTCCTGGGCTGCCAAACCCCCAAACAATCTATGTAGAACAAAGGAAGCACTCAGGGGCTGCAGTAACAAAATACAGTTAAGAGCAGTGCAGCATAAAGTTGCCAATACGTTTCTTTGTGCTAAGGCTGGAGGATGTCATTAGAGCCCTGGTGCTTTGACCAGAACCTGGTCTTTGTCAGGGTACATGTCAGGAATGTACAAACATGCTATGAATATACAACCCTTAAAGAAACACACACCATAAATAAGTGAAGTTAAAATGAATGAGACTGAGATGCCCTTGTAACAAAACAATCCACAACTAACACACCCAAGGAAGAAACACTGCATCAAGATTATAGAACACAGTTCATATTGTGGTGCCAGACAGTACGCAATGCAGTATCTTGCAAAATTGCTGTAAAATGTTGCAGTATGCTGCAGGGAGTAGTGTAATTTAATGGCAATTAAGCCCTCCAGTCATCCAGTATTTTGTGGCATGTCATTTATTGCAAAGTACTGAATTGCATCTTGTCATGCTCCACTATAAATTATTGATACATAATACAATTCCAGAGAAGGTGGTGAGATAGACTACATAAACCATGACATACAGGTGTCTCTCTTTATTCGATGGGCTCAAATATTGTTCTCCCCAAGCAAGTCTTTTAGTTGTTGTAGCATTGGTAATAGTACTACTACCACTAATACCATTAGCAGTACTACTACTGCTGTCACATCCTGTTGTGCAGTAGTAGGGGGGAATTAGAGCATACATGCTTTGAGCAGTAAGCAGCAGACACCACCACTAGTGTCCCCACTGCTACCATTATGGCTGCTACATCCACAGCCAGTGTGCTTCCTACCACCACCAGTGCCATTCTTGCAGCAGCCACCCTTTCAGCTGTCACCACTACTGCAGCCATTGATACCACTATTTCTATGCCCATGGCTGAAGCACCTTCTACCTCATGTCTGTGACTATGAACACCCTCTAGTGCTGACCCAATGCAATGCTTGATATTGTTTTCAGAGTGCTATGTGTGTGTTGTGGTGGATCGAGTGTGCCACATGAAGCTTGTGTTGCAATAGTGAGAGCTCAATGTTGGTGGGTGAAGTGTCATTGAGGTGTATATGGTATACCAGGTTCAATTGGTGATTAATGGTGTTGCTGAAGTGCTTTTTTAAAGTTTTCTTAAAAGAACACCTTTTCTGGCCGAATAACGAATACCGAATACTTGGGACCCGAATACCGAATATTCGGGAAAAGGTATTCATACAGTCCTAATTGAAACCTTCCAATGGCTCCAGCTTTTTATCTGAGAGGTACTTATCATAATAATCCTTGAACACTATAGTGACTTTGGATCCACTATCCAGCAGTAGTCGGGCTTCTGCCTCTGCAATAGGGCCCATGATCTTGCTCCAGTCCTTTGACTCTTGAGCTTTAGAGTTGGAAGCTTCAGTTTTGATGCTGATGGTAGCATTAGCACTGGTGATTGATGAGTGACTAGTTTCTCAGGCCCCAGGGTGCTCTTCTGTTGGGGGACCATTGAAGTTTCACTGTTTAGAGGTGATTGCAACCAGTTTCTGTCAGACTAATCGATCTGTGACCCTTTGAAAATTGGCTTCATATGTACAATGACATTGGACATGCCCATCCTCCCCACACCAGTAACAGTACATATCCATTTGATGTGCTAGCGGTTGAGAGGTTACAGCTGGAGAACTCCTTGGGCACTCCTCCTCTCTTGAAGGGGCCATAAATAATTGTAGGGTGGGCTGATTCCTGAAGTCTCCTACCATTTTCCTTAACTTCATCAACTGAGCATGGACTTCCTCCAGTGATATGGTATCTGAGGTTTGCTCCCTAGGGCCTGAGGGTGGTGACACAACCTTACTTGACACAGACATGCTGGATACTGAAGGCTCAGGTTCCCTGGAGGTGAAGCTGGGTTTTCCCACTTGACACACTACACATTTCAGTTCTTGAATCAGTTTCTGAAGCTCTGTGGCATCCATAGGGCCCCCATTCTCTGACACTTGAGCACTGGCAGTGACAGTAGATGAGTGCCCCCATTATTCGACTTGTTCCTTTGCTTTTCTAATTTCCCACAGCAGGGATCATTGGAACAGAGGATCAGTCAATCTCTCTTTTAAGCATAACTAACAACAGTAAATCTGTGAATCAGGCAGCTTTCAACACTTGTCCTAGATGCACTTTGTTCAAATCCTTAGATTATTTCCCTCCTTTTTGATACACTTTCTGCTAAGCCCTCTCCAGTCTACGGAGGTAAGCAGAGAGGAGTTCCCCTGGTGCTGTTTAGTGGTCTTAAACCTTCATTATTTGTCATATTTGATGTATTAGATAAGCAGAAAGCTGCTATTCTTATCAACTACTTTTACTTAGTATTCATTAGGAAGGACAGCGGGTCTTTGCCAGAGAGTGGCATTACTGTAAGGCTGTTGAAAGGGGATCCTGAAAATGAGGCAGCTGTTTTTACTACTGAAAGGAGTGAAAATGAGCTAGCAGCCCTGAAGATAGATAAGGCTTTGGGGCCAAATGTAATGCATCAGATGGAGCTCATGGAACTGGCATTGGAAATTAGATGAATCCCAAGGCTATTTAATAGTTTTATTCAGACGGGGTGGTTCCAAAAGACTGAAGGATAGTGGATGCAGTTTCACTCCAGAAGGGTGAGAACAAAGAGCAGCTGGGTAACAACAGGCCTGTCAGTCTTATCTCTGTTGTGGGTAAACTGATGGAGACTCTAGTCAAGGAAGACCTAGTGGACTACTTGGAGAAAAACAGACTCCAGAATAATAAACATGGGCTCATGGCAGGGAGGTCTTGTCAGAACAGCTGGATGATGTTCTTTTACTGGGTAACTAGGACAATGAATAAGGCTCATGCAGTGGCAAGGCAAATTTTATTTTTCCAGGTTCCCAATCTTGGAGGCTCTGGGTGCCATACACAAACAATACAACTATCAATAAAACAATAAAATCATCAGCAGTAAAAAAGCAGACCATACATTTAAATAAATAAGGTCTAACTAAGTGGATTTACTCTACTTCAGCTTCAGCAAGGCATTTGACTTGGTGCCTCCCAGAAGGTTGCTCAAGAAGCTAGAGGATCTGGGTGCAGGGAAGGACATAGCTTGATAGGTAGGAAGTTGGTTGGAAGAAAGATAGCAGAGGGTAGTGGTAAATGGATTCATATTTGAGGAGAGGGAGGTCACCAGTAGGGTGCCACATGGATCGGTCCTGGGTCCAGTCCTTTTAAATATGTTCACTAGTGACATAAGAGAAACAATTCAGAGCAAGATAGATGTCTTCTAATTAAACTAAGCCCTATTGTAATGTAGACAGTGAGAAGAGGGTAAAACAGTTGCAGAGGGACCTGTAAAAGTTGGAGAGGTGGTCCAACGTTTGGCAGCTGAAATAAATGCCAAAAAGGTTCAAGGTGATGCTCATACAGAACAAAAACCCCAGAACAGAGTATTGGATGGGAGGGGTTAAGCTGGGTACTACTTCAGAGGAATGGGACCTAGGAGTTGTGACACTTGGCCAGCTGGTTATGATTGTTCTTTGATATTTGTAATATAAAAATGTAGAGTGTGATTTGTCTCCATAAGGCAGCTGTGCCATGGGTCAGGTTTTAGTGGGAATACAGTATGTATTAACCTGAAACCAGGAGATAATTAAAAAGACTAGAGAGCCTTAATTAAGGGTCTCCTGTTTATCTGACTTAATTGGAGCTGACCAGCTGTCAGGATATAGGGCTCATAAACTTTTATGTCGTCTTAGAGGAAAAAACATGTTCCCATCATGGTGCTAAAGTTATATAAAATCCTTTGATTCTTGGGAAAAGAGGATCTGCTCGAGATCAAAGAGGGGGATGTTAATTAAGGAGTCATATTGGGAAATGAGTTTTTGCTGATGTCACCTTATTTAATATACCTCCTGTTAGGACATCCTGTTTGCATAATTTTTATATTCTAAAAGGAGGAGCTAGATGGCATCATAGAAGGGGTGGAGACATAGGGTTTAAACTGTATTCTGTATTTCCACTGACACACATTTCTTTGTGGGCTCTTAGAAAAAAGAACTAACTATAAGCACTGTAAGAAGGTAATACATTAGATAGAAAAGTCTAATTGTATTGTGGTAGGAGTTTATGGTTGTACTTTGACCTTGTTCTTTTTAGTGATTGTATGCTTTGTGAAATAGAGTTCTGTGTTTACATTTTACATATTTTTATCCATTTTTAAGTGAACCTCTTATTTTAAAGAGGCTGCCTGATGTGTCTTCAAAGTTCTTTCTTTTGCATATGAAGTATAGATGGTTATGACTGACTAAAACTGTTCAAAGCTTGATGGTGTACTAAATTGGGAAAAGGTAAGAATATACCTAAGGTCTTTTATAGAGTTTTAAGGGTTCATTTTGGATACCTGATTAGGTGCCCTTAGGCGAAAGATATCTGGCATCCCCCAAAGAGCAGATTATCTGAGCCTGTACATTTGGGTATGCTAGCATAAGGTTCACAGTTTGAATCTCCCCAGAACTTGAGACCAAAGGTGATGCTGACCCACAAGCAGACAGGAGGGTTACCTTGTTCTTTTTCCTGTTCACAATACTGTACTCGGAGGTTGGCAGTGTGGGAGCAGAGGGCCTGACCTGCTGAGTGGGTTTCTGACAGATTGGTTGGCAGCAGTGCAGATACATTTGGTAACTCAAGCTTTAATTGTTCAGTGTGTTAGCCTGATACTGTACAGCTCACTTGCAAAATAAGGCAGTGATTTATTTTTTAAAAAGAAAACAGAACTATATAATTTTGCTTACAGTTAAGTTCCTATCTGTTTTATTTTTTTTTCTAAAAAGAAGAAGAAGATAGCGTCCAACTACAGCGGGCACACTGTAGACTACTTGAGGCAGTTGTGCAAGGACAGAGGAGTCTTGTACGAGGTGAGAGCCACCAAGCAGAACCTCGTGGATGCCCTGATGGCAGCAGATCCCCAGAGCATCGAGTCATAGACTGTGACTGTAAAAGACCAAACCTTGAGCATGGAAAGGCTAGCGGCCAGTGCAGGGTCCAAATCTGATGAGGATGACAGCAGGACCAGTGCCAGTGAAGGGACACAGCATCAGGGGAAGGTCACCAGCATTCTGGAGCCAGAAGCACTCAGGCTGCAGATTGAGTTGCGCAGAATGGGGCTGGAGTTCCAGGAGAAGAGGGAGTGAGAAAAATGAAAGGCTGAAAGAGAAAGGTGAGAGGCAGAGCAGGAACAGCAGGAGGCTGACCGTGAAGAGCTTGAGCACCAGCAAGCTGCAGAGGAGAAGAGGGAATGAGAACAGAGAGCTGCAGTGAGAAGAGGGAGCAAGAACGGTGAGAGGTGGACCATGAACAGTGAGAGGTGGACCTTGAGAAGCATGAGCACCAGAGGCGACATGAACTGGAGAAGCTACAACTCCAACCACCTGCACCAGAGCAGGTAAGGGGCATGGGTTTAACTGGAACTACAGGACTGGGTTACAAACTGAATTACAAATTGATAGTTGAATTTAAAGAGGGGAAGGATATGGATGCCTTTTAAAATTCATTTGAAAAAGTTTGTATTCAGGCTAATATTCCTAGAGGGTCCTGGAGCTTCCATCTATCCCCACTACTTACCGGGAAAGCTTGGGATGCATTGGGTCAAATGGACAATGAGGACAGTAATGATTACAGCAAACTTAAAGCTGCACTGTTAAAAAAATTTAATATAACTGCAGAAGCATACAGAGCAAAATTCCGTAAGCTCAGGAGAAGCCCTGTTATGAGCTACGAGGAGCTAGCCATGAAACAATGTCGGTTTTTAAAATGTTGGTGGGAAGGAATTGAAGCAAACTCTGTAGATAAAATCAAAAATGCAATTTTGCTAGAACAGTTTTTTTGGGCATGCCTAGCAGAGCTGAAAACATGGCTGGAAGACCAAGATCCCAAAACAGTGCAAGAGGCTGTTGAACTCTTGGACCACTATGCCAAGAGCAGACCTTCTCTGAGAGCAAATGAGGCAGGCGTGGCAGAGCAGAAAGGGAAAAGCATGCCTTCAGGGCAGCTAAAACCCTAACTGCCTCCACCAAAACCAGTTAGCTCCAGGTTTCAGAGAAAAGAAACAAATGTTGGGTCTACAAAGAAACTGGGCATATTGCCAGACAGTGTCCCAAAAGGGCAAGCAATATGCAACAGGGGGCTAGGAAAGAAGTGGGTTGTTTGTGTGTGCCTGGAAGCATGCCTGTGAACTTGAGGGAACACATGCACCCAGTCACAGTGAATGGTGTACAGACACAAGGGTTAAGGGACACAGGGGCATCCCTGACATTGGTAAAAGGGGATCTGGTAGAGCCTGGTCAGCTTATACCCAATAAATATGTCACTGTACAAGACTTTACTGGCGAGGAGAAAACATTGCCCCTCGCTAGTGTTCTCCAAGACTGGGGTGAAACAGGGGGAACTGTGCAACAGGTGGCTGTAGCCAAAACTTTAGCAGTGGATGTCATCCTTGGCAACAATCTCAAATGGGATGGTGTGTGCAGTTACACATAGCCAAGCAACAGGGGAAAATTGTAGTTCCCTGGACCCTACAGAAGCCATTGTGAAAACCACTGGGAGGCTGGTTCCCCAGCCTGTGTCTCCTGACATGGGGACTAATGAAAAGGGGGTAGAAATTTCCCCAGTAGCAGTTTACCACACAGCTACAGAGGGTTACTCTGAAGGGGGAAGGGTGACTCATTGTCAGAGGGTTAGGGATGACAGTGATTCTGAGTGCCCTGATGTTAGTGCTAGGGACCCTAGTATAGAGACTGAAGGGGACCTGTCTCATACCTTGGGAATGTATAAGGAGTTTGCAGCTGCTCAGAAAAGTGACCCTAGTCTAGAGAAGCTGAGGGCTTGAGCAGAATCTGACGGTGCACAGGGAGGTGACAGTAAACATAAGGTTTATTGGGAAAATGGACTGATGTATACTCAGGCTGTGCAGACAGAGGAAGGGGTGATAGGCAGGCAGCTTGTCGTTCTCCAGGGGTATCGTGTGCAGTTGCTAAAAATTGCACATGATTTTCCCTTGTCTGGTCATCTGGGAATCACGCACACTATGTAGCCCTTGGACCAGAATTTCTATTGGCTCAACTTCACCCAGCAGGTGAAGGAGTATTGCAGATCTTGTCACCCATGCCAAGAAATCGGAAAGGCAGGTAAGAAAACCCAAGCCACCCTAATTCCATTGCCCATAGTGGATGATCCATTCCAGAGGGTAGGAATGGATATTGTGGGGCCTTTAAGTACTCCCAGCTCCTCCGGGAAAAGGTTCATCCTGACTGTTATAGATTATGCCACCTGGTATCCAGAGGCAGTCGCCCTATCCTCACAGACAAAGTGGCAGATGCCTTACTTGGGATTTCCTCCAGTGTTGGGTTTCCACAGGAGGTTATCACCAATCAAGGGGGTTCCTTCATGTCAGACCTGATGAAATGTTTGTGGGAGAAGTGTGGGGTGGTGCAGAAATGCATGACACCATATCACCCACAAGTCAATGGGCTTGTGGAAAGATTTAATGGTACCCTGAAATCAATGTCTGAGCATTTGCTGAACAGCATGGGAGGGACTGGAGAAATACCTTCCCCACCTGTTTGCATACAGGAGGTGCCCCAAGAGTTGACAGGATTTTCCCTCGAGCTCTTATATGGACACTGGGTACATGGGCCCTAGACTTGATCTGGGAGGACTGGGAAGGCAAGCATGCCACCCAGGGAACTACCCTAGTGGATTACATCCTTAGGTTTAGGGAAAGGCTAAAGGAGCTTATGGGGACAGCCCAGAGCAACGTGGAAGCTGCCCAACAGAAACAAAAAGTGTGTTATGACCACAGAGCCAGAGCTCCCTTGTACATGGTGGGTCAGGAAGTCAAGGTCCTTATTCTGGTCCAGAAAGACAAGCTGCAGGCTGAGTGGGCAGGACCATACAAAGTGATTAGAAAGGTAAATGATGTGAACTATATCATAGAGTTACCTGACAGAAGACAGACAGAAAGGATGTATCATGTCAACATGATGAAGCCATATGCTAATAGGGCTGACATGGTGTTTGCAGTATGTAGTCCTGGGGAGGGGATGGAAAAAGGAGACCCCTTCTGGACTTGCTAGAAGAAAGAAAGCAGGAGTCTTCTATGGAGGCAGTAAAATTGTCTCCCCAGCTGGCCCCAGACAAGTCCAGGAAGTAAGGGAGGTTTTAGCAGACTTTGCCCCACTGTTTAGCACCAAGCCTGGATGAATCCCCTTAATGACACATGATGTGGAGACAGGGACACAGACACCCATACGATGGACAACATATCGGGTGTCAGAGGCTGTCCAAAAGAACATTAGGAGAGAGGTGGAGGAAATGCTGGATTTAAGGGTAATCCAGAGATCCCACAGCCCCTGGGCCTCACCCATAGTCCTTGTGCCCAAGCCAGATGGCTCTACTCATTTCTGTGTGGACTATCATGGATTGAATGCAGTCACGAAGTCAGATGCCCACCCGATGCCCAGGACGGATGAACTCCTGGACAAGTTGGGAGAGGCAACCTACCTTACGACTATTGACTTGAGCAAGAGGTATTGGCAGGTAGAGTTAACAGACAGAGCTAGGGAGATGTCAGCCTTCATCACTCTGATAGGCGTATTTGAATTTAAAGTAATGTCTTTTGGAATGAAGAATGCCCCGGCCACTTTCCAAAGGTTGCTGAACGAGGTGTTAGATGGTGCTGAGGAGTATGCCATGGTGTACCTGGATGACATTGCCAACTTTAGTGCCAGCTGGGAGGAACATCTGTCCCACCTTAGTGCTGGGCAGGATACAGAGGGCCGGGCTCACTGTCAAAGCTGAGAAGTGCCAAGTGGCCATGGCTGAAGTGATGTACCTTGGGCATGTTGTAGGCCGGGGACAGCTCCGTCCTAACCAAGCAAAAATAGAGGTGATCAAGGCATGGCCCAGACCAGAAATACAGAAGCAGGTCAGGAGTTTTCTCAGGACAGCACTATATGAACTTTGTACCCAATTACAGTGCCCTGGCTGCTCCCCTATCTGACCTGGTAAAGAAAAGGATGCCTAAGAAAATTACCTGGGAACCAGCCTGTGAAAAAGCCTTTACCAGACTAAAGGAGGCACTGTGTAGTGCTCCTGTATTGACATGTCCTGACTATAGCAGACCCTTTATAGTTCAGACTGTTGCCTCAGACATGGGTATTGGGGCAGTACTGAGTCAGACATCCAACCAAAGGAAAGATCACCCAGTACTGTACCTGAGTAAAAAGTTACTTCCCAGGGAGCAGGCATACTCTACTGTGGAAAAAGAGTGTCTTGCCATAGTGTGGGCCCTAAAGAAGTTAGAGCCATACTTATATGGGCAGCATTTTGTGATACAAACTGACCACAACCCCCTGGTTTGGCTGACACAAATGGGAAAAATTAATGGTAGACTGTTAAGATGGAGTCTTGCCTTACAAGGGTATGACATGACAATCTTACATAAGGCTGGAGCAACCAATCCGAACAGCGATGCCCTTTCTTGTTTTTATGAGGAGTGAACTGATTTGGGAAGCTCATCCCATGCAGGGGATAGAGACCCCAAATTCAGTCTAGGTGGGGAGGATTTGTGACGCTTGGCCAGCTGATTATGATTGTTCTTTGATATTTGTAATATAAAAATGTAGAGTGTGATTTGTCTCCATAAGGCAGCTGTGCCATGGGTCAGGTTTTAGTGAGAAAACAAGATATATTAACCTGAAACCAGGAGGTAATTAAAAAGACTAGAGAGCCTTTATTAAGGGTCTCCTGTTTATCTGACTTAATTGGAGCTGACCAGCTGCCAGGATATAGGGCTTGTAAACTTTTATGACGTCTTTGAGGAAAAAACATATTCCCATCATGGTGCTAAAGTTATATAAAATCCTTTGATTCTTGGGAAAAGAGGATCTGCTCGAGATCAAAGAGGGGGATGTTAATTAAGGAGTCATATTGGGAAATGAGTTTTTTCGGATGTCACCTTATTTAATATACCTCCTGATAGGACATCCTGTTTGTATAATTTTTATATTCTAAAAGGTGGAGCTAGATGGCATCATAGAAGGAGTGGAGACACAGGGTTTAAACTGTATTCTGTATTTCCACTGACACACATTTCTTTGTGGACTCTTAGAAACAAAAACTAACTATAAGCACTGTAAGAAGGTAATACATTAGATAGAAAAGTCTAATTGTATTGTGGTAGGAGTTTATGTTTGTACTTTAACCTTGTTCTTTTTAGTGATTGTATGCTTTGTGATACAGTGTTCAGTGTTTACAGTTTACATATTTTTATCCATTTTTAAGTAAACCTCTTATTTTAAAGATACTGCCTGATGTGTCTTTGAAGTTCTTTCTTTTGCATATGAAGTATAGATGGTTAAGACTGACTAAAACTGTTCTAAGCTTGATGGTGTACTGAACTGGGAAAAGGTAAGAATATACCTAAGGTCTTTATAAAGTTTTAAGGGTTCATTTTGGATACCTGGTTAGGTGACCTTAGGTGAAAGATATCTGGCATCCCCCGAAGAGCAGATTATCTGAGCCTGTACATTTGGGTATGCTAGCATACGGCTCACAGTTTGACTCCCTCCAGAACTTGAGACCAAAGGTGATTCTAACTCACAAGCAGACAGGAGGGTTATCCTGTTCTGTTACCTGTTCACAATACTGCACTCGGAGGTTGGCAGTGTGGGAGCAGAGGGCCTGACCTGCTGAGTGGGTTTGTGACTGGAGTCATCATAAGAGAGTCCCTTAAACAATCTAGCCAGTGAAACAAGGCCTTCAGTAAGGTGAACATGTTGCTGGAGCCTATTGGGAGGGGTTTAGACAGCAAGCAGAAAGAAGCATTACTACTGTTCTATAGATTACTGGTGAGGCCACACCTGGAGTGCTAGATAGGATGCAATGTTGGGTAACCAAATTGATTCTGGGCTAGCAGTGCAGATCCTATAAAGATCAGCTTACAGTAGGGGTGTGAGGAAAAAAAAATTGCGCTGGAGGAATTTCAGCGAAAGTCGGATTTTCGCTTCCGTGAAAGTTCGGAAATCATTTTGCCAACTTTCGCAGAAATTCCATTGAAAACTGTGGAATAAATGTGAAAAATGTGGGTTAATGTATTAAACCACAGGAAAAAAATCTGCAGAACTGATCACTGTCAGTGTTCAGTTCTGCAGCTTATGTATTAAACTGTGGGAAAAAAACCTTCAGAAGTAATGCAAGATACTTTATTTCCTCATGTCATGTTAAAAGTCCACAGTTCGCAATTAAATGCTGCACTACTAGCCAGAAAGCTGCAGTTATTTGGCAAAAGTTTGGAATTCCACCACAAGCAAGAAATCCGCACTTTTGTCCACCCCTAGCTTACAGCACTGACCATGTACTCACTTGAAACCAGATGAAAGAGTTGTGATACAACAGAAACCTTGAAGTTTCTGAAAGGAAAGAACAAGGTGAACCGAGAGGAACTATTCAAATGAAGTAACAAATCTAAAACATGAGGATACAAGTGGAAGCTGGTGGGGGGAGTTTAGAAGAGATGTGAGAAAGTTTTTATTTTACACAGAGAGTGACTGAGGCATGGAACAGTTTGCCAATAAAGTTGGTGGGCACCAAAACCATTAATGGATTCAAGCATGGTTGGGACTGAATTAAGGGTTTAGTAGGTACTCAGAGGGGAAGCAGTAAGACAGGGAGCAAGAGGGTAGATAGCACAAACAAAAAACACATATTGCCAAATGGTCTTGGGGAATAATAGGGTATTATTGGCAGGCTGAATGATCTGTTGGTCTTTTTTTGCCATCAGTGTCTATGTTTCTATGTCTGTTTGGCAATTAATATTCATTACTTGCACAGTCCTTGTCCCTATAGCTTCTGAGGGTTTATTATTATGATTTTTTTTTTCAGTTAGTACTTTTTGTCCATTCCTGTTATGGCTTCCCATCATGCCGGCCCCCCCAGCCCCATCAACCCAGCCTCCCTAGGGAATTACCTGGCCTTGCTCCCACAACTTACCCCTTGTGGTGGTATGTAAGGAGCATGGTTGATCCACCAGCAAAGGATGCAGTGGATGTGTCCGAGTCGCCAGGTGTGGGGCCTGCAATGGGTGGTGATCATTCATGCTAGTCAGGATTTTGCCCTATGTTTCTTGCATGCCTCCTTCCTCCCCTTGTAGCATGGAGGACTGGCATACAATGACATTAGTGGTGGCACCACAAATGTTCCCATCCATGGTGCACTGGAAGTCTGCCACTCCCCTGCTGCTTGGTGTACTTGTCCCTCAGCCTCTACTATGGGACAGTGCTACTCTAGGTGCCACACCACTCCCTCTCAGGAGAAGAGCAGTCCCTTGGATGCTCAGTCCTCCCCCTGGCCGACCACCAAATGACTCAAGCCCATTCCCAAGCTCAGATTGTCAGCACTGCAAGCAGTAGCACTACTGCTGTGCCAGTAGGCCTGCCTTGAGGGTTTGTTATTTGAACTTTCTTGCATACCTACTATCCTCTTTGAGTCTTTATACAGGCTTATTTAAGACAAAATTGAATTCCCTGACTGGTTTGTCATCAGCATGCAGTTATATTATTAAAGTGGAAGAGTTTTTAATTTCCTTGATATAGATTTTTGCAGGCCAGTAGGAGCACATTTTTGACATACAGACTGGAGGCATTAGAATCTGGGGCACAGTTTTCCTTACTCCATCAAACCAAATGTTGCATCTTACATTAATTTTTAATACACATTTCTTAAGTTGCATATTTGTTGTCAGACTTTATGAACCCCATAATATCCACTATGAAGCTCTGCTAGACATTAACTGAAGGTGATCCAGACATAGGCAATGTTAGGTATAAGTGAAGCAAGCAATCACTTGGGTCACAGTACAGAAGGGGTGCACTAAAGTAGAAAGAATAAGCAGAGATTAGTGTGAGATGCAAAAATGATTAAGATAAAACCAAAATTGTTGTCTTTCTTGTCTTCAGAGTATTTTTACCACTTGTGGTAGTGGGGGCAGTGAAGGGGGGCAACACAAGTGTTTCTGCTTAGGGTGCCATTAGACCTAAAACCAGTCCTAGAGCCAGACACTGACTATGATATTTTGAAATTATTATTTTCTTTTTTTTTTGTTCTTTTTTCTTTTCTTTTCTTTCTTCTGTTTTTAAATGTTTCTTTTTTTTTTTTGGTCAGGGCATGGGTGTTTCAATCATTGTTACTTCTCATAACACCATGCTTTCATCCATGCCAATATATACTTCTGAACTCTGATTCCTCACTTTTACCTATCCAAGTTAAATATATTTATGCATGGCTGCCAAAATTCCTTAAATTATTCTAAGTTGTTTTCTATCCCATAAAATGCCCTTTCTAGTTTACTTAAATCAAACATTGTCTGCAACCAGATTATAACCTCTGGCACATTCATATCTTTCCATTATTGGAGTATCACTCTTTTTGCTACTAATATCCCCAGGTTTATCAATGATATACTTATCTCTGATTCTTCCTCCCCTATTCCCCATAAAAATATAATTATCCATGGGTCAAATGGGAAATACTTGCCTCATAATTTCCCTTAGATAACAAACATTCTATTCCAAAAGTCTTTCAGAGTTTTACAGGTAACCAACATATGCCACAATATCCCTTTATCCCTCTGACATCTCTGACAGAGGTCAGTTGGTATGACTCCTATTTTTCTAAGTCTTACTAGTGTTAGATAGGTTCTACGTATTACAATTATATTAATTTGTTGTAATCTGTTATTTTTCAGGTGTGTAGTTGTTTGATTTATAATTTTATCTCACTTTGAATTTGATATGCTTTGATTCCTTTTCTTCTCCCAAGATTTTATAGTTCAAATAGTGTAGTGTTACACTATTTGTGTCACTTAACAACTTATTGATTATTGCTCTGCTATGCTTTCCAGAAATATTGTTTATAACAGTTTGTCCAGTTTTTATGGAGCTGGCAGTTTCCAACTTTTATTATTCCTTTTTTTTTTTGTAGAAGTAATTCTTAACTTGCATATATTGAAATCTTGTAGTCCCTGAAAGATTATATTTCTCTTGCATGTTTTCAAGTGACAACAGCCCATTTTCATTAAAAAAAATCCATTATTTGATATATTCTTTTCTGTGCAAATTTTTGCTTCTGTGTTTTATCATAACAAGAGGGAGAAAAGGACTTATTAATTAGTTGAGTATATCTTAAAAGTTTATTATAAATCCCTAATAGGTGTTATACCATGCACCAAGTGAAGTTTGTAGTTTTAGAAGATGAAAGACAATTATTATAATATTTTTAATTATTCAAATTTACCATCAGTATATGTTTTAAAGTTGAAAATAGTGATTTAGCTAGTTTTACTTGAAAACAAGCAATTTTTGAACCTCTTTCTTTAAACCAATTATTAGTGTATTCCAGCTGAGTTGCTAAATAATACTACCAATAATCTGGTACATTGAGACCACCTTTTTCCTTAGGTAAGTATATTTTTTTCAATGCTATCCTTAGTTGGTGGTTTTTCCAAATAAATCTTCTGCTTTTCCCATTCCAAAAAAAAAAAAGGATTTGGGGAAATTAAAGGCATAGCGTAGAATAAGAATAGTAGCATAGAAAGGTTATTAAAGGAATAATGCATGACAGGGTGTGTGTCATGCTAGGATAACGCCATGCCTGGGGGGGTTGGGCACGAGGCCACAGGCCGAGTGGGTCCAATGACCCAGGCATGGCGTTATCCCAAACGACACACACTCTGGAGTGCATTATTCCTATTATACAATGGCTCGTTGTTATACAGAAAAAAAAATAATTTTAAAGATGTTTTTGTGTGGAAAAATATTTTTTGTTTTTAAGAGAAGATGAAACAATCAATCAAAGGCTCCATAAAACAATCAATCAAAAGCTCCATAAAATGCTCATCTACAGGTTCACAGTGAGGCTGAGACTAGACCTGTGGTGTCATGCTAAGATAACACCATGGGTCCAGCCCCAAACTGACCAATCACAGTCCAAGATTAATTCTTGCCATTGTATAATCATTTTAATATACTGCCTCTTCCAAGCAAGACTAATGGTAAAAGTTGCCATCTTTCCAGATCTGATTTTATATTCTGCAAAAGTGGTTGATAATTTAATTTGTATATAGAGATGTGTGAAACTGGAACATGTTGTTCCATGACGTATTTCACAAAATGCAAATTTCCATAGGTGAAATGCGAAATTTCACCCATGAAATGGCAACATGTTGGTGAAATTTTGAGAAATTCAGGTGAAATTTGGCAAACTTTCGAATTTTGCAGTGACATTTCATGTTTTGTAGGTGAAATTGTGCAATTTTGCACCTGGCGAAAAATGTTGCATAATGGTGGAATTTCTCGAAATGTTTCACATGGCAAAATTGCCAATTTTGCAGTAATTTCACTGGCAAAATTTGATTTTGAAATATCTCTATTTGTATATACGTTCTAAATTTATGTTAAAGTAAACTCCAAAATATTTAATTGATTGTTTTTGTAATGTTATTAGAGGGTGGTTTTCTGGGACTTCTAGATCATCTTTCAGAAAAAAAGCTTCGCTTTTCTTCCATGTTAATTTTAAATCCTGAAACTTTACCAAAGTCATAAAGTATGTATGAGAAATGCCCATATGACTCTGCTGGGTTCGTTATGTAGAATAAAATGCCTTCTGCATATAAACATATTTTATGGGTTTGTGTATCTGTTTTTATTCCATGAGGTTGTGAATGTGTTCTTATCTGTGTTGCCAGATGCTTCTGGAAAATTGCAAAGAGAAGTGGTGATAGTGGGCATCCTTACTTAGTGCCGCTGAAGAGGATAAATGATGTGGAGGTGTCTTGATTCATTTTTACCTTGGCTGTAGGTTTAAAATAGATTACTTTTGTCCAATCTAAAAATCTTCCAGTGATAACAAAGGCCTTCAAAGTTTCAAATAAAAATTGCCACTGGACCCTATCAAAGGCCTTTTTGGCATCCAATGATACAATTACAGAGTTAGTACCTGTAGCACATTCTGCTAAATTGAGTGCCCTTCTAATGCTATGTTGAAGCCTTCTTCCCTAGATTATCTTATCTAGATGAATAATTTTTGGTAGGTTTTTGTGATAAATGATTTGCCAATATTTTAGCAAATATTTTATAATTGTTATTCAAAAATATATGGGACGATCATATGACTTATAATATTCAGGTTCCTTGTCATAGAAACATAGAAACATAGAATTTGACAGCAGATAAGGACCGCTTGGCCCACCCAGTCTGCCCATTTCCCTACCTACTGGATAAGCTGCAGATCCTAGTTAACCAGCAGCCTACTTCTTCCTACCCCTACCCCCCAGAACTGCCTTATGACTATCCCATGCATGTGAATTCCACCACTGATTTTGACTCCACAACCTCCTCAGGAAGGCCATTCCATGCATCCACAACCCTCTCTGTGAAAAAAATACTTCCTTAAATTACCTCTGAGCCACCCCATCTTCAAATTGTGCCCTCTTGTTCTTGCACACCTCTTTTTTTGAAAGATGCTACCCTCTTGGACTTTGTTGATTCCCTTGAGGTACTTGAAAGTTTCTATCATGTCCCCCTCTCCATCCTTTCCTCGAGGCTATACATATTAAGCTCCTTAAGTCTCTCTTCATATGTCTTCCGGTGCAGACTCTGCACCATTTAGCTACCTCCTCTGGACAGCTTCCATCCTGTCTATGTCTTTGTGGAATTAGGTCTCAGAACTGCACACAGTACTCAGATGGGGTCTCACCAGCTGTCTTTACAGAGGGATAATAACTTCCTGTTTTCTACTGGTGATGCCTCTCCTATGCATCCCAGTATCCCCTCAGCCCTCCTTGCTGCCCTCTCACATTGCTTGCCCATCTTTAGGTCATCTGATATGACTACCCCCAGGTCCCTCTCCATTTTGTTGTTGTTAGTATCTCACCCCATTATGTACTCTTCCCTGGGTTTTGTTTCCAAGTGCATTACCTTGCACTTCTTGCATGAATCTAAGCTGCCCTACATTTGACCATTCCTCTAACCTGCCAAGTCCCTTCTCATCCTTTCCACCCCACCCTGTGCATCAACTCTGTTGCAGATCTTAGTGTCATCTGCAAAGAAAACATACTTTTCTTCCAGTCCTTCTGCAATGTCAGCTTATAAAGACATTGAGGGGATCAGTCTATCTGAGACCCTGGTGCCCCACTAGTAACCCTCCTTTTCTTCTGAGTGGACTCCATTTACTATTACTCTCTGTGTCCTATTCTCCAGCCAATTTTTACCAGGCTGTCATCTTGGGACCCACACCCAGGCTGGCTAACTTGTATATTAACTTTTTGTGGGACTGTGTCAATGCCTTGCTAAAGTCTAGGTAGGCCATGTCCTCAGCCCCTCCCTGATCTACTACTTTGGTCACCCAGTCAAAGAAATCTATCAGATTCATCTGGCATGACCTTCCCACTGTGAATCCATGCTGCCTAGGGTCCTGTGCCCCTCTGGCCTCTAGATACTCGACAATTCTTTCCTTTAGAAGTGACTCCATCATTTTCCCTATCACTGAGGTTACGCTAACAGGTCTATAGTTTCCTGCTTCTGCCTTGCTCCCACTTTTGTGAAGGGGAATCACATCTGCCCTCCTCCAGTCCTCAGGTACCACCCCATCCTCCCATGATTTGTTAAAAAGGGTAGTCAGTGGTGTCACTAGTTCTACCCTTAGTTATTTTAGAATTCTGGGATGAATCCCATCAGGCCCCATTGCTTTGTCCACCTTCAGTTTTAAGAGTTCTTTCAGAACCCTTTCTTCTGTAAATGGGCGGTATCAACTTCTGTATCCAGCGGTTACTACTGTTTGTTTTATGTACCTCCCCTCTTCCTTTGTAAATACTGAGCAAAATATTTGTTTAGTATCTCTGCCTTTTCACAGTCTCCCTCTGCCCACCCTCCCACCCCTTTATTAAGCCTCATTTTGTCATTTGTTAAGATTAAAGTAATAATGGTTTCATTGAAGGAAGAAGGCAGAGCACTCACTCTATACATTTCTTGATAAGGTTGTAATAACGTGGGAGTTAATATTTCTATGAAATTCTTATAAAATTTTGATGAGTAGCCATCTGGCCCAGGTCATTTCCCATTTGGTAGTTGTTTTATTACTTCATAGATTTCCTCTAATTCAGTTTCCTTCTGTAAGAATTCTAAACCATCTTTAGACAATTGAGGTGGTGATATACCTTTTTAGTATGTCAGAATTTCTAAAATATCTATTTCTGATTCTGGAGTGTATAATTTTGAAAAAAATGTTTTGAATTTCTCATTAATTTTTAAAGGGTTGGTTATTATTTCATTATTCTCTTTTTTAATTGTATCGTCTCTGAGGCTGGGAGATCAGAAGGGTGTGGGTTCTCTCCCCACACCAGGCACTTGGGTTAATATCCCAATACTGACACTGCTGTGCAGCATGAGGGGGGTGCTGCACTCCTGAGGTGCTGTCCTTCAGATGAGATGTTAAACCGAGGTCCCATCTGCCTGTTCTGGTGGTAGTTCAGGTGGATGTTAAAGATCTCAAGGCACTTCTCGAAAAGAGGAAGGGAAGATTTTATTAAAACAAAAACAAACATTATACACAAACTGTTCAAATGTTTTTATATTGTATTACATAAATTAACCTATACCAGTAATATTTTTCCACAATTCTTTTGTTGTTTCCTCCCCAAAACCTTACATTCTTCTTGATATATATTATCAATTTCATCCTGAAACTTAAAAAATAAATCTTGCACTGTTAAATTCCTATTTTGTAGAAATCTCAGACATCTATTTTGTCATATGACCCACTTTAAGATTGCCAGAATAACATAAACCATATTTTTATTCAAATCCCCCCATTCTTTTGTTAACTGCCCATAAATCAAAATATCATAGGTCATATTCTTAAAAATTTGCATTCCACAATAATTCGCTACCATCTCCCAAAAAGCCTTAATAAAGGTACAATCAAAAAATAAATGAAACATACTTTCCTCCTGTGTTCCACAATCCCTTTCCCCACAAATTTGTTCCTCTATATTTTTATGCTTATGATTCCCATGTACATTTAATTTCTCATGGCTGAACATCCATATAGTCTCTCTCATTTTCCTCAGTATTCATTTTTCCAAGGTTAATTCCAAAATCTTTTGCACATTTATCCCTTTGTAAACCTTAAACACAGGCTTTTCCCAAAAGTTTTTCTCCATTATTTGTTTATACATCTGCTTCCTACTATTAGTAATTAAAGCATGTACCATACCCCAAACTGGTTTAAATATTTTCTTCCCACCTCCATATAACCAGGCCAACTTTTACCCCCTAGTATATTTCCCTTTCTCCCAAAATTTTTAATCAAAGATGCACTCCATTTCTCTGTCAACCATATCCATTCCTTCCCTTCTCCCTTTATAATGGGAACAATATTTGTATATACAAACATACTAACAAAAAAACATAGGGTTTATTATATGCGGACCCCCATCTTTAATTGTTCTACATGTTATTCCCCTTTTAACTAGATTCAACTTACTCCCCCACAGTAACTGAAAAAAGACCCATTATTTTAGATTGCATTTGTTCTGGTACTGGAAAAATATATGCTAAAAACAGAAATATTGGAAGTATAAAGTTTTTCAATAAATAAATCCTTTTTTCTCTTGTCATACTCCATTGCCTCCATCTTTGTACTTTTGAATGTGCAATATCATATTTTTCTTCCCGGTTCCATTGAATCTCTTCTTGCCCTCCAAAGTAAATCCCCAATACTTTAATGCCTCCTGTTACTATATCTAATTCCCCTTTCTTTTCTCTCTCCATGTTACCTATCGGATAGATTTTACATTTTTCCTTATTTATCTTGATCCCACTATATTCACGGAAATGTTCTACTATTTTTAGCATTTTATTATCTGACACCTGTTCTTTATCTAATATTGTGCAGTCATCTGCATACCCACATGTTTTGTTGATTTTTTAATTCTGCCAAATCATACTTTTAATTTCTGTCTCTACCTCTGTTTTCCTCAAAACAGGATCCAGGCAAAAAGCATACAATAGTGGGCTTAATGGGCACCCCTGCCTTACCCCATTTCTAATATACATTTTAGTCCCTAGATGCCCATTAACCATAGGACAAATCTGTACATCTTTGTATAGTGCCTTGATTAAATCAATTAACTGTTTAGGAATATTAAATCTACCCAAGGGGTCCCATACATATTGGTGTTTAACTACATCAAATGCCATTTCCTGATCTATAGCATATACATAACCTTTCAATTCTTCCTCCTGTCCCTTTGCTATTACTTCTCTTATATATATTACATTTTGTTGTATATTCTTTCCTGGAATTGCACACGTCTGGGTATGTAATATTAAATTATCCGCAAATGTCCTGAGTCTCATATTAATTATTTTAGCTAAAATTTTGTAGTCTAATGTTAAAAGGCTAATAGGTCTCCAGTTTTTAAGTTTAGCTTTCTCCCCTTCTTTATGAAAAAAATGGTAATGCCAACTTTCTTGCTATCTGCTACTGTGTCTCCATTCATTATCCCATTATATATTCTTGTAAGTATGGGTACTAGTTTTTCCGCAAACTTTTTATAAAATATATTAGGAATACCATCTATTCCTGGAACTGTGTTATTTGGTAAGGTCTTAATTGCTTCTGTCACTTCTTCTTCTCAATCATTTTGGTTATAACTTCTACCTCTTCTGCCTCTTGATTTGGGATTTTAGTTATAAACAAATCTTCCCTCACCTTACCCTTCCCTTGTTGATACTTTTGCCTCAAAAACTCTAGTATAATACATTTAATGTTTTCTATATCTGAATAAACTTTTCCCTTTCCATCCTGTAATTCATACATTACTCTACTTGCCACTCTCTCCTCAATACTATCATAGGGATTTGTATAATACTTAGTGCCCTGAGGGCCACTCTTTTGTGCCATAATTAGTGTTTTAACTTTCTTCAGCTGATATTCATACATGTGTATCTTAATTCTTTCAATTTGTTTAGACTCATCCACTTTCTCTTTTGCATGTCTGTTCATCAGTTTATAAAGTTTGGCCCTTAAAGATAAATATTTCCCATATTCTGTTGCCTCACATTTTTGACTTTCTTTGATCAAAAATTGTTTAATCTCCCCTTTGGTATCTTCCCACCATTCCGACATGCTTTCATATAAATCTACCACTGTTAACTTATTTTCTAATATTTCCTTTATTTCCTGTATACACCTTTCTTTTTTTTATCACCACTTTATTTTGCCTCCTGTGCAGCCACCACTCTGCCTTACATCCAGCAACTGCTCTGCTTCCCTTGATGACCCCCCAGGGTGCCCCACACACAACTGGCTGGCATGTGCTGCTGTACCCAGGAGAGGGACCCCCTTCTTAGTTCCCACGCCAGGCCAGGATCCAATACCGGCATGTCAGGTCACCCCTGGGCTGCCGCTGGGCTCAGGAAGCTGTAGCTATCAAGCTGCCATGAGTGATGCTGGTGGTTTTTCCTCCTGATTGTTCCCCAAGAGTGCAGATGTGCAATGATGTCTAGTACTGATGTGCTGATGTCCACTGCACTCCTCCCTCCATTGCACCAGCTCTAGCAGTGCCTCCAGGCATCCCCAGGGGTCAATGCAGAGCAGTGGAAGCCCACATCCCTCCCCAGGATAGGAGAGCAGTCCTCCAGATGCTCAATCCTATCATTCCCTACTGACCCCTGACAACCTGGGTTCGCATCCAAACCCAGGTACATTTAATTCTATTTCCTAGATTTATTTCAATTTCTACAGCTGTATGATCTGAGGTTTCCATTGGTATACTTTAATTATTACAGGCCTTCCCCTTTCTTCCCTTTTATCTTGTACCCATCCTCCATCCCTGCCTTCTCTAATATTCTTTTAAGATGTACTGTGTCACAATAAATCTTTGATGTAGCCCTCTCCCAATCACTTTTAGACAACCCACAATTAAAAAATATCCCCCCCCCCAAACTACCAATTTTGATGTATGCAAAAAAGGTTCAATTTGATCCATAATGTTATTTTGTTCTTTTTTCCCTTGGGGATTGTATATCACAATAATTCTAACAAAATGATGCTTGATAATCCCATCCACAATCAAAGCTCTACCAGGTACAAGATCTATAACCTTTAAAATGTTACTTTCCTGGGATATAAAAGCCACCCACACCCTGTACACCTTTCACTACCAATGGACCATAATGATGGCCCCCAGATCCAATCTTTTAGAGTTTGGTTTATTTCTTCAATTGTGTTCAACCTTGTGTCTTGGAGCATGTATATATCATTCTTAAGATCACTTAAAATGTTAAAGACAGTCTGCCTTTTATGCTTATTCTTAATACTGTTAATATTATGGGTAATACATTTCAGACTCCCCATGTTATTGTTTGTGTTATATGTAGATCAACCTTCTCCTTTAGATTTCTTTCTTTTTTTATACTTGTGTATCTGTTGTCTCTCCTTCATCTTCCTCTTCATCCTCTGAAAGGCCTGTATTAGTTCCCTCAGAAGCCTCGTCCATCGTGGACCACTCTTTGTCTTGCAATAAAGTATATTGGTTTGATAATTCTACCCTTTCTTGATCTTTTTCACAAGGAATTGTTTGTTTCAAAGAGATTCTGCTTCTGTTTTTTGATCTAGTAACCATTGTGTAACTTCCTTCAGTTTTTGCATTTTTTTGTTTGTCCTTTTATTTCCATTTGCTTCTCTCCCTTGATCATCACAGGCTGTGTTTCTTTTTCCTTATTTTCTGATTCTTTCAGATTCTGTTTCCCTTCTATCTCTTCTTCAGAAGCCTCCAGAACAAACTTATCTTGTTTATTTTTTCTTTTTTGGGCCACCACTAAATAAAGATCCTGTTCAGCCCTTTCTCCTGTATCCGTGCTGTTGTGAGAGGCCATGGGGCATTTGGAGAAGGAGTGCCCCAACTCCTCACATAGGCTACATTTGATTTTGTTCTCATACTAGGACCCAAAGTGACCCACGATCCCACACAGATCACACTTTGTTTTCCCACATGCATTACTCAGGTGGCCTCTCTCTCTCTACACCAATAACAGGCCCGGGGTTGTCCCGCATAGAACACAGTTCCTCTATCCTGTCCCCAAAAAAGGCAATTCGGAAGGTGCATTACTTCTCCATCCACTTGTTTCAGAGTTATTTTATATTTCCACCCCCATGCATAAGCAGTTTTCATCCAAAATAGGTTCAGGTGGCCCATGCATGGTTCCCTTCTGCTTTACCCACCACATTCACACCCTCATTTCTAAATAGTACAGTCTCAATCTTAAAGGCAGGTTTTCTTAGTAAAATAGCCATAAAATCTCTTCATATTTCTGTGTTTTTCAACTGATGATACAGTTTCCAGAAGTGATCTAAACCTCCTGTATGTTTAAAACTAACATCAAACTCTGTGCTTCCAGGAACATGTATAAGGGTGTATATTTCATAGGGATAGAATGTCATGCTCATCATTAAGAGTTGTTTCCCAATAAACAGTCTGTCCGGTACTTCTTCTATAGGCCCTCTAAACCTTAAGCATACTGCATTGTGTCTCTTGGCCTGCTGTGCTTTCTCTTCTTTGGGAAACAGTTTTTCCTGGGTATTTCCTTCCCAAGGCCTCTCTTTCTTGTCTTCTTCCTCATTATGCATTTCATTCTCAGTTAAAATTGTGTTTTTGTTCTAGCTCCATAGATGTTTCATTGTTATTGTTATCACTCTCTGATATTATTATTTCTTTTGTTTTGACTTCCTCCGAAGATGCATCTCCTGGTTTTAAAAAATCAACATTCTCCTTATCTCCCTCAGACATTTCTTTTGTTTGTTGTTCTTCTAACATTTCAGTAGCTTTTGATGTACTAGGTCTGTTTGGGTCCCACCCTAACCCATTTTCTTTCCTCTTTCATCCTGCATCTAGCAAGACCTTGGTTACCCAGTCAAGAGTATCGGCAAAATCTCTAAGAGTTTCTACTTCCAAATCCACCCTTTCCAATTCTGTTTCTTGCTTTCCTTCTAAATTGCCTTTATTTTCTATATTTTCTTCCAGATTTTTACTTTTTGTTTCCTCCTTAATCTCCTCAGTTTCCGTTTGAATTATATCTTTATTTTCTGCCACCCTTTTTAGGCCAAGCCGTTTCTGACCTATTTTAGCCTTTCCTCACTGGGCTGACAGTTTGCTTGCTTGTTTGACAGAACCAGTGGGAGTGGCTCGCTTTGATGCTGTCATGTCATCCATACTCAGCCGAGCCTGACAGGAATTTGGCCTTTGTCACCTTACTACTTTCTGAAAAATTTTTTTTGCAATCCTCTGTCATTTTACTCTTAAGCTGAAATTCTTTAGAAATGATGTTTGTACTCAAAGAAATATCTTCATCTCCCTCCATCTCCGCAGAAGAAGTTTTCCATTCAGTCTCTTCATTTCTCCGCTCCATTTTCTCATGCTGCTCGATCTCTTTCTGGTCCATTTTGCTCTGATTTTCATTCTGCATCTCCTGGCCTCTAGTAGTATACAAGACCGGGAGGAGGCCCTCTCCTCAGTCTCAAACTTCCGTCCTCACTCACTCCAACAAAGACACTGCCACATCAGCACTTCCTCCTCTTCTGCTGCCTGGCTCTAAACTGAGCTCCTCCACTCTGCTTGCAGGAAGTCAATCCCCCTGCTGGCAGAGTAGGGGAATTTCCCCAGTGCTCTGGCCAAATTTTCCCCCATTCACTAAAAATACCAACAGCTTAATCTGGTTCAATGTCAGTTGGCATTCATCTGTATCCCCTTCCCACAGGTTGTGCCTAAAAATAAGCAAGAAATTGTCTAGTGCACTTACCCAGTCAACAAAAACTAAATAAATAATAAATAATAATTAATTTTGTTCTGATTTTCCTCACATCTCATATGGTAGGCTAACAGTTTACTAGGAAGATCTGAGAAAAAATAATATTTGGCTCTTAATTTAATCATAGCCTTTTCTGCTTTATAGTTCATTATTTTTTTCTATTTGTTGTTTAATGTGCATTATTTTAATTTTATTTTCTTCAGTACTTATTTGCACATGTTGTGCTTCTGCCACCACTAAAGCTATTTCTTATTTATTTAACTCCTCCCTATTTTTTTCTTTTTCTGATAATATCATATGCAATGATCTATCCTCTTAGATACATTTTTAATGATTCCCATGGTGTTTGATCTGAGAATTCTTCTCTTTTGTGTCTATCCAAAAATAATGAATTTCTTGTTGAATAAGGTTTTTGAAGTTTTGGTCTTACCAGAGGGTATCATTCAATGACCACTTTCTGTTATGTGATCTAATTACATAAGTCAAGTTTAATTCCAAACAGCATGAACCATGATAAGATATGATAACAGGGTTATATATTACTGATTGAATATTATGTAATATATTTTGGGAAACTAAAAAGAAGTCTATTCTAGAACATACATTATGAGTTTTTGAATAGTAAGAGTATTTTGTTAAACTTGGAGATAAGAGTCGAAATGGTTCTATCATCGCTAGATCCTGCATGTAAGCTTTTATTAGCATAACTGTTTTAATCTTCCTTTCAACCATAGCCAGAGCTCTATCCATGGTGGAGAGGGTTAAGTTAAAGTCACCTCCTATTATTAATGAGGTATGAAAAGCTGCCATTTTTAAGAAAAAAATCTGTAAAAATTGAAGATTCTTTTCATTAGGGGCATACAAAATGATACATATGTATTTATCCCCAAAACTGAAAATGTAGTATTAACATAATGCCCTTCTAGATCAAAATAGGAGTTAATTATTTCGGGTTTCAAGTATTTTTTTATGAAAATGACTATGCCTCTGGCATTATTCATAAAGTCTGTGTAAGTTCCTATAACTTGGTAAAGATTAACAAAATAGGTTGTGTCCCTCTTGTCAAAGTGTGTCTCCTGAAGAAGTAGACAGATTGCTTTTTTATTGACATAATTAATTAACTTCCTTATTTTAACCCTTTCTTTGGCTCCATTTAAGTTCCATGTTATAATTTTTAGACTGTTCATGTTGGTTTGTACTTAATGATTATTATATCTTCAACCAACATTAATACTAACTTTTTACAGAGTTCAGAAGACTAAAAAAAAAAACACGGAGAGTCTATAGGATTGCATATTTTCTAAATAAATGAAAAATAGTTGAACTTTTTTACTAAACACTCACGCCAATATGTTTTATAGAAAAACACATTTTTTGTTTTAATACTAACCTTTCCCCCTTCCCCGATATATTTCTAAAGAATGTTCCACCTTTCTATTTACTACCCCCCACCTTTTCCTTCTCTATCTTCTCCCCTCCAAATTTAGGGAGTCCTTTAGCTCAGATGAATTCCCTTTACCTTCCCCGTACCTATCTGTAGAAGATGACTTTCTATGTAGCTGTACAGTAGATGATTTACCAGCCCCCACCTTCTTTCCTCCAGCTTCAAACAAAATGATATATAAAATTCAATTTCTAACATCTTTATTTTACCCATTGTCACAAAACTCTCTCCTTCTGTGAGAAAAAAAGTCCCTGCCCTTTTTTATTATTATTTTATGTAGATGAATCTATGAATTTTTTTATGTTTACTTATTTTTCAGAATTTGGATTCACTGAAGCAATATCTGTTTTCGCATTAGATACAGATGGCTCAGAGTCATACTGCTCATTCTTTCATATTTGTAGAGCTCTTTCCACCTCCTGTGGAGTATGAAATAATTACATTTTTCTATCTAGACTGACTCTGAGTTTTGCAGGGTGTAATAAAGAAAATGGGATCCCTTCTTTTCTTAGTTTTTTTCTGATCTGATCGAATGCCTTTCTTTTTGCTAATATTGTTGGTGGAAGAGCTGGGAAAACTTGAAGCTTTATTCCATTGTAATGAAGTCCTTTCTCGATTCTTGCTTTATTTAATAGCTTTTCTCGATCCTGATACCTTAGTGGTTTACTATACATAAACCAAGGATGGCCATCAATGTGTTTCTGCCCAAAGGCTCTGTGCACTCTATCGAGCTCAGTTTTCTGTTCTGGGTATTTTAGGCCCATAATTGTGAATAGCATTTCCTTGCAATATCATAAGGAATCTGGGCCTTCTATTCCTTTGGGTAGATTCCCTATTTTCAGATTATCCCTATGGAATCTCAATTCCAGGTCCTCCACTTTTGACTGAAGTGATTGTAATTCTTTGCTCATTGTGTCTGTATCACAAGAAAATTTTGGCAGATGATCCTCCACTACTCCTAGTCTTTGTTCATATTCTTCAGTTCTCACTGAAAGGGAGTTAAGATTTTACACTTCATCCAAGAACTTCTGATTCAGCATTGTTATAGCCACATTCACTTCTCCAAAATTATTTTTTAATTGCTTTAATATCATAAGCTGTGATTCTTCAAATCCTTCCCCACTGCATTTGAAGTATTCAGTAATTCAAATTGCTCTTTAACAGGCTCTAAGAAATCTGTTTGATTATGTATTTTTGGGGTTGGTTTGTCATTTTGTTTATCCATTTTTCCATATGTTTGGAATCCCTTATTTTACTAGTCATAGATGTGCTTTTTACTTTTAATATATACCAGCTGCAGGTAGGAGAGTTCAGATATTCTACTGTGGCATGTGAGCAGCAGGTATCTAGCAATGGAAATGCAACCTCTGAAGATTCCTTTTCCCAAGAAGCTTCCTTGGTAATGGATCATATAAGTATTAGCTGTGGGTGATATAAATAGTCACTACTTGTATTTTTATCTAACCTCTGACTCAATTTTGTAAGTTTTTCTGTCATTTTTATGCTTGTCATCAGGCAAAGCATCTTGGTATGGTACAGGGCTTTGATAGGTATGTCTCTGTGATCCAATGCAGGAGACTCTACAAGGGGCTTGATCAATAAACAGCAAGCCTTATTATGACACTGCTCTGTCATGAAAGTGCATGGACTTCAAAACATTGTGCCAACAGACACATTCATAAATCAGCTCTTTCAGCAAGCATAGCTGATCTCATCTTCTTCCCTTGGCATGGCTGCTCCCTTCTCCTCAACATTACAGCAATGGAAACTGAAACAGCTTGTTCTGTCTGTGTCAGAGCTGGGAAAGGTTAATGTCTGTGTCTATAGCATGCTATTTGGAAAGTATTAAGTCTGTTGTAATGTGGGCTGCACTTGGGAAGGGCTATACTGTAGATCTGTTTAGGGAGACTTCTGCCAGATTAACTAAAAAAGCTGTTCAGTGGGACAGTTGATTTAATCCTTTCATTCCCAATATGGAGCCAGCTACTTCCCTCAGTCTAGGGCTTCACTGGTGCATTTCTGTCACCAAAATACATTGTAAGTGCTACACATCCCTAATTACATTAAAAAAAAACAGCAATTGCTTATCATTTATCATGCATATTCTTTTCATTAAGTTCTAGCTTTCTTCCAGCTAGGCTGCTTCTGTCCCGAATTCAAGCACTGCAGACTTTTTAGAATCAGGATTTTAAACAACATATAAACTCTTTACAAAGTACCCTCTGCACTTTATATCAACAGCCAGCAAATATGCCTTGCACTTTATGATTGCTAAAGCATGATAAGCACTTTTGTAAGCAGTTTTTTTATTATTCAACGGCATATCGAGCATTTTATTCAGCACGGCAGGCACTTTAGTACCAGATATGGACAGAAAAAAAAATGTAAGAGCAAGAATAATGAAAGGGGAGAATACCTAGGTATAGTAGCTGGCCAATCTACCTAGGCATAAAATAGGAAATAAATAGGCTAGGAAAATGGCACTGTACCCTCTGCACTTTATTTATATCAACAGCCAGTGAATATGCTTGGCACTTTATGATTGCTAAAGCACTATAAGCACTTTCTTAAGTAGTACTTCTTATTCATATGCATATCGAGCATTTTATTCAGCACAGCAGGCATTTTAGCACCACATACGGACAGAAAAGAAAAAAAATGTAAGAAAAAGAATAGTGAGAGGGGAGAATACTTAGGTACAGTAGGTGGCCAATCTACCTAGGCATAAAACAGGAAATAAATAGGATAGGAAAATGGCACTGCTACAGCAGACTACTAAGACAGAAAAGGGAAGAGGTTAGAAAAATATGTCCCTGGGTGTCACAATTATTCCTAATATAGAGCACAGCTGTACTACAGCCTGAAGTTCAGTTTTGTGATGTTCTCACACCAGACTGGTGGGAATAGAAGCCACATTCCTTTCTGAAGTCACACAAGTACACCAGACTACAGCAGTACTGCTGCACTGTAACCTCTACACTGACAGCCCAGCCCCCACACCTAGCAGGAAGGGTGAAAACTGTATTTTTTATTCTTTTAAATTCCCTTCAGCTTTTCAGTTGTTGCCCCACCATAACTGCCCCACCCCAGGTCCAACCCTTAGTCTTCCTGCATGACCCAGGATCTGCACCTTGACCCAGTACAACATTAATACCAGAGGCAAGCATCCAGCATTGACAAATGCTTGTTTTACCTGCATCAGTGGGATTTATGGATGTAAGCAAAAAAATATGTAATGTACCTTATTCTTTAGTCATGCTATTATCTGTACCTGTTACCTGAAAACTTTCTGATGTTGCTGTTTTGTCAGGCCAGGATCTGAAATTCTTTGGGCATTCTTCACTGCTTCTACTTTTAGATTTCCATTCTTGATAAAGTTTCTCTGAAGAACTTGGTGATTTCTCTGGTCCTGCAGTAACACTTTGACATGCCCTGAAAAGAGATGCATCTAATAAAGCAGATAAAGTATTTCAAAAAGTGCTGGGTTGTCGGGGGGAGCTTGCCATGCACAGTGCTGCTTCTAGTTGGCTATCTTACCTGGATGCCCTCAATATTTTTAAATTGGTATTAAAATTGGGCCAAGGGGAAGGGGTCCTGTGTTGGTGATGTGGTCATAGAATTTGCATTGCTGTCTGCACACCTCTCAATAAATTTTGATAATAGATTTTCAGTGATGGATTTATTTTTTATGAATATCATTTATTGGCACTTGGCTGCTAGTGCACAGAATATTTTGTTGGCGTACTGTACAATTTGGTATTGTCATGGACTTCAATGGACAATGGTGTAGTGAGCTATCTAAAAAATATATATAATTTGTTAGATGTGATATGTCTCACCAACAAGGAAAGTGTAGTGCGCTATCTAATATATATATATATATATATATATATATATATATATATATCTATATATATAGATATATATATATATATATATATATATATATGCAGGATATGGCTCACCAACTAGGCATTCTTTCATATAACTCCATCAATCAATTGACATCTAGTGTGTGTGTGTGTGTGTGTGTGTGTGTGTGTGTAGGGCATGGGGGCTATTTGATATCGTGGTAGTGCTGCACAGTGGCACTGCAGTTAACATTAAGAGTGGAGCTGAGGAACAGTTCTGAAGGAAACTACAAAAGCACCCCCCATCCCCACACTGAGTCAAGAGCACTGCTTGGGGCAGCACTGCCCTTTCTGGGCCACCCAACACACAGTTGCTCAGATTCATTTCAGAGCACAGGTAGACTATGTGGTAACATGGAACATGAAGCACCACTACTGGGCAATCAGGTTTATACCATAAACCACAATTTATATGATTTACTATAAAGGCATTTTTTATTTTAAATAATAAAATAGGATTTCCTGTGTAGAGGGATACAAGATGGCAGCTTGAGATGCTAGCTCCATCGCCCACTGGAGAAATTTCTTAATAGATTGCTGAATTACACCCTTGAAGTTCTGACTTCATTTTTACAGTAAAAACAGCCCACCAAAGTACTGAAATTTGTGTTTTGTTTTGCACCCCAGCCATTATTTATGCTTGCCAGACCCTGTGCATCATCTTGTAGCTGGTAACTTGCAACCTTCCACTTATGAAGGCCTCTAAAGTGGCGGTCAATAAGGAAGATCTCATTGACATTTGGGCAATGCTGCAAATGCTGGTCCAGGGAATACTGACCCTGAAAACATTGGTTACCCAGCTGGAGGAACAGTTGGATGAGGCAGATCAAAGAATAGCCAGCATGGAGCTGTACTGTATACAAGTGAACTCTGCTTTGGCCAGATAGCAAGATAAAGTCTCTGCTTTAGAGGAACAGGTTCATCTGCTCACTTTGAAAGTAGATGACCTTGAAAATTGTGGTTCAAGAAATAACATGTGAATTATCAGTCTACAGGAGGGGACTGAAGGCAATAATCTGGGCCAGTTCCTCCAGTCTTTTTTCCCTAAGGTGCTGAATTATAACTGGAATGCTCAGTTGGAAACTGAGCAGGTGCACCACTCCTTGGGCCCTCACTTGGCTTGGGGATCACCTCCTTACCCCATCCTGGTTTGCTTCTTGAGGTTCTCGGTAAAAGAGATGATTTTGACACTTGCTAGGGAGAGGGGGCCATTGAAATGGAATGGTCATTCAGTGTTTATTTTTCAAGACTTTTCTAAAATGGTTACAGAGCAGCGAAAAGTTTTTGCAGCGATCAAATAGGACTCGGCTTCTAAAAAGACTATTTTTCATTTGCGGTATCCAGCTATTTTGAAGATCTGGTGAGAGGAACACTGGCACTGTTTTAACTCTCCACAAGATGCTCAAGCTTTTGTTCAGACATTATACAAATCTCCAAAACAGTAATTGGGCTGGCCTGATCCTCCTTCGAACAATGATCAGGTGATGTGATCATCGAAATTTGGCCTGAACCAGACACAGGGACCCCTTTTAGTAAATCACCTTTGGCATCTCAGGGTGTGGTGGAGCTGCCTAGTAAACCTGGAGACAGACCGCTAAGTGGAGGGCAACCAAAGAGGCAGAGGGAACCAAAGAGGTTTGTCCCTTCAGGGGTGCAACTTGTGGTGAACTCCAGTGATACTGATTGTTCCTCTGCTGCTCACACATTGCTGGTCACTGTGGAATGCTCCCCAACACCTGACCCAAAGCATCCTCACCTCTCCCCTGAACCTAAGGAAGGTGACTTGGAACTGATGGACATGGACTGGGTGGATTATGGGGAGGATGATCAGCTGGTAGCATCACAAGTGGCACCAGGAGAGGCATTGGCAGCATCCGGTGAAAGGGTGACTTGTGGTGAATCTGCTGCAGAATTGGCTCCAATTCAGCAGGGGTCACAGTGTGCTGCTATCCCTGCTCTAAACTGTCTGTCGGCAACCCCGGTGACTTGAGGTGATCCATGCACCATGCAAGAGGTGTGGTGATGAATGCTCATACAAAATGAGTTTTTCTTGTATTCAGGTACTCTGGGCATTAAGTGGTAAAGAGTAGGAGAGTGGGAAAAGTTTAATAGGCAACAGAAATGGTAAAATGGATTTCTGGACTGTCTCTAATATGGGCTATATGTGATAGTTTTAGGGGTGCTCTTCTGCTTAAGATGGCTACAGGTTGCCAAGGGGCCTGGGACATTTATTTTTCTTTTGTTGGAATTGCAGCTGGGCACTTTTGAAGGGTGGTGAGATGGGACTTAATATCACTGTAATGAAGGGTGCCATTTTGGCTATCAGTATTGATGATGTCAGGAGTTCAGGGATAATATTTTGAGGATAGTCATACTTTATGATTCAGGGTGGTTAATTCGGGACTCTGTCTGGCAGCAGGAGGCAATGGATACTCCTCAAAGGGCCACTGATTGGGGTAGGTTTTCCCACCTCTACACCAGCTGAGGCATTGGAGGGCATTGGTGGTGTGGTCTGCTAGCTCATGTTTGCTCACTCCTTGATCTTTAAAATGGAAATGTTGTTTGGGAAGGGAGGGGAGTGTGTTACTTGTTTTAGAGATGATATAATGGTGATGACATTCTTGGGGGGAGGGAGTATGACTCTAGCAGGGGGTATTGTGTTCATGTATATGTGTATGTTCATGTTCATATGGAAGTCTAATTTTGTTT
Source organism: Neoceratodus forsteri (assembly GCA_016271365.2). Lineage (NCBI taxonomy): Eukaryota > Metazoa > Chordata > Ceratodontiformes > Ceratodontidae > Neoceratodus > Neoceratodus forsteri. The sequence continues at coordinate 1,608,348,602 of CM057450.1, read as the reverse complement.
GGGGTTTGGGGGGATTTTATATATGCTAGGGGTTTTGTGGCTACATGGTGGAGGGGGGTATTTGGACATTATATGCGGGTATGGGACATCCACCTTCAAATCACTTGGACTATACATAATAGGTACCAGTTGTATTTTTACAGTGTCTGGTAAGGTTAAAGGTACACTTTATAAGGTTTTATGGCATAAGTTTCCCTGAGATATTATGGAATGTTCAGGGTTTAAACATCCCAGTCAAGTGTAAGAAAGTATATTCTTTTCTGAAGTCTTCTAAGGGGGACATTATATTTTTACAAGAAACCCATTTGTTGAAAAAAGATGGAGGTAACTTAATTTATGGTTGTTTCAGTAGAGCTTTTTTGAGTTCTTATAGTTCAAAGAAATGGAGTGTCTTCATTTTGATTAGGTGTGGGTGCCCATTGGCGGTGGATCAATGGATGGCAGACAGTGAAGGAAGGTGGGTTATGGCTATGGGTAAGTTAGATTTATTTTCAATCTTATTGGTTTAGATATATATATATATACACCTAATGATGATGCCCCTGAGTTCTTTTCCTCTCTGGCTCTCAAGATCACTGATTGGTACTCCCCACCTATGATTTTATTGTTGGAAGGGGACTTTAATTTAGTCCTGGATCCAATCATGAACAGAGACCTTATCAAAAAGGGGGTCCCCTCCCATTACCGGTCTCGAACAGTTTTAACTCAGATTATTTCAGAACTCCAATTAGCTGACTGTTGGAGAATTTTGCATCCTAAGGCTAAAGAGTTTACTTTTAGGTCTCCAAGATTTCTGTCATTTCCTAGGTTGGATTATTTTCGCTGTAGTGCCTCTATATTGTTGGACTTGCTGGAAGTTCGGCATTCTCCAATTCTGTTATCAGATCATGCCCCAGTGGTTATGGTATGGAGCCTTCAGCAGGCTATAGCCCATACCCTGTGATGGAGGTTCAACCCTGTCCTGTTAGGTGTGGAGGACTTTAAAGTTTGGCTAAAGGGAGAAATTGAATTTTATTTTCTTTACAATATTTCCTCCAAGATTTCTGTCCTAACAGTGTGGGTTGTGTTTAAATCTTATATTAGGGGCCGAGTTATTGCCTACACTGATTATTGTTAACAAACAGTGCTATAAGGAGATAGAGAACCTTTCCACCTATGTCAGGCTGCTGGAAGAGTCACTCTACACCTCTCTGGAAGATAAGGATAATAAAAACTCCAAAATTTTGTAGTGTAAGGAATGGCTTAATGATGTTTTCCAACAAAAAGCTATGAGGGCAATATTTTTTTATGAAACAAGTATACTGGGAATCTGGAGAAAAGGCAGGGAAGCTTTTAGCTTACCATAAAGAAAGAGGCACTAGATGCTCATGTACCATTTTTGCGGGGGAAGGAGGGGTAGCTTATTTCTGATGCTAGGCTGATGGCTGAAGAATTTCGGGGGTATTATGCAAAGCTGTATACCTCCACAGTAGATCCCACCCCTGACCAATTTGAAGTTTTTTTCTCAAATCTTGTCTGTCACTGAAGGGACTCACTCCGCTTGAGGCAGACATTTCTTTATCAGAGGTATGATGTGCCATTCAGGTGATGTCTCAAGGTAAAGCCCCAGGTCCTGACAGGCTTAGCTCTGAGTTTTATCTGGAGTTTGAGCTTCTCCTTTCAAGCTGATTGGTGGAAGCTATGGCTATAATTGAGAAAGCCAGTATGCTACCTGATACTATGAGGGAAGCAACTATCACTGTCCTGCCTAAACCTGGGAAGGACTCTGCTTTATTCTATAATTACCATTCAATTTCTTTGTTAAATGTAGATTGTAAAATTTTTGCAAAAATTTTAGCTATGCACTTAGAAAGAGTCCTTGCTTCACTGATTAGTAAGTTGCAGACAGGCTTTATGAGGGGCAGGCAGGGTAGTGATAATTTGTGAGTGGTTATTAACCTCATTCAAGTGATGGGTGGCAGGCTGGATTCTGCAGTTTTTGTTGGGTTAGATGCTGAAAAAGCACTTGATTCTATAAAATGGCATTACTTACAGTTTGTTCTTTCCCATTTTGGATTTGGTCCTAGGTTTGGTCCTAGGATTTGGTAGCCTGGGTAAAACATTGGCTGGACAACAGGACACAGAAGGTAATTGTAAATGGAGTCCACTCTGAGGAAAGGGCGGTAACTAGTGAGGTACCGCAGGGTTCAGTATTGGGTCCAGTCCTTTTTAATGTCTTCATCAGTGGCATTGCAGAGGGACTGGAAGGAAAAGTATGCCTTTTTGCAGATGACACAAAGATCTGCAACAGGGTTGATACACAAGGAGGCGTGGAAAGGATGAAAAGGACTTGGCAAGGTTGGAGGAATGGTCTGACGTATGGCAGCTAGGATTCAATGCAAAAAGTGCAAATAATGCACCTGGGAAACAAGAACCCAGGGAAGAATACACAATGGGTGGGGAGGTAGTAACAACAACAAAACAGGAAAGGGACCTGGGGGTAATCATATCAGATGACCTTAAGGTTAGCAAGCAATGTGAGAAGGCAGTAGGGAGGGCTGGGGTATACTGGGATGTATAGGAGAGGCATCAGCAGCAGAAAACAGGAAGTTGTTATCCTCTGTACAGACAGTTGGTGAGACCCCATCTGGAATACTGTGTCTAGTTCTGGAGACCCCATCTCCGCAAGGACATAGACAGGATAGAGGCAGTCCAGAGGAGGGCAACTAAAATGGTACAGGGTCTGCAAGAGAAGCCGTATGAGGAGAGACTAAAGGAGCTTAATATGTATACCCTTGAGGAAAGAAGGAGAGGGGACATAATAGAACTTTTAAGTACCTCAAGGAATCAACAAAGTCCAAGAGGTAGCATCTTTCAGAAAAAGAGACTTGCAAGAACAAGGGGACACAATTTAAAGATAGAAGGAGGGCGGTTCAGGGGCAATGTGAGGAAGTATTATTTCACAGAGAGGGTAGTGGATGCATGGAACAGCCTTGCTGAGGAAGTTGTGGAGTCTAAAACTGTGGGAGAATTCAAGAATGCATGGGACAGACATAAGGCAATTCTTGTGGGGGGCAGGAAGATATATGCAGTGTCGGTGGCTCAGTAGGTAGCACACTCGCCTCTGAGGCCGGGAGATCAGAGGGCTGTGGGTTCAGTTCCCACATCTGGCACTTGGGTTAATATCCCAGTACTGATACTGTAGTGCAGCATGAGAGGGGTGCTGCACTTCTGAGGTGCCGTCTTTCGGATGAGATGTTAAACCAAGGTCCCATCTGCCTGGATTGGTGGTAGTTCAGGTGGATGTTAAAGATCCCATGGCACTTATCGAAAGCGAGGGATTTCCCGTGTCCTGGCCAAATTTCCTCATTCAGTAAAAATACCACCAACAGCTTAATCTGGTTCAAGGTCAGTTGGCATTCATCTGTATCCCCCTCCCCCGGGTCGTGCCTGAAAATAGGCAGGATTTGTTTAGTGCACTTACCTGGTCAACAAAAGCTAAATAAAAATAAATAAATAAAAAAAAATAATTTAGGCTGTTGGTTAAATAGGATCTGTGGCCTATCCTGTAGGTAGGGAAATGGGCAGACTAGATGGGCCTAGCGGTCCTTATCTGCCGTCAAAGTCTATGTTTCTATGTTTCATCATTGGGTGGGCTACCTTAACTCTTCCCCTAAAGCAAGGGTGCTGGTTAATGGAGTTCTCTCAGAAAGCTTTTCTCTGTTTTGGAGTACCAGGCAGGGATGCCCCCTAAGCCCCCTTTTGTTTGTTTTAGCTCTTGAGCCTTTAAATTTAGCTATTTGTCAAAATCCAAAGATAGTGGGTATTCTTGTGGGGGGGGGGAGGGGGAAATATTATACTGCCTTAATGTATGCAGATGACATACTGTTGATGTTAATGATGGTTGCCACTTCACTCCCTGAGGCCTGGAAAATCACGGGTTCCATTAGTGAAATTTCCAGACTAAGAATTAATTGGGACAAGACAGAGTTTCTGCCACTGTATGAGGCAGATCCTTGCTGCGCCTCTATAGGGCAATATTCTATGAAGTGGTTGCCAGAGGGGGTAAAGTATCTGGGTAAGTTTATTTCTAATAACCTCCACAATATGTGCTCACAAAATTTAAATGTGATTTTGGAGGAGCTCCAGGTGGATTTTCAGAGGTGGAAACAGCTTGGCCTGGCTTCTCCGGGCACAACTGACACTATTAAGATGACGTGTTCCCCCAGCTTTTTTATAACCTTAGCAATCTGCCCTTTCAAGTATCTCAGGGAGTCTGGGCTACACTTGATAGGCTGCTATCATATTTTATATGGGAGGACATCCTCCAGATTTAGTAGGAACATTTTGACGGGCCCCAGGGTAGCTTAGGTTGGAATATGCCCTGGTTATGGGCATACCATATCTGTCTGTGGGTAAAGCAAGCACTGGAATGTGTTTTTCCACTATGGGTTGATATTGAATGCCATTTGGTGGGTGATAAGCCTTTGGCTGTTTACCTGACCTCTCCTAAAGTTTTATTTAAGATGACTACATTTCTGATGTGCTTTTCTCATTGGGCGTTGGGTAGATTTTGTAAATTGTTAGGTTGGGATGCCTCTTTTTAAGGGAGGTTTGAACCATAGTGGAAGAATCCCAATGTTAAGGTAGGTGGACAATTGATTTCATGGAGCAGTGAGGAACCAAAAGGTATTAAGGTTCTTGGAGATGTGATTGATCTTAAAACACATATTTTGCTATCATTTTCTGATCTACAGGACATATATCAAATCCTCCCCTCAACCCACCTGTGGTGATATTTTCAGTTGAAGCACACTTTAGTTTCTACATTTTTTCAAGAGTCATGCCTGAAACAGGCTACAGTGATTAAATATATATATATATAGAAATGGTTTAAAGCACCTAAAGGGCATCTCAGTTTGCTGTATAAAGAAATACAGATGTTTTTGCCAGACTGGGATCCTCATCGTCTTAAATTGGGGAAGATTTAGGTATTGTTCCGGACCCAGAGATGAGGAGACACTGTTGGAAGGAGGCACATAAGGCTTCCCCTGATCCTAAACTCATTACTGAAAAAGAAGGTGCTGGGCAGATGGCACTGTACTCCAGTCCATCCGGTGTGGATGGGAGTTCTGGGGTCAGATCAATGTTGGCGCTGTTTTCAGGAATCGGGGAGCAATATATCATATCCTATGGGGTTTTAATAGGCACTTGACTGTCTAGTGTGCTTACCTGGTTAACAAAAGCTAAATAAATAAATATTATTCAGTGTATGGAGGACACTCTATAACTTGATCTTCCTAGGTCTCCATTTTTTTGGAATTTAGGGAACCCCTGTACTTTAGATTCAAAGATGTTGGCATATAAGGGGCTTCTTTTCGCTGCTGCATTGGAGGCAAAGAGACTATTACTTTTACACTGGAGGTCAGTGGAGGCACCTACAATTTCTATATGGAGGCAAGCTCAATCTAAGGTGGTCTCATTTCACAAGGTTATCTTCTGGTGGAATAATGCTCTTAAGCTTTTCTACAGAGGCTGGGACAAATGGGTGACCTCACAGAATTTTTTTCACTGGGGATTTGGTAGAGTGTACATTGACTTAGATGGGAAAGGTTAATAGGATCACTTCTTTTGGGGAGAAGTGGATGTCCCTGTTAAAATATGTTAAAAATAGGTTATAAAAAATATGTTCTAATAATACAAAAAAAAATAGTTATTTGTATTGCTATTTTTAGTTGTTATAATATTGCTTATCACCTACTAAGAAGGTTCTATGTTCAGTGTTGATGTTTGCAGGTATAAATGCTAACTTGCTGAAATACGTTTAATGGAGGAGTCAGTGGAAAGTTTTATTTTTGGGGTAGTGTACACAAAGATTATACAGTTTACAGCTTTATTTTTCATATGTTAAATCTGGACTGGAATTTATGCGCTGGTGATGTTCCTGCATGTTTCAAACTGGGACTGCTCCAATGGTTTCTCTGCCTTATTTAATCGTCAGAGCAATGCTGTTGGTCTTTATTTCTTCATTTACGTAACTTTATTAGTGTTCTGCCTTGTTTTGTTGTGTGCTTTAATTTCTCAGTAGAATTTCAGCCTTTTTGTAATCAATTTCTGTGTGCTTTAAGAGTTCTTCATGTCGGCTGCCCCACCGCACCCACCACCACCCTTGGTGAATTTCTTCTTATATAGAAGTGTTCATGTGATGACCACAACCAATCAACTGCCTTTTCCATTTGCAGTTTATCAACACCAACCACTAGTGGCCACTACTAAACCTAATCAAATGCCTCCACATCAGTAGAAGCAAAATGCAGCCTCTCTACCTAGCTGTAATTTCTCTACTTGCCCCTCAGGTGCCCCCCCCCCATACTCCTCTTACCCTGAGTTGCAAACCTGCCAGCTGATGTTTTGTACCCTGGCTGTTCTAGCAACCTCCTTCCTCACTGAATTTCCCCCTTTGGTCCACCTCACATATCTGCTGACTGGCCCTTCTGTCCTCCCACCTTCCTTCCTTGCTGGCCTACTAGCCCTCAACTTCCCTGCACATGGCACCTCAGTGCCACCCTTCCTACCTCCTAAATCACATTGCAAGCTTACATGAGCCCTGCCCAAAACCAAGCTTCTAATATCACTTCTGCTCCTCCTATCTGATGACATTGAGCCTAACCCAGGACCAAGCTGCCCACCTGGTCCAAACTGTGCCCCACCTCTCCAACTCCCAAGGGTAGCCTGTGACAATGGCAACTGCGATTCAGCACTTTCAAAAAGGGCAACTAAATCAAGGCTCTGTGCACAGGGCGATCGGATTGGGGGGTCCCTGAATATAGCTATATGAACATGCATGCGGGGGGGTGGAACAAGCATGTCATGCAACAGGCAGAAGGGGAGAGAGGGTTTGTGGGGTGTAGTGTGGTCATCGGCTGATGAACTGGCCATATGGCATAGTGGGTGGGTGGCAGGGTTTGGTCCTAGGCACTGCCGCTTTTTTGTGCACTGTCCAGGAATTGTTTTTGTTTGTTTTGCACCCCATGACATGCACCCCCCTGGTGTTGAGAATCCTTAAGTAGAGGGTGCGGGGGCACAACCCCCCACATATATAGTCTCTGGCACCCTTTTGCTTTATGCCTGTAGTGTACATTGTCGAAACTGATTTTCAGCAATGTACACTCGCCCTAACAGCGATCACCTTTCCGCAATCACTGTTATCACATGGAACCCTCCCAAGGGGTCTAAAACTAGCCCATCTAAATATATGCAGTCTCCTCCACAAACTAATCCTCCTGCAACCTATTGTTCTATCCTTTAAACCTGACATTATGATAATTTCTGAGACCTGGTTGAAACCCCGCAATACTTAGGCCCAAGGCACCACCCCACAGGACTCTACTGACCAGATCCTATAAATCTCTAGACCTTGTAGCACTCCTACATGACTTAGTAAACACTGACTGGTCCTACATCCCCCAGGCAACCTGTATTGACTCCATCCAGTAGTACTTTAAAACTAGGTTTCTTTCGTGATGTCTTCGAACTGAGAGGATGCTCACCAGCTCAGCTCTCCTCCCTAATCTCCAAAAACATCCTTTTTGTGTGATCTTAAGAGAGAAATCAGCTACATTACTCCCATAGATGTTTACTATTGACATCGGTGAGCTAAGATACATTCAGAACTGGGGGATGTTATTGGTAGAAATACCTGATAATGGAAGCTGAAATGCGCCAGGCCCTCCTGGCCTGGATGCTGCCTCAGACACCAGACAAATCTGCTAAGAGGTCCAAAACACAGGCTGTGACCTCCAACAAACCCACATCTGGACCTTCCAGCCCTATTCCCCTGTCGGAGGATAAATTCTTTGCCGAGATGGCCTCCTTCAAGAAAGTTTTCTGAAAATTTGTGTCAGATCTAAAAGATATTTAAACAGAATTGAAGGACACCAACAGGAAAATCTGCAATGTCTCGGCATGTACTTCTTCCCTAGAGAGCTGGCAGACAAGGGTCGAGCCTGATATTGCAGCCTTGCATCAAAAATGTAGTAAACTAGAGCTTAAAATGGAGGACCTAGAGAGAAGGAACAGACACAATTACATAGTTACTGTATATTTGGCCTGCCTGAGGAGGCAGAAGGATCCTCCACTGTTCTCTTTGCCCAGAAACTCCTCTTAAAAATAGCTAGCCCCCTGCCACACACCATAGTCTACCAGGTGGAATGAGCACACCGATTGTTAAAACCATGGCCCCTGTCCAGTGCCAAGCTTAGACCACTCATCATTCACCTGCTCAGCTATGTGAATCGGCAATATGTCCTGACTAAAACCAAGGAGCTGCAGGAGATACACTGGGAAGATGCCCGACTCCGTTTCTCACAGGATCTGTTGGTAACTACTTGGTAAAAATGGGCAGAATATTACTAAACTAATTGCAGCGGGGATTCGATTCTGGATGAATTATCTGGCAAAATTGCTCGTTCAGCATCAAGGCAATTAGAAGGCTTTTGAAAGCACCAAACAAGCTGTATAGGAGCTTCCAGCCATGTTTCTGGACTTGTTCACACACCGCTGAGCCCCAATAAATTAGCTCACTGTCTGGAACTCCTAGCAAGTCTGTTGAAAACGTTCTTATGAATGTCTATCACACTGCATTTTTGAGACTCACCTTACCCCCTTTATCCTTGTTTTTCCAGCATTGGCATGTAGAAGTTCCTTCCTCATGAGCCCCAGTCATGGTTCTTTCATTTGCAAGAGGAAAATCTGCCCCTCAACTACTGCTCCCTCTTTTCCTTCTTGTTCCCTGCACAACTTCTCCTCATGGATGAGAGACTGCCTCCCTCTTCTCTGTCACCTGCCAGATGCTTAAGATTATGGGACCCTTAATGGTTCTCTCATCTTCCTGGCCTGTTGCTCAGTCTCACCCCCCCAGACTGTGCGAGCTACTAACACCTTGAATATGTGCGCTATCACACAGGAAGGCCACTTGAATGTGGACACCATCGTGTGGGAATACCTCTTGAATAGGCAATTAAGGATCTATTTCTGTTGGAGACATGGGTGCACTAGTTCCCAATTCTGGGACTTGAGACTATTTTCCTCTTCTTATTTCTGTTTAGCCCTTCCTCCTTCCCCCCCTTCTTCTTTGTTTTTCCCTTCTCTCCCAATTTTTCCCTTTTTGTATTACTATGGGAATCGGGCATGCCAGGGCATGACCCATGACCCATGGCTTTACTACCTAATAATGTTGTATTGTCTACCTGAATATAAATATGTGAGCCCACTACACTACACTTAAAGCCTGTACTACTCTTCCTCTAACTTTATCCCCCCCTCTCCCCATCTCTTTTGTTTTGTCTTTTGCTACTTACCAACATTTTGATGTGCTGAAAGATGCTGATGCTCCCATTGAGGGTCACCTGTTGTGACATACAGTTGATGGTCTTATGGTTCTTTTATAGCTCTTTTATAGCTTATTATGCTAAGGTTTAATATCTTTGAAAGTATATGGACTAAGATTGTGTCCCAGTTTTTACTGGGTTATGGAATTGGGTTTACAGGACTGAGATTTTTCTCCTGAGATTTTCTCCTGAGAAAGTCATTTGTTTTAAGTACTCGGGTTGGTTAAACTCTTTTTGGAGGGATGGGGGGAGGGCAGGCTGGGCTGGTCTATCCTGGGTGGAACAGTCATGTCATGGTGAATGGGGATGTTGCCTCCACACTGTTTACCCCCCATGGGGTCTCTGTTAGATGTTTACCAGTCTGGCTTCTGTGGGCTTGGGATTAGATTTTAGTGATTTGTTTTCTTTTTTGGGGGAGGGTTGGAGTGGGTGGGTGGGTTTTATTGGCTTATAGGGGGAGGGTACTGTCACAAGCTGTAGGGTCCTTGTTAGCAACCTTTTTTCTGGGTCTCACTCTTCTGGGGATTTTGAATCCTATCTCACATACCACATGTCATACCACATGTCATACCACTGTTCAAATCAGGTGACCGTGGCGATCTCAATAACTACAGGCCAATTTCCCTCCTTCCAGTCCTGTCCAAGCTCCTAGAGAAAATTGTAAATGCACAGCTGAGGACTCACCTTGAGTCTAGGAAACTGCTAAATCCTATGCAGTCTGGATTCAGAGCTAAACATAGCACTATCTCAGCCCTCGCCAAAGTTACTAACGACTGGCAGCATAATCTTGAGAGCAAAACTTCATTTGTGCTGTTTTCCTTGATCTAAGAAAGGCTTTCTACACCATCGACCATAGTCTGCTCCTCTCCGCCCTTCAAACCATAGGTGTGGACCCCTCCTCTCTGCGTTGGTTCACTGACTATCTTACAGGGCGCCTTCAACAAGTTAAAGCCGAAGGAGGCCTGTGCCTCTTAAAAACTCTGCAAAGAGGGGTACCTCAAGGTTCTATATTAGGGCCCTTACTTTTTGCAATCTACATTAATAACAACGACTACTGTATAAAAGAAGCCAACATCCATCTGTTTGCAGATGATACAGTTCTCTACGTGAGTCGTCCAACACCTGAAGCTGCCTGCAATGACCTACAGTCAGAATTCAACCTTTTGCAAAGCCAACTCCTCCAAAAAAAGCTACTCCTTAATGCCAAAAAAACTAAAGCGATGGTCCTCTCTCCTTTTATCCGTACAGCTAACCCTGTGTCCAGTGGGACAGTTCCCAAATTACCAGTTCTAGGTGAAAACTAGAATTTGTTACAAAATTCAAGTATCTGGGAGTTTGGATAGACCAAAGACTCTCCTTCATTGAACATATCGAGGACTTGCTAAACGACTTGCAAAGGCTTGGACTGTTTTTAGAATCAGCCAATTTCTCACCAGAGATGCCAAGAAACAACTGGTCCAATCCATTTTCCTATCATTGGTAGATTACGCTGACTTCCTCTACAGCCAATGCCCCAACTCTTACATGGCTAAACTGGACACACTCCACCATCGAGCACTGAGGTTTATAACGGGACTTCCCTTCGACACACATCACTGCACCCTATATGCGGCAGTGGGATGGACATCACTAAAGTTCAGGCGCCACAGAAATGCTGCTCTCTGAACCTATAGAGCCATCTCTAATAAGCTGCCTTATTATATCTCCTGCTGTCTTCCCCTGAGTATAATTGGGAAATACGCGTTAAGAAGTTACTCAGCTATTACACTTAAAGTACCCAAAGCAAAATCCCGCTTCGGCAGGGCAGCCATAAGCTTCGTGCTACCTACCTTATGGAATGATCTACAAAAAACCCTCAAATTAAGCACTCTAATCGGTATAAATACTTTCAAGATGCTTTATTTCCATACAATCAAAGAAGCATGTAACTGCTTCACCCACTCAGACCCAGTACTGGTATATAGCCAAGCCTAGACCCAATTTTAAGTATTAACCCCCCCCAGCTTGCTCCTCACCAGCCTAATTGTTCTCTCTCTTATCCCCCTGTCTTATCGACACTAGGCCCATCCATCCCCTTATTCTTCCTTTCCCAACCTCGGAGAGCTCACTACTCCTGTCAGACATTCTACCATGCCCCCGTACTTTATAGCATTCAACTGGGCTCACATACTCCTTTTCTCCATCCACCTCTCTACATCCAGCTTTACCAACTCCTTTCTGTGCACCGTGCCTCCTAGTCTTTCTCCCCTACTTCCTCCTCTCTTCCCCTACCTTCACCTCTACCTGGTGTATATTTTATTTTATATTTTTTCTTCCGCTACTTCCTCCTGCAACCTTAGATAACCTGCTTTATCTTCCTATAGACACTTCTATGTATGTAAATACTGTGTAATCTGTACAATATCTGTATAATTCTATGTACATATGAACTTCTTTTTCTTCCTCTCTGTAAAGTGTATTATCTGTATTGCCTTGTAAATACCTGTATTGACCTGTATATACAATTGTTCATGCTCCACCCAGGTCCATCTTGCAAATGAGCTTCTGCTCAACGATGAACGCCTGGTTAAATAAAGACTTGATTGATTGATTGATGTCCAGTTTTTTATGTCCCATTTTAGCCTATGGGTAAATTTATATGTGCATTGCAAAAACTTTTGTGATCACATTTTTGTTGTCGTGCTCCCTAATTTTGTTTTCATGCTGCTGCCATCTTGTTTTTAGTTAGTGAGACAAACCACATTGCAACTTGAAAGATAATGCCCTTTGGTAAACACTAACAGTTGTGTTTACCTAATTGGGCCCTTAGAAACATGACCCTGGCATTAGTTTTTCAGCAGGTGGTCTGGAAATATGTTTTGTAAAGTTTTTCCACCCATTCTGCCATTTTGTTGTCACAGCAATGACGGTGATAAAAAAAAGGTACCGCAACAACATTTTTCTGTGCACAAAAGCATTTCATTATAAGGTATAGGAGTGTTGTGAAAACATTTTTGTTTTTTCGATAACAATGCTCGAAAACACTTCCCCATGTGTTGTTTTCTTTGTTACCTCATTGTGCCATGCTGGGTTGTGATTTTGGGCTAACATTTGCAGGGTGGCAAGCCATGGTCCCATAAATGTGCCTTTTGGTGGTTTGGTCCCAAAATATTCAACATAGTTACAGCGTTCCAAAGTCATCAGAACTACCTCTCATTCCATTCTGCTATCAACTTGTTTACACATGGAATGGGGTGAGAGTTAGGCCTGGTGACCCCATGGCATGCCTCAGTGCCTGTTGGTGCCTGTAGGGTGGGGGTTGGGGGTGGGTGGTAGGGTGGTAACCCTAGAATTAATTTCCAAACTTTTGTTGCTGTGACATTAATCCTAACTGATGCATAAATGGAGATTTTTGTAATTAATATATATATATATATATATATATATATATATACTTATTCCTAATGCTTCCAAAGTTAGCCTTTTCCAAAGAAACTATCTTTAGAAGAGGTTAACTTTAGAACCTTTAGGGTTAAAACTTATTTTTAAATAAAGAATGGAGTGCTGGCAACATCAATTATTAATAATCTAAATGATCAATAATAAATGTTTAATGATATATCTATTTCAAGCCATAACATTTTTAAAGTCTGGTTTTTTCAAAGAAATAATCTTCAGAAATATATAACTTTGGATCCACTAGGGCTAGAAACATTTTTAATAGAAAATCTGGAGTCATGACATCATTAAAAAAAGTATTATGAATAAAGTTTTCAAGTATCAATAACTGAAACTGTCAATACGTTTACATCACTTTTTTATTTACATTTTTTAACATTTTCCAGATTTTGAAATGTGTGGCTCACATTCAGATGAAGTATACAGTATGAACTGCCATTTATTTTACCTCTTTCTATTTGATTTCACTACTCTGGTCTCAGTGAAGCAGACACAACTATAATATCATTAGGCATTGTGCTTGCTGCAGTCCCATTGGATTAGTGTCCTTTGTGACCTTTCCAAAGAGGAAATAAAGGCTGATGACTCGTCCAAAATAGGATAAAGGATGTTACTTTCATTTGGTAGTGTCACAAGCAAAAACAATCATTATGTATCCTTATTTTAACTCTCAAATGCATATGTTTGATAAACTTGTTTATTTAAAATTTGGTGAAAAGTTTTTTTGTGTAGGGGAGACAGAGGATCCAGCTGATTAAGATGGAACCATTTATCTTTGTGTTTTTTCTTGCTGCCCCCTGTAATTCTGACTTTGTACACAGTGGGCCTCCCCATTGTTTGGTGAAGGGTCCCTCTTGATCATAAAGCCTAATCAATACCATGTCTTCTACTTCCAACTGGCTCTCTAAGCCAGAGCTCATTTTAGGCTGCAAAATAGGGAGTAATACAGCAGTAACAATACAGTAGCAACAACAGATACTTGTACAGTAACAAAATGCAAGTGCAAGATTTACTGTGGCTTCCCTTTGCATTTGTATTAAAACTTCAGTCTTCCTGTAGGTACTTTATGGTGACCAAAATGTAAGGTTCCCCACTGGTTATGGAACCTAATGGTGTAATATATTTTCTCAATATTGTTACAGTTTTAACTTAGATGTTGCTTTTATTTATAATTAATTGACTTGTTTGGGGCTACACGATGCTGCATGTTCTCTGTTTTCTATTCCTGAGTCTTTAGGTAGTGTTGACTCCTTTTTCTGACTGTACTCTGCTAAAATACCTTAATAGTAAGACTTTTTTTTTTATTACAAATACTGGCAAAAAGTACAGAAAACATAATAAAATAGTCTCATGTGCCTATTGGATAAATTAAGATCATTTACAGAGGAACTTGAAAAACTATTGACAGCTGTATACAGTACTAAACAAATCAGTTGTATAGCAACCGCAGACGTAATACTGTATACTGTAAATAGTTACTGGAACAAAGCAAGTAGACAAAAGTGCCATTTGTTCATTACACTCTCTGTTTGGAGATGTTTTCTATATTTAGTAGTTTGTGATATGGCTGTTGATAGCCTAGCAATTTATTCACTTCCTAATGAATCATAGCTATAAATACATCATAAGTAACTCCAAAGAGTGACTTGATTTTTCTAGTTAAAAAATAAAAGTATAATTAGATTAGGGTTTAAAAATGTGTTGGTGGTTTCTTTCAGAGTCTTTTAATGGAATGATGTTCCAGTTTCAACAAGTATAATTTTGAATGTTTTACTTTGTTTTACAGCAGATGGATGAAGTATATTAATCATAAAGTGACCTATGACCTTTTTCATTTTTGAAGTACTGAGTGCTGGCTTGCATTAATCAGAAAAGAGTGAAGCATGATCTACCTTCAAAGTAATATGGGGATTATGACATTTTAAAAACTTTATAGTGCAGTGCTGGAAAATCAAACTAAGCAAAGGTACTTTTAAAATTATCCAAACACATAAAATGCTTACATTTTTATGTTTGTGGTTTCTTACACAGTAGGCACTGCCAATGCATAGAATGAATTATATGTAATGGTGTAGCATTTCTTAGCCAAAAACACTAGAAATTAATACAAGCATTACACATTATTTCATTGCTTTGTTTTGTACTACTTTGACTATTTGAATGAGGCAACATTTTCTTTCACAACCCAGGAACTACACTAAATGCATGCTTTGATCTGTCAATTTTTAAATCATCATAAACCCTTAGTCTACAGTGATAGCCAGCGATATGTTGAAGTAATCTACACTAGATGTACCCGGATGTTTCACACAAAATCACAATTCATTTCAATAAGATCTTCTGTGATACATCTGGGTATATCTAAAAAATTTTGGGGACATATCTCCAGCTACCACTATACAGTATATGAGCAATGTAAGCAACAAAGAACCTTAGTGCAAAAACAATGAAGCAAGGGTTACCCTGGAAGGACATTGGCAATAAAGCAGTTGGTATTCCCAAAAGGTTCTGTATTGGACCTCTGCTATTATTATTATTAGTTTGTTAATAACTTTCCCTTTGTCTTCAATCATAGCAGGTAAATAGCATGCATGAAAGACGGCATGGTATTAACCGCGCTGTACAGAGAGTGTATGTAATAAGAGTGACAGGGACAGAAAAGTGGTAGGAAATACTATGCCACTGTCCCTATCATTGTGCACTTATACTGGGAAGGGATCAAGTTTCCATGTGCTGGGTGCCTGGTCAAGCTGCTCCTATGGTAGAGTAGCTAAGGCACCAGCACACAGAGAAAATGGAGACCTGGTATCGTGGTTCAGTTCTCACCAAGTCTCTGTGTGTTGCTACTTTTTGCGGCAATTTCTTTTTTTTGTAAACAAACTTTTTTCCCCTCACAACTTACTCCCTATCCCTGAAGTCCACAACCTCCTGGAGTTTGTTATATTAAAAATCAGGGGGTGTGGTGAGTGAAGCCCCCCACAACAAAAGACAGAGGCCCATTGATTCAGAGGGCGTGCGCTGTTTCTGTCGGGTTGGTGTTTTGCCTGACAAGATTTCGGCACACACCCTTTTGCATGTGGCATTTGTTGCTGCATGGTTTTTGCATTCATCAAGATGACCCTGTACTGTCTGCAACAACTTTAGTGCTAATACACTGCACAGCTCTATACCAAACATACTGTTATATACACTAAAGCCAAATCCTTCTGTGGGTTCAATAGTTTCTTGCAGGTAGCCTTCAATAAAACACAGAGCTTGGTGAATGCAGACTGTTTTTGACTAAATGGCTCTAAATTTAGAATAATACCATAGTCTTGTAAATCATCCCAGAACTGCTCATTACAAATGTTTTTTTGACTGACCCCCACCCCCAAGAAATTATGCAAAACTTCAAATATTTTAGGGTGTTGCTAGACCTTGTTATCTTTCAGCAAGTACATTACTGAAACAGTTTGAAACAATCACCAAAATATAGCCAGTAATATAAAGAATAATACATTGGCGGGTGTGTGCAATCTGAATTTTACACACATCTGAGGAGAATAAGTCTACATCAAACCCAATAGCAAAGCTGGATGGCTTTATAAAAGCATCCCACATTCACCCACCCATGTCTTGTTTTTTATAATTATTAGTGAGTATTTTTTAATTACTGTGGCAATTGTGAGACTAGTTATCATGCTGCTCACAACATGAGCCTGATTGACAGGGAGAGATTACAACAGCCCAGTTGTCACGCATAATCACAAGTGTGCAGTTGTAATGCATTTCTATAAACTGGTTATCCAAACATTAAAAATGCTCACTGCCGGCCCGGTGGCACAGAGTGCTGAGGCGTTGGCACCTTACCTCGAGCCATGCCGGCAACCTGGGTTTGGGAACAGACTCAAGATACCAGGGGCTGCCAGGGAAGGAGGGGATTGAGCATCCACAGGACTGCTCTCCTCTCCTGGGGTGGGTAAGAGAGATGGCGTCACTCTGCAGCGGCTTCCAATGAAGACCGGGAGCACTGCAGATGCAGTGCAGGGAATGTCACCAGAAAAGCAGAAATACCCACTTCACATTCAGCCAGATGATGGCTGCCTGGCTGTCTGAGGCCATCTAAAGTCCCACAGAGCCATCCATCTCAGTAACACCCCAGGGCCAAGTAGTTGCACTGGATAGCCCTTAGTTGGTACCTTCCCCCTTGGAGGAGAAGGACCCACCCTGTGAAGGATTACGTCTGGGTTACCCTGGAGTGGCTACTATGTGAGATGGTGGCTCAGGGAGTGTGATGGATCAGATCCAAGCTTGGTATAAAGCCTGAAGGAGTGACTGGGTTGGAGCACGTAGGGGTATAAAGAGATAAGGCAAAAAAAATGCTGTCTAGTAATAGCTACTGAGAAGCCTAGATTTCAGCTCAAGAAAACTAATTCTTCAAGTCCATACTACCTACAGTGTCCTAGAATAAGGGAGTTGTAGGGTGGGAGGTGGGGGGTCAACAATCAATCAATCAATCATTCTTTATTTACATAGCACCTTTCAATATCAAGGCACTGCACAGATTTTAACAACATATAAAAACAGAGAGCAATATACTTATTTAAAAATCATTTAGTCTGGGAAAGCCTGTGCAAATAAATAAGTTTTTAATAAAAATTTAAAACTGCTGACAGTCAGGCATTCTCTTAACCGATGAGGTAGAGAATTCCACAGGATTGGTGCTGCTAATGAAAATGCACAAGCTCCAGATGTTTTAAGATGAACCCTGGGAATCTCTAGAAATCCCTCATTGGCGGATCGGAGAGGGCGATTTGGGATGTAGGGAGATCTTTCAGGTAGTAGGGTCCCAGTTCATGTAGGACTTTAAAGGTAAGCAAGCCAACTTATAGGTGATCTGCCACTGAAGTGGCAGCCAGTGCAGTCCGTGCAGCACAGGCATTATATGACTGGACCTAGAGATACCTGTCAGTAGCTTGGCTGCAGTGTTCTGCACCAGTGTCAAGTGGCGGATATCAACCCTAGACAGCTCTAGATAGAGGGCATTACAGTAGTCAAGACCGGTAGTGATGAGGGTGTGGGTTAATATTGGAAGGTCACTCGGCAAAACCAGGTATTTCTCCCGGGTGATATTCCTCAGATGGTAAAATGAGGATTTGACCACAGCAGACACCTGAGATTTCAATGTCAAGCCATCATCAAAAATAACACCCAGGTTCTGTACCTGATCTGAGGTCGTGAGCTGGACACCGTCAAGCCACAGGCCAGACACATGTCCAACCCCCAGACCCGTCCCAGAGTGACCCGGGTCCACAACCAACACCTCAGTCTTATCTGGGTTCAGTCTCAGCCAACTGGAACCCATCCAGTCATTTATCTCGAAAAGGCAGCTATTTAGCACAGAGATCGCAACAACCTGTCCGGGCACAAAGGACATATACAGCTGAGTATCATCTGCATAGCAGTGAAAACTCAAGCCATATCTCCTGATGATATCATGTACATGTACATGTGGTAGCATGTACACTGTGAACAACATGGACGCCAATATGGAACACTGCAGCACCCCCCAGGACAGAGGGAGGGCATCAGAGGAATAAATTCCAGTGACCACCCTCTGAGATCTGCCTGCAAGGAGTTATCAAAACCAATGGAGGACTGTACCTGACAGTCTACAAAAAAAAATGCAGGGTCTCCAAAAGCACTCCATGGTCCACAGTGTCAAAAGCTGCTGAGAGATCAAGAAGGACCAAGATGGTACTAGCCTGTCAATCTCTTGCCATTAGGAGGTCATTTAGTACCTGGACAAGGGCAGTCTCTGTGCTATGCCTTTTCCCAAAACCAGACTGAAAGGCTTCATAGACATTGTGGGTTACAAGATGATCATCCAGCTGCAGTGCAACCACGTTCTCAATAACCTTCCCCACAAAGGGAAGGTTAGAGTCAAGTCGGTAGTTAGCTGGATTGTTGGGATCCAAGAAAGGTTTTTTAAGGAGTGGTCGAATGACTGCCTCCTTTAAGGGGTCCAGAAAGATCCCCTCCTCCAATTAGTCTACCAGTGAAATGGGACACTTTCATTATTTGCAAGACACCAATGACAATTATATATATTTATTGGGTGGGTATTCAGGTGGGAGGAAAGACCACTGGACTACCAGTGAGAAACTGTTTCCTTTTTCTCAGTATGGTGATTGGTGACCAGGGAAGGGGAGAGGGAGCACTAGACTACTATGGAATAATGATTTTTCATAGCAGGACACTGATCGGAGAACTGGAAGGGGGATATGGTCCACTAGACTACCAGGAAATAATGTGTTTTCTTAACGGGATAGTGATCGAGAATGAGGAGGGGGGAGGGACCACTACACTACCAGGGATTTATTTTTTTAATATCGGGAGGGTGATCAGACATCGGGGTAGGGGGAGGGATCACTGGACTACCAGGGCACAGCTTTTTTTATAAGGGGATGGTGATCAGTGATTAGAGAGTGGGGAGAGACCGTTATACTACCAGAGACACAGTGTTGTGGGTTGGGGGACTGCCTTGCACTATCTCTAACAACCACTAGGGTTGCACAGAGTTAAGAGGAAATTTTCCTTTATGGTATTTTCTCCATGCAAGGGAACTCTGCAAAAGGCCCTTGCATGGAGGAAATGCTTCATGAATGGGACTGAACCAATATGCAGGTCCCCTCTCCCTCAGTTGCGTTTTGGACTCCTTAAACCTTTGCCCCATTGCAAACCCAGTTTGTGGGTGAAAACTGGGCTTTTGTGAATACCACACTGAGGCAAAATTCAGTTTGCGTGGTGCAAACTGGGTTTGTGATGGGGCAACATTTTGTGGATCTACCTGTAGTCCAAGAACTCAACTGTGTCTTCCTAATTTACATATGACCTCATGGAAAATAGGAGTTTCATCTATTTGAGGCTATCCTAATTCTAAATAAATGAATTCAGTTCTACAAGATAAAGCAAGCAGTTTGTCCATATGAAAACTAAAAATGTTTTATATATTGGATTGCCATTTCAGAAGTACTGTATGTGTTATAGCAAACAGCAGCTTCACATGCATTGTTTTTTAAAGGTACTTCTTTCAGTTGCTTTCCTTTCTGCTGCTTTCTTTCTGTATAATCATCACACACAACATCCACAAGTGCAGCTATTAGTTTTTTCTAGGTTTGCTGTTGTGCGTGCACATAGCAAACATCTTGGGGCTGCTCAGCCAGTGTTGGGGCTGGGTAGGTGTGTGATGTAGCAGGCATTGTAACTGAGTCTGCAGGAGGAATGCAAGGAAACATAATGATAATGATGGTGATGCTTTGCTGGCTGACAGGGAGAAACACCTCACATAAGAAAGAATGCAGCCACATCTATCACAATGCTTTTCCACCCATTAGCAAGTTAAGAATCATTATCTGCAGCCCTCTGCTCCCTTCTTCTGCCTGCTCTCGAAGCCCCACCCTCTGTAAAAAAGCAAAAACCTTCCCACTTCCTCCCTCTGTGTTCTCCCCACCACCCTCCCTCCATTCCCTGTCCTAGTGTAGACAAGAAAAACCCTCCTACTCCATCTCTCCATCGGAGGTCGGCCTGTAGCCCCTCCATCCCTCTGAAGATCCTCAGCAATGGTAGGGCTGTGGAAAACAGCTGCCTAATCCTTGAGGGAATCAACAATCACTTTGTAACTGCTGGCCTAGATTTTGACTCTTCGCCTTATGCAGCCTGTGGTAGCAACCAAGACTGTAATAACATTGACTCGCAAACTTCAACCCACCCACTCCGGTTGTGCCCACTTAGCTATAAAGAAGTTGAAGATTCACTTCTTAACATAGAAATTCAAAAAAGTGCAGGGGACGATGGTCTAGAACCTTTTTTTCTTAAAGTAGGCTATCTCGACCTCACCACCCCTATCCTCCACATATTCAATCTTTCCATTTCCACTGACACTGTTCCCTCCTGCTGGAAATCTGCCCACATCCTCCCATTATTCAAGTCAGGGGACCCATGCAACCTAAACAACCATAGGCCCATTTCAATCATACCTGTCCTCTCCAAAGTCCTCGAAAAGCTAGTTTACTCCCAAATGAAACTCCATATCGAATCATCTTCAATCCTCAACCCTGAGCAATCTGGCCTCTGGCCCAACCATGGTACAGTTACTGCTCTAGCCAAAGTTACCAATGAATTGATCAGAGCCATGGACTCCAAGAAAGTTACCGGTACAGTATTTTTAGATCAGCAAAGTGTTTGACACTGTTGACAACAATCTGTCAGTCTCAAGCCTAATAAAAGTAGGCGCCACCCCCCCCCCCCTTGCTGCCCAATGGTTTACCAGCTACCTATCTGGAAGGACCCAGAAAGTAAAAAGCTGGTGGCCTTTTTTCTGCATCCCTCCCAGTTGTCAGGAAAGTCCTGCAAGTCTCCAAATTAGGTCCCATCCTCTTCTCCCTGTACCTCAATAACCTTGACGTACATATATCCCTGTCCCATCTGCATTTCTTTGCTGATGATACTGTACTATATACATCAGGCCCTACACTGGCTGAAGTGAGGGATGTACTCCAAGCTGAATTTGCACAACTAGAAATCAGCCTAATCAATGCCAAAATACTCCTCAATGCCAAGAAAACTAAGGCCACGATCTTTGCTCCAAACACCACCTCCACTTCCCTTCCAAACACGCACAAAAAAATTCATCACTACCTTCCTAGGTGAACCTCTTGAAATCAACTTCAAATTCAAATATCTTGGTATGTGGCTAGACAACAAGCTTTCCTTTCACGACCACCTCGACGATCTGGCGAAGAGGCTAAAAAATGGCCAAGTTTCTTCTTCCGTAACAAGTCCCTCTTTCCATTGGATACCAGAACTAGGCTGGTCCAGGCCACTTTCTTGCTGCTACTCGACTATGGAGATCTAATCTATTCCTCTGCAGCAGCCTCAGGACTCAACAAATTAGTCATCCTCTACCACCGTGCCATACGGTTCATGACGAACCTACCCTACCGAACCCACCATTGCAATTTGTACCTAGCCGCTGGCTGGACATCACTCTCAACTAGACGCATGTTTCATGCTGGTATCTGGACTCTTAAGCTACTCCTGAACAAGCTCCCAAACTATCTCACAACCCTTTTCCGTATTTCCCATAGCACCTACTCTCTTAGGAAAAATTACCTCCTCCTCCTCCTCGATGTACCAAGAACTCGAACCTGACTCGGCAAGCGGGCCATATCGAGCGTACTCCCAACTATCTGGAACCAGCTTCAAGGAGTACTGAAGCTTCCTGGTACTATCCCTGTCATCCTATTTAAAAAGTTAGCGGCAGCAAAAATAAAAGATATGTGCAGCTGCTTCTAAATCCCAGCTCAATGCTGTAACCCTAGCCCACTGCTTCCTCTTACTTACCTAGAAATTAGCTGCCTTGATACTCTGAAACAAGCACTTTGTACCTTTTTTCTGTACTTGTATTTTTCTATGTCATTGCCATTTTTATGCAACATGTTAATGCTTGCCCATAATTCTGTAATTGAATTTGTACTGTTTTTTTCGATTATGCAATCTGTAACAACCTGTCTATGTCAAAGGACCTCCTTGTGAATGAGCTTGCTTAATGGAGTTTTCCAACTTGAGCTTGAAATTGAATCTCTCTGTATCCTCAACAACCCCCTCCTTCTGTTCCCAGTCCCAGTGTACAAAAGAAAAACCCTGCCACTCCCACCCTCTGCATACTCTGCAACCCCCTTAAGAAATCCTCCTTGGACCCAGATTGTCTGGCTAACTACAGGCCTGTCTCTGACCTGCCCTTTGTGGGTAAGGTTATTGAGAAGGTGGTCGCATCGCAGCTGGATGATCATTTGACCAGCCACAATGTCTATGATTCTCTCCAGTCCGGATTTAGGAAGAGACATAGTACTGAGACAGGTCTTGTCCGGGTACTAAATGACCTCCTAATAGCGAGAGATTGAAGGACCCATTCCATCTTGGTCCTTCTTGATCTCTCTGCAGCGTTTGACACCATGGACCATGGTGTGCTATTGGAGTGCTTACGGTTTATCTGTGGGCTGTTTGGTACAGTCCTCAGTTGGTTTCGGTCTTTCCTCGAGGGTAGGACTCAGAGGGTGGTGTCTGGGATTTTTTCCTCTCCATCATTCCCTTATCCTGTGGGGTGCTGCAGGGCTCCATTTTGGCACCCATGTTGTTTGCGGTGTATATGCTGCCATTGGGAGCGATTATTAGGTAGTACGGTTTGGGTTTTCACTGCTATGCAGATGATACTCAACTGTACATGTCCTTTGTGCCCGGCCACGATGCTGCCATTTCGGTCTTTAACAACTGTTTCACCGAAATCCAGGATTGGATGAATGTTAGTTGGCTGCAGTTGAATCCAGAGAAAACTGAGGTGTTGCTTGTGGACCCAGGTCGCCGGGAGGTGGGTTTGTTGGTGGGATCACCTTCAGGTTTATGGCTTGGGGGGTGTTCAGCAAACTTCCTCGGACCAGGTGCGGAACCTGGGCGTTGTGTTTGATGACTGTTTGACACTTAAATCTCATGTGTCGGCAGTTGGCAAAGCCTCTTTTTATCATCTGAGGAACATCACCTGGGTGAAGCACCTGGTTCCTCCCGATGATCTTCCTACTTTGGTCCATGCCTTCGTTACCTCCCGCCTTGACTACTGCAACTCCCTTTACCTTGGGCTACTGGGGGTTGATATTCGCCTCTTGCAGCTAGTGCAAAATGCGGCAGCCAGGCTATTGACTGGTTCTTCTAGGACCAGTCATGTAACGACTATGCTCCGCGGACTGCACTGCCTGCCAATATGCTGGCGAATCACCTTCAAGGTTGGTTTGCTGACCTATAAGGCACTACATGATCAGGAACCTGGTTACCTGAAAGATCTCCTTTGTCCCTACTGTCCCTCCTGCTCTCTCCGATCCACTGATGAGGGATTGCTGGAGATTCCCAGGGTTCGTTTAAAGACATCCGGGGCCAGATCTTTTAGTTTTATGGCCCCAACCCTGTGGAATTCTCTACCTCGTCAGGTACAAGATTGCCTGACCGTCCAAAGCTTTAAGGGGGCATTAAAAACATTTCTTTTTAGCCTTGCATAAAATGATTTTTAATGTTGCTGCCTTGGATTAATTTTATTTACTGTTTTAGTTATTTATTGATTTATTTTATTATGTTATGTACAGGCGCCTTGGTTTCGTAAAGGCGCCTTTTACAAATAACGTTTGATTTGATTTCATTTGATATACATATACTGTACTTATGTCATATGTATCATATACATATACATACACATATACTTGTATCATATAACATAGCAGTTTCCATTTTTAAATCTTCCTCCAAACCCAGATTTCATAAATGACACCTGTTGTGTACATATGCAGTGATAATGAAAACTACTGTCTTGAAAATTCAAGGTCACAATCTAAGAAAACAACAACATTATGTGTGAATGTCTTAATTTCCCAATCATGACAATTTTATTATTGTAACTCATGCTACTAATTTGTTAAATTTAACTGTTGCGCTATCTATGCCCAGCAACTACACAGCACATGCAAGCAAGCAAACATTCAGCTCTGACCAGTGCTTGTTTATACTAGTGTCTTCTTCAGTTCTGTATACTGTAGCTCCTCAGAATATTATTATGTATAATATTTAATACATATGTATTATCTATGGTGTAGCATTCGAGTCTAAAAAACTAGAAATGAATACAGGAGATCTATTTTATGATTCTGTTGTATGTTGTGTTTATTGGACTACAGCATGCAAATTGGTTAAACTGCCTCATGCATTTAAAGGAATCTGTCAAAACTCAGCAGCTACACTGAATCCTGACTTTGGTTAGCCAGGTTAAAACCCACAGGAGAAAGCATGCAGCTTCTCAGTGTGAAATATCTTCATGCAGCTTCTCCAGGCAAAATATTAGATTGGCAGAGTATTCAAATGTATTCCATTAAGGAGCACAGTCAATTACAAGATACGTTAAAGCAATAGTCTGCAGCTTGAAATGTGTGTCAGCTTCTTTATCTGATAGATCTCAGCCATTGAACTCCATCATTCCTGCCAGCATGGAGGGCATTTTTAAAGAACTCTCTAGTGATGCGTCTTTGTAGAAGTGACTTAAATAAACAATATGGGCCCCATTCTAGAAGGGTGGTACAAGTTGCCGTCGAATGCAATTTGCACCACCTACAACTGCGCCAATGACCCTGTGCCCTATTCTAGATTGGGCAGGGTCTTCGCAGCTAAGTCCGGCAACTTGCGACATGCAGTCAGGTATGCCAAACTGCAGGCGCACCTAGCGAGCATGTCGCAGGCCCCTCCACAGTTCGTAACTGCCACCCCATGCCCAGCTTGCCACAAGTGCGCCCCACAGGGCTGCCCACCCCCTGCTTCAGAAGCACCTTTAGGTAGTTGCCCTGCAGGGCGGTGCTGCCATCCCCCCACCCATGCCCTGACCCCTGAGTTGCCACCCGTCCCTGGTAGTCTAGTGACCCCCCCGATCAGTATAAAATAAATTAATGTCTCCAATGCCCTGGTAGTCTAGTGGCCCCCCAATCAGTATAAAATAAATTAATGTCTCCAATGCCCTAGTAGTCTAGTGGCCCCCCAGATCAATATAAAATAAATGAATATCTCCAATGCCCTTGTAGTCTAGTGCCCCTCCGATCAGTATAAAATAAATCAATGTCTCCAATGCCCTCAATACCTTTTTGGCTACTGAACTAACAGTATTTAATGCCTATGGTCAATGCGCCATCTGCAGATATTGTTTGCAAGGGAAGAATTGAAGATTCCAGTACTAAACCTTGAGGTAGCAAATAAAGAATCCATCTCATGCTACACAAGTGTTGTAGTTTGCCTTATTTTCTGCCCTTGCTCTTGTGTATACCTTGGCCACACTATTAGACTGGTCAAGAAATGTATCATAGAACGCCTATATAACATGAGATCTGGAAAGGAAGAGTTGGTTCTGGGCCTCCATTTTAAAAACGTACATGATTATGGGTGTTAGGTTCTGTCCTACTTACAATGTGCCATTACAGCAGAGAAGTGGGAACAGAATTGGAATACTGTTATAGAAAGAATCTCATTGGATATTTACCTTAAAAAGTCTCTCCACCTATAGATTTAAGCAGACAACTAGATTTCTCAGTTTTTCTTTGAAACTGCTATTGTACCCAATGTACTGTTATATACCGGAAGTTAAATAGAAACATACATAACAAATTGAAGATTTTGTTGAAGAATTGTTTTCCTCTTTATCTTCCATTGTATTGATATTACCTTAAACTTAGGGGTTATGAACCTGGGCAGCTTCTTCCCCAAGATTTTGATGGGACGAGCATTTTGTAGTTGTTTTCCCTGGCCTCCACCTTCTTATGGGATGCCACAGTAAACCAAAATGTGCATGCTGGCTCATTCAGACTAACATATTGTGCCAGCTATACAAGGTGTGTGGCTTTGGCATTAAGTAGCTGGTCAGGTGAAGCTGTTTATCTTAGCATTTGAGGTTGGCTTATTGTTTGGTTCAGGCTTGGATAATACTCTGAAGGATAGTCAGAATAAAGGGCCATCTTCCAATTTCCAAGCAACAGCAAAGGCTGCTTTTATCTCCAGAAGGTCAAGGAGGCAGCGATCAGAGACAGTTCTGAGAGGAGTTTCATCCCTTTCAGAACTTTGAGAACTAGGTGAGTAGAGGAGCCTACTCTGTTTTCAAGAGGAATCGAAGCAGAGGAGCCCTGGTCCAAAGAAAAAAGGTAAGTACAGGGCAGCAATCAAACTCCTCACTCTAAGGGTATGCAGCCCTATTTCTACCTTAATTCCTTTGGTGGAAGACTGGACAGTTTTTCTCTAGATGGGCTAAGATAACATCAGATACTTGGGCAATGAAACAGGGCATTCCCCTTTGGGGTGGCAACAGTCCCAGGATCCTCTCAAAGGTGTTCATAGTCTTGGTAGCTCAGCACCATCAGAGGGACAATTTGCTCATTGAGCACCATCTGCACCATTAGCAAGGGAAGCCAGTGACCAGGAATCTGAAGGTGTTGGAGTCTTACAGCACGGTGGTGATTTGAGAAGAAAAGCTCTCTGAAGCCATCACAGACCGTGGAAAACCTGGGGGTGATGTTCAAGACAAACCAGGAAAAATGTTTCCTCTCACCAGCTAGCAAGGAGACCTTATTGAAAGAGGTCCAGTGACTGAGGAGCCAGTCATTGGCTTCACATCAGCTTCTGCTATCGGTTCTGGGCCTCAGGTTGACAACCATAGAACTAGTCCCATGGGCTTGCCTTCCCATACAGCCCCTGTAGATAGAGTTATTCTCAGCCTGGGATCCTAGCTTGGAGGATTCTCAGGCCACGATACAATTCTCACCACATCTGAAGCAGTTTTTTGTTTTGGCAGGTGAGTTTGGAGAATCTGAGCATGGGGTTCACCCCTTGGAAGTCCCCCACAGTTGACTCTGACATTTGATGCCAGCTTGTCAGGTTGGGGGCACTCCTGAACCACTTTCCCATTCAAGGGACTTGGTCAATGCAAGAACAGTAGCCACTCAGAAACTTTTCTGGGGAGGAGGGTGGTCTGCCTCACTCTTTGTCTATTTCCATCAGAAATCAGAAGCCACGATAATGTTGATTCAGGGGAGTGGATGTTGAACCTGGAGGCATCTGACCTTCTGTGTCCAATGTTTGGTCATCTTCAGATTGATCTGTTTGCCTCCAGCCACAATGCTCAAGTTCAACAGTTTTTCAGCCACTACCAATGTCCATATTCATTTCCTCCTCTGCCTGTCCTTCCCAAGATGATTTACAAATTAGGGCATTCAAGAGGAAACTTCTTTCTAATATCTCCAGAATGGCCCAAAAGACCATGGTTCTTGAATTTAGTGAACTTGGCTCAACACGCCATCCTATCAACTTCTAGTGCAGGGGATCTTCTCTCTCAGGGCTCCATTCTGCTTTAAAATCCAGGAGCAATGCAGCTCATGGCCTGGCTCCTGAAAGGAAAAGACTCAAAAACAACAAAAAAAAGAAACTATTTTTTTTCAAGAAGGTGTTGGACACACTGATGGCTGTCAGGTAGAATTCCACGTAGGCAGTTTATGTTTGCATATGGACAACCTTTCAGCCTGGATGAGAGTTAAAAATATCTGGCATTTCAAAGCCCTGGTTCTACAGAATTTGTTTTCCTGCATGAAGGAGTGGAAAAGGGTTTGGCCTTGAGTACCCAGATGGGTCAGTTGTCGATACTTGGAGCCTCCCTGGATAGCTACGTAGGGTCTAACTGAGAGGTTTTCATTTTCTGCAGGTTGTCAGCAGGAGTTGTACTATGTTACAATCCCTGGTTCTCCATGGGAACTGAATCTGGTTCCAAATGCTCTTATAAGGAACCTTTCAAACTGTTTGCATAGGTACCATTGGACCTGCTGTTTTACAAGATCCTTTTTCTAATTTGCTATGTGCTCAGCCAGGAGGTTAGTGAACTCTTAGTTTTGTCCTACTAGAACCATACCTTGTCATGCATGTGGACATGGTGGTGTTCAGAACAGTCCCATCTTTCTTTCTGAAGGTTCCTTCAGCCTTCTATGTGGTCCAGGAAGTCTGTGTTCTGTACTCTGTCTGCTCCTTCCTCCACCAAAGGAGAAGGAGTGGCACAAGTTGGATCTGCAGTAGGCTATTAGGAATGCCCCTAGATGCACTGCTGGTTTTCAAACTCTGAATGAGTTGTTTGTCCATTTTGAAGCAGCCAAACAGGGACACAGAAAGAGCCTCTAAGGCCACCCTTGCTAGTTGAGTGTGGGAATGCATTGCCAAGGTTTATGTAGCTGTAAAGAAGAGGCCTCTGGTCCTCATCAAGGTTCACTCCACCAAGGCTATGGTCACTTTCTGGGTGGAGAGATGTGAGGCATCTGGTTTGAAGTTGTGTAAGGCAGCCACGTGATCCTCCATCCATGCATTCACCAAGAACTATCATTTGGATGTTCAAGTTTCTGCAGATATTGCCTTTTGTCACATAGTTTGGAAGGGGGCAGTCAGCAGGTAAATTTCTTTCCTGTATGTGGTTGACATATGGGAAAATATTCTCCCCCACCCATTTTTTTCTGGCTACTGTTTCTTAGAACCCAGCTGATATTAATATACATTGACAACATGGAGCACTACAGAAAGATGACATTTCTTCATACTTATCATAATTTTCTTTTCTGTTAGTGCCTACATTGTCAATGAAGCCCACCTGGGAGCTTCACTCCTGTGGGAGTAATTGTTCAGTATGCCATCATGGGAATGTCCATTGTCCTATTATAATATCTGTTGCTGTAAGTCTATCTGTGTATCCCTCTTTAGTTTTCCTGCTGTGCCTGTGTTTGTTTGGACATATATACAGTATAAAAAAAACATAATAGTAATAAGAAGAGCAGTGCTGCATCAGGATGTTGTCTGCTATTTTGCAGTTTCAACAGGTTCAGATTTGGTGCTAGCCAAGGGTGCCTTCCTGTGTTGCAGGTGAATGCTTACTTTGCATGCAGTACTTGTTTGTTACTAATTTGCTTCTTTCAAGCTGATACTTCCAATTGGACCATGCAACAAGTGAACTGTGGCAGAAGAGCTTTGAGCAATCACCTTCCTCATCTGTCGAGGTAGACCACTGTTTATTATGTTTTATTCTGGCTAGATTCATATCCGTAGAGGCAGTTAATTGTGTGCTGTGGTGTAAAGTCAACCTTTATGGCATTTATTTCATATTAAGAGGTACTGCAAGGACAAATGGTGACTGGAGAGTTGCTGCTGTCTGGAATCCTCATATGACCAACATTCTAAAGCTTTGGACTGTGCCATTTCCCCCAGTAGGGGTGCACATTACCCAGTTGTTATGAATACCCACTGACAACATAAGAGCTAACAGAAAAGAAAATTACAGTAAATATGAAGATATTTCATCTTTTGATTCTCTGCCTCCTCCTCCCCACCTCCATAAAAAGCCTCCCCTTCTCCTGTCTCCTTTTATCTTGCCCATTACATTCTTTTTTATTTTTGTATTGTTCAGTCATTTCTGTATTATCATCCCCCCCCCCCCCATTTATCTGGACTTTTCTACTTCAGTCAATATTCTTAGTTAAAGAGTTAACAAGGTTTTTTTTTTATTCATAGGAATCGAGTGAACTGTTATTGTTCGGAACTTATGACACGATTATGATTTAGAGGACTAGAAATTGATGATATGATCTGGCAGATGGAGCTGTTCCTATTAGAAATTATAGTTTCATTATCAGCAATTGAGTGATGTGTACAAGTAAATCAATGAATATAAAAGATGACATACATTATGAATTATCCTGTTTACTTCAATATGTTGTTCTAATTGATTTTACATTTAGATAACTATGTGTGGTATTCATATGATACGTAAGAACTCAACATTCTAAATGAATTCAATACGCATTGTGTGCACATGAGGAGCTTTCTAATTTTCAGCCCTTGGTAACACTAGCCACTTTATTGCAGAGGCCATTTTTTCCATAAATGTGTAAAAATAATTATCGGTTATTATCGCTAAAGCAGATCCCCTTTAAATACAAAAACTTCTCTAGCCATAGCCAGTTAGAATGTGGTGAATGGTACACAATCAAATGCTGATCAAGCAATTAGCCAATCTCCCTGATGAAGAGGCAGCACACTGCAAAGGGTGTTAACTGTTTTGTGGTTTGTGTCTTGAATTTGGTAGGTAAATGCACTTAACTTTTAACTTATTGTCTTTGTGTGGATAATTACCTGTGGTACTGTTTGACTTTTGCTAAACAGCAGTGTGAATTGATTTGAGCAGTGTGCACAGCATTAGGAGGAAGATGAGATACATTACTTGGCTCTTAGGGAAGAAGGTGTTGGTTACCCAACACTATAAAATGTGTAAAATAAGTAAAGACCCATGATTGGTCAGTTGTGATCCCATGACCATGCTTTATTACAGCACAACTGCATAGCTCAGAAATACTAAACCTTCTGAACCTCATTACTCAGTTTTTCTAAATAAAAATTAAATGTACCATTTTATAATTTAATGAGATGCTCCAGTATGTGCATATTTGTGGCATAATGGCACTTCTTGGGTGTGTATAAGGCATTTGGTGTTGCCTTGTACCTCACTTCCTGAAGCATTCCATTAGCCCACAAGAAAACACACCCTTGTAATGCCTTCTGCTTAATTCAACCCCCCCCCCACTGCCTGACAAAGGTGCAGCATTGATGTAATATGTAGAGTCAGATCATTGTCAGCATGGGGACATACTGGAGGCCAGATGGGTCCATAGGGGGTGGGACATCTCATTTAAGAGCCCATGCCACCCAAGTGGCACACCCACATGTGTTACCCACAAAAGTGGCGCACATGCCACTTGGAGAAAATATTTCCTCTACAGCTTGCATACATGTTTTTTTTCCTCCTTGAAACCATTAAGAAGTAAAATATTACACCTGGCAAGAAATGGACTCTAAAATAACCCGCTACAGCAGGGACAGTAATGCATTGTTATATGGTCAATGTTCAACAGTTGCTAGTGTCACAAGTTTGCCATATGATGCCAAAGTCAAAGTCAGCTTTATTGCAAGTATGTATACAATCCATGAACATACACAAGTTTAAAAAGTCATCAAAAAAATGAATACTATCATATGATAAGAATTACACATAAAAGAAAGGTGCAAGGACAATTCAAACAAACAGGAAAGAATTCAGAGACACTAAAATATCACTGTCCAAACAAATATTTCCACAGCCAGTTCATTGTGCATACAGTGGAAACATATTTAGTTATTTATTTATTGAATTTTGTTGACCCAGTAGGCCCACTGAGACTAGAAGTCCTTTTTTTCAGGGGTGACCAGGGGGAGGGTGATACAGATAGTAACCAACTGAAATTGAACCAGATTAAGCTGTTGGTGGTATTTCTAGTGAATGGGGGAAATTCGGCCAGGACACTGGGGAAATTCCCCTACTCTCCAGTTGGGGGACTCTTTACAGGAGAGCATGGAGGATCTCGGTAGTCACCAGGAAGGTGAAGAGAGAGGTTCAGTTCTAGGAGCTCCAGCAGAACTTGCAGGAGAAATTGAGGAAAATGTTGGTGGAGATTCAAGGCAGGCTGAGGAAGGACTTTTACCACAACCAGAGGTACCTGCAGAGCTGATTGAAGAGGATTCTATTTCGCAAAATGAGGAAGAGAAGCTCCAGCTTGACATGGAAGAGAAAAAAATGCAACTCTTGGACATGATTTCAGCTACAGAGCAGGAATTTCTCTTAAGTTGAACTAAATTAGATGAAGAAAGAAAGAAGAGAAAAAAGACAGGTGTTAGCCCCTTACAAGCACAAGGTAAGTGATTACCAGTAGCTCAGTTATCAAATGATGGGCAAAATAGCTGTGGGGAGAAGGTTGTGGTCACAGAAATGGAAATGGGACAGATACCTGGAACCTCGGAAGACTGGTCTCCCGAAGACGCTTTACAACAGGCGGGCTGGTCTTTTGATGGTATAAAGTGGATCTCTGACCCCAAGATACTGATTCCTGGATCACCTGAAAAATTGGCTTCAGTGCCTCAGGATAATTTAGTTTTGCTCCAGTCATACCCGATGCTAACACAGAAACAGGTACCACCTACGGTACCACTCGCTGCTGCAGTTGCACAGGACGAGGAGGAGGAGGAGGCTTGTGTACAGAGTACAGTGAGAGACGCGGAGACACCAGTTTGGCCTGTCCCGGTTGAGAAGGAAATTTCCAGTTCAATGACTGGATCCTGCGAGAAAGGACTTTCTCCTGAACCTCTGCCAGAAAAGGTAACAGGGCACACTGCCGATCTGGGGTGGGGGCTAAACTTGTCTACACCTATCCTACATGAACTTGCTTCTACACTGAATGAGTCTGCTCCTCCACTGACTAAGTCTGCTCCTCCTTTATCTGAGGACCGTAGGCTAGGTTCTTATGCTGGCCTGTTCCACAAACCGGCTGAAGCTGCCAAGCGTCACTTCCTGGTGAAACTAAGATATAAGGGGCCAGCACCCATTCCTCCAGATAGACTATGAGTGGGGAAAACATTAATTAAAGATTCAATGGGTTTTTCTCCTTCAGAAGTTTACGCATTTATCCATGCACCAGGGAACCGGGTATACGATATCGGCTTCTGCTCTATAAATCTATTAGACAGATTCTGGAAAATTTATTATGAAGTTAAAGATACTGAAGTTTGGGCTGAGTTCACTGCCATTCCTATCACAAAGCCTACAATTAAGACAATAACATTGCTTTTTCAAAATGAAGGTGTGGATGTCACAAATATTATCTTTTGGCTGGAGAAACGATGTACCATTTTCGACCATCCCATGCCCATTATGGATGAAAATGGGTTTTGAACTGGGTGTTGGAACTTCAGAATATAACTTAGACAAACTGAACAAGGAATTCAACATTTACCAAGTTCTTTTTTTCTAGGCCATGACAGAGGCATATTATTCTATCCGTGTCAGCCTAAAAGCTGTTACAGATGTGGATCCATGTCACACTTGAATAATGTTTGTGACAGAGTCAAATGTTTCTAGTGTGAAATGCTAGGGCATTCAGCAATGCAATGTATGCCCCCCCCAAGTTTGCAGTCTTTGTGGGGATGATGATCATGCATCTCAAGAATGCCCCTGGGCTGCACACAACTCAGAAGATATTTCAGATCATGATTTTATTCTTTCACAGGCTAGATGCACCAGTAAGCAATCTTCCAGCACAGATGGGGCTCCCTCATTCCTTCCTAGATGATGGGGTAGGGGTTGTGGTAGCGCCATGGGTAGTAGAACAGAGGTTAGCAATCAAAGGGGAAGAGGTTTAGAAACTTGGCACCCCCCTTCGCACAATACTGATGAAGAGATAGGAAGAGATATGGTTGCAGAATCCATGGTCACTCTACTTGACATACCGCAACCTAACTGTTACAAGCAGTCTTCTGAACCAAAGGTGGTTCCCTCAGGGGTTTTACCTAACCTGCGAAGTCTGGTCATAACTCCAGAATCATCTCCCCCATCCTTCTCTACTACGCAGTTAGAGGTAAATCCTATATCAATGGGCACAACTGCACCTCTGTCCCCTTTGCCACTTTCAAACTGGTATTCAGCTCTTACTACATGGGGAGATCAAGTTAACATGGAAACGCCCTTGGAGAAGGGGGAATTACCCAAGTCACGGTTAGCTTCACACCCTGTAGACTTGTGGCCCTTGACAAAGAAACCAGTAGAAATTAAAAAAAGAATAACAAGATCGAGTACTAAGGTATTTAACCCCCTCCCTGAGCATTATCATTTGAAGATAGCAAGTATTAAT
Source organism: Neoceratodus forsteri (assembly GCA_016271365.2). Lineage (NCBI taxonomy): Eukaryota > Metazoa > Chordata > Ceratodontiformes > Ceratodontidae > Neoceratodus > Neoceratodus forsteri. The sequence goes on along the minus strand of CM057450.1, from coordinate 1,608,314,449 downwards.
GTAAACAGCATTAAATCTGATTACAAAGGGAAAACTACCTTTGGTTATCTACAGCAGCTGGATTTTGATGTATTTTTTTTACAAGATACGAGACTACATACATTAATGGAAATAAGCAAAAAAAGACTGTTGTTGGGGTGAATCATATTGGTCGATGGGGGAGGATTTGTGTTGTGGGGTAGGGTTTTGCTTTCATTCCTCCGAAGTTTCTATATTTTGCCTAGTGGACATAGCTCCAGGACGAGCTTTTATGATGGATGTTCAAGTGGATTCATTTTCCTCTAGACTTATAAATATCTATGGACCCCAGAAGAAAGCATTAAGGACTGAATTATTAAAAAAAGTACAGCATTATCTACACACTAGTAGACACATTTTTTGGGGGTGATTTTAATATAAATTTGCAACAGAAAAAACAGGGAACTAAACAGTACTGTGATAAAACTTTTCTTAGACAAATAATTCAATGTGCAGGATTAAAAGACATATATGAGGATGGGAGAAAGGGGGCAACTTCTACTTTTTTAAGGGATGTTTATCTTCACGGATAGATTTTATTTTTATTAAACAATCACTTCCAGTGGAAAATACATTTTCTTTGCCATGGAAACCTCTGATCATGCCCTTATAGGTGTTCACATAGTTATTCCTCCTCCCAGAGTGGCAGGTAGAGGTTTTTGGAGAATAAATGTCTCCCTATTGGAGGATCAAAAAATTTTACAATACTTTAAAACCCTACTAGTTGATAAGGCTTTTACTTTTTTTCTCTATGATAATCTAGAGAATTAGTGGACAGATTTAAAAGAGATTCTGATTAGTTTTTTGAAGCATCAGGGGAAGAAAGTTGCTGCATCATCTTACGAAGTATATTTACAATTAAGGGGAGAGTTGGGAATGTTACTTTCCAGATAGAGTGTTGAGAAAGTTGAGCTACATGAGGAGACTGATTGGATTAAAGTTGATATGAGATGCTTTCAGTATAACAGGCTTAAATCATTGCAGAAGGAACAAGCTTATGGGACACAAGGAAAGACAGAGGATGTTAACCCTTTTGTGAGTAGCCAAAAGAGGAAGGAAAAAAGGTAATTTTTAAGTTTACATTCTTCTAAAGGTCATTTGGTTACGGGAAATTAAGAACTTATGTCTACATTAGAATTTCATGTGGATAGTTTGTTTGGGACACCAGTAGAAGAGTCTAATTTTACTCATTATTTATTGCAAGCAGCAGCAGTTCCGAAATTAGCCTCAGAAAGTCTACAATTTATGATAGATCTGTTTACTGGTATAGAAATGGCTGTGGCTGTGCAAAGCCTTCCAAAAGGAATTTCACCAGATTCAGATGGTCTTCCTGATGAAATCTATAAAATTTTATGGGACACTATTCTAGCAGAATTGTTGCCAGTATATAATTTTTTTCGTGATGATATGTTTTTACCTACTTCAATGTATGAAGGGCTCATGATTTTTCTTTTTAAATTTGAGGATTCAGTGGATATAAATAATTGGAGGCCAATTTCACTGATCAAATCAAACTTTAAATTATTTGCCAAATTATTGGGAAATAGATTGGCCCGTACAATGGGGGAGCTAATCAATCCAATGCAATATTGCTCAGTGCCGGGAAGAAAGATTACGGATGCTTTGCTTCTCCTCAGAGAATCGGTAGAGAATACTGTGGGGCAAACTGATGCTGGGTTCCTGATTAGCGTAGACCAAGCGAAAGCCTTTGATAGAGTTTCACACTTTTTTTATGGCACTGTTTAGCCACTTATGGAATACCAGAAAAGTTTATGGCCTGGGTTCAGTTATGCTATAACCTTGCATATGTTTGTCCTTATGAAAATGGTAACAAAGGATTGAAATGTCGCATAAGACAAGGGGTATGACATGATTGCCCCCTCAGTCCCCTTCTTTATGTATTTATGACAGACCCTGTTCTTAGACTCTTGCAACGTTCACCACTGACTTTTGGGTTGGCAGGAGGCCTTATGTTGGAAGGTAAAATTCTTGCTTATGCAGATGATTTGTGCCTTATGGTAAAGGACAAAAGGTCATTTGAGAGAGTGAATTATTTATTTCAAGGGGTGGGTACAACTACTGGAGCACAATTAAACATATCTAAGTCAAAATGTTTAAAATTACAAGTGTTTGAAGATAACCATAAGCATACCTCTCAACTGTCCCTGATTTTCAGGGATGTCCCTGATTTTGCCTCACAGTTTTACTCTGTCCCTCCTATAAATTGTATTTCCATGACCAAACAGTGGGATTATAAGCACAAAATAATGTCAAACATTAAAGTTACAGACTTGTTCTTCCTTAGAAAATGCATTTTACACTAAGCCCTTTATTCTACCAGCTTTCTGAATGGATATCTCCAATTCTGAAGAAGTATCCCTGATTTTAGTCCTTTGTCCCTGATTTTTTTAAGCCTTGTCCCTGATTTATGAGGCAGGAGGTTGAGAGGTATTACCATAAGGTTATAGGGGACATTCCAGTAGAGGCTGAACCAATTAAAATTTTGGACATTTATTATGGGGGATACGATATGGCAAGTTATAACTGGGAAAAAGCACTTGTCAAAGGGAAGGACTTGGTAGGCAAATGGAAATACTGGAAATTGTCCAAAAAAAAGAGGGTCTATTTGATACGTACAATATTGATTCCAGTGTTTTTGTATATAAGTTTGGTATTTTTTATCCCAAAGTAGTTAGAGGTACGCTTGATGGGCTGCTTCTTTTTGTGTTTCTGGGGTAGTAGACTGAATCCAGTTAAGAGGAATGTATTATATTTAGATATTAAAAGTGGAGGTGTTAATATGATAAATCCCCTATTATTTTTATACCATGTTTCTTTATTCTAATTTACTCTCCTTTATGAAGGGGTTAACTCGAGGATGGGGAGGGAAGAGTATAAAGTTGCTTCAGGGGGTACTGCTAGAATGGAAGGAGAATTGTTTTCGGCATAAAAACAAATGAAATCCTCATTTGGTAAAATGTTGGATAGGTGTTTTTGATAATATTATAAAGTGTGGAATTAGTTTTGAAGTGGTTCTTTGTTTACCAAGACGGCTGTTGTATGAGGAGGTCTTGTCAATACATTTTATAGAACGTCCTTTTTAAGGTTTTACGCAGATAGATCAAAATTATATTACTCAATATATTTGTGACACACATAATTTTGATTTTCTATAAATTCAGTCTTTCTTAGACTATTTTTACAGTTTCATGAAAATATAGTAGTAGTAAGGTAATTGCTTTTTGAATTGCATGTGTAAAATTCCATTGTTTATTTGTCTTTAATATATGGATTGTTAAAATAATATGCTTGAAAAGCATACAAAAATTTCCTGGTAATGCCATCGCTCCTGAAGCGATAATACTACTCTTCCTGAGTGATAATACTATCGTTAGGGTGCCGTAATACTATCGTTCGGCATCCAAACGATAGTATTATTAACAAAGCTGAAGAGCGCATATGCAAGTCTATCCCCAATGTGTTAAACGGCGTGCCTTCTGCTTGGCCGCTTTTCCTCTGTGGGCGGGCAGAAGGAGTCTGAAAACATGGTGACTTGCTCGCTCGCTTAGCGAGACAATCTTCCCTGAAGCAACCATTTTTTTGTTTTGTTTTTTTTTTACTTTGAAAACCATTTGAGCAATACTATTAACAATCGGACTCTCTCTGGGGCTCCTCTGCTCGCTCAATACCACCACAGACAAAAAAAAAACAACAGCTAAAATGAAGCCCACAGCAGCCGCTCATCTACACAGGACTGGGGAACCCTGCCAGCATGCACATCCACCCGCTAACTCCAGTGCTCAAATGGAGGTGAGTCAATTCACCTCGTATCCATATATTAAAAAAAATAACAAATAGGTTCTGGCATTACAAGGTAGTAATTCCATCTTGAGGTTCTGGGGACACATGAAACCTCTCGAGCTTCACTCTCGAGGTTTTCTGTGTCCCCAGAACCTCTTGATGGAATTACTACCTTGTAATACACCAGAACCTATCTATCATTCAATTTTTAATTATTTAGTTCATATTGTATCATTTTCCCTACTAGTAAGGTAAGGGGGGGGGGCAATGGTTAAGATTGACTTGGGGTACTACCTATATTAAGAATGAAAGTTTAGAAAGGTAAAACGATACCACTAGTTATAGTAATTAACTTTAGGATTAGTATATAAATTGAATCCTTGGGAATTAATCATTATGATTAAGCATTCATATTTACAGGGATGAGGATGGGGGGTATCTTACAATGATACAAGGATTCTTTCTGGATGAGGTTGCAGAATGATTTCATACTTACCCTTTGGTTTTCATATTATTAGTCACGTATGATGTAATATGAATCTGTAAAATTCTTGCTATTTCAGTTGTGAGATTGGTTTCAAAAATATTTTTCTTATTTTATTTGTGGGAGGGGAAGGAGAGTTAGTTGTAAAGTTTGTAATATTAGGGATTACTGAATGTCATTATCACCTTTATGTTTTTGATTTCTCCTGTTTGTATGATTTTGTATGCTGTAATACAGAAATTATATGTGATTTGATATGATTTAATAAAAAAATTCCCCTACTCTTTTCGAGAAGTGCCATGGAATCTTTAATGTCTACCTGAACAGCCACCCGAACAGGCAAACAGGGCCTCTGTTTAATGTCTCATCAGAAAGACATCACCTCAGGAGTGCAGCACCCCCCTCATGCTGCTCTACAGTGTCAGTATTGGAATATTAACCCAAGTGCCTGGTGTGGGGATAGAACCCACAGTCTACTGATCTCCCAGCCTCAGATGCAAGTGTGCAACCTATTGAGCCACTGACATTGATAAAAATACTAAAAATTATAGACAATAGCTCAGCCATCCCTCTTCCCCCATGCAATGCGGGTCTAAGTGCTTAATCTACCAAAGGCAACCCTAGCAAAATTAGCAGCCGCAAAGATACAGTATGGCTGTTATTATCACAAAACAACATTCATTGTAATATGTCTGATTCATGACCTTCGGTTACTCTTTCACCCCATATGAGACACAACCATTGCAATCTGACATTGTTCAGTAATGTACATTAGAAAATCATATGCCTAACTGACATCAGGTTCTGTGGATCACATTTACAATGCTTTGTATTATTCCCTTAATTGAGATGGACTTTCTGCTATATATGTTGGTAACAATACCAGCTCTAATTTGGCAGTAGGCGTTCCTATCCAGCTCTTTCTCCAGGAATTCTAAATACTTTTCCTTTTTCCTTGGCATTTTTTAATTTACAATATAGATCATAGTAATAATTGTAATTGACTAAATTCAACTTGGAAAAAGATATCTTCCAGCCTCTCTATTGCCATCTTAGAATAGGCATTAATATTTTGTATGACATAGCTGTCCCAAATATCCATTAGGCCAATGAACTTTGGCCACTGTCAGTGTCAGTGGCTCAGTAGGTAGCACACTCGCCTCTGAGGCCGGGAGATCAGAGGGCTGTGCGTTCAGTTCTCACATCTGGCACTTTGGTGAATATCCCAGTACTGACACTATAGTGCAGCATGAGAGGGATGCTGCACTTCTGAGGTGCTGTCTTTCAGATGAGACATTAAACCGAGGTCCCATATGCCAGAATTGGTGGTAGTTCAGGTGGATATTAAAGACCCCATGGCACTTATTGAAAAGAGTAGGGGAATTTCCCCAGTGTCCTGGCCAAATTTCCCTCATTCACTAAAAATACCACCAACAGTTTAATCTGGTTCAAGGTCAGTTGGCATTCATCTGTATCCCCTTCCCCTGGGTTGTGCCTGAAAATAGGCAGGATTTGTCTACTGCACTTACCCGGTCAACAAAAACTAAATAAAATGAATAATATATTTGATCTTGTAAACCAACAGCTCATCCCATGTCTGTCTTGTGCATTTCTCCAGCACAATTTCACATGTCTTTCTTCAGGAAAAAGCACAATCTTTTTCCATAGCATAATGGCTCTTATTCTGGCCATCAAGACCACAGATCTTAAACTGAATTCACTTCTGATGAAAGCTGTGGCTGTGATATTATTTAAGCCCATGATTTGTCTATAGAAGTTATTCTGGACACTTTCTAAATCAGACATGTTCTTATCCAATGCCCATATCTCTGCCTCATAATGTAAGATACTTAAAACGTTGACATCAAATGCCTATTTATCAAACCTTATTATGGCTTTTGACACTTGCTGGGCCTGTATCTTGGTATTCAAAATATGTGTATTCCACTTACCATATTTCCCCAAGGTCAGGCCTAGATATTTATATGTTTAAGTGGTTCTAAATTCTAGGTTTCCAATCTTCCAGGCCTCATCTTCCTTATTTCTAGCATTACTGCACACTATTATGTTAGATGTTTAAGAATTAATGTAAAGATCCCTTCTTGCAAGTTCTGTGCTCACTGTTCTAATTGCCCTCTTTATACCTAGTGGTGTCAGTGAGCACAGAATGATGTTGTCAGCATAACAGGGGATACTTATTTCCTGGTTGCAGATTTTGGGTGCAAAGGTATCTATTTCCTTTACCTTGTGTATAATCTGTTCAATATGAATATTAAAAAAGCAGGGACACTAAAAGGCATCCCTGCTCGACCCCTTCATTAGCTGTGACACCTTCCATAATATTGCCTTCTCTGGTGACTCTAACAAATGCTGTGTTATCCTTATGCAGTACTTTCAGCATCTCTAATAGGTTAGGATCAAGGCCTAGCATACTGAGTGTATCCCATAACACATTATCAAATGTAGATTTGAGGTCAAGGGAGGCAGAATAGAAGGCCCCTTTCTCCCTTTTTGCATATTTCTCAAAAAGATATCTTACTGTAAATATGTGATCAATTGTGCCATACCACCTGCGAAACCCTGCCTGTGCTTCTGATATTATATTATTATCTATTTTCCAATTTTCCAATTTCCTCAAGAGAATTCTAGTTGTTATTTCAGGCCTATACAAAACAAACTGTTAGGCCTGTAATTGTCTGGGTTGTCAAACAGGCCTTTCCAGTGCAAAGGGACTATTATACTTTTATTCCAATCATCTGGTATGATTTCTTGTTCAAAGATGAAACTGTAGATGGAGCAGAGAATGTCCACCCAACATTCAGAATTGCTTTGAAATTCTTCGACTTGAACCCCATCATACCATAGGACTTCATTTTTAGTCTGTGCTTATGTCCTTATTTGTAAATTGTTCCTTAGGTGGCATGGATATTTCCATAAATGGAGAAGGCTTTACTATCACAGCTAACTCATTATAGTAACCACTTGTGTAAAACTGCTCTTCGTGGCATTTTTTGAGAAAAAGGAAAACCATGTGTGGGCTATTATTACTTATATTGTATTATACTGAATGTTGGAAGTGCCCAGGGCTACTAGGGTCCAGAAACCTTTATTGTCCTTGTTATGGATCACCTCCTGCAGTTGTTGCCATAACTTTGTTTTATACTCCTTTTTCTTATAGCTCAAGAGCATCTTATACTCTCTTGATTGATTTGTAGTCTATTGTTGGTGCTACTTCCAAAGACTTCTAGGCAAGTCTGCCTAGCTTATTTACTGCTTGTTTAATGTTCCTACAGTCTTTAACAAACCACTTATTAGTGCCACATGCTATTGTGTCTCGTTTTGTAGGGGCAATATTTTTTAATTTTTCTTTTAAACCTTTAATGCAGAATTCATATGTTTGTATGGGGTCTATAGTTCCCTTATCTTCTACGTTGTTGACTATATTCACCAGTTCTTTAGTTATCAAAGTTTCTGGAACTCAGGACTACTTTAATAATTTTTTGTTATATATTGTCATATTTGATTCTGCCATCTGTGGGTCCATTCTGGCCTTAGAGTATTTAAATTCTTTGCCCACTACATTTAACGTAATGGGGAAGTGGTCACTGTCCCATATAGTTCTCACTACAAAACTTTTAATGATCTGAAATGAAAAAAATGTCAAATCATGCACAGATCCAACAGGCTACCACCTTTTTTAGTAGGAAAGGTCCATTCCCCCTGCCTATCCCCAGGCACCCAGCCATTGACTAGCCTGAAGTTGTTAGAGGCCGCCCAATTATGTATACATTTGCCCTTCTTATTTAGGGTGTGAGCCTTACTGCATCTTATTGGGATTTTATATACATCATCCAGGTTCCACTCCTTGGTGGATAATTCTGTTTTGTTGCTTATTCATCCATTGAAATCCCCCATCAAAATTATTGTGCTACTTGGGTAGGTGCACTGCATGTATTATATTGTTGCCTCTAGTGCATCCATAGCTGCTATCATGCAGCTTAGACTGACTGGATGGATATAAGTATTTACTACTATGAGTTCCAGCCCAAATACAGTTACTGCTCTCATACATAAGAAGTAGGGCAGGCCATAATTGATGTTTTCACATTTCTGAAAGCTACTTGTAGACATTAGTGTAATCATGCCACTTTTTGCCCTATCAAAATGGGACAATTTTATGGCATCTGATTGCCAACTGGTAAACCCATCAAGCTTTTATATGGAGCCCTTATTCCTGGTCTCTTGTAACAATAGTATGTTGCATTTTTTTAATTTCCTTGTGCCACCCATTATCTTTGAATTTTGCTGCAAGGCCAGAGATATTTCAGTTTGTAATAGAAATTAGGTTCTGTTGTCATTGTCATTGCCATGAATTGATACTTATTGTACTTAACTCATTGCTATTATTTGACAGGATAGTACAGTCCTCCACCGTGCTCTGATAGCCTGAGGCTTCAGATAATTCTTCTAACACGGTATTATTTTTGATGCGTGCTCCTCGTTTAATGCATCCTCTTAACATTTTCATTGGTGGACAAGTGTCCCCCTCCAGAACTTGTGTTTGTTCCTCTGGTTTGACAAATTATATTATTCTTGTTTGTAATTTGTCATTCCCCATCATGTTTTTGTTCTCCCTTCTGCTTTTCTCTTTGTCTCCTTTCTTGTCTTCCTCCACTACTTTTCTTTTTTTGGTTCACTATTCTCTTCTTATGTTGGAGCATGGTAATTGTGGATGTGTTGAGTGTGGCACAGAATGAGAAAACTGATTCTTTTTTTCTAATAATTTTGACCTGATCCTCCTTGTATTGAGAACTGTACAAATAATTCCCCTTTCTTTTCCTGCCTTATATCTATATGTAGATCCTATATCCTTCCATTCAAAGTCATTCCCCAGTACTCCTTTTCAGATATTGTATACTAATATTCTTAGTGTTATTGGATTCTCATTATTCCCCTTGGGTACTCCATCAATAAAGATAGTAGGTAGTCTAGACTCAGCTTCTATTTCTTCTTCTTTTTGTGTGTACCATGAGATGTCCTTTTTTACATCCTTTTCCTTAATATGTTTTTGATCTGCTTTTGTAGATTTTTGTTGTTGTGCTTATATGTCTCATGATCTTTTATATCCATTTTTCTGTTTGGATCTGTGGACTCTCAGTGATAATGATATGTCTTTTCTCATAAGTATTTTTGTTTCTACTTTTCTTTTGAATTTTGCTCTCATCCTGTGCCAAGTGGAGTGTTAAACTTTCAGGTCTGTATCAATTTGCTGTCTTTTATCCTGCTCTTTTACAACTTTATTTTCCTTTGTTGATTTTGTTACTTTTTTATCTTTGCTTTTACTTTGTAAGTCCTCCACTAATTTCTTTGTTAGGTCTTCCTCCAATGTACTTATTTTTTCCATAGTGGTCTTAATATTATTTCTATATTTTTTGAATGTTGCTTCCTTTGTACTAGAGTCTACTTGTTTTTCTCCTGTAGTGTAGAAACATAGAAGATGACAGCAGGTAAGGACTGCAAGGCCCATCCAGTCTGCCCATTTTTTTTACCTTATGAATGTGCCTCAGGTCTGTACTCTGTCAATGGCCTATCTATTCATACTCATTTGTATTGCTCCCTTATGTCTATCCCATGCCTGTTTGAAGCCCTGTACCGTATTTATATCCACCACTTCCTGCGGTAGGTCATTCCATGCATCCAATACCCTTTCTGTGAAAAAGAACTTCCTCACATTACCTCTTAATCGGCTTCCCTCTAATTACATGCTGTGTCCTCTTGTCCTGCTATTTGTCTTATATTGAAACATGTTAGACTCTTTCACCTTGTTAATGTCCTAAAGATGTTTGAATGTTTCGAACATATCACCTATCTCTCTCCTTTGCTCTAAGGTATACATATTGAGCTCCGTTAATCTGTCCTAATATGTTTTCTGATGCAGTTCTTGCACCATTTTGGTTGCCCTTTTCTGGACTGCCTCCATTTTGGTAATGTCCTTGTGCAGGTGTGGCCTCCAGTACTGCTTGCAGTACTCCAGATGGGGCCTAACCAGTGTCTTGTAAAGAGGGATTATTACCTCCCTCTTATGAGTTGCGATACCCCTACTAATACACCCCAACATCCCTCAAGCCTTACCTACTGCTTTAGTGGTCTGCTTCGATGATTTCAGGTCATCTGTGATGATGATGCCCAAGTCTCTTTCTTCCCTTGTGATTGCCAGCAACTCCCCTCCCAACCTATATGTGGCTTCAGAGTTTTTCTTCCCTATGTGCATGATCTTGCACTTCTTTGCGTTAAACCCCAGTTGCCACTCTTTCAACCACTTTGCCAGTTTATCCAGATCTCTTCTCATTCTGTCCACCCCATCTGGATCATCTACTCTGTTGTAGATCTTGGTGTCATCTGAAAACAGAAAAACCTTACCCTCCATCCATCTGCAATGTCACTGATGAACATGTTGAAGAGGACTTGCCCCAGAACTGATCCCAGAGGTGCCCCATTTGTGACCTGCATCTCTTCTGACTGTTTACAGTTTACCACCACTCTCTGTTTTCTGCCCATCAACCAGTTTGCCACCCAGTTGATCAACTTCTGACCCACCCCGAGCCTACCCAGCTTATTAATCAATCTTCTACATGGAATAGAACTCAGTCAGACCTGGACATTGTGGCCATCACTGAACCCTGGTGTAATGATAACCACGACTGGGAGATGGCCATACCTGGCATCAACATATTCAGAAGAGACAGAGCAGGCAGGAAAGGAGGAGGAGTGGCACTGTATGTGAAAAATGACATAAGGGCCACAGAGATCCAGGAGGAACAAAATGGGGGAGAGATACTGTGGGTTAAGCTGGAAAGGAAAATGGGGACAGCCATCCAACAGGTGTGGTCTATAGACCACCAGCCCAGGAGGAAGAAACAGATAGGAGTTGATGCTAGCCATCCAAAGGATGGCAGACAAGGGTGAGGTAGTACTGGTTGGAGACTTCAATATTCCAGACATGGACTGGAGCATCCCAGCAGCAGCAGCATCAACTAGGAGCAGATTTATCCTGACTCCTTCAGGGTGCCTTCCAAGCAACTGGTCATGGAACCAACTCGGCAGAAGGCAATACTGGACCTTGTGCTCACAACAGGGACAGTGTGATGGTGTAACAGTGGGGAGCACCTGGGAAACAGTGACACCAGTCATTGTGGTTTGAAATCACAGAAAGAGCAGAACCAAACCACACAAAAACACGATCCTGGATTTTAGGGGGCAGACTTTGGGAAAATGGGAGATACTTGAAAGAGGCATTAAGGGAATGAGACAGGAATCAGGGGTTGAGGAACAGTGCAGTATTTAAAATGGGATTTCAAGAACAACAGAATTATGCATTAAGCAGGTTAGCAAGAGGAAAAGGAAGAGGAGACCATTATGGTTTTCCAAAGAGGTAGCAAAGAAAGTGAAAGCCAAAAAGATTGCATTCAGGCAATACAAAAGACACAGGCAGAAGAGGATAGGAGAAGTACCAGGAGAAGCAAAGGAGGCAGGGAGGTCAGTAAGGAAGCCAAAGCTCAGACAGAAGAACACATTGCAAAATCAGTGGGTAGAGGGACAAAACCTTTACAGGTACATAAGTGAAAAAGAAAGACAAAGGGAGGGATTGTGAGACTGAAGGGGAGGATGGGGCCACGTGAGGATGACAACAGTAAAGCTGACATATTGAACAGGTATTTCTGCTCAGTCTTTACTGAGGAAGAGGAGTGTAATGGGTCTGAATGGAGTACAAGGGTGAGAATGGTGCAAATGGACACAAGTCCCTTTACACAAGAAAGGGTCCTGAAGGAACTGGAAGTAATAAGAGTAGATAAAGCAATGGGGCCAGATGGGTGCACCCCAGAGTCCTTAAAGAACTAAGAGATGTGGTGGCTGAACCTCTGGCTATCCTGTTTAGCCGATCACTGGAAACAGGGAGGTACCCAAAGACTGGAGGACAGCAGATGTAGTCCCTTTATACAAAAGTGGAACAAAGAGGAAGCAGGGAACTACAGACCAGTCAGCCTCACCTCGGTAGTGGGGAAGATCATGGAAGCACTACTGAAGGAGAGATATGGTGGAACATCTGGTTGTCAATGGACTACAGGACCTAAGGCAGCATGGTTTCACCAGGGGGAGGTCATGTCAGACCAACCTCATTGAATTTTTTGACTGGGTGACTAAGGAGGTGGATCAGGGAGGGCAGTGGACATGGCCTATCTGGACTTCAGCAAGGCCTTTGACACTGTGCCACATAGAAGACTATTGCACAAACTGGGGTATATGGGTGTGGGCAGGACAGTAGTGTGGTGGGTAGGTAACTGGCTGGGTGGCAGGACACAGAGGGTGGTGGTAAATGGCTGTCACTCCACAGAGGGAAGAGTGACCAGTGGGGTACCACAGGGATCAGTGTTGGGACGGTCCTATTCAACATCTTCATCAGTGACATTGCACAGGACCTAGAAGGCAGAATTTCACTGTTCGCTGATGACACAAAGCTCTGTAACAGAGTAGACACACCAGAGGTGTAGACAGAATAAGAAGCACCTGCAAAAACTTGAAGAATGGTCAGGGGTTTGGCAGTTGAAATTCAATGCAAAGAAGTGCAAGATAATGCATATGGGGCACAAAAACCCTGGCACAATATATCAGTTGGGGGTGAGGATATAGCATGCACCAAGCAGGAAAGGGATCTTGGGGTTATCATCTCTGATGACCTCAAGGTAGGGAAACAGTGTGACAAGGCAGCAGATAAAGCAAATAGGATGTTGGGATGTATAGGCAGGGGCATCACCAGCAGGAAAAGGGAGGTCATAATTCTGCTATACAAGACACTAGTGAGGCCCCACCTGGAGTACAGTGTACAGTTCTGGAGACCATACCTACGTAAGGACATAGACAGGGTAGAGAAGGTTCAGAGAAGGGCAACAAAGATGGTGCATGGATTGCATCACAAGTCCTATGAAGACAGGTTGAAGGAACTGAACATGTACTTCCTGGAGGAGAGGAGGGAGAGAGGGATATGATAGAGACATACAAGTATCTTACAGGAGGAACAGGGTGCAGGAAAACACTATTTTAAGCGAAAAGATGTTCCAGGATTAGAGGGCATGGGATGAAGTTGGATGGAGGACGATTCAGAGGAAACATGAGAAAGGATTTCTTCACAGAACGGGTGGTGGACAAGTGGAACACCCTGCCAGAGGAAGTGGGGGGGGGGCTGAAACAATCACGGGATTTAAGAATGCATGGGATAGACATAAAGGAATTCTGGAGGTCAGGGGTATGGGGCAACAGACTTCTAGGAAAACAAACTGAACTTACAAGCTCAAATGGGCAGACTGGGTGGGCCATAGGCCCTTATCTGCTGACTCTATCTATGTATCTATGTAATAGTATCGAAAGTTTTTCTGAAGTCAAGGTAGGTGACATCAACTGCACCCCCTTGGTCCACCACTCTGGTTATCCAGTCAAAGAAATTTATGAGATTAGTTTGACAGGGATCTTCCTGTTGTAAACCCATGCTGTCTTGGATCCTGTGTTCCTATGGATTCCAGGTATTGCACTATCCTTTCCTTAAGGAGTGCCTCCATATTCTTGCCCACTACGGAGGTAGGACTGACTGGCCTGTAGTTCCCATCCTCCTCCCTGCTACCACTGTTGTGGAGTGGGAGCACATGAGCCCTTCTTCAGTCCTCTGGGACCTCTCCTGTGCTCAGAGACTCACTAAACAGTTCTGATAACAGTTCTGCTAGTTCCACCCTTAGCTCCTTTAGTACCCTCGGATGTATGCCATCCGGTCCCATTGCCTTGTCCACCCTGAGTTTAGCGAGCACTTGTAGGGCCCTTTCTTTTGTGAAGGGACTAGTGCTCACCTCCTGCCTCTCTGTGTCTATGGTGCTGAGCTGTGGACCCTGTCCTGCCTTCTCAATAAATACTGAGCAGAAGTATCTATTTAGGATAGATGCTTTTAGGTTGTTTGAAATTGTAATTAAGGAGGACATCAGGAGCTTCAGTATCTTACTATTATTAGCTACTATTTCTTTTATCTCAATTTCATATGAATTAATTTTATTTCTACATCTAGATGCTGTTTACTCTTCTCTTTTGAATTTTCTTTTGGTAAAGCTATGTCATTATCCTAAAAATGTGGAATCTTGTGGGGAGCTGCAAAGATCCAAGATTTAAACTCTCTGGTTCCATATAGGGAAAAAAAAAGTTTTCAAAATCCTGTACAAATGATTGTTTCCTTAATATAGGAGTCACTGGGGCCTGTTTGGGATCTGCAGCTTCCTGCATCCTATTGGGTGAGCTTCCTAAAACTTATTTTTGAATTCAAGGTCACCATTTGCCCTCTGTTTATTTTGGTGGCTAAGTTGTCCTTATCTCCTCTGTATTCATTTTCCCCTTTAGGTCTATTCATGGGTTTCATGTCATAACGGCGATCACGAAATAGCGATCACCATTACAGCGAGTGTGCATTGCCAAAAATGAATTTCAGTGATGCACACTTGCAGCATGGACAAAAATGGCGCCTGAGAGATCACGTGATGCTTCGCTAAGACTAGCAGCTCTGGGGACTAGCTCCTGCTCCAACTCTGACTATATGTTTAAAATAAGGTAATCTACTTTCGATTTCCATCTTACCTATGATGGATCAGGTTCCTGATAGATCTCCAACATGCTGAACGCAAATCACGGGGTTGATAATTGAGTGTAAGCCCTCTAATTTCCGACATTCATTTCGGGGCCTAATATTGCCATGGAGGCCAAAATGCGCCAGGCTCTACCATGACACATGCCCCCGCAGACCCAGGAGAAGGGACCAAAATGACCTAAAAGCCAAATCAGGGGCTCCACGAAATCCGTGGTAGCTATTGTAACCCAGCAGGCCTTAACTCCATTATTGGAGCAGAAATTCATGGAAGAACTCCAGCCATTCAAAACTACATTACAAGATATCATGACAGAACTTAAGTCACTCAGAGGGGAGCTCTCAGATACCAGTCGGGCCATTTCAGATGTTACAGCTCACACTACATCCCTGGAGAGCTGGAAGGGAAAAAATGCAACCTGAAGTGGTGAGCCTAAGGCAACGAGTGCACAAAATGGAAGCCAAATTGGAAGATTTGGAAGGCCGAAGCCGCAGGAACAATATTATAATCTTCGGCCTTCCAGAAGAAGTGAAAATTATGAAAATTGCTGGACCCTCTCCCAATAATACCACTTATATAATAGAGAGAGCTCATTGATCGCTTCTTCCAAAACCTGCAGTTGGAAAACCCCTGAGACCACTTATAATAAAATTTCTTAACTATCTCGATAAATCCCATATTCTTGAGCAGGTCAGAAAATTGCAGCAAGTGTTATGGGGGGGGACAACAGTTGAGACTGACACAAGATTTACTAGCCTCAGTGAGGCAGAGAAGATCAGAATACCATCCCTTGGTATCTAAATTAATAGCAGCAGGGATCAAGTACAAGGCACAATATCCGTCTCGTCTGGCTGTTCATCACACTGGCACCTGGCACTCCTTCAACACCACGCAACAAGCTACTCCTGCTCTACAGGCTCTATTTCCAGATCTGTTGTCCGCTCACTGATGCCCCATGAAGAGACTTGCCGGGGACTTCTTTTGTTTCCTTTCCAGGTATTGGAATAGGAGAGTGTCTCAGTTCGCCCTGAAAAAACTCTGAAGGTTCCATTGTTTGACCACAGCAGGGTGATAGAGACCATATTAAAGAACATGTGGGAACTTTATATTCATCCTGCATTAGAGGCTGTTTGTTGTTTGAAGGCGATTTGATAGCTGACACACTGGCTTCCACAGAACCATTCCAGGACAAGGTTTCAACGCAGAATGTCACCGACTGTTAAACCAGGTTATTAGCAGAGTCAGCCAACCTATTTTATGCCCTTCCAGAATGTTACATAGTTTATCATTCTTAGTTTCCTATATTGGAGTGGCTGCAAAAGAGCAGTAAATTCCTACTGTATAGGTAGGCTTAGCAGTATTAGATTTAAATCAGTAAATGTAGATAAATGTCGATTTCACTGCACACACACACAAATAGATGAAAAAATATTTCCATCGATAATAATCTAAATTTACAGATAGAAAAAGTAAGTTATGTTGCTATTTTGACATGTTTTGCTGTCATTAACTGCAACAATAAAATTAAATTGATACAAATCGAAATAAATGCTTAAAAACCCATAATTTCATGAAACTGGTAAAGTTTAAATCGCTAAAACTCGGGAAAAAGGTTTGAAAATAAAAATCGATATTTTCCATTGAAATTATAAAAAAATAAAACTATTGGTGATGCGAGGAAAGGAGGGCAGGATGGGAGGAGGGGAAAATAGTGGAAGGTGGTTACCCTTAATGCTAGGAGCCTTGGGAGGAAAACTGCAGAGTTACAGGTTCTCATGGCAGAAGGAGAGGTGGACATTGCAGCCATCACAGAAACATGGGCCACCCAATACAATGACTGGGACCTGTCTGTACCAGGGTACAGGTTATTACGTAGGGACAGGGTGATTGGGAAAGGGGGGTGGCACCATATGTGAAGGAAGGACTGAAGTGTGTAAGGGAAGAAGGGAGGAGGGTAGTACAGAGTCACTTGGGTGCAAATCCAGGATTCGAAGAATAGGATTCTTAGAATGGGAGTGGTGTACAGGCCACCATCTCAGATGGAGGAGTTAGACAGGGAACTAGCAGGGGAGTGATCAGGAGGACCTGCAAGAAGGGTAATGTGGTGATTGTGGGGGACTTCAACATGCCAGGAGTGGACTGGAGCACAACAACAACCAGGAACAGAAGGGAGCAGGTACTGCTGGATGCCTTCCAGGACAGCTTCCTGCTGCAAATGGTCAGTGAACCAACCAGGTTAGGGAATACCCTTGACCTTGTGCTGGCAAATGGGGACTTTGTGAGAGAACTTATAGTGGAGGAACCGCTGTCAGGAGTGACCACCGCCAGTATGGCTCACATTGGATATGGGCAAGGAAGGAGTGGAATCTGGCACAAGAGTGCTGGACTTCTGAGGGCCGACTTTGGGAGGATGGGGGAAGTGGTAAAAGGGTACCTGGCCAGAATTCAGTCTAGTATGGACACTAACCAGAGGTGGGAGCTCATAAAGCTGGGGATAGTGGAGGCAACCAAAACTGTTGCAAAGCCCAGAGCAAGAAGGCTAGGGCTAAGAAACCGATCTGGTTGAGCAAGGAGGTCATGGAAAAGGTAAGGAGGAAAAGAGCTGCCTTTAGGAAGTACAAGAAAACAGGGAGGGGGGAGGACAGGGAGGAGTACTTGACAGAATCGAAGGAGGTGACAAGGGCAGTAAGGGGAGCCAAAGCATCTACGGAACTCAGGCTGGCACAAGGCATTAAGAAGGGGGAGAAGGACTTCTTTAAGTACATCAGGAGAAAAGGAGCTGTAAGGACCACATAGTAAGGATAAGGAAGGAGGGGGTTGGGTGGAAGTAGGGTGATATAAGGCAGAAGCACTAAATGAGTACTTTGCTCAGTATTTACTAAAGAGAAGAGGGGGTGATACCCAAGGTGAGAAATGGCAGAAGCAGGGGGAAGTGGTGACAGATGGGGAAATCATGGAGGGCAGAGTTTGAGAGGGTTTGAAGGCACTGAGGGTGGACAAGGTGCCAGGCCCAGATGGCATCCACCCCAGGGTACTGAAGGAGCTGGTAGAGGTCCTTGCAGGACCTTTGGCAGACTTATTTAATGCCTCACTACATTCGGGGTGTGTACCTCAGGACTGGAGGATGGCTCATGTGGTGCCCCTCCACAAGAGTGACCCCAAGGATGAACCGGGAAACTACAGACCAGTGAGTCTCACATCCATCGTGGGTAAGCTAATGGAGACTATCCTGAAGGAGAGGGCTAGGCCCTCCTAGAGGCCAAAGGACTACAGGACAGCAGACAGCATGGCTTCATATGTGGCAGATCCTGCCAAACCAACCTGGTCGAGTTCTATGACTGGTTAACTAGGCAACTGGACAGGGACCATGCAGTGGATGTCCTGTATCTGGACTTCAGTAAGGCATTCGACTCAGTGCCACATGGAAGGCTGGGAAGGAAGTTAGTAGGCACAGGGGCAGGTGCAAAGCTGGTGAGCTGGGTAGGGAACTGGCTTCAGGGAAGGCAACAGAGGGTGGTGGTGGGTGGAAAGCTCTCACACCCAAGGGCAGTGACGAGTAGTGTTCCACAGGGCTCGGTGTTGGGACCAGTGTTGTTTGGGATATTCATTGCAGACATACCATGGGACATCAAGAGCAAGATCAGTCTGTTTGCTGATGATACCAACGTAGGCGCGGTGGTGGATGACCTAGGGGGATGGCAGGGGCTGCAGGATGATCTGGCAAAGCTTGAAACCTGGTCAGACACCTGGCAACTGGGTTTAATGCCAAAAGTGCAAGGTGCTGCATTTTGGGATGAAGAACCCAAGGAGGAGTTACCAGCTGGGGAGTGCAGCTAGCCCAGACAGAGGAGGAGAAGGATCTGGGTGTGCTCATTACAGGGTCAATGAACAACTCAGCACAATGTAGGAAGGCAGCTGCAAAGGCCAACAAAATGCTGGGTTGTATTGCAAGGTATATCCTCGAGGAGGGAGGAGGTGATTCTGCCACTGTATAGGTCATTAGTTAGACCACACCTGAGTACTGTGTGCAGTACTGGCCCAGATCTGAAGAGGGACATTAAGGTTACTGGAGGGGGTACAGCGCAGGGCGACAAAGATGATCAAGGGGCTGGGGGACTTATCATACGAGAGGAGGTTGAAGGAGCTGAACATGTACTCACTGGAGGAGAGGAGGGACAGGGGTGACATGATTGAAACCTTTAAATACATGAAAGGAATAAACAAAGTAAGGGAGGGGAGGGCCACCAGGGGCCATGATATGAGACTGGAGCAAGGAAGGTTCAGGAGGGAGATGAGGAGACACTTTTTTACAGAGAGGGTGGTGGCTGGGTGGAATGCGTTACCTGCAGAAGTGGTATGCAGTAGAACAGTGGACTGCTTCAAAAGGGGATGGGAAAGGACAAGGGGGAGGGCTAATGAAGGGGAAGGGTGGAAGGGAGGGGCAGCTGCAGAATAAGGGGTGCTAGCTGCACATTCGAGCAGACTTGATAGACCTCTAGGCCTTTATCTGCTGGCAAATTTCATATGTTCGTATGTTCGAAAACTGCCAACCCTACGTATAGATTAGGAATGTTAACTGGTTTTCAGTATTAACTGTGGGAGTTTGGAGTGCTTTTGAACTCCAGTAGATGGGTTTAGGATTTAAATATATATATGAGAGCCACGATAAGCAAGTAGTTGCTTCCAGAGCTGATGATTTGTAGTTTTCTCTTTTACAAGTCTCATTGTTTTACCTGCTGCATTTGTGGGCATTGGCTGTTATGTCATGGCTATTACTATTATGAATCTGTCATTATAATATTTTAATCTGTTAATGGGTAGGGAGTGGGGCTGGAGGTGCTGGTTCTTGGTTTACCCTGCAGTTTACTCAGTGCAATGCATACTGGCACAGGGAGGGGGTGCTTCTACAACTGCATTATGTGTAACGTTTTGGATGTTATTAGTTGCAATGTCTGTTTCAGGGGCTGTCAAGGGCAATAGTCTCAGCAATAACTCAGCTCATTAAGGTTATCGACTACATTGTCGTAGAAGAAGAAACTGGGGTAAAAACTGGGGTGGGGAGGATATGTTGGGGTTATTTTTCCCTTTTTCTTGTTTTTTTTTATATTGCAACTTTCATTTTCTGTAACATGTTACTGGGTGGGGTATGGGATGTGGGAGGACACGGTTGATTGGGAACCAGAACTAACTGTAAATGGGGGAAGGGAGAGGGAACTACACTGGTAGCCACTGGAAATACACAAAATAGTTGTTTTGGAAGATATTATTTATCACTTTGGGATTGTTTTATTTTTGCAGAGCAAATCTCGACACTTTGAGTGGTCATGGTAGCAATTTTAAAATTTTGTTCTTGGAATGTTAAAGGTGCCCAGTCCCCCACCAAAAGAGCCAAGATACTGTTACATCTCCATAACTCAATATAGATGTGGCCTTTCTTCAGGAGACCCATCTGCCCACTTCACAAATTCTTTGTTTACGAAGAACATGGGTAGGGGAAGTGCTGGGGGTTGGCCTCGATCCCTGGAAGTGTGGAGTCGCAGTGTTGGTAGCACGCCATGTACCCTTTACGCTGCTCCAGTCGATCAGTGACCCCCAAGGCAGATATATACTGTTAAGGGTCATTTTGGGTCATGCAGAATTAATAATAGGATCAGTTTATGGCCCTGTAGGGGAGGATCCACAATTCTTTAACACACTTATGACTAGTTTGGCCTCTTGGTCCTCTCTCCCTATATTACTTGGTGGAGATTGGAACTTAGTTCTTTGTAATACATTAGACAAGTCTAATCCCCAATGCTCTCCCCCGTACTCCTGCACAAATGGCCCTGGAGGACTTTATGGACACCATGGGTCTTGTAGACCCCTGGAGGCCCCTTTTCCCCTCATCAAGAGATTATTCATTTCATTACCTGCCCCACAGCACATTCTCAAGGATTGACTATTTTTTGTTGGGGACTGAGCATCTATCCAGGGTTCAGACTTGTACCTATTTAGCTAAAGTGATCTC